>CM057453.1:725472500-726755000 GCA_016271365.2 Neoceratodus forsteri
GAGGGGACTGGGTCTTGGAAGGATCCCCAGCTTGTGAGGTGAGGATGTAGGAGGGACACTCAGCCTAATCATAGCCAGTGAGCCTTGATTTTCCAATCAGAACTGTTCTGATTCTAAGTAGTGCTCTTGCTGTGCCTGCTTCTAAAGCTAGTAGCACACTATTTCAGTGAAGTGCAACTCTGTCTGCATCTGCAACTCTAGTCTGCACCACCACCACCACCAGGAGTGGAGTGAGTGGACATTCCTTTCGTATTCAGCAACTCTCACCTTTAAGTTATTGACAATTTAACATAACAAAAATGTAAATCAAACAACTTACTACTCATACTCACTGTGCTAGTTTTGTGTAGTACTTTTGGTATTGGTAGCATTTTGTGCTGTAAGCTAAGAGTACAATAAAACACTTTACTTATAACGTATGTTCACTCACGTTTCAGACTGCAATGGAATGAATTTTTTTTATATAATCCACTTGTGCTCAAGCTCCATGCTCATCATCGGGTCAGGAGGAATCTGACTTAGTCAATAAAAATATATTTCTCTTGCACATACTCGACTCATTATCTTTATTTTCTCTCATTAAATTCATAATGTGTCATTTACTAGTATTTTAACTACTTTTACGTGTAAAATTTGGTTAAATTGCAGTATTTTTGAATATTTAAGGTTTTCCCATTGGAATGCATTATATCGCAGTATCACGATAGCCACGGTATCACACACCGCTGTTAACATATCATCAAAATTTCATACCGTGACAACCCTGCTCACAAGTCACAAATCCAAATCTGGAAAGGAATACATTTTGCCAGTTGGGGGATTAGTGCACAGCAGTAACAATCCACTAACAGTAAAATTACCATAAAGCAGTATAAAAAAATTCATGCAGGTGCAGTGAGTAGCAGGTTCACACTGCTGCAATTACTGTGGCACAATAAAAGGTGTCTGATTTAATGCACATGCATCACACACACACACACACACACACACACACACACACACACACACACACACACCACACCCACACTCCACACTACAAGTAATCGAGTAAATTGAGCTTTAGTAATATAACCAAATGTTTTAAACAGACAAATTATACACTGCTGCACCACAATAATCAGCAAAAAAAGTCAAGATTACTAAAAATATTACTGTGTGTACATTAACACAGTTGTACAAGAAAATATAACCAAAACAGAAAGACTGTTTTCTTCTCCCAGTTGATGTACCTACACCACAAATACGCCTCTCCCAAAAGCACAGTACACAGACTGTTCTAAATTAACATTCAAAATCCACACACAACAATAAACACTCGATGATATGAGCACAGAAGGGTTTCCTACAATCGATGTACTAAATTTTAAGCAAAATAAATCACTCAAACAGGCATTTTAAATAGCTTTTAGAGGTTTTGAATTGCAGAGCTCTGTGAGCAAAGTGTCTCCAGCTACCACTACACACACACTACCCAAGCCAGAACTGAGGCTGTGCAGAACAATCTAGAGCCCATGTGACCCGCAATCCCACGAATCACTGCATAATTTCATTTGGAGCTCAATTACAAGGTGATGTGAGGTGAATTACATTGATTTCAATGTACTTCACCTTAAAATTGGTGGAGAAGTGGTTTGGGGAAAGTGGAATAACGCAAAGTCATTGGTTTCAATGGACTTGCATTCCTCATTATGAAGCTAAGTACTCCGCTCACACTGTAGAGTACTCTGCAAATTCCAGTTACTCCATGAATCACTTTGTGGAGTGCATTGAGCCACTTCACCCACCACTACTTACAGTACAGTAACTCACATGTTGTACAGGAAGGAACGCGAATGCCTGTGGCTGTACTTCCATGATGAGCTGAGCCTATATTACAAAACTCCCCAATTTAAAAACTCTTATTAATAAGTACAATGGTGGGGTGGTGAAGCCTGGAGAGATACTACAAAACAGGCTTACAATACATCCAAGTAACTAGTAAAAAAATTAATGTTGTGATTCATGACGTGATCATGATTTGTGACTGCATTTGTGACCGTGATGATGAAGAACATGATTTGTACCATGAGTGACTCGTGATGATGGTCCTGACTTAAAAACGCATATTAATGAGTACAATGTTCATGTAGAATTATGCACCATACCAGTCCAGTACTCTGAAGGGAAGCCACAGAAACAACTGTGACTTAAGTTATAGATGGAAATTAGGCCCTAAAGAGATGCAAATGCACAGACAGATTAAGACTGCGCTGCGCACTGAAGAGATGAAGACGCAAAGGCATAACACCTAACCAGTGCTCACCATCAGAAACATAAATCTGGAAAAGAATACCTTTGCCAGTTGGGGGGGGAGTGTACTGCACTGCTGCAGTAACAGTCACTAGTACTAGTACCAGTAAAGATACCACAAGGTAGTACAAATATCATACAGCTGCAGTGGATAGCAGGTTCACATGCTGAAATTACTATGTGGCACAATAAAGGTGCCTGATTTGATGACACGTGTCACACACATACCTCACACACACACTAAGTAATGCGTAGCAAATTGAAAACTTCAGTAAGAGAACCACGTATTTTAAACAAACTAAAATTATGTACTGCTGCACCACAACAATCAGCATAAAAAGGCAAGAATTATTGAAAATATTACTGTGTGTACATCAATACAGTTATACAAGAAAAATATCATCAAAACAGAAAGAACTGTCTTTTTCTCCAAGCTAATCTACCTACACCACAGATACACCCCTCCCCCAAAGCACACTTCCACTGTCTCTCAGTACACGGACTGAATGTCGTACATCAAAATTCAAAATCCATACACAAACAATAAATGCTCGATGATATGAGCACAGGAGGGTTTCCTACAAACGATGAACTAAAGTTTCAGCAACAAAAATTACTCAAAAAAACTCTTTTAATAGCTTTTAGAAGGTTTGAATCACAGAAAGCTTTCTGAGCAGACTGTCTCCTACAGTTTCCTACACACACTACCCTGAACTGAGCCTGTGCGGAACAATCTAGAGCCCATGTGATCTGGAATCCCATGAATCACTGCAAAATTCACCTTTGGAGCTTAAAAACAAGGCGGAGTACATTGTTTTCAATGAACTTCGCCTTAAGAATTGGTGGAGTAGTGGTTTGGGAATGTAGAGTAACACGAAGTCATTGTTTTCAATGGACTCTATGTTACCCATTATAACAATTGGCACTCCCACCTCACAAGGTGGAGCACTCCGCAAATTCACTTTTGCTTGGTGATTCATTTTATGGCACGCACTGGGCCACTTCACCATCTCTAATAGTAGATTGTATCAGACTAATTTTTGCTTACTTCCAGGCTGACATCTTCTGCTACTACAAATCTCAGAATCCCATGCAGCTGACATCAGAACAGTACTGCAGCAGTGGAGATTTAATAGCATGCAGTGCATGTTATATTTTACATAAGCTCTGGGATCAGATAGCCAAACATTAGCACTGGTGTAAACAGGGTTTGTACCAGTACAATCTGGGTTTGAGGCTCCAGTTCCAGAACCAGCCACCACAACATTGTCAGCATACAAAAACAAAAAGCTTATTTGCAGTGTTCTACTAGGCACGTCTGTGTAAGATAAATTACATTTTAAAGGGGAACAGTCAGCACCAAGGGCCCCACACTCAAGTGCACTTTGTGTGCAAAAATATCTTGGTTTACTGTAGCATAGCAGATTATATCAGACTAATTTTGCTTACTTCTAGGCTGACATTTTCTGTTACTACATATCCTAGAATCCTCTGCAGCTGACATCAGAGCAGTGCTGCAGCAGCGGAGATTCAAGAACCTGCAGTATGTGCTAGAGTTTATATAAGCTTTGGGGACAGATATTCAAACATTAGCACCAGAGCTAATGGGTTTCCACCAGCACAATCCAGGATTGCAGCTTGTGCTGGGGAGGGCATAGTCAGAGAATCCTGTAGCATGTTTGAACCCATTAGCACCCAGGTACTAACATAACACTGCACTCGTGCAAATGAGGGGTCCCATCCAGCATACAGGCACAGTGGCATGTTCAAAGTTTGTGACAGTAGTAACAGCATTGAGTGGTGCTATTTACCACCACTGAAATCCAACTTTAACCAGGCACTGTTACCATCGAAAGACATGTCTGTCTACAGCTTAAGGAAGCAGGTTAGATGGAGAAAACCATTTTTAAGAACAGAGAAGTATAGATCATCCTTTTCTATCCATTTTTAGATGAGTAACCGTTTCCAAGTCCCCTGTTTGTGTGAGACTCATGAAGTTTGTTTGACACAATAAAAATATTTATTGGCATAATGTCTTTTAAATATTGTATAGGCCTCCTTGTATGTAGTAATTTGTTAAAGTTGTTACTAATTTTTCTGTAACTTTTTACAAAGTTGGTTGTTTTTCTTTATTCTCAGAATGTATGTAAATTCAACCATTACCCTTTTGTGGCATTTGGCTGTAATGTGTGGTTGAATAAACTAAATAAACTAGGCCCAGGCCCACACCCCCAACCCACAGATGGTGGGATGGCTGTACTGCAGGTGCCTGCCCTTGTTCAACTATCATGCCAGCAAGGTTGCAGGCCCTGGTATCCAGTACCACCACTCACTCTTGAACACTCATCACATGTAGCGTAAAGATCCCTCATGGCTAGCAGCACTGCCCACCCTACAATCACCCATCCTATGTCAGTGAAACATATCCCTGGTGTCTAGTGGCACCCCATCCCACCATTTACCCTTCCCATATCCTGAATAGTTATCTCTGATGCCTAGTGGCACCCTCCCACCCTCCAAACACCCATCTCATATCATGAATAGGTATCCCTGGCATATAGAGGCACCCCCCTCCAAGCACCCATCCCCATCACTGATACCTATCTCTGGTGTCTAGAGGCATCCCCCCACCTCCAGGAACCCATTCTATGTCACTGATACCTATCCCTCATGGCTAGTACCCCGTCCCACCAATGCCTGTTAATATCTGCAACAGTAAGCACTGACAGTCCAGTGGCACCTCCACCCACTCTGTCTGCTCCCGGTATACCACGTATCCCAACCCCTCCTTAACAGGGTCTCCAGGGATGTTTGTGAAATCCTGATACAGTAAGTGGCACAGCCCTTCTCTCATCCCCGTTCAGTCACCTATTGAACTGACAGTGAGCATGCGTGACAGTATACTGTATACAGTATGCACACTCACTGTCAGCTCACATATGGTGGCTGGCCAAGGAGGTGAGATCCACTGACCCTCCCTGGTCCACCACCCTTGTTACCCAGTCAAAAAATTCTATGAGGTTTATCTGGCACAACCTCCCTGCAGTGAAGCCATGCTGCCCATCATCCTGCAAGCCCTCCTCTTCCAGGTATCTGACTACCCTCTCCTTGATCAACACTTTACACATCTTTACACTGTATTTATCCAGCCTGTACCTAACATCACACCCACAAATTCTGCAGGTCACCAAACAAAGGAAACCTTATAAAAGCCCCACACAGCAGTGTCAGTGGCTCAGCAGGTAGCACACTGACCTCTGAGGCCGTGAGATCAGAAGGCTGTGGGTTCTATCCCCACAACAGACACTTGGGTTAAAATCCCAATACTGACACTGTAGTGCAACATGGGGGGGTGCTGCACCCTGAGGTGCAGTCTTTTGGATGAGATGTTAAACAGAGGTCCCGTCTGCCTGTTCTGGTGGAAGTTTAGGTGGATGTTAAAGATGCCATGACACTTCTCAAAAGAGTAGAGGAAAATTTTATTAGAGGAACTGAACAGATACATACAAATGAAACATGATCATAGAGCAATACAGCTACCGTACACACACACACACACAAAGAAAGAAACATACAGAAACACTGTAAGAAAAATCATCCAATTTTGTCTTTCAGAAAAGGAACATTAGTCCAGCCAAGTACCCATGCATTAGGGGACATATGTTGCTGTTTGAACATACATTGGTTACATAAATCTTGTTCAATCAAACTAATGACAGTCTTCGGTTCTTGGTACACCTGTTGTAACACAAACTTACAGCGTGACTGCCATAAAGTAAAATTTATAAAAGAAAAAATCAAACACATCAGTCCCTTTTCCAGCCCCAGATTCTTCAAACTAAAACCACCAACTACTTTTGCATAAGTCACATGCTGCCAATGCTGATTCTCCCATGATCGTGCCAATGTTGCCCACACTTCATGGACACAGGAACAAGGAATAAGAAAGTGGGACATGGATTCTTCTTGTGCAACACAACTCAGTCTAGGGCACATATGTTCTTCCATACGTTTATGTTTAGCATTACCCTTAACAAATAACTGCCCGTGGGAACAAAACCACATCCCAAACCCTTGGAGGAATATATTGATCCTTCAAAGACTCCAACACGTGAATATGATATATTGGACAATATATTTAAATTCAGCTGATGAGATGCTAATCTGAGTGTGTATTACCTCATAGAGTGATTTACTTGAGCTGAGCTATAGAATTTGCATTGTTAACCTCCATTTCTTTAATTTAGCAAGAGCTGGTCTAAAAAAAAACACAAATTCATCTAGACCTGGGCCGATATCACCCTCTGTTCATTCCACATCCTATAAAGAGGCTTAATCCAGTGGATTGTATATACAGTCCAAAGTGCTAGGCTGGGTCTAGTAAGGTCCAATAAATTGGTATGAACAAAATACTATAAAAGAAAACCACAGGATTAATCAAACTTAACCCCTTTCCCCACAGGTAGGTATAATACTTCTCTTAATAGGATTTAAATGGTTTCCCAAATTAACTGAAAACTAAACTGAGAAGTGACACTTCATAAGCTCATGGCAGAGGATAGATAGCACTAATAAACAGGAATATCGGAGAAGGAAAGTTTTAACAACTGACACCTTTTTCTTTTGGTTTGTTTCCAAGTCTTCCAAACCTCAACTTTTGAATCAGGTATATCAAGTTTTGCTTTCCAGTTTAAGCTTCCATTATCCCTCTCCCAGACCAGAGCTTCAAATTTAAAAGGGCCCATAGACACTTTTATCCCATGCCATGTCTCTGTCTGAGATTTAGTACCACTTAATGCATAAATAATACTCTTGCCTTTATTAATTTTTGCTCCTGTCAGCCGAGAATATTTATCAATTACTTCCAATGCCCGAACCCCAGATTCTTGATCTGCTACCAGTACACAGACATCATCTGCATACGCTGTCACTCGTGCCTCCATCCCTCCCCAATGGGTTTTATACCTCTGATACATGTGTCTTGTTGAAAAAGTTGTAATAAAGGGTCCAAACAAAATACATAAAGTAAAGGGCTGAGCGGGCAATCTTGTCTAACCCCACGTGTAATATGGACATATGTACCCAGCATCTCATTAACTAAGGGAATTGCCCGTGCATTCTTATATAATAGATCTATCCATGTCACAAAGGCTGATGGGATGCCATAATGAAGCAAAACACGATAAATAAACTGATGAGGCACTCTGTCAAAAGCTTTCTCTTGATCTAACAACATAAGATAACCATGCAGTGCACCTTCTTTACCCTGTTCTACCAGTTCTCGAATTAATAACAGATTATGCTGTATTAGACAGTTTGGCACTGTACAAGTCTGAGCCATGGAAATTAGTGCCGAGCTGTATTCACTAGCCTGTTCTGTAACATTTTCAATAATATTTTGTAATCAGTATTTAATGAACTTAGTGACCGCCAGTTATTTAAATCAGTTCTCTCCCCCTGTTTAAATACCAGTATTTGGACAGCAATGCAAAAATGAAAGTCTACTTGTAAATTTCCCAAAACCCAGTTATAGACTACCAATAAAATTTATTTTAAGAAATCACCAAATACTTCATAGAATTCAGAAGGTAGTCCGTCAATACCTGGTGCAGTGTGACTTTTTAAGTTACCAATTACTACCTCAATTTCTTCTGTAGTAAGAGGCCTAATAAGGTCCCTGACATTCTTGTCTGACAAATTGGGAACATCAATTGTGGAAAGTAACTCACAGAAATACAGAAACACAGACTTTGATGGCAGATAAGGACCACTTGGCCCATCTAGTCTGCCCATTTCCCTACCTACAGGATAGACCGCAGATCCTAGTTAACCAACAGCCTATTTCTTCCTACCTCCCACAAGAATTGCCTTATGTCTGTCCCATGTATTCTTGAATTCTCCCACAGTTTTAGACCCCACAACATCCTCAGGAAGGCTGTTCCATGCATCCACTACCCTCTCTGTGAAATACTTCCTATTACCCTGAACTGCCCCCAAACTCCATCACTACCCGCTCTCAATGGATGGGGCAGTATACATGCCAGTCAAGTAACTTGTGACTGCTTTTAAAATTCCTGGGCCTTCAGTTACTAATATACCCCCGCAGTCCTAACAGCTGTCATAAATCTATCAGATGCATGCTGTGTACAGCTTTTAAAAGCATCCCCAAACCCAGTTTTACCAGAAGAACAGATTCTATATTCATTCAACATGGCTTTTGGCCTCGAGTATTGTAATCTCACCATCTCATTTTTTAAGTTTGAAACTTGAGTTGTTAAAGTGATATGTTGGGTATTAATAATAGTGTATACCTTAAGCAATTGTAGATGGAGTTTGAGATATGTCTTATACTGAGTAGTGCGACACTGTGTAGAGTAGGTCCAAAACAAGGACCTCAATCTCTGCTTTGTATCTTCCCACCAAAAACTAATATTATTGTCTAGCACAGCCACAGACATTCTTGCTTTTAAGCATTCAGTGACAAATAAAATCACCTTATCCTCCTTTAATAAGGCAGTGTTCAATTTCCAATAGTTACGGCCATAATGGGGACCTATTATGCCTCCCAAAACTACATGGAGTATCACATGATCCGAAGTTTCTAATGGGATCGTATCCACCTTATAGATATGAAGACTTTTCTGTGTAAATAAAAATGTATCCTAGTGGACAAAGCTCCCTATGGTATGTGTGCCACCTTGAATGCAAAAGTCGAAAGGAGTCTTGCAAATTACACTGCTCAAGTATGCCCTTCAAACAATTACAATCACAAAATAATTTCTGTGTAACAGCACCTCTTCGTATGTCTATCAACCACGCAGTTAAAATCCCCTGCCCAAAGAATATGTTTTGTTGTAAGCAAATAAGGTTTAATTTTGTTAAAAAGATCTATTCTATCTTTTTTTTTTTTAAGGGAAGCATAAATATTAGTCAGTCTCCAACCCTCCCCTTTATACAGAAAGTCCAATAATACAGCCCTCCCTACTGAGATGTCTACCATCCTGGAAACCTTAAACCCATCCCCCCTAAATAAGACTCCTACACCATCACAAACTTCAGTGCCAAATGAAAAAAAAGAAGGACCCAACACTAAAGTTTCTGTGCTGCTCTGACCAAATAGTCAGTGTTCAACCTAGTATCATGTAACAAACAAATACCACATCCTAAGTTTTTTAAGACAGTCAGTGTAACTAACCTTCGTTTTACATTCCTAATGCTATTAACATTGACTGTAGCAAGGCTAAGCAGTGAATAAGGCTCTGGGGAAGAAGACAGAAGAATAATTTGAGGTGTTTTTTTTTTTAACCTTGAACTCGGGACTCTTTTTTTTTTTTTTTCCCCCTCTATCCTTATCAACTCTCTGTTTTGATGGTCCCTTCAGACTCTGAAGTGTGAGGGGCTAATGAAGAGGCTTCAGAATCTCCCCATGATCTGATTCCTGCGTGCCTCTGGACAGTATTTCAAAGCTATTTGTCAATAGTATCCCTTCATCTTTGGGTACATAAGCTTTGGCAACTTTAGGTCAAGGCCTAGACTGTTTAATACCTCATTTCTTAGCCATACTTTTAACAGTTGATGGAGGGGGCATTTCTACAATTACCATGTCTCCTGCAGGGTCGACCACAGTTGCATTCGTCATAACATCAGCTGCCGGAGGAACAGCCGGCTCTTCAGGCACAATGTTACTATCCACTTTATCCACCACAATTATCTCGGGGTGAGGGAGGCAGAGGGGGTGGGGTAGCAGGCTTTGATTGGGCAGGTTGAGGTTTATGTGCAAAGGTTCCCTGTTTAGCCATATCTTTCTTCTGCGCTTCTTTTATAATAAAATCCTGACTCACATGATTAGTGTGATTGTGTTTAGCCCAAGGACAAGTTCTATATATATGTACAATGGCCACACACAAATTACGCTTCCTATCCTCCTTACAATCTGAACTATAATGGCCAAAGGATAAGCAGAGATTACATTTTAACCTGTCGCAGGCAGAACGTAAATGTGTATAAGCCCCACACTTAAAAGAGGCCTTTGGTTGCCCAGTATAAAAGCAGCGTACCCTTTCACTCTCCAAAATCAAACTGTTCGGTAGATGTACAGGGCCTAGGCTGTTATTCCTTAAACGCACCTTATATTTCCATCCCCCAGTCCATAAATGTTCTTCATCAAGACTTGGTTGTGGGGAATCAATCACATCACATTTTTGTTGCATCCAATATGTAATATCATGCACTTACACTGATTCATTCCTGAATAACACTAACATTTTTGAGTGAGGGTTTAGTCAAGGGGATAGCACAAAAGGGTATCCATACTTCTGTATACTTTAAGGAATCATATTTAGACCAGAAACGATCCAAACCTTGTGGAGTATTAAAACTTACATCATACAGATTGGTACCTGAAACGTGAATCAATGCATGTATTTCGTTAGAAAAGAAACCTAATGATGTTTTCAATAAACTTCTGCCTACATACAAACGGTCCGGAGCTATTTCCAGCCCCCTAAATATGCCAAACGCACAGTGTTTCATCTTTGCAAGGGGGAGCCAGTAAAAGGGTCATTTCATATGAAATGTTCCCACGCATTTTTAGACTGTTCAGCAAAGTTTTTGTGCTGTCGTGGAAAACTGTGTTCAGTGTCTGGCCTATCATCCCACCCTACAGGCCGAGTCTCAGAGCCTTCCGACTCAGAAGATTCAGACACCGAAAAAGGAGGTAGTGCAGTCTCCATATTATCTTGTAAGTTGTCTGAGCATTCTGTATGCTTCATGTGGGCAGTTTCTTCTCCAGCTCATTTTATTTGTCCTATATCAGGCATAATTTTACCCTGTGAAGGAAGTCATCCTGGTATTGGACTATGTGAGGGTCAGGAATCCAAATACCTGACTCACCTCTCTTCCACTTTGCATTCAAGAGAGAATGTTCTAAGGAGGTTGGGGTACTCTCGTGTTTTACAGGATTAATATGTTCACTTTCTCTCCCTTTACATAAACCAAGCCTAGACAGATTAACACAGTCACTCGGTTGTTTCTGAAGAGATGGATTACTCACGGAGTTGGCTTCCTCACCGAGGTCTGGGAGCATTTCAGTCAGTATTGTAGGCCGTGCAGCAGCTGTCACTGTCTCCTCCACCGCTCTGACTCAGGCAAGAGGAATTCGTTTGATGCAGGTACATCACTGGGCTGAATCACAGCACTCTCAGCTGAAGCTGTACCCACAGCATTGTGTTCAGTCAGTTCTTTCAGAAACAGTGCAGCAGCTCTCAAAATGTCCGATTTTAGTGATTCAGGCTGTTCAGCATTTAAATCCATCTCTTTAGCGTTTGTGTCTGCATTTTGTCTAAACCCTTCATACCTCAGTGATTTATTTTGTTTCAAGATATTTGTCAGCCAAACTTCATCAGAGGCAAAAAGACCCTTAGGTGGACTCGCAGAATCAGCTTCAACAAGAGGCCACTATTTCTCAACTTCCATTGCTACTTTAACAAAACTGTTGGTCTCCTGAGCTGGACCTGTGGGTTGGGAGACCTGCACACCCACAGATATACCAGCAGAATGAGTATTCAAAACACCATCCTCCATAGCAGCAGTGCCCCCACAGCAAGAGTAGGGAAATTTCCCTGGTGCCCTGGCCAAATTCCCCCTCATTTACTAAAAATGCCACTAACAGCTTAATCTGGTTCGAGGTCAGTTGGCTTTCAGTTGAATCCCTCCCAGGGTCGTGCCTGAAAATAGGCAGAATTTGTCTAGTGCACTTACCCAGTCAACTAAAACTAAATAAATAAATAAAATAAGCCCCCCCGACCTTCCTGATCAGTGGCAGATACCAAAGTACCCCCTTCCCCCAATAAAATATCTAAGGTGCTAAACTGGTTCATTTACTGGGCTAGATAGATGTGTAGTGCATGTTTCAAACAGCTGTGTCTGTGCTCAGACTCAATCCATGTACTGTGTTCTGTCCCTTGTCCTCATCCATAGTAAATTGTCAACTAGATTCAGACTAGGCGACAAAACACTAATATGTTGAAATTAACTCAAATAAAATTCAGAGGCTTTTTGGACACAAACTTCTTGCATCTTTGGTGGTGGGACAGAGCTCCCAGGCAAAGGATCACTTCTCCCCAGTCAGACTGGTGGCAAAAATAACAAATTAAAAGTATTTTATGAGGAGAACAACAGGGGGCTAAGAAGAATGTTGAAAATAAACAGTAAAAAGGGAAAAGCAGCTGCTGAAACTCACTAGGAAACTGATGGGGGAAAGGGGGTCAAACAGAATGATCCCATGCAGCACAGGCACCCAAAATAATAAATTAAATTATTCTGGGTGCCTGCACCACATCTAATCACTTGCTTAGAGTCACCTCCCGTTAGTTTCCTAACTGGTATCAGCAGCTGCTTGTCCCTTTTTACTGCTCATTTTTAACATTCTGCCCCCACCAAGTTTCCTGTTAGCTTATGGTGGTCCATTACCTTGTACTGTTTTAATTTCCATGTTTTGTTTAAATAAGGGAAGGGAGGCAGAGAGAGGCTGCCATCTAAAAGAGAGGCTGGTGACCTTTCTGGAAGACAATGGGTTCCAAGATGGCCATCAGCATGGTTTTGTATCAGGCAGGTCCTGCCAGACGAACCTAGTCAAGTACTATGACTGGGTTTCCGGGGAACTGGACATGGGCCATGCAATGGATGTCCTATATTTGGACTTCAGCAAGGCCTTTGACTCAGTTCCATGTGGGAGGCTGGGGAGGAACTGGAATACATTTGGGTGGGGACAGAAATGGTCAACTGGATCATCAACTGGCTGAGAGGTAGGCAGCAAAGGATGGTGGTGGAGGAACTCTCATCATCACCAAGGGACATTCCGAGCAGGGTGCCCCAGGGTTCAGTACTGGGACCGGTGCTGTTCAGGATATTCATAGCTGATATCTCAAACAGGATCTGGAGTAGGATCAGTCTGCTCATAGACAATACTAGGATCGGTGCAGTGGTAGATGATATAGAGGGGTGGAGGGGGCTGCAGGAAGACCTGACCAAACTACAGGAATGGTCAAAAATATGGCAGTTGGGGTTTAATGCCAAGAAGTGCAAGGTATTGCACTTCGGAGCAAGGAACCAGGGGGAGGAAATATCAGTTGGGAGGAGTACAGTTGGAAAGCACAGTGGAGGAAAAGGATCTAAGGGTACTAATAATGGGGAGTATGAACCATTCAGCTCAGTGCAGGAAGGTGGCTGCAAAGGCAAACAAGATGCTGGGGTGCATAGCGAGGGGAATCTCCTCCAGGCACAGAGAAGTGTATAGTCACTGGTCAGGCTGCACCTGGAATACTACGGGCAGTACTGGCTTCCATTCCTGAAGAGGGACATCAGATTGCTGGAGGTACAGCATAGGGCAACAAAGATGATACAGGGACTTGAGGGGAAAATCCTACAAGGAGAGGCTGGGAGAGCTGCAAATGTATTCCCTGGAAGAGAGGACGGATGGGGGGATATGATCCAAACCTTTAAGAGTACCTAAAGAGTATTAACAGGATTAATACAGAAGGGATTCTTCAGATCAGAAGGAGGAGGGACACGAGAGGGCATCAGCTAAGATTGGAGGGGGGAGATTCAGGAGACACTTTTGCATGGAAAGGGTGGTAGATAAGTGAAACACTCTGCCCAAGGAGGTGGTATCATGTAGAACAGTGGGAGGATTTAAGAGAGGGTGGGACAGAGTGGGGGTG
This sequence comes from Neoceratodus forsteri, assembly GCA_016271365.2. Lineage (NCBI taxonomy): Eukaryota > Metazoa > Chordata > Ceratodontiformes > Ceratodontidae > Neoceratodus > Neoceratodus forsteri. The sequence goes on from CM057453.1 coordinate 725,486,510, forward strand.
GTTATGCAGAGGGAGGTGGGGAGGTGGGGCAGCTGCAAGTTGAGGGGCTAGCTGCACAATTGAGCAGACTCGACAGACTGTGAGGCCTGTTTCTGTCGGCATTTCATATGTTCGATTTATAGGAACATTCTCTCTGTTGCTGCTGCCCCTGCTCCATCCCAGATCCAGTTCTGAGTTAGTTAAGCTTATCTTTTTCAAGCTTAAATGGTTTGTTTTTAGGTGAACAGAAGGGGACAGGGGACTGAGTCTTCAGGGGGTAATTGGCAGGCACGAATACTGTTCAAAGGTCTTTCATTCTTGGTGGTGGGACGGAGCTCCGAGGTGACAGATCTCTTTACCACAGTCAGCGGTGGCAAATTTAAATTACAGTGAAAGTATTTGATGAGGAGAAAAATAGGGGGCTAAGAATAATAATGAAAATAAGCAGTAAAGAGGGATGAGCAATTGTTGAAACCAACTAGGAAACTGAAAGGAAGGCTTGAACCAAGTGATCTGATGCAGTCCAGGTGACCCAAATAATAAATTATATTATTTTGGCTGCTTGGTCTGCATCAGATTGCATGGTTTGACCCCCCCCCACCATTGTTAGTTTCCTAACTGGTGTCAGCAGCTGCTCATACCTCTTTATTGTAGTAATGGAAATAGAAAAGATCGGTTTGATTTTTATTACAGAAAGAAACAAAAATGCATCTTTGCCTCACTCACAGATATCCTGTCTTGGAGTATGAGCTTGTTGGGTTCTGCCGATCACTAATTATTAATTATTGAATTATCAGACAGTACTGTGTGACAGAATGAGTTTATAAAATGATGTAGATAATGCAATCCCGCAGGTGTCTGTCTGTCAGGGCTGTTTGTGTGCACATGACAGCTCATTCAAGAGAGAGAGGAACTTATAGACAGATATACTATGGATGGGGTTACTGTGCAGCCAATATTCAGAAAAATACTTTATAACAAGTACTACTGACAATAGTGAGAGGTCGAGAACACTGCATGCAGGGTGCCCTGCCTCAAAGCTTTGTACCAAGTAGTAATCATTTTAAACGAGGTTCTGGTTCTGTTGCAATATGAAGTCTTCTGCACTGCATAGAACAGTGTTTTATCCTTTCTCTGTGCCTTTTTAGTAAACACAAATCAGTCTGAACAAGTCTGAATTTAATTAATTAAGGAAAAGAGTTCCTGATATCAGGCATGGCGATTATAGACAACATACAATATTTTCAAGGTGCAGTTTTTGGAATCACCCAATACATTCTGTGTGTTTTGAGTGGTTTCTCAAAAAAAAAAGTAACAACAAACACTGAGCGGCTATTGTGGCTACAGTGGCTGTAGTGTTGTGAAGTTTAAACAGAACTTTTGTAATGCTCCAATATTATCATGTTGTTCTAAGTTGTTCCTGCGATACACAGGAACACTTAGAAATTGATGCCTTTTCAGAAAACTACTATGAAACGTTCTGATCTAATTTAATCTCGTTTAACCTAATCCAAGTGCATATAATGCTCTAAGTAAAACTGTCAAAAAAGGACATGTCAAATTATTAAACTGAGTTTTGGTAAGAAAGTTTCAGAGTTGACTGCATGGTGGCTGCTGTTCTTTCTGCACCTAAAATAATTTTTCTCTGAGCTTGCAAGATATTTTGAGATATCATGGCTTTAAGGAGTTACCTGAAGTTCATCCTTGGTTGAAGTTGACGAAAGTGTGGAAGTGATTTCAAGCAGAAAGGGCCTAACTGCTGGGAAGAAAGCACACTCATATTTTGGGAACTGGGAGCCCGGAAAAAGGCACAATATTGTTTGGGACCTGTGACTAAGGTTTGCCATTCTTTTATATTGTCACTTTTATTTTTGCTGGTTTGAATCAAGCAGGGGTTTGCAGTGCTGGGTATCCATTTGAAGGTTGTTACTTTTATACCCAGAGGGAGTGAAATACTACTGAAATACCTTTTTCCTGTGGACTGTTGGCAGGTGTAGTGAGCTAGTATACAATTGGCAACAAACATTTAGGTGTGTACTGGTGGATGAGGATAGATTTCATTTTAATTTCTGGGTTCAGTGGAGTGGTTTGTGTAAGTGGAGTGGTCTGTTAATTTGTTGTGCTGGTTGTCTTAATGAAAGGAAGGGCAGCACTCACTGGGGTGGTGGTTCAGAGGTGTAGTTGTTTTCTGAAGGTCACTTGTTTGGTGCCACCCCAGGTGTGTCATTTCCTTTATACCAGACATTCTGACATCACTTCCCAAGAGGAAGGGGAATACATCTGTCATATCCTTAACAACCCAGCACAGTGCATAGAGGGTAAGCATACGTACACACTAACACACAAAAATTGTATATATATTAAGCAGAAAGTGAGAGAGACATATGGGGAGTGGTGCAATCCACTAGCTGTGGGGTGGCAGTTTTCCAGGAGACATTCTGGAGGCTGCATTGTGATCTATTCACAGGCAACTGTCTGCTGTGAGAGAGGAGGTTGCCTGTCTCCAGGTCAAAATGGCAAGGAGGAGAGCCTCCCCACCCAAGAAACACCAGTGCCACCACCGCTGCCTCAGAGGTTGCCAAGAAAGAGGAGCAGTTGGACCACGGTGGGCTCAGGGAGGGTGAGGTGGTGGAATAGAGGTGCATCCCTCCAGTTGTACCTCCACAACTCATATGCCATTTTGGTGGAGTGTGGTTCCTCTATGAGGCACCCACAGTGGAGACCAAGGAGGAATGCTGGGTACCTCCACAAGGGAGACCCATGGGAGGGTGGCATGTGACACCACAGGGAAGGAAGCAGCCCTGGTGAGGGACTCTATTGTTAGGGGGTAGAACTGGGGAAGGAGGGGAGAGGGAGGTAAGGTGCCTGCCTGGTACCATGACTTGGAGGGTCAGGAAGCGAATCCTTAGGATCATAGAAGCAGCAGCACAGGAGAGGATGCTAGACATCATAGTCCACCTTGGGACAAATGACCTAGCTGGCCATGGGATCAGCGCAGTGCAGGAGGAGTTTGTGGAGTTGGAACTGAGCCTTAGACAGGTAGCATGCACAGTAACCTTCTCAGAGGTGCTGCCTGTCTCTGGCATGGGTGTGGCTAGGGTACTCCATACCGTGCAGTTCAGTGAATGGTTGAAAAACTGGTGTGGAGCACAGGGTTTTGGCTGCATTGGGAACTGGGGGTCCATCTGGAGGGATGCAGGCCTATACTGGCATGATGGTCTGCAACTGTCCAGGAGGGGAACCAGGTTCCTAAGTGATAGGTTTAAATGCTTCATTGGCAATCCTTTAAACTAGTCAAAGAGGGTGCGTTGATATGAAGAAGGAAATTCCCGGTCTCCCCCTACAAAACAGGGTAGTTAGTTCAGTAAACAACAAGGTACAGAGGTCGATAAGGAGCAGGACAGGGGTAAATGGAGAAAAGACAAAGGCAGTAAGGGCAGGGATGGAGCAAAAAGGTAAGGCCATTATAAAATGGAGGCAATGAGTACCAATGCCCATAGTCTGGGCAACAAGCTTCCTGAGCTAGTGGCCTTGATGGAAGAGGGACACCTGGATATTGTTGCTGTCACAGAAACATGGTACATGGAGAACCATGACTGGGATGTCAACATACTGTACCAAGTTACACAATCTACAGGAGGGACAGGGAGGGAAAGGAGGAGAAGGAGCTCTCTATGTAAGGGAAGAGATCCAAGTAACAGAACTAAAGGGTATATGGGGAGGAGAGGAAACAATGTGAGTCACCTTGGAGACAGGTAGTGGCATCACAATCTGCACAGGGGTTGTATACAGACCTCCATCTCAGGGAGAGAAAGTGGACAATGAAATGATAGAAGGCATCCTCAGACTGGCAGAAAAAGGGGAGATATTGTTGATGGGGGACCTGAATGAGCCAGATGTTAACTAGAACACATTTACTGCAGTCACATCTAAGAGTAGGGTCATTCTCGATGCCCTACAGGGAGCATGCCTCAGACAGCTAGTGTTGGAATCCACTTGAGAGGGAGCAATCTTGGACCTGGTACTCTCAAATGGGGATGGAGAGAGGATCACAGATTCAGAAGTGCGTATCCATCTGGGAACAAGTGACCACCACCAGTGTGGTTCATGATAAATACAACAGTGAGTCAAGCCATATAAAAGCGAGGGTACTGGACTTTAGAAGGGCTGACTTTGGCAAAATGGGGGCATGCCTAAGGAATGCAATAGCAATAGGCAGGAAGGAGGGTGGAAGAACAATGGGGAAAAATCAAAACTGCCATCAGAGGGGTAACAAGCCTTTGCGATAAGCAAATAAAGACAATGAAGTAAAAAACCACTATGGCTCTCAAAATAGGTGGCAAGAAAGGTTAGGAAGAAAAAGACAGCATTCAGGAAGTATAAGGAATCGCAGAAGGAGCAGGACAGAGAACTTTATCAGTTAAAGCAGAGGGAAGTGGGGAAGGCACTCAGAATAGATAAAGCCCAAACCAAAGAAAAGATAGCCTTTTATAGATACATTAGGAAGCAAAGAAAGACCAAGGGAGGGATAGTGAGGCTTAATAAAGGGGAGAGGGTGGGCAGAGAGCAACAGTGAAAAGGAAGAGATACAGAATGAATACTTTTGCTCAGTATTCACAAAGAAGAAGAGGGGAGGTACCTAAACCAAACAACAGAAGCACTCTGGGCAGGGAGGGCAATACTACTCCATTAACAGAAGAAAGGGTCCTGAAAGAACTCTTAAAACTCAAGGTGGACAAAGCAATGGGGTCTGACAGGATTCACCCAAGAATTCTAAAAGAACTAAGGGGAGACCTAGTGACACCACTGACTACCGTTTTTAACAAATCATGGGGGATGGTATGGGACTGGAGGAAGGTGGATGTGATCCCCCTTCACAAAAGTGGGAGCAAGGCAGAGGCAGGAAACTACAGACCTGTTAGTTTGACTTCAGTCGTAGGGAAAATGATGGAATCACTTCTGAAAGAAAGAACTGTCAAATACCTAGAGGCCAGTGGGACACAAGACCAAAGGCAGCATGGATTCACAGCAGGAAGGTCATGTCAGATGAATCTAATAGATTTCTTTGACTGGGTGACCAAAGTAGTAGACCAGGGAGGGGCTGTGGATATGGCCTACTTAGACTTTAGCAAGGCATTTGACACAGTACCACACAAAGATTAATAAACAGTTAGTGAGCCTGGGAGTGGGTCCCAGGGTGGTAGCTTGTGAACAAATTAGCTGGACAACAGGACGCAGAGAGTAATAGTAAACGGAGCACACTCTGGAGAAAGGGAGTTACTAGTGGGTACCACAGGGTTCAGTACTGGACCGTAATTTTAATGTCTTTATCGGTAACATTGCAGGGGCTGAAAGAAAAGATGCCTCTTTGCAGATGACACAAAGATCTGCAACAGGGTTGATACACAAGGAGGTGTGAAAAGGATGAGAAGGGACTCAGCAAGGTTGGAGCAATGGTCAAGAGTATGGCAGCTTAGTTTCAATGTAAAGAAGTGCAAAGTAATGCACCTGAGAAACAAAAACCCAGGGGAAGAGTATACAATGGGGGGTACTAACAACAACAAATATGGAAAAGGACCTTGGGGTACTCAGATCAGATGACCTTAAGGTAGACAAGCAATGTGAGAGGGCAGTAAGGAGGGCTGGGGGGATTCTGGGATGCATAGGGAGAGGCAGCACCAGTAGAAAGCAGGGAGCTGTTATCCCTCTGTACAGACAGCTGGTGAGACCCCATCTGAAGTACCGTGTGCAGTTCTGGAGACCTCATCTCCACAAGGACATACACAGGATGGGAAGGTAAACAAAATGGTGCAGGGTCTGAACCAGAAGCCTTACAAAGAGAGAGACCAAAAGAGCTTAATATGTATAGCCTTGAGGAAAGGAGGGAGGGGGGGACGTGCTAGAAACTTTCAAGTACCTCAAGGGATTCAACACAGTCCAAGAGAGTAGCATATTTCAGAAAAAAGAGATGTGCAAGAACTAGGGGGCACAATTTGAAGATAGAGGGTGGATGACTAAGGGGCAATGTAAGAAAGCATTTTTTCACAGAAAGGGTGGTGGATGCATGGAACAGCCTTCCAGAGGAGGTTGTGGGGTCAAAAACAGTGGGGAATCAAGAATGCATGGACCAACATAAGGTAATTATAGTGGAGGGTAGGAGGAAGTAGGCTGCTGGTTAACTAGGATCTGCAGCTTATCCAATAGCTAGGAAAAGGACAGACTAGGTGGCCAAGCGGTCCGTATTCGCCACCAAAGTCTATGTTCTATGAAAGATGGCAGCTCAAAACACAGATCAAACTGCTGCAATATGAAGTCATCTGCATTATACAGAATGGTGTTTTTGTTTCCTTTCTCTGTGCCTTATTAGTAAATACAAATCATAACAAGTCTGAACTTTATTAAAGGAACAGACATGAGGAGCTCACATAACTGGGCCAAAAGAAGGATTTATTTCATCTCAGAGAGAAGCTACTTCTAGGGCAAAGATAATGAAATTCCTAAGAATTGAGGATAAATTCAGAATAGTGCGGCTGTTCTGAGAAATGGGGGGAAGGTTGAGAAAGCATACTGATTCATGTAGAACTATTTGTGATTTAACTCCACTGGGTGGAAATGCAGAGCAAACAAAATGCTGTGCATTTGGTATCTGGCCACAACCACACCTCCCAATATCAGCCACATCCCCACATGATAAGAGAACTGATTGAGCCTTACTGCTTACTGTTGGGGTACACAGTAGCCACTATAAGATTGCCTTATGTTGTGTATTTCTTTTACATTATTTGATTTCACAGTGCAGTGCAGATGTTCTGATAAGTGCGGGGGGGGGAGAGAAAGCCATGCCCCCAGAGCCCCTTTTAAGCAATACATCAGCATAGAACTAATGCTGTGCAGCTGTAAAAAAGGCACAGCTTGAGCTTACATTTAGATTGGCGAATACAAAAATGTATCTGTACCAACAAGGTGAGTGTGTCTGAAAGAGTTTGGACTGTTACATGACCATTTTTGACAAACATAATACTTTCATTTTTTTTTCAGTTAATACTTTTTATTGTAGTTTTAAACATATTACAGACAACGTCTACAGACAAGACACTAAGTATCAATAGCAGAGAAGAGTACAAAACAGTATTATAGCCATATACTTCCAGCATGCACTTATAAGATCTAAAAGGCGTTATAGGCTAATAGCGGGGGACAATATTTTCATTTTTACAGCTGCAGTGGGTGGAGTCTTGCAGATGTTTTTTTTCTGTTACAGTAGAAAAGGGAGCTCTCCTGATTCCTAACAGGCTAGATAAAATTAGAGGTTTTGTGCTGTTACTCCACTTTCATTCAGATGAGCAGTGTCTCAAAGCACTATTTTGTGTGCCAAGTATCAATCTGGTAGAACTGTCTTTCAAGAAAAATTCATAGATCATAAACATGTCATCCCTGTCAGCCTTTCCCAGCTATAAAGAGATAAGCAGACAACCCTGGGACTACAGCAGTGAGTAAGTCAAATTTCACAGAATGGGATGTTTATGTAGTAAATCATCAGATGTTACAGCTCTCAGTGAAGATAAGTTAAAGGGCCCCTAAACACAGTTACATAGAAACGTAGAAGATTGGCAGATAAGGACCATGAAGGCCCATCCAGTCTGCCCATTTCTTTTCCTACCTTATAAATGTGCCATCGCCTTTGCTCTGTCAGTGGCCTATCTATTCATAGTCATTTGTATTGCTCCTTATGCTTATCCCATGCCTGTTTGAAGCCCTGCACTGTATTCATAGCCACTTCTTGTGGTAAGCCATTCCATGCATCCACCACCCTTTCTGTGAAAAGAATTTCCTCCCATTCCCCTTAATCGCCCCTCTAATCTCATGCTGTGTCCTCTTGTCCTGCTATTTTTCTTATATTTAAACATGTTAGACTCTTTCACCTTGTTAATGTCCTTAAGGTGCTTGAATGCCTCGATCATATTACCTCTCTCCTCCTTTGCTCAAGGGTATACATATTGAGCTCTGTTAATCTGTCCTCATAGGAATTCTGATGCAGTCCCTGCACCATTTTGGTTGCCCTTCTCTGGACTGCCTCAATTTGGTTAATGTCCAGAAGGTGGTGGCTCCAATACTGCATGCAGTATTCCAGATGAGGCCTAACCAGTGTCTTGTAAAGAGGGATTATTACCTCCCTCTTATGACTTGTGATACCCCTACTAATACACCCTAACACCCCCTAGTATTACCTGCTGCTTTAGAGGTCTGCTTGGATGATTTCAGGTCATCAGTGATGATGATACCAAAGTCTCTTTCTTCCTTTGTGACTGCTAGCAACTCCCCTCCCAGCCTATAGGTGGCTTCAGGGTTTCTCTTCCCTATGTACATGATTTTGCACTTCTTTACAATAAATCCCAGTTGCCACTCTTCTGACCATTTTATCAGTTTATTAAGATCTCTTCTCATTCTGCCCACCCCATCTGGATCATCTACTCTGTTGCAGATCTTGGTGTCATCTGCAAACAGACAAGCCTTACCCTCTAGTCCATCTGCAAGGTCACTAATGAAGATGTTGAATAGGACTGGCCCCAGGACTGATCCCTGAGGTACCCCACTTGTGACTTGCATCTCTTCTGACTGTATACCATTTACCACCACTCTGTTTTCTGCCCGTCAACCAGTTTGCCACCCAGTTGAACAACTTCTGACCCACCCCAAGCCTACCCAGCTTATTTATCAATCTTCTATGTGGAACAGTGTCAAAAGCTTTGCTGAAGTCAAGGTAGACAACATCAACTGCTCCCCCTTGGTCCACCACTCTGGTTACCCAGTCAAAGAAATCTATGAGATTAGTTTGACAGGACCTTCCTTTTGTAAACCCATGCTGTCTTGGATCCTGTGCCCCTATGGATTCCAGGTGTTGCACTATCCTTTCCTTAAGGAGTGCTTCCATAATCTTGCCCACTACTGAGGTAAGACTGACTGGTCTGTAGTTTCCCGCCTCCTCCCTGCTACCACTCTTGTGGAGCGAGATCACATGAGCCCTTCTCCAGTCTTCTGGGACCTCTCCTGTGCTCTGAGACTCACTAAACAGTTCTGCTAATGGCTCTGCTAGTTCTACCTTTAGCTCCTTAAGTACCCTGGGATGTATGTCATCAGGTCCCATTGCCTTATCCACCCTGAGCTTAGCAAGCTCTTGTAGGACCCTTTCTTTGTGAAGGGAGTAGTGCTCACCTCCTCCCCCTGTGTCCATGATGCTGAGCTGTGGGCCCTGCCCTACCTTCTCTTCAGTAAATACTGAGCAAAAGTATCTATTTAGGATAGATGCCTTTACAGGGTCCTCCTCCTCACATGCTCCCTTTTCTCCATTAAGCTTAGTAATACCCCGTCTGGACTTTCTCCTTTCACTAATATATCTATATAAAGTCTTGTCACCTTCTTTTACTGTTAGTGCTAGTGTTTCCTCAGTTTGGGACTTTGCCTGCCTTACTGCCTTCCCTGCTTCCCTTAGGGCAGTTTGGTATGCCTCCCTATCTTCATCCCGCTGTGTTCCTTTATATTTCCTGAAGGCCAGCCTTTGGCTCTGACCTTTCTGCTACTGTATTTGAGAACCAAAGTGGTTTCCTTCTTCTTTGCACTTCTTTTCTGTCTAACACAATGGGATGTTGTTTCAAGTATTGCATCCTTAATGCTTGCCCACTTTGCCTGTACCCCTCATCTGTGTTTCTTTTGCCAGGGCTAGCTTAACTCTGTTGGCCATCTTATCAAAGTCAGCTCCTCTGAAGTCCCATATTTTTGCCTTGGAATGGGATGATTTAGATGTAGTAGCCAAATTGAACCATACCATGTGATGGTCACTGGCCCCAGGTGACCTTCTACCTGGAGATCTGTAATCCCTTCCTTGTTAGTCAGTGCTAGATCTAGGATAGCTCTGTCTCTTGTGGGTTGCTGTACCAATTGTTTGAGGCCCTCCCCTGCAGGGAATCCACTATGTGTCTAGTTCTGGCAGATGTTCCTGCTGGTATTGACCAATCTGTATCCGGCGTGTTGAAGTCTCCCATTATCAGAACCTCCCCTTTAGCTGTCATGTTTTGTATATCTTCTAACAGTAATGTGTCTATGTCCTCACCCTGGTCTGGGGGCCTATAGACAACCCCAGTTCTACGGCTGTCCCATTTCCTGTTTCCAGGGTGACCCACAGTTCCTCTAGCTCCTTATGTGTATTCTGAATGTCTGTAGCTTTGATATTTTATTGACATACAGGGCCACTCCTCCTTTTGCACCTCGGTCTCTTCTGAACAATACATAGCCAGGTACTGAAGTCTCCCAAGTGTGGTTACTGGTAAACCACATCTCACTAATTGCTACTATGTCCAGTTTAGCCTCTGACATTATTGCCTGCAGGTCTGGGATCTTATTTCCCAGGCTGTGAGCATTTGTGTACATGATTTTCCATTGGCCAGATTTTGGTGCGTTAGTTGTTGGGTGAGGTTTGGCATTACCCCTGTGCATTGTATGGGGAGACAAACCTTTTTTCTTACCTGGTGATGCAAATGAACTGCAAACATGCTGAATCCTCTTGACCACTAGCTGAGGGGAGGGGTGTTCTTCCCATTCAACATATGGGGTGCTGCACCCTCTCCCATTTGCTAGTTTAAATATTCTGCAATGATGTCAAACTTCTGCCCCAATGCACTGACTCCTCCTTAGTCAGATGCAGTCCATCAAATTAAAGAACTTTCGCCCCAGAACTGTTGTCAGTTCCTACAAATCTGTGTCCTTTTTCCTGGCACCAGCCCTTGAGCCACGTGTTTAGCTCTCCTATCTCCCCTTCTCTGACCTTCCGTCCATCTGCTCCCCTCTCCCAGACTGGCAGGATCTCAGAAAAGGAGATGCCGGACGAAATAGATGATAGTTTGTCACCCAGCCTGGTCAGGTGTTCCTTGGTCTCCACAACTGACCGGCTGGCGAGATCATTAGTCCGTATGTGCACTAGGACATCAATGTTTTCTCCTGCTTTGTGAACAATTTTAGCAATGCGGTCAGTGTCTCTCCATGCTGATGTACCTGGGAGACATCTGACCATTACCCCTGGCTGGAGATGGGTATCAACTCCCGAATCATGGAGTCTCCTATGATCAGAAGTTTTGGATTTCTTTTGCTTTTGTTTTGGTTCCTGATTTGGGTGGGTTTTGTTGTGCTAGCTCCTGTGCTGCAGTGTCCTGCTCGGCAGTGTCTTCTGCCTCTTTGATTTCAGAGATAGAGGAAGATACCTGTTTGTAGTGTTTGTATGGTTTTAGAGGTAACATGTTGGAGAGCAGAGAGTGATGGGGTGCCCGATTTGCCCCTCCTACCCACCTGCCAACCTCCTGGACCAACTACCCTCTGCGGTTGAGGTTTTTCTGTTGGATGCTGGGGAAATGGCGGGTGGTTCTTATAATGTATTTCCTCTTGAATATGAAATTTGAGGCATGCAATCTCTGCCCATGCTGCCCGGAGCTGAGCCCTAAGATCTCCAAAGGCCCAGCATGTAGGACAGTGTCCTAAATCCTGTAAATCTGTCCTTCGGAAAATTGTTCCACAGTACCTGCAGTTAATGATATCCATTCCAGATAAGTTGCTGGGTTTATAGCCTAGTCAGAGTAATTAGAAGGAAAAAAAAGGAAAAAAATGCAAGTAATGGTTTGATTGTGTTTTGTTTACTTGTTATAGCAAGTTAAATTACTAGTGCCCCTGTAAATGAGCTCACTTTGTGGAGGCCCCACTGATCCACCCTTCCTGCTCTGCCACAGGAAATGTCACAACTGTGGTACCCTATAAAGGAGTGTAGTGGGGTGGTTGGGGATGGGGGTGGGTGGCTGGGCCCTTCCCCTGCCAAAAAAGAAGAACCACGGACGAAAGAACAAGGAGGTAAGAGCAGAAACAATCAGTCAACAATAAATGCAGTAACCCTGAAAGCTTATCCTTATGTTAGATAAAACTGTAAAACCTGTAAAACACCAGCTGTAATAATTTCAGAGAAGATATACGCTGTAAGAAACACTTTGCTACAGAGAAAAATAAAACAATGAAATGTTAGCAACAAACAGTAGCAATCCCTGTGAGTCAAAATAAAAACAACACCACACAGTAAATCTGCTTAGCCAAAATAAGTCTTAATCCTTTTCCCTTGCTCTGGTAAGTTTCTCTACTCTGCCTTTCAAGCAGTCTTAGAAGGAAAGAGCTCAGGTGAAGCTAGGTGCCTTGGCCAGCAAACCAAGTCTTCTACCTCAGTTCATTTAAGTTACAGTTTTTTTTTTTACAGTGGAGGTTTGAAATTAACTGTTCATATTTATTTATTTATTTAAGAGATTTACCAGGAAAGGTATACTGAGCAGGTACCGCCGATACAGATGCGCCCTGGGGTAGGGGGTTACAAGTGTAGTACATAAATACATAAAGCACTATAGAACATACATAAATTGTAGATATCCAGCAAAGGCCTAACGAGATGGGTGAAGTAGCTGAGATGCATGTAGAGTTGTACAAAGTGAGGAGTATTTACAGGTGTGAATACAGTAGCAGTATTTACAGGCAGTGATGCAGTAGCAAATAACAGCAATTTATAGTGAGATTAGATTTACCTACTAGATGGGTAGGTGAGAATATCAAACAATAACAGAGAAGGGTCAAACAAAGATGACGTATGGTACTGATTTAGAAATGGAGCCCAGGATAGCTGATAAGAATTGAGCAGGGAGTTCAGCAATGGGGAAGGCATAAGAAGTTGGTGGCAAAAGCGCTTTGAGGAGGGCATTTTGATGTGGGGTACTTGTGGTGTGTCTGATGTTGGCTGCTAGGGTTCCATAATTTGGGGAGTCTGAAGCTGAAAGCAACCTGACCTGATTGGGTGGATCTGTGGGGGATGTGGAGAAGTCTGGAGTCAGAGTTCCTGAGATCATAGGTAGGTGGGGTGATGGCGGTTAGGGATGTTGATAGGTAGGAGGGCAGCGTATGTGACCAGAATTTAGCAGAGATTCTAGTGCAGTGCAACAATCACCGATTTTGGAGTGATGGGAGGTCAAGGGATTTGTAGAGGTCGCAGTGGTGGGTGTTTGGCGGACAATCCAAAGTGAACCAGCAGAAGGAGTTATAAATAGGGTCGAGCCTGGCTAAGGATGTTTGGTGGGCTGCACCGTAAATGACACTGCCATAGTCAAAAATTGGAAGGATCATTTTTTGTATCATTTCTTGCCTGGTTTGTGTAGGGATGCAGAACTTGTTCCAATAGAGAGCTCCCAGCATGAGATGTAATTTTTTTTGCAGAGCCTCTACATGAGTTGCAAAATCAAGGTGCTGATCCAGCCAGACGCCGAGATAATGATATGAGGAGTTGACCTCAAGTGGGGTCCTATCCAAGGTAAAGATGATGGGCGCATCCTTTAGCCGGGTTAGATTGGCACAGGAGCTGAAGGTGAGGGAGACAGTTTTTTTTGAGTTTAGGAATAGTTGGTTCTTTATGAACCAGCGTTGGATGGAGTCGAAGTCCTTCTGAAGGTGAGATGCTACAGTGGTACCAGATGGGCCAGAGGCAAATATCACGCATCGCCTGCATACATATGGATACCAGATTGTGTGCAGACAGTAGCAGGTTGTTGAGGAAAACTGAGAAGAGCAGCGGGCCAAGTACAGACCCTTGAGGTATGCCACTGGTGACAGGGAGGGGAGGATAGAGCCGTACCGATGCGGACTGTTTGTGACCTGCCTGACAGGTATAAATGGAACCAACTGAGTACTGTCGTCATCAGACCAGTTTGGGCAAGTTTAGATATCAAGGGGGTGAGAGACTGTGTCAAGGCTTTTGATAGGTCTATAAAATAGCCGCGTAATGTCCCGTTGTCAATGCCTGCAAGGATGGAGTTGGTGAGCGAAGGAGGGATGTGGTGGTGGAGTGATATTTTTCTGAAGCCAGCTTGAAAGGGGGTGTAAAAGGAGATTGTATCAAGATAATTGTGTAGCTGGGATAGAACAAGGCACTCTTGAATTTTGGCAAGGATGGGGAGCAGAGATACAGGCCAATAGTTTGAAGGGGAGGAGGGGTCCCCTCCCTTAGGGAGTGGAATGACTGTGGCCTGTTTCTATTTTGTAGGGACAGCACCAAGTTTAAATGACAGATTATAGAGCATGGTTAGGGGGTAGGCTATGGCCGGGGCAGAGAGTTGAAGCATTTTTGAGTCTAATCCAGATGGGCATTTTCCTTTGGTTGTGTTTAGAGAGTGTAGGATTTTTAACACCTGGTCAGGGGTGACTGTGTGGAGTGAGGAGGAGGCCTGGGGAGGTGTATTAGGGAGAGTAGGGGGTCCTTAGGAGATCGAGTGGAGGTGGGAGGAGAAGCGAGCAGTAGTGGTGGTGAAGTGGACATTAAACTCTGATGCAACCTGGTGAGGGTCATTTACGATTCTGCCTGCTAGGTTGAGAGTGGGAGGGGGGTTGGGTTGGCAGAGTGAGGAGGGATTTTATGGATTACCAGAATTGAGATGGTTGGGTGTGGTTTTTGTTAAACGTCAGTTTGAAGTAGTTTGATTTGGATTGACGTATGAGACGTGTGCAGGCGTTTCGAAGGGGCCGGTATTGTTGTTGTGCCAAGTGAGAACCAGTGGTCCTGAAAAGTTTCCAGACTCGGTCTCTGACTTGGAGTTGTTCCATGAGTTTTGAGGTTACCCAGGGTAAGTGGGAGCCCCTGACTCTGGATCTCTTTAGTGGGGCATATATGTCCCAGATAGCGAGGAAGTTTGTAGAGAAGTAGCCCATGGCCTTGTCCAAGGAGGTGGCACTAGGGATGGGAGACCAGTCAATGGTGGAGAGGGTGTTTAGAAGTGCTGGCAGATCCAAAGATTTGTAGGCTCTGCAGTGCAGCAGACGGGGTGGGGGCCGGGGGATGGAAGATTTTACGCACTAAGTAAATCATGTGGTGGTCGCTAAGGGAGTCCGGTAGGAGGCCTGCTTTGAGTATCCTGTGTGGGTGGGTAGTGAGTGCCCAGTCCAGTAGTGTGTGTTTCTTAGATTTGTGGTTTAGGTGGGTGGGTTCCCCATTTGCTGGTGTAAGTTTAGTGCACTTATCTGGCAGCATGCCTTGATGCAGCACATCCCAGCCAGTTCAGATTGAAATCCTGAGGATGTGGAGTTCACCGCCTGTGAGGGCCCTCAGGTTGCCTAGGTGTTCAAGGATGGAGGTTAGCGTGTGTCCGTGAGGTATGACCCAGTTATGTATACTGGGATAGAATGGGCAGGAGGATTTTGATCAGGAGGAATCCATGTTTATTGAGGGTGTTGGTGAGGTGATTACCAAAACTGGAGATTTGAGGCGATCGACATGGCAATACCGCCACCCTTCTTCTCCCTGCCTGTCTTGGTGGATTAGCAATAAATCAGGTATAGAGAATTCCTCATCCCGTGATGGGGCTTCAGCCATGACTCTGTGATGATTACGATGTCTGGGCACAGGGTAAGAACAGTTTTTGTAGGGCAGCAGTTTTATTTAGGATGCTGCATATATTTAAGTGTACGATTTTGAGACCTTTAGGGAAGGGTGTGGGTTGAGCTGGTGGGGGCAGCCATGGGTGCCTGTGACCCTGGGTTCTGTTTGACGTCCCCTGCTATGAGTAGCAGGAATACCAGGGCGTTCCTTAACTGGCGCATGATCTTTAATGGTGTGCCCCTCTGGGTAGTTTGAGATGTGGGGGTTAAGTTTGTCTTTGAGGCCAAGAGGATTGAGGGATATAGGGCAGGTGCTGGAGCGTGGAAAGAGGGGGGAAGATAGAGGCCCCTAGGGTCCAGTTGTGCCCCAGGTGTAGGTAGTGTTTAGGTGGAGCAGAGGAGGAGTGGGGTGTAGGTTTGAGAGAGAGAGGGCAGGCAGTGGCACAGGGTCTGGTAGGGTTGACTGAGGTAGGGAGGGAGGATGAGGCTATGCAGAGCAAGGTAATAATAGCAGTGAGGAACTGCATTTATTTTTGCTTTCTAATTACCAAGTGGATTCCTTGTGTGCAGGAGGGAAAACACAGACTGCTCAGCAGTGGCCACTAGTGGTGGAGCAGTATAAGGGACTAATGGTAAAGTGGGCTGATTGGTTCACGAGGTCTGGGGCACCACAGGTCTGGGGCACCACTATATAAATAGAAGCCAACCAAGGGTGGTGGTGGGGGCGGTGGGGAGCCTGCATGTAGCACAAGCGGAGCTCAGAGCTCCTCCTGGCACAGGAGCAGCTGCAGGGAAGAAAAGAACTCCAGCTACCTGTACTGGCGTGGTCCAGGGGTCTGAGTTCAGCTATCTAACGGCTGTGGGAGGCTGTGGGGACTCCTGCCCTCGCTACCTCCCTCGCCTGCAGAAAAGAAAGAGAGGGACAGAAATAAATACAGGTGAGAGCAAATGGAGGAGGAGCGTGCTTAATTCAGATGCTAATTTGGCTTGGGGCAATTTGGAAGAGAAGGAAATTCCTGTGCAGCTACCCTGGGCTCTAGGCTGTGCAAATATGCAGCACACTATTACAGGATATGAACCATGCTTGCTAGTGCTTTTTAAATTCAGTCAGAAAACAGTTCTACTGTTCTACCATTCAGAATTAGCACAAAAAAAAATTCAGCAGTCCTATTTGTTGTTTTTTTTCTTTTTCCCGTCTAACAGTACTCCCATTGCAGTTAAACTCAAAAGTTCTGTAGTTTCAAGGACTGGAGGCAGAGAGCTGTGGAACGCTCAGTGCTCGCCAGCCGCTTATATTTAAATTGATCAGGATTCAAACAAAAAAGGCGCCAAAGGCAAGAAATGAGCAGCGTGGCAGAAGCTCCTCCAGGCACAGGAGCAGCTGCAGGAAGAAAAGAACTCTGGCTACCTGTAGCGGCATGGTCTGGGGGGGTTCCGATTTCGGCTATCCAACAGCTGTGGGGAGGACTGTGGGGACTCCTGCCCTCGCGACCTCCTTGTCTGTAGCGGCGTGGTCTGGGGGTTCAAGTTTGGCTATCCAAGCGGCTGTGGGAGGGCTATGGGACTCCTGCCCTCACGACCTCCTCGTCTGTAGTGGGCGTGGTCTGGGGGTTCAGAGTTCGGCTATACAGCAGCTGTGGGGAGGCTGAGGTGACCACCCGCCCTCACGACCTCCTAAATCTGTAGTGGCGTGGCCGGGGGTTCAGTTTGGCTATGCAACGGCTGTGGGGTGGGCTGTGGGACCTGCCCTTGTGACCTCTCAATATATGTACTTTTCATCTTAAAACGTACTATGCTGTTGAAATTCTGTTGCTAAAGTACTGAAAAAGGAGTTTGCTAGTTTCTGCTGGTTATGTGTCTTCTTTCTGAAAGCTTAGATTAGCCCTACCCTGCTGCATTCTGATGATGTCAGACTTGCCATACAGCCTTCCATTATGTCCATACTGTGCCTAGCTGTTTTATAGAGATTGTGTCTTTCTACTTTTGGATTTCAATAATCTTTACTGTGCCTGTAAAGTTTAACTGATGTTCTGTTCTTTATGCTGTAGATAATGCACAATTATGTATAAACCTACCATCCATCAATGTCATTGTTCTTCAGCCCTCTGGGTGCATATCCTGTATACTATTGTAAATCCTGTACAGAATGTAATAATTATCCTATGTTCCCCTTTACCCCAATTTCCCTCAGGTCACGTCTGGAAATGAGTGGTTCTCCATTCAGTACGCCTGCCTGGTTAAACTCTTAAATAAATAAATAAATAAAATGTATCATGTTTGAGGTAGAGGAACATAAAGATGTTGACATACATTTAAATTCTGATATTGGTATCCAACCTTACCAATTTGAGACCACAGTATCCAGTGTTAATCAAAGCTAGTCTGATTCTGACACAGAGATGGACAGTTCCGATTCAGATGATGCAAATCAGAGACTTACCTTGGATTGGTTAGTATTTTAATTATTAATACCTAAGCATGGCTTTATCTGTAATCTAGGAGTCATTGTCTGTTTTATTTAGCAACATAAAGGTATTCCAGTCCTTCATATCATCTGTGATAGCCCCCCTTTATATTGTATAGCAACTCATTGACTTATGCTGCATCACAGATTGTATATCTATATTTTTAATATGACTTTGTACTCATCAGTTCTGAACTATATCAAGCCATACTGTTTATTGTGTG
Source organism: Neoceratodus forsteri (assembly GCA_016271365.2). NCBI lineage: Eukaryota > Metazoa > Chordata > Ceratodontiformes > Ceratodontidae > Neoceratodus > Neoceratodus forsteri. The sequence goes on from CM057453.1 coordinate 725,504,612, forward strand.
TGTGTGTGTGGGGGGGCTCTGCAGAGGTCCCCATGTGTACCCATTGTTATAATTTGTTGGTGCTTCATATTAGTTTATTAGGGGCGGTCTTTAGAGAAATTGTGTGTGTGTGTGTGTGTGTGCCTGTACTGCAATGGTGGTCCTGACTGTCTTCTCCTGTACTAGGGTGGTCCTGACTGTCTGTTCCTGTACTGTCACCTGTGTGACCACATGTGGATGTTCATGGACAGGGGTCAAACTAGCACTGGCACACCAGCCAAATGCTGTTAGATATTGTTTTGGGATAGTCAAAATCTTTTTAAGTAGGCCTGAGGGCTTGTACTGGAAAGATAATATTTCAATAAGTACATCAGCTGGGCCAACAGAAAAGTCTGTGGAGCTAGTGGATCTCACTACCCTGCTGGCTAATGGTTGCAAAACTAAATTTGATCCCTGCATGGATCAGCCTGAGATGGGATTTTTCTTTTTTTATTCTATTTTTCCCCCTGGCTGGCAGGTCTCTGCCCCCTGGTCCCCAGACACATTGTGCCCCCTCTCCCACCACTTGATGGGATACAGCCATAACCAGTATGGTGGGTACCCTTAGGGGTCGTGACAGGCTGCAGAGAGAGTATACATGATGTACTCAGCACAATGTACTTCAAATCCCTGTTGTGCTGGCTGGGCTGTTCATTTCTGTGCCATCACCATGGTGACCACAAGTGATGGTGCTGGGATCAGCATGACAAGCTGACATTTTATTGTTACCTGTTGTAAGCTGGGTGCACCAGGTATGCACAATGATGTTGTGTGGGTGTTGGTTTTTGTTCCTGTTCATTTTTTTTCTGCCTTACTGGATGGCCTCACATTTGCTGAATGCCACAGTCCTGATACCCTGACAGACAACAGCACCTACCTGGCAGCTAGTCAGTTCCCCACCGCCATCAGGGTAGTCATATTTCCCCACCCCCATCAGGTACAACAAAACAGAAGCTTATGGAATTAGGGTGAGACTGCAGTAAAACAAAATAAATTGTGAAAAAAAGAAATTTCATAAGGACATGACAGATCGCATCACTTTTTGTTGCTTCACATATTGTTTTATATATATATATATATATATATATATATATATATATACTCTTTATGGTTGTTGGTTTTGCTTCTGTGTGTACTTTAACAGCATGTTAACCTCTTTTCCATTATCTATTTTTTTGTTATATTGAGGTTCCTGTAATCATTGGGCTATCATGGACACAGCACTATAATGTTTATGCTGCTACAAGGTGAATACTATATTGGCAGAATTTGACAAGAGCAGTATTCTGTATAACACAGATGGAGTGCTTTTGAAGCAACTCAATACATTTCTTTGCCTGGTTTTATGGGTTTGCTTAAAGGGTGCTTTCAGCAGCTATAGTGAACTTGTTTGACCAGTGTGCCTGTAATAACATCTATGGCAAAATAAATTATTCATGTGCCCCAGTATGAGTAACAGTAGGATGTGTTACCTGAACTTTAAAAATATATACTTCAGCTCAGACCAATCACATTACCTTAGTGCTCAGCCAATCTTCTACTGCCGAATGCCTCTTTTCAATGTGAACATGCATTCTGCGTGTGCACATTTCCTGAACAAGTGTAAGTCATAGTTGGGGCTAAAAGTACAAGCTCTCTTGAGCATGGGGATCTTTGTAAGAATAAAAAAGAGCATTGCAAGTCTTACTTTTACCACTTTGAAAAATAAGACCATGATCCTAAGCATGGACATGACACATATGCTCAGGATCATGGTCCTGTTTTTCAAAGTGGTAAAAGTAAGGCTTGCAACACTGTTCATTATTCTTACAAAGATCACCATGCTCAGAAGAGCATATTCTTTGAACCCCAACTATCACTTACACTTGTTCAGGAAATTTGCACATGCGCAATGTGTGTTCACATTGAGAAGAGGCATCTGGTGATGGAAGATTAGCCAAGCATTAAGGTAATGTACTTGGTCTGAGCTAAAGTATATTTTTTTTAAATTTAGGTAACAGATCTTACAGTTACTCATATTGGGGCACATGAATATTTTATTTTGCCATAGGTGTTATTACAGGCACACTGGTCACATAAGAGTAGTACAAGTTCATATATCTCATCAAATGTTAAATTTCAGCCAATCGGTGCATGCCACGTCATTGGACAGGTGGGCATGGCCTAAAATGGACCAATCAGATTTATCCCATTTTACCGGAAGTCCCTCCCTAAATGTGTATGCCCCCGCCCCTTCCACAGGAAATTACATGCACTTGAACCCATGCCCCGCCCCATACGCAGGAAATGACATGCGCTCAAACCCTGGAAATGACATGACATACCATTTTCTAAGCATCCTATGCCTTCCTTCTCCTGCACCCCTCAAACCCCTGCCATGCCATCCTGGCTTGAACCTAAGTCCCACCATCCTAGCTCGAACCCCTGTCCCCCTCCTCCACCCTCCCTCAAACCCAAGTTCCACCATTCTGGCTCAAACCCAAGTCCCACCATCCCAGCTCGAACCCCTGCCCCAACCTCCCTAGCTTGAACCCTGTCCCCAAACCTCAGTCCTTCTCCCCTTTGCAGCACCACCACCTACCTTGCACCCACACCTCACTCCTATGCTGTCTCCCAAAATAAATTAGGGTTTATGTAGTGTTATGTGTCACCTGTTGGCTTGGGGTTAATTGCAGGGAATATGTGTGTTTTTTGACTAGGATATTTTTGGAAGGCTGTATCTATCTAGGAGGTGGCATCATCATGCAGCAGTCTCGATCTGTTTGGAGACCCCCGCAGAGGGAAAGCCATCTGCCTGTATAAGTACCCCTGTTCTGTCTTGTAACAAACAAGGTATAACATAATTTATCATGCATCTGTACACCTGCGTAAACTTGTACCAAAAAGTTACCTCCATGTATATGTATATCCATATACCAGTCATAAGCTAAATAGGACCTCCATGTAAATAAGCTGGTTCAACAGTGTCTCAGGATAGCATGGGAAATGTTGGCTGGCTGGGGTGTGTGTGTGTGTGTGTGTGTGTGTGTGTGTGAAGATTTGCTGTATTTACAGGGATCTGTAATGATGTAGATATAAGCTTTCATTTTAAAATAAAATTGCATGTTTTAAATTGAGAGTGAGAAAGGCTAAGACTCTATTGTGTGTGTGTGTGTAATTATTCCATAGCAATCACAAACTAATACTTTTATCCTATCATGAATTACAGAATAAAATACTTTTGAATCAGAAAAAAGTAAGTCACATACCTATAGTTCTGCCCTCAGTTCTGTGTAGCATCAAAGAGAAGGCTGAATGTAATGTGGGTGATATTTATAAAGTTTTAAAGGGGAGAGCTACAATAGATGGGCCTGTGGCATATGTTACCATGTATAGTATGGGGTGTGTGGTGATGGTTCTACCTAGGGGCAGTCCATCTTACAAAGCCTTATATAAACCCTACAGTTGGAGCTAGAAGACACAGCTTTTTGAGACTCTTCAGATTCTGTTTTTATGGACTTGGAGCAGATTATCCAAAACACCAAGAAGATGGCACTGAACAGCACTTCTCAAACCAACATCCCAGCAACAGACTGTCGCACCACTGAATGAAAAGTCTGGAGATGAAAAGCCAAGCAAGAAGATGGCTACTGGGGCCCCACAACCCAAGCCAATGTATGTGTGCTACGAGGTGTGAAAAATAGTGTCCCACACAAGTCTTGTTGAGTGGAAGGGTGTCTGACATCAAAAAGAATCTCACTGCACAGTTTGGTAAATCAGAAAATCCTAAATCTGACTGTGCTTCCAAAGAGGCACAACTGCAAGTCCTTGAAGAGGTGCTGGGTTGTGAATCTGATGCAGAAAAAGATGTGACTACGGAACCCAAAACAGAGCGTGACAAGAAGGGGGAGCCAGAGAAGATGGGTGGTGAGACACTGCCAGAAAAATTATCAGAGAAAGTTGTGAAAAGAAATACAAGACACTGCCAAAAGCCACCTCTGCCCAAGAGGTGGATGATGATGCTGCAACCACCACAACCAGTGACCCCCTCAGGCTAAGAAAGAGAAAGATGAGAAGACAGAATGATGAGGCAAATGCATTTTTAACATTAAAAAAATGTGAGTGGTGACACGTATACATAGTGTAATTGAAGAGATGAGTTAGCAGTAGAACAAGATCTTACCTATAATGAATCACAGGACCAATGCTGTTTTTGTTTAGCTTTAATAGACTAATGGATTTGCGATGGAGCAGCAGTCATGTTCGGACAACATGGATCCGTGACTTTACACAAATCTACTGCTCGACTGTGTCTGCTGTGTGAAAGATACAGATGTGGTTATTAATGAGATGTGTGAGGACCAGTATGTTAGAAATACAGAGAGTGATAGAATGTTTCAAAATGTCACCGAACAGGCTGTGATCACTACCCAAACCTCCTCTTCTTCTACTGAGATTAGACAGGGGTCCTCATGTGAAAAAGCAGGCCTGAGTAGTAAACTCCCCAAAACTGACCACAATATGTATTGTAAGTACATTATGTATCATACCATCTGTGGCGTAATTGCTGCAGTGACAGAAAGGATGATACATGCTGAAATGATTGATGCCTGTCCCAGGTGCAAGATAGATGACCCTAGTCATAAAATCATTCTTGTATCACTGATGAATTGACAGCTAGAGGATTATACAGAAACACTTCTGAAGCCATACATATAGGGCAACTTATGCCTGTGATTTAGAATAGCAATGAAACAACAGGGCTTACATTTGACCAACGAAACACTACAACATATTGGTCATGTTTTAAATGATATGAAAAGAGCTGATGATACCATGTGGTGAATTAAAATATATACCACCAGACAGACAGAGAGATTAGAAAAGAGGCCACACATCTGGTCAGCAAAGGTCCCTTTAAAACGTGTCTAAAAAGAAATTCAGGGACGCTGTTCATATTGTAAAAATATTTACCTCCCCGCAAAAAAAAAAAAAAACTGTTACATATTATGTGTAAACATTTCAGTACCAAACAGAGTCATATTTCATTTTACAGAGAATCATATGGGATGCAAGTACAGAGAGAATCTAAAGACTTATGTATCTGATCCTAAGCCATTACTGCCATCAGTCACTGTTTGATTCACCTCAATATGAAATTTGCTTTTGTGACATACATATAGCCTCTGAACTGATTATGTGTTTCCTTCCAGAAATATGGGAGGATGTAGATAAATATATAAAGGAATCGGTGTTGCCACTTGTAGAAAATGTTAAACTGTTTGCCAATATATTCATGGAAGACAATTAATGTCTTTGTGGGTTTTACATCATGATCATCATAGCCGTGTGTGTGTGTGTACTATAAAGCAGAAAAAACATTGCAATATTGTTTGTGTTGTTAACCTGGCTTCTCTGCTTGCTGAAATGCTCCATTGGTCAGCAAAGGCCCCTTTAAAAAATGTCTAAAGGGAAATTCACGGACCCTATTCATGTTGCAAAAAACATTTACCCACCCCCCAAAAGAAAACTGTTACTTTTGTTTTTATACTTAGTTTATCATTCATTTGCCAGCATTTGTTACATCATTCACTTACTATTCTTTGGGGTAAAAGCCCCTTATACTGACAAAATCACAGAAGTGTTACATTACTTTTGGTTTCTAGTAACCAACCTTAATACATTTTAGCTATAGCAATAGCAGTAATTATAACTGTCTGGGATGCTCCGTCTTTCCTTTATCTATAACCAGTTATCCATTACCCAAAATTCTATATCGGAAGTCAAGTGAGGAAAGCCTCTGATACTGAGGGGAGAAATTAGTGTCTCCTTTAGTTAGGTTCAAGCACCTCTCTCTTAACCACTGTCATGGAGTAACCATCTGGTTCATTTCTGTTGGTATATTTGTGGTTTTTGATTAAGATTAATAGTTAACCTCTCCATCAAATGTATGGATTCAACCATATCCTTCCATTCCCCTACCCCTGGGGATCTCGGTTGCAACCAGTTCCTTGTGATAATCTTTAAAGCTGCCGCAACCAAAATCTTCCATAGGTACCTGGCATCCTTGTCTTTAACCTCCCCTTGGATTAATCCCAATATTAAATGTTCTGGCCCCAACTGCATCTGAGTTGAAAATATCTGCTCTAGATGTCTCCTAACCTTCCCCTAATATATGGTGATACTTGGACAAGACCAAAATACATGTGCCTGTGAGGCATGTTGTTCTCCACATGCTCTCCAACACCCCACTGTGGCCCCCTCCCTTCAGATGCACCATCTGTGTTGGTACCAAAAAGTATCTGGCCCTCAACTTCCAACAGAGGTCTCTCCATACCAGAGAGCTAGACGTTGACCATGCTTTTCTACATCAGGGACCAATGCTTATCTGCGATGGGAATCCCTAGGTCTTGTTCCCATTTATTCTTTATATGCTGATTCGTGTTCACCATTTCTGCCGCATAATTATTATATAGCAGCGAAATGGCATGATCTGCCCCCCCCCACAGAGCCCCAAATCCTTTGGAACAGCCTGCTCTCCTCCAGTGCTGGCTCCTCCAACATTGTTTTGTTAATTTGTATATTCAAGTAGTCTCTTAATTGGCAATACCTGATTTTGTCAGTCTGCTGCAGACTGTATTTTTCCTGAATTGCTTCAAAAGAAAGCAGGGTATTTCCCATCATTTGACATGGTGCACACAGACCCCTTCTAACTTGTTTCTGGTACCATCCATCAACCATTGCTGGTATAAATTGATGGTCATAAGCCCACCATCTATACCTCCAGAGATTCCTAAGTGTGGCACCCTTACTTATTCCCCTCCTCCACCCTTCTAGCACAACCTTTGTGCCGGAGAAACCTTGTATTTCATCTGAGTCCAAAGACCAAACACCACCGCCATAATGGAGGGTCCTTCTGTTTCCAGAGATCTATTCTTTTCCAGTGGGTATCATATCCTGGGTTGCCCCATAGTAGTGCAACCCTCATCTGGGCTGCCACCCAGTAACCCTGCAGGCATGGGAACGCAAGGCCCCCCCTTCTCCATTGGAAGGTAAAGAAGAGATCTTCTCAGTCTGGGTTTTTTACCTTTCCATAAATAGGAAAAAAAACATACTCTGCCAGGTTTCCAAGTCCGCCAGAGTTAACAGGCACAGAACACATTGGAACAAGTAGAGGAGGCGTGGCAATGCATTCATCTTGAGGGCTTGTGCTCTGGCACAGAGTGAGATGGGCAGAAGAGACCACCTTTGAAAATCACTTTTAAGCTGTGCTATTATTGGTGGGTAGTTCGGCTTCTTCAGTTGTGCGTCGTTCCTCCCCAACTTTACCCCTAAATATTTTATCTCTGTCTGGTCCCATAACATAGGATATTTTCTTTTAAGCTCCTCGGTTGGGGTATAATTAAAGCACAGAATTTCCATTTTATTGCTGTTCAGTTTGTATCCAGAGATCCCGGGAAAATTATCTAGCTGACAATATTGCAGGCAAAGACACCTCAGGGTCCACCACGTACAAAAGGACATCATCAGCATACAAAGCCAATTTAGGAATTTGTCCCCCCATATTGATCCCTTTTATCTCTGGGCACTGATGAATGCTCTGAGTAAGAGGCTTGATGAACAGGATAAACAATAATGGAGAGAGAGGCACCCTTGTCACGTTCCGCTTCCTAAGTTAAAAGTCTCAGAAATATGGCCATTCGCCTAACCTGCGCCTCGGGGACTTGTATAGCTTGAATAGGGCCGTTATCAACTGTTTCAGGAACCCAAACCGGGAAAGGACCTCCCTCAGAAATTACCAGGACACTTTATCAAATGCTTTTTCAGTGTCTAAACTTACTATCAACAACAGTAATTTTTGCATGGAAATTTGATCAATTATATGTGTTGTTCTACGTAGGTTATCTTGTGCTTGTCTGCTCAGTATGAAGCCGGATTGGTCAATCTGTATTAAGGAGGGAAGATACTCCTGAATACGTCTTGCCAAGAGGATGTGAGCATTTATAGTCAGTGTTCAGTAAGGAGATCAGTCTGTATGAGGGGCATTTTGTAGGGTCCTTTCCTGGCTTGGGTATCACTAAATCACCGCCTGGAGCCCAAGAAGGGGAGATGAGGCCTCACCCTCAGGACCTCCTCATAAACCTTCCCCAACAGTGTCTATATCTGGTTCTCGAAACATTTATAGAACTCCATGGGAGTCCATCAAGCCCGACATTTGCCTACCTTAAGCCATTTTATCTCTTCCTTTATTTCCTCTGGTCTCATAGGGCCCATTAGCCCTTCCTTGGTTAAGCCCAGCAGTTTATCTCCAGGAATCTCTTTATGTTGCCTTCTCCCACTTTTGTATCCTCTGTATATAATTTAGTGTAGTGTACCTTGAAAGCATCTGCTATCTCATGAACCCTTGAACCACTTTGCCTATGCCTGGGTGCCACACCTTTGTTATAGTTGCTTTTCGCCCATCTTGCCCTCAGCCTAATAGCTAAGTAGTGCATCCGAGCAGCCCCCTCATAATGTTGCTGTCTCAAGAAAAGCAGCCTGTGCTCCACCTGATAGTCCAGAATACATGTCAGTTCCCTCTTATACTCCAGTAACTGTCTCCTCCGCTCTTTATCATACTTTTGTTTCTGTTGCCTCTCTAAGTCTGCTATCAACCCAGTTAAGTGAGTTTTCTGGCCTCTCGCCTTCTTTTCCCGAGGCCAACTGAATAAATTTACCTCACAAGACCGCTTTTGCAGCATCCCAGCAGATAGCCTCAGTAGGTGTCCTGCTCTATATTGTCTAGGACGGTATGTTCTATAAGTTTCCACTATTTGGTCGCTAATTTCCTTATCTTTCAGGACTGAGGTGTTTAGCCATATGGTATTCCAGCGCATCTCCCCAAATCTATTTTATGTATATAGGCACACGGTCAGATAAAGAAGGTCCCCTATCCAAGTATCTTCAATTCTCTGCACCTCAGTCTTCATGACTAAGATATAATCTAGCCTTGAATATGTGTTATGGGCCGCAGAGAAGAAGGTATAGTCTCTCTGTCAGTTATGTTGGTGTCTCCATGTATCTAGTAATCCCATTTCCCCTATCAGCTTCTGGATCTTTCTAGCTGTTCTGTGTGGTTTCCCTCTTACTTTCGAGGAAGAGTCAATATCCGGGTTTAAGGGTAAATTAAGATCCCCCACAGATCAAAACCCCCTCCCCACTCTAATACAGTGGCCAGAAAAGAACGGTACTCAGGTAATGTTGAGCCAGGAGGAAAGTACACGGATGCAAGTGTCACCATGTTACCCCTAAATTTGCCTTTTAACATTGCATAGCGTCCCTCCTCATCTGTCTTAGCCTCTATTTTTTCTAAAGGGGAGTTAGCCGGCACCAACACCGCTGTACCCCTCCTTCTGCCATTCTTATAGGAAAACACTGCCATCTCCCCGAAACCCAATTTTAGAAATGTATTATGCTCCTTCATTGACAGATGGGTCTCCTGGAGAAATAAAAAATCCACCGAGGCCTTCCTTACCTGGCTCAATATCTTAGATCTTTTAACAGGGTTTGTGAGGCCAAGAAAAACTGTTACTTGTTACCATTGTAATATTGTTCATGTTGTGGTTAACCTGGCTTTTCTGCTTGCTAAACTTCTCCATTGAGTGAGAGGTCACTAAAACATAGTGCTGTATGCTTTTTTCAGAGTATGCCAAAATGGGAAATGCACTGTCAGTACATCCAGAGGCTTATTTATCAACTAGTCAGACACAAAGCTAAACAACCTGGTTTAAATCTACCTACAGGACAAGCACCGTGTGTACTTTTAGAGACAGGCCAATGATTTTTTGATGGCATCCCAGAAATACCCTTGAAAATAACCACAGACTATTTGAGCAAGAGGAGCTACTCTTGAGCAAGCAATGGAAGATATTATTATGGAGTTTATACATAGCTCTTACAATCTGGAAAACATTTTTGGTTTTATCTGTACCGCTGTTGATCTCTTGGTGTTTGGTCTGGAGAAAGGGTGGAATGAATCTGTCATCATACATTACACAAAAGCTGTCGCGTATCTTGTGTTTAATAAAAGTGATTTAGCACTTGCTTTCCCTAAATAGCGTATTGTGATGTACTTTCACATGGAACGTACTGGCATGCTCCCGATATTTCAGTCACTCTTGAGGTCTACAATGTACCATGTGATAAATGGCTTTTCTGCTTGTTAAACTGCTCCATGCAGTGAGAGATCACTTAAACATAGTGCTGTATGCTTTTTCAGAGTATGCCAAAATGGGAAATGCCCTGTCAGTGCATTCAGAGGCTTATTTACCAACTAGTCAGACACAGAGCTAAACAACCTGGTTTAAATCTACCTATAGGACAAGCACCATGTGTACTTTTAGAAGCATGCCAAGAACTTTTTGATGGGCTCCCAGAGGGACCCCAAAAGGAAACTGTGGATTATTTTAAGGATGAGTGTGCTACTCTTGAGGAAGTAATGTATACAATTGCTATAGAGTTTATGCATAATCCTTATGATGTGGTACACTTTTGTGGTTTTATCTGTACTGCTGTTGAATTTTTAGTGCTTAGTCTGCAGAATGAGGGAGTGAGTCTGTCACATATTTTGCTTCTTTTATCACTTTTGTTGTGTTATATAAATCTGATTTAGCATTTGCGTTCCCTAAATAGTGTATTATGATGTACTTTCAGATGGAACATACTGGCATGCTCCCGACATTCCAGTCACTCTTGATGTCTACAATGTACCATGTGATAAAGGACATTTTAAAGGACCCTGTATACTTTGGAAAGAAGCCTGCATTAAATGTATGCTCTAAAGGTGCAGCTACTTCACTGGCAGAAAGCACACCGACTCTGATTAAAAAATTGCCTCAATTTTTGTGGAGAATGTATACTGAAGTAATGGAAAAAAAAACTAACCACAGAGTCATATGTAAAGTGGACAACATTTCTGATGTAACAGCTTTTCTTAAAAATCAGCCTGATTATTTTGAGTGGTGCATGGCATGTGTGTGTATGTTTTGTACCCACCTCATCACTAGGGGGGAAGTGGACAAAGTACTTGCTTGTGTAAAACATACAGCTCAAGGGTTAGTGTCTCTGGGTATTGTAGAATGTATAAAACTGGAAGAGTAGAAACAAGATATTATGTAATCATTGCATGCTTGCTATGTATTATACCTTTTGTAGGAAGCCACTATATGTATTAGTTTATGTTTATGTATTACTATGCATGCTATGTGTTATACCGCACATACAGTAAACCTTAAAATATTGTTATGACTTGTGTATGTAAAAATAAAATATAATTATGCATTGCACTTTGTGGTTGTCATAGTGTTTTTAAAAAATAAAAAGAGCAGACACTTTATTTTACTGGTGACAAGAGTTTTGCTAGCTAACAGATGTAATAGGGGGTTGATGAAAGAAGATGAATGATCACTTGCTCCAGAATATATATTTTAATGTAAAAAAAGTGGGTAATTTCACAGGGGTGACTCAGCTGTATAAGGCTGCAAAAAAACGTGATAAAGGTGTCACCAGGAAAGGTGTTGCTGAATGGCTTGCGAAGCAAGACCCCTATTCATTACACAAAGCAGCCAGAGTTCGATTTAAGAGAAATCCTGTTATTGTTTCTGATATAGAAAGGCAATGGCAAGCTAATTTAGTGGATATGAGTCAATATGCAAAGTACAATAATAGGTTTAAGTACATATTGACGCATCAATGTGTATGTCCAAGTATGCTCTGGTAGGGACTTTAAAAGACAAATTAGGTAAGGCAGTGACGAAGCCCTTAAAACTATTTTAAAAGTGGTCGCACACCTCAGAAACTTGCAGACTGATCAGGTGAAGAGTTTCTAAATGCCTCCTTGAGAGCCTATTAAAAAAAATATAATACACTGTTTTGTGACAAATAATGAAGTTAAGGCCAGAATTGTAGAAAGATTTAATAGGACACTGAAGTTACGCTGTGGCATTACTTTACAGCCAGAATACGGAAATATACAGATGTGTTGTTAAACCTGGTGCACAGCTATAATCATACTTATCACAGAAACATTAAACACAGGCCTGTGGTTGTTAACCCTTCAATGCCCTGGGTGTAAGGAAGACCTCTATGGTAATACTGTTCTTGGCAAAAACTAAGAGGGTGCCTTCAGAAAGATGATCATGTGAGAATATCTAAGCTGAAAGGGGTGTTTGAAAAGGATATGAGCAGACATACACAGATGAGATATCTATTTTGACGGAGGTCTTGAGAAAACAGAGACCCATCTATAAGCTAAAACACTATGTGGGGAAGACATCAAAGGTACTGTTTATGAAGAGGAATTGCAAAAAATTGAACTGAATGTGGACTGAGTGTATAGGGTGCAGAAAATTCTGGCAGAGAAAAGCAGGGTAGAAAAACTTAGTATCTGGTAAAGTGGCTAGTGTATATCACCTTGTCCAGCAATGCCACGCACATTTTCCCCAATAATACTATATCCACTTTTACAGTAAAGTTACCACAAAACATTTGAACTGCCTGGTGAGAGGGAAGTGGGCAGCAGAAATTCAGTACCCTCATACCTGGGAGAATGTGCCTGCACAGAAAATAGGTTCAGTATGCTCTATCAACCTCTAAGCATAGTACAGTAAAACACCATCGGCCAACCCCTATGTTGCATCAGAAGCATTTAAAATTCCATCAGGCTATTATCATCATACATGTAAGTGTTATTAAGCAAATCAATAAAACATATTTGAAACAAATGAACTGCCAGTGGTTTTGGAACAACCAGCCATCGGGAAAGAAATAAGCATTGACAGCAACATCAAATGCATTCTGTTTATGCAAGGGCAGTTACAGTACCTTTTGGGTTTTAGCAGACTTGAGGAAGGTGTAGGGAAGACTATAGCAAAGAACCCTACAGATATTAATGGGGGCTTTTACACATTATATATCTACACTGACATTATTACGCATGAAATAGTGGGTGACAGTCTAGTGCCTTTGCTGAGATGTGTACCCATCAGGGGCCATGGCAACTAGATAGTGACCGTGATCTACGATAAACCCCACTACCAAACAGTCAGCAAACATCAGATCGATGCAGTCACTATTGAAGTACAGAATGATCAAAATGAACCTGTGCATTTCAGTTTGGAAAAGTGATCGTGAAGTTGCATTTTCACCCCAGAAATTGCTTTAAAATTTAAACAAGAATGGTGATTGTTTGACATTATGGGACTCTGCCTTGTGCAGAAAGCTATTACAAGGCACAGGCAGGATACAGCCTTCCTGGCTTTCATGGACTTCCTACTATGTATGGTTCTGGTATAGGGAAGATATTTTGTAGTCTGTTTAGAAAAGCAGTTCCATTTTTAAGAAGGGGGTTTGAAATTGCGAAACCACATCTACAAACAGCTGCTAAAAATGTTGCAAAGGATGTTGTGGGGTATGTGACTAGTGCAGTCACTCAAAAGATGTCAGGGGGAGATAAGTCTACTCAGGGTGGCTCAGGGTTGATTGTATTCATGAGAAGTAGAAAAAGAAAGTGCGGAGTGCACCATTCGCTTCTCATCAGACCTCCAGGATACTTTAAAAGAGGTGTTTCAAAACGCAAAACATCACATAAAAGAAAGAGTTCAAAGCCCAAAGGACCTTCAAGGGGTATAAAACAACCAGAGACCTGTTCTAAAAACCAAAACATGACCTTGGTGCACTGTGGTTCTGAAGAATGCACAAAATCAGAACTAGATTTGTTTGCCATTGCTCCCACACAGAGAAGAATTGAAAAAAGCATTCATGTAGCAATACCCCCTCTGGCTGCCCTTTCAGAAAACTCACGGATTGAATTTTATATAGCAGGGAATGGTGAAGACTATTTGTATCTAATCAATACACTTCTTTACCTGGTTTTGTAAAATCACTGAAGTGGATAACGGTGATATACCTGCGGAGCTGCCAAATGGGCCTTACAAACTGCCCAGTGGCCACCATTTCCAGTCAGCTGAATTGCGACAGTTGATGATCGGCTCATCAGTCAGAGCAATAACTGCTACCTTACAGGTTGTCATTAGAATCTGTGCTGAACTTCAGTGAAGAGACCCTTTCTACCCAAATCACTGCAGTGTTATTTTATAAAGACGCCCGGAAACATGAAATCTGAGACACAGCCAGTGACAATGTAGGGTTTAATGAAAGAAGCTCTTTCACATCTCAGTAGGGAGGAAGAGCTGCTGGGACACTTGCATGGACTTGTTTTCCAAGTGAAACTGATGCTGAATGATGTGGATATTAAAATTAAACTGACAAGTAACAGGGATAGCTTTTGTCTGATGAGTGGAGATGCTGAGCCTTATAAGCTAAAAATCATGGCCACCTCTCTGTTTGTCAAAAGGGTAAAGTGACCCCGGTGTTCTGCCTGGGATGCTCAGAAGCTCTGCTGACCTCCAATGCAAAATACCCCATAGACAGAGTGGGAATGAAAGGTTCAGCATCCTCGCAGGCAGCAGAGTCTGCAACCAAGATAATTTGTTTTTGGGACAGTTACCAAAAATTATGGTCATGGGATTTGTTAACAATGATGCTTTTAGCAGTTCCTACACTAAAAAACCCTTTAACGTTAAACATTATAACATTAATTTTGTGGCTCTGCATCTGGACGTGAAAAAATCCCTGCTAAACCTCTGCAGCCCAATTTTAGAAATGGGAATGTTGTGAAAGAATATTTTAATCTAGTACAGGCAGCGGGAAAAACTATGAAAGATTGACCACTAATTGTCAACAGTCAGGAATTCACCCAAGGGTACACACTGTTTGCCTTTGATCCAACTCCAGACCAAGAATGTGCTGATCATTGCTCTTTAATTAAGACTGGGAAACTCAGAGCAGAGATCAGATTTGCAAAGCCTTTCACAAACAGTTAATTTCATTGTCTATGCTGTGTTTGATAATATCATTGAAATAAACCAGAGAAGAAATGTCATTTTTAATTATATGTGATAAACAATAAAATGAACACAAAGCAGCTGGAAAAAATTGTAACCAATGACTCCAACATCCGTGACCGCTTTCTGAATGTGGTTCCCTGTGATCTGCTACCCAAGGAGAAACAGAAACCTTCCCGCAGCACTAGTCATTAATATTGACCCCCATGACTTCCCTGGAGAGCACTGGTTAGCTGCATACATTTCAGAAAATGAGGCTAGGCAGTTCTTCAACAGCTATGGTTTTCATCCTGACAATTATGCACAAATGATTTGGGTTTTTTAAACAGAAATGCAAAAGCATCTTGTACCAAAACACACAACTGCGAGATGCTTCTCTACCACCTGCAGATTTCAATGCATATTTTCTTACATCACAGATGCAAAGGACTTTCTTATGATCAAATTCTAAAATGTACTCTAATGATTTGCTCAAAATGATGCCATGGTAACTAGTTTTGTACATCACCCTTTCAGACATCTAAACATGTCAGGCATGTATCAGTGGGATGGCAACATGTTCAGACTTGTTTGTCTTATAATTAATTTTAAAATATGCAACCACTTGTATTTCATTCAAAACCAATCACTTATAAAATCATATATAACCACTCAGGATTGTGTGTCTCTTTGTCAATTTTCTCAGGGACCTGTGTTTGAACTTGGGAGTGGGGCACCTGTGTTTAAAATGTTCAAATATGTAATGTCTTCAATAGTGATAAAACTGTATAAAATATAAAGGTTTTATTGCAAAAAAAAAAGTCAATAAAATTTGACATCGTCAGTGGTAACATCATGGATAAGATATAATAAAATAATTTCCTGTTAAAAAAATGCAAAGATATATATGACATAGAACTGAGGTAGAATTATGATAAGCACCACTTTCTAAAAAAAACATGTTAGCATATCTGAATGTGAGGTAGGCTAAAAACATCAATATAAACACTTTTTGTAAAAATAAAACAGGATTAGATATTCAATATGAGGTAAATGGTTAACATAGACAGTGCACAGCAGTCACTGAGGTATATAACATTCATATATAGAGATGGCATTTAAGTTTTACATAGTGAGCCATGTAGGTTTTAAAAGACTTTAATCTTTGGTGTCACTGACCATCGGCTAACTGTAGATGGCTGTGTGTTTTGAATCAGCTGTTTAAGGCTTTCCATTAAAGCTCTGTTTGCTGAATGAGCAAACACAGAGGTGGGTATGTTAGCCTCAGCCATCAACATTTGACAAAAATATCCCAGCACTGACTTTCTGTGTCAGGTGTTGTGTGAGTGGCTGTAGCCTACCTACTCAAATTGACCATGTGAGACCCAGAAACAACAGTACCTTTATACATTAATTCCCTTTTCAATCCAAAAACAATATCCTTCTTTTTTTGCCATATGCTTTAACAAAAAGTTCAGCGTTGGTGTTAGAACCGATGAAACACTACTTAAAATGTCTTTTCCATAGCATCAGGGCAGAAACTGTCTCAGCAGCTAGCAAGCAGGGGGTTGCTCAGCACTGATTCACTCTTGGACATGAGTAAAGGTCAAATGTTTTTTAGTTTGTTCTCCTTGTCTTACCAAAGTCAGATATCACTGTAACACAGCAGAGTACATTTTGGCTTTGGCATAGTCTGATCAATCAGTCCAGGATAATATAGCTCTCATTTCAGTGTCCAAACTGTTAGTTGCAACTTTCTCCTTATCCTGATCAGGATAATTTGTTTATAATATGATCCATCTGCTGCTGAGGCACCAAATAGCATTTTCTGAGTAAAATCCATTATCTGTTAGCCAGCAGCGCAGATGATCAAAGGAATAAGTATTTCTAGCAGGGTCTCTATAAATCTACCTGTCTGATTAATAAACTTTTTTTTTCTTTTTAGGGTCCTTTTTGTTGCTTAAGGTTTAATGAGCTCACCCCATTTTTCAGCAAGCCTAACTGCTTTGCTGACAGCGGAATATTTCCTTTGAGAGTATTTAAAGGCTCTCTCAGTTATAGCTGATATCAGATCATCAGAGGCTGAACATAAAATAGCTTTCCTTAAACCAGGAGGTCTTTTTACAAGTAACTTTAGGACAGATAGATTTATCTGTGGTCTTTTAGACATAATGACAATACAGTATCATATTTTTTAGAAGCAGAATGTGTTTTATTTAAGACATATGCTACAGGCCAGTCTGGGAAACAACCCCACTACGCGGTCTATATTCATCTGGTGTACTGGATCTTAAATAAACCAGTAAATAACTGTGAGGCTTTCTTGTGACATCTTCAAAAGCTTCTAAGAAACATTTTTGTCTGATCAGGATACATCTGCTCTGTAGCCAGAGTTTGTGATCTGCAGCTTGTCCCTCTGATTTTTAAACAGGATCATGTATTTGGCATTTTGTGTGATGATCCTGCCTTTTTTTTTTACCTTGACAGAACACGTTCTGGACGGTTTAAAATCTTGTCAACTGTTTATATTGGCTGTACTAGGTAAACCATAATCAACTTCACTATGTTGACAGGCAGAGTCCATTAAATCATCTATAACAACAAAGTTACTTTCAGGAGGTAAGAGATCATTGTCCAGCTAGTGACACTGGTAGCCCCTTCACAAATTTAATCTGTGGGAACTTTAAAAACAATTTTTTTATACAAAGACTGCCAACAGCTGTAGAATCAGATAATATTTTCAGACTTATGTGATAAAGTAGCATCAGCATTTTAATTCAACTGTGTTATGAAGAAGCTTTTCCCACTATTAGAGGGGCCGGCCAATAGACAAGTAAAGGGATGCTGCAACCTGTATCCATTTTTTCACAATCAGTAACCATAAGGAGCTGTTTTAAAATTGGCTTGTAAAACATAGAAACATAGAATTTGACAGCAGATAAGGACCGCTTGGCCCACCTAGTCTGCCCATTTCCCTACCTGATGGATGAGCTGCAGATTCTAGTTAATTAACAGCTTACTTCCTCCTACCCACCGCTAGAATTGCCTTATGCCTGTCCCATGCATTCTTGAATTCTCCCACTGTTCCTGACTCCACAACCTCCTCAGGAAAGCTGTTCCATGCATCCACAACCCTCTCTGTGAAAAAATACTTTCCAACATTACCTCTAAGCCATCTCCCCTCTATCTTCAAATTGTGCCCCCTTGTTCTTACACATCTCTTCTTCTGAAAGGTACTACCCTCTTGTACTTTATTAATTCCCTTGAGATACTTGAAAGTTTCTATCATGTCCCCATCCTCAAGGGTATATATTAAGCTTCTTTAGTCTCTCCTCGTATGTCTTGTGGTACAGACCCTCACCATTTTCATTGTCCTCCTCTGAACAGCCTCCCTCTGTCTATGTCTTTCGCGAAGATGGGGCCTCCAGAATTGCACGCTGATACTCAGATGGGGTCTCACTAACTGTCTGTACAGAGGGATAACAACTTCCTGTTTTCTGCTGATGCCTCTCCTCATCCCAGTATCCCCAGCCCTTCTTACTGCCTTCTCACATTGCTTGCAGTCCTTTGGTCATCTGACATAATTACTCCTAGGTCTGATTTTTATTGTTGTTAACTCACCCCATTGTGTACTCTTCCCCTGGGTTTTTGTTTCCTAGATGCATTGCCTTGCCTTCTTTGCACTGAATCTGAGCTGCCACATATTTGACCATTCCTCCAACTTTGCCAAGTCCCTTTTCATTCTTTTTCCACTCCACCTGTGTATCAACCCTGTTGCAGATCTTGTGTCATCTGCAAAGAGATATACCTTTCCTTCCAGGTGCTTTCCAACGTCACCTATAATGACATTAAAGGGACCGGTCCCAGTACTCGAACCCTGCGGTACCCTGCTAGTTACTTCCTTTAATCACTGTGGACTCTATTTACTATTACCCTTGCATCCTGTTGTCCAGTCAGTGTTTTATCCAGGCTACCACCGTGGGATCCACTCCCAAGGCTGGCTAACCTGTATATTAATCTTTTGTAGAGACTGTGTCAAATGCCTTGCTAAAATCTGGTAGGCCATATCCACAGCCCTCCTGGTCTACTACTTTGGTCACCCAGTCAAAGAGTTTATTAGGTCATCTGACAGCCTTTCTGCTGTGAAACCATGCTGCCTTGGGTCTGTGCCCCACTGCTCTAGGTACTCAACAATTCTTTCCTTAAGCTGTGATTAAATCTTCCTACCACTGAAGTCAAACTAGCTGGTCTGTAGTTTCTGCTCTGCCTCTGCTCCCACTTCTGTGAAGTGGAATCACATTGCCCTCCTCCAGTCTTCAAGTACCACCCCATCCTCCCATGTTTGTTAAAGAGTAGTCAGTGGTGTTTTTAGTTCTACCCCTAGTTCTTTTTAGAATTCTTGGGTGAATCCCATCAGTCCCATTGCTTTGTCCACCCTGTTCAGGAGTTCTTTTAAAATCCTTTCTTCTGTGGAGTGGACTGGTATTGACCCTCATTCAGTGTTTCCTCTGTTTGGTTTAGGTGCCTCTTTCTTAGCACTGTGAATACTGAGCAGAAATATTCATTCAGTATCCCTGTTTTTCACTGTCACCTCTGCCCACATTCCTTCCCCTTTATTAAGCCCTGTATCCCCTCCTTGGTCTTCTTCACTCCCCTAATGTACCTAAACATGTTTTATCCCTTCAACAGAGTTGGCTATCTTTTCCTCAGTTTGTGCCTTTGCTATTCTGACTACCTTCCTGCCTCCTTCTGCTTTAACTGATAAAGTTCTGCCTGCTCCTTCTGGTTTCCTTATATTTCCTGGAATGCTATCCTTTTCTCCTTAACCATCCATTGCACCTCTTTTGAGAACCATAGTGTTTTTTCCTTCATTTTGTTTTGTTGATTTGCTTCACACAATGGCTTGCCTCTGTGATGGCTGTTTTCAGTGTTCCCCATTGTTCTCCACCCTCCTTCTGCCTGTCTGCTAGTTGCTTTTCTGAGGGCACTCTCTCATTTTCCCAAATCAGCCTTTCTAAGGTCCAATACTCTTGTTTTTTGTAGGCTTGATTGTATGGCTGTGTTTATAAATGAACCACACTGTTTGGTGGTCACTTGTTCCCAGATGGCTACCCACTTCTAAATCTGAGATCCTTTCTCTCCCATTTGAAGTACCAAGTCCAAGACTGCTCTCTCTGAATGGGTTCCACTACTAGCTGTCGGAGGCATGCCCCTGTAGGGCATGAAAAAATGACCCTACTCTTGATGTGCCTGCAGCAAAAGTAATCCAGTTAACATCTGGCATATTCAGTTTCATCAACAATATCTCCCTTTTCTGTCCATTTTAAGGATGTCTATCATTTCCTACCTTCCACTCCTTGCAAGCTGCTGAATAGTCTGTTCTTCACTTTAGACTATATAAAAGAGCTGTTGCTCTGCGCCTCCCATGATCAGTTTCGGTTAAGACCCATTAATACCTTAGCATTCACTAGCCTGACGCCCAAACAGTGCACACACCTCTCACAGTCCACTGCCTCATGATTTTATTTTGAGTTCAGTTCTGAAATACAAACAGAAAAACATCCACATTAGTATCATATTACAACATACTTTAAACAATTCCATATAATAGTTATTAAATTAAAGACCATGTCCTTCACCATAGCAGAAACACATTACTAGCATTATAAAGGGCTGAAAGGATCAGCCACTCAACAGTAAAAACTGCTGCTATACTATGGTGTCCCACCATCATGCTATCCAGTAGTCTCGTGGTGGGGGTACCATCAAACATGAGATTGGACACCATCACATATCATGTATACACTGAGTACACACAACATAGTAAGTGATGGTAAACACAGATGAACCACACATTGCAGAACTGCACACACCAATAAATGCACTTAATAAATGTGAAGATGGTTAACAAACTGATTGAAAAATACATAATAATTTGTTGTACATTCATGGTAGCCTATATACTAATAACTACCCATATCTGTAACATCAAAATAATATATCCTGACATACCAGTAAAGAAACATATACATTTAACAGTACCACTGTGTTTTATTGCTGTTACACATATACTTAATGGCACAGCTACAATACTGTAAGGCCACAGCAAATGGTACACTCATTTAACATACTCAAACTATATATAATGAGACACAACATCATACACCAGAACTGACAGCAGAGGGAAATTACTATTGCTGTGCCCCCACTAATATTCACAGCAAACCCATATATGTGCCATATATGTAGTGATAACGCAGTTGATCTATTTTTTGACCATTAATATGGTTCTAAAAGAACAGCTGTATATACTAATATTCCTCAAACAGTCTCACAATCTAAGGACTTTCAGGATTCCATCTTGAAGGTCTCCCAGAAAAAACAATTGCAGCATGCGAGAAATGTACACCATCTGCAGGAACAACCAATCATTACAGTATTTTATTTCAGTGTGACGTATAGTATGCATTCCATGCAGAGAGAAAAGGCAATCTGTACATTTACTTTTCGAGCTCATCAATCAGATATATGATGCTCTGCTTACCAAGATCATACGCCTGTAATATTGAAAGATGATAATACAGACAGCAAATAACATAATAGAAGCAAGGTCCAATTTTGCTCTGTAACTAAATCTACCAGCGTTTGAGCCCAAATCATTGCCTCAAGATGTATTAGCAGTATGTCAGGAGAGAGTGAGTTCTCGTCGGTACATGGTTGGCATAAAATGTTCCCATCTCAGCCAACGATAAACCATCTGCACATAACAATTGGGAAGCTGGGTCCCTCCAAAATTACTATGAACTGCAAACTCAGCTGCTCATCTTATGTAACAGCCCAACTATCCAAAAACCTTGATTTCTGCCATTCCAAGTTTTAAAACTCAGAACTGCACAAGGCTACAAAGGGCTATTCACCCTGCAGTGACAGACAGCACTGAAAATCAAACTGATATTTTCCTCCTTAACAAGCTACTTCAGTGGGTCAGACAAAACACACAAATCAAAAAAAAACATTCCTCCTGTCAGCTTCATTAACCAATCTAACTGATGCATTCAAATACTAGAGCTATGTTCTGCAAAATCTGAACCTGACAACGGGAAAATGCATCTTTTCCATAGGCAGTTTTAAACAATTACAACATCAGAAACAAGTCTAATTGGTTCCATTTTCTCATACAACTCAATGCACTTCTATCTCCCTCCATTTACAACTCTTAACAACAAGCTAGTACAAAATGATTTCTCACTTAAACTATTTTCTCTTAAGAATATAGCCCGATAAACAATAATAATTTACATTATGAGATTCAACATAAAAAGTTTTGATTTAATATGTACATGTTGTTATAGTTTTTAATACAAAAAAATCATGTGAAGAGACTGTACTTACAGTTTCAAACTGCTCTGTCTCAACAATATTGAAAATGGCTCCTTTTTACTTCTTCTTCAGTGTTGTCCATCTCGATTGTTCTCAAGTGGCCTGACAAATCTTAAATTACATTGGTAGAGCTAGCTGTCACCAAACACACCGTTTTATGATCATAATGAAAGCTATACCTCATGTTAGATTAACTTCATTAATGCAATTAAGTACTTTATGACACTTTCTAAGCACGAAAATTTAAGTAAAGTGTCGCAGTTTGACAGTACCCTACTATATTGTCGAATACAATAAAGCAAATTTTGCGACACTGTCGTTAGCACGAAAGTAAATTTTGCAAAGGGTCGCAGTTCGACAGTACTTTTGGCCATACTGTCGAATGCACGAAAGTGACATCGCATGCGACACTTTCGAATGCACGAAGTATTTTTGCGAAACATTCGTGTTACCAAAGTAATTTTCCCAAGACTGTCTATATATTGGCACGATTTCAGATTTTATGGCAAAATAGCTCAATGTTCAATTTTAAAACATTATGTGCAAGCGAGCACCTTTGAACTCAGTGCACTTTCAGATATTTAATATTTACAATGTTCCAAGCTGCATAACAACTGTGCAAATCTAGACTTGCAAAACACTTATTTGTTGTAATTTTCTACACCCAAATGTCACATATATCCATTTAAGACCTCTCCTCATAACAGTGTCACTCTGATTTTTATACATTTCTACCATATAGTCATTTCCTCACACCAACTGAGCAAAATGCAGCACATAAGCAAGCAAAACATAGTTTGTCAAGATGTGAGTAATAGAATCTATACTATTCACAAGGTTGTGTGTTAAAACAAAATAGTAAATTCTCAACTGAAAAGTATGACAATACACAACCTCACAAGTGTACATGTGAACTGCATCATAAGCTTGTAAATCAGAAATATTTCAGGAATTCTCACACCAATTTTTCAACATATTCATTTTAAGTAGCCTGCTCATAAACACAGCTACGATAATTTTTGTGACTGTGCCCCACACAGTTATTTCATCAATCAACTGCAGCATTGCACAGTACATGTACAGAAAAACTTTTTTCCATGTTAAAAAAATAACAGCTCAAATAGTGATACACAGGGTACTAAAAACACAATGTTGATAATATGCAACAACGATATTGAAATTTCGTTAACATACCAGATACTTAGCAACTGTGGTAGATGCCTCACACAACAGTAATAGCATCCTCCCTCTAATTGTAAACATACTAATTGTTACAGATTTGAAATAGGACACTATCACTCTCAAGTTTTGGTCTACCACATAGTAAATTAGCATACTGACTATGCATGACCACGCTACATGGTAGAAAACACATGTTCATCCACATAAAAATTACACCTATCCCAATCAAGTACACATGGGGAAAAAAATCTTAAATGTGGACTAAAATATTGAGAATGCACAAACTTCTGATATTACGTAGCAGCTGAAACAATGCACATTCATAAATACTAATTATTTAGTTATGTTTTACCAAATTAACACATACTTAGCATACAATTCTATCAATACACACTGTTATAAGAAACTTATCAAGCCTATTCTAAAACTTGTTTTCTCTCTCACACAGGTGCCTGATACTCTCGTAAAATGGCTTACTGTCACTGTCAACCATAATACCAAAATATGCCAACTAAATACAGATGGAGATGTCTCTCAAAGCGAAAGCGGTATAATAGTACTACACTGTTGTATAAGACAACAAACAAAACAGTAAAGAGCACACAAAAATGAACAAATGAGCTTGCTGCAACAGCCCCCATCAAGTCACTGCACAACAAAGCGAAATTCATATGGAAAGAAAAAATGTATACCATCACAAATGTTGTGTCGATCTCTGAGCGCAAACACATCTTTTGAGTGTAACCATCAAAAACACTCAAAACAAGCGCCCGGAAACTCAAAATAATGATTTACAATTCAGAAAGAAAGTATTTCAATCACTAGCAAGTAAAGCTAAGATCGAAAGACTTATCGCCGCTGTGCACAGCACACCATAAAAAGAGCAAGAGTCACCTTTCTCTGATGAATTTACGCTGAAAGTATATGAACTTTTGTCAACAGAGCACTGTTTGTACTACAACGATTGTGGCATAAGATGTGTCATATTAACCCGAACAATTAGGAAGCGATGTATATGCCATTAAAAAAAACTAATAGTATCCTTGTTTGACTGTTGACAACTTCTGTCATGTTTCCACAGGACAGATGGCTGCACACAGCACTCGAAGCATATTTCTGGGAAGAATCTTATCATTACTTAACAAAAGAACAGACGTTTAGTATTGATGAGTCCGGCAAACTAAAAAATGTCCTCAGTATCTCTGATGACAATCAATTGGATACTGATGATGACTGTGATCCAACCACACTCTTCAATAAACGGCACTGCCTGACATGGTCATGATGATACCTGCAACCATGAGCAATCATCATTTCAAAAACTAGAACACTTTGTTAACCTATTTGTAACAAGAGATCGCAAAGAGAGACATAAACTGTTTACAGAAATTGACCATTATGAAATCCGCCACATACTGGACTCATGGGTCACTCACTAACAGCATCTCGATACTGGTGTTTGTGATAGTATTTTCACAACATTGCGGATGCTTGCAGTGCATCAAACAGCATGCAAAACTTTGTCTACAGAGTATATGAAGTACAGCGAGCTGTACATCAGTACACTTGTTTAAATGACTTATTGCAGTCAGGTGACATGCAGGGTGCCATCACTTTCCTAAAAAAACTGCAACACATTCCTTCTGTACCAGAAACAACTAATTTTCAGTGTAACACTTCTGTAGAAAAATCTGTTTCAGTGTTAGAAAATGACATTCTGAAACAGTACGGGAAGGAAATTGCTAAGTTTGAGGTTGCAAAGTCTCAGAAGTTTGATTCTGTGTGTGTGTGTCATGCAACCGTTTGTGCTACATGAAACAAACAGTCACAGTCAACCTACAAACCTTGTCACCATACAATGACATGTGGTTCCGCCTCGCAGCATTCTTGCTGCTGAAATCTGACTTTCACTTATAAGACACCATTGTGCTATACAAACACTGTTTTTCAAAACTGAAGTGCAACACTTTGCCAGCAAGGTCAATGCTAAACAACATGGAAACAGATGTTACACCAAGTGAGATTTCAACATTGAATATGTTTGAGCGTATTCTAATTCAGACAATGAACATTCAAACAATTCTACGTCTGAACACAAAGACACGGAACATTCCACAGAAAGGAAGCTTGTTAGATCTCTAAAGGGTTCTGTGATGTATCTACCACTTCCTCTACAGGAAAATGTTCAAGCAATCTCAACTGAAAATAGCTTGGTAATTCTTGTAAATAAGTGTGCCTACAAAGGCCAAGGTCATCTGGCAAGAATGTTGTCAATGTGCAAAGAGGTAAAGCTGCTCTTGCTTATTTAAAGAGTAACAATTCCTTTTATATAGACCTTGACATAGATCAGATGGCCAGTCTCTCTGTGCAACATGATCTATTAGAAAAAAGTAAGCCAATCATTGAGAAGGTCAGTACACAGACAAGTGACAATGTGTATGAACAGTACACAATTCACCCACTACATGGCAGAGATCCATTAGGAGACAACATTGATCTCTATCAAATGAAGCAGGTGGAAGGTGAGCCTGTCAGTATTTGGGAGGCAACACTAGAAGCACGCTGTTTCCCAGACCTATTTCCAAAAGGGTCAGGTGGATGCCTAGATGAAAGAGAAGTGCGGTACAGGGTGCTGAGTACCGCACTAGCCGTGTCCTGAGCAAAGATGGCAAATTCAGACGTAACATACAGTACCTGTTCCATCTGCTCTGGGAGAGTGAACTTAGCATTCTGTCTGCGTCTATAGCACATACCATTAACTAAGTCCACTAGATGGAATAACAGCTGCTCAATTTCTAGAGAAATTAAAGCAGAAAGATGAAAATGTGCAAGTGAATCTGTCTTCCATACTTTCAAGTCTCCGTGGCACCAAAGAATATTGGTATCGCAGCACTCGGAAGTGATGACAATGCTACGAGAGTATGGTGCAGCCACATGGTTTGTCACACTTAGTTGTGCTGAAAATGCCTGGGACGAACTCATTGAACTGCTGAAGTGGGCAAATTCTGATGTCGAAGGCATCTCATCGATGACTGTCGGAGAAATGTGTTCACTTGATCCTGTGTCTGTCAAGGACATTTTCACAAGCGGTTCCATGACATTCTGACTTTCATCTTGTCAAAGGACAATCCTCCTCTAGGTATTGTGGAACATTACTTTGGAGGACAGAATATCAAGCACGAGGTGCCCCTCATATCCATATGTTATTGTGGATCAAGGATGTGTCACGCACTGGTGAACATGAAGCAGCAGAGAGTGCTATCATTCATCAAAAATATATCCTTGTCACATTCCAGACAAGTATGACAGTCCTACACTATGGAGTTGGTACAAAAGTTCCAGCCACATACTTCCTAAAAATATTGCCAGCAAGTAGTAAAGAACAAATCTAATTGGTACACATGATGTCGCTTTGGATTTCCTAGAGCGAGGTTTGTCAGAATGGTGCCATGAATGACCTTTTCTCAGCAATAGGCCCCACTTGAAGGCAAAATCAACCAAGAGGGTATCACGAGTTACCCAGAGATGAAAAAGAGGTGTACATCAATGACTACAACCCAACTTCTCCTAATGTGGGCAAGCAAACATAGATGTTCAGTTTGTGACTGATAACTCACTGGCCCTGGTTTGTACGTCATCATGCACATAACCAAACATGAACAGACTTGCTTGCAAGATCTTTGGGAAGATATTGCCACTTCAAACAAAGCCTGACATCTCAGCTGTGGTCATTAGGTTTGAAGACTCTTTCACACAGAGAATGTGGAGCTTCGAAGCCAGTGACGGTTAATGGGTACACATCTGTGCGGGAAGTCTGGCGCTGTACGCTTCCTCAGTGTAAACTACAGAGAAAGCAGGCGTGGACTGATCCTCATGCGAAATTGAGGGCTACTTGGTCAATACACCTTCTTCAAAACATATCTTGAAGAATAACCTGATAGACACATACTACCCACATAGACACAACGACATGAATGATATGTGTCTGTTTGAGGTGGCTAAGTGGTATGACTACAAGACAGGTGCAGCACCTGACTCAACACGCCACATTTGCAAGGTCAATGGACTAGATGGCTGTCTCGTGAAGAGACACAAGCCATGGCTTATAGATCACTGCAAACTGCATCTAGACACCAGAGAGCACAGAACATTACTACTTTGCTCTCTATTCCTATTTAGACTCTGGAGGAGTGAGTCTGAATTAAAAGGTGACTCTGACACATTCAAGACCAGTTCAATCTCACTTATGAGAATTTCCAAACTGAGTACTCACAGACATATATACAAAGACTAAAAGCTGAGAAAGAACAGCTTGAGAAGGCAGAGAAGCAACTTCGGAAGACACTCCAGTTAGTTCACAAGACAACCTTGATCCAGAAGGACAAGGTGTTCTAGGTGACTCTCTGCCCTTAAATGCCCAAGTGTTAATGTCAGAAATTGAGACAGCCATGCAACATGGCACACACTCTATGGTCAACCCAGCTGACTTAGAGAAAGACTAAATCAACTGCAGCATACAGTTCACTCTCAAGTAGTTGAAGCTGCCAACATGGCATACTACATGAAACAAAACAATGTGACTGCCTCACTACAAGCCACTACTAATGTTTGTTAGCGGTTCAGCTGGCACAGGAAAGAGTTTCCTGATTGAAGCCATCACTGCAGAAGTACGAGTGTGACAGGCTCTTCAATGTCTGTTGCTGTGACTGCTCCCACAGAACTAGCAGCATACAACATTGGTGGAGTAACATTACACCGCCTCTTTATGTTGCCAGCCGAACATGGGAGAACTGGAGAGTATCGAACTGTCATTTGAGGTTGCATCTCAGCTCCGTTCCATGTTCACAAAGATGCAGTTACTCATCGTTGAAATCAGCATGGTCTCCAATGTCATGCTTGCCTGTATTCCTCTACGTCTACAGCAGATCTTAGGTACTGACAATGGAGTGCCATTTGGTGGCAAAAGTATACTTGTGTTGGGAGACCTTTTACAACTACCAGTCAATGCAGAGCATGTATTTACAACTCTGACTGCCAAGCAAGCTAAGAATATCCTCGGTTGCATTGCAGGCTATAACATATGGGAATTATTTACCTATGTTGAGTTGTCTGAGAACATACGCAAAGTGGTGATCTAGCTTATAAATCACTTTTAGATGAAGCTGTGACAGGTTCTCTATCACCAGAACATGTTTGTATGTTAAATGATCGAAAATCACAGTACATAGTACATGCATAGAAACAGCATGTAATGTCTTCAGTGATATATACTCTACTGGCAGACACATAGTGTGTCTTATGCCACGCACTAAAGAAATACGCCTGAATTCAACAATCTAATGCTACAGAGAGAAAACCAAGAGATTCTAACTCTGCATGCAGTTGATACAATTGATGGCGTTATTCTTAGTCAAAGCTAGTAGCAAAGATGACTGAACGACCAAGTGAACTGAAGTCAGATGTTTCCCAACAGCTGGCCTAGAAGCTGTTCTCACAGTTTGTGAGAATGCACGCATCATGCTCGTTGCTGCGACTCTAGATGTAGAACAAAGGTATGGTAAACGGTGCCATGGGAA
This sequence comes from Neoceratodus forsteri, assembly GCA_016271365.2. NCBI lineage: Eukaryota > Metazoa > Chordata > Ceratodontiformes > Ceratodontidae > Neoceratodus > Neoceratodus forsteri. The sequence continues at coordinate 725,533,668 of CM057453.1, forward strand.
ACATCACTGACTTTGTCTACAATGTCCAGAAGACATATATTGAGACACTTGTAGTGTAGTTTGACAACATGGAACACTCTGTACACATAGATCGGACCTGCGTTAAATTCCAGGTTTTTAAGGATGTCTATGTAAACAGGAAACAGTTCCCATTATGTGTTGCATATGCTGTCTCCATTCACAAATCTCAGGGATTGAGTTTGGATTCAGCAATGGTAGACATAGGTACAGACATTTTCAAGGATGGCATGAGCTACGTCGCACTTTCACGTGTAAGCAGCCTTTCTGGATTGCACATCATTAGTATAGCACCTCAGAAAATACAAGCTGACAAGCAATGTATTCTTGAGTACAACAGGTTACATACTCTACATCAGCCACAAATGTCTTTAATACCACTGCCTACATATCTGTCTGTCTCACACAATTCAGTCACAGCTAGAGGTAGCAACAAACAGCAGCAAGCTTCCAAAAGTGATTTGGCAAAAAAGAGTTCAGCAAAGGCCACAACTTCAAGTATACATTCACAACCAGCAATTCATCAGAAATCAGTTGGTGTAGCTGGTGTACCAGTCTCTGACAACAGCAGTAGAGTAAACTGCTATGCTAACTCAGCTATGCAAGTTTTCTACACATGCAGAGTTTGTGCAGGCGTATCTGCTTCACAAGACAATCCTATCAAACGCTTTGAAGCAGATTATCAACATGACTTCTGACCAGTCTAACAATATGCAGTCACTAACACCACTACGACAGGTGTTAGCTACATATGCTGGATGTAGTACATTTGCTGCAGACATACAGCAAGACACTACTGAGTTTATGATGGCTGTCATAAACAACCTGGATGAAACGGCACCCCAATGCGGCAGTACTTCACAGTAACATATGTTACAAAATATGTATGTGTTTCATGTGGCAATTCACAGCATGAAACCACAAAAGACATGTTGTGGATTACTCTCTTTGTCCCTGAAACCGAAAGTGTCAAATTTCGACAGCTATTCACCAATGCTGAATGTAGTCATGCCTGTGGAAGGTGCAGAGGCAGATGCACTCAGTCCATACGTCTCAGGAGTTCATCTCAATATCTGTTGCTTATGTTGCACAGATTTGACCCCAATGGGCTCAGAGTTGATACTCCTATCACAGATTACACAGCTAGTAGACTAGTCTTCAACCAATCAGTGTTTGACACTCACAGTATAATCTATCACCATGGTCAATCCATGCATTCTGGGCATTACACCTCATTACTAAGGTGCAGAACTGGATGGTTAGAGTGTGACGACTCTACAACCAGTTTTAAACAGAGACTGCCATGGCACTGGAAAAATGCATATCTTCTAATATTGAAGAATTATGACAACCTTCATATTTCAGAAGAATAGGACAAAACATGTTGCATTTAAAAACGACTACTTTGTCCAAAAAACATTCATGCCTCATTACAATGTTGTATAATGTACGACTCTAAATAAACCATACAATTGCAACAAAATGGTATTCTAACAGAGACATTACATACACTGTAACATGTAAGATCTTGTGTGGATCAGTGACTACATGAAAATTGTTGTAGTGGCTTCAATCGGCGCCAACAATATTCACAGTCACTAGGGAAACCATGATTACATGTCTATCAAAGATTGTACATCTAAAAACTGAGGACGTACTGCTCTCCTCCCTCTGTACATATCTTTAAACATCCATGTATCAACTCATATATAACAACAAATTGATATGACTTATAAGCTCTTACCTTTGCAAACAACAGAACTTCTCAGTTATTATCGAAATAACTGAGCTACACTTCTAACATTCAGCAAACATTCCACTCTGTCACAAGTTGTCTATCAACACATCAATTTGTCTATTGACTCTTGACATATAGAGAACATCATTCGATCACCATGCAACATGTAGAACTATCACGCTTCATCGTAATACCAGTATTGTACATATGTAAAAATAACTACCTTTATTGATAATGCAAGAAGCTGAATTACACAACTGTAAATAAGAACCAATTGCAGAATCTCATTTACTGACTTTTACATGTGTTTGCAATTACTTGTACATAATATAAACATTTGTATTCAGGTGTACATTGTTAATAACTAGTTTGATACCTGTACTAAAAATACTAGTGTAGCACTTAAAGTACAAGTGAATGTTTTACATATTATTCAGCACTATAGTAACTACATTTTATTAACCATAAGTTTGTTAAAATGCATTCCATGCACAGTTTTAGTATTTACAAGTTAAGAATTTACATAGAAGCCAATGTAAGAATTGATAATATGTCATTTGTTCATGTAAAACATAATATTTTTAAACTTGTCACATAAGTAATTCTACCATATGTAAAAATATTGACAATTGTAAATCAGACACTGTTACTGATCACAACAAACTGCATACCTGTTCCTGACAATATTTATGATCACCTCAATTGAGGGTCGGGGAATTTTCCATTTGCGCCTAGTCAGTGACATATTATTAAATAATACCAATCAAATGTCACAAAACTTACATTTTGTATATTGTACTACTTAGACAGTCAGCATATGGTTTTTCGCCCACCCCAGGAACATCCACATTAGCAGTCACACAATTACAACAAAACACTTGTCTATCATGTGTGTAATCACACTTCACAACCTACTGACATTGCCTTATTAACATAACACACAAGTAATGCACTACATATAATTACAACATACAACCATTTTTTAAAAAGTTACATTTTTTTTTACAAACTGCATTCACATTCAATAGTAAATATATAATGAAGCGCCACAGCTTCAACCTGACTATTAGAATTCCAGGTCGAATGTCAGAAACTACTTCCTCACATAAAGAGTAGTGAGTACTGAAACATAACTAGAAACACACAAAAACACACAACACCTGATTAGTTTCCTATTATATCACACACTTACTCCAATCCATATTATACAGTTCTTATTATTCTTACACATTTACATATATGACAAGCAATGGTTGCACACATACAAAGATTGTATTGTGAGACTGCTTCTGTTAACTAAATTTCACTCTTGATTGGACCTTTTCTCCATTTGACAAACTGGCAATAAATTTTTTCAAACCATAACCACCTGTGCTGACTCCTTACTTTAAATACCATTATGACATAAAAATAAGTGTCTATGACTTAAGCATACAAATCAATGTTTACTAATACTGCTACAACTATACCTCCATCAATTTGTTTGGTACCTATGACATACAGTCAGTATCACAGCATATGCAACGATGTGGGACATTGCATGTCACATTTGACAGAATTCTAACAGTGTAAAAACTCAGCAATGTACTTACTTTCCTGTGCCTATGCAGTCATTATTACTATACCAAGGTGCCACACATCAGCACCCAACAGGTCACAGCTGTGACTATACATGTACCATTCAGGCACTACTATGTGTACTTCAGAGTCTGACAAAATGGAGGTTTCTCATTGGCTGCAAACATCCTAACAACCTTATGTTAATCTTTTATTACCATACATGAAGAGGTTGACGATATACTGAACAAGGTTTAAAACTGTTTAAAAACATGTTTCATTATTATAGCAATAAGTCACTCCCAAGAATTGTGTTAATGGTCAGTCAATCACCCTATAGAGACATGTGCCACTCAGCCACACCTCGTGCCACAGCACACCCCTAGAACGTGATTAACAGACCATTAACATAACCCCTTGTCATGCCTTATTAATAAATTATAAAAACGGTCTCAGAAACTGAGCTTTCTGACCGGCTGCAAACATTCTAACAGACTTCTGTTAATCTTTTATTTACATACATACAGAGGTTAACCATTTCCTGAACAAGCTTTTTAAACAGTTTAAAACATTTTTATTATAATAGCAATAAGGCATTACTACGGCAATGATAATAGTCAGTTAATCACCCTATCAGACATATGCCATCAGCTACCCTCGTGCCACAGTACACCCTTAAAGGTGATTAACAGACAATTAACATAACCCTGCATCATGCATTATTGCTTAATTGAATTTAAATAACCGTATAGCCCACAAGTCCCCGGACATCCCTTTTTCAGGGGTGACCCGGAAAGCAAACAGTAGATCAAATCGAACACAATTGTACATATACAAGCTGAGTGTATACAGTATGCTTCAGTTTACAAATACATCTGTGTGGTCATCTACACCTACAATTACAATATACTACCTAACTTTGTCTGACATTGGGTGCTCCACTGCCTACCCGACCCTGCTGGTGATGTCTTGTGTCATAGTAACACCAACAGCAATGCAAACAGAAGCGCTAACAGTGGCACATATGGTAACAGAAGTGAAAATGAGAGCATAAACGGCAACACACACAGTGACACAGATAACAACAATCTGCCACGTGATGTGTTAAATGGAGGTTTGTAATTCCTCCAAACATCCTAATGTTAATCTTTTATTGACATACATGATGAGGTAAACCATTTACTGAACAAGGTTCAAGACCGGGATGCACATTGGTTGTCATTAGACGTAACTCTCACCCCATCATGTGTTAAAGCAGCAAAAGTATAGGAGAATGAGGTGAAGTTAGAACCCACGATCCCAATGCGCACCCCAATGCCAGTTGGGGGTGAGCACGGGGTCAAGGGTGGTTTTCAACGTAACAAGCAGATTTCCTCACTTTTGTCACTGTGGAAAACCCTAACTAATGCATTAAACAGAGTTTTTGCCTCTAATTTCCTTCTTTTGAGAATGATAACGAAATAGTGAATGTAATGCAGTGGCAGGAGCCCCGCCCACCACATGATGTCTTATGGCATACTAACAGGAACAGCAACACAAACAGAAGCACTAACAGTAGCACACAAGGTAACACAACCACGAATGAGAACAGAAAGGGTAACGAACACAATGGAGTAGACGGGAACATTGTGCCACGTGATGTCTTGTCACATAGTAACATGGTGCCTGTAAATGGAAATATCAATGGGCATGGTGACGCAAAGTGAAACAGAAAGAGAAACAGTACGGTAGAAACAAATGGCAAAAAAGTTACAGAAATGCAATCGCAAATGAAAACACAAAGGAAAACACACATGGTGGCACAGACGTCAACGGAAAGTTAAAGTACGGAACTGCAAGCAGAAAGGGCAACAGTAACATTAATGTAAGCGCACAGGCTGGTTTCTTAAAGCAACAGAAGTATAAGAGAAAGGGTGAGAGCTAGGACCCACGATCCCAATGCACACCCCAGTGCTGGTTCGGGGGTGGGTGGGGATCAAGGGGGTTTCAACCTAACAGCGAATTCCTCACTTTTGTCGCTGTGGAACAACCCTAATTAATGCATTAAATGGAGTTTTTGTCTCTAATTGCCCTTCTTTTGAGAATGATAACAGAAATAGTGAATGTAATGCAGTGATGGGAGCGCAGGTTAGGACCCACGATCCCAATGCACACCCCAGTGCCGGTTTGGGGGTGGCGGGGGGTCAAGGGTTTTCAACCCTAACAGCAAATTTCCTCACTTTTGTCGCTGTGGAACAACCCTGACTAATGCATTAAATGGAGTTTTTTTGCCTCTAATTGTCCTTCTTTTTGAGAATGATAACAAGAAATAGTGAATGTAATGCAGCGGCTGGAACGCGTGGCATACTAACAGAGACAGCAATGCAAACAGAAATGCTAACAGTGGGGCACATGGTAACACAACCGCAAATGATAACAGAAAGGGTAACGCACATGGTGGCGTAGACCGGAACGGTCTGCCACGTGATGTGTTGTCACAGAGTAACATGGTGCCTGCAAACAGAAATGTCAATGGGCATGGTGACGTAAAGTGAAACAGAAAGATAAACAGTACTGTAGACAGAAATGGCAAAACATAACAGAAACGCAAGCGCAAATGAAAACGCAAAGGATAACGCACATGGTGGCGCAGGCGTCAACGCTAAGTGAAACGGATACGTAACTGCAAGCAGAAAGGGCAACAATAACAGTAATGTGAGTGCACAGGCTGGTTTTCCTCAAAACCTGCATAGAAAAAGACAGTGAGTACAAATAATGTATGCATAATAATGAGTATCGGTGCACAAAATGAGATCTTGGAATACTAAATATGTTATATCTCAGGAACCGTATGACGTGGAAAAAAAATGTTAAAGTCATATTATTTACAACTGCCCTGGCTAATTTGGTACTTAGGCCCCATTAGGGGGCTAAGTATTTTTCTGACGAAAAGTCTGTATCTCGCACCGTTTCCGAGATACGGGCCCTGAAAGGCACGGCAAACGCCATAATGTTATCCTATGGGAAAAAAAGAGAAGTTCAGAGCACCATAACTTTGCCTCCCTGTAATATTTTTTCACCAAACCACTGAAAGGCACATCTTTAGGCTCTTGGCTGTCTTCCCTCCAAATTTCAGCAAAAAAGACCAAACCGTTATTTTGCAGCAGGGATCCAAAGGATTTCAGTAATGCATCGGGCGCCGTAATGTTATTCTATGGGAAAAAACGTCAACTTTGGAGTGCCGTAACTTTACCGCCATGTAATATTTTTTCACCAAACCACTGAAAGGCACATCTGTGAGATGTTAGCTCCATTGCTTCCAAATTTCAGCCCAAAACTCCCAACGGTTCTTTTGCAGCGCAGTCCCAAAGAATCACTGTCACTTTCCACAGATGGAAAACTACTGTAAATTGCAGCTTTTAACGCGAAAGTTAAACACTTCGTGAGCACGTAAAGATTTGCAAGTACTTTTTCCAGAAATTTGAAAAACATATTTCTGTGGTGTTTTAACACAAAATAAAGACATGGCAAGCATCCTCAGGGCCCGACTAGGTGAATACAAAAAGAATTAGGTTGCTAGATGGTCTCAAATTCAAATGCCAACCATTTTTCTGATCACCAACTGAAAACAAAATGGTGGATTTGCGAAAGTAACAGGCCCATTTGCGAAAGTAAAAATGCATTTGCGACCCTGCCGAACTTTTTGTCAACTTTACCCATTGACTTATAATGGGAAACTGTTTTTTGAATAACTTTTGAACCGTTTATTATTTTTTCACCAAATCTTCAAAAGGCACATCAGGGACCCCGGCCACATGTTCCCTGAAGATTTTGGGCTGGTCGCACAAACCGTACGACCTGTAGGTGCGACCATAGAATTCCAGAAAAAGCGTAAATGCGTGCACAGATCACACTTAATAACTCCATAGCTGTATATCCGACCAGTACGAAACTTGGCAGATCTCACGGCCTATGGTTCTTGATTGTGTATTCCAAATTTTAGCCAAATCTGTGAAATGGTTGCAAAGTTATTAAGGTGCAAAGTTTTGGGGTTTATCATAGAAATGGCTCCTCAACCCTAATTATGGTAGCACTACCGTGCTACCATAATATATATGTGTGTGTATGTGTGTATGTATATATGTATGTACTGTATGTATGTATGTATGTACTGCATGTATATATGTATGTACTGTATGTACTGCATGTATATATGTATGTACTGTATGTATGTATGTATGTATGTACTGTATGTATGGATGTACTGTATGTACATATGTATGGATGTACTGTATGTATGTATATGTATGTATGTACTGTATGTATGTTTGTATGTATGTACTGCATGTATGTATATATGTACTGTATGTATATATGTATGTACTGTATGTATGTATGTATGGATGTACTGTATGTATGTGTGTATGTATATATGTATATATGTATGTATGTACTGTAAGTATGTACTGTATGTATGTATGTATGTTTATATGTATGTATGCATGCAAGTATGTGTGTATGCATGTATGTATGTTTTTATTGGTGACCATAAAATGCACAATAGGCCAAGGCTCATATCCAGGTGTAACCTAGAGGCAGTGGACACAGGAAGGTGCCACAATGATAAAAGTACAACAGAGCAAAAAAACAATACAGGGGTACAGTAGTGCAGTTTAGGTAGAACCACACTGCACAGAGATCACTGGTCCCCAGGTGGCCTCCCATCTTGACGTTTGCAACACTATCCCTGTTAGTGAGCACCAAACTGTTCAACCATGAGTGGGCTCCCTGACTAGCTACCTGAGAAATGCCCTCTGCAGGGAGTCCAGGATGTCCCTGCTCCTAGCTGAAGCTGCAGCTGGGAGGTTCCAATCTACATCCAGCAGATTTAAGTCTCTCACCAGCAACACCTCCACTTTTTCAGCCTTTGTGCTGATGACGTCCAGCACTGCTTTATCTAATTTTTCCACATGTGTTGGAGGTGTATAGATCACACCACTGCAAATAATGGCTTTATTTTCTGTCTCCAGAGTGACCCACAATGCCTCCAACCCCTCAACCCCCCAGATTCCTTGTATCTCCATCACTTTGATATCCTTCCTTACATAGAACCCATCCCTTCTACCTTTCTTCCCACCATAGCTTTCCTGAACTGATTACAGACTGGAATGGCCATGTTTGAGTTGTGGTTTCCTGTGCACCATGAGTCATTAATGGCATGTTATCCAGGTCTGCCTCTGCCATGATGGTCTCCAGATCCAGGATTTTAGTTCCTAGACTTCATGAATTTATACACATACCCTTCCACATTTTACCACTCTGCCTGCCCCTCTTTTCCTTTTTGCCCTGCTTCATTTTCCCTTTCTGTCTACAGCTCATGTTTCCATCCCCTTTCATTTTAATCCTTCTCCTTCTTTTGCTTGATGCACTTGCACACCAAACATTTTGGGGAGTATATGGCATTTGAGAGGTTTGTCATTGCCAAGCCAATTACCACTGAAACTGCAATGGGCTTGGCCATGTACACCAATGACCTGGCACTCTGGTCATGATGCAAGTTCAGTTTTGCTGAAGTGGCATGTTTTCCAGTTAAAAGAAATGAACCACTCCAATAGGAGTGCTTCATTTCTTTCTGTAGCCCTAAGTTTGGGCATGCACATTGCAGCAACCACTAATGCACATTGTCAGAGTTATGGTTACACCTTGTCCTGCCATTATGGTCACACATGCTCCGATTTTAAGTCCTGTGACCCCCCCTTCAACATAAGTCACTGTGCAGCTTTCCGAATTGGCTGCTCCTGCTGCCACACACTCCCTGGTCTTCAGCTCTCTGACCCCCCCCCCGCTGCACGTGCCCTGCAGGCTTTATCTTATTTTTTTTTTTTCTATTTATTATTTTGCCACCTACCCTAGCTGCCAGCCGCCCGGTACTTTCAGCCCGGTCATGGGCCACAGGCTTCCACTCCCCAGATCGGCCTCGGGCCCTCCGATACCCCGTGGCTTACCCCCCACGGTGGGGCTGCGGCACTCCACCCGCATGCCGCAGACTTTGGGATAGGTTGGAGGGCTGGTCTGGGGAGCTAATTGAAGCCATGGCAAGCTTCACTGAGGGTGTCTGGCAGCTGTCCATTTTCTGGTTTTTTGGGGGAGGTGCGGTCATGCAATGATGCCTAACGTCCGCCCGCCTCCTGTCGTGCTGTGCGGTAGCTGTGTGACTCCTGGCCTCCGCCAGGAAGTCATCTATACTCAGACACTCCCGGAAAAGGAGAGCAGTCCTTAAGTGCTCTATCCTTCTTCCCGGCCGAGCCTCAGCGACCGAGTCCATTCCCGAACCGGGTTGCGGCGTCGCATGCAATCAACCGCTGCGCCGACGGGCGCCCTGGCTTTATCTTGTATTTTAAAAATTAGCCCACCACCCATTTCAAAAGCCGTGGTGCTGCTTTCCATTTAAGGCACCGCCACTCTGTCTCCTCGCTCTGTCTCTCTCTCTCTCTTCCAACCCCCAGGCTTTGTATTTACAGCCTCTCTGGGCTTTCACTAATGCAGGGTGCAGCGCTGATGTGATGCAGCTACCATGCTTCTCTTCCCGGATGCCTTCTTATTTCATGGTGTTCCCATTATAGTTTATTTGGGGAGCTCTGCCCCACACCCAAATCTATGTAAAATATGCAGGTCTGCAAAATATAATGTTCCTATTATTAGTTTATTTATGAAATAAATAAATTGACAGGCAAGCTGCAGTGTGCATTATATGTAAATTAAGCCATTAAGTAAAATATGCAGGTACACCATGCATCCTTTGGTTTGAATGACTCCTTTGTATGAATAACAATATCAGAAGGTGCACATTTGGACATGCGCAGCACATTACCGTATTTCACGAAATAACCCTGGGAGGTCCATCATGCTCCAATATCGTAGGGCATAAATAATTTAAAATAACTGCCACCAGAATGGCCGGTGGGAATGTGGGAGGATGCACTTTTCTTCCTGCCTCCCCTACCTTCCACTGGCTTCTTTTACTCCTTCATCTCCCAACCATACGGAGTAGGCCAGGTATACACCTCCAACGTCAAAATTTTGACATTGACCGACACTACAGCACCAGGTCACTGTAGTGTCAGTGCTTGCACCCCCTCCCTTAATCAGCTCTAGCTCGGAGTTGATTATCTTTAGTGGGGGGGTGCAGGGGGCATAGCTCACTGTGTGGCGGTTGGGGGGGTGAAGCCCTCCAAAGAAAACATGATAGGGAGTTAGAAACAGAAGGCCGACCACAAAATGCAATTGACATGATAGTTTTGCTGTCTGGTCATTCGACAAATTGTTTGTCGATGACCAGTCATAGATCCATAGACCGCAGCCTAAGCTCTGTGCAGGCTGGTAGTTTGGAGCATCTGCAGGCAGTCTCACTGTAGCACGGTTGAGCCATCGGCCTGGCCGCACTGCAGCCTCACTTGCCCTCCTCTTTACTGCCACCAATTGCAGCTGTCCCAGCAATTCTCAGGGCTCAGAAAGCCCCCAATAGACCCCAGGAAAGGGTTTAAATATTTATAAAAACAACGCTGGCCTAGGCACCTCGGGAGGTAGCTTACCAGACCACCAGCGCTATTAACATTGTGGCCCCCCGGGTACATTCTAGCCTCACTGACCACCAATGACTACTTTATTTTTAACAAAAGGGCTACTAGCCCCCCACTAGGCTTCACTAGCCCACCTGGGCTACTACATAAATTACTGGCCACTTGGCTACCACTAGGGGCAAAGGACATTTTAGTGGAGCCCCCTTACCAAACCACACTTCCTTTCTTCTGCTTCTTCTCTTTTATTGTTTTCCTTCTACCTAACCTATTTTCTCTTTTTATTTCTACAGATCTGACAGGATGTGGGCTCCTATCTTATCAGATAAGTATAACTTTATTTCTATACTGTCCCTTGTGCCCTGCTGGACCCTTTATGAGCTATGGGTCCTTTGTGACCCATTTTTCTATCTTTATTTTACAGGTACATTGGTGTCACCTCTTTGGACTGCAACCCTGGACCCTGCGACAGGTAAGTCCCTCTATTTTACACTATTTTTGGTGGGTTGACTATAACGGGTGTAATGTGTTCTCCTTTAGAGACCCACAGGGAAATGGTTTATATTGTTTCCTTTTTTGTTGAGTAAAAGTGGATTAATCATTATTAAAAAAAAGATTTTCAGGTTTTCATTCCTCACATCTTTCACACAGAGGCAACGTGGTCTGTTGCTTAAAGCATTGGCTTACAAATCATGAGACTGCAGATTGGAAATTGAACCTTGCTTGACTCCAATACTTACTGTGTTAACTTTAGCTGGTCACTTAAACTCTCAGTGATCTAACAGATCCAGCTGCAGACATGAGTAGAAGCAGGATACCACTAGGACCACTGCTGGAATTACAGGGGGGCTTTCCAGGGCTAGGCCCCACTAGCTCTGAAGTGGACCTTTGTAGCTCTAACATCACTGCCACTGACTTATAATGGGAAGGGGGGCTCAATTTAAAGATAGGACCCTTATGGGCCCCCCAGCTCCCAAAGCTCAAAGTGTAATTCCAGCACTGAAAAAAAGCTGTTGCATCTTAGCTGAGCTGTCATGGGTAGATACTGTAAGAAAGTGCTCTTTTATTCCATGCTACAAACAATACTTTTTGCTTTACTGATTTGCCAATGCTCATAGCTGTCATGGTCACTGATCTTCGAACTGCTCTTTAGTTTGCTTTGCCAGTGTGCTTTGTCTGCCCTTTCTTTTGTCAAAGATGAATCCTATAGTAGACATGTGACCTGCTTCTATTGATTCATTTGAAAACTGGGAACAGGGAAAGGTGCACTGAGCTACGACTCATTTCCAGACACAATACGGGGGGGGGGTGCAGACGTATTAACAGTTACAGACAGGTAGAGATAATCTCATGAGAACCAGCTGGCATATTTCATTTTATTGCATTCACTTGCGCTTGCACAAGGAACGTCTCAGGACTATAAGGCATTGTAGAGGTGTGTCACTGCCAAGCCAATTACAGCTGAAATTGCAACAGGCATGGCAGTGTACACCAGTGACCAACCACTCTGGTCATGACACTGCAGGTCACGCTGGGCCGCTTCCCCTGCTTCTGACACACACAGTGAAGAAACCTCACTGTCCAAGACCCCACCCACCAGCTCAGCACTCATCGGATCAGTCCGTAAAACAAGTATCTTCAAAATGTGGGGTCAACAAATTGTTTACCAGTCATCAAATGTTCTGCATTGACAAATGCTTGTTTTCTTTATTTTGCACCATGGGGATTTATATACCCCTTCCAGTCCTCTCTTCTCCCTGGTTTACTCTGTTAGGGGGGAGTTTATGCATCCTTGATTTGTTTTGCCAACATCCTTGGCTAGTTAAAATTTTTATGAAAGTTGCATTTAAACCATCCACTGAGCTCTGTAATTCCCTTTGCAGACAGACACAACCACCATCACCCATGTATATGCCCTTATCCCTCCAAGTTGGTCCCAAGCAACATCCCTATCCAGGTCATTAGTCCCCAGGTGGACAAAGACATCCAACTCCCACTTCAGCCCTGCCATCCTCGTGATCCTTAGGATTTGTTTTCCATCCCTCTGAGCCGAGGCCCCAGGTAGACACCTCTGCTTCCTCTTTCCCTCCCTTCCTGTTTCCAAATCTACCCCTCTAATGATCAAGTCCCCCACCAGAAGTTGCTTCCTCCTCTGCTGGGATCCTCTACCTCTTTTCTCATTCAGAAACAACTGTGGGTGATAGCCAGCTTCTCATATTTAGCTTTGCTCTTTTGGGGGCAACTCTGGGACCCAACCAAGACAGGGTATGGGGTTCTGGAGTTACTTATTACATGTACAAGGCTGGCCGGTACATGTCCTTAATGGAAGGCTAGAGAGGCCAAACCAGGAGAGACAGAGAACACCACGGGAAGTGGGAATGAAGGGCAAGAGGGGAGACATGGGGACAGGGATTCTGGGACTGCTATAAGTCCAGGGGGTAGCCCTCGAAGTGGACAGGTAGTGAGGATGAGGAGGAAGGGGTCCAAAGTTGGGAAAGGCAATTTGGGAGTAGGGAAGGCAAGCTACGGGGGATTACAGCTGAAAGGGTAGGAAAGGATCCTGTTCAGAAATGGTGGGGACAAGGTTCTGATTGTCAGGGACTCTGTAGTTAGAGGTATTGGATGGGGGAGGGGCAAGATCTGAGGTAGCTGATTGCCAGGAATGACAGCTGCAGAGGTAATTCATCACATCCCTCCTTGGGAAAGCAGCAGAATGAGAGAACCCACCTTGTGTTCCATTTGGGAATAAATGACCTTGAGGGGCACAGTTTGATGAGGTACAGGCAAGGTTTGGGGCACTTGCAAGGTTCTGCAGTAACCTGAGTTTTAAATCCGTGGCGTTTTCAGAGGTACTGCCAGTTCTGAGAGCTAGTTCAGAGAGGAAACAGATGATGACAGAGTTCAACAGCTGGTGTGCTCAGAAAGGTTTTGGGCTGGTGGGGCGGGGGGAACCACTTGGCAGGATGAAAGTCTCTTCATCCCAGATAGGTTTCACTTAAACAGGCAGGGTAAGAAAATGCTGAAATAGAAGCTAGAGGAGTTTGTTAAAACACGTACAATTTGAACTGAGTTGGGGAGGTTGCAAGCTAGCCAAACAGTGGAGCTGACAAAGGGCACTATTTAAGGGCCTTAGGAGGCTACAAGACACAATGTTGGGACAGTGGAGAAGATGCAGAACAGGGGAGGGCAATAGGGAAGCAGGAGCCTGGAAGACCATGTGCACCAATGCAAGGAGCCTGGGTAACAAAATCCCCGACCTGGCAGCAGTTATGGCTGAAGCGGACTTAGACTTGGTGGAGATCACTGAGTCATGGTGTCATGAAGGGCAGGAGTGGGAAATGAGCATTCCAGGGCATACACTATTTAGGAAGGACATGGTCAATAGGACAGGGGCTGAAGTAGCCCTCTACATGAGGAAGGAGATTAAGGCAGCAGAAATAAAGGGCAGGGGGGTCATGTGGAGGCACTATGGGTCTCGTTGACCATGGGGAGTGGTGAGGTGGTGCACACCGGACTACTGTAAAGGCCACCAGGTCAGCAAGAATTGGTGGACAACCAGATGATGGAAGAGATCCTAAGGATGGCTAATAAGGGAGAGGTGCTACCAATGGGGGATCTCAACCTGCCAGATGTGGTGTGGGACAAGCTGGCAGCAGCCACTACCAGGAGCAGGGGGATTCTAGACTCCCTGCAAATGTCTCAACCCAGGCAGGTGGTCAGTGAACCAACTCGGGATGGGGTGGTGTTAGATTTGGTGCTGACAGATGGGAACAGGGTGGAGGAAGTGAAGGTGAGGGACAACCCTGGTATAAGTGACCACAGCATCATGCGATTCATGGTATGCACATCTACCACTATAAACAGGACCAGGGTGAAGGTGCTTGACTTTAGATGAGCAGATTTTGGCAAGATGAGGGACTATGTTAGACAGGCACTGGAAGGGATGAGGAAACCTGAGGATGTGGATAGCATGTGGGATAAGATAAAGGGTGCCATTGTGGGGACCACAGATCATTGCCCGAAGAGGGTGAGAAAGAACAAGAGGAAAAGAAAGCCACTGTGGTTCAACAGGGAAGTGGAGGTCAGCATTAGGGCAAAAAGGCAAACCTTCAGGAGCTTTAAAATGAAGCGGGGGGAAAATAAATCAAATTGGATCAGGCTAAGCAGGAGGTGGGGAGGGTGGTCAGGCAAGTGAAGGCAAGGACAGAGGACAGCATTGCCAAGGAGATCAAGAAAAGGGATAAGACTTTTTTTAGATGTATTAGTGAGAGAAGGAAAACAGTGAAAGAGATACCAAGCATGAAATCAGGGGCAGGGGGAGAGGGTGGTGAGGGACCAGGAGAAGGCCAAAATGCTAAATAGCTACTTCAGTTCTGCATTCATAAAGGAAGAGGAATGGAAGGGGAGACACCTGAATTGTGGTGCCTCACAGACAGTTGGTGAGACCCCACCTGAAGTACTGCGTGCAGTTCTGGAGACCCCATCTCCGCAAGGACATAGACAGGATGGAGGCAGTCCAGAGGAGGGCAACTAAAATGGTGCAGGGTCTGCACCAGAAATCATAGAAAAAGAGACTAAAGGAGCTTAATAGCTATACCCTCGAGGAAAGGAGGGAGAAGGGAGATGTGATACAAACTTTCAAGTACTTCAAGGGAATCAACAAAGTCCAAGAGGGTAGCATCTTTCAGAAAAAGAGATGAGTAAGAACAAGAGGGCACAATTTGAAGATAGAGGGGGGACTGCTCAGGGGCAACGTGAGGAAGTATTATTTCATGGAGAGGGTGGTGGACACATGAAATAGCCTTTCTGAGGAGGTCATGGGGTCAAAAACAGTGGAGGAATTCAAGAATGCATGTGACAAACATAAGGCAATTATAGTGGGGTGTAGGAAAAAGTATTCTGTTGGTTAACCAGGATGTGCAACTTATCCAATAAGTAGGGAAATGAGCAGACTAGGTGGGCCAAGCAGTCCTTATCTGTCATCAAAGTTTATGTTTCTATGCAGAGGATGTAGGGGGTGGGATGGATGTGAGTCTCATTCAAGTGGTGGAGATCCTGAGTGAACTAAAGGGCTTGAGGGTGGAGAAGGCCATGGGGCCAGATGTGGTTCACCCAAGAGCACTGAGGGAGCTGCGCTAGGTGTTGGCAGCTCCCCTGCCATATCTATTCAACAAATCCTTAAGATCAGGGGTGGTACCAACAGATTGGAAGCTCGCAGACGTGGTGACCCTGCACAAGGAAGGAGGAGGAGAGCAATTACAGGCCAGTGAGTTTGACATCAGTGGTTGGAAAGCTCATTGAAAAACTGCTCAAGAACAGGATCAGCAGCTACCTGGATGCAAAGGGTCTTTGCGACCCAAGGCAGCATGGGTTCACCAAGGGTAGATCCTGTCAAACCAATTTAGTGGAGTTTTTCAATTGGGTTACCAAGGTGGTAGATTGGGGGGGGACGGTGGACGTGGTTTACCTGGACTTCCAGAAAGCATTTGATTCAGTGCCTCACAGGAGGCTATTTCACAAAATGAGTTGTCTGGGTTTGGGGGAAG
This sequence comes from Neoceratodus forsteri, assembly GCA_016271365.2. Lineage (NCBI taxonomy): Eukaryota > Metazoa > Chordata > Ceratodontiformes > Ceratodontidae > Neoceratodus > Neoceratodus forsteri. The sequence continues at coordinate 725,550,083 of CM057453.1, forward strand.
TGATAATATGGTGGGTGCAGAAGTGTCTGGAGGGCAGATCACAAAAGGTACTGGTCAACTGGGTACCCTACAGAGAGAGATCAGGGTCATCAGTGGGGTTTCTCAAGGGTCAGTATTGGGACCACTGCTATTGTATGTATTGGTATGTCACTGCTAATGTATTTTAGTATTTTATGGGTTTAATTGTTTATAGTACAGCGCTCTGGTACTCGGTGAAGAGCACTATGTAAGTAAAGGCTATTATTATTATTAATATATTTGTAGGAGACATAGCAGAGGGCTTGGCAGGGAAGGTGTATCTATTTGTGGATGACGCTAAGGTATGCAATAAGGAGGACACGCAGGAAGGGGTGGAGATGATGTGTAGAGATCTGGGGAGGTTGGAGAAATGGTCTAGGGAGTGGCAGCTTTTGTTCAATATGGCAAAGTGTAGGATCATGCACTTAGGCAGAAAAAATGGCAAGTCAGCGTACAGAATGGGAGGTTGGCCCTTGGGGGTAACTGAGGAGGAAAGGGACCTTAGCATCATCATTTCTCAGGATCTCAATGTGGCAAAGTGGCGTGGACTAGCAGTGGCAAGGGCCAGCAGGATGTTGGGTTGCATAGGGAGGGGGATCACCAGCAGGAGGAGGAGGGATGTTATAATTCCCTGATATACCCAGCTGCTCAGGCCACTCCTGGAGTATGGGTACAGTTCTGGAGGCCGTACCTGAAGCAGGATTTGGAGAGGGTGGAAAGAACTCAGAGGAGGGTAACCAGGATGGTGAGGGGGCTGGACCACTTACCATATGAGGTGAAAGTGCAGGACAAAAACATGTACTCTCTGGAGCAGAGGAAGGAGAGGGGTGACATGATTGAGACATTTAAATACTTAAAGGGTATTAATAAAGTATAGGTGGGGAGCCTTTTCCATGTAAAGGAGTGATTTAGGATGAGGGGTCATGGATTCCAAATCAAGGAGGGGGTAGTTCAGGGGTAACATTAGCAAGTACTTCTTCACCAAGAGGGTGGTGGCCATATGGAATGGGCTGCTGAGGGAGGTGGTGGGGTAGAGGATGGTGGAAGGGTTCAAGAAGGCTTGGGAAAGCCACAGAGGACTGTGGGCAAAGGGGGGGAGGGAGAATACAGCAGACCGTGAAGACATCTAGGCAAACTGGGCAGACTTGGTGGGCCTGGCGGTCCTTTTCTGCCATCACACTCCTATGTTCCTATGAATTTTGTAACCTTTCAGGAGAGAGCTGCATGGGCATCACTAGAGCACCATATCTGGTTTCAGGGCATGACAAGGCTATTATAATGTCACTAGCATTTCAGTAAACCTGCAAAGCATTGCAGCAGGTGAGGATTTGTTCAGTTACCTTCGGATGTGATTCAACTAACACAATACACCCTTGCCACATAAACCATGCAAGAAAACATTTGGCACTGACAAATGCTTGTTAGGGCTGTGGGTGGAGCCTACAGCCCTTCTGTCATCGATCAGACTGTAATTCTAAAATGGCTTTTCGTGGAACTCCCTTTTTAAACATTTGGATGTATTCCTCCACAGCTGCAAAGTAGTACACTCCCCCTCTGATTTTTGCTATTTGCTGCTCTAAGTTAAAGGCATCTGAAGAGAGGGGAGATGCTACTGTATTGTGTCTCAGAACTTCTCAGGATATTAACAAAAGAAAACTTTTAAAACTGATGTTTCTATCATCTGTCCAGCTCAGTTTAATAGATGCATTCTATTTCTTTCAGCAACCTAGTGGTTAACTCATTATACGATGTCTATTGTCTACAGTGTCAGATTACAGTTAACCTGCAGTCTGTGAGCTATTTCATTCCCATGGACAAACATACAAACTGCGGAGGGGGGGTGCTGTAGCCCAATCACTTTTTTTTGGCCTGAAGGATCTTGCCCTTTAAACAAGCAAACAAAAAAGTAACAAACTAGTGTGACAGAATTAATTAGGTCGAGCTGCCCAGGCACACATAGAACAAAATAAGTGCTTCTTGCTTATTTGCTGTTTCTGGAGTCGGAAATGTCAAGTGGAAAGTGCTTTTAAGTGTGTGTGTGTGTGTGTGTATATATATACAATCCTGCTTTGGAATGGGCCATGTGACACAGTCTGCTCATCTCTTATCTAGGATTTACGATCTGAGGCTCTGTTTGAGTGAGCATTCCCTCTTGCACAGCAAAAGGTCAGTGTAAAACTAAACTAAAAGGAAAAAAAAAATAACAGATTTATAGACAGGCTTAGAGTACATAAATGGACTCCATTTGGAGTAGGGAGGTTGGTTATTGCATGGATCTGGAATCTATGTATTGGAGTTTAATTTTGTTTACAGTTTATAAATGTAATTTAATAAATATATATATTTTTTCCTTTGGTAACCAGGTAAGGCCATCTAGGCATAGGTGCTTGTTTCTAGGGACAACCCAGAAACACTGGAGAGATTAAGTGACTTAATCAGAGCCACACAGTATGACAACAGAAGGTGTGGAATCAAACCCTGTCTAAATACTGGATGTACAAAGCCCATTTATAACTCATTACTCTAACCTTGGACCTTCGGAGGCAGTATAGTGCAGTGGTTTAAGGCTCTGAGCTGGAGATCTGGGTTTGAATACCACAGTTCCCACTTATATACTGTGTGACCCTGAGCAAGTCACTTAACTTCCCTGTGCTCCTAGGTTGCACCACATAAAAGCTTTTACCTTAGTGTGTTTCAGTTGGTTAAATAATTGAAAAAGGAAAAAAAAACTCTAGGCTATACTGCCAGCCCCATAAATAGTAAATAATTTATACTGGGTTGTTAATATCTCAAAGGAGACCTGTCTTCAATCAACAAAAAAACATGCATTTTTGTAGAAGTTGATGCTATTTTTTAAAATATCAGTTCTCATTTTGTTACTGCTTAATTTTAACTGGCCTTTCAGTAAATTCAGGGAGTGTTTCTGATTCACACACTGCTGGCATTGACCATTTTAGAACAGTATGATCTTGTCAAGAACTTACATTGTTGGTACAATGCATCTGTGTTCTAATTCAAATTCTTATATTCATGGGGACATAAACAGCATCATACAATTCTTAGATGGCACTTTGCAGCAGTGTGTAACCCATAACTATCCAATGTGTTAACTAAAAGGCCAGCAAAAATGGGGCAGGAATAGAAGGGGACCCACTATATGAAAAAAAAAAGCTTCTACGGGAAACATTACTCATAGGTTCAGTGCAGTTCTCCTTTAACTAAGCTTGTAGGGAATGTCAGGTATTTTATCTAAATGGTAAGGAACTCTGTTTACAGGGATTTGGAGCCATCTACAGGAAATTCTTCCCATAGACTTGCATTGGTTATATGGGAAAACAGAGAATTTGGCTTCCACTGGAAATAATGTATTCTACAGGAAAATAGGAAAATTACCCTGCAGTTACAGGAAAAAGTCAAACTTAATCTGGGAGCACTGAACTGATTTAGCAGCATGACAGTTTTTGATGATTGTGACTAAACAGCACTATATGACACCAACAAGAAAATAACTTTGGTCATTTGGTAGCTTTTCACAGCCCTATCGGCTCTAGCTAGAGTTTGTTTTAATCTAGAAACCACTGGAACCACTATAACTGTTTACCCCTTTTTCTCTTCTAGGACCAGACTATAGATTTAGAATTGATGCCCTACCTGAAAGTTGCCATGGATTCCAAGAGGTGCAGACCAGGCCCCCCCCCATGTGCTCCCCCACCCTTTCCAGAATGTTTCCCCTTTGTTCTTCAGCTCCGCTGACTAATTCAGGTAACCACCTATTTACCTATTTCTCCTGGTTTTCTAGCTTCTCCAAATGAGTCTCTGAGGAACAACATTAGGGATAAAATGCCACTAGATAAGTAATTAGAACTCAGAGCATAGCAAAGCATCATACCTTTGTGCATTCTGTGTTGGTTGGAAAGCTATATAACTAAGAGCTTATAATAGTGATTCACATAGAAAGTTCTTTATTCTGTAACCAGTTAGTTAAATTAAGTAAAATGTTTAATTTTAAGATATGATTAAGATTGGGTATGGGAATCTCATGTGCAGTTCAGAATGTGTATAAACAGTAAAAAGGAGAGCCCTAGTCAATACAGTAGGACGCTAAGCTGGGCTGGGCATTTGAGTACAATGAAAGACAAGGCAGGATTATGGGCATCTTGCACACAAGAAACAGAAGTATAATGTCACTCGGACAAATGTTGTGGCAAAATAATCATGTGTAATTGAAGTTCCTATACCTTTTGTTTTGAATAAAGATGAGTTTAAAAAAATAACAACTGCAAGTTGATAAAATCAAGCACAGAAACATGAGAAAACAGATACATAGGATGTTAGCCTTCCACCAGTGTCTCATCTGTCATTTAGCTCCAGACTCTGACCTTGTTTTTATCTGCTTGTGTTTTAATTAAAAAGTATTCTTTGAAATCTTTAAAGAGCAACTGAGGCCAAAATTCTTGGCATCGATAAATTCAGAATTGAATCAGTGTATCTTCAGTCAGCCTTGTGCCAAACATCAGATCTGTAAGTTTCTTCATTTAAAAGTTATACGTCATTTTGTAACCCCAAATTCACTGCCTGTTCAAAAAAGCCAGTTTCAGGGAAGAGCTACTGATGATGTCATCTCCTGAATTTACAACCTAGTCTTTGCTGAAAGCTACCTTATATGACTTATTTCTCCCATGTTACTTAAAACTGCAGTTATAGTAAACATATGAAAAAGGAAAACTGACACTGGGTGGGTCAGCACATGCACTTCCATAATGTGTAGATGCAAGGTATATTACTTCAAAATGTGACAGGGGGGTTGGAATGCAATGGCAAACATGGCTTTAGAATGACAAAGTTGTGTGCAAGTTTTAAAATACTGCAGGTATGGGATTTCGAAATGTCACCAGGTTGCAATTGTGGAATGCAGCAATGACACAATCTCAGAAAGTAGCTGGCAAACATAATTTTGGAATGCAATAGTGATGTAGTATGGAAGGGTGGTGACACATAATTTTGGTTTCGAATGCAGCAGTGATGCACAGGTTTGAAATCAGGCAGTGACATACAATTTCTGAATGCTGTAGTAAAGCACAGTTTTGGAATGCAGTGGTGTTGCACAGGCTCGAACTGTGGTGGTGATGCACAGATTTGGAATGTGGCATTGACAGTGCTATCTGTCTGAATATTGGACCCTGATAGCACAGCACACAGCAAGTGGTCACTGTATCCAGCACAACATTAACAGAGTGCAGGGCTTAAAACTACCCATAGGAGTACAGTGTGGTGCACATTGGTCTGTGTTTCATTCCCCATGGGCGATATTCAGCCCAAACATGCAGATGATCCCATTGGGCATGCACAGCATTATGGGGCCATTTGCATGCCCATTATGGGCTCACCTGCATGTGAGCACCTGGCCTGAGTGCACAGGGCTAGTCCCCCCCTCAAGCCCAATCCATGTATTAATGAATAAAAGCACACTGTCCCCCTGGTAGCATGGTGGTCTCCCTTCCCCTAGCCCCGATTCATATGTTAATAAAAATTATATAATGGCAAAGACATTTTTTATATCCTGATTGGTCTGTGTACCAGGGACAGTGATGTCATTGAACAATAACATCACTGTATGAAGTACAAGCATACACATGAGCATACATAATAGTCACAAATCGTCCCACCGCTCCACAACTTACTGCTGCTGTAAAAGCCTTCAACCACAAAGTGCACGCCCCACCAACACACACAGAAACACATACTCCATTTCTCGTCCCTTTCTTTTTGTTAGACAGAGTAACCCATCAGAAATTCATGTCCTTTTCCTAAGCCATCACCCCTCAATTAAAGAAAGAAGACACGTTAATTTAAAAAAAAATTTCTCTCCTGAGCAGTGCAGACTGCAGCCAGAGGCTTTCACTGAGAGCATATGACAGCTTGGCCATTTTGTTGAAAGCTGCAGACAGTGACTATATATATAAAACGAAAGAAACTATCTTTTTTTTCTGTCCTGTACAAGTTGCTGCCTGCACTAAAACCCAGGTAAAAAACTCACCTCGGCACTTTAAAAATCCTATTTCCGTCACCATGGACATTGTGATAGCGCATGCCCACTTTAACAGTCCCACTGTACACTCGCCACACTGTACACTCACAAAAGGCTGGTCATAACAACAGAAAACAAAGTGGATTAAAAAGAGAGAACTTATCAATGCTGAATGTTTGTGAGCACTGGTGTCATGGGGAAGAGAGGATGTTTGAAAATTGCTTCATTTAAATTGTTTGGGAGGTGGGGCCCAAAAAAACATATATTGAAAATTTGGGGCAAAAATATTTAAAAATGGTCAAGTTATAGCATTAAGTTGAAAACCCTATTGAAAAACATTGATGCTGAAAACCCCATTGAAATACATGGAAGCGCTTACCTCAGTTCGCGGTTGGGCTTTGTAGAGCAAAGTTGTGCCTGCAGTCCAAGGTAGGTTATGGTGGCAGACTTCCGGAGGGTAAGTATGAGGTGGTGGGGTGTTGGGTGGTGGTTCCTGAGTGGGAGGGTAGGGGGTTGGGTAACGGTGGAATGGACAACGATGGAGGGTTTTCTTTTTTACAGGGGGAAAAATGACGAGGGACAGTTTTCTTTTTTTCAGGGAGTTTGCTGAACAAATGAGGACACTGGGGGATTGGGCACCCCCATTGTATGTATATTGTTTTGGGGTGGTTACACAGTGGACAACAATGGATGGACAGATGACACTGGGGGATTGGTAACCCCCAGTGTCTGCATACTGTTGGGGGGGTACACAGCAGACAACAATGGATGGACAGATGAGAACACTGGGGTATTGGGCACCCCAGTGTCTGTATACTGTTTAAGGGAGGGGTTACACAGCAGATAATGATGGATGAGTTTCTTTTATTTTTAGGATAAAAACAAGCATTTGTCAATGCTGAACGTTTGGTGTATTGAAAGATGTCTACTTCTGCACCTTGTTTATGCCCTTGAGGTGCTTGAACATACCTATCATGTTCCCCCACTCCCTCCTTTCCTCCAAAAAGTATATATTGAGGTCCTTTTAATCTCTTCTGATATATTCTGTTTTGCAAGCCATGTCCCATCTTGATTACCTTTCTGTGGACTGTCTCCACCTTGTCAATGTCCTTATGCATTTGCGGCCTCCAGAATTGCACACAGTACTGTGGTGAGGCCTCACTAGAGCATTATACAACGCGCATCACCACCTCGTGCCTCCTGCTAGTGATATATCTGCCTTTGCACCCTAGCATGCCACTGGTCATTCTTGCAACATTGGTGCTGTGCTTTGTCATCTTTAGGTCATCAGAACTGATAACTCCTAGGTCCCTTTCTTCCTTGGTGATCATCAGCACCTCCAGCCCATCCTGTAACTCTCCCAGGTTTCCCTCTTCTGGGTGCATTATTTGGGCTTCTTTGCCTTGACCCTCAGTTGCCACTCCTCAGACTATTTTTCAAGCCTCCATGTCCCTGCTCATTTTCTCCACCCCTTCTGGAGTATTCACTCTGTTACAGATGTTGGTGTCATCTGCAAACAGGCAGACAGACCTTTCCTTCTAGCCCTTCTGCAATGTCTGTAATGAAGACATTGAACAGGACTGGTACTGGAGGTAAGTATGGGGTGAGGGGGGTTGTGGGGAGGCAGGGTGCACAGATGGTGGGCGCGGGTTGTGGGAGGGGACAGGGAGACCGAAAGGGACCGTTTTCTTCTTTCACAGGGTTAAAAAGAAAAAATAAATTGTGGGATGGTTTTATTTTTCAGGGGATTTAGCACACTGGGGTGGGCTCCCAGCATGCTACTAAGTGTTTTTGGGGGATGCTGTAGCCAATGAGATTGGGCATCAGCAACAACAAAAGTAGGGGTTGCAAGATCCAAGGGGACTGGACAAACTCCCTCAGCACATAACAAATGGGGGTGCATTATGCCAGCGGGAGTGGGCTCCCATCAGCACATACATGAGACCACGGAATACCAGCAGGAGGACTGCAGAGCTCCCACAGTCAATCATTGTGCACTATTGTTAATCTATTTTTACACCACCAGCGAAAGCACATCGGGATGTCCGCTGCATATGATGAAACTTTGCTCACATTGCAGCGGACCTTTCGAATGTGCTGGCCACGTGTCTTATGCATGGTGTGGTGTGGGTGCTGGCATTAAGGCTTATTGGGAATGAGGGCGTACCTACTGCTGCATGCTCTGCATCCGCCTCAACAGTGACCACGCCTCCAAATCTGTTATTACCTAATATGTTGGCTGCACAAGTGTGAGCCAACATAAAATTGGAATCTAGAGAGCACAGCACCTATGGTACTTTCAACAAAAATTCCAGTATTTATAAACTCACAAAGTTCATGCATTTCTTGCAATAAAATGCTGAATGTTAAAGTATTTTTCTTGTGTTTAGTGTTCCTGCATAGTTCTGGTAAAACACAAATGCTTGATAAATAAAATAGCATTCTGAAAAACAGCGTTTTTTCAAGTTGTAGAGATCCACTGCGACTCTGCACCAGTAGTTATTAAAAAAAAACAAATAGGCAGGTGTGTGCTTATGGATTTGTTTACATGCTTTCACAGTGTTATGCCCTCATAAACTACTTGAGCTTCCTTCTGGAGGTTTATGAGTGATCACACACCTCGAGTGTGTAAGGAAAATCCATAACACACACTTGCCAATCCATTATTCTCTATTTACAACCTATTTCTAGTATTTATCTATTTAGAAGTTGGTACACTGCACAAGCACACTGAGCTACAGCTCCTTTCGAGGTCCAAGCTGGGAAAAGGGTGTGCAAATAGTGTAAAACAGTAAATAAAAAGTGCAAAAAAAGAGTACAAAACAGTAAAACAAACAGTGTATGCAAAGTAATACTGGGGGTGCACAAAGTTATGACTAAATATGAGCTAAAATGAAAATGTTTGTTGCTAAATCCTTAAATCTTATTTGCTGTTGAAAAAGCCAGAAAATTCTCCTGGATTTATTATGGCTTTGTCCATGTTACTTTCTTCTTGGTTTCAATAATGTTTATTCAATTTGAAAAAAAGAAAAAGCCAGAAAATGTGCTATTTTATTAAAATACTTGCATCATATTTAATCGTTAGTCTGTTTCTTTTGCACATGCAGGTACAATGCACAACAGAAGCATTTATGAAGGCCAGGCTGCTAACTGATTCATAAAGGCATTGGTACATGTGATGTAACCCCAGGCTTCTATGGAGTTATGCATAATATGTGCAGAGGTATACTCAGCAATTGCATAGTTCTGTTAAACAATTCAAGCAAAAGCTTCAGATTCACCAATAATTTAGTCTGACCCCCCATTTGCTCACAATCACTTTTCAGTACATCACAATGGCCCCTATGCACTAATGAGCAGGAAATATGTGCCTGAGGTGTGCATCCTGCCCGCTGAGCTCCACACCTGTGGACAGGTGTGTACTGGTGGCATGCATGACCACCAGCCACCTGTCCATGGCCCCGCTGTCATGGTGCACAGGACTCCGCAGTGCACCCAGGGGTGGAGTCACGGAACTGGCTGGGCATCCAATCAGATGCCCAGACTGGGCAGCTCAGCAGATCCCTTATGTGGTGGGGTGCACATTGGCAGCATGCCCTACAGATGTCTGATGGCTGGCAGCTGTGGAGGTATGCAGAGGATAATGCCACTGGCCCACCCATGAAGCAACACAGAGCGGTGCACTGGAATGAGGTTGGGGGTCATATAGCACACCGGATGAGGAACCCTGTGTCTGTGGGTGGTGAGGGGCACTGATGCCTATGGGGTGGGGGCACAGTTGTGTTGGGGTGATACAGCACACAGTGGGGACAGGACAGCCATCCATGTGGTGGGGTACAGCATACAGTGCAGGGCAGGGGTTCTGGTCCTGTGGAGTCCATAATGTCCCCGGTTCCGGGTGGATATCTGGAAGTGTGTGTGTGGGGATTCATCAGCTGTCTGGGCCAGAATGCATGGTGCAGGGCAAGGAGGCACTTATGCCAGTGTTCTTCCTGGTGTACCTGCAGCCTCCTCTGCACCTCTGCAGCCAGCTCTATGCACCATTTGCATGGCGTAGTGCGGACCACCCCTCACCCACCCGGTGTGCTCTTCGTGCAGGCAGGGGATCAGGTGTGTGGCGCTGCATCCCCTTAGTGCATTCTGAATGGGGGCATGTAGGGGTGGAGTGGTTACGCACCTCAGATACACACGCATAGCCAATCCTCCCCAATAGTGCATAGGGCCCAATATGAATGACGTCACATATTAACTGAAGTTGGCCATTACACAAACCTTTACACCAAGCCAGTGGGCAGCAAATAATTTGTTTAAAAGGTATTAGGTTAGCAAGTTGGCATGCTATTTTAACTTGTCTAAAACTAAACTTTGAGAGATCAAATGTAATTCATATTATGGCTAATATATAATATGTGTTGTGCAGTTGACAGCATTTTTTAAGAAAAAATAAGGATTCCATGCCTGACAACATCTATCACCTTTCCATCAAAAAAAAAAAAAAAACAGTAGAGGAGAAGGGACAGAACCTGGAATAAATCACTTGGGTGAGAACATTTCCCTCAAATATCTTTTCAGACTAAGGTTGTTCCTGTCATGTCCAGCTTTTGTTATAGGATAATGTATAGTTAGTATCTTGTACACTTTCTGGCAAGTTAGGAATCATGCTGTGCACAAAACCAATTAATATTTGAAGCAAAATCATCAAAACACTGGAAAAATTGGGGAGGGGTTGTACTAGTCCCAAGAACAGTTTTTAGGCATGACCCAGACCATCAATATAGCACAAAATAATGACTGCCAGGAGCACAAAAGAGAGAACAATTAGAGAACATACATTACTATGACATAAACCTGGTTAAATGCTTATTACAACTGATTTAAAACATAAGGCAGAAACCCCAAACAAAAACTCAAATATATTCACAATGGAAAGATTTCGACTTATGAAAATGAAAAAGTCTAACTAGTGATTTTGTGTGCCTGATCAGTCACATTGCTAATCTTTTGTGTAACTTTAAGAAGGTCACCACTGAAAATGAGCTCCAGCTCAATGGATATTTTGCAGAAGTACAATATATTTTACTGCCATTGCTGCATATCATACAGAGTTATGTAATTATGTTATTATGGAAATTGCAAAAGGCAGCTGCATGCTTAATTACAAGTATAGAAGACAATGCTGCAACTTGTTTCTAAACATAGATCCATGTTCAGCCTAACACCCTGCCAACAAACATTGCATTAATTATCTGAAGGAATAGTCTCCCAATCAATCAGTCAAGCAGTGAGAAAGAAGGAAGAGAGATTCACGCTATAAAACCTATATTGATGAGTGGAATCCTTCAACATCGTTTTGCTCTGGTACCTCCAAACACAGGTAGATGGAAAGATCCCCCCCCCCCCCATTCAGATCTTCCTTCAAGGATATCTAGTTAGAAAAATTCAATCGGCCATCCACACTGACCAGAATCACACCTGAACAAGTAGGTGGTTGACTATCTTAGAAATATGGAACTAAACAGGGTATAAACAGGATAGTTAAGAGCACAGCAAAAATACTGCACATAAATGGAGTTTTCGACCACAAACTTTCTCTAGATTTGGATCTTACTGTGTGGGTTTTCCTGCTAAGGATACATTTATACCTTGGGGGAGGGGTAGCTCAGTCCAGTTTTTCCCAAGTTATAGGGCTACATCCATAGCAGCAGAGAGAAAGAGTGGTGGTCACAACAGGCCCAGCTCCCTTTTCCCAGTTTAGGGAGCTCATTAGATTCTGAGACCTTAGCACCTGAGTCATTTAACCCTTCGAGGGTGTGCCTCTCCTATATTTTTGCAGCAGGGTTCAAGTCTTTTCAAATCTTCATAGAAAACTTGAATTCATTCAGACTCAACAACTAAGAGGCCATTTTTCCATTCTCCATATCATACAAAACCATCAGAAACATAAAGAGGAGAAGCACTCCACTGAGTGTAGTATTGGTTTTAAAATATGATACAAGGCACCCAGCCCCAGGCAACTTTAGCATACCTGCTTAAAATAGTAAAAGGTACCTTCACACACTTAAAGTGCTATCAAAACTCTTCTTGAGGAACCAGTCCAATAGAGGTGTAAGTCCATCTCTTCACGCTGTAGAACACCATTCCATACTGTTGGACACCTGATCCGCCAGGCTCCCAGGCCTCTCTGGCTCACTTGAGAAACAAAAGGTTGTCAATTCACAATCTAAGTCCACACTGACCATTGGGCTTCAAACAAATGGCTCCCAGTAACGAGATACATAGATACATAGACAGTGTTGGCAGATAAGGGCCTATGGCCCACCCAGTCTGCCCATTTGAGCTTGTAGTTCAGTTTATGTTTTCCTAGAAGTCTGTTGCTCCTTCACCCTGACCTCAGAATTCCTTTATGTCTCATCCCATGCATTCTAAACCTGTGATTCTTTCAGCCCCCATCACTTCCTCTGGCAGGGTGTTCCACTTGTCCACCACCCATTCTGTGAAGAAATTCTTCCTCATGTTTCCTCTGAATCGTCCTCCCTCCAACTTCATCCCATGCCCTCTAGTCCTGGAACATCTTTTTCGCTTAAAAATAGTGTATTCCTGCACCCTGTTCCTCCCTGTAAGATACTTGTATGTCTATCATATCCCCTCTCTCCCTCCTCTCCTCCAGGGAGTACATGTTCAGTTCCTTCAACCTGTCTTCATAGGACTTGTGATGCAATCCATGCACCATCTTTGTTGCCCTCCTCTGAACCTTCTCTATCCTGTCTATGTCCTTACGTAGGTATGGTCTCCAGGACTGTACACTGTACTCCAGGTGGGGCCTCACTAGTGTCTTGTATAGTGGAATTATGACCTCCCTTTTCCTGCTGGTGATGCCCCTGCCTATACATCCCAGCATCCTATTTGCTTCACCTGCTGCCTTGTCACACTGTTTCCTACCTTGAGGTCCTCAGAGATGATAACCCCAAGATCACTTTCCTGCTTGGTGCATGCTATATCCTCACCCCCCAACTGATATGTTGTGCCAGGGTTTTTGTGCCCCATATGCATTATCTTGCACTTCTTTGCATTGAATTTCAACTGCCAAACCCCTGACCATTCTTCAAGTTTCTGCAGGTCCCTTCTCATTCTGTCTATACCCTCTGGTGTGTCTACTCTGTTACAGAGCTTTGTCTCATCAGCGAACAGTGAAATTCTGCCTTCTAGGTCCCAAGCAATGTCACTGATGAAGATGTTGAATAGGACCGTCCCAGCACTGATCCCTGTGGTACCCCACTGGTCACTCTTCCTTCTGTGGAGTGACAGCCATTTACCACCACCCTCTGTGTCCTGCCACCCAGCCAGTTGCCTACCCACCACACTACTGTCCTGCCCACACCCATATTCCCCAGTTTGTGTAATAGACTTTTATGTGGCACAGTGTCAAAGGCCTTGCTGAAGTCCAGATAAGCCATGTCCACTGCCTTCCCCTGATCCACCTCCCTAGTCACCCAGTCAAAAAATTCAACGAGGTTGGTCTGACATGACCTCCCCCTGGTGAAACCATGCTGTCTTCGGTCCTGTAGTCCATTGACAACCAGATGTTCCACCAATCTCTCCTTCAGTAGTGCTTCCATGATCTTCCACACTACCGAGGTGAGGCTGACTGGTCTGTAGTTCCCTGCTTCCTCTTTGTTCCCACTTTTGTAAAAGGGGACTACATCAGCTGTCCTCCAGTCTTTGGGTACCTCCCCTGTTTCCAGTGATCGGCTAAACAGGATAGCCAGAGGTTCAGCCACCACCTCTCTTAGTTCTTTAAGGACCCTGGGGTGCACCCATCTGGCCCCATTGCTTTATCAACTCATTACTTCCAGTTCCTTCAGGACCCTTTCTTGTAAAGGGACTTGTGTCATTTCTGCACCATTCTCACCCCTTGTACTCCCTTCAGACCCATTACCCTCCTCTTCTTCAGTAAAGACTGAGCAGAAATACCTGTTCAATATGTCAGCTTTACTGTTGTCATCCTCCACGCGGCCCCCATCCCCACCCTTCAGTCTCACTATCCCTCCCTTCGTCTTTCTTTTTTCACTTATGTACCTGTAAAAGGTTTTGTCCCCTCTACCCACTGATTTTGCAATGTGTTCTTCTGTCTGAGCTTTGGCTTCCTTACTGACCTCCCTGCCTCCTTTGCTTCTCCTGGTACTTCTCCCTATCCCTTCTGCCTGTGTCTTTTGTATTGCCTGAATGCAATCTTTTGGCTTTCACTTTCTTTGCCACCTCTTTGGAAACCATAATGATCTCCTCTTCCTTTTCCTCTTGCTAACCTGCTTAATGCATAATTATGTTGTTCTTGTAATCCCCATTTTAAATACTGCCCACTGTTCCTCAGCCCTGATTCCTGCCCCATTCCCTTTAATGCCTCTTTCAAGTATCTCCCCATTTTCCCAAAGTCTGCCCCCCTAAAATCCAGGATACGTGTTTTTGTGTGGTTTGGTTCTGCTCTTTCTGTGATTTCAAACCACAATGATTGGTGGTCACTGTTCCCCAGGTGCTCCCCCACTGTTACCCCATCACACTGTCCCTGTTTGAGCACAAGGTCCAGTATTGCCTTCTGCCGAGTTGGTTCCATGACCAGTTGCTTGAGGAAGGCACCCTGAAGGAGTCCAGGATAAATCTACTCTAGTTGATGCTGCTGCTGGGATGCTCCAGTCCACGTCCTGGAATATTGAAGTCTCCAACCAGTACTACCTCACCTTGTCTGCCATCCTTTGGATGGCTAGCATCAGCTCCTATCTGTTTCTTCCTCCTGGGCTGGTGGTCTATAGACCACACCTGTGCAGATGGCTGTCCCCATTTTCCTTTCCAGCTTAACCCACAGTATCTCTCCCCCATTTTGTTCCTCCTGGATCTCTGTGGCCCTTATGTCATCTTTCACATACAGTGCCACTCCTCTTCCCTTCCTGCCTGCTCTGTCTCTTCTGAATATGTTGTAGCCAGGTATGGCCATCTCCCAGTCATGGTTATCATTGCACCAGGTTTCAGTGATGGCCACAATGTCCAAGTCTGACTGCACCATGACAGCCTCAGATCTTCCATTCTGTTGCTAAGGCTCCTGGCATTTGCACACATGGCTTTCCATGAGTTGACCTCCTAGACAGTTTCGCTGTTCTACTCCAGCCCCTTCCTTGGTTGTCCTTTATTCCTGGTTCTCCTTGCTGTCTGCCCTTCTGATGAATTTTGCCCCTTTTCTGCCTACCACCTCTTGGGCACTAATCCCCTCTGTTGTACACTGCTTTGCAGAGATAGCCACTCCTCTGGTTCACTGGTTCCACTGCTGGCTGTGGGGTGAGCAAGTGGTACCCTCCTTGCTGGCCTGCCACCCCTTTGCTAGTTTAAATGCTTGTCAGTGTAGCATTTAAACTTATCATTGAGTGCTTGGATTCCCTCCAGGATGGATGCAGGCCGCCAGGCTTGAACAAACCTCCATCCCTCCAGGTGGGTCTCCAGTCACCAATGAATCCAAACCCTTCCTCACAGCACCAGTTCTTCAACCATGAGTTAAAGTTCCTGGTACATGCACACCTATGCTCTTATCTTGCTTCTGTGAGGTAGTACTTCTGAGAAAGTGACAGAAGTAGCTACTTGCTTGAGACCCTCCCTAATTTCTTAAACCCTTCCTGAACTTCCTTTGGCTCCCATTGCCAGGTCATTAGTACCTTGGTGGATAATGACATCCAGCTCACCCTCCCGTCTTGCCTTCCCAGTGATCCCCAGGATCTTCCTTCCATCCCTCCATGCCGTGGCACCTGGTAGGCACCTCACCTCCCTGTTCTCCCCCTCCTGTGTTCCTAGCTGGATCCCTCTTATGATGGAGTCCCCCACCAGGATTTGCTTCCTCCTCCTCTGGGGTCACCTCCTTGGCTAACCTCCACATCCTTTCCTTCCATTTCTCTGGGTACCTCTATTTGGTTGTCCCCATTTGCCAGTGTGGCATATGAGTTCTTGAGTGGAATAGGATCTGGGATGTGCCTCTGCCTGACCACTCTAACCCTCCCTGAGCCCACTGTCATCCAAGTGCTCCTCGTTCTCTGCATCCTTTGAGGCAGTTGCATTGGACTGGGTGGTCTCTGGATAGGGGTGATGGTACTCCTGACCCAGTTTACTTCCACTCTGAGTCTGGCTACCTCATCCCGCAGTCCAGAGAGATGCATACAGATAGGGCAACACCTCAGTGTCCAGAAGGTCTGCCTGAATATGGCTGCCCCACAGCCACTGCATTGCACCACTCCCCACATTATACTGCAATTATACTGCTATTCCACTACTTGTCTGCTACTGAAGCTCTCCTAGTTCCCTTTTTATTAATTTATTTTTCTAAAAATCCTGCCACTGATCCTCAGATAATTTTCTTAAAAAAAAAAAAAGCGAAAAGAAACCAATAAATAAATAAATGAGTCAAAACACTTGTAGTGCTGAGGTGGGCTTCTTCCCTTATGACCTCCTACTTCACACCCTTTATATACCCTGTGTTTAGCTCCTGCCAATCAGATTTAACAGGGCATATAATTAAGAGTTGGGGAAGAGGAGGGGGGTGAAAATTAGCAGCAATTAAAGACAGCACAGAAATGCACCACCACTCACGCTTTAAATTTTCAACAGCCCAAAACAATTCTAAGTAAAGACAACAAAGAAAGTAGTGTCACTAAAAGCCCACAATCTAAGTTTAAAAGAAAAATAGCAATTACCAGTTACTCTAAAGCACTGAGTTGAATATGCCAGCAAGACTCCCGATGCACCACTTGCTCCAAAGAACAAAGAGAGACACTGGATAAAAATTAAAACCTGAATGACGGCCTTAAGATTTCAGCAGCAAGGGGGAGTTTTTAAAATACAAAGTCATAAAATGTTATATGTGATATATATGCAACAATTGGGAGTTTTCTGCTTTTCACCTTTTTGGCTACATGGTGGAGGTATGATGCTTGACATCACTCCTGTTACTGATAGCTGTTTGACATTCTGAAAGTCTGATCACTGATCTGAGTCCCATGACAGGGAACTCTGTAATTTAGCTACCAAATGCAAGCTATACTGGGGTAGCACCCTATTAACTGCTCTTTCAATTTTTACATTTAAGGAAAGGTAGGGTGTTTTAGGCCCAATGGGAATGCTGCTTAATGTTATTTTGAAGCTATACAATGAACTCAATGTTTACATGGAACTACATGGAATTTGGGTCAAAGTTGTGTTCCTTAAAAATAGACTGCCATGTAGCAGACTTTATGTTGTTGTAAGACCTTTCTGACATATTGATTTGAGGGGTTTCAACTGAAGATAAGACTTTTCAGCATTTGTAATACAGTTCCTATGGTGTTTGCAAAATCGTAGTACAAGCTACACATAACAGCATTTTATTGGTTGGCCCTCACAGCACAAAATACTGGACAGGGAAAGGAGTAAAGAAGTGATGGGCTGTGCAGACCTCTTGGGCATAAATGGCAACTATGTCCCTCTGCACCCCCAATGTTTGCACCATTCGGAATATTAGTACCGTTAGAATAAAAGAACTACAGTCAGATCACTTTGTCTGTAGACTATAAAAGCACAAAAGACTAAAAACGGAATCTAGTGGCAGCAGGATACATTCCTATTGGTATATTAGTAACTCTTCATGTCCATTATGCGTTCCACCAGAATCAGCTCTCAATACGGTGGCAGTCATCACTGTACCAGCTCTGACTCCACAAGTATTGTTTGCAGAGAATTCTGATAACCTAAAACAAAAGTGTAAAATCAAAATTGCTAATGTACAGAAAGCTAATTCCAGTGAAACTAACAAAGGCATGCAGAGTTACAAACATAGCCACACTTGATGTACTATTTTCTGTTTTTAGTCTGTCTCACTTTTATTGACTACAAAGTGATCCAGTTGCAATTCTTTTATTCTTGCTGTACTGGTATTCCAAACTGTGCAAACACTGGAGGTGCAGTGGACATACATACAATATACTCACAAGAGCATAGCACATCACTTTCTACCACTTTGTCCTGTTCACTCTTTTGCACTGTGACGGCCAACCAACAAAGTGTCGTCATATGTAGCATACCACGATTTTGCAAACACACAAGTTCAGCTGCAGCAGAAAAAAACACTAATCAAAACTTAAACCACCTGCCCATTGTGCACCACCATCGACCCCTTTCCCCATCTCCACACGAGAAGCCAGCGCAGCACACTGCACACAGCTGTGCACTGATTTAAACAAATCTTTCGTGTTATAGTAGGCACAACTCTCTTATGCTTGACACGCATGGTTTTCTCTGCTGTTCTGTTTCTGCTCTCAGACTGTGCTCTTCTACATTGCACTAAGCTGTAATTATGACAAAACAGGATCACAAACCAGTATTGTAATTAGTGCTGTGATGAGTACCAAGTGCGGTAGTGAGATTGCAAGAAAGTGAGCTACTGCTGAGCCAGTAGTGAGCGAGTGTTAGGACATAAAGTGGCAAAGAAAGAATACAGTTTATGGACAAAACTTTAACACCCCCTCAAAAAAAATTAAAAAAAAAAAATTGCTGATGAGAACAGGCGACAACTCCTGTGTTTATTAGACAGAGATTTTTCAGGTTTCTGGGAGTTGAACAATTGGGAGTACATTGTATGTGATTCCCTTACCCCCACTGGGGATTTGTTCTATCCTTGTATAAAAAATTTTGCCTGTGCTTACCTTGAATTTAATAAGAAATAACATTTAAAAAAATTATATGTAAATGCTATAATCACAGAGTGAATCAGGCTTTAATTTTTGGGAGAATGCAGCTCACATGGAAATGTTTCTCGGAATTTGCCCCATATTTAAGTGACACACTTAAAGATACAGTACAAACATCAGGTAGTAAACATCAAAGAGTTATATACAAACATTCTTATATACATAATTACATCATAATGAAAACATTTTAAACTCATTTCATGAGATGGCTAGTATATCAGTTAAAATTACTCTTAAAATGGGTAATTCATTCTAACTCATTCAATTTATATTATTACAGTATAAGTCATAATACTGTTTACTGACCAACTAAAGCTAAACCAGGTACAACACTTGGTTACATAGGAAACCTGATTTTTTCTTTTTTACTTTTTTAGAAAAGGGGAGAGAGAAAATACATGGGGGAATTATATGGAAAAAGCAGTGGGAAGGAAGAAAAGAAAATTTATACTTACTAGCAATAAAAGCTAAGAGGAGAAAAAGGGGATCTAAAATGCACAAGGGTATAAAAAGGAAGGATGCAAACGGGGGGAGGGGGAGAGCAAAGAGAGAAACTGGAAACTACCAAAACATGCCAAGTGGTAAGTTACTCTAAGCAATAAGTCACAGGTCAAAGCAAAAGCTAGTCAAAACTAAATATATGATTATAGTAAGCATTGACAGAGGACCCAGGAGAGGAAGGGTTACTACTGAATGTCAAATCTAAAACCACAGGAACTTGGCCTGTACTTCGGCTCAACATTAAGAATAAAGATCTTTTTAATTTTTTTACTTTTCATTTTCAATTCCAAGCTTCAAAGCAAAAGAAGAGGGAGGCCAAAGTCCTCTGCCAACCCCGGGAAAGCCTTGTACCTATTTTGTATTTATAAATAAGGAGTGAAATCAGCCTCCTCATTTAAACCCATGGGCACAACAGTTTTTAATGTTAGAATCCACCTTGTTTCTTTTGAGCCAAAACCTGGGGTCTGTTTCCTCCCCTAGGGTTCATTCTAACATGCTCCAGTACTGTATAATGCAAGCCCTCAGGCTTGCTGTTATGTACTTCAGCAAAATGTGCACCTGTTGCATTTGTCAAATTACAATCGACTATGGCCCTTACGTGCTCCTGGATCTTTTGTTTTGTTGTTCAGGTACTCATCCCAACATAGTACTTCTTACAATCACGCCAACAGACTTACACTACAAAAGGTGTAGTACGGGTTGTACATTCTATCAGATTGAAAATCTCATTGCCCTTTTCAAAAAGACTACCTTAACTCACATGTTGACATACATTACAGCAGCCACACTTATAATGGCCTCTTGGTTTTTCTCCTAGCCATCTATATCCTGTCTGTGTAGTTGCTGTAAAATGACTTTTAACAAGCCTACCGCCTATGCTTCTCCTTTCTCGGTTTGTAGTAAATCTCTTCCTTCAACACTGGGTCACTCAACAAAATTGGCCAAAGCTTATGGACCAATCCTCCTACCTGTCCAGTAAGTGGATTGAAATTTGTACTGAAATCAACCACATTTCTGTCTTTTTTTCATCTCAATTCCACCATTGTCCCTGGTTCTTCTAGGGATCAGAAGATCCCTTCTTTTCAATAACAACTTTTTCTAAGGCAGCTTCCAAAGTCTCATTCTGATACCCTCTTTTTTACGTTGATTGCGCGCATGTGCCAGAAACATGTTGCGTCAGCTTTCTCCACAAGCAGGTTATGGAGGCGTAGCACTGTTGTACCCAATGCCCCCACAGTCTGCAAAGGCTTGTCCCCCATTCCTCAATGCCGTGGCATGCTGCTGCTGACACTAGTTCAGGCAGCGTGCCACAACCTTCTAAATAATCAGCCACTGCAATCAGGGGCCACCTCGTCATAGCAGCATCAGCCATCCGCTGCAATGAGGGAGCAACCCGTCATTGCAGGGCAGGATGTGAAACCTCTGATATTGTTTGTGAACATGGCGGTGGCTTGCCGCCATGTTCGCAAGCAATATAACCCCCTCCCCCCCACTGTGTTTACTTGCCGACAGGGGCCCTAATCCTCATTGGCTGTGGTGCCCCCATGTTTCTATTATTGCCGATGAGGCCCACTCCCCATGGCATTCTTCCCTTAGGGACTTTGTTCCTACCGATGGGTGCCCAATCCCAGTCGGCATAATGAGCCACTCTCCCGGTTTTCTTCCTGGCAATGAGGGTGCCCTGTCCCCGTCGGCTTAATGAAATACCCCGCCTCCGGTTTGTTCCTGCCAACAGGGGTGCCCAATCCCCATTGGCTAGTGCCGGCCTCAAAGAAGCCTCTGTTGGCACACTGGGAGCCCACCCCAGTGTGCCAGATACCCTGTGAAGGGAAAAAGCGGTCCCCTGATGTCGTTTGTCTTTAACCTGTAAAAGGAAACTGTCCTCGGCTCTCGCCCTGCTCCCCCACCCAACCTGCACCCACCCACTGCGAACCTGCCTCCCCACACCCCCCTCACCCCATACTTACCTCCAGAGCTTGGCACGACGATCTTCGGTGGACCAGGAACACATCTGCACTCTTCAAAGCCAACCGCAAACTGAGGAAATGCCGGTAAGCTGTATAATGTGATAAATAGGGTTTTTTCAACTTTAGTACATATCTAAGGCATTTTGGGGAATTTTTTCATCAAATTTTCAACATGGGGTTTTTGGGACCACTCCTCATGAATTCTTGAACTGTCATGGCGTTAATCAGCCCCAAAAGGTGGTTTCGCGGTCACTGTGCAGAATAACCCTTTGGGGCAGATTAATGAAATGACAGTGCCAGCGTTCATGAGGTGGGATCTAAAAGCCTATGCTGCAAATTTGGTGGGAAAAATCCAAGATTTTTACGAGCGTGCATTGTGCAGTTGCTGCGTACGCCCGTAACTTCGCGAATTTACAATATTTTCATGCCAGATTTTCAACATTGACATTTTGTCACACCTCCTTGTGAGCAGTACAGCTGTCATTGTTCACATCCTGGCTAAAATGTGTTTTCACACTTCCGGTGCAGAATAGTGGGTCGCTGTGGGAAATCAGTGTTCAGGACAGAGTAAGAAAATGACAGTGACACTGTTCATGAGTAGAGGTCCTAAAATGCCTATGTTGAAAATTTGGTAGCGATATTCATAAAATGACTGTGTTACGAGCGTGCGTTGCGCAGTTGGCATGCACGCTCGTAACTTCTTGAATTTCTTATATTTTCACTCCAGATTTTCAACATTGCCATTTTCCCATACCTACTTATGAACAGTACAGCTGTCATTATTCCCATCCTGGCCGAAATGTGTTTTTGCACTTCCGGCACAGAATAGAGCGGTCGCTGTGGGAAATCACTGTTTGGGACAGATTAAGAAAATGACAATGATACTGTTCATGACCAGAGGTCCTAAAATGCCTATGTTGAAAATTTGGTGATGATAGCACATCAATTGACTGTGTTACAAGTGTGCATTGCGCACTTTCCAAGCACTCCTGTAACTTCGCAGATTTGTAATATTGTCACACAGATTTTCAACAGTGCCATTTTCACCCCTCATATAAGCAGTACAGCTGTCATTTTCACATCCTGACTTGAAATGTGTTTTCACAGTTCCAGCTCAGAATAACGTGTTCGCTGTGGGAAATCAGTGTTCGGGACAGATTAAGAAAATGACAGTGGCACTGTTCATGAGCAGAGGTCCTAAAATCCCTATTTTGAAAATTTGGTGACGAAACTCCATAACATGACTGTGTTACAAGCGTGCACTGAACTGTTTCCACACACCCTTGTAACTTCGCAAATCTGTAATACTGTAACACCACATTTTCAACAGTGGCATTTTTTCACAACTCCTTATAAACACTACAGCTGTCATTTTTCACATCCTGGCTAAAATACATTTTTGCACTCCTGCAGGACAATAGCACGGTCACTCTGGGAAATCAGTGTTTGGGACAGATTAAGATCAACCAAGTGAAAGGGGGAGTGACCGAGCTCAACTGAACTCTGTTGGGACTGCTGCGGATTTGTTTGTGCTCAGACAAAGGCACAACACAAGAGCCCAGTACAAAAGGGAAGCCTGCAGCACTGGGAGAAACAGAACGAGAGAGCGAGTGAGTGAGGGAGGGGGAGTGAGCGAACTCACCGAAGCGCTGTCAGGACTGCTGCGGATTTCTTTGCGGCCAGAAAAAGGCGTCAATACAGGCAGGGTCCCAGTACAAAAGGCCAGCCTGCAGTAGTGGGAGAAACAGTACGAGCGAGTGAGACAAGGGGACTTAGTGAGCTCAACGGAGCTCTATTAGGACTGCTGGGATTTCTTTGTGGGCAGAAAAAGGCGCCAGTGCAAGCAGGAGCCCCGTACAAAAGGGCAGCTTGCAGCGCCAGGACAAACAGAATGAGGGATGAGAGAGGGAGAGTGGGCGACCTCAACGGAGCTCTGTCAGGACAGCTGTGGATTTCTTTGTGGACAGACAAAGGTGCCAACGCAGCCAGGAGCCCCATACAAAAGTGTAGCCTGTGGCGCCAAGAGAAACAGAATGAGCGAGTGACAGAGCGGTAGTGAGCGAGCTCAACGGAGCTCTACTGTGACTGCTGCAGATTTCTTTGTGGGCAGAAAATGCGGCAATGCAGGCAGGAGCCCAGTACAAAGGCCAGCTTGCAGCGCCCGGCAGAAACAGAATCGAGAGTGACAGAGGGGGAGTAGCGAGCTCAGTGGAGCTGTGTCGAACTGCTTCAGATTTCTTTCTGGCCAGAAAAAGCCGCCAATGCAGGCAGAAGCCCAGTACAAAAGGGCAGCATGCAGCACCAGGAGACACAGAATGAGCAAGTGAGGGAGGGGGAGTCAGTGAGCTCAATGGGGCTCTGTTGGGACTGCTGCAGATTTGTTTGTGGGCAGAAAAAGGCAGCAATGCACTCAGGGGCCCAGTACAAAAGGCAGCCTGCAGTGGCGGGAAAACCAGAATGAGTGAGTGAGAGAGGGGGAGTGAGTGAGCTCAACAGAGCTCTATTGTAACTGCTGCAAATTTCTTTGTGGGCATAAGAAGGCAGCAACGCAAGCAGAACCCCAGTAGAAAAGGGCAGCCTGCAGCACCGGCAGAACAGAATGAGCGAGTGAGAGAAGGGGAGTGAGCGAGCTCAACAGAACTTTATCGGGACTGCTGCAGAATTCTTTGTGGACAGAAAAAGGTGCCAACAGAGGCAGGAGCCCAGAACAAAAGGGCAGCCTGCAGCGCCAGGAAAAACAGAATGAGCAAGTGAGAGAGGGGGAGTGAACCACCTCAATGGAGCTCTGTCTGGATAGCTGCAGATTTCTTCCTCAGCAGAACAAGGTGCCAACGCAGGCAGCAGCCTGCAGCACCGGGACAAACAGACTGAACCAGTGACACAGGGCCACTGAGCGAGCTCAACAGACCAATGCAATCAACATTCAGCATTGACAAATTCTTGTTTTTTTTTGTATTATATTTTTATTAAGCTTTTGCAAGAAACCAGCTTACACAAGCAAATTACACAGGGTACTCCATAACCATGAAGAATTCCACCTACAAAATAGTACAGGTCACAAGATGAAATAAGGAAGTACCCCCCAAATACACTCTCCACATTGGGGGAAGAATACATTACAATTTCCTAGATTGTATCAGTTACATGCAGCTCTAGGAGTAACTCAGAGGATATTCCTGACTGGCTAGTAATCCAAACTAGCCAGTGTGCAGGTCAAACGACCCACTATCCCCTGAGGATATTTAACCCCACCTTTTTCTCAGCTCCAATACAATGGCCTAAAGTAGCCAGAAACATCTTATAATCATATTAACCAAATGCAAACAGAAGTTTCCAGGTATCCTGTTGCCACTAATAAAGCTAAGCCCCCTTATGAATCAGGAGGAAATACACACATTAACATTCAATATAAAAACCTCTTGTGGCCATCTAGGGTACTCTATATAGTCCAGTTATAGCAAAGAGTCTCGTAGGCCCTGTAGTCTCAACATAAAGTTCAGATCATCATCCTTGGCCAAGACACAGACAGAAAATCATTCCGATATAAGTGATGACTATGAAACAATGAATATGTATCCCAAACATGGCCAAGATCCCCGATGTTTTAGGCCCACATCAAATCTCCCACATGGTCATTAATACAATTGCTAATGGTACAGGAAAGCCTCCCTTAATTTTAACAGGCAATACGTAAAATACTGCATTCTAGGCAAAACACAGGATTAAAAGATATCAAACAGAGGCTTATTTATATTTTAGAGGGAAAACTAATAAAATACTTTACAGTTCTGAAAGTTTTGACATTCAGTCTCCCTTGTCCTGGTTCTCAGTAACTTTTCTCGTTCCAGAATTGGGAGAATTTTTTCAGCCTCGTCCAGGTACCCAAACATATAAACTTTGCCCTGCCAAATAATCCTTCAATGGACAGGAAACACGAGCTGATGATGAATCTTCAAACTATGAAGGCGACTCCTCAACCCATCGTATGCTTTTTGTCTCTGCCTAGTGCAATAGGATAAGTCTGGGAACACAGATATCTCCGCATCTCCATACTGCAACCTGTGTTTTCTCCAGGCCACCTGCAATACTCAGTCCCGATCCCCAATTCTGGAACACACCACTACCATGGTATGTGACGTGGCCTGGGATGCTGTACCTCTACGTTGGGTGATTCTATATGCCCTCTCAAAAGACAGCAGCAGGGCCCACTCATATAATCTCAGCAAGCCTGGCAGAAATGTACACATGAACTCAAGTGGGTCATCTCCCTCAGCTTCCTCGGGTAAACCTAGAATCCATAAGTTCTTTTCCCGGATCTGGTTCTCTACTGTTTCTAGTCTTTGCCGGAGCCAGGCAGTGTCTTTGACAAGCTTAGTAGATACATCCATGGTCTTATTTAAACTTGTATCTAGCTTAGCGAGTTTTTGATCTGTTGTGACCATTTGAGTCTCAAGTTCAGCTACCCGAGGTGTTAACGTGTCAAACTTCTTATCCAGTTCCTGCACAGAGTGTACAAGTCTCATTAAAGTAGTGTTCACCATAGCAAGGGTAATCTCCCCAGTATCCAGTGCAGCAGAGGCCCCTGCAGCCATGTTTCTTGCAGGCCCAGTGTCACGTTTATTTCTCGGAGTGAAGAACTCGGCAGAGGCAGCTGTATTGCCCTTGATTTTCCCAATGGGTCCTCCAGGTCAGCTACTAAACCCAATGGGGGTATAAAAACCTCGAAAAGTCCCAGAAAAAGTAACTTTTACTTATTAAAAACAAGGATTTTGTAGGAGCTCCAGAAATGTGCTGCCTTCTGTTGAGCTGCTCAGCAGCGCCCCCCTTGATACCCTCTTTTAAGCAGCCTTTCTTTTAGGTCTGCAACCTGTTGCAGAAATTCCTCCCCCTTAGAGCAATTCCTTCTTAATCTTACCATTTCCCCATAAGGGATAGAGTGTATTAACTTGCAGGGATGGGCACTATCAGAATGTAAGACAGTGTTTCTAACTGTCTTTTTCCTGTACCCCTTTGTTTTAATAAATTCCCGATGTTTTCCCATGAGCCTAAGATCTAGGAATGCTATTTCTTCCTGATGAGTTTCAGATGTAAAAGTAAGTTCTATTTTGTTTGAATTAAGGAATGCCATAAATTCAGGTATCCCATTCATGTCTCCCTCCCAAATAGCAATCACATCATCTATAAAACGGAACCAACTTTTGATGTTAAGTATATGTTTATTTTCATTGTGGTTAAACACCCAAAGATCCTCTAATTATCCCATAGTCAGATTTGCACATGATGGAGCAAATGATGCCCCATCACTGTCCCACATATTTGTTGAAAAATTCTCTGTTATATATGAAGTAATTGTGGGTATGTGCAAACCTCAGTATACAAGTCCCAAAAGATTTTTTAGAGAAGGAGGGGGATCTGCCATCAGTCCCCCCCTCCCTTAGCATCAGAAGTAAGTTCCAGAAAAGGAAAGCAAGGAGGGGACAAATGGGAAAGCAAAATAACAGCTGTTTCAACGAAACTACAGAGAGTGAAATAAAGGATATCGTTAATTGTACTGATATTACTCTAACAGATACCCAGGAAAAGGTTTTGTTGAAAGGTTTAACGTTTGTCCCCACTCAGAAACCAGACTTGGTAAACTTTAGGGTGGATATTTTCAAGCTCATTCGAAATTGAAATATTATTTTGCAAACAAAATCAAAGGAACTGCTTGTCTGGAAATATGAGAGGTCATGCATTGGAGGAAAGGTCACAAAGTGTACACCGAATATTACCGATCTAATTAACATTGTAAATACCCTAGAGGCCCTTCACAAGGATTGATGAAATGCTGGAAGAAATTGAAAGAACTGAAGACTGGGAACAAAATGCTTTGGTTTGAATGGATATTACAGCTCTTTTAGGAAATGATTTCCCAGAATGAACTACATGTCATGTCTGAGACAGAGAAACATACATTTAAGCCCAAATCCATTTTTATCCACAGGTTATTTGTTCTGCAATCTCAACTTTTGATAAGATGTTAATAGAGATAGTAGGGAAATTATTCCCTACCCCAAAAAGATATTACAGCAACTTAAAACCTGATGAAACTATTGCCCTGAAAGAATTACAGTCAATGCAGAATGTAGTAATAAATATATTCGACAAAGGGGGGAATTTAGTTATGATGGCTGAGCATGGTATGTGACAAAATGTGCTGAACTGCTTAATGATACCTCAAATTATCTTAAGCTGAAAAGTGAGCCAACAATTAGATATTTGGGGGAACTGCATGAATTTATAGATTTGTCTATTAGCTGTGGATGGATTAATAAGAAAGAGGCAGAGTTTCTGAAGATAGAATGTCATATAGTCCCAACATTTTACATCCTCCTAAAACATAAAGTATGCTAGACCTACGCTGCAGATCTATTATATCAAGTATGGATTCAGTTACCCAAAATTTGAGCATATTTATAGATGGTTTCTACAACCACATGTACATGGTTTACCCTCTTACCTATGTGACAGTATGGATTTAATGAATGAATGCAAAAATAAAATATGGGATAGTAACTTGACATGGTTAACGATTGATGTGTGTAGTTTATATACTTCACTACAACACAATGTGGGTTTGGAGGCAGCAAGATACTTTTTGAGACAGAATCCAGAAAACCCAATTGATTTATTACTCCAAGCAATCAGGTTTGCACTTATCCACAATTACTTCATATATAACAGAGAATTTTTTCAACAAATATGTGGGACAGCGATGGGGGCATCATTTGCCCCATCATATGCAAATCTGACTATGGGATTGTTAGAGGATCTTTGGGTATTTAACCACAATGAAAATAAATATATACTTAACATCATAAGTTAGTTCAGTTTTATAGACTATATGATTGTTAATTGGGAGGGAGACATGAATGGGATATCTGAATTTATGGCATTCCTTAATTCAAACAAAATGGGACTTACTTTTACATCTGAAACTCATCAAGAAGAAATAGCATTCCTAGATCTTGGGCTCATGGGAAAACATGGGGAACTTATTAAAACAAAGGGGTACAGTAAAAAGATAGCTAGAAACACTATTTTACATTCTGATAGTGCCCATCCCCACAAGTTAATAGACTCTATCCCTTATGGAGAAATGCTAAGATTAAGAAGGAATTGTTCTAAGGGGGAGGAATTTCTGCATCAGGTTGCAGACCTAAAAGAAAGGCTGATTAAAAGAGGGTATCAGCATGAGACTCTTTGAAAGCTGCCTTTGAAAAGTTATGTTATTGAATAGAAGAGATCATCTGATCCCTAGAAGAACCAGGAACAATGGTAGAATTGAGATGGAAAAGAAATGGTAATTTCATTACAAATTTTAATCCACTTACTGGATGTAGGAGGATTGGTCCATAAGCTTTGGCCAATTTTGTTGGGTGACCCAGTGTTGAAGGAAGAGATTTACTACAAACAGACAGTCACTTTTACAAAAGGGAGAAGTATAGGCAACAGGTTTGTTCAAAGTCATTTTACAACAGCTACACAGACAGGATATAGATGGCTAGGAGAAAAACCAAGAGGCCATCATAAGTGTGGCAGCTGTAATGTATGTCAACATGTGAGTTAAGGTAGTCTTTTTGAAAAGGGCAATGAGATTTTAAATCTAACAGAATTTACAACCCGTACTACACCTTTTGTAGTGTAAGTCTGTTGGTGTGATTGTAAGAAGTACTATGTTGGGATGACTACCCGAACAACAAAACAAAGGATCCAGGAGCATGTAAGGGCCATAGTCGATTGTAATTTGACAAATGCAACAGGTGCACATTTTGCTGAAGTACATAACAGCAAGCCTGAGGGCTTGCATTATACAGTACTGGAGCATGTTAGAACGAACCCTAGGGGAGGAAACAGACCCCAGGTTTTGGCTCAAAAGAAACAAGGTGGATTCTAACATTAAAAACTGTTGTGCCCATAGGTTTAAATGAGGAGGTTGATTTCACCCTTATTTATAAATACGAAATAGGTACAAGGCTTTCTCAGGGTTGGTACAGAACTTTGGCCTCCTTCCTCTTTTGCTTTGAAGCTTGGAATTGAAAATAAAAGTTAAAAATTGAAAAGAGCTTTATTCTTAATGTTGAACCAAGTACAGGCCAAGTTCCTGTGGTTTTAGATTTGACATTCAGTAGTAACCCTCCCTCTCCTGGGTCCTCTGTTAATAGTTTTCTATAATCATATATATTTAGTTTTGCCCTAGCTTTTGCTTCATCCTGAGACTTATTACTTAGAGTGACATACCACTTGGTATGTTTTGGTAGTTCCATTTCTCTTTTGCCCCGCATCCTTCCTTTTTATACCCTTGTGCATTTTAGATCCTTTTTCTCCTCTTAGCTTTTATTGCTTAGTAAGTATATATTTTATTTTCTTCCTTCCCACTGCTCTTTCCATATAATCCCCCCATGTATTTTCTCTCTCCCCCGACCTTTTTTCTAAAAAAGTTAGAAAAAGGAAAAAAATCAGGTTTCCTATGTAACCAAGTGTTGTACCTGACTTGGCTTTAGTTGGTCAGTAAACAGTATTATGACTTATACTGTAATAATATAAATTGAATGAGTTAGAATGAATTACTAATTTCAAGAGTAATTTTAATTGATATACTAGCCATCTGATGTAATGAGTTTAAAATGTTTTCATTGTGATGTAATTCTGTATATAAGAATGTTTGTATATAACTCTTTGGCGTTCACTATTTGGTGTTTGTATCCGTTAAGTGTGTCACTTAAATATGGGCGTTCTGCTGCTATCTTAGACCCTTGCACCCTAGAGAAGGTCTAGTGTTTGGCTGAAGCGCTGGGAAGAAGGGTATATTCCTGTGCACCTTGCCACATTAAATTTGGATTGTTCAATCTTGAAACTACTCTCTCCTTGTTTTTGTTCAAGTGCAGCATTTGATGTGGTGTTTTTTGGTTTTACTTTTGCTGTGTTTGCTCCACCCGCTAGTGCACAAGAACACTTCCAAGCAAGCACGACATTAACTTTAACCCATAAATGCATTCAGCATTTTGATAAATCTGGACTCTGACTCTTCAGTACAATTAAGCCCTCCAGTTGAATGATTCATAAGCTCAAAATGTTTGCTCTTAGTTTGGTGCACTTTGACACTTTGGCACCCTTCTGGGACTCCTCGTTTGGAGCACATTTTACTGTGCAACTAACTTTTTTATTAATCATAGAAATCTGCCAGCAGAAAAGGACCCCTCAGCCCATCTAGTCTGCCCGTAACACCCCCAGGAAGACCCCCCCTTACCAGCTTGCCTTCTGCCCGCTAGGCCCATGTGCGTGTCCCAGGCTCTTTTAAAATTGTTGACTGTATCCACCCCCACCACCCATTCTGGCAGTCTGTTCCATGGCTGTACTACCCTCCCAGTAAAGAACCTCCCCCTGATGTACTCTCTGAATCTGCCACCATCCAGTTTGTAGATGTCCCCCTAGTGGAATTGTTCTTACTCAATTTGAAAATGCTGTTGACCCTCACCTTGTTTATGTCCTTCAAGTATTTGAATGTCTCCACCATATCCCCTCTCACTCCTCTCCTCCAGTGTGTACAGTCCCAGCTTTCCCAGTCTCTCCTCATATGACCTCCCCTGCAGCTACCATACCATTTTGGTTGCTCTTCTCTGGACCCTTTCCTGCCTGTCCTTCTCCCCTTGCAGGTATGGCTTTCAGAACTGGACCCCATATTGCATGTGTGGTCTGAATATGGTTTTGTATAGCAGCAGGATCACCTCTCTCCTCCTGCTTGTGAAACCCCTCCCTGTGTATGTCAGCATTCTTAGTGTCTTTCCTGCTGCTCTGTCGCATTGACTCTGAACTTTCAGATTGTCTGAAATGGTTATCCCCTGGTCTCTTTCCTGTTCCATCTCTTGCAGTTCTCCCCCCAAGCTGGTAGTTTGCCTTCTGGTTATTATGACCTATATGCATAATTTTGTGCTGAACCATAACTGTCATCTTTCTGACCACTCCTCCAGCTTGGCCACATCCTCCCTCATATACTCCACCCCTTTCAGCCATATCAACTGTTACTACATATCTTCATGTCATCTGCAAACAGACACACCTTCCCCATAGACCCTCTGTGATGTCCCCAATGTATATGTTGAAAAGTATGGGTCCCAACACAGACCCTTGGGGAACCCTACTCGTCACCTTTTCTTCCTTCGAGTGCACCCCATTCACTACAACCCTCTGTGTCCTCCCCTCCAACCAATGCTCTGCCCAGCTCGTGAGCTTGCTCCCCACTCCCAAGCTGTCTACCTTGCCTATCAGTCTTCTGTGGGGGACGGTGTCAAAAGCCTTCCTGAAGACCAGGTAGGCCACATCTACTGCCCCTCCCTGGTCCCACATCTCTGTCACGCTGTCAAAGAATTCAGTCAGGTTGGTCTGACAAGACCTACCACCTGTGAATCCATGTTGATTGTCATTTAGGAGGCCCTCCCCCTCTAGATATTTAATCAGCTTTTCCTTAATCGGTGCTTTCATTAGCTTACCAACCATGGAGGTACTGTAAGGCTTACTAGGTAGTAATTTCCTGGCTCCGCCCTCCCCCTTTGTGTAGGGGTACTACCTCAGCCTTTTTCCAGTCCCCAGTAACACTTCCCTTGTGCAGTGACAGGTTAAATAGCCTCGTGAAGGATGTTGTCAATTCCTGTTTTAATTCTTTGAGTACCCTCGGGTGAATCCCACTTGGTCCCATCACCTTATTCATCCACAGTTTTCCTAATTCTTCTAGTATCCTAGCATCTGTGAAAGAACTTGAGTCCATCTCTCTCTACCTTCCCCCTATTTTCCAATTTTGGCCCTTCCCTCTCCTCCATCGTGAAGACCAATGGGAATTATCTATTTAGAACAACTCCTTTTTCTGTAACCCTCCACCAGTGCCCCCTTCCCCCTTGAGCCTCATAATCCCATGCTTCCCTTTCTTTTTTGTTGCTCACATATCTAAAAAACCTTGTCTACCCTTTTCACCTCCCTTGCTATACACTCTTCTGTTTCAGCCTTAGCCCACCTGATCACCTTATCACCTTCCCCACTTCCTTCAGTTTATTCTTATACACTTCCCTGTCTGCCTCCCTCTGCAATGCCTTATATACACCAAATGCCCTCATCTTCTCCCTAACTGCTTGCCACTCTCCAACCCATCCTCTCTCTGGATGCCTGTCCTTCTCTGGTCTCCCCTTAGGATGCCCTCTCCTGCTTCCTTCTCCTTCCTTTTTTCATTCATGACAGTTACAACCTGTACCCTCACACTATCCATCCCTTTCCTCTTGGTATCACCCTTCCCCTTCACTTCCCAAACCACCATAGCCTGATCCTTCCCTGCTTATGACTTCTTCTGCCTTTCCTGGCATGGCTCCTTATTCCCCACTGCCTCAATTCCATTCATATCCTCTTGCTTCATTATCTCCATTAGGGCCAGTATCTGTTTAAGCCCACTGTGTACCTAAGCTCATGAATGCTGGTACTCCTGCCCATCATGTCCCTGTCCCCTGACCTGGTCATTCCCTCCATGGATCCCTGTGTGACCTGTCCCCTCCATCCCCTGTCCACCCGGTCAGCCTGCCTCCTGCCACCTACTTGATTACCTTCTGTAATTTTTCTGATGATGTCCCTTTTTGTCCAGGACAATTCTCTTTTTAGCGTGTTAGCTTGGGCTCCAGTTTCCCCAGCATTTGACAAACCAGGCATGTCCCCAGTCTCCACAGAGTGCTCATGAACACTGCCACACCATAGCTATGACAGCTCACAACCCTCTCTCTCTCCCTCTCTCCATCATATCCCCATTTCCCCTCCTTCCACTGACCATCCCTCCTACTATGCCACCACTGATTCACCCCCTGTCATGCCGCTCCATACTGCTCATCCCATGATGCTGCTGCCCCCGACCCTTCCCCAGGCTTGCCTTCCCATATCTCTCCATCCTCAAGTCCCCCCTCCTGCCCGCAAGGCCATTCCCCCCTCTCTCCCATTCACTCCCCTGGTGCCAGTCTCCCAGTGAACAGTTCTCCCTCCTTTACCAGATCCTGCCAACCTCCAAACACAATTGAACAATTTGGCCTTAACTCAAATGCCTTAACATATGACTTCTTATTCAAAACCAATGACAATTTAACCCCTTAACACAACCTGATAGCTGAGTCTTGTCCCAGCCAGTCAGTTTCTAACTCAGAAAACTCAAAAACAATGACACTATATCAATGTACCCATTAACCTGACAAATAAGACTTTATGTCTTTAAACCCCTTGATAGGAACGTCTTGCCCCCCGAGCTCCTCCCCCCCCCGCTGTCCTTATGTCCGATCAGTTGTAGCTGAAGCCTTTCCCCTTCAGGCCCTACCCCCATGTCTTTGAGTATTTAATTAAGGTCATCAGAGGGGGCGGGTCAGGGGGCTGTTTCAAGTCAAAGCAAAAACAGCATTTCTCCCAAAGTTCCTCTGTCCTGTGGCTGGGCACTGTTGTTAAAGCCCAGTCACAACAGTTTCACAGTTTCAGTTGCCTTCCAGTTTGTTCTTGTGCCACTTATGCAGCCAATGTCCTCCTCTCCTCCCACTGCTGGTATGGCTCCCTTCTATGCCAATGCAGTGATTCTGCTGCCCGCTGCTGATGGCGTAGTCCCTCTTCCTGCAGTGATCCCAAAGCTGTACTGGTGGCCAGGCTTCCAGGCTATTTAAGCCCGGCCGTAGTTCAAAATTTGGTGCCCCGGTATGTAATTGGCTGACAGCCTCTTGCGTCAGCCCTCAGGGCAAAGTCAAACAAAAACAGCTCTTCTCCTGGAGTTCCTCTGTCCTGCGGCTGGGCACTGTTGTTAAAGTCCCGCCACAACAGTTTCAAAGTTTCACAGTTTCAGCTGCTTCCCACTCAGTTCCTGTGCCACCAATGCAGCCAGTGTCCTCCTCTCTCCCCGCCGCCAGTACGGCTCCCTTCTCCACCGATGTGGTGATTCTGCTGCCCACTGCCGATGCGGCGGTCCCTCTTCCTGTGGTGATCCCAAAGCTGTTATTGAGCTATTGTACCAGCAATACAGAAAAGCAAGTACAATTTTAAGTCAATGGCATAATTTTATTTTTGTTTTGCAGGAGAAATGTACTGATCAACATTTGCCGAGGAATACTTCACTAATTTTATTAGGAATCCTAATTACTCTGTGCATTATACATAATTTAGCCTTATGGCAAGTTTTAATGTTTATTATAATCTTTTTTACACTTTATAATATCATGGGAAAACAAATGGTCTCTGACATAGAATGCTCCTCAGATGTGACTTAATGGTTTAGATGATTAATAGCCATAATGGAGAGTGAATTGGATGAAATAATCCAGCTGAAACAACTTAATTAAGTCAGGGTGGGAGTTTTTAATGGCTGAAAAAGACTGAATATCACAGTTCCCTTTGAAGTTAGTTATTTAGTGACTCAGAGTGTTAAACCCCTAACTTGTTAGTGGGAAATGAGGTCCTTAGGTATGCCGGGACAGACCCAAGTGAAAACCCACACAGGTTTGACAAATAGCCACAATATCAGCTTAGTTGAAATGTTTTTATTGGAGGACTGATGAAGGCCCTGAAATGAAGCCATAAATAGCCACTAAATGGCTGGCTTATATATGGCCAATATTAGTGGACCAGTGAACACTTATAAAAGATAGATAGCTGTCTTTGTGGTTCTGATCAATGAGTTAAGGGGTAGCTCTGGCTACGATGAGTATAGTGTTTTCCTGCAGAACTTGAGTGAGGACACACAGAAGCCTAAAAAAATTACACTTACATGGGTGTTTGGTGATCTTGTGATTACAGCCTTTTAATTTTGATTCTAGTAAACTTAAGTCCTATAAGTTTAGTTATCTCCCCATACCTCTGTGATGTTTTGGCCTGATAAGAATTTGTTGATCTGTACAATATGAATTGATAGGATATACTGCAATATATTTTAGCATTCCTGATGTTATTGCTCTGTATTTGAATGCATTGTGTACTGTATTTTATGGTTTACTAGACAGTGTTATAATGGTTTATAACTGAGCAACAATAAACTTACTTGTACTTGCATGCCAAATTTTGTACAAATCCATTGATCAGTTGCAAAGTTATTAAAGTGCAAAATCAACCAAGATTTTATTTATAAAGTGCCTTTCGAAATCAAGGTGCTGTACAACAATAAACCACAATACATAAATAATAATAACTTTCTTTTTATGGTGCCTTTCAAAACCAAGGCACCTAGCAGAAATAAAATCACATAATTAAAAATTCCATAACACCATAACCCGTAACAGATCTTAAATTCCAATAATACAATCATACAGTCATTAAACTCTTTCCATCCATTAAAAGCCAAAAGCTTGGCTCCATAACCAAGTTTTCAATGCTTTCTTAAAACCCTCCACAGTCATGTGCTCACATAACCAACAGGGTAGAGAATTCCAAAGGGTAGGGGCCACATACACAAATATTCTGGCCCCAGAAGATTTCAAACATACCCTCGGAATCTCTAGCAACCCCTCATTGGCTGAGTGGAACGATCACTCGGGGCAGTGAGGAACCAGGAGCTCTTTCAGGTAGTCTGGGCCAAGTCTGTGTGGGGCTTTAAAAAAATCAGCAAACCAACTTTAAAGGTGAGTCACCACTAAACTGGCAGCCAGTGCAGTCCACAGCACTGGCCCAGTATAGCCTGAGTTACGAAGATCCCGTCAACAGCACTGCTGCAGCGTTCTGCACTAGCTGCAAGCAGCGGATTTCCACCCCAGGCAGCCCTATGTACAGGGAGTTGCAGTAGTCCAAACGTGAGGTCACAAAGGCGTGAATCAGAGTAGAAAGGTCATCGGACAGAACAAGGTGCTTGATCCTGGTAATATTCCTCAGATGGTAGAATGAGGAACTGACGACAGCTGACACCTGAGAGTGCAGGGTCAGCCCATTGCCAAAGATTACCCCAGGTTCCACACCCACTCAGAGGTTAGGAGTGGCTCACCCCCAAGATAAAACCCAGAGGGTGTGCTCCCCCCCCCCCAGCCTCTCTATCTGGCGACCAGGATCCACTACCAATACCTTGGTCTTATCAGAGTTCATCTTTAGCCAGCTGGTATTCATCCACTCCTGGAGTTCAGCAAGACAGTTATTAAAGACTGAGACAGCTCCATCCAGATCAGGAGAGAAAGAAAGGTAGAACTGGGTATCATCAGCATAGCAGTGAAACCTCAGCCCATACCTTCTTGCAATGTTTCCGAGGGGCAGCATGTACACTGCGAAAACATGGGGAACAGCACTGATCCCTGAGGAACTCCACATGTTAATGGGACCAGGTCGGAGGAAAAAAAACCCGACACCACCCTCTGAGATCTTCCCATGTGGGACGATGTAAACCACTACAGGACCATACCTGACAGTCCACAAATGAACCTCAGGCGATCAAGCAGCTCCCCATGGTCCGCAGTATCAAACACTGATGAGAGATCAAGGAGGACCAAGATAGAATGGCTCCTCTCATCTCTAGCCATCAGGAGATAATTGAGCACCCAAATCAGCTCTGTCTCGGTACTATGCTTTTTTTAAAAATCGGACTGGAGAGGTTCGTAGATGGCATGGATGGTCAAATGGTCCTCCAGCTGTGTGGCCACTACTTCCTTAATCACCTTCCCCACCAAGGGAAGTTTAGAGATTGGTCTGTAGTTAGCAAGGCAGTCTGGGTCCAAAGCTTTCTTCAGGAGTGGCGTGTGCGCCTCTTTGAGAGCTTGAAACTCACCCATCTCCAGGGAGCACTCGCCCAAACCGAGCTAGGACCTGGCCAATAACATCTCTACAACCCAAAATAAGGGAAGTTGGCCCTGGATCCAAACTACAGCATGTAGGGTGCACACTCTGGACAATCCACATGACATCCACAAAAGCCAGCTGGCCAAAGGTACTCCAAAGATGGAAAAGATATGCAAACCCGCATTGGTCCGCCACAGCGCCTATAGTGTGTGCCAGACGGATGGCTGATCTGATGTCGGCA
This sequence comes from Neoceratodus forsteri, assembly GCA_016271365.2. Classification (NCBI taxonomy): domain Eukaryota; kingdom Metazoa; phylum Chordata; order Ceratodontiformes; family Ceratodontidae; genus Neoceratodus; species Neoceratodus forsteri. The sequence goes on from CM057453.1 coordinate 725,587,379, forward strand.
ACAACAGTATAAAATTATTTAAAATCAGTCTGGGTAAGTCTGGGAAAATAAATAAGTTTTTAGCATGGTTTTAAAACTACTGATTGTCAGGCATTCACTTAACCGATGAGGTAGAGAGTTCCACAGGGTTGGTGCTGCAAACGAAAAAGCGCGAGCCCCAGAAGTTTTCAAATGAATCCTGGGAACCTCTAGGAATCCCTCATCAGTGGATCAGAGAGGACGATTGGGGGAGTAGGGAGTCAGGAGATCTTTCAGGTAGTCAGGTCCCTGTTCGTGTAGGGCCTTAAAGGCAAGCAAGCCTACCTTATAGGTGATCCACCACTGAACTGGCAACCAGTGCAGATCGCGCAGCACAGGAATAATATGACTGGTCCTAGAAGTGCCAGTCAGCAGCCTGGCTGCAGTGTTCTGCACTAGTTGCAAACAGCAGATATCAACCCCAGATAGCCCTAGGTAGAGGGCACTGCAGTAGTCAAGATGGGCAGTAATGAAGGCATGGACCAATGTTGAAAGGTCACCCAGAGGAGCTAGGTGTTTCACCCGGGCGATATTCCTCAGATTTTAAAATGAGGATTTAACCACAGCCAACACCTGAGATTTCAGGGTCAGACTGTCGTCAACAATAACTCCCAGGTTACGCACCCAGTCTGAGGTAGTGAGCCAGACACCATCAAGCCATAGGCCCAACATATGCCCAGCCCCAAAACCTGCCTCTGGCCGACTTGGGTCCACAACCAACACTTCAGTCTTATCTGGATTCAATCTCAGCCAGCTCAAATTCATCCAGTCTTTGATCTCAGAGAGGCAGCTATTTAGCACAGAGACCACATCAACCTGTCAAGGCACAAAAGACATATACAGCTGAGTATCATCCGTATAGCAGTGAAAACTCAAGCCGTATCATCTGATGGTATCTCCCAATGGCAGCATATACACTGCAAACAACATGGGTGCCAATATGGAGCCCTGTGGCACCCCACAGGACAGGGAGAGGGCATCAGAGGAATAAATTCCAGTGACCACCCTCTGAGACCTGCCTGTGAGGAAATATCGAAACCATTCGAGGACTGTACCCTACAGTCCAAAAAGGAACTTCAGGGTCTCCAAAAGCACCCCATGGTCCACAGTGTCAAAGGCTGCGGAGAGATCAAGAAGGACCAAGATGGTATGAGCCTTCTGATCTCTCGCCATTAGGAAGTCATTAAGTACCCGAATAAGGGCAGTCTCAGTGCTATGCCTCTTCCTAAAACCAGACTGGAGAACTTCATAGACATTGTGAGTTACGAGATGATCATCCAGCTGCAAGGCGACCACCTTCTCAATAACCTTCCCCACAAAGGAAAGGTTAGAGACAGGTCAGTAGTTAGTTGGATCATCAGGATCCAAGGAGGGTTTTTAAGGAGTGGTCGAATGACCGCCTCCTTTAGGGAGTCTGGGAAGACTCTCCTCTCCAAGGATCTCCATACACTTTCAGCTAGGATTAGGCAGATAACATCTGCACAACCCACTAAAAGGTGAGTAGGACCCAGATTCAAACTACAACAGGTTGGGTGCAAAGTCTGGACAATCTTCATAATGTCCATGAATTCTGGTTGGCTGAAATCTGTGCAGACAGACTGAGTGCTCACTACCTCCCTCCACAACCCCTCATGGAGGGAGCTGGGCCAATTCCGTCCCTGATGCTGGCAATGTTATCTGCAAAGAACTGAGCTAGCTCATCACACTTATTTTGTGAAAATGTTCTTCCGAACTGAAGACAGACTGGATTGCACAATCTGTTGACAGTTCAAAAGAACTGAGCCAGTCGATTTTGCGCAGCAGAAATCTCCCTGGACAGGAACTCTGCCTTCTTATGGATGATTTCTGATTGATAGCACTTATAATGTTCCATCAATCTAAGCCTGTCAGCATCAAGGCCGGACTTCCACCATGTTCTCTCCAGCCTTCAACCAACCCACCTCAGCTCCTTCAAGGACCCATCATACCAATGGGACCTTGGGCGAAGAGTGAGTGGTTGAACGTGAGCAGGAGCAATCAGGTCAAAAGCATCTCCTACTGCCTTATTATAGCCTAGTACTAGATCATCCAGATTTGTGCTTTCACTCAGCAATCCCAATAGGTCAAGAACCGCCAACAGACCATCTGGGGTAACTCCCCTTAAAGGGCGGTACCAGACCATCTCCGAAGGGGTAGGTTTATTTGGGGGGGCCCCAAAACTGAACCCTATGGTGTGATGGTCACACCAACTGACTGGTTTCACCCCCTAGTCAGAGATCTCCATCCCCAGGAGGAACAGCAGATCCAATGAGTGACCCCCTATATTGGCAGAGGAGGTAACAACCTGTGTAAGGCCCAGCATTGTCATTAGCTGGAGGAGATTTTGACCAAACTGTGAGAGTTCATCTTCGACCCAGGCATTGAAGTTCCCCAGAATAGTCCATCTGGGAGACTCCAATACCATATCGACAATGAAGTCTACAATCTCCTGCCAGAATAAGCCCCCATTACCTGGTGGATGGTAAATGAGGAGTATCCTGCAACCTACACCCTCTCCCATGATACACTCAAAGGATCTGGTGATTCCTACTGGAACCTCCACAAGGCTCAGTTTGGTCTTAAAAAAGATGGCTACACCCCGTCCCCTACAATCCAACCTTAGGCAGTGAATCACTGAAAACCCAGCTGGAACTGCAAAAGCCAAAATTGGGCCTGCATTTTTGTCCAGCTAGGTCTCAGTGATTCAAGCCAGATCCACTGTTTCAACAAGATCAGCTATAATAGCTGTCTTGTTTTTGATGGACCTGGCATTACATAGCACTGCTTGGATTGGATGAGATGCTGAGGAAGACCTCGACTCCTGATCAGCATTAATTGCTGGGCCCTTGGATATGGGAACAAGACAGGGATTACTCCTGTCCTGGCACCATTTCACTCCAGGGGGTCATCTGGTTCCCACCACCCCAATTTGTCCCCCCTTCCATTCCCCTTCCTGGCCCAGTTCCCAGACCCTTTCCATTCCTCCTAGCAATCCCAAGGAATTTACATTTTAGGTTTAACATTAAACAGGTTACTCAACCCTATCTGTAGTGGTGCTACTGTGCCACCATTTTATATATATATATATATATTCATGGCAAATAACTCCATTTAATGCATCAGTTAGGGTTGTTCCACAGCAACAAAAGTGAGGAAATTTGGTGTTAGGGTTAAAAACCCTAACTGCGCATTCCTCTCCCACCACCACCACACACACATACATGCAAGTAGGGGAAGGACCAAGGCAACACAACCAATCACACACAACCAGCAGGAGGTGTATACCTGTGTTACCGTAGCAAGTAGGTAAGAAATTTAAATTCAGCCGGCAGTAGCAAAAATGGTGCACCTCGCTTCATTTTCGACATATGGATGGCGAAAGGCGTCATGGGCGTCACAATGTTAGTCTATGGTAAATTGCTCAATTTTGGAACAGTGTAACTTTGTCATGCTTAAGTATTTTAGCAGCAAAGCAGGAAAAGGCACATATGTGGGACCAGGGCTTGCCACCCTGCAAATTTCAGTCCAAAGGACCCAGCTGTTTGCTTGCAGGACGATGGCAAAGATGTGCAGTCATCAGGAGCATACTATCACAAAATACTTTCACAAAAACAAAAGTGTCGCAAATGGAAGACACGAAAGTGTCACATTTGTGAAAGCATATAAAATCGTGACACAAAATACTGTCGCAAATGGAAGACACAACAGTGTCGCATTTGCAATAGCATGCAAAATAATGTCACAAAATACTGTCACAAACACGAAAGTGTTGCAAATGCATATCACAACACTGTTGCATTTGTGAAAGTGATTTTCAAAAGTATTTCAGGGAATGTGCAAAATCCTGTTTTGGATTAAAAATACCATATTTGTAGTCTGTGCTATGTGTTGGTGTCACGTGTGGCCCAAGATGCCCAGTTGCTCATAGAGATATGTGTTTTTCGGTGCGTGGAATGTCCAGGACCAGAGTTAGCTGTGACATCCCCATGCCACAGCCCAATGGGAGCATGGGTGTGTGGTTTCATGGTTTAGATAGTTGTATGTTAGTTCTGTCACCTGCTGCTGGTTGTGTGTGATTGGTTGTGTTGCCTTGGTCCTTCCCCTACTTGCATGTGTGTGTGTATGCGGTGGTGGGGGAATCTTGATCAGGGTTTTCAACCCTAACGGCAATTTCCCTCGCTTTTGTCACTGTGGAACAACCTAACTGATGCATTAAACAGAGTTTTTGCCATGATTGCCCTTCTTTTTGAGAATGTGCACTAAAAATAGTGAATGCATGTAGTGGTGGGAGTGTAGGGCCTTTTGGAGGCCCCGCCTCTATGAGCACATCAGCTCCTGCACAAAACTCTATGACTGACTAAATGAAAATTGGTAAAGGAAGACATGTACCATACCACAACATGTATAACCAATATTATCTGAATCTGTTCATCAGTTGCACAGCGTCATGCCAGGAAAACTGCACAGGAGCACTGAAAAGAATGTTTTTAACACTTCATCACACAAGAACCATATATCCGACAGAAGCAAAAATTGGTAAAAGAAGACATGTACCATAGCACAGCAAGTGTCCAGAATTGTGTGAACATCCATTCAACGGTCACACAGCGCCAAGAGCAAACAACTGTGCAGGCACAATTCAGCAACCATAAAAGACAGTGACCCAAAAATTGTCACAGTCAAAGATCTATTATAAATTCTTCCACTTTCCAAATGCCAAGCTAATCGGACACATGGTTTAAAAGTTATAGAAGTGGAATGAATCAAATTTTCATTTGTTGGAGTGGTGTTATTCTGCACCTGTTTATGTTTTACACACCACTAGTGCTACCTACGCTATAAATTTCAAGCCAGCAGCACCATGCAGAACACTATGCACAAAATGTTAACTGCATCATGCAGTATCTCCACAGTGAATTATTTTTCCAACATGTAAACAGCATAATTCACATCTCCAGGACATCCACTCAACACCCTCCAAATTTCATGTGAAAAGACCAAACCATTTCAGAAATAGTCAGTTTTAACATTTCTGCACCTTTAAGAAGTCTTCCACCACAAAACGGCAGAAAATCTCAACCAAAAATACACCCAAACAAAATTGTGACCGCAAGGGGGGATAAATTCAAATGGCAATAACTCTGGAACTGAACATTTTTTCACCAAACAAAAACTGGCATGTTCCTTGAACAAAAGTCTGTCTACATACCAAGTTTCAGACCAATCAACTACACACTGGCTGTGCTATGCATCACACAAGACAATGCAGAACAATAGTGCAGGAGTGCCGAAAAGAACATTTTTGGCCACTTTACTACACAAGAACCATATATCTAATGGAACAAGAAATTGTTAAAGAAGACATGTACCACAGCACACCATGTGTCCAGATTTGTGTGTACATCCATTCAACAGTCGCCAGCACCACAAGCAAACAATGTAATATGCACAATTCAGCAACCATAAGTGCCAGCGATGCCAAAATTGTCACAGTCAAATATGTATTATAAATCTTTGTACATTACAAATGCCAGGCAAATTGGACACACAGTTTTGAAGTTATTGGAGCGTAATTAACCAAATTTTCATTCATTGGAGTGGCATAATTTCTCACCTGTTAATGTTTTACACACCAAACCACTGCAAGGCACTTCCATACCACTAGGATTACCTACGCTATAAATTTCAAGCCAGTAACACCATGTAGAATGCTACACACAAAATGTCAACTGCATCATGCAGTATCACTGTAGTGAATTAGTTTCCCAAAATGTAAACTGCATCATTCACATCACCAGGACATTCACTCAGTACCCTCCAAATTTCATGTGAAAAGACTAAACCATTCTAGAGATATTCAATTTTTATGTTTCTGCACCTTGAAGAAGTCTTCCACCATAAAATGGCTGAAATCACAGCTGAAAATGCACTAAAATGGTGGACCTGGAGGCCAAAAAAATCAGTAACTGCAAAGCAGGGCAACTTCAAATGGCAATAACTCTGGAATGGAACAACATTTTTTCACCAACCAAAAACTGGTATGTTCCTTGAGCAAAGGTCTTTCTACATGGCAGGTTTCAGACCACTGGTTGTGCTACATCTCACTAAAGACAGTGCAGAAAAATAGCAAAAACAATTTTTGCACTGCACTACGGAAATGCAAAAACACTGTCATTAACACAAACGGTGATGGAAACAATGAGGTAAAGGAAAATAATGCTAACGGTATTGCAAACACAAGCACAAATGGTAACATGCACGATTACGCAAGAGAAACGCAAGCACAGACGTAAATGATAACAAAAATGGTTACGGAAACGTTAATGGCAACAGAAAGGCAAAGCTAACAAAAATGGTAATGCGAATGCTAACGGCAATGGAAACACAAACAGTAAAGAAAATGTAAAAGGTAACACAAAAGCAAACAGAAATGGCAATGGTGATGCAGAAGGAAACAGTAATGCATTCGGCAAACTAAACGCTACTGAAAATGCAAACGCTAAGGCCAACAGAAACGAAAACGGTAATGAACATGTAAATGGTAATGGTAATGCAACTGGAAATGCAAACGGTTGCGGTAACACCAACGATGATGCCAAAGGAAACACTAATGCAAATGGAAACCCAAGTGCAAATGCAAATGGTAATGTACACAGTCATGGTAATGCAACTGGAAATGCAAACGCTTACAGTAACACCAACGATGATGCCAAAGGAAACAGAAACACAAACACAAGCACGTATGCAAATGGTAACGCACACACAGATGCAAAAGTAAATGCAAACAAAAACAGTGACAGAAATGCAAAAGGTAACAGTAATGCAAACACAAGCGCAAACACAAAGGGTAATGCACACAGTGACGTAAACGGAAACGCTAACGCAAACAGTTACAGAAACACGAGCAGAAACACTAACGGTAACAGTAATGCAAACACACCAAAAAGCTTCCCAAAAAGCTGCATTCAGAAACACAGTGAATACAAAGAATATTTGCAGAATAATGGCCCTCTGAGCAGAAAATGAGCACTTGGAATACTAAATTCCTTATATCTCAGTAACCATATGATATATAAAAAAAAATGTAAAATTTCATATTATTTATGATTTTCCAGGCTAGTTTTGCCGTTAGATCCCTAGTGGGGGAATAAGCATTCTTCCAACAAAAGGTCCGTGCCTCGAACCGTTTTCGAGATACGTGCCCCTGAAAGGCGTAGCGGACGCCATAATGTTAGCCTATGGGAGAAATTGTCAGCTTTGGCATGCCATAACTTTGCAGCCCTCTAATATTTTGTCACCAAACCAACACAAATACATCTGTTGGATGTTTGCTTTCTTCCTTCCAAATTTCAGCCCAAAAGACCAAACCATTCTTTTGCAGCAGGGTGGCAAAGATTCCCTACTGTTTTGGCCATAGTGTTGCAAAACACTTTTGCAAATAAAATCACGACAGTGTTGCATATTCAAAAGTACTTTGCAACACTACTGTTTACAAAAATTTTAAAAACATATTTCTTTGGTGTTTTACCCCCCAAAAAAGACATGGCTAGCATCATCAGGGCTCGACTAGGTGAACACAACAAGAATTGTGTCCCTAGAGGGTCCCAAATTTAAACACCAAGAATTTCTCTGACCACCAACTGAAAACAAGATGGCTGATCTGCGACACTACAAGGGTCATTTGCAAAAGTAAAAAGTGCATTTGCGGCACTTTTGAATATTTTGTTAACTTTTCCCATTGACTATAATGGGGAACAGTTTTTTTTTTTTAATAACTTTTGAACTATTTAATATTTTTTCACAAAATCTTCAAAAGGCACATCAGGAACACTGACTGCATGTTCCTTGAAGGTTTTGGACTGGTTGTGCAAACTGTGTGACCTGTAGGTGTGAGCAAAGAAACGCTCAGATCTATGGTGCCAGACTGTGCATTCTAAATTTCAGACAAATCCACCATATGGTGGCAAGCTTATTAAGCTGCCAAATTTCAGATTTAACCTAAATGGGGACTCAACCTAACTATAGTGGCACTAGCGTGCCGCTAAAATATATATATATATATATATATATAAATATATATATATATATATATATATATATATACACATACATATGGTCATTGCAAAAACATTATTTAATGCATCAGTTATATTTAAAGTGACAAAAGGGGAAATGAGACATCATGGTTGAGCCCTAATCATTGTACCATTGCCACCCATCCTCCACAGACCAACAGATGCGGGGTGTGCCATCGGTCATGAGACCAACTCTCACCCCATTCCATGTGTAAACATGTTGTCATGCTACAGTAAAGGAGAATGGGAGGCGAAGTTATGCCTCATGACCCCATGGCCACCTAGCATCTGTCGGTCTGTGGAGAATAGGGAATAGAGAAACCATAATGTCTCATTTCCCACTTTGTCACTTTAACTATAACTGCTGCATTAAACAAAGTTTTTTGCAATGAATTTCCTTACTTTTTGAAAAAGTGTAATATAACTATTAAATAGCATGTGTTGGTGGGAGCACGAGGCCCTTTGGGTGCTGCGCTCCCACTTACACATAACTATGGAGCTATACAACAGCCCTATAGGGCAAGGAACCCTTATAACACTAATTTGCCAATATCTCAGCAACCATAGCAGCTACGAAAAAAATTCAAGCATCGCTGTAATCATGACAGCGAGACCTCCATGCAGTATAAGTTGACCAGATCCATATCTCACATAGTTTCTGAGATACAGGCACCGATATGCATTGAAAAGGCACCAATGGAACCCTTGTGATGCTAATTTGCCAATATCTCAGTAACCGTAGAACCTAGGGGAAAAAAATTCACTGCAGGTGAAATCTGTGATTTCCAGATTTGTTTCTATGGTTTAGATCACCTAAAGGTTTCAGCTTTTAAACAATAAGTGATCCACCATTGTGGATCCCCGTTCCTGAGGCCATCCCCATTCATGAAGTGGGATGATGAACAGATTGCCCTATCTGGCCATCTGGTCTTCATCTCATGAATGGAGATTCTGACACTACATGAATGGGGATTTTGACAGTTGATGAAAGATAATTAAAAAAAAAAATTCCCTTTCGTGAGCCAACAAAATCCCCTTTCGCCAGGTGGACCCTTTTGTGAGGTGACAAAATCCCTGTTCATGAGATAGGGACATCTGGTCTGGAAATAAGGGGTAATAGTAATAATGGACACTGATAAATATATAATGGAAATCAGAAGACAACTAGGTGACCAGAATTTTTACTGACCATTACCAGGAGATCAGACTATTGAATTTAAAAGGGCCATTGATTTAATGCTTAATGGTGCCCTAATGGAGGGGGTTATAGACAGAAAGGAGTTTTCCTTCTTAACAGTACCAAACCCTGTATGACCAACTATCTATGTACTTCCTAAAGTACATAAAGATCTAGAGAACCCTCCTGGTTGTCCCATAGTAGCTGGTATTGGTTCTACTACAGAACCACCATCACGCTTAGTGGATGCACACATTAAACAGTATGTGCCCACATTGCGGTCCTATGTTAGGGACACTATTGACATTTTTGGGGCTTCTAGATGACATACAATTGGACCCTGATTCCTTTTTGGTTTCCATGGACATTGGTTCCCTGTATACTAATATCCCACACCAGCAGGGAATACTGGTTTTGAACTATTGGATGGACTTGAATTCTACTTTAAATGAACATAGAAAACAATTTGTTCTGCAATGTGCTGAAACTGTTCTAACCAAAAATGCTTTTTTGTTTCAGGGAGACTATTGTTTACAGGTTAAGGGAACGGCTATAGGAGCTACTTTTGCACCCAATTATGTCAACCTTTACTTGGGTCACTGGGAGACATCAGTGGTCTACGACGCTCAAGTCAATCCTTATTACCATAGGATTGACCTGTGGCGTCGCTTTATTGATGACATCTTTATGATTTGGAAAGGCACAGTGGATGAATTGGGGGAATTCATACAGTACTTGGAAGCAAGTAATCCTAATCTTAAATTTTGTGTTATGAGTGACAAAAAGAGGGTCACGTTTTTGGATATTGAGAATAGAAGAGATTCAATGAATACCATCAAACATCATTATTTCGGAAGGATACAGATAGGAATTCCTTCTTGTATGCACCAAGTTGCCATCCAAGACATATTATTAACAACATTCCCAGGACACAACTACTTAGGGTACATAGAAACTGCAGCCAAAATGAAGATTTCTTGCAACATGGTAATGAAATGTGTAAGCGTTTTATTGACAGGGGCTATTCCAGAGAGTTGGTACAGAATGCAATGCATGAGGTTTCCAATATAAATCGTGCTGAAGTGATGACACCTAGGGCTAAACAGATTGAGGAAATTGACAGAATTCATTTTGTGACTACTGATTGTAAACAATCAGGTGCCCTAGGGGAGATCATTAGTAAACATTGGCCACTTTTGCAGTACTAACCACGCTTGAGAGAAGCAACAAAAAATCCACCTCGTATTGTGTATTGACATGGAAGGAATATCATTGATTTGTTAACCAATGGTTACCAGCCTTGTGAAAAGACAGGGAAAGCAAGGGCCACATGGTTACCTGCAGAGCCCATTGGTACACATCATTGTGGCAATTGTAAATATTGCTCAATGGTACAGAAAAGCACAACGTTTACATCAGTAAATACAGACACAGAGTTTGCAATGAGGTCTTTTTGTAGTTGTATAACAGAAACTATGGTCTATCTGGCAACTTGTGACTGTGGGGCCTTTTATGTTGGTAAAACCACAAGTCCATTGAAAATCAGGATAGGAGAACATATGAGAAGTATAGCAAAAGGTGATGACAGGCGTGCTCTTTCTACACACTGCAAGACGCATTTGATGGCAGTAAACGTGTTTTGATTTTGTGGCATCAAAATGGTCAAGTTAGGGCCACATGGTGGTAGTATAAATGACCTTTTACTTGATAGGGAAGCTTACTGGATATTTACTTTTGGGAGGTTTGAAACCACCAGGATTAAATGACAAATTGGATGTGAAGACACTAATTAATAATAGGAGAAAGAATTAAGAGTATGTGAATTCACCGGCATAAACCTTAAAAAGCTAAAAAAAAAGCTGGGAATTGTGAGGAACAAAATAACTTTAATAGACTGATTTTGTTCAATACACTAGATTAGTAATTATGGGTTGAAAATATTTTCACTAATATCATTTTTTCTCCCCTTTTTTCCACTAGATGGTGCTGTTAGTCTGTAAGATCCCATTATGTATACCAGTAAAATGGCAGTTTCTTGGAATATGGAATCCAGAAGTACAAGTAATAATAGTGGTATTTTATAGTCATAGTTATTTTGAATTGATGGTAAGATAAATTATTGATATGGGACCATTTAATAGTTCCTATTGATTATGTATGGCATCTATTTAGCAAATGTGCCACATATGAATGATTTTCTTCTCCCCTTCTTTCCCTTGTCCCCCCCGCCTCCCTTTCCCTGCTTCTTTCCTTGTCCAAATGATGCTGCAAAAGGATCTATGAATTCTTAAAAGCTGGTGGAACTATTATAGACAATATTTGTGCAATTAATTTTGATTGTTTCGTTTTTATATGTCTTTTATATAGTTTTCCTTTTTTTACATAACACATATCATTAAGTTGTTTGGTGAATGGTCACTTTAAGTGAGTTTTATTTAAGTAAGGAGGACATGTGATGGTTTATCCTCCTGATGAAGCACACAGAGCGAAACCAGTAAAGGTTATCATCCTTGTACTGCAGGGTGGCTGCGACTATTATGTGGTTTGTGAAATAAAATATTTTTTTTCTGCTCGTTACCTGTGGTGCACAGTTTTTTTGTTTTTTTTAAATATTAAACTGCCTACTCAACCCAACTATAAGGGTGCAGTGCCCCTATTATTTATACACACACACACACACACACACACACACACACACACACACACACAGAGTGGTGATCGTATAAAAGTTTGGAAGTGCTGAGATATACCTTGAGGTACCACTGAGGCACTCAAGTTCATATGGTGATCGTATAAAAGTTTGGCAGTGCTGAGGAGGTACTGTATACCTCAGCACTGCCAAACTTTTATACGATTACCACTGTGTGTGTGTGTGTCTATACTATATATATATATATATAAGGTGTAAGGTCACGGCCCTATAGTTAGGCTATGAAGTCACTTCTATGTTAAAGTCGGAATTCTGCACATTAATAACTTGGGACCCGTTCAACAGATTTGCATGAAATTTGGTATGCGCAGTGGGGCATTGTAGATTGCTTGATATGCCAAATTTTGTTTTGGTTGGACTTAGTTTTTGCACACCAAAATGCTGAAAAATGCACTTTTCACCAGTTATGTGGGCAGGTTTTTTGGATTTTGTCTGTGCTGCAGCGTGGCCATCATGTGGCATGCTGCTCTTCGACTTGGCTTGTCTGAAAGAGCTTTGGTTAAGGAACATGCTGCTTTTCATTTGGTGAAAAAATATCAATGCATTCAAAAGTTATTATAGTTTTAAGTTACCATTATAAGTCTATGGGAAAATTTATATGGTTATTTTGCAAAAGAAGAATGGGGTTTTGGCCATCTGGTCCCTCTACACGATTAATTAATTTGCAGGCTAGCGATCAAAGAAATCTTTGATCGCAAGGAATTCTTTTATTGTGACGGCCACCATCTTGTTTTCAGTTTGCGGTCAGAAAAATTTAAATCTCTCTACTCAGGGGTAACTCCTGAAGTAAAACTTGGATGGGTTTTGCTCAGGGGTCTTCCCTCTATCGAGCCATACCTGTGGTTTCTTGTAAGTTGGTCAAAATATACATTTTTCACATTTTTTTATTCTTTGATCGCGGCTCGCTAATGATCTTTGATCATGAGCCTGCAAATTCTTTGATCGTGAGATTCTTTGACCAAGATCTTTGATTGCAAGGTGACGACGAGTTGGCCAGATGAAAAAAAAAATCTAATTTCTCAGCCCAGGGGTGGCTTATTAAACCAAATGAGGGTGGGTTTTGCTCAGAGGGCTTCGTTCTATCGAGGCATGGCTGTGGTTTCATGTATTTTCACCTAAAAATTTACTTTTACCATTTTTTATTGTTTGGTTGTGAGTCTGTAAAGTCTTTGATCATGAGCCTGCAAATTCTTTGATTGTGAGCTTCTTTGACTGTGATCTTTGATCACGAGGTGATGACGAGATGGCCAGATGAAAAAATCTAATTTCTCAGCCAAGGGGTGGCTTATTAAGACAAATGAGGGTGGGTTTTGCTCAGGGGGCTTTGTTCTATTGAGGCAAGGCTGTAGTTTCATGTATTTTTGCCTAACAATTTACTTTCACCATTTTTTTATTTTTGATCGCGAGCCTGCAAAGTCTTTGGTCGCGAGCCTGCAAATTATTTGATCGCAAGCTTCTTTGACTGTGATCTTTGATCGCGAGGTGATGACGAGATGGCCAGATGAAAAAATCTAATTTCTCAGCACAGGGGTGGCTTATTAAGCCAAATGAGGGTGGGTTTTGCTCAGGGGGCTTCGTTCTATTGAGGCATGGCTGTGGTTTAATCATTTTTTGTGTAACAATTGACTTTCACCATTTTTTATTCTTTGATCACAAGCTTGCAAATTCTTTGGTCAGGAACCTGCAAATTCTTTGATCATGAGATTTTTTGATCATGAGCATTGATTGCAAGGGAGGGACTAGATGGCCAGATTTGGAGGGACCAGATAGCCCAATTTTACCAATTTTTAAAATGTTATATCTCTGTAACGGTTTGGTCTTTTCACTTGAAATTTGGAGGGTGTTGATGGGATGTCCTGTACATGCAAATTATTGTATTTATGTGTCAGACAATACATTTTTTGCAGAGATACTGCATGGCGCAGTTTACATTTTGTGGACAGCATTTTACATTGTGGTAGTGACTTGAAATTTATAGGGTAGCTAGCCTTACTGCCATGGATGTACTTTTTAGTAGTTAGGTATGTGAAATGTTAAAAGGTGTGAAATTATGCCACTCTGATGAATGAATATTTCTTTTGTTTCAAGGTGGTGGGAGTGTAGGGCTCTTCAGGTCCCACACTTCCACCCATGTGTGCTCCAAGGTGGTGGGAGCATGGGGACCAAAGGGCCCCACATTCTCACATATATGCACTCCCAGTAATATATATTAATTCAGTAGTTGTACTGTTATGTTAGGTAGAAACTGACATGTTGGTGGGAGCTTGGGGCCCAAAGGGCCCCACGCTCCCTCCCATATGTGATTCCACCAATACATATTATAGTCAGTAGTTGTACTGTTATGTTAGCTCGAAATTGACAAGTTGGTGGGAGTGTGGGACCCAAAGGGACCCGTGTTCTCAACAAGTTGGTGTCTGACATGTAAACAGGTGTGGAATTATGCCACTCTGATGATTGAAACTTTGTTTTGTTTCAAGGTTTGGGCCCCACGCTCCCACCCATATGCACTCTCTCCAATAAATATTACAGTCAGTAGCTGTACTGAAATGAATGCCCCCCCCATATCAGGTACTAGATACTGAGAGTGTGGAGCCACAGGTTAACTAAAGCCATGTACATAAACAGAATACATCTCTCATACCATCTACACAGAAGTTAGAACACTGAGGAGCTGCACGGTCAAAGCCCGGCAATTCCCTCTGAACCAGCCACCCCGACAAGGTAGTGGTCCCTGATTGCAGAGTTACAGGCCAACCGAGGCCATGGACATCAATTGTATATCTCCATGATACCAACTGCACACTAGTTATGACACTCATGAGTTACACGGCCTCAGCCAGGCAATACACCCACCCCTACGACCAGGTACTAGATCCTGAGTGCAGAGCCACAGCCCAAATAAAGCCATGGACATAACCATTATACCTCCCTCATACCAGCTGCACACAAGTTAGAATACTGAGGAGTTGCATGGCCTCAGTGAGACAATGCCACCCCCAAACAGGTACTGGATCCTAAGTGCAGAGCCATAGCCCAACTAAGGCCATGGATATCAACAGTATACCTCTGTGATACCAACTTCAGACTAGTTACGACACTCATGAGTTGCACGGCCTCAGCTAAGCAATGCCCCTACCCCCCCAGACCAGGAATTGGATGCTGAGTGCAGACTGACAGCCCAACCAAAGCCATCGATATAAATGGTATACCTCCATCATACCAGTTGCACACAAGCTAGAACACTGAGGAGTTGCACAGCCTGAGCCAGACAATGCCCCCCTGAACAGGTACTGGATGCTGAGTGCAGAGCCACAGCCCAACTAAGGTAATTAACATCAATGGTATATCTCTGTGATACCAACTGAAGACTAGTTATGACACTCATGAGTTGCACGGCCTCAGCCAGGCAATGCCCCCAGACCAGGAACTGGATGCTGAGTGCAGAGCCACTGCCCAAATAAAGCCATGGACATAAACAGTATATCTCCCTCATAACAGCTGCACACAAGTTAGAATACTGAGGAGTTGCACAGCCTGAGCCAGGCAATGCCCCCACACCCCAGACCAGGAATTGAGTGCTGAGTGCAGAGGCCCTGGACAATTAAAGTTATGGACATAGAGAGTATACCTCTCTCATACCAGCTGCACAGAAGGTAGAACACTAATCAGTTGCTCGGCCTCAGCCAGGCAATGCCTCCCCAAACAGGTACCGGATCCTAGGTGCAGAGCCACAGCCCAACTAAGGCCATGGATATCAATGGTATCCCTCTGTGATACCAACTGCAGACTAGTTATGACACTCATGAGTTGCATGTCCTCAGCCAGACAATGCCCCAACCCCCCTAGACTAGGAATTGGATTCTGAGTGCAGACCCATAGCCCAACTAAAGCCATGGACATGAACAGTATACCTATGGCATACCAGCTGCACATAAGTTAGAACAGTGAGGAGTTGCATGGCATCAGCCAAGTAATACCCACACCCCTCCAGACCAGGTACTAGATCCTGAGTGCAGAGCTACAGCCCAACTAAAGCCATGGACATCTATGGTATACCTCTCTGATACCAGCTGCACACAAGTTAGAACACTGAGGAGTTGCACAGCCTCAGCCGAGCAATGCCCCCGCGAACCAGGCACTGGATCATGAGTGCAGAGACACAGCCAAAGTGAGGGCATGATCTTCAGTGGTATACCTCCATGACACCAACTGCACACTAGTTACAATACTGATGGCTTGCAAGGCCTGAGACAGGCAATTCCTGCACCCCCACCCCAATCATGTAATTGATCCTCAGTGTACAGCCACATCCCAATGAAAGACATGGACATCAACAATATACCTCTCTCACACCTACTGTAAATAAATAATATTCAAGACACATAGGATAAGGTTTAAGATTAGTTTTATTATGTAAATATTTTTAGGCCGAATTGTTTGGTTGCTCCTGGGATGGGCAAATAAAAAACAGTTCTTCATAGATATTCTTAATTATTTGTTCTCTTTTTAAGTTTTGGAATTTCACATACCAAATCTACACTGTCACATTTTTCTGCTTATTAAGTATTTAACTTAGGATTTATATACAACGACTAAGTAATAATCTATGTGACTTTATGTAACATAAGATGTATTGAATGATTTCTAATTTCACTTACATCTAGTGCTAAGTAGTATTAATAATGTCTCCATTAACACTATGACATGAATGCAATAGGCTACCCAGTTAGACATTTAGATAATCAACTCTAACAATAAATTACTGTACCTATGAATATCACTATTTTACACCTATTTAAGCCAGTACCGTAGGAAGAGCACTGGGCGCAAGTCTCAGAGGAGGCGCAATTTTTATCTCTGAAGCTTTTTTTTTATTTATTCAATTTGCCGCAGCGCTACTGCTTTAAATGTTTTTTTTTTTCTTTTGGCTCTGAGTTGACTTGACGGTGTTTTAACTACCTGTTAGCAGGGGCGCACGTGCTGAAGACCAGCAAAAAGGGGGGGGTCACATTAGATGCGCTGCTGCTAACATTCCAAGAAATTCAGCAATCAGAGCAGAAAAGTCTTGTGGGGAGTCGGAACCCCTGTGGCGGCACCAGACATAATAAATGATGTACCCGTGGCGTTCAAAAGTGAAGGTCCTAGTGCGCGCTTTTCAAAGAGATGGCAGGCACCACTGGGAGCCCTCTGCTTTCTTGGGGGAGACCAAGGATTCCGGGCAAGGATTATTAGATTATTGCAGTGGTGCCACCTCTGACCCACAGTGTTCTTCTGGCGGAGATCAAATTCGGCATCAACATTGTCTTTCCAGTGCTCCATGGAGATTAAGCAGACCTCTGTCCTTCGCTCTTTGCTGCCTGGAGGTCCGCCAGAGAAGATCAAAGTGCTTTAAACTCCTACATAAGTTCCTTCATTTTGATTTCATTCTTGAAGGGGATGAACTCAGCCAGAAAATGGTCCTCCAATAAGGGGGGGCAGCCTGGTGAAGAAGTACAAGTTTTCCAGTTCTCGAATTCCCGGAACTGGTGGCTTGGTGCTTTGGCATTTGGTACTTTTCTCCAGGGTCAAAGGTGGGGTGTAACGGTGGGGGGCGGGGGGAGCATCAGTGTCCTTCTTCATCACTGCCTCCTTTGCAGAACTCCATTTCAACACTGCACACCACCAGTGAACAAGATGAACAGGTACTTCAGGCTCACGTAAAGAAAAGAAATGATCTAAAGAGAGAATTTTATGCAGTTTTACAGGGCTACAGCATGCCATACTGTAGCCTGTAAACCTGCACAAAACTCTCTCTTTAGATTGTTTATTTTCATGTACCGAGTACCTGTTCATACGTTGGTGTTGAAATGAGTTCTACAAAGGAGGAGCACTGGGAGCGAGCAGGGGGTTAATGAGGAGGTAACATGTTTCTGTGTTTCACCCTGCTACTATGAATACCCCTACCAACTGCTGATGCCCACTCTGTCCCAATATGAATACAATTAAACCCTCCTCACATCTACTAATGCCCATCCTGTCCTAATACAAATACCCCTACCCCTGCCATCTGCTGATACCCACCCTGTCCCAATACAAATACCCCTACCCCATTTTCCATCTGCTGATACCTGCCTTGTCCCACTACAAACACCCCTATCCCTCCTCTCATCAGCTGATACTCATTACCTACCCTATCACAGAATTAATAACCCTGTCCTACTGTATCCCAAATGAATAACCCACTCCCTCTGCTGCTGATACCCCTACTGTTGGCTCCAAATATGACTGATATGTTTCTATTTAATATTTTATTTTCCCATTATGTTTTATGTCATAATATGTGAAGCTGCTGACCAGAGTGGAGCTGAGAACAGGGCTGTTACTGAAAAGAAAGCCATATCTGGCAGCTCCCATTGTTGCTTCCTCTCACTGCACTGTTCACTCTCAGCCCTTCCTTCTCCAGCTGGCCACCCTGACAGCTGATGTTTGTGGTTCTGAGGGAATGGTCATCAAGGAGTTTACCAAGTGGGACATTCAAAAAGGCTACAGGTAATCTATCTTCAAACAACAACCTGAAGTCTGCTAATTTATGACTGGCCACCTGCCCTGTTAATTTTCTGGGGTGCGGTCGGACCTCACAGTGAGAAGAAACAGAAAGTTGCATGAAAGATAAAGAGCAGGAGAGAGATGAAATTGCTCTCTCTCTCACTCTAGTCAGAAGTGAGACTGAGATTTTTGTCTGACCGCACGTGGGGAAGAGTGCCACCACAGACAGCCAATTAAGGCCCCCCTGTGGGCATGAGAAGATTGCCAGCCACTGTGGGCAGGCAATTAAGGAGCATGGGAAGAGTGCTGTCACAGTCAGCCAATCAAGGAGTCCACTCGGTGAGGGTTGATTGAACCATTTCCAGCCTTCCAGGGACCACGCCCTAGACCTCAAAAATATAGCTGCTGCTGCTGCAATACCATGCCCCTTCCAGTACCCTAAAAAAAAAAATGGTGCCTATCTGAATGTGCTATCTGAGTGTAATGAAAAGAAGCTGAGGTAGTCTGGACCTAGTCAGTTCAGTTGTGGTCTCTGGGGGGCAGGGATTTCTTGCTCTGGTGATGTTGCAAGCCTGGACCCCATCTCCTACTAAAGTACTTGGTACCAGACCACTCAGTGCTACTTAATAAAGAGTCAGCTGCAGCACTCAGGACAGCCAAGCACCGGGCAACAGCAGCACTGGCACTGCAGTGTTGATTGGTTGTGTTTAAGCCTATAAAGATATTTATGCAACAGGGGTCAGGATAAAAACTGTAGAATAAAACCATTTATCTTCGCTACTATGGTAATAAATAAGGGATATGCAGTGGTTTAGTGTGTGATAATGCATTTATCTTGTACAGTTTCCAGTGACCTCAAGTAACCTCACGAGTGCCGAAGGCATGAGTGAGAGTTACGAGAGGTCACTAAAATACAAGACATAAATGCATTATCACCTATTCACCTACATATTGCTCTAACAACAGGTTTAGATGTTGTGTGAACATTTTGATTTTGGTAGGTGTATAATTTGTCAAAAGGGAAAAGAAAATTGAATTTTATGCTGTTTTTTGCTAATTATAAAAAAAAAAATGGTATCTATATATGAAACACCACTCATTTTGTAGGTATTGTTGAGCTGAACATTTTTCGTGCTCACAGTACCATGCTATCATTTTTTGTTTTAAAGTTATTTATATTTGTTTGTCAAAAAATTAAACAAAAAATTACATTTTCCTCTGTTTTCTTGCTAACCATATACAATATACAGGGTTTATATAAATGAAACATTATTCATTTTGTAGATAATTTTGTGCTGAACAGTTTTCGTGCTCACAGTACCATGTTATGTTTTTTCATTTTTAAGTTATTGACATTTAAATATGGTTAGTACTGGTTCTGAGGCCGAACATTCTAAATGAATTCTGAAGAGAACTGTGTAGATAAATGAGCTAGTGATGTAGTTACTGTGTGGATAAATGGGTGATGATGTGGTTAGTATGTGGATAAATAAATTTATTACCATAGTAGCGAAGAGAAATGGTTTTATTCTACAGTTTTATCCTGACCCCTGTTGCATAAATTTATTTATCCACATAGTAACTACATCATCACCCATTTATTCACACAGTAACTACATCACTAGCTCATTTATCTACACAGTTCTCTTCAGAATTCATTTAGAATGTTCGGCCTCAGAAGCAGTACTAACCATATTTAAATGTCAATAACTTAAAAATGAAAAAACATAACATGGTACTGTGAGCACGAAAACTGTTCAGCACAAAATTATCTACAAAATGAATAATGTTTCATTTATATAAACCCTGTATATGGTTAGCAAGAAAACAGAAGAAAATGTAATTTTTTGTTCACTTTTTTGACAAACAAATATAAATAACTTTAAAACAAAAAATGATAGCATGGTACTGTGAGCACGAAAAATGTTCAGCTCAAAAATATCTACAAAATGAGTGGTGTTTCATTTTATAGATACCATTCTGTTTTTTTATAATTAGTAAAAAACAGCATAAAATTCAATTTTCTTTTCCCTTTTTTGACAAATTATTTACACCTACCAAAATCAAAATGTTCACACAACATCTAAACCTGTTGCATAAATGGAATATGCAGCGGTTCAGTGTGTGATAATGCATTTATTTTGTACAGTTTCCAGTGACCTCTCATAACTCTCATTCATGCCTTGACACTTGTGAGGTTACTTGAGGTCACTGGAAACTGTACAAGATAAATGCATTATCTACACTAATTCGCTACATATATATATATATATATATATATATATATATATATATGCATTGCAATAGTGAATAAATATATATATATATATATAAAACAATACCCAATACATACACAGACACAATACAATTAAAGAGCTGCTGACGCCTCAAAGAAAACTTACAAAAAAACAATATTTAGGTGCAGTTCTGCTAGCACTCTATTTAATAGACTTCTCTTTCCCATTACTTATTACTGTGAAATTTGCATGGAAACATGCTCTATATCCCTCAGAGTTCATCCGCCTCTTCAACTTACTCCCTATTTCACGTCATAGTCCTCTGTTGTGACATCACAGTCTGTTGCCATGAAATAATTGGGATGTCATAAGCAGTGCAGTATGACATCAGGTAGGGAGAAAGCAACAGGAATGAATGAACTCTTCAGGAGCAAAGATCCTATTTTTATGCAAATGACTTCAGTAATAAATAATGGGGAAGAGAAATACAAAACTCGTGTGAAATACAAACTGAGCTGTGTCTAAATATTATGTTTTGTTAAAGTTGACCTAATGGCGTACACTGCGCTTTAAAGAGCAGGTGCGCACTGTAATGTTTCCAGCCCCTCACAAACAGACATGGTAGCTGATCTGCTCCAGTGCTGAGGGGTATTGAAAATACAATGCACTTCAGATCAGTAAAACAGTTACAGGACCCCTAATGTGTACCCCAGGGAAAAACGGAGCCGCTTCCTGAACCTGCTAAGACACCCATAGCCCCCTTTGTGTGTTCCAGTGACTGCCTGGGAGCATGTTAGCAGGTTCAGGAAGCAGCTCTGTTTTTCCTGGGGTACACATTAGGGGTCCTGTAATTTTTTTACTGGACTGAAGTGCATGGCATTTTTAATACCCCTCAACACTGGAGCAGGTCAGCTACTGTATATGTTTGTAAGGGGCTGGGAACATTACAGTGAACATCTGCTCTTTAATCAAAATTTTTTTTTCCCTCTCTCAATTATCCTCCCTCTGTCTACACTTCCCTCTTGCTACATTGCCAGCTAAGATGGCAGAAGCCCTCTGCCATCTTAGCTGGCAATGTGGCATCAGGAAAGATAGGGAAGTGTAGACTAGTAGTAAGTTATTTGTTGGAACTTGATTAGCAAAAGAGAGCTTTATTTTACTTTTCCAGCCAGAGTCTCCCACGTCTCATATTTCAGAGGAGCAAAATATTCCCTGAAAACAAGGGTAGGGAACATGTAACAAAAGTATGTTTTTTCTTCAAGAAAAGCCCCAAAACTCACCTCAGAGCATGTAAACTCCTCAGAGCTGCTGGGGGCCTTGCGGCCCCCAGATTCCTGGCTCTTTTCTGAGGGGGGGGTGCAAAATTAGTCTCTTGCCCAGGGCACCAAAATGACTTCCTACGGCTCTGTTGCATACTGTCACAACACCCCAAACAGTAATCCAGAGCAGATGCATGGTGACAACACATGCTGCAAGTGAGCAACAGTGATTCATATCCATTGCCGACCTCGGGGCTTTTTTCTGCCCTTATTCGTAGCATGGTGTACCCTGTACCAGTTACCACAATAAGGGCAGAAGGAGTTCAGCCAAACTGGTTAAGCCAAACAAAGTCTTCAAGTGGAACTGAACCGAAGTTGTCTCTGGCCCACTTCTTTTACCCTTACTCCTGAATGGGGATCTGCATTCTGATCTATGAAGTGAGCAAATCTGCCACACAGCTGCTTGGGTTGAACAGGCTATTGTTTCTCTAGTGCAAAAATATCTGGTCAGAGATTAGTACTGCCTTTAGTGGTGGAAGACTGAGAAAGAGAGGCTAAGACCACCAAACAACTGAAGCACAGGCAGAATAACATACAAAAGTGAGATCCCAACATGTTTAAGACCCTTGGGGTTCAGTGAGCTTGCCAGGAGGACAGAAATACTGGCATATTGCTGTGGTATTACCATTTTTTCTTTCAGTCATACATGAAACATTTAGTATTTTAAGAAAACTGTTTAACTGAACACTGATGCAGTACTGATTGTGAGGTGGTGTGGGTGCTGGTGTATTGTGGCTAGCTGTATTACAGCTATTGGCAGCTAGCTGGCAATGTCCTATTATTGCCTTAGTGCTTATCCCCTTTTTTGGTTCACAGGAATGGTTATTTTGGCCCTATTTTGATCCACAGGCCTGACTCTGTCCTCCATGGAGGCTCCCTAAGCCCATACACCATTAACAGCACCATCTGTCCACACAGTGGTGGTTGACAGTGCGGGACCTGGCTGAAGGTTGCACACCCTGTTTTTTTTAGTTGTTCTCCCACCATCCCCTTATGTAATAGTATTATCTGTATGTATTAGTATATTGGTCAAGTACAAGTTAGTTGTAGTGGACAAAGTCAGGGAGGTGGAGGAGAGGTTTAAGGAAATTAAAGAGACCATTCTCAAAGCAACTAAATAATGCTTGATAATGGTTGCCATGGGAATAAGCACAAGAGGCCAATCTAACTCTCTAAGAAGGTCAGGGATTCAGTGTGGGCCAAAAAGGGCCTTCACAAGCTATATAGAGAAACAGGAGGATGAGGAGTGGAGCAAATACCAGGTAAAGATGAAGGAGGTCAAGAAGGCAGTCAGGGACACAAACCAAACACAGAGCTGCATATTGCGATGAGGGTCAAGGAAGAGAAATACAGCCCTTCAGGTACATCAGGGAAAAAAGGAAGAGAAGAGGGGTAATTGTTAGGTTGATGGAGGGGGCAGGGTGGTAGAGGAGGATATGTAAAAGGCAGCTGTTCTAAATGAATACCTCTGGTCAGTATTCACAGTCAAGGATAGTGGGCTTCTGGCAGAAAGAGACAGAAAGGCTGCTGCAAGAGGGATCCCAAAAATGGGACAGGTAGTAATTACAGGAGAAAAGGTAAGAAAAGGGCTTGCAGCCCTGGATATAGACAAGGCTCCAGGGCCAGATGGAGAGTATAACTAAATGCCAACAGTTGGAATCCTGACATGCAAGATCTCGAATTCAACAGCCCGGCACACCGCTCACCCGACAGGAAAAAAGGCGGTGCCAAAAGGGTAAGGTAGAAGATGTAAAGAACTGCTACTCTACCCCTAGTTGGGCACCACAAGTACACGAAGAATGCAGAAGCTGGCCAAACTGCTCCCATGGTGTGGAGGGTTAAGCCACCAGCAGCTCAGCCAGCATGATGTGGCAGACCTGGGTTCTGTTCCTGTTCACTGCTCTTTTACATTTCACCCCCACGGCTTAATATTTTCCTCTAAGGTCTGCTTCCCCTCAGAGCTGGTTACTTAAGTTATGGGGGGTGCATGGGGTGCAGCCCCCCCCCCACATTACACTTAAGATCCTGTCAGTCTTCTGACAGTTGGTCTCCCGAACTCAGGCTTGTGGAGTTAGGGAGACTGACTGTCAAGATTTCGTAGTAGATCCACCAGATGTGATGTACATGAGGGTGCTCAGGGAACTGGCATTGGAATTGACTGAACCACTGGCAGGGCTGCTCACTAGCTCAATACTGTCAGGGGAGATTCCAAGAGATTAGAAGATTGTTGATGTGGTGCCATTCCACGAGGGAGGGGACAGGCAGGAAGTTGAAACTGTAGGCTCATCAGTCTTACTTCCATTGTAGGTAAATTAAGCAAAACAAGGAACACACAGGGAGGGTTTGTGAGGATAAGAAGTGCAGGGGAGACTGTGCAGAGGAGAACCAGGAAAAAAGCAGATATCCTGAATGGATACTTCTGCTCAGTCTTCCCAGTGTAGGGAGAGGGTGATAGACCACATAGAAGCAGCAGAAACACGGGGGGCTGGACACAAGTCCAATCACAGAGGAAAGAGTCCTGAAGGATTTATAAATCTGAAAGTGGATAAGGTTATGTGGCCAGATGAGGTACATCCAAGGGTGTTGAGGGAGCTCAGGAAGGAGCTGGCTGCACCTCTGACAGCCTTGTTCAACAACTCACTGGAAACAGAAGTAGTTCCAGAAGACTGGAGGAGGGCAGATGTAGTCCTGCTTCATATAAGTGGCAACAGGGAGTGATGCTGACAATTATAGATTTGTCAGTCTAACTTTAGTGGAGGGGAAGTTAATGGAAGCACTATTAAAAAAGGACTGGAGGATTATCCTGAATCCAGTGGGTTACAAGACCTGAGGCTATATGGATTCATGGAGGGGAAGTCATGCCAGACAAACCTGATTGAGTTCTTTGACTGGGTGACAAGGAAAATAGATCAGGGTGGCACAGTGGACATGGCCTACGTAGACTTCAGCAAGGCTTTTGACACTGTACCACATCGAAGGCTTATAAGGAAGCTAGGCTCTTTGGGGTTGGGACCCAAGGTGGTAAACTGGTCATGGAACTGGTCGATGGATAGGCAACAGAGGGTGGTATTAAATGACACTCACTTTGACCTTGAGCTTAACCCAACAGTTGGAAGAGGGTGTCTGGGCAGGGGGTCCCATGCCAAACATGGTGGAGCTTACATTAGGCTGACTATGTTACTCACCCCAGGAGCTTCCACAGGACCTAAACCTGCAACCAGCTTAGCCAAAGTGACTGCAGCCTTGTATTCCCTTAAAAAGGTCTGCAATTCCCTGACCCCACTGGGGGCACTTCTCGCTCCACCTACATCATTACAGTAGATGCCCCATAAATCCCCCAGTGATCCTGCTCTTCTTCAGCCTTCTGGACTTACTGTACCAAAACCCAATAGGGAGGATTACCTTTCTTGTATGCTAAATGCAACTGCAGCACTAGCAAGGGAATAACAGGTGGCCTTCACCATATGCTCTAATCTGATCTGATTTAGCTCTTTGGCCACTACTCCCCCTTTCTGGAACACCTTCTACAAAGCCCTCTCTACCCAGGCCAGAAAAGCAGACAACCATTCCCCCTCCCACCACCTAGTGGTTTTGAACTTCCACATAAGGTCCTCGCAGGTTTCAGGGCTCCCAAATACACTTTCCAAAGCCGAGATATATACCTGGGCTGGAGCTTCAGGGTCTGTGGCTTGTAAGGAACATACTGCATCTAGTCTTCCATTCCCCAGCAACAAAAACTAAATAAATAAATATTATTTCTAAGGCGGAACCCCGTAGAGACTCTACTAATCATTTCTGCTTCTCAACCTCAGAGCACTGCCAATCTTGGACTAACAGGGTGGCATCATCCATCCAGGCCTCCAAATCGTCCTCACCATTCAGGGTGGGTTTCACCCCGAAAGCATTCTTAGCTTACAGTATGACTTGAAGGTCGCAGGCATTGAACCAGGCTGGAGTGTCTCAAACTTAGGTGTCTTAGAAAAGTACCCTGCTCCTTGACCCCCTCCCCCTGGGGAGATCACACTGAAAGAGGATACTACCGGTAGAGCCATGGTCAACCCCTCCACTGCCAAAATGTCAGGCACCCAGCTTGCTTCTATGAGTTGAGTAATCTTTATCAACACAGTCAATGCACCTCTAACTGAGTCAAACATTTTCCCTTGAACTTTAACTTTTCCCAATCTCTTTAGATGGACACATAATTTTCAACCTCCCTGTCTCTTACATCTCGTGGGGTACCCCCAGCAAGAGGAAAGACTTTTGAGGATCCATTTTCATTCCCCCACTCCATTCCATCAGCCTCAGCCTATCCTCCTCCTCAGTAGGCCTGAACTTGGTCTAGAGCAGAGCGGACTTGGGGACCAGGGGCCTTTCAAGGGCTCCGACACTCTAATCTTCCAGAGCAGACATGGCTGGTCAACAGGAGATCCCAGCAGTGCCTCCAAGATGTAGGCCCCCGGCTTCCACATGCACTAGGCTGCCCTTAGTGTCTCCAGTATCCGGCAAGGGCCTGGAATCCTATTCACGGTAACTATTAGGTTCTTTCCCAGAAATAGTGAAAAATAGTGGGGTGCCTCCACCCAGAGCAAAGTATTAGTGGGCCTGATGGCTGCTTGGCACAGTCCTCTGGGATACTGTGCCTACCCACCTCTCCAACCAACCACTCTGCACACTGTGACCCCCAATACCTCGCCCACCACAAACCTTATATTTCAGCGATAAATGCATGCAAGGAATTCACTGACATAGCAGATTCAAACAACAAATTCACAGCTTTATTTGGGGATGGTAAAGAATAGGAAAAGGGATATCTAGATGCAGGAATTTCTGTGAAGGCAAAAGCGTTAGTGAAAATGCAATTTTTAAACATGCAGGCCTGCAGGCCAAGCCCTCCCTCACTGGTATCAGTGCCCCTTGAATTGTCCCTAGGGATATCCACTAGGTGCAGGCCTGATAGGTGCCACAGGTTGGCTGGCTATTGAGGCCCTGAAACATTTGAGAAAACTTGTAAAGTGAAAACAGAACAATTTCCCTTTTTCCCTCCCAGGAACCAAGTCCTGGGTACTCGCAGTTTGATGACCTCAGCACCAGGGAAAATGGAGCTCCTCGATTTAATGCAGGAAACACAGGCTAGCCAGGATCTCTCTGCTTGGAAGGAACCTGCTCAAGGATCTTGCAGCTGGTCACCTTGATTGCAGTTCTGGCTACTTGTCACTTTCAGCCACTTCTGGCCTGGTGCAGAGCACTGTGGCAGGACAACACCAACCCCAAAAGACCCAGACCTGGGAGTGGCTCTGCAGCCCGGCTCCCCAATCGGAGTGCTCTAGCACTCAGGTGTGAGACCCATGACCTCCTGAGACAGTGCATCCCACATGGGAGGTGTTAGCGAGTTCCCCCTGGCTGTGAGTGAGGACTCCTAAATGGTGGGGGTCCTCCTGCAGTCCCTGCAGTGAGCTCTCACAAGCAAAAATTATAGACTGTCATTCTACTGAAGTTCAGTGCCAGTTTCAGTAGGTGCTAACCTCTGATTCAATCCGTGCCTGTGCAATCCAACAGAGGGGGATTCAGCAACAACAGACCCCCTGCACACCAGTCCGCACTTTCAGCTTAGCAGTGTCCAATCCTTTTACTCGGATGCAGCAAGTCTGCCAGTCTCAACCTCTTTAACCAGTTCACTCATGATGACACACACACACTTTCTGGCTAGCACCCCACGACTTGCGATGTTCTGCCTCCTTGAGGAAAAAGCAGCTGCATTCCACACACACACAAGTGACCTCTCAGCAGCAACTGTAAAAACTCAGATAATCTACTCAGTCTTTTTAGTTAGCTCAATCTCCCAGTGCAGGGTATCTGCCATTTTAAGTTTCTCCCAACACTCATTCAGCAACTTCTAGTACCTGGGGAAACAGTATATTGGTTCAATCTCTCTTTCTCTCTTTTTCCCCTTCACAATCCAGTCCTGCTTCCAGCACCTGGGGAATCCTTCAACAACTCCACACTTTGGATTAGGGCCTGGATAAGCCCTTAAAGTCCACAGTCTGCTCACACACCAGACACCACCGTGTAGACTTGTACAGAGCCCAGCAACAGACTGACCCAGTCCCAGAAAGTCCTCACTGTATCAGCCAAAATCCCAGTCCTCTGATTGACTGTTGAAGCCTTTCAATGACTGATATCCATAGTGATCAATACTTCCTCCTTGTTTATTAGGGCATGATCTAGGCACCAGAGTTAGTCCCCTCCTTTCCCAGGAGTCCCACTGACACAGTTTTGGGTGCCTTTATCACTGATTGGCTAAAAAGCAAGGGGTTACGGGTCACCAACATGTTGGCTCCCAGTCAGGTTAATGGAGTCCATTTCTATTTATACAGTTGCTCCCCCTTCTCATGACTGGTGCTGCCCAACACTTTACCCCAGCTGCACCATCCCACCATCAGATTGTGGCCCCAACAATGCCCTTTCAAGAGAGCCCACTCTCATCTTCTGGCTCCCAGCAGGTTTGTTATGAATGCCGTGGCAACACTATGCCCTAGATGGCAGGCAGATGCCTCATTAATATTCATGAGGCTCATGAATAATTCATGATCCTTCGCAAAGGCCCCGTTCAAACTCAGATCGGGCTCCCAGGTTGGCATCTCATCCATACTCCAGGTCAATGGCCTGAAGTATCTGTGAGGCGCCGAAACAATGAACGACCCCCTGTTCACCTGCCAGATCACAAGTCAGCACATCAAAGCGCCAACGTGAGCACTGGCCCAGACAGCATGCTGGCAGCTTGTAGTCACAAGATCCACTCCCAAATGGGGCAACCAATGGATTAGAGGCATCCAGAATGGGACAATGGGGAAAAATGCAGGAAAGCCCCCAGAAGGGAGTTACATATATGACTTTGTAGCAGTTGTTCATGATGAAGCTTGGTTTTTTTTTTCTCCTGCTTATTTTCTCTTTCCATGTACCCATTCCTCCAGGTTGCACCTGAAAACAAGCCTTGGCTCAGTGTGCCTTTCCTTAAGGCTGTCACCAGGTTAAATAAATAATTATGTGAATTATATTTGAGGGAAGGGTATGGGGCCCACTGAAATCTCTGGATCACAGGGTCCACAATCAAGCTGACTCAGTCAACCTTAAGGCCTTCTTCTGCTGTCTATTTTGTATGTTTGTATGTGATGTTGAAGGATATATTTTACTTATTTATGTAAAGGTTGTACCAGAAAGAACCTGCTAAGCTTGGCAGCTTGTTTCCAGAGGTGTCTTTGGGAGACCGTATATGGGAGCAGCATGAAAAAGAATTAAACAAAGCAATGGTACAGTAATGCACACAGACCAAGTATAAGTGCAATGGGCAATCGGTATTAGTGCAGCTCTATCAGTAAGGTACAGAATGAGAAAATTACAGGGCATCAGTGGCACACAACATTGGAAATCAGTAAAATTGACTCCAGGGCCATAGTTGCCCTTAAGCAAAGCTAGTAGTGAGAGGCAACCTGGGAAATAGTCATACAGGAAGCATTTACATGCATTCTCAAGTGGCTAAGATAGCGTTTGGTATAGGAGAAGGTATGAGTGGTGTAAGTACGAAGCACATGTTTTAGGTCAGTGACGAAAGGAGCAGAGTGAATGTCTGGGGCAAGATTAGACTAGAGGCAGGGGAAACGGAAGATGCATGCTGACTACCCAGCTGAGGATGTGGCATGATTTTCAAAAGTACTGCGCTCTAGAAAACAGGGGGCCCCCTTGAAGGCTTGTAGCTGAGGCGCTAGGGCCTCTCACTGTGATTAACAAATAAACAACACTCTAGTTAGAAAACTTTGGATCTGTGTTTCCTGGAGCGCTGTTCTTTTGAAATTCTGTATTGTTGAGGCTGGCTGCCCTGTTACAGTAAAGCTACCTCTGACTGAGCAGGACTACTTGTTTGGATTTCTTTGTCTGAGGATGTGGCATGGTAGCGGAAGAAAGAACAGTGAGTGATCAATGGAATGTGGGTAGGAGGAAGGGAGAGGCTAGAGAGGAGATAATTCATGTAGCAGTGCAGGAGAGGGAACCAAGCCATAATTTAGAGATCAAGAAGACACAATAGTAGACACATAATCCGTTGAAGGAGGGAACAGAGAGAAAAAGAAAGAACAGCAGAGAGTACAGAGGTGGGTGACAGCCAAGAGTGAATCCACAGAAGGTGTGGCAGAGGGACTCCCATGTGACCAGAGTGGCTTAAGCTACTGTGCTGTATACTCTATCACCATAGTCAAAAGAGGTGGGATCTTTTTCACAGTGATCTCCGGCCTTGTAATGCAACAATGCTGATGTCCATAATCCACCATCTCAAGTGTGTATATGTATGTGTGGTGGTGGGTGGGGGACATGTAAAGAGACACCTGAATGAAGTCAAGTAGACCAATATTATTTTCTCTCCATTTACAGAGACACAGACTCCAAGTTCTGCCATAAAAGAGCAGAGCAGTCATGGCCATGAGGCTAAAACAGATCCAGAAGGTGTATGAGTCACAGATACATGAGAAGGAGAGACAGCAATAGCCCTCTGTTGGCCAGCCCAGCTCATGCCCACCTCCTGAGCCAGCTGGGCCTTTCCAAAGATGGTTGCAGTGGACTGGCACCTCAAAGGCTAGAGCGAGAGCGACTAGCATAGGGACTGGACAAAGATAAGATTGCTGGGGCAAAAGTGATTGTAGAAGCGGCAAAAGGATGCTGCAAGCCAACAGACAGCTGCCCCTTTAACCACCTCCATGACTCCACCAACACCAGCATAACCAGATCAGACTGACTAGTTGACTTGCTACTGGGTCGCTCATTTTTCATGGGCAATCTGCCTCATTGTAAATAGTTCCTGTTTGTTTTTGTAAACATTTTTTGTTGTTAACTGCTATGTTGTGTTATGACAGCTGTTTCTTCTCCTTCTGTTTTCCCATACTAAATATTTGTTCACAAAACTTAGACTGTTTGTTGTGCTGGTTGTGATTGTTCTTCCGATGGATCACCGTCATATTATACTACTATGGGTCGCCATGAGTGATAGGTGTGGGAGGAGGTAAAACTCTAGGACTGACTGGGGAGAGAAATGCCTGAGTTAAGCTTCT
Source organism: Neoceratodus forsteri (assembly GCA_016271365.2). Classification (NCBI taxonomy): domain Eukaryota; kingdom Metazoa; phylum Chordata; order Ceratodontiformes; family Ceratodontidae; genus Neoceratodus; species Neoceratodus forsteri. The sequence continues at coordinate 725,618,553 of CM057453.1, forward strand.
AAGTTCAGTGCAGTGTGCGTTTTGCTGCAGCATGATGTGGTATGTGTGGCACAATGTTAACTGGTTTTGTTATGCTTCCCTGGACTTTTGGTAACACCATGGAGGAGGGCAGAGAAGGAGACTGGGTGACATGGGAGAAAAAAGTTAGGACCTGCAAGACAGGAAGAGAACAAATCATAAAACAACTTTGCAAGTTTGTTTATCCTGAGCAGTGGGGGGACTGCTCTGGTACTCAGGTGACTTTGAATTGTGTCCCTGGCCTGGAACATCAGATGTGGAGGCTGGCAAGGAGGACTCAGAATGTCCATTGCCCTACTTGGTGGAAAGGAGGACAAAGCACCACTCTCCTAGTGTCTCCTGGTGGAGGTGCCATAGGTGGCCTAGGTGACCATGTGCCACTAGACTCCTCCCTAGGCCACCTGTAAGTGTGCTATCACAGAGGAAGGAAGTAGGATATAAATAAAGAAACTGGCTTGCCCATCTGAGAACTCTACAGTGACAACCTCTGTGTGTGCTTCCCCATGCCACCTGTCCATCTATAGCAGTGCATCCATCTCCCAGTCCCAGCTCCAGTCACAAGGTGGTTCTCTCTGCTCTTCAGTGGATGTGGAGGGGACCCCAGTAGGGAAAGATCCAGATGTTAGGTCAGGGGTACCTTGAGATCTAGCAGTGGGTATTGTCTGCAGGGTTGCAAGTATGGTGATCACAAGGAGCAAAAGACAATGTAGGGCTTTACATGTTCCTTCACAATATTTGTCATCTATGGGCATCTTTTGTTTGAAATGTTTTCTTTTTTTATACTTTTTTTTTGTACATTAATGGAACTTATTTTGGACATCGACACTGCCTACTGGCAGCAAAAGCTGCAGTAGTTAACTGGTGTCTAGAGGTCAGACTGGAGAACTTTACTGTGGACATTTTCATGTGGCTGATCACATCACTCATTTTGTCACCATTACGTTTGCGGAAGGTAGGGTAATGTGATGGGTCTTATTTAACTGCTAACAGCTCTGTGTACTCAGTAGCACACTTGATCATATTGAGCTTGTTGGTAATGACAATGTAAGTTGTTACAGTGTCATCAGGACGAGAGATGCATTGCTACTGCTGGGAATGGTGAGCTGGTCTGTGATACCATTATTAGTGGAAGGAGTTCAGGGCAACTTGCCAGTACCACCAGGAGGTGTAGGAGTAGGAACAGCAGTAGATGTCACTTGTAGGACATGTGAATATTCAGACGGTTAGCTAAAGCCAATCCTTGGTAAGCTGACAAAATGAGCAGGAGGCAGCACTCTGCAGCTAAAATGACTAAGTAGTAGTGCTATGTAAAAATAAATGCACAAAAGCCAGAAGCTCCACCAAAGGTCAGGCGACTCCGTAGCACTAGGCTCAGCGCATTGAGTCTAATCGTGACTCTTCGTCAGGGGCATGCACCCTTTCTGTTGTTTCAGAGCGCACCTCCACCTGTGCTCCTTGGTAACTGAATTTGGGAAAGGCCAAGAATTCAAGATTCTCAGGATCTAGCCTTGAGTGATGGGGTGAGGCAATATTTTCAGTTATACTAAAACCTTTTTCTAAAGTGACTAATGTTGGCGGGTATCCAAACAAAAACAAATCTGCTTTAGCCAGTGCAGGCCAAATGACTTGCCTGTCTTCCTAGAATTTGATGAGATCATTATTTTCATTAGTCAGTGGTTTTGGTAGATAAGTCTGAATCATGTACTCATAAGAAGTCTGAGCCTTTCTCCAAACCTTTTGAACAGCACTGGAATTCAACATCAAAAAGCTCCCAGATATCATTGGTTGCTTCAGGATAATCACTATCCAAGTCCTTTTCTTTTTTTTTTTTTTTTGCATGTCATTTTGATGCCTGAACTAGCACCAAACAGAGATGGCTGTGCACGAAAGAGCAGATACTACACCAAAATTGGTAGTATCTGTGGCATGTAGCTACGCAGTGTGCAGGTGTCTCCAACACGTAGCATGCACAAACATCACCACGCACCATGTGCACACTGGAGTGTGCCAGAATGCATGATGCAGTGAGATGCACACCCCACAGGGGCATGGCCATACTCTGCAAAGCCCCCTAAGTCTGCTACAGTGCAGTGTGAGTTACAGTAACAGTTACTATTCATTGCTGACCTCAAGGTGTATACTCCTCTGTACTCTCCAACTCTCCATTTTATCTCATGCCATTTACTATATTCTCTCTTGCAACAGAGATTTTACAATGATATTTTTATATTATCTCTTCTATTATTATGTGTTTCATATATTCATTGCAAAAAAAAAAAAACTGTGTTAATGCACCAGTTAGGGTTCAGCTTAAAGTAACAAAAGTAGAGAAATGTGGTGTTGAGGTTTTCAACCAAAACTCCCAACCCCACCCCTCAAGCAACAAAAGGAAAAAACGTTAGGGTTTTGGCTCTCCTGAGTCTTGTCAAATCAGTGCTGGGCTCTTACTTGGGATTCTCAACCCTAATGCTCACCCTTTCCCCTGAGCAAAGAAGTTCCGATGTTATGTGTTTTCTTGAGGCAGGGCCCTCAGGTTGTTGGCAACATGTGGCAACATGTACTTCTGTACCTTTGAAGTGTGTATCACTATGAGGCAGTGGCTTGGAGTTGTGCTTCAGACTGAAGGCTACTAGCTGAGGGAGGGTGAAGTTTAGGGTTGAGAACCCAAAAGAGCCCAGTACTGATTTGGCAAGACTCAGGAGGTAAAAACCCTAATGTTTTTCCTTCTGCTGCTTGGGGAAAGGGGGGAGTTAGGTTTGGAAACCCTAACACCACATTTCCCTACTTTTGTTGCCTTAAGCTTAACCTAACTGGTGCATTAACACAGTTTTTTAATGAATTTCCTTTGTTTTGAGATAGTGCAACTGTATTCTCATGGGTGCAGAGGCCTGTGATATTCCATGCATGTACAGATGCAGATGTGGAGTCCATAGAAACATGTTGGCAGAAAAGGACAGTCTGGCCCATCAAGTCTGCCCAAGGTGCCTAGCAGAAGACTAGGGCTTCCTCCCACAACCTCCGGTGCCAGACCCATGTCGGTGCCAAGCTCTCTTAAAGCCCCTTACGGTGACCTCCCATCACCTCCTCTGGGAGTTCATTCCATTTTCTACCACCCTTTCAGTGAAAAAGTTATTTCTGGTTTTCCCTAAACCTGCTTCCCTCTGTCTCTAGTGTATGCCCCCCTGGTCCTCTTGTGCCCCTTTAGTTTAAAAGTCCCTCTTCTGGTTCTCTGTTTATTTCCTTTATATACTTGAAGGTCTCAATCATATCCTCACCATCCCTTCTGTGATCCAGGAGTACATTCCCAGTTCACTCAATCTATCTTCATATGTCAGGTGACTAAGTCCAGCCACCATCTTAGTCACTCTTCTCTGTACCCTCTCCAGCCTTTCCTCATCTTTTTTCACGAGCGATCTCCAGGGTGCACCCCATATTCCAGCTGCGGTCCGACCAGCTGTTGATATAAGAGTATGATTAACATCTCTATTCCTGCTAGTGAATCTCCTCCCGATGCAGCCCAACATCCTGTTAACCTTGGCTACCACCTGCTCACATCGTTTAGCTACCCTTGGGTCCTGGAGAAATAATAATTCCCTGGTCCCTCCTCCTCAGTCTCTTCCAGTGCCAGACCCCCAGTTAGTAATTCTCATTCTGATTTCTCCTCCTCAAGTGCATGATTTTGCTCTTTTTATGTTAAAGGCCAATTTCCATCTTTTGGACCAGTTCTCCAATAATCCTAGGTCCCGTACATTTTGTCTCCCTCCTGGTTTTCCACCCCATTACAGATCTTCATGTCATCTGCAAAAACACACCCTACCCCCTTAGACCCTTAGTTATATCCGTCACAAATATGTTAAACAGCAGAGGACCCAACACAGACCCTTGGGGAACCCCGCTTGTGACTCTTCCCTCCCTTGAGGCAACACCATTTACTATTACCTTCTGACTTCTGTTAGCCAGTTTTGTGCACATCTAACTACCCTCACCCCAAGTCCTAGTGTATCCAATTTATAGATCAGTCCCCCATGCAAAATGGAATTAAACGCCTTCCTAAAGTCAAGATATGCAATATCCACTGATCCCCTTGGTCCTCTTTCTTAGTGACCCCACTGAATAACTCTATTAAGTTCATTTGACAGGACCTCCCTTGGTGAACCCGTGCTGATGCCTATCAATAAGTTTATTGTCCTCCAAATACTGCTGAATCCTGCCTTTCAGTAACTTTTCCATAATTTTGCCTACTATGCATGTTAAGCTCACAGGTCTATAGTTACCCACCTCTTCTCTATCACCCCCATATGAAGGAGGACAACACTTTCCATCCTCCAGTCTTCTGGGACCTCCCCATCTCTAGGGACCTGCTAAAAGAGCTGCTAAGGAGCAGCCAGAATAACCTAAGTTCCCTCAGCACCCTAGGATGTACCCCATCCAGCCCATGGCCTTGTCCACTTGTAGCTGCTCCAACTCTCTCAAGACTGCCTCCTCCTCAAATGGGCTCATATCAACCCCCATCTTTGCCTTAACTCCTGTATTAATGTCTGCAAAATCCCCTTCCCCCTCTCCCAAATACTGAGCAAAAGAATTTGTTTAATAACTGTGCCTTATCCCCGTCATCCTTGATCAAAACCCCCTCCTTACTTCTAAGTCTGTTTATCCCCCTACCAGTTTTCCTCCTCTCACTGACATACCTAAAAAAAGCTTCGTCTCCGGTCTTGACTGACCTGGCAATTTCCTCTTCTGTTTTGGCCTTCACTCTCCGCACCTCTCTGCCTGCCTCCTTTTGCCTCCTCTGATATATTTCCAAGTCTTCCCCCTTTGTGTTGTCTTGAATTTCTTGAATGCCCTCCTCTTCTCCCCAACCCTGCCTGCCACCTCCGGCTAAACCAACGAGGGTTTCCTCTTCCTCCGGTCTTATGAACCCTACCTGACAGAGATTTGTTGCCCCAATTATCTCCTCTTTAATACCCTCCCACATACCACCCACCCACTTTCCACAGGTCTCCCCCCTTAATGCCTCCCGTACATAGTCCCCCATGCTGGTAAAGTCTACCCTTCTAAAGTCGAGCACTTTTGCCTTGGTTCTAGTACCCATCGCAGCTGTATGCACAGTGAACCCGCAACACTGTGGTCACTTGAACCAATGTGTTCTCCCACCTCAAATTCACTCACCCAGTCTCCATTTGTCAGGACTAAGTCAAGCAAAGTCCCTTCCCTGGTAGATTCTTTAACCAGCTGCCTCAGTAGGGCTTCCTGCAGACAATCCACTATAGCCCTGCTCCTCCCCAATTTGGCAGAGGAAGTGTCCCAACTTGCATCAAGTAGAGTCAGATCCCCCATCAACAGCACCTCACCTTTATTAGCCATTCTCATTATTTCCTCCAGCATCTCCTCATCTTGCGAGTAGATTTGTAAGGGCGGCCAGTAAATCACCCCAACACGTACCACTTCCCCCTTCCCTATAGGCAATGTGAAGTCCATGAGGCTGCAGAAGCTCAGGACCCTCTGTGACCTGCAGCTCTATGTGGAAACAGATGCAGACACGCAGGACCTTCTGTGCCATGCAGGAACTGAGAAGTCCATGTGGGCATGGAAGCACAGGGCCTTAGAAGTCTTGCAGTTCTGTGTTTGCATAGATGTAGATGTGCAGGAGTCAGGCTGTGTACAAAAAAGTAAGTGCAAAATCTTGTTTTGTGAGCCCACCTCCTTGTTTTGTGAGATTTTTGTGACCTCACAACAGGATGCCTTCTCAAAAAAGAAGAATGTGAAAAAAACCTAAGTTCAAAATCTTCTTTCGTGAGGAGGCATCCTCTTTCATGAGATTTTTGTGAGCTCACAAAAAAGATGCTTTCTCATGACAGAAGAATGTAAAAAGAAAACTAAGTATAAAGTTTTGTTTCACGAGAAGGCGTCCTCTTTTGTGAAATTTTCGAGAGCTCATGAAAGAAGATGCCTTCTCACAAAAGAAGACTGTGAAAAAAACTAAGTCGAAAATCTTTTTTTGAGACAAAATTCTCAATTAGTTTAGTCCCAAGAAAATCTGTTCATCAAAGAAGTCTCAGTAAGGATTTTTGGGATGTCCCAGAAACACATTTTTGGGTAATTTTTTTGAAAAGTCAGTCAGAATGGAGCTAAACAGGACCTATTTAGCTAGATGTATGTGTTTGTGTGTCTCGAGGACATCATTTTTATGGGTTTTGAGAGAACAGTTTTTTCAAAAACACCCAAACAAGATGACCACCAAATGAAGTAAGAATTTTCTCTCACTAAAGAGGAATTTGGGTTCACACAAGAAAACTCCTCTTTCATATGGCTAAATGTTTTTTTCATATCAAACATCTATCAGAAAGACCATACTGAACATGCTTAGAATCAAAATTTCAAACCCTTATAACTGAGCAACAGATTAATATTTTTCACCAAACCAATGAAAGGCACCATTCTAGGGCAAACCCTTTCAACCCTGAAAATTTCAGAACAGAATTCCAAACCATCTGAGCTGTAAGTGAAGACGAAAACAGCAAGAAAATCAAATTGTTCAAAATTTGACTATCCAGATCTCTGGATTCACACATCTGACTACAGCAAAACTTGGCAAATCAAGAGACCTTGCCCCCGCCCCCCCAACTGCATATGCACAATTTCATGCAATTCCATTGAACAATGGCGAAGCTATTAAGGTCCAAAGTTAACTGAATTGCTAGCCTTCAACTTCCAATGTCGCACTCTCAATTCTTACACACTCAAACCTGAAACAAAACTACTTGGGAACATGTGCTAATTTGTGGAATTTAAATCTGACAATTAACTCATATACCATAGTTTACAAAGACAACTCTAAAAACTGCAGAATGCTATTTTAATAATATAATTTCATGTCATTATAAACATGGAATACTGGTCAGTAGTCCCATTGCAAAGCATGTGGTAACACTAGATCTGCAGAACAGCTTTGCAGCTGCAAAACTGCAATATCAAAATGCACATAAAATCACAATCTGCAGTTTTAATGATAATTCTGCAAGGAAATTCAAAATGCATTTCAGAAGCAGAACTGCCATTCCATTAGAATTCCACTGACCTCTAATCCCTTCCTGTTTTTAGAGCAAAGTTGAAGACTTTTTTTTTTTATCTGACTGCGTATTGAATGCATTTTTATTTTGAACAGTAAAATGTTTGGCAACTATGTGGAGCATTTAATAAATATATCAATCAATAAATAAAACAAAAAGTATGAAAAAGAAAAGTACAAATGATTATGAATGATGACATTTATATTAAAGGTTTGAGCAACCCATTCTGTGTTTTGTTATTACATCGTGCCTTGTAAAGCAGCAGTTCAAAGATTTGAACAAATGAAAGATAAAAACTGATTCGATCATTAGTACAAACAAAATCTTAGGGACTCTAATGTTCCCTAACCCACTTCATTTCATTCCCAGGACACAAGAGCATTCCAAAGTCAGGACTTCACTGGAAATTAGATATTGTGACCCTTATATCTCAACACAGATGGCATTTGGCACCAGACAGTCCACAAACCACCTTTGCTAGAGTGTTTACCTGGTTCAGATCAACAGGAGGAAGGGCACACAAAAAAAAATTATATTTTTACTGGAAACCATGGTGGGCTTTAGCACTGGGGGCACTACTTAAGCACACACAGTCCACTCACAGAAGAATGTCCACAAGCAGAACTAGAACCAAGTAGTAGATTTTATTCTGATACAATGGACTGACAGACATTTGCCAACAAGGGCTGCAGATACAGAAACAGGTACAACAAAGTCCACAAAATCCACAGTAGTGATTTACTACCAACACGTTTGTTCACGTCTCCCCCTGTCTAAGAGGGTCAAACAAACAACATTATCATCTATCCCTCTTCCAGGCTATGGGGCAGGACAGAGCTTGTCAAAAGTGTGAACAATGTTGGGCTCATAATTTACCAGAGTCCATTATTTTCCAGAAACTGAACAACACCAGGTTCAGATGTCCCAGGGTGGGCAACTCCAGACCCCCCCCCCCCAATTACCAAAGTCCCATCTCCATGAAGTATTTTACAGGACAGGGCATATCCTCAGATCTGGGAGAAGCAATTCCAGAAACATTCCCAATACAGAAAAGGTCTTCTCCTCATATTCCAGACAGAAGCAAGTGTAGTTCTGACTTCTAGAATAGAGGGGTGGCGGCTGTTTTACTAAATGAACTATAACTGTGAGGGCACCATTTCAGTATTAAAAGAGTCTTCTGACAGTTCTGAAGTAAACTTGTCCCAAAAGGTAGGAATTCCCGGAGAGACAGGGCAAAACCTGGCCATTTCAGAAACTAGGTAGCACCACTCTAGTCAAAAATATCAGAAATGGGGGATATCCCCATAAGTTATTCATGGTTACAGGAACCATTGACTTTCAGGATTATTTGCCCTCTCAGCAGCACCGTACAGGAGAAGGTCGTTACCACAACTCGAATGCAGGTTCCTCTGTGAGCCGACATGGGGCTGAAAAGGGTCAGGAGAGAGGTGTCGCCTCTCCTGAGGCTCTCTTCAGTCAATACTCCTAGTTAACTGTACTGCTCTGAGGCAGAAAACTAACACAGCAACATTCTAATGTGGCTTATGCTGCTGCAAAATCCACTCCCACTTGGAACCTCTGCCAGATTGACTGACAGAAACTGCCAAGAGAGCCCTAGAAGATTAATTATTTGCTGTCCAACGTGCCTACCTAAAAGCCCACAAACTACCAGGGTTCTAGTCACCCTAGCCAGGATTTACACTCAGAATAACCAGAAAACCTTGCTGTCCACAGCAAGGGCGTTGGACTGCAACAGGGCTTCCCTCCATCGTGTGCCCTATGAGGGGGAAGGCCTACCTCTTCTACCAATGACCAGCATAGGCAGGTCACCACAGAGGACATGGAAGCCATGCAACAGTTACCTACCACTGGCTATCTATGAGATCCCTCAATGGTAGCATATCTGGCTACCTGAGGCAGCTTCCTGATGGGACGGAACTGACCACCTACCACCATTGGTGGATCCAGCAGCTTGTTCCCCATCAGGCACTTACCCAGTTCCACCACCAGGCACTTACTAGTGAGCCTTCTAACTAGGCACTACCTACTGCTACACTACAGGGGCACCCAACCATGCCCTTTCCCAAACCTGGAAAGTAGAAAGACATTAGCACCTCTTAAGGATAGGCACAATGGTTTGCATTTTTTAAACTAGCAACTACATACTTCACACCTGTAAAATCAGTTCACAATACTGTAGTACACGTGAAGACACATAAAACCATTGTAGAGCAATTCTAAAACAGTCCCTGAAGCACCCATGGATGCTTTGGTAGAGTCCTCAGGTTCTTCTTCTTCAGCTGCAGCTTCAAAAGAGCATGCAAAAGCACACAGTTACATACTACTTGGCTCTAATATTTTGTACAAACGTTTTTTATTAAAATTTAAAAACATTTTCTTTTGTATTTTTATGCAAACAGTATAAAACATTAAAATGGGAAAAGGGAACCCAATTATTCCATCTAATGAGAAATGTACTTGGGGCTGGGACTTCCCAGACAAAAGTGACTCTGGCAATTAGATGGTGAACAGTCCCAGAGTCCTCTAAAACAAGGCACAACACCTGCTGAAGATGTACAGGTACAATGTCAAGAATGACCAAGATGGCATACCGTCCAACATTGCCCCTTGGAGGTGTGATTACTCCACAAGAACATGTATAACAAGAAATGAGAAAACTTGGCCCTACCAGTTCCAACATGTAGGATGGCACTGGAACTCATAACTGCTGCCACCCGGTACCTCAACCTGTGGCTGGAACTGCTGTATGCAGACTTTGCGACTCTAATCTCCCTCACAGCCTATGGAACTGGAGCTGGAACTGGGCCCAGGTGAAGACTCAGCCCTCTTCTCCTTCAAGCGATGAGAATGCAGTAGCAAGTCATCGTCCCTGCAGAATGTGGCCTGCTGATCACAGCTTACAGCCTTTTCCAATATTTGCCAACATGGCAACTTTGTACATCAGGCTCCACTGAGGTGCCAGTCTGGACTGTCCAGTAAGCTTCTTCATGAATACCAATCAGGATGAGGTTGGTACACAGTGATGTCATCTGGGCATCACACAGGCAGCATGTAAACTGTCTGCCTCCCCTCTTTGTCTGTGCAAATCACTGTATCCATGTGTAGTGCGGGGCTGATCCCCCACATTCTAATACATTCTTCACACCTCCTCAGTAACTCAGCCATACCTGTGGGGTTCCACAAGTATCTTTTACCCGCAGTCACTCTCATGACCTCCTCCATGAGCAATGCTTCACAGCAGTCCTTTATTTTGTACCTAGCCCACCATGGCAGATATGGATACTTTTTCCGAAGATTTGTTCCACCCTTCTTCAGATTATTCTCTCCTCCTTACTGCTCTTTGGCAAATGATGCTTACTAGACTGGCCAGATGGTGCCACATCTGGTCATCCCAGGCATTCCTGCCCCAGGTTGTCAGGACACTACTATCTTCCTCCTTTCCTCAGCTGTCGAGGATTCCTAAGGAAAAGTGATGGCACTGGTGGCAGTGGGCAGCAGTATCTTGGGATTGTTCTCCCAGTGCAGAATCTTCTGCTGGCTCAGACACACTGAGCTCTACCTCAATCCCCACTGATTCTCCCCCTGGACACAGTTTGGGAAACCCTGCTTCACGCCGATCCCCAGCTCTGATGCTTGATCCTGCTGGGTGCCCATGCAGACCTGCAACTTTTCACCTCTCTGGACCCTTCCAGGTTTTTCGTCGCCTGAAGAGCTGGCTTCCAAACCAAGGGTGATGGCTCTACATGGCAGTTGCTGTAGCCACTCCTCTCTGAATTCCTCTAAATCCTCTTCTTCAGATGACAAGGTATTAACATCCCACCTAGATACCAGTCGGGCACAGTTGGCTTGTGCCCAGGCAGACCTCAATGGTTGGCTCAGTCCATAAGTCTCGTGACAGGCCCAACAGTGAGGTATTCGGAAAACATTCCTCCCGTGATGGTAGCACACTATACACTCATTCACAGGTCACCCAGGTAATGCCACATTACCTAGTGCTCCAGAACATCCACTGTCCTCTTCTAGCTTTCTGAGCTCTCTTTCCTTCTGGCTTATGCAGGAGAGCACATGCTGAGGGTAACGCATCTCTTCACTGCCATCTATCTTTTCTGGATGCTGTGAAACACACAACTTGAGCTGTTGTTTGTCGCAGTTATACTGACTCTCACAATGTCTTGGCCAAGTACAGGGGGACAATGTGTTTTGTTACCGATCCTCGCACTCATTCTTTGCCATTTAACTTGCACGTAATCTAATTTTACAATCCACATTGCCTAAAGGGTTTCAACAGGCAAATTGCTAGTTCAGCATTTTGCTCCCAATTTAACTACACTTGAGCTTCAGGTAATTGCACCACACTTGGGCCTCACAGTCTCTGTTCCCCGAGTACCTGCCTGCCCAATTAACCTTTCAAAATTTCCACTCCAGATTGGGGTACTGTACCTCTGCAACCTACACTTACAATTTGATCTGCTGTTCGTCCCCTGCCCTACAGCCCAAAGGCCTAGTTTACCAAACAACCAATTTGTCTCCCAGAAAGTTGCTCTGCAATTGCTGCATTTGCTCCCTTTAGCTGTTTGCAACATTAATAAAGTGCATTTGATTTAGAATACTCACATTCCAGCTATTTTTCAAACTCTTCTTCTGTCCTAGTCAAACAGACATGATCGTTTGATGCTGAGCACACTTTGCTACATGGGACAGTCACAACTGCGGTGGCCGAACACCGAGGTTTGTTGCACCTAGGGACTGAGGACTTTCCACAAAATGGGGCTATGCCCACAGCACAAGCTGGGTGAACTTTACACTGTCCAAATTCAAAAATAAATTTCCAACTAGGCCAAGATCCTTGCAATGCTGCTGCTCCATGAGCTCTGACTTCCCACTCAGCTCTGCCTGTCCCCACCTGCAAAGTACACAGTCAAGGGCGGGGCTTACCAGTTCAGCCAATCCTCAACACCATGCAATTTAGGGCAGGGCACTCTCTCTCTCTCTCTGCTTTAGGCACATTCCAAGGTTCTCTGGGAAGAATTTTAAATTGCAATTGAACACATTTTTTGTTCACCGCTCGAACTGCAGTTTGGAACCACTTGCCTTTACAGCTAGTTCTTCTTCTTGTGGGTACACCATCATTAAATTCATCACCCCAGGCAATTTCTTCTGGCAACCTAAACCATAAAATTCCAGACAAGTCCCCATTTTTGAGTGACCCTTCTATCGCAACACAGATGGCATTTGGCATTAGACAGTCCACATACCCCCTTTGCTAGGGTGTTCACCTGGCTTGGATATTGGAAGGGCACACAAAAAAAATTATATTTTTACTGGGAACCGGGGTGGGCCATAGCACTGGGGGTGCTACTGAAGCACACACAGTCCACTCACAGAAGAATGTCCACAAGTAGAACTAGAAACCAAGTAGCAGGTTTTATTCTGACACGATGGACTGACAGACATTTGCCCACAGGGGCTGCAGGTACAGAAACAGATACAACAAAGTCCACAGTAGTGATTTACTATCAACACATTTATTCAAGTCCCACCCCCTCTAGAGGGTAAATGAAACAACATTCCCATCCATCCCCTTCCAGGCTATGGACCAGGACAGAGCTTGTCCAAAAGTGTGAACAATGCTGGGCTCACAATTTACCAGATTCCATTCTTATCCTGAAAGTGAACAATACTGAGTTCACATTTCCTGGGGTGGGCAATTTTGGGCTCCCCCATTACCAAAGTCCGATCTCCACAAAGTCTTTTACAGGACAGGATATGTTCTTAGATCTGGGAGAAGCAATTCCAGAAACATTTCCAACAGAGAAAAGGTATTCTCCTCATAGCCCAGACAGAAGCAAGTGTAGTTCTGACTTCCAGAATAGAAGGGAGGCAGCTCTTTTTCTAAATGAACTATAACTGTGAAGGTATCATTTGAGTATTTAAACAGTCCTCCAACAGTTCTGAAGTAAACGTGCCCCAAAAAGCAGGAATTCCCTGAGAGATAGTGCAAAACCTGACCATTCCAGAAACTGGGCAGCACCTCTCTAGTCAAAAGTACCTCAGAAGTTGCAGATATCACCATAAGTTGCTCACGGTTACAGGAACCATTGACTTTCTGGATTCTTCGCCCCCTCAGGGGCACCACACTGGAGAAGGCCACCACCATGACTCATCACGGGTCTCTCTGCAGGCCAACTAGGGGATGAAAGGGTCAGGAGAGAGGTGTCACCTCTCCTGAGGCTCTCCTCAGCCAGTATACCAAGCTAACTGTACTGCTCCGAGACAGAAAACAGACTGACACAACACATTCTAATGTGGCCTATGCTGCTGGGAAAGCCACTCCCACTTGAAAGCTCTTCCAGAGTGACCCACAGAAACTGCCAAGAGGGCCCTAGAAGCGTAACTCTTTGCTGCCCTGCATGTCTACCTAAAACCAGACAATCTACCAGAGTTCTAGTAACCCTAGGGGGAACCCAGGGGTTACAATATTATGTCTCAGCAGGGCTGTCTTGGGTAATAAATTGCAATAAAAAACACATAGTGTTTTTGAACTCGGTAATAGCTCCCATTTCCTTGCCAGGCCCACCATGATTACAATAAGTAGGTTGGGGATGTACTATCTTTTCACTCATCATAAAAAAGGGCCTGCACAACCTTTTACCTATGCATTGTGAGTATAGCTTTCATTGCTACACAATGATCTCAGAGAAGGAGATTTTTTTAAAACTGCTGGGAAATGCTATATGTATTGTGAATCCACACTAATTTTAAAACAAATAATAAAACATAATTAAAAAAAAAATAAGGGTATAAAATATCACAGTAAAGTGTCCAAGGATGTCAGGAATGCAGGGCAGCTAAACAAGGTATGGGTAGCAATTTTTCGGCTAACAAGAATTATTCTGTTTAGCAAAGGTGTAAGAAGGTCTTTAAAAGTCTATTATAAAATGAGCCATGAAAATCCTGAAACCTTATTGGTTGAAACACATTACATGGCTGCTGATTATTTTCTGACAATTACACACCTCACTTGAACTACATATTTTTTAACAAATAAAAGACCATATTATAAGTGGGAATCACACAATCCAAGGTTTGCAGCCATAATGTAATAATGCTCAAATCATTCCTAGGTGCAACGACTACTCACTTGGCTGATGATATGATCATCAATGGGGTCCATTGTAATAACCCTAGGACCATTGCGGAAGCTTTTAATAAACAATCCTCTGACCTAACCAGCTTTACATCTGGCTTCCTCCACGGTCAGTCTATATCTCCGCCCACTCCACCCACCCCTACTGCTCTTCCCCCTCCATTCTATTTCAAGGCTATTTCTAAATCTGATGTACTAGGCCTGCTGAATACCATTTCTGACAACATGAGTGCAGGCTCTGATGGTTTAGAACCCAAACTTCTGAAACTGGCCACAGCATTTATTGATCAGCCGATATCACAGATTTTACCCTCTCTCTTTGCAATGGAGTTGTCCCAGATGTATGGAAAATGGCTAGAATCACCCCAGTCTTTAAGAAAGGCGATGAAAGAGATATGGCTAACTATCGGCCGATAGCTATGCTATCAATACTAAGTAGAATAATGGAAACTTAGTATCAATTCAAGTTACTGAATTCATGACCAAATATAACCTTCTCTCACCAACTCAGTATGGCTTTCAGAGAGGTCATAGCACCTCCACAGCCTTGCTCCACCTTACAAATGATACTTTAACTGCCATGGACAGTGACCACCTCATGGGTGCAGGTATTATTGCCCTGACAAAGGCATTTGACCTCGTTGACCATCCCCTTCTACTAGATAGTCTCCTAGCTCTTGATTTCTCACCTAACTCAGTTGCCTGGTTTAATTGCTATCTATCAAATAGAACACAGCTCGTTAGATTCAATTCTGCTGTGTCCAGCCCCATGACAAACAACCTAGGTGTTCCCCAAGGATCGATATTAGACCCCTCCTCTTCTCCATATTTATCAATAGCAACTCGTCAAACAGTCCCGACTGTTCAGCTATCCATTATCGCGAATGACTAGGTACTGTACTGTAATGATAAGAATACACACTATATAAACCAGACCCTTACCACTGCTTTTAAGTCTATTCAATCCTGGCTTTACCTTCATAAACTAATCCTTAATGTTGACAAAATGCATACTATGTTGTTTGGTTCAACAGTCAAATTAAACAACAATCGTGATTTATTTAAAGCATCTGGTCATGATGGCACAGTCCTCAAACCTGTACGCTCATTCAAATATCTTGGAGTACTCCTTGATGAAAACCTTAACTTTGAAAAGCATATAATGTCTTCTTGTAAATCAGTCAATGCTAAAATTGGAGCTGCCTACAAAACCAGCTATGTCCCTATGAAATCGGCTAGATTAGCAATAGCCTGTGAGATCTTGCTCCTGTCATTATCCTATGGGGTAGTCACTTATCTTAGTTCATCCACTACTCTCCTTAAAAAGTGGGATACCACTTATAACATCATCTGTAGGTATGCCTTGGCCTCACCCTGGTCTAAACACCACTGTCAGCTCTATGCAGACTTAAATTGGCTACCCCCTGCATTGGCTCGAACCTTTGCCCTTGGCTCCCTGACTGACAGTGTTATAAGAACAGGGATCCCTGTATCACTGGCCTCCCTACTAACTCCTCTGTCCCTTCCCATGGCCTCAGATCATCTGACAAATTGCTGCTGAAAACACAGAGATGTAAATCTAACAAAGGAACTCTTGCTTTATCTTACTCGTGGCTAAACTCTGGAACTTCCTGCCTCTTAATATTCACCTAACCCCCCAGCTGTGCCCAGTTTAAAACAAATTGTCATATCTTCCTCTTCAGTCAGGTCTCCTGTGCCTGCTTCAAACCCCCCCTGAATTATTTTGCTTTCAGGCTTCACCTCACTTCTCCAATGTTGCAAACTGCTCCCCTCTTGGCCTACCCACCTGGTTATGTTATTAAGCACTTATGTCTCTATAGGTTATGCTTTAGCTGCTCTTAACCCAGTTGTGCTTGCCACCCATGTTTGTAATCATTAAATTGTTGTTAATGTTAGTGAACTATTGACCCGTCCTGTTACCCAATCATGTAATTTGTCTAATCATGTTCCTACTCATGCTTTGTTCAAATATTGTTTGCTCTGTATCTTGTTCTTCCTGATGTCAAATGTCATTCCCTGCCTA
Organism: Neoceratodus forsteri; assembly: GCA_016271365.2. Lineage (NCBI taxonomy): Eukaryota > Metazoa > Chordata > Ceratodontiformes > Ceratodontidae > Neoceratodus > Neoceratodus forsteri. Next base: position 725,634,853 of record CM057453.1, read on the forward strand.
CCTATTGTAATCTCCCGGGTTGTGCCCTAAAATAGTCATGTCTTGGCTATGGTACATACCAGTAAACAAATTAAATAAAAAATGTAAAAATCAGATCAATATCCTCTATAGTAAATGAAGAAATAGGCTCCTCAAATTCCTGAGGAAAAACAAGGACACGATTAAAAACATCAGGGACAGGGGCCCAGTGTCAGAAGCAGCAGTCAGGCAAAAGACAGAACATAGGCTGAAAACAATATCACTGTGAAAATAAGTATGGGAGGCTGGACCAGAGGTGTTCTAGCCCAGAATCCCACCCTGGGGCCACTGAGAGCCAAGTGTGTCATGCAGCTGAGATGCTATGCTCCTAGGAAGGCAGGGCATAGGCCATCCAGCATTTGAGCAGCCTTGCTGGCCAACTAAGAAACACAAAAACATAGAACGGTACGAGCAGATAAAGTACAAGCAGATAAAGACACAACATCTGTCTACCCTACTTTGGAACCCTATCTTGAAACTACTGCCTTTCTAGCCTCCTACTTCTTCCCTTTATTAATCCCTTTGCAACCATTTCAGCAATCTTTGATCCTGGCAATAGATCCCTACATTGACTACTGTACCAGGCAAGCTATTCCTCATCCCCATTTCTATAGACAAGAACTTCCTAAATGTCCTTTTTGAGTTGCTGCCACTACCACCACCACCACCAATTTAAGGTTAAGGCCACCTGTGGCTAAATTTGTATTACTTGGAAAAGTTTGGAGTGGTTGACCCTGTTGTGTCCTTGCAATAATTTGAAAGGTCTCTGTCATGCCCCTCCTCCTCTTGCCTCAAAGTAAAGATTAAAGTTCTCTAATCTTTTTAATATGAGTTTCCTTATAAATCCTGGTATCTTTTATTAGCCATTAACTGGATGGTCTCCAGCTTTCCCTGCCTTTTCTTTCCCCAACTATTTTTTCCTCCGGTCCGCTCAAGGAACCTCTCTCAGGCAACCTGTTTGGTTCCTGCCGCCTGAGCCCCTCGTACTGTGCTTCCTCTCTCCCCCTTCCTGCAGCCAGCACCCTGGATTAACCCTCCCAGGGTGGGTCGCCCCTCCTCTTGGGAGCTCTTGCATGTCAGACTCGGCTTGCAGGTAAGAGCCTGGGTGGAGGACCGGAAGGCCAGTTGGAGAGAGTCCAGGGTGGGCATGGGGACAAGTGCCATTGCCTGTCCCACGAGGCAGTGTTTTCCCTGTTCTGCACTCTCCCTCCCATACGTGGTGACCCCAATGCTCTGGTGAATGGCAACCCTGTCTGCGTCGGGCACGCTAGTTACGTGCCGCCCAGCTTGCTACAACACCCCCAGTCTCCACCGGGGGTCGCTGGCACACCAGGTCATCCCCCCCTTGCATTCCGTAGAGGAGAGCACTACAAGGGCACTCATCCTCAACTCTACCCCTGCCAACCCCCAGCGCCCCGAGTTTGCTGCCAAACTCAGGTTGCTGGCATAGCTTGAGGTGTGGTGTCCAGCGCCTCAGCCCTCAGCACCACCAGGCCAGCCTCCCAGTCCTTTTTTAAATGTGGCTTCCAAAACTAAACAAGATACTCTAGATGAGGCCTCTTCAGAGACTTGTAAACTGGCAGTACTACTGCCTACCGTTGGGTACGTACTCTACTCTTTACGAAAGTAAAAAAAAAAAGATTTATTCATCTTTCACTAGGACAACCATTAGGAATGGGCAGAAGAGACCACTGCCTCCTCATTGGAACAGCACCTCCAACATGACACCCCACCCCCACCTGAACAGCACTGCAGTCATTGCATTGGGTGTGAGCCCACATTTTCAATATCAGGATCATAAGGACAATAACACACTGTTTAAAAAGCCACAAAAAGCTTTAGCGAAGCACATGATGGGTACAAATGATGAGGTGGCAGATTACATTGACTGCCAGGTCTTTTCCTTTGTCTTTTATCCCCCTACCCCAAACTAGCTCTGCCTGACTCTCCACTATTTATTTATTTATTGGTCTTGGATTAATACTTTTGAGACATAGGTTCCACATCAGGGTACACTAACAGAGCTAAGGATTTACAAAGCAAAATTACAGTGAAGAACAGTAATTCAGTAGTGCAGGGAAAATTCATGCAATGGCCAGTTAACAAAGGCAAGGCAAGCAACATTCAAGTAATATTCTAATAAAAGTACAGTGACGCAGGCAATAATAAGGAATTGACACAGACTAGTAAGTGCTCATGTAAAAATTAAAGTTGCAGAGTGAGATAGTTAAGGGAGATTGAGGAATAAGCAGGTGAAATCATTATAGCAGGTGGGGGGGAGAATATCAGCCTGGAACAGGCTTTTTGAGCTGGATAGGAAAGAAGCAGGGAGGGTGAAAGTGCAACGCAGCCAGGTAGGCTTTGTCAGCGAGGCTGGGAGGAGGCCATAAAAATTCAGCATGACTAGCCTAGGAGGCCAACTGGCAGAGACAGAGAAAGGATAGAAGTAAGGGAGGGGGAGAGGAAGTGAGCAAAGAGAGGCAAGAGTAGAGGATGAGAGATTACATGTAGTTATGAACCATAGGAAGAAAAAATGCTGAACAGCAGGGGGGGAGCTAGTGTGAACAGTCACAGCTAGCAGTAGCAACAAAATGTTTTCTGAATTCATGTTTAAAGAGGCCTAATGTTGCTGTACTGGAAGTGTCAGGAGGAGGATACTGTTTTAGCCAGGAGGAAGCCTGGTGTGCAAAGACCTTTGGGCTAGTAAGGTGTGGCAGTGTTGTACCTTGAAGATCATGCTATCAGAACTTCTTGTGTGGTGGCTGCGTTCATAGGGGTGAGGAGTTTCATTACACCAGTGGGTACCAGTCCCAGGCTCACCTTCTTTCCCGGGAGGCAGGTTTGGTACCTTAGCCTACCAGAAAACTGCAACCAGTTTGCCTAGGCGTATAGGTCGCATGTATGGGTTAGCCAAGCAGACCCAGTGGAAAGCCGAAAGGCTTTGTTTAATGCGACTATAATCCATCGTAGGGCAGCATCTGTAGCAGATCCATAAATTACAAGCCCATAGTCCACCAGTGAGACTACAGAGCTGAGGACTGTAAATGAGAGGGCCTCAGGTGTAAGATTATGCCTATGCAGGTAGAGCAACCCTATGTGAATATTAATTGCCTTAGCAATATTATCGATGTGATAAGTGTAGGACATGGTGCTGCCAATCGTGATCCCCAGGTATTTGAAATGATGGACTTGTTCCAGTGGGATCCCAGTGACATTAGTTATGGCAAGGGGGTGGGTACAATGTCTATTCTGGGAACTTGAGAACAACGTTGACTTGATTTTCTTGTAGTTCACAACAAGTCTTTGGGTACAGAACCATTTCTCAACGGCCGTGAAACTCTGTTGGAGCTTATGTTCCAGGGCATTGGGATCATGGTCACTTACGAGAGAACTGCATCATCTGCGTGCAGCAGAATTTTGCTGGGACAGGTGGCAGGGAACTGATTGAGGAATATGCTAAACAGTATAGGACCTAGTATGGACCCTTGGGGAACACCAGAGAGAACTGATTTACTGTCAAAAAGGACATTGTCAACCATAACTTGTTGAGAGTGGTTAGAGATGTAGGACGAACCAAGCAACAGTATCAACAGATAGACCAATAGCAGCAAGCTGTGGCACTAGGAGGACATGATTAACAGTATCAAAAGCTTTGGATAGGTCAATAAACATGGCACCGACCATTGCGCCATGATTCAGAGAACTGTGAATAGAACCAGTGAACTCAAGTAGAGTTGTGGTGGTACTATGCCTTTTGCGGAACCCGTGCTGATGCAGACACTGCAAATTATACTTGTCCAGGTAGTCCACTAGTTGGTCTGCAACTATCCTTTCAAGGGCCTTAGATAATGGTGTGAGTATAGAGATGGGCCAGTAGTTGCCTTGTTCGGTTTGGGCGCCACTTCTGAAGACAGAAATCACTAGAGCAGCGTTCCACAATTGTGGGAATTGGGAGAATTTGAGGGATGCATTGAAGATGTGGATTAGAGGAGTCAATATGCTGTCCAGGGTAAGGTCCACCTATTTTAGGTCAAGGGAGTCTCCACTAAGCCGTGCCTTCCCAAGAACCTTTCTTAAGTATTTTCTAGCTTCCCACATAGAAACTTGTCTAAAGTAGAAAGAAGGGTGAGAAGGGGGTAGGTCATTAGAGGTAGTACTATGGGAGCAATTTGAGTGTTGGGAAAAATCAGGTGGTAACACACCACTGAGATCAGTGAAGGCTTGATTAAAGGAGTTAGCAATGGTGAGAGGGTCAGTGGGTGGTATCCCGTCAACACGTAGCATTGAGGAGGATGACTTCTGACCCTTACCAAAAACTTCATTGATATTTGCCCAGAATTTTTTGCCATCACTCCAGGACTGGGTGAGGATATCCCTGAAATAATGGCTTTTTGCTAGGCGAATTGCCATAATGCAGGCATTACGAGCTTTATTGTTGCTCTGGGTGTCAGCAACTCTGCCAGTGGCCTGTGCTCTGTACCTTGATTTCATTTGCTCTAGAGTTCAGGGTTAGCCACGGATTGCAATATCCTTTAACTTTATGCTTTTTCAGTGGTGCATGCCTATCACAGATATCATTAAAGGTAGTGACGAAAGATTCTAACACTGAGTCAATAGAGCTGGCTGAGTAGACAGCTGATCAGTCATGCCTTTGTAGATCCTTTTTCAGGTGGTCAAGATGCCCCTGCTTGAGGACTCAATAAGTAATCGTTCTGGCAGGGGGTTGCTCAAGTAATAAGACCAGTGAAATAAGAAGGGTGAGTGGTCATTACAAGAATTGGGGAGAACTGTGGTATGAGAGATGTAGTCAGGCCTGTTCATGAGACCCAAACCAGCAATGTAGATGTGCCAGTTTTATAGTTCACCCTCATAGGAGAGTCTACAAGTTGGGAAAGGTGCACAGAGGAGACAGCATCCCTATAGGGGCTAGCAGCTGGTGAGAGCCAATTAGCATTGAAATCCCAGAGCAGTATAGTTTCAGTATTAAGATTCTGGGAGCCTAAACACACCATGAGTGTGTATAGCCCAGGTGCCTTCAGCCCAGGCAGAATATAAACTGAGAGAATAGTGAGGATTTGTTATGTTTTCCAATCATAAGTTTTATAGCTAAGGCTTGCATGTTGGTCCCTGTGTCAGGTAAGGTGAGCACAAGGGCCTGGAGGTTGTATCTTGTATAGATGGCACAGCCCCCCCCCTTATGTTTGGATAGGTGATCCACTCTATAAATGGTATAGCCAGGGATCATGATAGCTACATCTTGAACTTTTAGGGAGATCCATGTTTCTACCACCAATAGGATGTCTGGGTTGTGCTGATGGACCCATGCAGTTAGGATGACTATTTTGTGGAGTAGGCTGCAGATGTTTAATGAACCAATACTGAGGTATCCCCATTCCTCTGTGGGAGGGCTGTTGATTGAGGTGGTCCAGGATTAGGTGGACATTCCAGAGAGTAGTAGTAGCAGGAGGGCTATACAGCATAGAGTCGCCTTCAACTGTTTGTTAATTTTGTGCTGTCTGCTTTGTGTGAGTTTAGATGGAGAGTTTTGCCTGAATATTAAAATTCCAGGAAGGAGTGCCAGGGGTGAGACCACCTTGGTTGTGGTGGAGCTCGCTGACAGCCTTAGAGTAGAGCCGCGGCCTGGGGTAGTATATGGTAGGAAGCCCTGTGGACAACGTTGCAGTGCTGTGGGTATTCATTGTTGTTTCAAGCAGTGTAGAGGCAGGTGCCAGGAGTGGGTTAGCCTGTAGATACCTTACAGGAGGAAAGAGGAAGGACAGTAGTGCAACGCACATAAGCAGTGCACAGAGAGGGGTCATAGTTGCAGTATGAATGGATGGCAGGAAACAGATGGGCAGTCCTTTAAAAGAAAGGTGACTGAGGAAGCAGTACAAAGACAGTAAACAGTAAGGTAGAGGAGGGTTTACCTGCAACCAGAGTATTTAACAGAGGGTGAGGGAGGGGTGAGCCAAAAACAGGGTAGAAAGCTGATAAATGGAATTGTATAGCTAGTCGGCAAGTACTGTGCAGATGGCAAATGTACCAGAAGTTCAAAAGTTTCCCCGCGCACTGAAGCAGCCAATGGGCAGCCTGCAGCAGGGCTGATTAGCCAATTGGAAGAACAGCTTTCAAGTCTTCAAAGTCCTGATATTCTGTACCTGTGGATGGGTTCCTGGCTGGGAGGGTCGAGCGGCAAAAGAGTGCCAAGTGCGGCTGGCACTAGAAACCGGGTCAGAGCCACAGAAGTGTCCCAAGGAGAGAGTTGAGGTCCAGATCAGAAGTATGGGTCTTGCAGGTGGCCAGAGGATGGGAGCAGCAGGCCTGAAGGAGTACCTGGACCACAGCCAGAGCTATCAAGCCTGCTCAGGGCAAACTGAAAGGAAGGGAAAACAGTGGGTTAAAGTAGGGCTGGAAACAAAAGGTATCCAGATCCGGAGGCGGCAGACAGGGAGGACAGAGGGAGCAGCTAAATTGCTCTTAGAAGAGGCGCTAATAGCGTGAGAGGAAAGAGTAGGGAGGGGTGGATAATCCCAGGCGCCAGAGGTGAGTACTTAGACTATGGACATGAATCAGCTATGGCGGGAACAGAGGGAGTAGAGGAATAGAGAGTTATAGAACAGGAATAGGCAAGAGGCAGTGCAGGGAGACAAGCAGAGAAGAGGAAAAAATGTCTAACAGTGCTTAAGCCACGCTTATTTGAAAGCACAGCAATCAGGATTAAGGTGCAGGTTCTAAATGCCTGGGCTCAATAATTACACTTTACCTAGACAGAACTGAATCACTAAACTTAGATTAGATTACATTAAGTCAGATTAATAATGCTCAAATTCAAAATTTAAAAAACAGGGTAGAAAGCTGATAAATTGAATTGAATAGCTAGTGCAGCAAGTGCCGTGCAGAAGGCAAAGGTACCAGAAGTTCAAACGTTTCCCTGCGCACTGAAGCATCCAATGGGTGGCCTGCAGGAGGGCTGATTAACCAATTGAAGCACATCTTTCAAGCTTTCCAAGTCCTGATGATCCCTACCTGTGGCTGGGTTCCTGGCTGGGAGGTCAAGCGTCAAGCGCCAAGCTAGCCCTGGAAGCTGGGTTGGAGCTGCAGAAGTTTTCAAAGGAGAGTTGAGGCCTGAGGTCAGGCGTGAGTCTTGCGGGTGGCCTGAGGATGGGAGTAGCAGGCCTGAAGAAGTACTGGACCACAGCCAGAGCTGTCAAGCCACTCAGGGGTAGCTGAGGCTGGGTTCCTGGCTGGGAGGGTCAAGCGACAAGAGGCGTCAAGTGCGGCTGGCCCTGGAAGCTGGGTTGGAGCCACAGAAGTGTCCAAAGGAGAGAGTTGAGGTACAGGATCAGAGCGTGGGTCTTGCAGGCGGCCTGAAAATGGAGTAGCATGCCTGAAGGGTTCCAGGACCACAGCCAGAGCCAGAGCCAGACTATCATTTGGCCTAGAACTTCTGCGGCGGTGGTTGTAATTTCTGCGGAAGTTCTGTGACACTAAAACTACCACATCACTGTGTCAGCTTGTCATCCTGACTTCACTTTCATGGCAGTGGTTATAGCAATCAGGATGGTGGAAAGCACAGTAACACTAGTTCGAAAAAAAACAGACTTAAAAAAATTATTTTATGCCTAAAAAAGCAAAACAAATGTCTCTCCCTTAAGGTCCTAGCCTGTTACATAAATGACATATGCAGAGGGGATCTTATGTGATAAATAAGGTATTTCTATATGCATGCTATCTATCCCACTAATGAGGTTTCCACAGTCTATCACTTATATATTTGTATGTGCTTTCTACACCACTCATAAGGTTCCCACTGTGTATTACTTATATATTTATATGCAATCTGTAACATACATACAAATATGTGTGTGTGTGTGTGTGGTGAGAGAGACAGAGACACTGTGTGTGTGTGTACATATATATATATATATATTTTTTTTTATTATTATTTCCATGAACTTGCATCCTCATTCATACAGGTCCCACTGGAAATGGAATAGAGGAGTTATTGCAAAACTAATTTTTCATGTTAACCTGCTTTCCCTGACACACTGCGTAACACCATCAGGCCATAACATGCATGTGAACCGATTGTGAGATAGAGCTCTCCAGCCCATCACAATGTGTCCACTATGTGACAGAACACTGCACCATACCTTCCCAGGCTCCGAGCAGTGATGTGTTCCACCAATCCTTGTGCTGCCCAGCCAGCTCCCAAATCTCTGAACCTGAGTTGCCAGCGGAGACACAGCATGCTACCCTCTGGCCCAACAGCTGTCCCTCCACACAACTTTTAGGTGATTCTATCAACCAATGACAATATGTAATCAATAACCCTGGCAAAAATGCATACAGGACAATTATTTATTTAACAGGTCTATTCTTTCAACAGTTCTACACATTATTATATTCCACTTTTCTGGGCATAATTACTTTATTTTTCTTAAAAATGACAGTTAAATTTATTTTACCAGTTATTCATTTCCGATGGCATCTCTATACCTTAAAGGCACAAATAGGTTTGTACAAAGTGAGGCATGGACTTAACAGGTCTGTGCTATTGACAAGGTTTTATTGAAGTTGGCCCTAGTGCAATAATTTAAGACTGAAAATTGTATTAGGCTGTAGTGCAGGTTGAGCAAATATCACCATGCCTGATGTGCTGTGCCACCGTCTCTGGCAGTGGGAGCTGTGGTAGATAAGTGACTGTTCATTTCTGTTGCAGAATGCAGCCATTTCATTAGCTAATGTATGATGTTATAGCAATGATAACATCACATTCTGAGCATATAGTGGGGTTTGGATATAAAAAGAGGGGACAGGAACCAGATTCTATGGATAAACAGAAATATTAATAAAAAATCACCAAGAAGAGTGAATTCTGCGGCACCGCAGAACTTCTGTGGTAGATTGCAAGTTCTATGCAAAATTCTGCAGCCGCAGAATTCTAGGGGCCTTGACTATAACAAGATAACAATGACAGGCAGTCTGCGCTAGTGGATAGAGCAGTGGCGTGGAAACCAGGAGGTCACAAATTCAAACACCACTGAGCCAAATATTCACTGTGTGACCTTAGACAAGTCACGTCATCTCCCAGTGTACCAGTCCACCCAGCTGGGGAAATGACTAGAAGCAGGACCCAATTGGAAATAAGATGTTGCAGATCAGATGGGCTATCCTAAGTATACAAGTTTTGAAATAAATTAAACAAATAAATGTCCTGTTTAGCACAGCACTGTGCTTATTTACCGAAATTTATTTTTGGAATTTTTTAACAAAAAAGGAAGCACTGTTATACTGTTTGTATTAGGTTAATACCGCCTCTGAGACTACTCACAAAGCTCAACGGTGGTCTCACATGCTTTCTTAGGGTATGAGAACCGTAAACCAATGGTAATTGGCTCTTGTATGCTAAGGATGTACTGTAAGTGAGACCACTTGTACAACTATAACAGTGGTCTCAGTGGCTGTATTTTTTTAAACTCTCTTTATTGAAAAACAAATAGAAAGTACAGGTCACCGTATAGGATAAGGTAATGATAATGTCAATAACTACTATCAGAACAATGTCATTAAAATTAAGTTATTCCTGAAGACATACCCGCCTATGACAACATTTTGTCAATACAGTGGTATTGCATTTTACAGACTGCCCATTCATACTGTGTGTTATTAGAAAATTGAGGACAAGCAGTTTTGAAATACCTGTCAAATCAATTAATTAACTTGCATTTCTTTCTGTATATTTTACAGAGAGCTACAAGACCCATCTCTGAAGTATCCCAGCATGCTTTATGTACCCCTTGCTGAAGTTCACATTGACAATTAGGGAACAAAATCTGCTGTAGTATCCACCATGTGCATAATCCAACCCTGCCACCAGCTGCTAAATAAATCTGTCTGTTGCCTAATTCTATGCATCAGTTTTTCCATCTGATAGATTAGTCACATTATACTGTAGTTTTCCAAGGATCAATTTGGGGGGGCATGGGGTTGTAAACACTTTTTAGTGATGGCTTTCTTAGCTGCTGTCAGGGCAGTACCCACAGAATACTTCTGGTCCTTATTAAATCTGACTGATGGAAATGTAAAGAGAGCCAATGTGAGGGTGAGGGTGGGAAGTCAGTTAAATTTGCCACAGTTCCTTTCTACATTCTCCCAATAATTCTCAGTCAGGCAAAGCCAGAAGATATGTGAATGAGTCACCAGTACCTCCCCACATGCCCTCCAAGCTGCATCCCTCTGCCAAACTTTATTTACAGTTCTAGGGTTCTAAAATACTGGATCATAGCCCTTCATGCTAATTATCTCCACTGTAGTGTGAAGTATGTCTGATGCTTCTGGGAATATATGTTTCCATTGTTGTTTTGTCAACTGAAGGTTTAACTCAACCACCGGCTGTATTAATATACAGTACAAACCTGAATATCTGAACTGCTTGGTAGATATCCAATTGGTTGAATAATTGGGAGTTTATATAACTGAGGATCCCTATCTCTGACCCGGTACTCAAAGCAAACATGAAACAACCATGAGCAACAATCATACTATACCTGAAATTTTCTCTTTTTTCCCCCCAACAAGTATCAAACAAGCAGTGCAGGTGTAATCTCTGTGTGGCAGGCTGAATAGCTGACAGTATCACAGGCAGAACCAATACAGAAATCATGAACAATGAGCCACATGCCACAAACACTACAGCCCTACACTACTGTTCCTTGCTACAACCGCACATGGACCACAAACACTACAGCCCCACAGTGCTGTGAGTAGGACTGTCCAAGTTGTACTGAAAACAGAAACAGCTACAACACTAAGTTTTTAAGTCTTGGCTTTTCCTGTGCCATGCCAGAGCTGCTGTTTTCTCCAATCTGCTCGGCCTTACTCGGGGGAGAGTAGTAGTGATGGTAGCCCCTTCCACGTTCAGATTTTCTCCCGACCCCGTGGTTCTGTTCCCCAGATCTCTTCTGCTGTACTTGATAGGTCCGGTTAGTCAGTAACGGCGCAAGGGTGGCTGACTCTGACACCAGAGTCCCCCTGATCAAGGTCTCTCTAATTATATTACTGCAGTAATTACAGTATCAGTTTCAGGTGAAGCGGGATAAGGAGGTTTATTGTGATAAATTTGTGGTTGAAAACAGCAGTAAAAATGGAGAAATTAAGAAACTGGAACCCAGGCATGACTGAAAATTCATTAAGCGGCATTTTGGAATAAGGAGGCTCATTAGGCGAGGTTCTACTTTATTATTGATGGCAAGTGACATATTAAAGTTTTAAAACCTTCCCCAACCACACATGTTTGAGGGCAAATGTGCATGAGACACTCTTCATGGAGTAGGAATGTCTAACAGACAGAGAAAGGAGAACTCTGCAGGTCACGAGCTCCCTCTCAATCTATAATGGTGCCAGGGTGAGCAGCCTCATCACAATGGAATGCTGGACATGCTCCTTTACTAATGGAACCCACGCTAACCCACAGCATTGTTGCAGGCACTGTATTCGATGCAATGTATCAATTAAGAACATTAGTGACAGAAAAAATAAAACACTTGTTTTACAAAACTATGCAGTGTTATCATGGCACTTCCCTGTCAGACAAAGATTGGAATCTCTCTTTTTAGTTAAAAGAACCAGACTCAGTCCCTCTGTGGCTGCCAGTGTTCTTTAGTGAAACTTTTTGTTTAAATAAGACATACTTGACAGTTATACGGACTATAGTTTAAACTGAGCTATTAATATATACCAAGGTATGGGAAATGAAATTTCCTTTCACAAATATCGTTCTAATGGTAAAACACAGAAGAATGGACTCATGGAACTCACAAACAATACACAAGATTTTCCAAGGAAGTAGATCATACCACTCATTCTCTCCGTCTGTAAATTAGGGCCTCAGCTCAAAACAAACGTGGGCAAATGACCAAAATCAGGAACATATATCAAACATGGTAACTCAGGAATTTGTTAGGAAAACTTTTAGATTAAAAAAAAAAAAAACATTTCTGTAGGGGAATTAGACTAACTTTAACTACCAGGAAAATGCCACACTCATGAGCCAAAGAATTATTTTTTTTATGACAGATGAGGACTGCTTAACCCACCACCTAGTCTACCCATTTGTCCCTGCCTACAGTATCAGTGCAGATCCTACTCCTTGTTCTTGAGCACCTTGTCCTCAGAAAAATACTTCCCTCCTGGACCTTATTTACTAATTTTTGGCATTTAGAAGTCTCGATCATATCCCTCTTTCCCTCCTCTCTATCAGTGTGTACATATTTGGGTCCATAAGTCTGTCCTTGTAGGACTTCGATACAGACCTTGCATGATCTTAGTTGCCCTCCTCTGGATAACCTTCACTCTGCCTATGCTTTTCAGAGATGTGGTCTCCAGAACTGGACACAGTACTTTAGGTGGGGTCTTATCAGTGATCTATACAGAGGCAACACCACCTGTCTTTCTGCTCGTGATACCTCTATGCCTCAGCATCCCACTTGCCCTCTCAACTGCCTTGTCACACTACCTGGCCACTCTTTAGGTCATCTGTTATGATTACCCCAGGTCTCTTCCTTGTTCCATTGTCATTAGTACTACCCCACCATTGTGTACTCTGCCCCTGGGCTTCTGTGCTAAGTGCATTATTATGCAGTTTTCACATTGAAACCCAGCTTCTATACCCTTGAAGACTCTGCAAGTTTTTTCAGGTCACTGCTTATCCTTTCCATACACCCCCACCCCCCGAGTGTCCACCCTATTGCAGATTTTGGTGTAACCTGCAAAGAGGTAGACCTTGCCTTGCAGTTCCTCTGCAATGTCACTTATGTAAGGAAGAAGACATGATGAGGTGTGGTAGATAGCCTGATAAGAGCACACCCCAGGTGTGTAATAAGGCACAAGATGCTTACACTGACTGTCTTTAGCACCTGGGAAGTGCTCTTATCGGGCTATAAACCACATCTCGGAGTGTCTTATTCCACTTACAAAATGGGTCTCCCTGTAAAAAAAGTTTAATTTAAAAAAAAATAACACATAAAAATTGTAAATAAAGAGAGTAAAAATATGGTCATATCAACAGCAAAAAACAAAAAGTAGTTCCTGTCGTATTGCAATGGTGATGTTTAAATTTATTGTCACTAGCGGGCAGTGATGTCTGTCTCCTTCCCCCACAATACACACACACGCACACTAAAAATGCTGTACAGTATGCTTTCTGTATATTTTTTTTATCTTTCTTAGTTTTGCAGTGTTTTTCATATTTTCTGATTCTGTTTTCATGACATCATTTGAGCAGGAGCGAGAATGTCTGTGCCCACCCGCCCCCATGCACCACACATTCACATAATGTTGCACAATAGTGGTTCTTCTTTTTTTTTTTTTCCTTTTAATTACTTTTCTTACCGTGTCACTTTTTAGTGACAAGTGATGGAGTGCAGCCAATTTTAATGGGACCAAGCATCAGTGAGCGTCTCTCATACAGAATGCCATAGCTAGTGGTTTGCTTTACTACCACTTTCCCAAACTTCAAGTGCTGCTGTATGAGCGATTGCAATCACTCCATTTTGAAAGAACTGTCTGCTTACTACATTGTTATTAAAAAAGTTAACGCTGCGCTGGATGTTAATTTTCCCAACAGATACCGTCTGACTCACAAACACTAGTACTGTGTTGTGGTTTGAAAGTCGGGTCATGATGGCACATGCAAGGTTCACAGGATCGGGGGCAAGCAACTTTGCACTGAAGCAGCACAAGTGACATTTTAATTTTTTAAACTAAGGAAAAGGCATACAAAAATGTTCTGTGCAGTGATTCCCTTACTGTGGGGCTATTGTATTGTGTAAAACATGTCTGTAGTAACAGACATTGTGTTGCTTGGGGGTGGGGGCTGGAGCAACTCGGTGTCGGCCACGCAGATCTATGATGAGGGCAGTATAATTTCTGTTGTGGTGAGTCCTGACTGGCTAAAGAGGTGCCGGTTGGCACAATATGTCTTGAGAAGGACACAGCCACAGGTACTTCTCAGCCAATCAGGACACAGAAAACTCTCAACCCATTTTATAAAAAGACATTAAAGGGGAATGGTCCCAGCACTGATCTCTGAGGCACCCTGCTGGTCACCTTCCTTTCCTCTGAAGGCCAGGCTTTTTAGTTTTCCACTATAAAATTAAAATATTTATATGTTCCCTTCAAGAAAAGTAGTGAGACCATAGAATATTTTTGTCACCGGGATCTGAGCTTTTCATTGGTAGTAATGTTTTGTCAGCTCTAGGTCAGGTGATCATAATGCATGGCTGAAACATAAACAAAATGTCATTAAAATACAGAAAATATTGTGAAATAGATTACCAAATGCCTATTAATTTAAAAGTAAACATGGAAAGATATATATCTGAACCTGCTTATGAGCTCACTTTATAAACAATAAGTAACACGTTTATATGTTGAAACTTTTAACACCCATGATATAATATATTGATTGATGTATTTATTTTTGCAAACTTTTAACTAGGGAGTGCACACCGACCTGAGGCTCATTCCCAGGTGCAACCTGGGGTGCATAAGGTAGGAGAGAAGGGGATGAGCAGTAAAATATGAATACAAACAATGCATTATGCAATGTAATAAGTAAAAAAAGCCATATATATGAGTATGTTCAATTTATTTGACTTATTAAAAACATAGTAACATTAATTTAAAGAAATGTACTGATTTGTCCCCCTTAGAGATGCAAAAATCCCACAGGAAAGGATTACAGTCCCCTAGTGCATAAAACGTTTTAATGGAAACTATAACTTTTTAAACTGTTGCCACACAACTACAGACGTAGCAGCAAAGCCTTAAACCTGAAGGTCTTCCACCACCCTGACCTCACTGCATCATCGCAGGGAGAGCTGCAAGTTGCCAGGTGGTAGGGTGCCTGAAACTGCCTGGGGTACTGTGACCCCAACACCCAATATCGTCACCACGTAGGTCCTGTCCTTTAAAATGACATTGGGAGAGGGAGTCCTTAGGGTGTAAAGCTCATAGTAGTTGTTGTAATGCATGTTCCTTTCTGATCCCTCTCCTTGGCTTAATATCAGGGATAATGTCTTGAAGCTCTAGTTCCAGAACCAGCCACCACAACATTGTCAGCATACAAAATAAAAAGCTTATTTGCAGTGTTCCACTAGAGACTTCTGTGTAAGGTAAATTACATTTTTAGGGGAACATTCAGCACCAAGGGCCCCCACACTCAAGTGCACTTTGTGTGCAAAACTTTTGGTTTACTAACTGTTTATGTAGTATAGTAGATAGAGATAAAGCGAATTTAAAATCCGCTGTCAAAGTGAACACAAAGTGGCCACTTCGCATTGGCACTTCGTTACGCGGAATGCCCCATAGGAAAGGCACACTTCGCCTTGTCATTCCACGTTAAATGCGAAGTAAGGCAGAGTGACAACAATAATGGTAGTAACCCACCCACACAGTCACCAGAATTAATATGCCATCCCAAAATGCTACTGTCTTGTGTCAGAAAATTCCCAGTGTTGACGAAATGCTACTATCTTGTGTCTAGAAAATTCCCAGTGCTGACTAAGTGAAATGAGAGCGTAACAAGAAATGCAGTCTCCCCAGAATTAATAGACATTGCAAATGCACAGACAGATTAAGATTGCGCTGCACACTCAAGGGATACATACAAAAAGGCACACCACCACCTAACCAGTGCTCACAAGTAGGGTTGTCATGGTATGATGGTATCACGGTATACCGCAGTGTCAGAAGTCACGGTATTGATACCGTGGACAATTTCTGTTACCATGATAACCATGATTCATGGTATACTGTGCTATTGCGACCTTTCAACTAGTTTTTTTGCATCTTTAGGGACAACTGTCCCTTACTTGCCTATTCTCCCTGATGCAAGAGTTTGAAGAGGCTTCTTTTTCATGCAAAAATTGTTTTGTGAATGCGGCGTCCACTGTCTGCTGCAGTGCTGTACAGATTAGTAAGGTTAGGTTTAGGTGTTCTCACGTGTCCAATCCATAAGCGGACTGATGATGTCGGTTGAAGACCTTCAATAAATTTAAGTCAGTTTTGACTTCTTCCTTCCATTTTTTAATTTTCGAAGTTCAGTTTCAGTTTGTTTTAGTCATCATGTAATTTGTGTGTGTCACACGGAGTGCCACACAAGGCACACAGAGACCAAGTGAGTATTAAGCCACCAGTAATATATAAGTAATAACTGCTTCTTTAATGGTAAATGATGAGAACAGACAGTGCACAACAGCACACAAAAGTCAGTGTGCTGTGTGAGTGGGACTGTATCACTCACACAGTGCACACTGATTGCGCAGCACACACAAAGTGCAGCAGACTGCGTGCACAAAAAGCCACACTGTAAATGCACAGTGTGCATCATTATTGTCCTGTCCTCTGCTGTTATTTTGGAACAGAAGCAGAAAATGATGTACTGGTTTCAAAATGAGTGACATTCCTCCAGAAAAGTTGAACAACAACAAAAGACATTAGTTGAGGGTTACATCCCCTCCATGACAATTCCACAGCGCCCGACACTACAGTGACAACAGCACCAGGTTGCTGTAGTGTCAGCATGGAACCCCACCACTGCATTCAGGGGTAATGCACCCCATCCCTAAAACCATTCTGACTTGGAGTTGTTTATTTAAGTAGCAGGGTGTGGGGGGACATACGGGTGTCGACCAGCCATCTTAAATCCGTTTGCTGATTGGGCTTGAGCAATGGGTATGGAATGGGGGTGAGGGAGGGATCAGCAGCAGTAACCAGGCCCAGCATCAAAATCTGTTATGTTATTTTGTTAACAGTAACACTGTGTAACATGTCGTCTGTCATGTCATGTAATGATTATCATGTTAAGTTTTCTTATCTTTGTGGGTAACAGTTTTAACAAACTGTGGTTGGTTGTCACTGTGTGTACAAACTCAGACTGCAGACTGGTCAGCCACCTCATCGGCAGGGCCAGTGAGTGACAGATGAGACCACAGTGATCATTCATTCACATTACTGTTAACTGTTGTGCTTCCAGTGCTCTGTCTCTAGTGGTCATGCGTGTTCATGTTCATTCATTGTAAGTTGGAACTATAGAGAATAGACACTCCTGTCAGTATGGCAGAGGCACAAAACTGTCAAGGTTAGTCAGAGAATGAGATACACACTGAGAACTTTTCAGGTTCATTTTTTATCATGTCACTCTTTTCCTGGTCAAGTGGTCCCCGACCTCCAGCCACCGGCACCTGCACCCTGGACTTGGTCTGGCGTGCAAATTTATATGCCCTATCACACTGCTGACCAATGGCAGGACCCCCATAGTGACCTGTGGCATGGACCTGGTGAAGATGCTCTCAAGTCCAGGGCACAGAGCTTGGCCATCAGCCCCGCGGAGGTCACCCACCTATTTTCCACTTTTAGCCCGCTGAGGAGCTGGACTTGCAATGGCATCATCGCACATAACATGCAGACAGCTGCCGTGCTCCTCCCCCTGTGCATGCATGTGACTGCGGAGCACCTAGTCTCTGCTGGGTGTCACTGCAGCACGATGCAGATCCCTCACCAACCCCGGAGGAAGGAGAGCAGTCGTGGGACACTCAATCCTTCCTTCCAGCCCCCGGTGGCCCAAGTCCGTTCCCGAACCCGGGTTGCTGACACAGCGCAAAGTGTGGCGTCCAATGCCTCAACCATCAGCGCCACTGGGCCGGCTTCAAGTTCATTTTTTATAGTTTAATAACACAAAAACTGCCATGATGCCAGTGCCATTTACAAACTGCAGTTTTGCATTACACTTACATTCCATGTTTTTCAGTTTCAGTGATAAGAACTGGCACTAGTAGTCTGTGCGTTCCTTCAGTTTTCATTCCCAGTTGTTCCCCACCCCTCTGTCTATCTGATTCTGCAACACAAAGTCACTGCTGCCCAGCACACCTGCAGTGTGGATAACGAATTTGACGCCTGCCAGCACATGCCATATCCATGGTGCACTCTGCCCGCTAATCCAAATTCTCTCTGACATCTGCTGCTGTTGCTTCCTGACTCCGAGTCAGAGTCCTCCCTCCCTGTCGTCCTAATGTGATTTGTGTCATGATATTTCATACTTGGCATTGGCTATTCAGCTGAGCTAGCATATTTAGTGAAGTTGCTGTCTTGACTCATCTGTCTGCTTGATGCACTCAGAGTCCATCCAGTCCAGTTCCACTGTCGACCACGTCATGTCTCTCCCTCTGTCTGCTTGCCTGATGCCTCCATTAGAGTGGTACCTAGGATGGGAGTGAGTCCTACTCCTGACGAGTCTTCTCTGACTGACCCATGTCATATGTATCACAAAACTTTGGTTGGCTGGCTCAGCTGAGCTCTTGGCTGACAGTGGCTGGAGGCTACCTAACATTAAACCAATAAGAGAAATGAATTGCGTACTTGCCCTTAGCCTAGCTGCTAGCTTAACAATTATAGTCACTTGACTCAGCAGCCACCAACCATGGTGCTGAGGATATATAGGCTAATCCCTTTAATGCTATGCAAGACTCCAGTCTTCCTGAGTCATTAATCATATCATGAGACTTGACTCACGAGTCCGAGGTGGTGACAAGATGCCTTGAGTCACTTTGGGGGGGGAGGGGGGCTACCTAAAACAAAACCAAATGGAAAAAGTAATACAAATTCATAAATTTCTTAATTACTTAAATAGCTAGTAACATAGAAACATAGACTTTGACGGCAGATAAAGGACCACTTGGCCCACCTAGTCTGCCCATTTCCCTACCTACAGGATAAGCTGCAGATCCTAGTTAACCAACAACCTATTTCTTCCTACCCCCAAACAAGAATTGCCTTATGTCTGTCCCATGCATTCTTGAATTCTCCCACAGTTTTAGACCCCACAACCTCCTCAGGAAGTCTGTTCCATGCATCCACCACCCTCTCTGTGAAAAAATACTTCCTCACATTGCCCCTGAACCGTCCCCCCTCTATCTTCAAACTGTGTCCCCTTGTTCTTGCACATCTCTTTTTCTGAAAGATGCTACCTTGTTGGACTTTGCTGATTCCACTGAGGTACTTAAAAGTTTCTATCATGTCTCCCCTCTCCCTCCTTTCCTCTAGGATACACATATTAAGCTCCTTTAGTCTCTCCTCATATGGCTTCTCTTGCAGACCCTGCACCATTTTAGTTGCCCTTCTCTGGACTGCCTCCATCCTGTCTATGTCCTTGCAGAGACTGGGTCTTCAGAACTGG
The DNA here is from genome assembly GCA_016271365.2 of Neoceratodus forsteri. Taxonomy (NCBI): domain Eukaryota; kingdom Metazoa; phylum Chordata; order Ceratodontiformes; family Ceratodontidae; genus Neoceratodus; species Neoceratodus forsteri. Next base: position 725,654,108 of record CM057453.1, read on the forward strand.
ATGTAGTATTCGATGGGGTCTCACCAACTGTCTATACAGAGGGATAACAACTTCCTGTTTTCTGCTGGTGATGCCTCTCCCTATACATCCCAGTATCCCCCCCAGCCCTCCCTACTGCCTTCTCACATTGCTTGCCAACCATAAGGTGATCTGATATGATTACCCCAGGTCCCTTTCCATTTCTGTTGTTGTTACTACCTTCCCCCCCAATTGTGTACTCTTCCCCTGGGTTTTTGTTTCCCAGGTGCATTATTTTGCACTTCTTTGCATTGAATCCTAGCTGCCATACTTCTGACCATTCCTCCAACCTTGCCAAGTCCCTTCTCATCCTTACCACGCCTCCATGTGTATCAGCCCCGTTGCAGATCTTTGTCTCATCTGCAAAGAGGCATACTTTTCCTTCCAATCCCTCTGCAATGTCACTTATAGAGACATGAAAAAGGACTGGCCCCAGCACTGAACCCTGCGGCACCCCACTAGTAACTCCCCTTTCTTCAGAGTGGACTCCATTTACAATTACCTTCCGTGCCTGTTGTCCAGCCAATGTTTTACCCAGGCTACCACCCTGGGACCCACTCCCTGGCTGGTTAATTTGTTTATTAATCTTTTGTGTGGGACTGTGTCAAATGCCTTGCTAAAGTCTAGGTAGGCCATGTCCACAGCCCCCCCCCTCTAGTTTTTTGGTCACCCAGTCAAAGAAATTGATTAGATTCGTCTGACATGACCTTCCTGCTGAACCCATGCTGCCTTGGGTCCTGTGCCCACTGGCCTCTAAGTACTCAACAATTCTTTTCTTCAGAAGTGATTCCATCACTTTCCTACCACAGAGGTCAAACTGACAGGTCTGTAGTTTCCTGCCTCTGTCTTGCTCCCACTTTTGTGAAGAGGAATCACCTCCACCCTCCTCCAGTCCTAAGGTACCACACCATCCTCCCATGATTTGTTAAAAAGGGTAGTCAGTGGTGTCGCTAGATCCCCCCCTTAATTCTTTTAGAATTCTAGGGTGAATCCAATCAGGCCCCATTGCTTTGTCCACCTTCAGTTTTAGGAGATCTTTCAGAACCCTTTCTTCTGTGAAAGGACTGGGATTGACCCCCTATCCAGAGTGCTTCTGTTAATTGGATTAGGTACCTCCCCCTCTTCCTCTTTTGTGAATACTGAGCAGAAGTATTTGTTCAGTGTCCCTGCTTTTTCATTGTCCCTCTCTGCTCACCCACCGTCCATTCTATTCAGCCTCACTATCCCTCCCTTTGTCTTTCTACGCTCCCTGATGTACCTATAAAAGGTTTTATCCCTTCTTAACCGAGTTGGTTATCTTTTCCTCAGTTTGGGCCTTTGCTATTCTGACTTCCTTCCCTGCTTCCTTCTGCCTTAACTGGTACAGTTCTCTGTCCTGCTCCTTCTGCATTTCCTTATTCTTCCTAAATGCTATCTTTTTCTCTCTAACCTTCCCCCACCTCTTTTGAGAACCATAGTGGCTTTTTTTATTTTGATTTGTATATTTGCTTCACACAAAGGCTTGTTGCCTCTGTGATGGCAGTTTTGATGTTTCCCCATTGTTGCTCCACCCCTCCTTCATGCCTGTTTGTTAGTGCTTTTCTAATGCACTCTCCCATCTTTCCAAAGTCAGCCCTCCTGAAGTCCAGTACCCTCACTTTTGCATGGCTTGACTCTGTAGCTGAGTTTATCATGAACCGCACTGGTGGTCACTTGTTTAGTAGCATAAAAAACAATCAAAAAGAAAAGCAGAGAAATGAGTGCCTGCCACTGCCACGGCATTGAGGATATATAAGTCGATTCCTTTAATGCCAGTCTGCACTCATGTCGCAGTCACATGACTCTCTCGATTTACAATAGCACGACTCACTCAGCCAAAGCAAGTCAAGCAAGCAACTTACATTGGCTCACTGCCTCAGCAGGAGGTTACTGTAGTTAAATACCTGTTACCTACCTTAAAAGAAAAAAGCAGCCAGTGAGTGCCTGCCACAGCATTGAGATTGTATTATCTGTCAGACTTAGACTCATGTCGCAGTCACACGACTCGACTTGAGTCACAGTAAAGCATATTGACTCAACCTAAGAAAGTCAAGCAAGCAACTCACATTGGCTCACTGCCTCAGCTGGAGGCTATTGTAGCTAAATACCTAGTATACTAAAAGCAGCCAGGCAGCCACCATGGCATTTGGGATATATAGGCTAATTCCTTTAACTACCACAATCTCTCACAGTTGGCTTAGCTCAGCCGATTGGCTCTGGCTGTTGGCTTGGACTCGGAACTTGGACACAGTGAGTGGTGAGTGCAGGCAGGAGTTGTGTTGTGGTTGTGGTGGTAGGGTACTACATTGAGAAAGTAAATATGAAGAACACAAATCCAAATTTATTTGTACTACTTACTATTACTTTTACTAACTTAACTTGAGGGGACTGGGTCTTGGAGGGATCCCCAGCTTGTGAGGTGAGGATGTAGGAGGGACACTCAGCCTAATCATAGCCAGTGAGCCTTGATTTTCCAATCAGAACTGTTCTGATTCTAAGTAGTGCTCTTGCTGTGCCTGCTTCTAAAGCTAGTAGCACACTATTTCAGTGAAGTGCAACTCTGTCTGCATCTGCAACTCTAGTCTGCACCACCACCACCACCAGGAGTGGAGTGAGTGGACATTCCTTTCGTATTCAGCAACTCTCACCTTTAAGTTATTGACAATTTAACATAACAAAAATGTAAATCAAACAACTTACTACTCATACTCACTGTGCTAGTTTTGTGTAGTACTTTTGGTATTGGTAGCATTTTGTGCTGTAAGCTAAGAGTACAATAAAACACTTTACTTATAACGGTATGTCACTCACGTTTCAGACTGCAATGGAATGAATTTTTTTTTATATAAATCCACTTGTGCTCGAAGCTCCATGCTCATCATCGGGTCAGGAGGAATCTGACTTAGTCAATAAAAATATATTTCTCTTGCACATACTCGACTCATTATCTTTATTTTCTCTCATTAAATTCATAATGTGTCATTTACTAGTATTTTAACTACTTTTACGTGTAAAATTTGGTTAAATTGCAGTATTTTTGAATATTTAAGGTTTTCCATTGGAATGCATTATATCGCAGTATCCACGATAATCACGGTATCACACACCGCTGTTAACATATCATCAAAATTTCATACCGTGACAACCCTGCTCACAAGTCACAAATCCAAATCTGGAAAGGAATACATTTTGCCAGTTGGGGGATTAGTGCACAGCAGTAACAATCCACTAACAGTAAAATTACCATAAAGCAGTATAAAAAAATTCATGCAGGTGCAGTGAGTAGCAGGTTCACACTGCTGCAATTACTCTGTGGCACAATAAAAGGTGTCTGATTTAATGCATGCATCACACACACACACACACACACACACACACACACACACACACACACACACCACACCCACACCCCCACACTACAAGTAATGCGTAGCAAATTGAAAGCCTTTAGTAATATAACCAAATGTTTTAAACAGACAAATTATACACTGCTGCACCACAATAATCAGCAAAAAAAAGTCAAGAATTACTAAAAATATTACTGTGTGTACATTAACACAGTTGTACAAGAAAATATAACCAAAACAGAAAGACTGTTTTCTTCTCCCAGTTGATGTACCTACACCACAAATACGCCTCTCCCCAAAAGCACAGTACACAGACTGTTCTAAATTAACATTCAAAATCCACACACAACAATAAACACTCGATGATATGAGCACAGAAGGGTTTCCTACAATCGATGTACTAAATTTTAAGCAAAATAAATCACTCAAACAGGCATTTTAAATAGCTTTTAGAGGTTTTGAATTGCAGAGCTCTGTGAGCAAAGTGTCTCCAGCTACCACTACACACACACTACCCAAGCCAGAACTGAGGCTGTGCAGAACAATCTAGAGCCCATGTGACCCGCAATCCCACGAATCACTGCATAATTTCATTTGGAGCTCAATTACAAGGTGATGTGAGGTGAATTACATTGATTTCAATGTACTTCACCTTAAAATTGGTGGAGAAGTGGTTTGGGGAAAGTGGAATAACGCAAAGTCATTGGTTTCAATGGACTTCGCATTCCTCATTATGAAGCGAAGTACTCCGCTTCACACTGTAGAGTACTCTGCAAATTCCACGTTACTCCATGAATCACTTTGTGGAGTGCATTGGGGCCACTTCACCCACCACTACTTACAGTACAGTAACTCACATGTTGTACAGGAAGGAACGCGAATGCCTGTGGCTGTACTTCCATGATGAGCTGAGCCTATATTACAAAACTCCCCAATTTAAAAACTCTTATTAATAAGTACAATGGTGGGGTGGTGAAGCCTGGAGAGATACTACAAAACAGGCTTACAATACATCCAAGTAACTAGTAAAAAAATTAATGTTGTGATTCATGACGTGATCATGATTTGTGACTGCATTTGTGACCGTGATGATGAAGAACATGATTTGTACCATGAGTGACTCGTGATGATGGTCCTGACTTAAAAACGCATATTAATGAGTACAATGTTCATGTAGAATTATGCACCATACCAGTCCAGTACTCTGAAGGGAAGCCACAGAAACAACTGTGACTTAAGTTATAGATGGAAATTAGGCCCTAAAGAGATGCAAATGCACAGACAGATTAAGACTAGCTGCGCACACAGAGAGAGATGAAGCATGAAGGCATAACACCTAACCAGTGCTCACCATCAGAAACATAAATCTGGAAAGAATACCTTTGCCAGTTGGAAGTGTACTGCACTGCTGCAGTAACAGTCACTAGTACTAGTACCAGTAAAGATACCACAAGGTAGTACAAATATCATACAGCTGCAGTGGATAGCAGGTTCACATGCTGAAATTACTATGTGGCACAATAAAAGGTGCCTGATTTGATGACACGTGTCACACACATACTCACACACACACTAAGTAATGCGTAGCAAATTGAAAACTTCAGTAAGAGAACCACGTATTTTAAACAAACTAAAATTATGTACTGCTGCACCACAACAATCAGCATAAAAAGGCAAGAATTATTGAAAATATTACTGTGTGTACATCAATACAGTTATACAAGAAAAATATCATCAAAACAGAAAGAACTGTCTTTTCTCCAAGCTAATCTACCTACACCACAGATACACACCCTCCCCAAACACACTTCCACTGTCTCTCAGTACACGGACTGAATGTGTACATCAAAATTCAAATCCATACACAAACAATAAATGCTCGATGATATGAGCACAGGAGGGTTTCCTACAAGCGATGAACTAAAGTTTCAGCAACAAAAATTACTCAAAAAACTTTTAATAGCTTTTAGAAGGTTTGAATCACAGAAAGCTTTCTGAGCAGACTGTCTCCTACAGTTTCCTACACACTACCCTGAACTGAGCCTATGCAGAACAATCTAGAGCCCATGTGATCTGGAATCCATGAATCACTGCAAAATTCACCTTTGAGCTTAAAACAAGGCGGAGTACATTGTTTTCAATGAACCACTTTAAGAATTGGTGGAGTAGTGGTTTGGGAATGTAGAGTAACACAGTCATTGTTTTCAATGGACTCTTGTTACCCATTATAACACTTGGCACTCCCACCTCAGCAAGGTGGAGCACTCCGCAATTCACTTTTGCTTCGTGATTCATTTTGCGGCACGAATTGGGGCCACTTCACCCATCTCTAATAGTAGATTGTATCAGACTAATTTTTGCTTACTTCCAGGCTGACATCTTCTGCTACTACAAATCTCAGAATCCCATGCAGCTGACATCAGAACAGTACTGCAGCAGTGGGAGATTTAATAGCATGCAGTGCATGTTATATTTTACATAAGCTCTGGGATCAGATAGCCAAACATTAGCACTGGTGTAAACAGGGTTTGTACCAGTACAATCTGGGTTTGTGGCTCCAGTTCCAGAACCAGCCACCACAACATTGTCAGCATACAAAAACAAAAAGCTTATTTGCAGTGTTCTACTAGGCACGTCTGTGTAAGATAAATTACATTTTAAAGGGGAACAGTCAGCACCAAGGGCCCCACACTCAAGTGCACTTTGTGTGCAAAAATATCTTGGTTTACTGTAGCATAGCAGATTATATCAGACTAATTTTGCTTACTTCTAGGCTGACATTTTCTGTTACTACATATCCTAGAATCCTCTGCAGCTGACATCAGAGCAGTGCTGCAGCAGCGGGAGATTCAAGAACCTGCAGTATGTGCTAGAGTTTATATAAGCTTTGGGGACAGATATTCAAACATTAGCACCAGAGCTAATGGGTTTCCACCAGCACAATCCAGGATTGCAGCTTGTGCTGGGGAAGGGGGCATAGTCAGAGAATCCTGTAGCATGTGTTGAACCCATTAGCACCCAGGTACTAACATAACACTGCACTCGTGCAAATGAGGGGGTCCCATCCAGCATACAGGCACAGTGGCATGTTCAAAAGTTTGTGACAGTAGTAAACAGCATTGAGTGGTGCTATTTACCACCACTGAAATCCAATCCTTAACCAGGCACTGTTACCATCGAAAGACATGTCTGTCTACAGCTTAAGGAAGCAGGTTAGATGGAGAAAACCATTTTTTAAGAACAGAGAAGTATAGATCATCCTTTTCTATCCATTTTTTAGATGAGTAACCGTTTCCAAGTCCCCTGTTTGTGTGAGACTCATGAAGTTTGTTTGACACAATAAAAATATTTATTGGCATAATGTCTTTTAAATATTGTATAGGCCTCCTTGTATGTAGTAATTTGTTAAAGTTGTTACTAATTTTTCTGTAACTTTTTACAAAGTTGGTTGTTTTTCTTTATTCTCAGAATGTATGTAAATTCAACCATTACCCTTTTGGCATTTGGCTGTAATGTGTGGTTGAATAAACTAAATAAACTAGGCCCAGGCCCACACCCCAACCCCACAGATGGTGGGATGGCTGTACTGCAGGTGCCTGCCCTTGTTCAACTATCATGCCAGCAAGGTTGCAGGCCCTGGTATCCAGTACCACCACTCACTCTTGAACACTCATCACATGTAGCGTAAAAGATCCCTCATGGCTAGCAGCACTGCCCACCCTACAATCACCCATCCTATGTCAGTGAAACATATCCCTGGTGTCTAGTGGCACCCCATCCCACCATTTACCCTTCCCATATCCTGAATAGTTATCTCTGATGCCTAGTGGCACCCTCCCACCCTCCAAACACCCATCTCATATCATGAATAGGTATCCCTGGCATATAGAGGCACCCCCCTCCAAGCACCCATCCCCATCACTGATACCTATCTCTGGTGTCTAGAGGCATCCCCCACCTCCAGGAACCCATTCTATGTCACTGATACCTATCCCTCATGGCTAGTACCCCGTCCCACCAATGCCTGTTAATATCTGCAACAGTAAGCACTGACAGTCCAGTGGCACCTCCACCCACTCTGTCTGCTCCCGGTATACCACGTATCCCAACCCCTCCTTAACAGGGTCTCCAGGGATGTTTGTGAAATCCTGATACAGTAAGTGGCACAGCCCTTCTCTCATCCCCCGTTCAGTCACCATATGAACTGACAGTGAGCATGCGTACAGTATACTGTATACAGTATGCACACTCACTGTCAGCTCATATGGTGGCTGGCCAAGGAGGTGAGATCCACTGACCCTCCCTGGTCCACCACCCTTGTTACCCAGTCAAAAAATTCTATGAGGTTTATCTGGCACAACCTCCCTGCAGTGAAGCCATGCTGCCCATCATCCTGCAAGCCCTCCTCTTCCAGGTATCTGACTACCCTCTCCTTGATCAACACTTTACACATCTTTACACTGTATTTATCCAGCCTGTACCTAACATCACACCCACAAATTCTGCAGGTCACCAAACAAAGGAAACCTTATAAAAGCCCCACACAGCAGTGTCAGTGGCTCAGCAGGTAGCACACTGACCTCTGAGGCCGTGAGATCAGAAGGCTGTGGGTTCTATCCCCACAACAGACACTTGGGTTAAAATCCCAATACTGACACTGTAGTGCAACATGGGGGGTGCTGCACTCCTGAGGTGCAGTCTTTTGGATGAGATGTTAAACAGAGGTCCCGTCTGCCTGTTCTGGTGGAAGTTTAGGTGGATGTTAAAGATGCCATGACACTTCTCAAAAAGAGTAGAGGAAAATTTTATTAGAGGAACTGAACAGATACATACAAATGAAACATGATCATAGAGCAATACAGCTACCGTACACACACACACACACAAAGAAAGAAACATACAGAAACACTGTAAGAAAAATCATCCAATTTTGTCTTTCAGAAAAGGAACATTAGTCCAGCCAAGTACCCATGCATTAGGGGACATATGTTGCTGTTTGAACATACATTGGTTACATAAATCTTGTTCAATCAAACTAATGACAGTCTTCGTTCTTGGTACACCTGTTGTAACACAAACTTACAGCGTGACTGCCATAAAGTAAAATTTATAAAAGAAAAAATCAAACACATCAGTCCTTTTCCAGCCCCAGATTCTTCAAACTAAAACCACCAACTACTTTTGCATAAGTCACATGCTGCCAATGCTGATTCTCCCATGATCGTGCCAATGTTGCCCACACTTCATGGACACAGGAACAAGGAATAAGAAAGTGGGACATGGATTCTTCTTGTGCAACACAACTCAGTCTAGGGCACATATGTTCTTCCATACGTTTATGTTTAGCATTACCCTTAACAAATAACTGCCCGTGGGAACAAAACCACATCCCAAACCCTTGGAGGAATATATTGATCCTTCAAAGACTCCAACGTGAATATGATATATTGGACAATATATTTAAATTCAGCTGATGAGATGCTAATCTGAGTGTGTATTACCTCATAGAGTGATTTACTTGAGCTGAGCTATAGAATTTGCATTGTTAACCTCCATTTCTTTAATTTAGCAAGAGCTGGTCTAAAAAAAAACACAAATTCATCTAGACCTGGGCCGATATCACCCTCTGTTCATTCCACATCCTATAAAGAGGCTTAATCCAGTGGATTGTATATACAGTCCAAAGTGCTAGGCTGGGTCTAGTAAGGTCCAATAAATTGGTATGAACAAAAATACTATAAAAGAAAACCACAGGATTAATCAAACTTAACCCCCCTTTCCCCACAGGTAGGTATAATACTTCTCTCTTAATAGGATTTAAATGGTTTCCCCAAATTAACTGAAAAACTAAACTGAGAAGTGACACTTCATAAGCTCATGGCAGAGGATAGATAGCACTAATAAACAGGAATATCGGGAGAAGGAAAGTTTTAACAACTGACACCTTTTCCTTTTTGGTTTGTTTCCAAGTCTTCCAAACCTCAACTTTTGAATCAGGTATATCAAGTTTTGCTTTCCAGTTTAAGCTTCCATTATCCCCTCTCCCAGACCAGACGCCTACAAATTTAAAAGGGCCCATAGACACTTTTATCCCATGCCATGTCTCTGTCTGAGATTTAGTACCACTTAATGCATAAATAATACTCTTGCCTTTATTAATTTTTGCTCCTGTCAGCCGAGAATATTTATCAATTACTTCCAATGCCCGAACCCCAGATTCTTGATCTGCTACCAGTACACAGACATCATCTGCATACGCTGTCACTCGTGCCTCCATCCCTCCCCAATGGGTTTTATACCTCTGATACATGTGTCTTGTTGAAAAAGTTGTAATAAAGGGTCCAAACAAAATACATAAAGTAAAGGGCTGAGCGGGCAATCTTGTCTAACCCCACGTGTAATATGGACATATGTACCCAGCATCTCATTAACTAAGGGAATTGCCCGTGCATTCTTATATAATAGATCTATCCATGTCACAAAGGCTGATGGGATGCCATAATGAAGCAAAACACGATAAATAAACTGATGAGGCACTCTGTCAAAAGCTTTCTCTTGATCTAACAACATAAGATAACCATGCAGTGCACCTTCTTTACCCTGTTCTACCAGTTCTCGAATTAATAACAGATTATGCTGTATTAGACAGTTTGGCACTGTACAAGTCTGAGCCATGGAAATTAGTGCCGGAGCTGTATTCACTAGCCTGTTCTGTAACATTTTCAATAATATTTTGTAATCAGTATTTAATGAACTTAGTGACCGCCAGTTATTTAAATCAGTTCTCTCCCCCTGTTTAAATACCAGTATTTGGACAGCAATGCAAAATGAAAGTCTACTTGTAAATTTCCCAAACCCAGTTATAGACTACCAATAAAATTTATTTAAGAAATCACCAAATACTTCATAGAATTCAGAAGGTAGTCCGTCAATACCTGGTGCAGTGTGACTTTTAAGTTACCAATTACTACCTCAATTTCTTCTGTAGTAAGAGGCCTAATAAGGTCCCTGACATTCTTGTCTGACAAATTGGGAACATCAATTGTGAAAGTAACTCACAGAAATACAGAAACACAGACTTTGATGGCAGATAAGGACCACTTGGCCCATCTAGTCTGCCCATTTCCTACCTACAGGATAGACCGCAGATCCTAGTTAACCAACAGCCTATTTCTTCCTACCTCCCACAAGAATTGCCTTATGTCTGTCCCATGTATTCTTGAATTCTCCCACAGTTTTAGACCCCACAACATCCTCAGGAAGGCTGTTCCATGCATCCACTACCCTCTCTGTGAAATACTTCCTCACATTACCCCTGAACTGCCCCCCCAAACTCCATCACTACCCGTTCCTCAATGGATGGGGCAGTATACATGCCAGTCAAGTAACTTGTGACTGCTTTTAAAATTCCTGGGCCTTCAGTTACTAATATACCCCCGCAGTCCTAACAGCTGTCATAAATCTATCAGATGCATGCTGTGTACAGCTTTTAAAAGCATCCCCAAACCCAGTTTTACCAGAAGAACAGATTCTATATTCATTCAACATGGCTTTTGGCCTCGAGTATTGTAATCTCACCATCTCATTTTTTAAGTTTGAAACTTGAGTTGTTAAAGTGATATGTTGGGTATTAATAATAGTGTATACCTTAAGCAATTGTAGATGGGTTTGAGATATGTCTTATACTGAGTAGTGCGACACTGTGTAGAGTAGGTCCAAAACAAGGACCTCAATCTCTGCTTTGTATCTTCCACAAAAACTAATATTATTGTCTAGCACAGCCACAGACATTCTTGCTTTTAAGCATTCAGTGACAAATAAAATCACCTTATCCTCCTTTAATAAGGCAGTGTTCAATTTCCAATAGTTACGGCCATAATGGGGACCTATTATGCCTCCCAAAACTACATGGAGTATCACATGATCCGAAGTTTCTAATGGGATCGTATCCACCTTATAGATATGAAGACTTTTCTGTGTAAATAAAAAATGTATCCTAGTGGACAAAGCTCCCCTATGGTATGTGTGCCACCTTGTGAATGCAAAAGTCGAAAGGAGTCTTGCAAATTACACTGCTCAAGTATGCCCTTCAAACAATTACAATCACAAAATAATTTCTGTGTAACAGCACCTCTTTCGTGTCTATCAACCACGCAGTTAAAATCCCCTGCCCAAAGAATATGTTTTGTTGTAAGCAAATAAGGTTTAATTTTGTTAAAAAGATCTATTCTATCTTTTTTTTTTTTAAGGGAAGCATAAATATTAGTCAGTCTCCAACCTTCCCCTTTATACAGAAAGTCCAATAATACAGCCCTCCCTACTGAGATGTCTACCATCCTGGAAACCTTAAACCCATCCCCTAAATAAGACTCCTACACCATCACAAACTTCAGTGCCAAATGAAAAAAAGAAGGACCCAACACTAAAGTTTCTGTGCTGCTCTGACCAAATAGTCAGTGTTCAACCTAGTATCATGTAACAAACAAATACCACATCCTAAGTTTTTTAAGACAGTCAGTGTAACTAACCTTCGTTTTACATTCCTAATGCTATTAACATTGACTGTAGCAAGGCTAAGCAGTGAATAAGGCTCTGGGGAAGAAGACAGAAGAATAATTTGAGGTGTTTTTTTTTTTAACCTTGAACTCGGGACTCTTTTTTTTTTTTTTTCCCCCTCTATCCTTATCAACTCTCTGCTCTTGATGGTCCCCTTCAGACTCTGAAGTGTGAGGGGCTAATGAAGAGGCTTCAGAATCTCCCCCATGATCTGATTCCTGCGTGCCTCTGGACAGTATTTCAAAGCTATTTGTCAATAGTATCCCTTCATCTTTGGGTACATAAGCTTTGGCAACTTTAGGTCAAGGCCTAGACTGTTTAATACCTCATTTCTTAGCCATACTTTTAACAGTTGATGGAGGGGGCATTTCTACAATTACCATGTCTCCTGCAGGGTCGACCACAGTTGCATTCGTCATAACATCAGCTGCCGGAGGAACAGCCGGCTCTTCAGGCACAATGTTACTATCCACTTTATCCACCACAATTATCTCGGGGGTGAGGGAGGCAGAGGGGGTGGGGTAGCAGGCTTTGATTGGGCAGGTTGAGGTTTATGTGCAAAGGTTCCCTGTTTAGCCATATCTTTCTTCTGCGCTTCTTTTATAATAAAATCCTGACTCACATGATTAGTGTGATTGTGTTTAGCCCAAGGACAAGTTCTATATGTACAATGGCACACACAAATTACGCTTCCTATCCTCCTTACAATCTGAACTATAATGGCCAAAGGATAAGCAGAGATTACATTTTAACCTGTCGCAGGCAGAACGTAAATGTGTATAAGCCCCACACTTAAAAGAGGCCTTTGGTTGCCCAGTATAAAAGCAGCGTACCCTTTCACTCTCCAAAATCAAACTGTTCGGTAGATGTACAGGGCCTAGGCTGTTATTCCTTAAACGCACCTTATATTTCCATCCCCCAGTCCATAAATGTTCTTCATCAAGACTTGGTTGTGGGGAATCAATCACATCACATTTTTGTTGCATCCAATATGTAATATCATGCACTTACACTGATTCATTCCTGAATAACACTAACATTTTTGAGTGAGGGTTTAGTCAAGGGGATAGCACAAAAGGGTATCCATACTTCTGTATACTTAAGGAATCATATTTAGACCAGAAACGCATCCAAACCTTGTGGAGTATTAAAACTTACATCATACAGAATTGGTACCTGAAACGTGAATCAATGCATGTATTTCGTTAGAAAAGAAACCTAATGATGTTTTCAATAAACTTCTGCCTACATACAAAGCGGTCCGGAGCTATTTCCAGCCCCTAAATATGCCAAACGCACAGTGTTTCATCTTTGCAAGGGGAGCCAGTAAAGGGTCATTTCATATGAAATGTTCCACGCATTTTTAGACTGTTCAGCAAAGTTTTTGTGCTGTCGTGGAAAACTGTGTTCAGTGTCTGGCCTATCATCCCACCCTACAGGCCGAGTCTCAGAGCCTTCCGACTCAGAAGATTCAGACACCGAAAAAGGAGGTAGTGCAGTCTCCATATTATCTTGTAAGTTGTCTGAGCATTCTGTATGCTTCATGTGGGCAGTTTCTTCTCCAGCTCATTTTATTTGTCCTATATCAGGCATAATTTTACCCTGTGAAGGAAGTCATCCTGGTATTGGACTATGTGAGGGGTCAGGAATCCAAATACCTGACTCACCTCTCTTCCACTTTGCATTCAAGAGAGAATGTTCTAAGGAGGTTGGGGTACTCTCGTGTTTTACAGGATTAATATGTTCACTTTCTCTCCCTTTACATAAACCAAGCCTAGACAGATTAACACAGTCACTCGGTTGTTTCTGAAGAGATGGATTACTCACGGAGTTGGCTTCCTCACCGAGGTCTGGGAGCATTTCAGTCAGTATTGTAGGCGTGCAGCAGCTGTCACTGTCTCCTCCACACGCTCTGACTCAGGCAGAGGAATTCGTTTGATGCAGGTACATCACTGGGCTGAATCACAGCACTCTCAGCTGAAGCTGTACCCACAGCATTTGTTCAGTCAGTTCTTTCAGAAACAGTGCAGCAGCTCTCAAAATGTCCGATTTTAGTGATTCAGGCTGTTCAGCATTTAAATCCATCTCTTTAGCGTTTGTGTCTGCATTTTGTCTAAACCCTTCATACCTCAGTGATTTATTTTGTTTCAAGATATTTGTCAGCCAAACTTCATCAGAGGCAAAAAGACCCTTAGGTGGACTGCAGAATCAGCTTCAACAAGAGGCCACTATTTCTCAACTTCCATTGCTACTTTAACAAAACTGTTGGTCTCCTGAGCTGGACCTGTGGGTTGGGAGACCTGCACACCACAGATATACCAGCAGAATGAGTATTCAAAACACCATCCTCCATAGCAGCAGTGCCCCCACAGCAAGAGTAGGGAAATTTCCCTGGTGCCCTGGCCAAATTCCCCCTCATTTACTAAAAATGCCACTAACAGCTTAATCTGGTTCGAGGTCAGTTGGCTTTCAGTTGAATCCCCCTCCCCAGGGTCGTGCCTGAAAATAGGCAGAATTTGTCTAGTGCACTTACCCAGTCAACTAAAACTAAATAAATAAATAAAATAAGCCCCCCCGACCTTCCTGATCAGTGGCAGATACCAAAGTACCCCCTCCCCCCAATAAAATATCTAAGGTGCTAAACTGGTTCATTTACTGGGCTAGATAGATGTGTAGTGCATGTTTCAAACAGCTGTGTCTGTGCTCAGACTCAATCCATGTACTGTGTTCTGTCCCTTGTCCTCATCCATAGTAAATTGTCAACTAGATTCAGACTAGGCGACAAAACACTAATATGTTGAAATTAACTCAAATAAAATTCAGAGGCTTTTTGGACACAAACTTCTTGCATCTTTGGTGGTGGGACAGAGCTCCCAGGCAAAGGATCACTTCTCCCCAGTCAGACTGGTGGCAAAAATAACAAATTAAAAGTATTTTATGAGGAGAACAACAGGGGGCTAAGAAGAATGTTGAAAATAAACAGTAAAAGGAAAAGCAGCTGCTGAAACTCACTAGGAAACTGATGGGGGAAAGGGGTCAAACAGAATGATCCCATGCAGCACAGGCACCAAAATAATAAATTAAATTATTCTGGGTGCCTGCACATCTAATCACTTGCTTAGAGTCACCTCCCGTTAGTTTCCTAACTGGTATCAGCAGCTGCTTGTCCCTTTTACTGCTCATTTTTAACATTCTGCCCCACCAAGTTTCCTGTTAGCTTATGGTGGTCCATTACCTTGTACTGTTTTAATTTCCATGTTTTGTTTAAATAAGGGAAGGGAGGCAGAGAGGGCTGCCATCTAAAAGAGAGGCTGGTGACCTTTCTGGAAGACAATGGGTTCCAAGATGGCCATCAGCATGGTTTTGTATCAGGCAGGTCCTGCCAGACGAACCTAGTCAAGTACTATGACTGGGTTTCCGGGGAACTGGACATGGGCCATGCAATGGATGTCCTATATTTGGACTTCAGCAAGGCCTTTGACTCAGTTCCATGTGGGAGGCTGGGGAGGAACTGGAATACATTTGGGTGGGGACAGAAATGGTCAACTGGATCATCAACTGGCTGAGAGGTAGGCAGCAAAGGATGGTGGTGGAGGAACTCTCATCATCACCAAGGGACATTCCGAGCAGGGTGCCCCAGGGTTCAGTACTGGGACCGGTGCTGTTCAGGATATTCATAGCTGATATCTCAAACAGGATCTGGAGTAGGATCAGTCTGCTCATAGACAATACTAGGATCGGTGCAGTGGTAGATGATATAGAGGGGTGGAGGGGGCTGCAGGAAGACTGACCAAACTACAGGAATGGTCAAAAATATGGCAGTTGGGGTTTAATGCCAAGAAGTGCAAGGTATTGCACTTGAACAAGGAACCAGGGAGGAAATATCAGTTGGGAGGAGTACAGTTGGAAAGCACAGTGGAGGAAAAGGATCTAAGGGTACTAATAATGGGGAGTATGAACCATTCAGCTCAGTGCAGGAAGGTGGCTGCAAAGGCAAACAAGATGCTGGGGTGCATAGCGAGGAATCTCCTCCAGGCACAGAGAAGTGTATAGTCACTGGTCAGGCTGCACCTGGAATACTACAGGCAGTACTGGCTTCCATTCCTGAAGAGGGACATCAGATTGCTGGAGGTACAGCATGGGCAACAAAGATGATACAGGGACTTGAGGGAAAATCCTACAAGGAGAGGCTGGGAGAGCTGCAAATGTATTCCCTGGAAGAGAGGACGGATGGGGGATATGATCCAAACCTTTAAGTACCTAAAGAGTATTAACAGGATTAATACAGAAGGATTCTTCAGATCAGAAGGAGGAGGACACGAGAGGGCATCAGCTAAGATTGGAGGGAGATTCAGGAGACACTTTTGCATGGAAAGGGTGGTAGATAAGTGAAACACTCTGCCCAAGGAGGTGGTATCATGTAGAACAGTGGGAGGATTTAAGAGAGGGTGGGACAGAGTGGGGGGTGGTTATGCAGAGGGGAGGTGAGGGAAGGGTGGGGCAGCTGCAAGTTGAGGGGCTAGCTGCACAATTGAGCAGACTCGACAGACTGTGAGGCCTGTTTCTGTCGGCATTTCATATGTTCGTATTTATAGGGAACATTCCCCCCTTCTGTTGCTGCTGCCCCTGCCTCCATCCCAGATCCAGTCTCTGAGTTAGTTAAGCTTATCTTTTTCAAGCTTAAATGGTTTGTTTTTAGGTGAACAGAAGGGGACAGGGGACTGAGTCTTCAGGGGGTAATTGGCAGGCACGAATACTGTTCAAAGGTCTTTCATTCTTGGTGGTGGGACGGAGCTCCGAGGTGACAGATCTCTTTACCACAGTCAGCGGTGGCAAATTTAAATTACAGTGAAAGTATTTGATGAGGAGAAAAATAGGGGGCTAAGAATAATAATGAAAATAAGCAGTAAAGAGGGATGAGCAATTGTTGAAACCAACTAGGAAACTGAAAGGAAGGCTTGAACCAAGTGATCTGATGCAGTCCAGGTGACCCAAATAATAAATTATATTATTTTGGCTGCTTGGTCTGCATCAGATTGCATGGTTTGACCCCCCCCCACCATTGTTAGTTTCCTAACTGGTGTCAGCAGCTGCTCATACCTCTTTATTGTAGTAATGGAAATAGAAAGATCGGTTTGATTTTATTACAGAAAGAAACAAAAATGCATCTTTGCCTCACTCACAGATATCCTGTCTTGGAGTATGAGCTTGTTGGGTTCTGCCGATCACTAATTATTAATTATTGAATTATCAGACAGTACTGTGTGACAGAATGAGTTTATAAAATGATGTAGATAATGCAATCCCGCAGGTGTCTGTCTGTCAGGGCTGTTTGTGTGCACATGACAGCTCATTCAAGAGAGAGAGGAACTTATAGACAGATATACTATGGATGGGGTTACTGTGCAGCCAATATTCAGAAAAAATACTTTATAACAAGTACTACTGACAATAGTGAGAGGCCGAGAACACTGCATGCAGGGTGCCCTGCCTCGCAAAGCTTTGTACCAAGTAGTAATCATTTTAAACGTAGGTTCTGGGTTCTGTTGCAATATGAAGTCTTCTGCACTGCATAGAACAGTGTTTTTATCCTTTCTCTGTGCCTTTTTTAGTAAACACAAATCAGTCTGAACAAGTCTGAATTTAATTAATTAAGGAAAAGAGTTCCTGATATCAGGCATGGCGATTATAGACAACATACAATATTTTCAAGGTGCAGTTTTTGGAATCACCCAATACATTCTGTGTGTTTTGAGTGGTTTCTCAAAAAAAAGTAACAACAAACACTGAGCGGCTATTGTGGCTACAGTGGCTGTAGTGTTGTGAAGTTTAAACAGAACTTTGTAATGCTCCAATATTATCATGTTGTTCTAAGTTGTTCCTGCGATACAGGAACACTTAGAAATGATGCCTTTTCAGAAAACTACTATGAAACGTTCTGATCTAATTTAATCTCGTTTAACCTAATCCAAGTGCATATAATGCTCTAAGTAAAACTGTCAAAAAGGACATGTCAAATTATTAAACTGAGTTTTGGTAAGAAAGTTTCAGGTTGACTGCATGGTGGCTGCTGTTCTTTCTGCACCTAAAATAATTTTTCTCTGAGCTTGCAAGATATTTTGAGATATCATGGCTTTAAGGAGTTACCTGAAGTTCATCCTTGGTTGAAGTTGACGAAAGTGTGGAAGTGATTTCAAGCAGAAAGGGCCTAACTGCTGGGAAGAAAGCACACTCATATTTTGGGAACTGGGAGCCCGGAAAAAGGCACAATATTGTTTGGGACCTGTGACTAAGGTTTGCCATTCTTTTATATTGTCACTTTTATTTTTGCTGGTTTGAATCAAGCAGGGGTTTGCAGTGCTGGGTATCCATTTGAAGGTTGTTACTTTTATACCCAGAGGGAGTGAAATACTACTGAAATACCTTTTTCCTGTGGACTGTTGGCAGGTGTAGTGAGCTAGTATACAATTGGCAACAAACATTTAGGTGTGTACTGGTGGATGAGGATAGATTTCATTTTAATTTCTGGGTTCAGTGGAGTGGTTTGTGTAAGTGGAGTGGTCTGTTAATTTGTTGTGCTGGTTGTCTTAATGAAAGGAAGGGCAGCACTCACTGGGGTGGTGGTTCAGAGGTGTAGTTGTTTTCTGAAGGTCACTTGTTTGGTGCCACCCCAGGTGTGTCATTTCCTTTATACCAGACATTCTGACATCACTTCCCCAAGAGGGAAGGGGAATACATCTGTCATATCCTTAACAACCCAGCACAGTGCATAGAGGGTAAGCATACGTACACACTAACACACAAAAAATTGTATATATATTAAGCAGAAAGTGAGAGAGACATATGGGGAGTGGTGCAATCCACTAGCTGTGGGGTGGCAGTTTTCCAGGAGACATTCTGGAGGCTGCATTGCTGATCTATTCACAGGCAACTGTCTGCTGTGAGAGAGGAGGTTGCCCGTCTCCAGGTCAAAATGGCAAGGAGTAGGAAAGCCTCCCCCACCCAAGAAACACCAGTGCCACCACCGCTGCCTCAGAGGTTGCCAAGAAAGAGGAGCAGTTGGACCACGGTGGGCTCAGGGAGGGTGAGGGTGGTGGAATAGAGGTGCATCCCTCCAGTTGTACCTCTCCACAACTCATATGCCATTTTGGTGGAGTGTGGTTCCTCTATGGAGGCACCCACAGTGGAGACCAAGGAGGAATGCTGGGTACCTCCACAAGGGAGACCCATGGGAGGGTGGCATGTGACACCACAGGGGAAGGAAGCAGCTCCTGGTGAGGGACTCTATTGTTAGGGGGGTAGAACTGGGGGAAGGAGGGGAGAGGGAGGTAAGGTGCCTGCCTGGTACCATGACTTGGAGGGTCAGGAAGCGAATCCTTAGGATCATAGAAGCAGCAGCACAGGAGAGGATGCTAGACATCATAGTCCACCTTGGGACAAATGACCCTAGCTGGCCATGGGATCAGCGCAGTGCAGGAGGAGTTTGTGGAGTTGGAACTGAGCCTTAGACAGGTAGCATGCACAGTAACCTTCTCAGAGGTGCTGCCTGTCTCTGGCATGGGTGGCTAGGTACTCCATACCGTGCAGTTCAGTGAATGGTTGAAAAACTGGTGTGGAGCACAGGGTTTGGCTGCATTGGGAACTGGGGGTCCATCTGGAGGATGCAGGCCTATACTGGCATGATGGTCTGCAACTGTCCAGGAGGGGAACCAGGTTCCTAAGTGATAGGTTTAAATGCTTCATTGGCAATCCTTTAAACTAGTCAAAGAGGGTGCGTTGATATGAAGAAGGAAATTCCCGGTCTCCCCCTACAAAACAGGGTAGTTAGTTCAGTAAACAACAAGGTACAGAGGTCGATAAGGAGCAGGACAGGGGTAAATGGAGAAAAAGACAAAGGCAGTAAGGGCAGGGATGGAGCAAAAAAGGGTAAGGCCATTATAAAATGGAGGCAATGAGTACCAATGCCCATAGTCTGGGCAACAAGCTTCCTGAGCTAGTGGCCTTGATGGAAGAGGGACACCTGGATATTGTTGCTGTCACAGAAACATGGTACATGGAGAACCATGACTGGGATGTCAACATACTGTACCAAGTTACACAATCTACAGGAGGGACAGGGAGGGTAAAAGGGGAGGAGAAGGAGCTCTCTATGTAAGGGAAGAGATCCAAGTAACAGAACTAAAGGGTATATGGGGAGGAGAGGAAACAATGTGAGTCACCTTGGAGACAGGTAGTGGCATCACAATCTGCACAGGGGTTGTATACAGACCTCCATCTCAGGGAGAGAAAGTGGACAATGAAATGATAGAAGGCATCCTCAGACTGGCAGAAAAAGGGGAGATATTGTTGATGGGGGACCTGAATGAGCCAGATGTTAACTAGAACACATTTACTGCAGTCACATCTAAGAGTAGGGTCATTCTCGATGCCCTACAGGGAGCATGCCTCAGACAGCTAGTGTTGGAATCCACTTGAGAGGGAGCAATCTTGGACCTGGTACTCTCAAATGGGGATGGAGAGAGGATCACAGATTCAGAAGTGCGTATCCATCTGGGAACAAGTGACCACCACTCAGTGTGGTTCATGATAAATACAACAGTGGAGTCAAGCCATATAAAAGCGAGGGTACTGGACTTTAGAAGGGCTGACTTTGGCAAAATGGGGGCATGCCTAAGGAATGCAATAGCAAATAGGCAGGAAGGAGGGGTGGAAGAACAATGGGGAAAAATCAAAACTGCCATCAGAGGGGTAACAAGCCTTTGCGATAAGCAAATAAAGACAATGAAGTAAAAAACCACTATGGCTCTCAAAATAGGTGGCAAGAAAGGTTAGGAAGAAAAAGACAGCATTCAGGAAGTATAAGGAATCGCAGAAGGAGCAGGACAGAGAACTTTATCAGTTAAAGCAGAGGGAAGTGGGGAAGGCACTCAGAATAGATAAAGCCCAAACCAAAGAAAAGATAGCCTTTTATAGATACATTAGGAAGCAAAGAAAGACCAAGGGAGGGATAGTGAGGCTTAATAAAGGGGAGAGGGTGGGCAGAGAGCAACAGTGAAAAGGAAGAGATACAGAATGAATACTTTTGCTCAGTATTCACAAAAGAAGAAGAGGGGGAGGTACCTAAACCAAACAACAGAAGCACTCTGGGCAGGGAGGGCAATACTACTCCATTAACAGAAGAAAGGGTCCTGAAAGAACTCTTAAAACTCAAGGTGGACAAAGCAATGGGGTCTGACAGGATTCACCCAAGAATTCTAAAAGAACTAAGGGGAGACCTAGTGACACCACTGACTACCGTTTTTAACAAATCATGGGGGATGGTATGGGACTGGAGGAAGGTGGATGTGATCCCCCTTCACAAAAGTGGGAGCAAGGCAGAGGCAGGAAACTACAGACCTGTTAGTTTGACTTCAGTCGTAGGGAAAATGATGGAATCACTTCTGAAAGAAAGAACTGTCAAATACCTAGAGGCCAGTGGGACACAAGACCAAAGGCAGCATGGATTCACAGCAGGAAGGTCATGTCAGATGAATCTAATAGATTTCTTTGACTGGGTGACCAAAGTAGTAGACCAGGGAGGGGCTGTGGATATGGCCTACTTAGACTTTAGCAAGGCATTTGACACAGTACCACACAAAAGATTAATAAACAAGTTAGTGAGCCTGGGAGTGGGTCCCAGGGTGGTAGCTTGGGTAACAAATTAGCTGGACAACAGGACGCAGAGAGTAATAGTAAACGGAGCACACTCTGGAGAAAGGGGAGTTACTAGTGGGGTACCACAGGGTTCAGTACTCGGACCGGTACTCTTTAATGTCTTTATCGGTAACATTGCAGGGGGCTGGAAAGAAAAGTATGCCTCTTTGCAGATGACACAAAGATCTGCAACAGGGTTGATACACAAGGAGGTGTGAAAAGGATGAGAAGGGACTCAGCAAGGTTGGAGCAATGGTCAAGAGTATGGCAGCTTAGTTTCAATGTAAAGAAGTGCAAAGTAATGCACCTGAGAAACAAAACCCAGGGAAGAGTATACAATGGGGGTACTAACAACAACAAATATGGAAAAGGACCTTGGGGTACTCAGATCAGATGACCTTAAGGTAGACAAGCAATGTGAGAGGGCAGTAAGGAGGGCTGGGGGTTCTGGGATGCATAGGGAGAGGCAGCACCAGTAGAAAGCAGGAGCTGTTATCCCTCTGTACAGACAGCTGGTGAGACCCCATCTGAAGTACCGTGTGCAGTTCTGGAGACCTCATCTCCACAAGGACATACACAGGATGGGAAGGTAAACAAAATGGTGCAGGGTCTGAACCAGAAGCCTTACAAAGAGAGAGACCAAAAGAGCTTAATATGTATAGCCTTGAGGAAAGGAGGGAGGGGGGGACGTGCTAGAAACTTTCAAGTACCTCAAGGGATTCAACACAGTCCAAGAGAGTAGCATATTTCAGAAAAAAGAGATGTGCAAGAACTAGGGGGCACAATTTGAAGATAGAGGGTGGATGACTAAGGGGCAATGTAAGAAAGCATTTTTTCACAGAAAGGGTGGTGGATGCATGGAACAGCCTTCCAGAGGAGGTTGTGGGGTCAAAAACAGTGGGGGAATTCAAGAATGCATGGGACCAACATAAGGTAATTATAGTGGAGGGGTAGGAGGAAGTAGGCTGCTGGTTAACTAGGATCTGCAGCTTATCCAATAGCTAGGGAAAAGGACAGACTAGGTGGCCAAGCGGTCCGTATCTGCCACCAAAGTCTATGTTCTATGAAAGATGGCAGCTCAAAACACAGATCAAACTGCTGCAATATGAAGTCATCTGCATTATACAGAATGGTGTTTTTGTTTCCTTTCTCTGTGCCTTATTAGTAAATACAAATCATAACAAGTCTGAACTTTATTAAAGGAACAGACATGAGGAGCTCACATAACTGGGCCAAAAGAAGGATTTATTTCATCTCAGAGAGAAGCTACTTCTAGGGCAAAGATAATGAAATTCCTAAGAATTGAGGATAAATTCAGAATAGTACGGCTGTTCTGAGAAATGGGGAGGTTGAAAGCATACTGATTCATGTAGAACTATTTGTGATTTAACTCCACTGGGTGGAAATGCAGAGCAAACAAAATGCTGTGCATTTGGTATCTAGCCACAACCACACCTCCCAATATCAGCCACATCCCCACATGATAAGAGAACTGATTGAGCCTTACTGCTTACTGTTGGGGTACACAGTAGCCACTATAAGATTGCCTTATGTTGTGTATTTCTTTACATTATTTGATTTCACAGTGCAGTGCAGATGTTCTGATAAGTGCGGAGAGAAAGCCATGCCCCCAGAGCCCCTTTTAAGCAATACATCAGCATAGAACTAATGCTGTGCAGCTGTAAAAAGGCAGCTTGAGCTACATTTAGATTGGCGAATACAAAAATGTATCTGTACCAACAAGGTGAGTGTGTCTGAAAGAGTTTGGACTGTTACATGACCATTTTTGACAAACATAATACTTTTTTTTTTTCAGTTAATACTTTTTATTGTAGTTTTAAACATATTACAGACAACGTCTACAGACAAGACACTAAGTATCAATAGCAGAGAAGAGTACAAAACAGTATTATAGCCATATACTTCCAGCATGCACTTATAAGATCTAAAAGGCGTTATAGGCTAATAGCGGGGGGGGGGGGACAATATTTTCATTTTTACAGCTGCAGTGGGTGGAGTCTTGCAGATGTTTTTTTTTCTGTTACAGTAGAAAAAGGGAGCTCTCCTGATTCCTAACAGGCTAGATAAAATTAGAGGTTTTGTGCTGTTACTCCACTTTCATTCAGATGAGCAGTGTCTCAAAGCACTATTTTGTGTGCCAAGTATCAATCTGGGTAGAACTGTCTTTCAAGAAAAATTCATAGATCATAAACATGTCATCCCTGTCAGCCTTTCCCAGCTATAAAGAGAGATAAGCAGACAACCCTGGGACTACAGCAGTGAGTAAGTCAAATTTCACAGAATGGGATGTTTATGTAGTAAATCATCAGATGTTACAGCTCTCAGTGAAGATAAGTTAAAGGGCCCCTAAACACAGTTACATAGAAACGTAGAAGTTGACGGCAGATAAGGACCGCAAGGCCCATCCAGTCTGCCCATTTCTTTTCCTACCTTATAAATGTGCCATCGGCCTTTGCTCTGTCAGTGGCCTATCTATTCATAGTCATTTGTATTGCTCCCTTATGCTTATCCCATGCCTGTTTGAAGCCCTGCACTGTATTCATAGCCACTTCTTGTGGTAAGCCATTCCATGCATCCACCACCCTTTCTGTGAAAAAGAATTTCCTCACATTCCCCCTTAATCGGCCCCCCTCTAATCTCATGCTGTGTCCTCTTGTCCTGCTATTTTTCTTATATTTAAACATGTTAGACTCTTTCACCTTGTTAATGTCCTTAAGGTGCTTGAATGCCTCGATCATATTACCTCTCTCCCTCCTTTGCTCAAGGGTATACATATTGAGCTCTGTTAATCTGTCCTCATAGGAATTCTGATGCAGTCCCTGCACCATTTTGGTTGCCCTTCTCTGGACTGCCTCAATTTGGTTAATGTCCTTGTGAAGGTGTGGCCTCCAATACTGCATGCAGTATTCCAGATGAGGCCTAACCAGTGTCTTGTAAAGAGGGATTATTACCTCCCTCTTATGACTTGTGATACCCCTACTAATACACCCTAACACCCCCTAGTATTACCTGCTGCTTTAGAGGTCTGCTTGGATGATTTCAGGTCATCAGTGATGATGATACCAAAGTCTCTTTCTTCCTTTGTGACTGCTAGCAACTCCCCTCCCAGCCTATAGGTGGCTTCAGGTTTCTCTTCCCTATGTACATGATTTTGCACTTCTTTACAATAAATCCCAGTTGCCACTCTTCTGACCATTTTATCAGTTTATTAAGATCTCTTCTCATTCTGCCCACCCCATCTGGATCATCTACTCTGTTGCAGATCTTGGTGTCATCTGCAAACAGACAAGCCTTACCCTCTAGTCCATCTGCAAGGTCACTAATGAAGATGTTGAATAGGACTGGCCCCAGGACTGATCCCTGAGGTACCCCACTTGTGACTTGCATCTCTTCTGACTGTATACCATTTACCACCACTCTGTTTTCTGCCCGTCAACCAGTTTGCCACCCAGTTGACCAACTTCTGACCCACCCCGAGCCTACCCAGCTTATTTATCAATCTTCTATGTGGAACAGTGTCAAAGCTTTGCTGAAGTCAGTGGACTCCTATGCTTCCAGGTGTTGCACTATCCTTTCCTTAAGGAGTGCCTCCATAATCTTGCCCACTACTGAGGTAAGACTGACTGGTCTGTAGGTTCCGCCTCTCCCTGCTACCACTCTTGTGGGCGGGATCACATGAGCCCTTCTCCAGTCTTCTGGGACCTCTCCTGTGCTCTGAGACTCACTAAACAGTTCTGCTAATGGCTCTGCTAGTTCCACCTTTAGCTCCTTAAGTACCCTGGGATGTATGTCATCAGGTCCCATTGCCTTATCCACCCTGAGCTTAGCAAGCTCTTGTAGGACCCTTTCTTTTGTGAAGGGAGTAGTGCTCACCTCCCTCCCCCCTGTGTCCATGATGCTGAGCTGTGGGCCCTGCCCTACCTTCTCTTCAGTAAATACTGAGCAAAAGTATCTATTTAGGATAGATGCCTTTACAGGTCCTCCTCCTCACATGCTCCCTTTTCTCCATTAAGCTTAGTAATACCCGTCTGGACTTTCTCCTTTCACTAATATATCTATATAAAGTCTTGTCACCTTCTTTTACTGTTAGTGCTAGTGTTTCCTCAGTTTGGGACTTTGCCTGCCTTACTGCCTTCCCTGCTTCCCTTAGGGCAGTTTGGTATGCCTCCTATCTTCATCCCTGTGTTCCCTTATATTTCCTGAAGGCCAGCCTTTTGGCTCTGACCTTTTCTGCTACTGTATTTGAGAACCAAAGTGGTTTCCTTCTTCTTTTGCACTTCCTTTTCTGTCTAACACAATGGGATGTTGCTTCAAGTATTGCATCCTTAATGCTTGCCCACTTTGCCTGTACCCCCTCACCTGTGTTTCTTTTTGCCAGGGCTAGCTTAACTCTGTTGGCCATCTTATCAAAGTCAGCTCCTCTGAAGTCCCATATTTTTGCCTTGGAATGGGATGATTTAGATGTAGTAGCCAAATTGAACCATACCATGTGATGGTCACTGGCCCCCAGGTGACCTTCTACCTGGAGATCTGTAATCCCTTCCTTGTTAGTCAGTGCTAGATCTAGGATAGCTCTGTCTCTTGTGGGTTGCTGTACCAATTGTTTGAGGCCCTCCTGCAGGGAATCCACTATGTGTCTAGTTCTGGCAGATGTTCCTGCTGGTATTGACCAATCTGTATCCGGCGATGTTGAAGTCTCCCATTATCAGAACCTCCCTTTAGCTGTCATGTTTTGTATATCTTCTAACAGTAATGTGTCTATGTCCTCACCCTGGTCTGGGGGCCTATAGACAACCCCAGTTCTTACGGCTGTCCCATTTCCTGTTTCCAGGGTGACCCACAGTTCCTCTAGCTCCTTATGTGTATTCTGAATGTCTGTAGCTTTGATATTTTCATTGACATACAGGGCCACTCCTCCCCCCCTTTTTGCACCTCGGTCTCTTCTGAACAATACATAGCCAGGTACTGAAGTCTCCCAAGTGTGGTTACTGGTAAACCACATCTCACTAATTGCTACTATGTCCAGTTTAGCCTCTGACATTATTGCCTGCAGGTCTGGGATCTTATTTCCCAGGCTGTGAGCATTTGTGTACATGATTTTCCATTGGCCAGATTTTGGTGCGTTAGTTGTTGGGTGAGGTTTGGCATTACCCCTGTGCATTGTATGGGGAGACAAACCTTTTTTCTTACCTGGTGATGCAAATGAACTGCAAACATGCTGAATCCCTCTTTGACCACTAGCTGAGGGGGGAGGGGTGTTCTTCCCATTCAACATATGGGGTGCTGCACCCCTCTCCCCATTTGCTAGTTTAAATATTCTGCAATGATGTCAAACTTCTGCCCCAATGCACTGACTCCCTCCTTAGTCAGATGCAGTCCATCAAATTTAAAGAACTTTCGCTCCCAGAACTGTTGTCAGTTCCCTACAAATCTGTGTCCTTTTTCCTGGCACCAGCCCTTGAGCCACGTGTTTAGCTCTCCTATCTCCCCTTCTCTGACCTTCCGTCCATCTGCTCCCCTCTCCCAGACTGGCAGGATCTCAGAAAAGGAGATGCCGGACGAAATAGATGATAGTTTGTCACCCAGCCTGGTCAGGTGTTCCTTGGTCTCCATCAACTGACCGCTGGCGGTAGATCATTAGTCCGTATGTGCACTAGACATCAATGTTTTCTCCTGCTTTGTGAACAATTTAGCTAATGCGGTCAGTGTCTCTCCATGCTGATGTACCTGGGAGACATCTGACCATTACCCCTGGCTGGAGATGGGTATCAACTCCCCGAATCATGGAGTCTCCTATGATCAGAAGTTTTTTGGATTTCCTTTTTGCTTTCTTTGTTTTGGTTCCTGATTTGGGTGGGTTTTGTTGTGCTAGCTCCTGTGCTGCAGTGTCCTGCTCGGCAGTGTCTTCTGCCTCTTTGATTTCAGAGATAGAGGAAGATACCTGTTTGTAGTGTTTGTATGGTTTTTAGAGGTAACATGTTGGAGAGCAGAGAGTGATGGGGTGCCCGATTTGCCCCTCCTACCCACCTGCCAACCTCCTGGACCAACTACCCTCTGCGGTTGAGGTTTTTCTGTTGGATGCTGGGAAATGGCGGGTGGTTCTTATAATGTATTCCTCTTGAATATGAAATTTGAGGCATGCAATCTCTGCCCATGCTGCCGGAGCTGAGCCCTAAGATCTCCAAAGGCCCAGCATGGAGGACAGTGTCCTAAATCCTGTAAATCTGTCCTTCGGAAAATTGTTCCACAGTACCTGCAGTTAATGATATCCATTCCAGATAAGTTGCTGGGTTTATAGCCTAGTCAGAGTAATTAGAAGGAAAAAAAAGGAAAAAAATGCAAGTAATGGTTTGATTGTGTTTTGTTTACTTGTTATAGCAAGTTAAATTACTAGTGCCCCTGTAAATGAGCTCACTTTGTGGAGGCCCCACTGATCCACCCCTTCCTGCTCTGCCACAGGAAATGTCACAACTGTGGTACCCTATAAAAGGAGTGTAGTGTGGGGTGGTTGGGGATGGGGTTGGGTGGCTGGGCCCTTCCCCTGCCAAAAAAGAAGAACCACGGACGAAAGAACAAGGAGGTAAGAGCAGAAACAATCAGTCAACAATAAATGCAGTAACCCTGAAAGCTTATCCTTATGTTAGATAAAACTGTAAAACCTGTAAAACACCAGCTGTAATAATTTCAGAAGAAATATAGCTGTAAGAAACACTTGCTACAGAGAAAAATAAAACAATGAAATGTTAGCAACAAACAGTAGCAATCCCTGTGAGTCAAAATAAAACAACACCACACAGTAAATCTGCTTAGCCAAAATAAGTCTTAATCCTTTCCCTTGCTCTGGTAAGTTTCTCTACTCTGCCTTTCAAGCAGTCTTAGAAGGAAAGAGCTCAGGTGAAGCTAGGTGCCTTGGCCAGCAAACCAAGTCTTCTACCTCAGTTCATTTAAGTTACAGTTTTTTTTTTTACAGTGGAGGTTTGAAATTAACTGTTCATATTTATTTATTTATTTAAGAGATTTACCAGGAAAGGCATACTGAGCAGGGTACCGCTCGATTACAGATGCGTCCTGGGGGTAGGGGGTTACAAGTGTGTAGTACATAAATACATAAAGCACTATAGAACATACATAAATTGTAGATATCCAGCAAAGGCCTAACGAGATGGGTGAAGTAGCTGAGATGCATGTAGAGTTGTACAAAGTGAGGAGTATTTACAGGCAGTGAATACAGTAGCAGTATTTACAGGCAGTGATGCAGTAGCAAATAACAGCAATTTCATAGTGAGATTAGATTTACCTACTAGATGGGTAGGTGAGAATATCAAACAATAACAGAGAAGGGTCAAACAAAGATGACGTATGGTACTGATTTAGAAATGGAGCCCAGGATAGCTGATAAGAATTGAGCAGGGAGTTCAGCAATGGGGAAGGCATAAGCAGTTGGTGGCAAAATGCGTTTTGAGGAGGGCATTTTGATGTGGGGTACTTGTGGTGTGTCTGATGTTGGCTGCTAGGGAGTTCCATAATTTGGGGAGTCTGAAGCTGAAAGCAACCTGACCTGATTGGGTGGATCTGTGGGGGATGTGGAGAAGTCTGGAGTCAGAGTTCCTGAGATCATAGGTAGGTGGGTGATGGCGGTTAGGGATGTTGATAGGTAGGAGGGCAGCGATGTGACCAGAATTTAGCAGAGATTCTAGTGCAGTGCAACAATCACCGATTTTGGAGTGATGGGAGGTCAAGGGATTTGTAGAGGTGCCAGTGGTGGGTGTTTGCAGGACAATCCAAAGTGAACCAGCAGAAGGAGTTATAAATAGGGTCAGAGCCTGGCTAAGGATGTTTGGGGCGTGCACCGAATGACACTGCCATAGTCAAAAATTGAAGGATCATTTTTGTATCATTTCTTGCCTGGTTTGTGTAGGGATGCAGAACTTGTTCCAATAGAGAGCTCCCAGCATGAGATGTAATTTTTTGCAGACCTCTACATGAGTTGCAAAATCAAGGTGCTGATCCAGCCAGACGCCGAGATAATGATATGAGAGTTGACCTCAAGTGGGTCCTATCCAAGGTAAAGATGATGGGCGCATCCTTTAGCCGGGTTAGATTGGCACAGGAGCTGAAGGTGAGGGAGACAGTTTTTTTTGAGTTTAGGAATAGTTGGTTCTTTATGAACCAGCGTTGGATGGAGTCGAAGTCCTTCTGAAGGTGAGATGCTACAGTGGTACCAGATGGGCCAGAGGCAAATATCACCGTATCGTCTGCATACATATGGATACCAGATTGTGTGCAGACAGTAGGCAGGTTGTTGAGGAAAACTGAGAAGAGCAGCGGGCCAAGTACAGACCCTTGAGGTATGCCACTGGTGACAGGGAGGGGGGAGGATAGAGCCGTACCGATGCGGACTGTTTGTGACCTGCCTGACAGGTATAAATGGAACCAACTGAGTACTGTCGTCATCAGACCAGTTTGGGCAAGTTTAGATATCAAGGGGGGTGAGAGACTGTGTCAAGGCTTTTGATAGGTCTATAAAAATAGCTGCGGTAATGTCCCCGTTGTCAATGCCTGCAAGGATGGAGTTGGTGAGACGAAGGAGGGATGTGGTGGTGGAGTGATATTTTTCTGAAGCCAGCTTGAAAGGGGGTGTAAAAGGAGATTGTATCAAGATAATTGTGTAGCTGGGATAGAACAAGGCACTCTTGAATTTTGGCAAGGATGGGGAGCAGAGATACAGGCCAATAGTTTGAAGGGGAGGAGGGTTCCCCTCCCTTAGGGAGTGGAATGACTGTGGCCTGTTTCTATTTTGTAGGGACAGCACCAAGTTTAAATGACAGATTATAGAGCATGGTTAGGGGTAGGCTATGGCAGGGCAGAGAGTTGAAGCATTTTGAGTCTAATCCAGATGGGCATTTTCCTTTGGTTGTGTTTAGAGAGTGTAGGATTTTTAACACCTGGTCAGGGGTGACTGTGTGGAGTGAGGAGGAGGCCTGGGAGGTGTATTAGGGAGAGTAGGGGGTCCTTAGGGAGATCGAGTGGAGGTGGGAGGAGAGAAGCGAGGCAGTAGTGGTGGTGAAGTGGACATTAAACTCTGATGCAACCTGGTGAGGGTCATTTACGATTCTGCCTGCTAGGTTGAGAGTGGGAGGGGGGTTGGGTTGGCAGAGTGAGGAGGGATTTTATGGATTACCAGAATTGAGATGGTTGGGTGTGGTTTTTGTTAAACGTCAGTTTGAAGTAGTTTGATTTGGATTGACGTATGAGGCGTGTGCAGGCGTTTGAAGGCCGGTATTGTTGTTGTGCCAAGTGAGAACCAGTGGTCCTGAAAAGTTTCCAGACTCGGTCTCTGACTTGGAGTTGTTCCATGAGTTTTGAGGTTACCCAGGGTAAGTGGGAGCCCCTGACTCTGGATCTCTTTAGTGGGGCATATATGTCCCAGATAGCGAGAAGTTTGTAGAAGTAGCCCATGGCCTTGTCAAGGAGGTGGCACTAGGGATGGGAGACCAGTCAATGGTGGAGAGGGTGTTTAGAAGTGCTGGCAGATCCAAAGATTTGTAGGCTCTGCAGTGCAGCAGACAGGGGGGGGGGCCGGGATGGAAGATTTTACGCACTAAGTAAATCATGTGGTGGTCGCTAAGGGAGTCCGGTAGGAGGCCTGCTTTGAGTATCCTGTGTGGGTGGGTAGTGAGTGCCCAGTCCAGTAGTGTGTGTTTCTTAGATTTGTGGTTTAGGTGGGTGGGTTCCCCTATTTGCTGGTGTAAGTTTAGTGCACTTATCTGGCAGCATGCCTTGGATGCAGCACATCCCAGCCAGTTCAGATTGAAATCCCTGAGGATGTGGAGTTCACCGCCTTCTGTGAGGGCCCTCAGGTTGCCTAGGTGTTCAAGGATGGAGGTTAGCGGTGTGTCCGGTGGGCAGTATGACCCAGTTATGTATACTGGGATAGAATGGGGCAGGAGGATTTTGATCAGGAGGGAATCCATGTTTATTGAGGGTGTTGGTGAGGTGATTACCGAAAACTGGAGATTTGAGGCGACGTACATGGCAATACCGCCACCCTTCTTTCTCCCCTGCCTGTCTTGGTGGATTAGCAATAAATCAGGTATAGAGAATTCCTCATCCCGGTGATGGGGCTTCAGCCATGACTCTGTGATGATTACGATGTCTGGGCACAGGGTAAGAACAGTTTTTTGTAGGGCAGCAGTTTTATTTAGGATGCTGCATATATTTAAGTGTACGATTTTGAGACCTTTAGGGAGGGGTGTGGGTTGAGCTGGTGGGGGCAGCCATGGGTGCCTGTGACCCTGGGTTCTGTTTGACGTCCCCTGCTATGAGTAGCAGGAATACCAGGGCGTTCCTTAACTGGCGCATGATCTTTAATGGTGTGCCCCTCTGGGTAGTTTGAGATGTGGGGGTTAAGTTTGTCTTTGAGGCCAAGAGGATTGAGGATATAGGCAGGTGCTGGAGGCGTGGAAGAGGGGGAGATAGAGGCCCTAGGGTCCAGTTGTGCCCAGGTGTGAGGTAGTGTTTAGGTGGAGCAGAGGAGGAGTGGGGTGTAGGTTTGAGAGAGAGGGCAGGCAGTGGCACAGGGTCTGGTAGGGTTGACTGAGGTAGGGAGGGAGGATGAGGCTATGCAGAGCAAGGTAATAATAGCAGTGAGGAACTGCATTTATTTTGCTTTCTAATTACCAAGTGGATTCCTTGTGTGCAGGAGGAAAACACAGACTGCTCAGCAGTGGCCACTAGTGGTGGAACAGTATAAGGGACTAATGGTAAAGTGGGCTGATTGGTTCACGAGGTCTGGGGCACCACAGGTCTGGGGCACCACTATATAAATAGAAGCCAACCAAGGGTGGTGGTGGGGGCGGTGGGGAGCCTGCATGTAGCACAAGCGGAGCTAGAGCTCCTCCTGGCACAGGGAGCAGCTGCAGGGAAGAAAAGAACTCCAGCTACCTGTACTGGCGTGGTCCAGGGGGTTCCGAGTTCAGCTATCTAACGGCTGTGGGAAGGGCTGTGGGGACTCCTGCCCTCGCTACCTCCTCGTCTGCAGAAAAGAAAGAGAGGGACAGAAATAAATACAGGTGAGAGCAAATGGAGGAGGAGCGTGCTTAATTCAGATGCTAATTTGGCTTGGGGCAATTTGGAAGAGAAGGAAATTCCTGTGCAGCTACCCCTGGGCTCTAGGCTGTGCAAATATGCAGCGACACATTACAGGATATGAACCATGCTTGCTAGTGCTTTATAAATTCAGTCAGAAAACAGTTCTACTGTTCTACCATTCAGAATTAGCACAAAAAAAAATTCAGCAGTCCTATTTGTTGTTTTTTTTCTTTTTCCCGTCTAACAGTACTCCCATTGCAGTTAAACTCAAAAGTTCTGTAGTTTCAAGGACTGGAGGCAGAGAGCTGTGGGCAGCTCCGTGCTCGCCAACCGCTTATATTTAAATTGATCAGGATTCAAACAAAAAGGCGCCAAAGGCAAGAAATGAGCAGCGTGGCAGAAGCTCCTCCAGGCACAGGGAGCAGCTGCAGGAAGAAAAGAACTCTGGCTACCTGTAGCGGCATGGTCTGGGGGGGTTCCGATTTCGGCTATCCAACAGCTGTGGGGAGGACTGTGGGGACTCCTGCCCTCGCGACCTCCTTGTCTGTAGCGGCGTGGTCTGGGGGGGTTCCAAGTTTGGCTATCCAACGGCTGTGGGGAGGGCTATGGGGACTCCTGCCCTCACGACCTCCTCGTCTGTAGTGGCGTGGTCTGGGGGGGTTCAGAGTTCGGCTATGCAACGGCTGTGGGGAGGGCTGAGGTGACTCCTGCCCTCACGACCTCCTCGTCTGTAGTGGCGTGGCCCGGGGGGGGTTCCGAGTTTGGCTATGCAACGGCTGTGGGGAGGGCTGTGGGGACTCCTGCCCTTGTGACCTCCTCGTCATATGTACTTTTTCATCTTAAAACGTACCATGCTGTTGAAATTCTGTTGCTAAAGTACTGAAAAAGGAGTTTGCTAGTTTCTGCTGGTTATGTGTCTTCTTTCTGAAAGCTTAGATTAGCCCTACCCTGCTGCATTCTGATGATGTCAGACTTGCCATACAGCCTTCCATTATGTCCATACTGTGCCTAGCTGTTTTATAGAGATTGTGTCTTTCTACTTTTGGATTTCAATAATCTTTACTGTGCCTGTAAAGTTTAACTGATGTTCTGTTCTTTATGCTGTAGATAATGCACAATTATGTATAAACCTACCATCCATCAATGTCATTGTTCTTCAGCCCTCTGGGTGCATATCCTGTATACTATTGTAAATCCTGTACAGAATGTAATAATTATCCTATGTTCCCCTTTACCCCAATTTCCCTCAGGTCACGTCTGGAAATGAGTGGTTCTCCATTCAGTACGCCTGCCTGGTTAAACTCTTAAATAAATAAATAAATAAAATGTATCATGTTTGAGGTAGAGGAACATAAAGATGTTGACATACATTTAAATTCTGATATTGGTATCCAACCTTACCAATTTGAGACCACAGTATCCAGTGTTAATCAAAGCTGCGTCTGATTCTGACACAGAGATGGACAGTTCCGATTCAGATGATGCAAATCAGAGACTTACCTTGGATTGGTTAGTATTTTTAATTATTAATACCTAAGCATGGCTTTATCTGTAATCTAGGAGTCATTGTCTGTTTTATTTAGCAACATAAAGGTATTCCAGTCCTTCATATCATCTGTGATAGCCCCCCTTTATATTGTATAGCAACTCATTGACTTATGCTGCATCACAGATTGTATATCTATATTTTTAATATGACTTTGTACTCATCAGTTCTGAACTATATCAAGCCATACTGTTTATTGTGTGTGTGTGTGTGTGGGGGGGCTCTGCAGAGGTCCCCATGTGTACCCATTGTTATAATTTGTTGGTGCTTCATATTAGTTTATTAGGGGCGGTCTTTAGAGAAATTGTGTGTGTGTGTGTGTGTGTGCCTGTACTGCAATGGTGGTCCTGACTGTCTTCTCCTGTACTAGGGTGGTCCTGACTGTCTGTTCCTGTACTGTCACCTGTGTGACCACATGTGGATGTTCATGGACAGGGGGTCAAAACTGGCACTGGCACCACTAGCCAAATGCTGTTAGATATTGTTTTGGGATAGTCAAAAATCTTTTTAAGTAGGCCTGAGGGCTTGTACTGGAAAGATAATATTTCAATAAGTACATCAGCTGGGCCAACAGAAAAGTCTGTGGAGCTAGTGGATCTCACTACCCTGCTGGCTAATGGTTGCAAAACTAAATTTGATCCCTGCATGGATCAGCCTGAGATGGGATTTTTCTTTTTTTATTCTATTTTTCCCCCTGGCTGGCAGGTCTCTGCCCCCTGGTCCCCAGACACATTGTGCCCCCTCTCCCACCACTTGATGGGATACAGCCATAACCAGTATGGTGGGTACCCCTTAGGGGTCGTGACAGGCTGCAGAGAGAGAGTATACATATGTATACTCAGCACAATGTACTTCAAATCCCTGTTGTGCTGGCTGGGCTGTTCATTTCTGTGCCATCACCATGGTGACCACAAGTGATGGTGCTGGGATCAGCATGACAAGCTGACATTTTATTGTTACCTGTTGTAAGCTGGGTGCACCAGGTATGCACAATGATGTTGTGTGGGTGTTGGTTTTTGTTCCTGTTCATTTTTTTTCTGCCTTACTGGATGGCCTCACATTTGCTGAATGCCACAGTCCTGATACCCTGACAGACAACAGCACCTACCTGGCAGCTAGTCAGTTCCCCACCGCCATCAGGGTAGTCATATTTCCCCACCCCATCAGGTACAACAAAACAGAAGCTTATGGAATTAGGGTGAGACTGCAGTAAAACAAAATAAATTGTGAAAAAAGAAATTTCATAAGGACATGACAGATGCGCATCACTTTTGTTGCTTCACATATTGTTTTATATATATATATATATATATATATATATATATATATACTCTTTGTGGTTGTTGGTTTTGCTTCTGTGTGTACTTTAACAGCATGTTAACCTCTTTTCCATTATCTATTTTTTGTTTATATTGAGGTTCCTGTAATCATTGGGCTATCATGGACACAGCACTATAATGTTTATGCTGCTACAAGGTGAATACTATATTGGCAGAATTTGACAAAGAGCAGTATTCCTGTATAACACAGATGGAGTGCTTTTGAAGCAACTCCAATACATTTCTTTGCCTGGTTTTATGGGTTGCTTAAAGGGTGCTTTCAGCAGCTATAGTGAACTTGTTTGACCAGTGTGCCTGTAATAACATCTATGGCAAAATAAATTATTCATGTGCCCCAGTATGAGTAACAGTAGGATGTGTTACCTGAACTTTAAAAATATATACTTCAGCTCAGACCAATCACATTACCTTAGTGCTCAGCCAATCTTCTACTGCCGAATGCCTCTTTTCAATGTGAACATGCATTCTGCGTGTGCACATTTTCCTGAACAAGTGTAAGTCATAGTTGGGGCTAAGTACAAGCTCTCTTGAGCATGGGGATCTTTGTAAGAATAAAAAGAGCATTGCAAGTCTTACTTTTACCACTTTGAAAAATAAGACCATGATCCTAAGCATGGACAACACATATGCTCAGGATCATGGTCCTGTTTTCAAAGTGGTAAAAGTAAGCTTACAACACTCATTATTCTTACAAAGATCACCATGCTCAGAAGAGCATATTCTTTGAACCCCAACTATCACTTACACTTGTTCAGGAAATTTGGAACATGCGCAATGTGTGTTCACATTGAGAAGAGGCATCTGGTGATGGAAGATTAGCCAAGCATTAAGGTAATGTACTTGGTCTGAGCTAAAGTATATTTTTTTTAAATTTAGGTAACAGATCTTACAGTTACTCATATTGGGGCACATGAATATTTTATTTTGCCATAGGTGTTATTACAGGCACACTGGTCACATAAGAGTAGTACAAGTTCATATATCTCATCAAATGTTAAATTTCAGCCAATCGGTGCATGCCACGTCATTGGACAGGTGGGCATGGCCTAAAATGGACCAATCAGATTTATCCCATTTCACCGAAGTCCCTCCCTAAATGTGTATGCCCCGCCTCTTCCACAGGAAATTACATGCACTGAACCCATGCCCGCCCCATACGCAGGAAATGACATGTCAAACCCTGAAATGACATGACATACCATTTTCTAAGCATCCTATGCCTTCCTTCTCCTGCACCCTCAAACCCCTGCCATGCCATCCTGGCTTGAACCTAAGTCCCACCATCCTAGCTCGAACCCCTGTCCCTCCTCCACCCCTCCCTCAAACCCAAGTTCCACCATTCTGGCTCAAACCCAAGTCCCACCATCCCAGCTCGAACCCCTGCCCCAACCTCCCTAGCTTGAACCCCTGTCCCCCAAACCTCAGTCCTTCTCCCCTTTGCAGCACCACCACCTACCTTGCACCCACACCTCACTCCTATGCTGTCTCCCAAAATAAAT
Organism: Neoceratodus forsteri; assembly: GCA_016271365.2. Classification (NCBI taxonomy): domain Eukaryota; kingdom Metazoa; phylum Chordata; order Ceratodontiformes; family Ceratodontidae; genus Neoceratodus; species Neoceratodus forsteri. The sequence continues at coordinate 725,691,237 of CM057453.1, forward strand.
TAGGGTTTATGTAGTGTTATGTGTCACCTGTTGGCTTGGGGTTAATTGCAGGGAATATGTGTGTTTTTTGACTAGGATATTTTTGGAAGGCTGTATCTATCTAGGAGGTGGCATCATCATGCAGCAGTCTCGATCTGTTTGGAGACCCCCAGAGGAAAGCCATCTGCCTGTATAAGTACCCCTGTTCTGTCTTGTAACAAACAAGGTATAACATAATTTATCATGCATCTGTACACCTGCGTAAACTTGTACCAAAAAGTTACCTCCATGTATATGTATATCCATATACCAGTCATAAGCTAAATAGGACCTCCATGTAAATAAGCTGGTTCAACAGTGTCTCAGGATAGCATGGGAAATGTTGGCTGGCTGGCTGGGGGTGTGTGTGTGTGTGTGTGTGTGTGTGTGTGTGAAGATTTGCTGTATTTACAGGGATCTGTAATGATGTAGATATAAGCTTTCATTTTAAAAATAAAATTGCATGTTTTAAATTGAGAGTGAGAAAGGCTAAGACTCTATTGTGTGTGTGTGTGTAATTATTCCATAGCAATCACAAACTAATACTTTTTATCCTATCATGAATTACAGAATAAAATACTTTTGAATCAGAAAAAAGTAAGTCACATACCTATAGTTCTGCCCTCAGTTCTGTGTAGCATCAAAGAGAAGGCTGAATGTAATGTGGGTGATATTTATAAAGTTTTAAAGGGGAGAGCTACAATAGATGGGCCTGTGGCATATGTTACCATGTATAGTATGGGGTGTGTGGTGATGGTTCTACCTAGGGGCAGTCCATCTTACAAAGCCTTATATAAACCCTACAGTTGGAGCTAGAAGACACAGCTTTTTGAGACTCTTCAGATTCTGTTTTTATGGACTTGGAGCAGATTATCCAAAACACCAAGAAGATGGCACTGAACAGCACTTCTCAAACCAACATCCCAGCAACAGACTGTCGCACCACTGAATGAAAAGTCTGGAGATGAAAAGCCAAGCAAGAAGATGGCTACTGGGGCCCCACAACCCAAGCCAATGTATGTGTGCTACGAGGTGTGAAAAATAGTGTCCCACACAAGTCTTGTTGAGTGGAAGGGTGTCTGACATCAAAAGAATCTCACTGCACAGTTTGGTAAATCAGAAAATCCTAAATCTGACTGTGCTTCCAAGAGGCACAACTGCAAGTCCTTGAAGAGGTGCTGGGTTGTGAATCTGATGCAAAAAAGATGTGACTCTGGAACCCAAAACAGAGCGTGACAAGAAGGGAGCCAGAGAAGATGGGTGGTGAGACACTGCCAGAAAAATTATCAGAGAAAGTTGTGAAAAGAAATACAAGACACTGCCAAAGCCACCTCTGCCCAAGAGGTGGATGATGATCTGCAACCACCACAACCAGTGACCCCTCAGGCTAAGAAAGAGAAAGATGAGAAGACAGAATGATGAGGCAAATGCATTTTTAACATTAAAAAATGTGAGTGGTGACACATATACATAGTGTAATTGAAGAGATGAGTTAGCAGTAGAACAAGATCTTACCTATAATGAATCACAGGACCAATGCTGTTTTGTTTAGCTTTAATAGACTAATGGATTTGCGATGGAGCAGCAGTCATGTTGGACAACATGGATCCGTGACTTCACAAATCTACTGCTCGACTGTGTCTGCTGTGTGAAAGATACAGATGTGGTTATTAATGAGATGTGTGAGGACCAGTATGTTAGAAATACAGAGAGTGATAGAATGTTTCAAAATGTCACCGAACAGGCTGTGATCACTACCCAAACCTCCTCTTCTTCTACTGAGATTAGACAGGGTCCTCATGTGAAAAAGCAGGCCTGAGTAGTAAACTCCCCAAAACTGACCACAATATGTATTGTAAGTACATTATGTATCATACCATCTGTGGCGTAATTGCTGCAGTGACAGAAAGGATGATACATGCTGAAATGATTGATGCCTGTCCCAGGTGCAAGATAGATGACCCTAGTCATAAAAATCATTCTTGTATCACTGATGAATTGACAGCTAGAGGATTATACAGAAACACTTCTGAAGCCATACATATAGGGCAACTTATGCCTGTGATTTAGCAATAGCAATGAAACAACAGGGCTTACATTTGACCAACGAAACACTACAACATATTGGTCATGTTTTAAATGATATGAAAAGAGCTGATGATACCATGTGGTGAATTAAAAATATATACCACCAGACAGACAGAGAGATTAGAAAAGAGGCCACACATCTGGTCAGCAAAGGTCCCTTTAAAGCGTGTCTAAAAAAGAAATTCAGGGCGCTGTTCATATTGTAAAATATTTACCTCCCATAAAAAAAAAAAAACTGTTACATATTATGTGTAAACATTTCAGTACCAAACAGAGTCATATTTCATTTTACAGAGAATCATATGGGATGCAAGTACAGAGAGAATCTAAAGACTTATGTATCTGATCCTAAGCCATTACTGCCATCAGTCACTGTTTGATTCACCTCAATATGAAATTTGCTTTGTGACATACATATAGCCTCTGAACTGATTATGTGTTTCCTTCCAGAAATATGGGAGGATGTAGATAAATATATAAAGGAATCAGTGTTGCCACTTGTAGAAAATGTTAAACTGTTTGCCAATATATTCATGGAAGACAATTAATGTCTTTGTGGGTTTTACATCATGATCATCATAGCCGTGTGTGTGTGTGTACTATAAGCAGAAAAAACATTGCAATATTGTTTGTGTTGTTAACCTGGCTTCTCTGCTTGCTGAAATGCTCCATTGGTCAGCAAAGGCCCTTTAAAAAATGTCTAAAGGAAATTCACGGACCCTATTCATGTTGCAAAAACATTTACCCACCCCAAAAGAAAACTGTTACTTTTGTTTTTATACTTAGTTTATCATTCATTTGCCAGCATTTGTTACATCATTCACTTACTATTCTTTGGGGTAAAAGCCCCTTATACTGACAAAATCACAGAAGTGTTACATTACTTTTGGTTTCTAGTAACCAACCTTAATACATTTTAGCTATAGCAATAGCAGTAATTATAACTGTCTGGGATGCGCTCCGTCTTTCCTTTATCTATAACCAGTTATCCATTACCCAAAATTCCTATATCGGAAGTCAAGTGAGGGAAAGCCTCTGATACTGAGGGGAGAAATTAGTGTCTCCTTTAGTTAGGTTCAAGCACCTCTCTCTTAACCACTGTCATGGAGTAACCATCTGGTTCATTTCTGTTGGTATATTTGTGGTTTTTGATTAAGATTAATAGTTAACCTCTCCATCAAATGTATGGATTCAACCATATCCTTCCATTCCCTACCCTGGGGATCTCGGTTGCAACCAGTTCCTTGTGATAATCTTTAAAGCTGCACATACAAAATCTTCCATAGGTACCTGGCATCCTTGTCTTTAACCTCCCCTGGGATTAATCCCAATATTAAATGTTCTGGCCCCAACTGCATCTGAGTTGAAAATATCTGCTCTAGATGTCTCCTAACCTTCCCCTAATATATGGTGATACTTGGACAAGACCAAAATACATGTGCCTGTGAGGCATGTTGTTCTCCACATGCTCTCCAACACCCCACTGTGGCCCCCCCCCTTCAGATGCACCATCTGTGTTGGTACCAAAAAGTATCTGGCCCTCAACTTCCAACAGAGGTCTCTCCATACCAGAGAGCTAGACGTTGACCATGCTTTTCTACATCAGGGACCAATGCTTATCTAGATGGGAATCCCTAGGTCTTGTTCCCATTTATTCTTTATATGCTGATTCGTGTTCACCATTTTCTTGTATAATTATTATATAGCAGCGAAATGGCATGATCTGCCCCCCCACAGAGCCCCAAATCCTTTGGAACAGCCTGCTCTCCTCCAGTGCTGGCTCCTCCAACATTGTTTTGTTAATTTGTATATTCAAGTAGTCTCTTAATTGGCAATACCTGATTTTGTCAGTCTGCTGCAGACTGTATTTTCCTAATTGCTTCAAAAGCAGGGTATTTCCCATCATTTGACATGGTGACACAGACCCCTTCTAACTTGTTTCTGGTACCATCCATCAACCATTGCTGGTATAAATTGATGGTCATAAGCCCACCATCTATACCTCCAGAGATTCCTAAGTGTGGCACCCTTACTTATTCCCCTCCTCCACCCTTCTAGCACAACCTTTGTGCCGGAGAAACCTTGTATTTCATCTGAGTCCAAAGACCAAACACCACCGCCCGCAATGGAGGGTCCTTCTGTTTCCAGAGATCTATTCTTTTCCAGTGGGTATCATATCCTGGGTTGCCCCATAGTAGTGCAACCCTCATCTGGGCTGCCACCCAGTAACCCTGCAGGCATGGGAACGCAAGGCCCCCCCTTCTCCATTGGAAGGTAAAGAAGAGATCTTCTCAGTCTGGGTTTTTACCTTTCCATAAATAGGAAAAAACATACTCTGCCAGGTTTCCAAGTCCGCCAGTTAACAGGCACAGAACACATTGGAACAAGTAGAGGCGTGTGAACGCATTCATCTTGAGGGCTTGTGCTCTGGCACAGAGTGAGATGGGCAGAAGAGACCACCTTTGAAAATCACTTTTAAGCTGTGCTATTATTGGTGGGTAGTTCGGCTTCTTCAGTTGTGCGTCGTTCCTCCCCAACTTTACCCCTAAATATTTTATCTCTGTCTGGTCCCATAACATAGGATATTTTCTTTTAAGCTCCTCGGTTGGGGTATAATTAAAGCACAGAATTTCCATTTTATTGCTGTTCAGTTTGTATCCAGAGATCCCGGGAAAATTATCTAGCTGACAATATTGCAGGCAAAGACACCTCAGGGTCCACCACGTACAAAAGGACATCATCAGCATACAAAGCCAATTTAGGAATTTGTCCCCCCATATTGATCCCTTTTATCTCTGGGCACTGATGAATGCTCTGAGTAAGAGGCTTGATGAACAGGATAAACAATAATGGAGAGAGAGGGCACCCTTGTCACGTTCCGCTTCCTAAGTTAAAAGTCTCAGAAATATGGCCATTCGCTCTAACCTGCGCTCTCGGGGACTTGTATAGCTTGAATAGGGCCGTTATCAACTGTTTCAGGAACCCAAACCGGGAAAGGACCTCCCTCAGAAATTACCAGGACACTTTATCAAATGCTTTTTCAGTGTCTAAACTTACTATCAACAACAGTAATTTTTGCATGGAAATTTGATCAATTATATGTGTTGTTCTACGTAGGTTATCTTGTGCTTGTCTGCTCAGTATGAAGCCGGATTGGTCAATCTGTATTAAGGAGGGAAGATACTCCTGAATACGTCTTGCCAAGAGGGATGTGAGCATTTTATAGTCAGTGTTCAGTAAGGAGATCAGTCTGTATGAGGGGCATTTTGTAGGGTCCTTTCCTGGCTTGGGTATCACTAAAATCACCGCCTGGGCCCAAGAAGGGGGAGATGAGGCCTCACCCCTCAGGACCTCCTCATAAACCTTCCCCAACAGTGTCTATATCTGGTTCTCGAAACATTTATAGAACTCCATGGGGAGTCCATCCAAGCCCGGACATTTGCCTACCTTAAGCCATTTTATCTCTTCCTTTATTTCCTCTGGTCTCATAGGGCCCATTAGCCTTCCCCCCTTCCTTGGTTAAGCCCAGCAGTTTATCTCCAGGAATCTCTTTATGTTGCCTTCTCCCACTTTTGTATCCTCTGTATATAATTTAGTGTAGTGTACCTTGAAAGCATCTGCTATCTCATGAACCCCTTGAACCACTTTGCCTATGCCTGGGTGCCACACCTTTGTTATAGTTGCTTTCGCCCATCTTGCCCTCAGCCTAATAGCTAAGTAGTGCATCGAACGACGCCCCCCTCATAATGTTGCTGTCTCAAGAAAAGCAGCCTGTGCTCCACCTGATAGTCCAGAATACATGTCAGTTCCCTCTTATACTCCAGTAACTGTCTCCTCCGCTCTTTATCATACTTTTGTTTCTGTTGCCTCTCTAAGTCTGCTATCAACCCAGTTAAATTGAGTTTTCTGGCCTCTCGCTCCTTCTTTTTCCTCGAGGCCAACTGAATAAATTTACCTCACAAGACCGCTTTTGCAGCATCCCAGCAGATAGCCTGCGAGGTGTCCTGCTCTATATTGTCTAGACGGTATGTTCTATAAGTTTCCACTATTTGGTCGCTAATTTCCTTATCTTTCAGGACTGAGGTGTTTAGCCGCCATATGGTATTCCAGCGCATCTCCCCCAAATCTATTTTTATGTATATAGGCACACGGTCAGATAAAAGAAGGTCCCCTATCCAAGTATCTTCAATTCTCTGCACCTCAGTCTTCATGACTAAGATATAATCTAGCCTTGAATATGTGTTATGGGCCGCAGAGAAGAAGGTATAGTCTCTCTGTCAGTTATGTTGGTGTCTCCATGTATCTAGTAATCCCATTTCCCCTATCAGCTTCTGGATCTTTCTAGCTGTTCTGTGTGGTTTCCCTCTTACTTTCGAGGAAGAGTCAATATCCGGGTTTAAGGGTAAATTAAGATCCCCCCACAGATCAAAACCCCCTCCCCCCACTCTAATAGAGTGGCCAGAAAAGAACGGTACTCAGGTAATGTTGAGCCAGGAGGAAAGTACACGGATGCAAGTGTCACCATGTTACCCCTAAATTTGCCTTTTAACATTGCATAGCGTCCCTCCTCATCTGTCTTAGCCTCTATTTTTTCTAAAGGGGAGTTAGCCGGCACCAACACCGCTGTACCCCTCCTTCTGCCATTCTTATAGGAAAACACTGCCATCTCCCGAGAGCCCAATTTAGAAATGTATTATGCTCCTTCATTGACAGATGGGTCTCCTGGAGAAATAAAAATCCACAGGCCTTCCTTACCTGGCTCAATATCTTAGATCTTTTAACAGGGTTTGTGAGGCCAAGAAAAACTGTTACTTGTTACCATTGTAATATTGTTCATGTTGTGGTTAACCTGGCTTTTCTTGCTAAACTTCTCCATTGAGTGAGAGGTCACTAAAACATAGTGCTGTATGCTTTTTTCAGAGTATGCCAAAATGGGAAATGCACTGTCAGTACATCCAGAGGCTTATTTATCAACTAGTCAGACACAAAGCTAAACAACCTGGTTTAAATCTACCTACAGGACAAGCACCGTGTGTACTTTTAGAGACAGGCCAATGATTTTTTGATGGCATCCCAGAAATACCCTTGAAAATAACCACAGACTATTTGAAGCAAGAGGGAGCTACTCTTGAGCAAGCAATGGAAGATATTATTATGGAGTTTATACATAGCTCTTACAATCTGGAAAACATTTTTGGTTTTATCTGTACCGCTGTTGATCTCTTGGTGTTTGGTCTGGAGAAAGGGTGGAATGAATCTGTCATCATACATTACACAAAAAGCTGTCGCGTATCTTGTGTTTAATAAAGTGATTAGCACTTGCTTTCCTAAATAGCGTATTGTGATGTACTTTCACATGGAGCGTGACTGGCATGCTCCGATATTTCAGTCACTCTTGAGGTCTACAATGTACCATGTGATAAATGGCTTTTCTGCTTGTTAAACTGCTCCATGCAGAGAGATCACTTAAACATAGTGCTGTATGCTTTTCAGAGTATGCCAAAATGGGAAATGCCCTGTCAGTGCATTCAGAGGCTTATTTACCAACTAGTCAGACACAGAGCTAAACAACCTGGTTTAAATCTACCTATAGGACAAGCACCATGTGTACTTTTAGAAGCATGCCAAGAACTTTTTGATGGGCTCCCAGAGGGACCCCAAAAGGAAACTATGGATTATTTTAAGGATGAGTGTGCTACTCTTGAGAAGTAATGTATACAATTGCTATAGAGTTTATGCATAATCCTTATGATGTGGTACACTTTTGTGGTTTTATCTGTACTGCTGTTGAATTTTTAGTGCTAGTCTGCAGAATGAGGGTGAGTCTGTCACATATTTTGCTTCTTTTATCACTTTGTTGTGTTATATAAATCTGATTTAGCATTTCGTTCCCTAAATAGTGTATTATGATGTACTTTCAGATGGAACATACTGGCATGCTCCGACATTCCAGTCACTCTTGATGTCTACAATGTACCATGTGATAAAGGACATTTTAAAGGACCCTGTATACTTTGGAAAGAAGCCTGCATTAAATGTATGCTCTAAAGGTGCAGCTACTTCACTGGCAGAAAGCACACCGACTCTGATTAAAAAGTAGCCTCAATTTTTGTGGAGAATGTATCTGAGTAATGGAAAAAAAACTAACCACAGAGTCATATGTAAAAGTGGACAACATTTCTGATGTAACAGCTTTTCTTAAAAATCAGCCTGATTATTTTGAGTGGTGCATGGCATGTGTGTGTATGTTTTGTACCCACCTCATCACTAGGGGGGAAGTGGACAAAGTACTTGCTTGTGTAAAACATACAGCTCAAGGGTTAGTGTCTCTGGGTATTGTAGAATGTATAAAACTGGAAGAGTAGAAACAAGATATTATGTAATCATTGCATGCTTGCTATGTATTATACCTTTTGTAGGAAGCCACTATATGTATTAGTTTATGTTTATGTATTACTATGCATGCTATGTGTTATACCGCACATACAGTAAACCTTAAAATATTATTATGACTTGGTATGTAAAAATAAAATATAATTATGCATTGCACTTTGTGGTTGTCATAGTGTTTTTAAAAAATAAAAAGAGCAGACACTTTATTTTACTGGTGACAAGAGTTTTGCTAGCTAACAGATGTAATAGGGGGTTGATGAAAGAAGATGAATGATCACTTGCTCCAGAATATATATTTTAATGTAAAAAAAGTGGGTAATTTCACAGGGGTGACTCAGCTGTATAAGGCTGCAAAAAAACGTGATAAAGGTGTCACCAGGAAAGGTGTTGCAGAATGGCTTGCGAAGCAAGACCCCTATTCATTACACAAAGCAGCCAGAGTTCGATTTAAGAGAAATCCTGTTATTGTTTCTGATATAGAAAGGCAATGGCAAGCTAATTTAGTGGATATGAGTCAATATGCAAAGTACAATAATAGGTTTAAGTACATATTGACGTGCATCAATGTGCTGTCCAAGTATGCCTGGTAGGGACTTTAAAAGACAAATCAGGTAAGGCAGTGACGCAAGCCCTTAAAACTATTTTTAAAAGTGGTCGCACACCTCAGAAATTGCAGACTGATCAGGTTAAAGAGTTTCTAAATGCCTCCTTAGAGAGCCTATTAAAATAAAATATAATACACTGTTTTGTGACAAATAATGAAGTTAAGGCCAGAATTGTAGAAAGATTTAATAGGACACTGAAGTTACGCATGTGGCATTACTTTACAGCCCAGAATACGTGGAAATATACAGATGTGTTGTTAAACCTGGTGCACAGCTATAATCATACTTATCACAGAAGCATTAAACACAGGCCTGTGGTTGTTAACCCTTCCAATGCCCTGGGTGTAAGGAAGACCCTCTATGGTAATACTGTTCTTGGCAAAAAACTAAGAGGGTGCCCTTCAGAAAGATGATCATGTGAGAATATCTAAGCTGAAAGGGGTGTTTGAAAAGGGATATGAGCAGACATACACAGATGAGATATCTATTTTGACGGAGGTCTTGAGAAAACAGAGACCCATCTATAAGCTAAAACACTATGTGGGGGAAGACATCAAAGGTACTGTTTATGAAGAGGAATTGCAAAAAAAATTGAACTGAATGTGGACTGAGTGTATAGGGTGCAGAAAATTCTGGCAGAGAAAAAGCAGGGTAGAAAAACTTAGTATCTGGTAAAGTGGCTAGTGTATATCACCTTGTCCAGCAATGCCACGCACATTTTCCCCAATAATACTATATCCACTTTTACAGTAAAGTTACCACAAAACATTTGAACTGCCTGGTGAAGGGGAAGTGGGCTTAGCAGAAATTCAGTACCCTCATACCTGGGAGAATGTGCCTGCACAGAAAAATAGGTTCAGTATGCTCTATCAACCTCTAAGCATAGCCCACAGTAAAACACCATCGGCCAACCCCTATGTTGCATCAGAAGCATTTAAAATTCCATCAGGCTATTATCATAACATGGCAAGTGTTATTAAGCAAATCAATAAAAGCATATTTGAAACAAATGAACTGCCAGTGGTTTTGGAACAACCAGCCATCGGGAAAGAAATAAGCATTGACAGCAACATCAAATGCATTCTGTTTATGCAAGGGCAGTTACAGTACCTTTTGGGTTTTAGCAGACTTGAGGAAGGTGTAGGGAAGACTATAGCAAAGAACCCTACAGATATTAATGGGGGCTTTTACACATTATATATCTACACTGACATTATTCATGAAATAGTGGGTGACAGTCTAGTGCCTTTGCTGAGATGTGTACCCATCAGGGGCCATGGCAACTAGATAGTGACCGTGATCTACGATAAACCCCACTACCAAACAGTCAGCAAACATCAGATCGATGCAGTCACTATTGAAGTACAGAATGATCAAAATGAACCTGTGCATTTCAGTTTGGAAAAGTGATCGTGAAGTTGCATTTTCACCCCAGAGAGTACTTTAAAATTTAAACAAGAATGGTGATTGTTTGACATTATGGGGACTCTGCCTTGTACAGAAGCTATTACAAGGCACAGGCAGGATACAGCCTTCCTGGCTTTCATGGACTTCCTACTATGTATGGTTCTGGTATAGGGAAGATATTTTGTAGTCTGTTTAGAAAAGCAGTTCCATTTTTAAGAAGGGGGTTTGAAATTGCGAAACCACATCTACAAACAGCTGCTAAAAATGTTGCAAAGGATGTTGTGGGGTATGTGACTAGTGCAGTCACTCAAAAGATGTCAGGGGGAGATAAGTCTACTCAGGGTGGCTCAGGGTTGATTGTATTCATGAGAAGTAGAAAAAGAAAGTGCGGAGTGCACCATTAGCTTCTCATCAGACCTCAGGATACTTTAAAAGAGGTGTTTCAAAGCATAAAACATCACATAAAAGAAAGAGTTCAAAGCCCAAAAGGACCTTCAAGGGTATAAAACAACAGAGACCTGTTCTAAAACCAAAACATGACCTTGGTGCACTGTGGTTCTGAAGAATGCACAAAATCAGAACTAGATTTGTTTGCCATTGCTCCCACACAGAGAAGAATTGAAAAAAGCATTCATGTAGCAATACCCCCTCTGGCTGCCCTTTCAGAAAACTCACGGATTGAATTTTATATAGCAGGGAATGGTGAAGACTATTTGTATCTAATCAATACACTTCTTTACCTGGTTTGTAAAATCACTGAAGTGGATAACGGTGATATACCTGCAGCTGCCAAAATGGGCCTTACAAACTACCCAGTGGCCACCATTTTCAGTCAGCTGAATGCGACAGTTGATGATCGGCTCATCAGTCAGAGCAATAACTGCTACCCCTACAGGGTTGTCATAGAATCTGTGCTGAACTTCAGTGAAGAGACCCTTTCTACCCAAATCACTGCAGTGTTATTTTATAAAGACACCCCGGGGAAACATGAAATCACAGACACAGCCAGTGACAATGTAGGGTTTAATGAAAGAAGCTCTTTCACACATCTCAGTAGAGAGGAAGAGCTGCTGGGACACTTGCACATGGACTTGTTTTTCCAAGTGAAACTGATGCTGAATGATGTGGATATTAAAATTAAACTGACAAGTAACAGGGATAGCTTTTGTCTGATGAGTGGAGATGCTGAGCCTTATAAGCTAAAAATCATGGCCACCTCTCTGTTTGTCAAAAGGGTAAAAGTGACCCCCGGTGTTCGTCTGGGATACTCAGAAGCCTTGCTGACCTCCAATGCAAAATACCCTATAGACAGAGTGGGAATGAAAGTGTTCAGCATCCCTGCAGGCAGCAGAGTCTGCAACCAAGATAATTTGTTTTTGGGACAGTTACCAAAAATTATGGTCATGGGATTTGTTAACAATGATGCTTTTAGCAGTTCCTACACTAAAAAACCCTTTAACGTTAAACATTATAACATTAATTTTGTGGCTCTGCATCTGGACGTGAAAAAATCCCTGCTAAACCTCTGCAGCCCAATTTTAGAAATGGGAATGTTGTGAAAGAATATTTTAATCTAGTACAGGCAGCGGGAAAAACTATGAAAGATTGACCACTAATTGTCAACAGTCAGGAATTCACCCAAGGGTACACACTGTTTGCCTTTGATCCAACTCCAGACCAAGAATGTGCTGATCATTGCTCTTTAATTAAGACTGGGAAACTCAGAGCAGAGATCAGATTTGCAGAAGCCTTTCCACAAACAGTTAATTTCATTGTCTATGCTGTGTTTGATAATATCATTGAAATAAACCAGAGAAGAAATGTCATTTTTAATTATATGTGATAAACAATAAAAATGAACACAAAGCAGCTGGAAAAAATTGTAACCAATGACTCCAACATCCGTGACCGCTTTCTGAATGTGGTTCCCTGTGATCTGCTACCCAAGGAGAAACAGAAAACCTTCCCGCAGCACTAGTCATTAATATTGACCCCCATGACTTCCCTGGAGAGCACTGGTTAGCTGCATACATTTCAGAAAATGAGGCTAGGCAGTTCTTCAACAGCTATGGTTTTCATCCTGACAATTATGCACAAATGATTTGGGTTTTTTTTAAACAGAAATGCAAAAAGCATCTTGTACCAAAACACACAGCTGCAAGATACCTTCTCTACCACCTGCAGATTTCAATGCATATTTTTCTTACATCACAGATGCAAAGGACTTTCTTATGATCAAATTCTAAAAATGTACTCTAATGATTTGCTCAAAAATGATGCCATGGTAACTAGTTTTGTACATCACCCTTTCAGACATCTAAACATGTCAGGGCATGTATCAGTGGGATGGCAACATGTTCAGACTTGTTTGTCTTATAATTAATTTAAAATATGCAACCACTTGTAATTTCATTCAAAACCAATCACTTATAAAATCATATATAACCACTCAGGATTGTGTGTCTCTCTTTGTCAATTTTTCTCAGGGACCTGTGTTTGAACTTGGGAGTGGGGCACCTGTGTTTAAAATGTTCAAATATGTAATGTCTTCAATAGTGATAAAACTGTATAAAATATAAAGGTATTTATTGCAAAAAAAAAAAAAGTCAATAAAATTTGACATACGTCAGTGGTAACATCATGGATAAGATATAATAAAATAATTTCCTGTTAAAAAATGCACAAGATATATATGACATAGAACTGAGGTAGAATTATGATAAGCACCACTTTCTAAAAAAACATGTTAGCATATCTGAATGTGAGGTAGGCTAAAAAACATCAATATAAACACTTTTTTGTAAAAAATAAAACAGGATTAGATATTCAATATGAGGTAAATGGTTAACATAGACAGTGCACAGCAGTCACTGAGGTATATAACATTCATACATAGAGATGGCATTTAAGTTTTACATAGTGAGCCATGTAGGTTTTTTAAAAGACTTTAATCTTTTGGGTGTCACTGACCATGGCTAACTGTAGATGGCTGTGGGTGTTTTGAATCAGCTGTTTTAAGGCTTTCCACAAAGCCTCTGTTTGCTGAATGAGCAAACACAGAGGTGGGTATGTTAGCCTCAGCCACCTATTTGACAAAAATATCCCAGCACTTTGGCTTTCTGTGGTCAGGGGTTGTGTGAGTGGCTGTAGCCACTCTTACCAAATTTGACCATGTGAGACCCAGAAACAACAGTACCTTTATACATTAATTCCCCTTTTCAATCCAAAAAACAATATCCTTCTTTTTTGCCATATGCTTTAACAAAAGTTCAGCGTTGGTGTTAGACCGATGAAACACTACTTAAAATGTCTTTTTCCATAGCACTCAGGGCAGAAACTGTCTCAGCAGCTGCAGCAACAGCAGGGGGTTGCTCAGAAACTGATTCACTCTTGGACATGAGTAAGGTCAAATTGTTTTTAGTTTGTTCTCCTTGTCTTACCAAAGTCAGATATCACTGTAACACAGCAGAGTACATTTTGGCTTTGGCATAGTCTGATAAATCAGTCCAGGATAATATAGCTCTCATTTCAGTGTCCAAACTGTTAGTTGCAACTTTTCTCATATCCTGATCAGGATAATTTGTTTAAATGTGATCCATCTGCTGCTGAGGAACCAAATACATTTTCTGAGTAAAATCCATTATCTGTTAGCCAGCAGCGCAGTGATCAAAGGAATAGCAATTCCTAGCAGGGTCTCTATAAATCTACCTGTCTGATTAATAAACTTTTTTTTTTCCTTTTTAAGGGTCCTTTTTTGTTGCTTAAGGTTTTAATGACTCACCCCATTTTTTCAGCAAACCTAACTGCTTTGCTGACAGCGGAATATTTCCTTTGAGAGTATTTAAGGCTCTCTCAGTTATAGCTGATATCAGATCATCAGAGGCTGAACATAAAATAGCTTTCCTTAAACCAGGAGGTCTTTTTACAAGTAACTTTAGGACAGATAGATTTATCTGTGGTCTTTTAGACATAATGACAATACAGTATCATATATTTTTAGAAGCAGAATGTGTTTTATTTAAGACATATGCCACAGGCCAGTCAGGGGGAAACAACCCACTACGCAGTCTATATTCATCTGGTGTACTGGATCTTAAATAAACCAGTAAATAACTGTGAGGCTTTCTTGTGACATCTTCAAAAGCTTCTAAGAAACATTTTGTCTGATCAGGATACATCTGCCTAGCCAGAGTTATGATCTGCAGCTTGTCCCTCTGATTTTTAAACAGGATCATGTATTTGGCATTTAGTGTGATGATCCTGCCTTTTTTTTTTTACCTTGACAGAACACGTTCTGGACAATTAAAAATCTTGTCAACTGTTTATATTGGCTGTACTAGGTAAACCATAATCAACTTCACTATGTTGACAGGCAGAGTCCATTAAATCATCTATAACAACAAAAGTTACCTTTCAAGGGGGTAAGAGATCATTGTCAGCTAGTGACATCGGTAGCCCCTTCACAAATTTAATCTGTGGGAACTTTAAAAAACAATTTTTTATACAAAGACTGCCAACAGCTGTAGAACCAGATAATATTTTCAGACTTATGTGATAAAGTAGCATCAGCATTTTAATTCAACTGTGTTATGAAGAAGCTTTTCCCACTATTAGAGGGGCCGGCCAATAGACAAGTAAAGGGATGCTGCAACCTGTATCCATTTTTTCACAATCAGTAACCATAAGAGCTGTTTTTAAAATTGGCTTGTAAAACATAGAAACATAGAATTTGACAGCAGATGAGGACCGCTAGCCCACCCTAGTCTGCCCATTTCCTACCTGATGGATGAGCTGCAGATTCTAGTTAATTAACAGCTTACTTCCTCCTACCCACCGCTAGAATTGCCTTATGCCTGTCCCATGCATTCTTGAATTCTCCCTGTTCCTGACTCACAACCTCCTCAGAAAGCTGTTCCATACATCCACAACCCTCTCTGTGAAAAAATACTTTCCAACATTACCTCTAAGCCATCTCCCCTCTATCTTCAAATTGTGCCCCCTTGTTCTTACACATCTCTTCTTCTGAAAGGTACTACCCTCTTGTACTTTATTAATTCCCTTGAGATACTTGAAAGTTTCTATCATGTCCCCCCATCCCTCAAGGGTATACATATTAAGCTGCTTTAGTCTCTCCTCGTATGTCTTGTGGTACAGACCCTGCACCATTTTCATTGTCCTCCTCTGAACAGCCTCCACTCTGTCTATATCTTTGCGAAGATGGGGCCTCCAGAATTGCACGCAGTACTCCAGATGGGGTCTCACTAACTGTCTGTACAGAGGGATAACAACTTCCTGTTTTCTACTGTTGATGCCTCTCCCTATGCATCCCAGTATCCCCAGCCCTTCTTACTGCCTTCTCACATTGCTTGCACACCTTTAGGTCATCTGATATAATTACTCCTAGGTCTCTTGATTTTTATTGTTGTTATTAACTCACCCCCCATTGTGTACTCTTCCCCTGGGTTTTTGTTTCCTAGATGCATTGCCTTGCACTTCTTTGCACTGAATCTGAGCTGCCACATATTTGACCATTCCTCCAACTTTGCCAAGTCCCTTTTCATTCTTTCCACTCCACCTTGTGTATCAACCCTGTTGCAGATCTTTGTGTCATCTGCAAAGAGATATACCTTTCCTTCCAGGTGCTTTCCAACGTCACCTATAATGACATTAAAGAGGACCGGTCCCAGTACCGAACCCTGCGGTACCCTGCTAGTTACCTTCCTTTAATCACTGTGGACTCTATTTACTATTACCCTTTGCATCCTGTTGTCCAGTCAGTGTTTTATCCAGGCTACCACCGTGGGACCCACTCCAAGGCTGGCTAACCTGTATATTAATCTTTTGTGAGAGACTGTGTCAAATGCCTTGCTAAAATCTAGGTAGGCCATATCCACAGCCCTTCCCTGGTCTACTACTTTGGTCACCCAGTCAAAGAAATTTATTAGGGTCATCTGACATGACCTTTCTGCTGTGAAACCATGCTGCCTTGGGTCCTGTGCCCCACTGGCCTCTAGGTACTCAACAATTCTTTCCTTAAGAAGTGATTAAATCATTTTCCCTACCACTGAAGTCAAACTAGCTGGTCTGTAGTTTTCTGCCTCTGCCTCTGCTCCCACTTCTGTGAAGTGGAATCACATTTGCCCTCCTCCAGTCTTCAAGTACCACCCCATCCTCCCATGATTTGTTAAAGAGAGTAGTCAGTGGTGTTACTAGTTCTACCCCTAGTTCTTTTAGAATTCTTGGGTGAATCCCATCAGGCCCCATTGCTTTGTCCACCCTGTTTCAGGAGTTCTTTCAAAATCCTTTCTTCTGTGAATGGACTGGTATTGACCCCCCATTCAGTGTTTCTCCTATGTTTGGTTTAGGTACCTCCTTCTCTTAGCACTGTGAATACTGAGCAGAAATATTCATTCAGTATCCCTGTTTTTTCACTGTCACCCTCTGCCCACATTCCTTCCCCTTTATTAAGTCTCTGTATCCCTCCCTTGGTCTTTCTTCACTCCCTAATGTACTTAAAACATGTTTTATCCCCCTTCTTAACAGAGTTGGCTATCTTTTCCTCAGTTTGTGCCTTTGCTATTCTGACTACCTTCCCTGCCTCCTTCTGCTTTAACTGATAAAGTTCTCTGTCCTGCTCCTTCTGTGTTTCCTTATATTTCCTGAATGCTATCCTTTTCTCCTTAACCATCCATTGCACCTCTTTTTGAGAACCATAGTGTTTTTTTCCTTCATTTTGTTTTGTTGATTTGCTTCACACAATGGCTTGTTGCCTCTGTGATGGCTGTTTTAATTATTCCCCATTGTTCCTCCACCCCTCCTTCTTGCCTGTCTGCTATGTGCTTTTCTGAGGCACTCTCTCATTTTCCCAAAGTCAGCCTTTCTAAAGTCCAATACTCTTGTTTTTGTATGGCTTGATTGTATGGCTGTGTTTATCGTGAACCACACTGTTTGGTGGTCACTTGTTCCCAGATGGCTACCCACTTCTAAATCTGAGATCCTTTCTCTTCCCCATTTGAGAGTACCAAGTCCAAGACTGCTCCCTCCTGAATGGGTTCCAACACTAGCTGTCGGAGGCATGCCCCCTGTAGGGCATGAAAAATGACCCTACTCTTGGATGTGCCTGCAGCAAAAGTAATCCAGTTAACATCTGGCATATTCAGGTCCCCCATCAACAATATCTCCCCTTTTCTGCCATTTTAAGGATGCCTTCTATCATTTCCTTGTCCATTTCCTCCCACTGAGATGGGGGTCTGTACACAATCCCCATGTGGATTGTGATGCCATTTCCTGTCCCCAGGGTGACCCATAGTGACTCATCAACTTCCTGTTTACTCTTAGTTCTGTTGCTTTATTCCTTTCGCTTATATAGAGAGCTACTCCTCCTCCTCTTTTACCCACCCTGTCCCTCCTGTAGACTGTGTATCCTGGTATGTTGACATCCCAGTCATGGTTCTCTGTGTACCATGTTTCAGTGACTGCCACAATATCCAGGCATCCCTCTTCCATCAAGGCCACTAGTTCAGGGAGCTTGTTACACAGACTGTGGGTATTGGTACTCATCACCTTTCATGTATTCTTTATGGCCTTACCCCTTTTAGTCCCATCCCTGCCCTTACCACCTTTTTCTGCATTTATCCCTGTCCTGCTCCCTACTGACTTCTCTACCTTGTTGTTTACCTCTCTAACTACTGTGTTTTGTGGGGGGAGGCTGGGATTTCCCTGCTCTTTTTCAGTGCCTCCCCCCTTGGCTAGTTTAAATGCTTGCCAGTGAAGCATTTAAACCTGTCACCTAGGATGCTGATTCCGTCCCAGACAGATGCAGACCATCGCACCAGTATAAGCCTGCATCCTTCCAGGTGACTCCCCAGTCCCCAATGAAGCCAAAACCCTGAGCTCCACACCAGTTTTTCAACCATTCATTGAATCCTATGGTGCGGAATACCCTAGCATCATCCTTGCCATAGACAGGCAGCACCTCCAAGAAGGTTACTGTACATGCTACTTGTCTAAGGCCCCTCCCCCGCTCCACAAACTCCTCTTGCACTGCTCTGATCCCATTAACAGCCAGGTAATTTGTCCCTAGGTGGACAATGACATCCAGCTCCATCCCTCATGCAGCTGCTCCTGTGATCCTGAGGATTCGCTTCCTGTCCCTCCAAGCCATGGTGCCAGGCAGGTCCCCCCACTTCTACCCCCCAATGATAGAGTCCCCCACCAGGAGTTGTTTCTTTCCCCATGGGGTCTCATGCCACCCTCCTGTGGGTCTCCTTTGTGGAGGTTCCCAGCATCCTCCTTGGACTCCACTGCAGGTGCCTCCATAGAGGAACCACTCTTTGCCAGAACTGCATATGAATTGTGGAGAGCTACAACTGGAGGGCTGCACCTCTGTTCCACCACCCTCTCCCTCCCTGAGCCCACCTTAGTCCAACCACTCCTCTTTCTTGGCAACCTCTGAGGTAACGGTGGTGGCCCTGGTGGTCCCTGGGTGGGGGAAGAGTTTTCATAAATCCTAGCCAGGTCAGCCTGGAGGCAGGCAACCTCCTCCCTCAGACCAGGAGGTGCTTACAAACAGGGCAGCATCGCAGCCTCCAGAATGTTTCCCAGAACACTGCTGCCCCACAGCCATTGCACTGCACCAATCCCATCTTGACTTATTTTGTGTCCCCTCTCCTGTTGCTTTGTATGCTTACTGTCTCCTCCCTCTATGTATTTTTACACTTACTTTCCTGCTGCCTATGTGCCCTTACAACTCTCGCCCTTCCTGTTCCAGGACAGGAACTTTCTGTAGTCTCCTTGTTCTATGCTTGGATTCCGACCTTCAGCAGCTTGGGGGGGGAGAAAGTTATTTTTTTTAGGTTCCTTCAAGGTTAATGAAGCTAATGAGTCTCAGTGATACTGCCCCTCCTACTGCCAAACAGGAAGTTCCTGTTGTCAGTCAAATCCAGTGGCTATAAAAGTAGAACTGGCTTTGAGTGGGTGGGTGGACGGCTGGGAAGGAGGGCAATTAGTAAAAAATCTGTAGTTCTAGACTGCTGTATCTTGCTCTGAAACCAAAGTGTTCTCTTCTGTCAAAAACAGCAGGAAGCTGTAATTGGAGACAGCTGCTTTTGTACTACTAAGCAGCTAATCCACACCCCCAATTAGAGTCACCCTCTACTCTGACTCAGTAACTTAAGCTGATACAGCTCCATTCCTCAGAGAAACACAGTGACTTTCTTCTTCTTTTTTACTTAAATGAGACCCCCTTCTTCTAATAAAGTGTTTGCTTAATCCAAACAGGTACTAACACCTGCAAAGATAGAAGTGTTTTTATCAGTAAACATCTGTAGTTCTAGACTGCAGTTTCTTGCTCTGAAATCAAAGTGTTCACTTTTCACTAATCTCTGGGTCTTGGACAGCATTCTTGTTTCAAGGGACTACTGATTTTTATTCCTAACAATGCTTGGTTGACTCACGGTAATTTCTTTAGAGATCTGTGACCCCATATAATCAAAGACCAGGTCCTTCAGACTTTCAAAATTAATGTGTTCACTGTTAGCTACATCAAGGGTAAAACCTCTCACTTAAGGAACAACCTCTCCTCTGGACAGCCGGTAGCCATAAGTTTTTGGGCCTGCAGCAACAAACTCAGTAATGTGTATAGCTGCAGGAGGCTCACTGGTTAGCTCCCCTAAATAGTTACCCAGAGGGGGGGTCCAGTCACCTGGTCTGGACACAAAAATGACAGAGTCAGTGTCATGATAAAGGCACCTGTCCTGTAACTTATCTAGCAGGTTGTAGAGTTCCACTCTGGCATATGCTGTTGTAAAACTAGCTAAGAATATGCTATTATTAGAATTTGGGTAGTGGTCTTTGGTGTACTTCCAGCTTAAACACGCTGTTTCATCATCGATGAAACATCATGAGGCAATATCACAATAAGGGGCAAACATGTACTGAAACTGCTTGTCCAGGTCTGTTACTAAGCTTGTGGTCAGCAAATTAGCTCTCTGCTCAAATTTGCCCCAAAGAGAATTTAAAAACAGTTTAGATATCTGTCTCCTTGCAGGGTTAACAGCTATGGCAGCAGGATCCAAATGTACATTTTCTCTTTCAGAATACTGTTGTATGTACCTGACTTTATCTGCTTCATTTTTCACCCATGAAGGGGAAACCAAACGCCTCTTGCTTGCCTTTCGGATGTAGCTTGATGTAGTCCACAAAAAGCTCTGTGCATGACACTTTAAAATGCCAAACTTCATAAACGTTAATGATTTTGTAGCCTTTTTCCAGTGCTAGGTTTAGTTCTACAGTACAGTAGGTACCTATCAGTGCTCTTTGTTCATCACTGTGCGTGCACGATATAGTTTGAAGTCTGTTGTCAGCGCATGTATGACATAATGTGAACACAAGTTTTTTCCAATCCTGGATGGCAGACCTGGGGAAAAAAAAAGCCTCTAGGGGTAGTCCAGTCACCTAGTCTGGACACAAAAATGACAGAGTCAGTGTCATGATAAAGGCACCTGTCCTGTAACTTATCTAGCAGGTTGTAGAGTTCCACTCTGGCAAATGCTGTTGTAAAACTAGCTATGAATAGATTAGTAACAGACCTGGACAAGCAGTTTCAGTACATGTTTGCCCCTTAAGGATTCACTACAGATCTCTGGGGCTGATGGGTCACTGCTGACTGTCGCAGGCTCGGTCAAGTACCTGGGGGTAACCCTTAACCCGCAACTGGATATGAACCTGCACATACGAAATACATGCAAGGCCTCAAACTGCAAGCTGGGTCAGGCTTACAGAGCAAAAAGCTGTCTAACTCCAGCTGCCCGTCTTGCTCTAGCCAGGGGAGTCCTCCTACCCACGCTTTGCTATGGACTAATCACCTTTACCCACATTGCAAAAACTAGTCTAGTAAAGTGGGACTCAGCGTACAACAACATATGCCGTTTTGCGCTCTCAGCCCCCCACCTCACTCACTGCTGTGAGCTTTACACCCGGCTTGAATGGCTCCCACCAGAAACTCACCTCTCTTATGTCATGGGCAACTTCATTGACAATATTGTCAGAACTGCCATGCCTCAAATCCTTGCTGAGACCCTTGTTCTTGCTATACCCTCCTACAACCTGCGATCCAGTGGCTCCCATGCCCTCCTGGTACCTAAAACCCGCACACAAATGGGTGACGAGCCTTCGCTCACGTATGCACCAGGGTTTGGAACTGTCTTCCAACTAGCACTCCCTCCTCTCCCTCACACCAGAGCTTTAAAGCCTCCCTCTGGGGTTTTCTCAAATTGGCTGCCATCTGTCTCTGCACTAGACAAACCCTCTCAGCCTGAGATGCCCCAACTAACTGAGATGCTACCTAAACATTACGACTTTGGCAGAGCACAACTGTGCTCATACTCCTCCTGTTCTCACAGCATATATAAAAATTGACCATTTAGGCCCACCAGCAAAACAGGGTGAGCACTATAACTGTGCCCTCCTTTCTCTCGCACTGGGCCCACTCTATCCCAACTGTGACTCCTCCTTATTCTATTCAACTGTTAGCCTTACAACTTGCTGCCTGAGCGAAGGAATCTTACACTGTACTTCTTCCTACTGACTGCAATGTTTAATACTGTATTGTAATACCTGTTTTGGTATTGTTGTCTTACAATGTCCCTGTGTTCTGGTCACTTTATATTAACTCTTCACTACTATTTGCCTGATCAAATCTGATGCTTGTAAAGTCCCTGTTGTGCTAATTCTATGTAATGTAATCCTCCACTTGTATTTGCCCAATGTTCATGTATGCACCTTGTAATGTACCTTGTAATCTCCCGGGTCGCACCTGAAAATAGGCACTTGGCTGTCTATTGTGCTTACCTGGTTAACAAAAGCAAATAAACAAATAAGACTTTTACTTTTGCTAAACCAAAGTACTGAGTGAGGTTATCAAAATTTTCGTAAATGATGTCAGGATGGCCGACTGGATGCTGCAAAAGGGTAGAGGCTGGTAAAATCATAATAGTGTATTTTCTCAGCGGGCTGCATCTTATAGTACAGACAATGGCATTTGTTCTCCCCCAAACAGTGACTCCCTAGGTTTGAGTGGTTGTGGTAGCTGCCTGTCCCTCAAGAAATTATTCAGCTCCTGATCTGTAGCCAACATTGCTTTCCATTCATGTTCCCACAATACTCTAATGGCAAAACCCTTGCTTTTTAGAAAATGAAATTTGTGCATGGTCCTATTGCATGACTGTCCAAAACTAGTCCCTGTCATGTGGTTTCTATCATTCTCACAGTAACAGATGTTGCAGCTGTGAAAAAAAACCATTAAATTATCACATTATGTCGTGCATGTGCTGACAACAGACTTCAAACAATATTGGAGGCAGTATATTGCAGTGGTTTAAGGCTCTGAGCTGCAAATCTGGAAACCTGGGTTTGAATCCCACAGCCCCCACTTGCATACTGTGTGACCCTGAGCAAGTCACTTAATTTCCCTGTGTTCCCAGGTCACACCTGTAAACAAGCTTTCAGCTTAGTGTGCTACTCTTGGTTAAACAATTAAAAAAAAATTCAAAGGCTGTGGGCACCCCATTAATTGTCACATACCCATCCAAAAAACTAGGGCCTACTTTAAATTCAATGTTAGAGCATGCTGAATAGAAATGTTTTCTTTCTCAGCTATGTACATTAGCCTCTGAATAGCTGGCGTGGAGTACATCTTTTGCTGCCTGTGGTAGTTATCAAGGGGAGAATAGTGGTAGTGCATTCTTTCAAAAATAAAAATCTATACATGGCCATGCAGACTGAGGCTATCGTGATGTATTGGAAGGGATCTAAAGAGACTGTTTCATACTCTACTGTGTCACCATCTGACTGTTTTAAAAACCTTTGGGCTGTCACGTTCATCACTTTTTTCCTAAATCTGTCACAGGCTTTTCAAAGAATTTCAACATCTAACTGACCATAGTAGCAAAGCTCTTTTTTCAGATCAAATTATGTACGTCAGTTGGCTAGGTACCATTGCATGAACTGTTGCTTTTCTGCAGGCAGCATATATTCAGAACCATAAAACTGAGCATCGGGCAGGGGGCCTATATAATTTTCTTTGGCATTGGTGTTAAAAAATGGGGAAAGTAACCTTTAGAAATATCATTCTCAAATCTAAGGGCTGCAGGGATTTTTGCTAGTTTAAAAGGAAGGAAACAGTGGCTGTCAATAAATTTGATGTGCAGGGATGAGACGGTTACACAAAGCAATTTTCCTCCTTGGGTGAACAATTAAATATCAATTTTTTCCATGACTAGCTGGCTAACGATAAAATAGCTGTCATAGCCTTTGGCATTGTGGACTATAAATGTATATCAATAAAATGTCTGACAAAATCTTTTATACAATCTTCCCTTTCAAATTCCCAGGACATCTTCCCATCTAATTGCTTAGCATACACAAAATTCGGTATGTGGGTCCCACTTTCTTATCTGGCCTCAAAATCAAACACTATATATTTCTCAGAGATTGTTACTTCTGTGAGTGGTGCCATGTAACAGAGATGCTTGTCTGCGGTCATGAAAGACCCGCATCTGTCACACTGAATCAACTTACATGCATGAGAACCCTTGTAAAAGACAAAACATTCTTCACACAGTTTCACTGATTCACAAGGCACCGTACCCACATCAGCTCTAGCTAAATGCCTTTCTAGGCAAGCTGAGGACATGCAAATCTTTTCACAGTGGGAGCAGGATGCAGTGTCAGTTTCCTGTTCTATGCAGTTTGTATCACAACACACTTTGCACAACAGTCCACAGACATGATTATGTTTGTGACTGTATGGGGAGTGACAGTATTCACAGAGGCATCTGGCCCCTATAAATTTCTTCACATCTTTTACACCATAATAGTGGCTGTCGTGCAGTAATAGTGTTTTAGGAAGTCTTTCTGATCCCATTGAAAATGTTTGCCAGTTTCCTTCACTATGATATAAAATCTTAATTTTGACTCCTAAAAACAGTTCAAACTGTAGCACATTACTAAAAGGGACAGTCACAGGGGTTTGGTCTGACAAACCTAGCTCAGCGTGCAATATTTTAGCCTTATTCAGCAACTGACTGTCACTTGTATGGATTTAGGAGAGCGAGAATGGAGACAGCAAAACACATGGTATTATCTCTATTATTTAAATCGATCAAGTATCGTCTCTTTTTCTGTAAAATTCGGCGATATAAAATAGAGCTCAGTGTCCGTCTACTCCCAACCCCTGGCCCCTGGTGATTTCTGATAGTGGTTACTATAAGATGTATAGTTTCATCAGCAATTACTTCTGCATTGCTCTGTAATATGTCAGCTATCTGACCTAAGAAGGTGACTGCATTTAATGCATTAGGGCGTGTTTTCCTTGAGAACAAGGGGTGATTTAAAGAGTCAGCATTCAAGCACAATTGTATAAAGTCTTTGCACTTTGTCTAGTCATCACCCTGTCCAGAAATTCTTGAATAGCTTGATGTATTGCCCTAGTGGCATCTGTAAATGTATTTATTTTATCTAGGTTCACAAAGCGGTATCGCTCGTGAAATTCAATAGCCCTGAACTTTTTAAAAATATGTTCATAATGCTACACGCTTTCTAAAAAAACAGTAGGGGGCTCCCTGTTTGCCAACTCATTAGCTTGCTGATGTTCAGTAAGCTAGTTTTGTAATTCACCAGCTTGCTGAAAATCAGCAACATGCTGTAATACCCTACGGTGTAATGTTTTCCAGGCACACTTTACTTTTCTTTTCAAATTTTCTCTGATTGTTCTATTTTTTACCCATATTTTTATTTTGTGATCCCATCTGTTATTTCTTTTCATTTTGTTAGTGTTGCTCCCCTTTTCACTTAGCCTGTGAGATTTTCCATCTCTTCACTCTTTTTTTTGGACAGGTCTTTCTCCAATGTCCTGATCTTCTTAAACATTTAGAACACATGCACAGTCTGTTTTAGCTCTGAGCATGAATACTTGACTGCACATAATACAGAAAATATACTACTTAGCAAAGTACCTTTACAAAAATCAGATTTAAAAATCTGCATGTCATAATCATTTGAAAAAGTGATCTCAATGATCATGCCATTGAACAAGGCATCAACTGTAACATTGAAACAGCTCTTTGCTAGATTTAATGCTTCAAGGTCTTTTTCTCGAAACCTTTGATGTGATGACTCTTTGTCTGTAATCCCTGCACTGCTGCTTGGGGATGGCTGTACTTGCGCACTCAAATTAACACAATGTTTATTTTGTTCATGACTCACAGCAGCAAAAACATTTGAATGTCTCTGGTTTCCTTCACAACCAGTTGAATGTCTTTTTTTAACTCTCTCTTCTGAAGCATGTCTCTCAACCATTGACAAAACAGAAAACACCCCTTGTCACTAATTTATTTCCAGCATTATAGGGCAAATATCAAATCTAAAATCTGCAGACTTTTTAAGTCACCCCCCACCCATCTCATCCATCTCCCTCTAAAAATATAAAACATTGCAAAATGCAAAAAACAAGCTTTTTTCAATTTTTGCATGGATTTTGGGAAAGCCCAACTACATAACAAAATAGATTATCTTACTTACACATTTTAAACATTATATGTGTAAATATTAAGCTCTAAAAATATGCAGTAAAGCTATATCAAGACGGAGTCAAACAGGTAAACAAGGAACATTTTTAGCAAGCATCTAAACTATTATTCTTAGTTGAAAATAAAATAAATACCTTCTGTAGTCATCATAGGGTCAGTATCACATTCTAAACTTTTCTTCTCCACTAGGGCATGGATAAAGTCTTCAGAATCATTCATTTCTTCCCAGGTCTCTATTCTTTTTGATTAATTTCTAAAAATTCTAAAACTCAAGCTGTATTTTTGGCGGTCTTACTGTATTCTTTTGTCCTAAGCACAGTATGCTCAGCTCCTTATATAAATGTGTGTATCCACCCCAAGTACGTGGCTAATAATGAAAAACATCTGGCACTGCCCCTCCATGTCCATCTAAAAATATATAAGGCCTATGAAAATGCTTACAAATTTTTTCTTGAACTCAGAGTGATTGCTGGGGGGGTCTCTAATGACTTTCCATTCTGCTGAAGCCTGGGTCACAGTCTAAATAAAAGATATGCAGACTGTGCTTTTTCTAAACACAAATAGTCGCTTATAATGTTTTTTAGTATTCATTATGGAAATCCTGTCTTTTTCTAAACAATTGTCTCCTTAAATCAGGGACTCAGTGTAACGTAGCCTATCCAAAAGACAAAAGTTATGTTCAAACCTTTTTTCTTTTCTGAACAGATGCTATAATGAAAAACACATGTTTCTCTCTTTACACAGAGACTCAATAGCCCTTTCTAGACACACTGCTGTGTAAATGAAAAAACAGATTTTTTTTAGTCTTAAAAGACACCACACTACCAGCAGTTGCATGCCATCCAGAGAGACCATCTATATTTCAAACCTACATATAAAACATGCTTCTTCCTATGTGTCTAATGAGGGACACACACACACACACACCCACACACACAGTCCACACTGCCAGCAGCTCCATGTGCTCCAGAAAGATCATCTATATTTCAGACCTACATACAAGACTTTCTTTTCCTACATGTCTAATGAGAAACAAACATACACAGCCAGTATTTTCCATGCTATTCTGAGACACTGTTGAACCAGCTTATTTACATGGAGGTCCTGTTTAGCTTATGACTGGTATATGCATATACATGGAGGTAACCTTTTGGTACAAGTTTACACAGGTGTACAGATGCATGTTAAATTATATAATACCTTGTTTGTTATAGGACAGAACAGGGGCACTTACACAGGCAGATGGCTTTACCTCTCTGGGGGTCTCCAAACAGATCTCCAAGATCTCTGCATGATGATGCCACCTCCTAGATACAGCATTCCAAAAATATCCTAGTCAAACAACACACACATACCCTGCAATTATAACCCCAAGCCGACAGGTGACACATAACAGTACATAAACCCTAACTTATTTTGGGGGGAGCAGCATAAGAGTGAGGCGTAGGTGCAAGGTAGGTGATGGTGCTGCAAAGGGGAGAAGGACTGAGGTTTGGAGGCAGGGCATGATGAAGGGGGACAGGGATTCAAGATAGGATGGTGCGGACTTGGGTTCGAGCCAAGATGGTGGGACTTAGGTTCAAGCCAGGATGGATGAGGGGGACAGGAGTTCGAGCTAGGACAGTGGTACTTGGGTTTGAGCCAAGATGGTGGGGCAGGGGTTTGGGTGGAGAGGGGGAAAGGGGTTCAAGCTAGGATGATGGGACTTGGGTTCAAGCCAGGAAGGCATGGCAGGGGTTCAAGGGGTGCAGGAGAAGGCGGGGCATGGGATGCTTAGAAAATGGTGGTGTTATGTAATTTCCGGGGTTTGAGTACATTTCATTTCCTGTGGATGGGGTGGGGCATGGGTTTGAGTGCATGTCATTTCCTGCAGAAGGGGCGGGGCCTAACATTTAGGGAGGAACTTCTGGTAAAACTGGGGATGATTCTGATTGGTCCATTTTAGGCCATGCCCACCTGTCAAATGATGTGGCATGCACTGAATGGCTGAAATTTGACAAGATATATGAACTTATACAACTCACAAGTTCAGTATAGCTGCTGAAAGCCAACAGTGTCCTTTTAATGTGTGCGCTGCATTGATAAAAGTTTCTAGAGAGCTGCAAAGTACAGTAAGCTGAAACTAAATAGCGGCTAGAAATAAACCATTAGGAAACTTTTATTAATTCATTGCAGTGAGCAGTGAGCAGTGCACACATTAAGCAACTCACTGAAAAATGGTAAACCAGTGAGTTGGAGGGACAGTTTAATGCGACTTGTACTGTATGGTACATTGGAATATTATAGTGGTGCGATAGTGCCACTATAGTTAGGGTTGAGTTGCATATTTAATGTTAAACCTCATATTTTGCACTGTTATAACTTTGCAACCAATCAACAGAATTGCACAGAATTTGGCATGCACTATCCCGTGGGATAGGTCTCTTCATGTGGTAAGTTTCGTTCTGGTTAGATATGTGGATTCCAAGATCCAGACAGTGCAAAAGGTCACAAAGTCAACACTTTTTGCAGTTTTTTCCTCATCTTGCACCCCGATGGTGTGGAATTTTGGTGTGATCTTTTATGGTAAAAACAGCTTGGGTAACAGAACATGCATGCATTTATTTTGTGAAAAAATATTAATGTTTCAAAGTTATTACATTTTTTATTTCCCATTGTTTTCAATGGGAAGATTACTTTTCAGGATAGTGGGAGAAAGTTTGACAAAGAATTTGATCTTGCAAAAAAGGATTCTGTCTCACGGGACCCAATTCTTTTTTGTGAAAACAAAATCCTTTTTCGTGGAGGGGGAAAACATCCTTTTTCGCAAGCCACCATCTTGTTTTCTGTTTTTTTCGTAAAAATATATTTTCCGAAAGCCACAAAAATGACATCCTGGAGTGACACTGCCACACCTAGCTCACTGATCAAGATCCTGTTAGGTGCAATCTACACTTCAAAGTTAGAAATATGCCCTTGAAATGTGTTTTTTTCTACTATAATGAATCCTTTTTCATGACCGTGTGATACAAAAAAATAATCCCTTTTCATATCACAAGTCACAAAAAAGGATCCTTTTTCATCACTTGAGAATCCTTGCTTGTCCCTTCCATTGTCTTTCTTTCGAGTTCTGTGACTGTAACTGTAACCAGACTGAGGGAGCTATGCAGCACAGGCAGCAGTAGTAGTAAGGGGGGGGTGCAGGTCGACCAGAACACATCACATAACTTTACAGTCACTTCCCCTCCCAACAACATAACTCTCTGTTTCAGTCAGGCTCTCGACTTGCTCCTTTTCCCAGCAACTTTTCCTCCATTTCGGTTGATGCTAGCGTAGTTTGTGACTTTGGCAGTTTGAAAGCAGACTGCTGCTCTACTGGATCAGGATGGGTAATATGCAAGAAGCCAGAGGATCTCCCGCAGTTGAACTGCAGAAACCACAGCAGTTTTAACATCAGAGTGTCCTGACCTGAGGATTTGATTTTAGTTTCTATTTATGAGGACTGCAAAAATGACTTGATTGTAAGTACTGGGCAAAATCTTCATCTCCTTTATGTGTTGCTGTCTGATCCAGGGGAGTGAGATTAGGTGGTGATGATGAAGAAGTTAGATCATGCACTAGTATCTATGTTGTAAGTGTGTAATTCCCAGAGAGGTGTAGAAATCTTTATTTTTGTTGTTTTTAAATCATAGTCTTCTGAAATGCACAGAGACTATTTTTTTTTGTGCTAATGTGAGCTGTTTTCTTTACCTTGCAACATCATGCAATGTATTTTCCCCAACACATAAAAGATTAAAGGTAAACCTATTATTATCTGGTCAGCTTTGCCAGTAAGAATAATACTAGATTTAAAAGTGCAGGGAAGTTTTAAGTATGCCAACTTAATCACACATGAAGTCTGCAGCCTTGAGAGAAACCCATTTTTTATTTTCATTTTATAAAGCTTGTTGCAGACTGATGTTTTGTGGCCCCACTGCAAGGGGTCACTTCTACAGACTATATGAATCATTGTCTAAGGCATCGTTATTGTCATCATCAGCAATTAAATGCTGTATAGTACTCCTCTGGTATAGGGAGGTAGAACATACTGCATATATTTATAAGCAGTAGCAAACATTGAACTTGTTTGAACTATATTATATATCAAGGGGCTCAGCTTAATGGCAACTGTAAATGAATCTGCTGGGCTCTGCTTCTTTACCTGGTAAAATATGTTTAAATAAATAAAACTGAGACCAGACACTTGCAACACAGGCATAAAATCTGCACAGACATTGTTGCATAAGGTAGTGAAAGAATTGTGTATATATCCTGCTGTAATGATTTTCATTTCATTGTTTACTTCCATGGGTTTATCTTTTCCCAGTAACCACTGTTCTTGAAATGAACTTTCTTGGGGTAAATAACACATTCCATGGGCTTGTTACATGAATTTTTAAGTCAGTTCTGATATCAGTACTTTTTTCTAGTATTTGTTTTGTTAAGCAGTAAGGCACAAGTCAAGATTCATGGCACCTAGCATCACTCCTCAGTTATGCAGAGAGGCAGGAGGCATAGCTGAATGCCTCCATCAACCTTAGGAGTGACTATATAAGCTACATTCCCCCCTCCCTGAAGTGCCTTATTACAGTTATGTAATGGATCATTAATTGAGTTGGAAGGTAAATAGAATACATTTTTCTAATCGTAGTTATATTAGGAATATTGTCATTGTTCAAGAAGGTCTTGGGCCATGAAAAGTCCTTATTCTACAGTACCCTAGCATCATATACTATATTTAATATATTTGCACCAGTAATTTCTGCTGTACATGGCATTGTTGAGCAATTGTAGTTTATCATTATGCTTGAAAGATTAGTGCAATATAAATGTCTAGTTATTGATTTGTTATTCTTTACAGTTTATATTTTAAGGAGCTTGTGGTGGTATGTAACTTACTCCTGGTGGTGGCACTTTCACAAAACAGAGGTACTTCTTATCTATCCAGTCAAGGAAAGGAGGGGGTTCTTAGCAGCAATAAAGAATAAGTAAGGAATATGGGCACTTTTTTCCCTCAGAAGTAGAGACCAGCATGGCTGCCACTCATGTGCCCCCAATTCTCATCCAGGTATTGTTTTTTAAATGGAGAAAGGGTGCAAAAGTATAACTTGCTAATATATTTTGAATGCCATTACTGGGAACTTATTAACTGACTTTATTTTGTTAATACAGTGGGTTACAAGACCTGAGGCAGCATGGGTTCAGAGGGGGAGGTCATGTCAAATGAATCTGATGGATTTTATTTGACTGGGTGACAAAGGAATTAGATCACAATTGAGCAGTGGATGTAACCTATCAAGACTACAGTAAGGCTTTCGACACCGTTCCACATAGGAGACTAACAGGCAAGCTGGGTAGCTTAGGTGTGGGTCCAAAGGTGGTACACTGGATAAAAAACTGATTAGGGTATGGGCAGCTGAGGGTGGTGATAAACTGACTTCACTCTGTGGATGGGAGGGTGAATTAATGCACTTAGGGCACAGAAACCCAGGGACAGAGTGCAAAATGGGTGGGTTGGTATTGATGGCTGCCAAGCAGGAAACAGACCTGGTGGTAATCGTATCTGATGACCTAAAGGTGGACAGGCAGTGCAACAGGTGAATGTGGATATGATTATACTATTTCAAAATGTAAGGAAATAAACTGCAAAAAAACAGTGTTACTGCATCAGTTAGGGTTAAAAGTGACAAAAGTAGGGAAATGTGGCATTAGGGTTTCCAGCCCTAACACCGCACCCCCACCCTGCACAGACCAAGAGGCGTCAGGGCAGCATTGGGGTTTTCAGCCCTAATGCTCACCCCATTCTATTAGAAAATAAGCTGGGTGGGTACAGTATAGGAGAACAGGGTGAGCATTTGGGATGACAACCCCAATGCCACCCCCCGACACCTCTTGGTCTGTGCAGGGTGGGGGTGGGATGTTAGGGTTGGAAATCCTAACACCACATTTCCCTACTTTTGCCACTTTAAACCTAACTGATGCATTAATGCAGTTTTTTTGCAATTTATATATGTGTATATGCACTAGTCAGTGTGTGTTTATCACAACAATTAGAAAGTGCAGTTAGCTGGCTCAGTGGTTAGTGCAGAAATTGCTAGTTTACATTCCCCCGCTATCTAGATCAGTTTCAGCTTTATGCATGTCATTGCTGATTTAAATGAGATGTCTAGTGGCAACTCCCCACCCTCCAATGTTCCTTGGAGCCTGAAAAGAAGAACACAGTCCCTCAATGTCTTTTTTCAATCTGTAAAACAAGGTCCATTGCTGATTCAATCCTGCACCCCCAGCCTCACCTTCCACTGAGCACCTGCCACCACACACACCCCCAGAACCCTCCACCCTCAACTCACCTGCACAGATCCCAGTGTGAAAATCCACTGTCCCATGGAAGACACATCTTGCTGCTGGAACTGGTGACTGCTATATGAGAAATAAAGTAAGTACAGTTGAAAACCCATTGAAATAATTGAACCGCACTTGCCTTATTTCTCATATAGCAATCCCAAGTTCCAGCAGCAAGACATGTCTTCAATAGGACAGTGGATCTTCCCACTGGGACCTGTTCAAGTGAGTGTGAGTGTGTGTGGGGGGGGGTGTCCGGGCCTGCAGAGTTGTGGGTGCTCAGTGGGAGGTTGGGCTGAGGTGGTGGAAGTCACATCACTACCCAGTCTGCCCTATTAATCCCTATTTAGCGTGAGGCCCTATGCCCAAACTGAACTCTGGAGCCCCCCCTTGCCTCCAGGATACCCTTGTGTCAGTTCCACTGCATCTTAAATTCCGTGACCATTTTAGCCCCTACCACCCCCTCTGGTAAGCTATTCCAGGCATCTACCACACTCCATAAAAAAAATTCTCTCACGCTTCCCTTGAGCATTCTTCCCTCTAACTTCATTTTGTACCCCCTTGACTTGAAGCATCTCTTACTTTGGAAGATGCTTCCTTCCTGTACTCTGTTTATACTGGCAATGCATTTGTATGTCTCAATCATGCCCCCCCTTCCTCCACGGAATACTTATTTAACTCTTTTAGTCTTTCCCCATAGGTCTTATCCTAGAGGCCCTGGACCATTTTACTTGCACTCCACTGTACTGCCTCCACCTTGACTATATTCTTTCTCAGATGGGGCCTCCAGAATTGGATGCAGTATTCCAGGTGCGGTCTCATGGGTGTCTTATACAGGAGAAATATGATCTCTCTCTTTCTACTTGTGATACCCCTCCCTATGCATCCAAACATCTGGCTAGCCCTTCCAACCTCCTTATCACACTGCCTAGTTTCTCTTAAGTCCATTTCCTAGTTTGTACTTTGCCCCTGGGTTCTTCTGCATTATGTGCATGATCCTGCACTTCTTTGCATTGAATCCCAGCTGCCATTCTTTGGACCATTTCTCAAGTTTTCTAAGGTCTTCCCTCATTTGTTCAACACCCTCTGGAGTTTCCACCCTATTGCATACCTTTGTATTGTCTGAAAAGAGGCATACCTTCCCCTCCAGTCCCTCAGCAATGTCCCCAAAAAAGACAGTGAAGAGGACCGGCCACAAGACTGGCCCCTGTGACACCCTGCTCCTCAACTCTCCAGAGTACTCCATTTACAACAACCCTCTGACACCTGCCATTCAGCGAGTTCTCCATTCACAGAGCTAGTTTAAGATCCACCCCTAGGCTGCAAAGTTTTTTAATGAGCCTTCTGTGGGGACAGTGTCGAAGGCCTTTATGAAGTCCAGATAGGCCACATTCACTACACCTCCCTGGTCCACTACCTTAGTTATTCAGTCATGCCATAGATTAGTACAATGAGTTAGTGCAAAACACGGTACTTATCCTAACTACAGTAGAAGTTAGGGTTAGATGTACAAGTAAATGAAATGCCATATAAGGCAGTATATGTGTGTTAGTATGTATGTGGTAATGCTGTGTGTGTGTAGACAATGCATTGCTATGTTATACTGCAATATATATGCATAAATATATATAGGTATTAGTCAGTGTGTATGTGTGTGCATCACAAAAATTAGAAAGTGCAGCTAGGTGGCACAATGGTTAGTGCAAAAATTGCAAGTTTACACATTTTTCACTGCTCACAATACCAATAGTTTGCAGCCGTATTTGCTCTTGCTAGAGTTTCTTTAAATGTAGAAAAGGGCTGATGGGATCCCTTTACCTTACTGTATGTGTACAGTAGCAATCAAATTACAGAGAAGTCTTCAAGAAGCACAACTCAGAACCAAGAAGTGGAAATTTAGTGTAATAAAGAAAATGTAAACAGCTCGCAGCATTTGGCATCCTGTGCCGCAATAAAAATATTTGTTTTTTTTCAACAGTCATGGGCTGTGTTTACCAATAGTTTAATAACTAATGCATGCATGAATAGAGCATAATCTACTATTGCTTTGGGCCCTATGCATTCTAACATCTGAATGTTCATGTGGAACACCACTGTCTCTTCTATAACTCTGGCAGTGTCTTTTCAGGCACAGAACAAATATTCACTAACCAATGCATGGAGAGATAGTACCACAGTTAGGATATTGCCAAAGTGCATCACATGATCATTCAAACCCTCAGAAACACCCCACCACAGATTCACCAAGGCTAAAGTGACATGTGTTTTTTCCTAACATCACATGTGCTCACTTCTGCAGCAGTAGGATTCAACTCTAACTAATGCATTAATGTTTTTTTTTTTAAGAATTCTCTTTCTAAGAAAATAGTTTAAAAATGGATACACTGTACTTTGTGTTGACAGTGTAGTCCTTTGGCTAGCATTATCAATGCCTGTATTAGTAAACAGTTTATGGAGTACAGTGGCATCCCCTACTCCACTTCACTTATGGTTATGCATCCCTGACATCCAGTGACAAACTCTCCAACACATGATCCCATGCCAAGCATCTGTGTCAACCAGTGTAACACTCTTTTACACCCAACTCTATGCCAAATATCCTTTGCATCTAAGGGCACCTTCTCCCACACTCAACCCCAATATAATCATCCCAGTTATCTAGGCACCCCCAGACCTGACCTCATGCCAGTCACTGCTGGTATCCTGTGCTATCCCCCTTCCACACAGACTCCATGTTAAGTATCTGTGGTGTCCAGTAGTTATCACCTCCCTCACCCTGCACAAAAACCATTTGGTTTCTTGTTTACAAAGGTGTCTATCACCCTTGCCCTATTCTTTAAAAAAGTTTGCACCCATCGGGAGCCTGACCCAGATGGCTGCCCCTTCACCCAATTCTGACACTGGCTGCCCAACCCAAGTGTTAGAAATAGTTAAATAAAAAACAGTGATTTAATTTCCTTCACCCACTAGCACCCATGCCATCCTCTTCCCCATCCTCACAATAAATAAATATAACCCCTTCTTCAGCCCACAGCATCTCATTCCCACCCTCATCCCCATTTCACCCTTTATTAAAATACAAAACTAAGACAGCAACCAGTGCAGCCCACCTCTTACCACCGTGGCCAGCCACCATCTGAATGAACTAAGCACAACTGTGAACAGCTGATCATGTTTTCATTGTTACAGATGGCAGCCAGCTGAGTCCATGACAGGAGGACTGCACTGGTCATTGTCCCTTTGTTGTTAATTATGGGTGATGGGGGGGGGAGTCAGAAGATGGGTGTTACTTAGCTGGTGAAGGATTTAGATATTGGTGTGTGATGTGAAGGGGAAAGAGTGTTGGATGGGTACTAGTGAAGGAGGGAAGGAAAATTACTGTTTTTTTTTTAAATTTAATACCATTTTTTGATATGAGGGTTAGGCATCGAATGTTGGAATCAGAAATGGAGGGGAAGGGTTTTTTTTGGAGACAATGGGGTTAGGCTTCCAGTGGCAGCATAGGTCTTTTTTGAATGACGTGTTTGACACCACAAGTTTGGGCACCTGGTGTCAGAACTGGGAGAGGGTGGAAGTGCCAGGGTTTGGAACTTGGTTGCCACATACGATTTTAAACTGTATATGTCTGACACCAGGGTTGGGCAGCCAGTGTCAGAATTGAAGAGGGGCAGTGGCACTGGGGTGAGTTTTTAGTGGCTGCATTGAAAAATTGAGGGTTTGCAGAAGCAGCCACCAGGGATGGGCTCCTGGTGACCACAACATTTTGTATTGTTTTATTACAGGTTCCCAGACCAGGAAGTAATTGCATGTTCACTACTTCCTGGTTGGACAGACCACTAAAAAAATGTAACTTTTAATAGTGTGCACATCTGCAACAACAGAGAATACAGATTGACATTATACAACTTTAGAATAATTGTTTTAACCTGCATATGAGCGAACTCTCTATTTTTCTTGTTTGTTTATAACTTTTTTAAAAATTCAGTTTCAAAACACCAAAAAATACCATCCTTGGGACAGGATTTAATGCACCTACAAGTTTCTTAATTTAAATCCCAGCCATTTTCTAGTACTTGATAAGCAAAATAAACCACCCTTTTTAAATATGTTTAATGATTTGCCAGTTTGTAGCACAAATATCACTAGACAAAATCTGTCCAAAATTGGCAAGTCTCAAGATCCTGGCCCAGAATAAGTGTCTTCTAAATTTCATGCCTGTAAATTAAGTGTTGACCAAGATATAAGTGATTGAAAGTTGGGGGGTTGAATGGCAGTGCCTTCTCAGCCCTAACTATAGTAATGGCAATTTTCATAACTCAATGCTTCACTATTTTATGGCTCTGAGTAGCATTTAAAGATTAGGTAAGGAGCGCCAGTAAAACAACATTGAGAAAACACTGTATAATGGTTATAGATGCATGCATAAAAAGGTGCTGGTATAGCAGCACTATCAACATACTACAATGACATAGGAAACTACTCCCATCATCCCCCACTTGCATACTAATGCAAGATCACAACTTCCTTGTGCTCCCATGTCACACCTGGAAACAAGCTTCAGCTTAGTGTGCCTTTTCTGGTTAAACAATTTGCCCTTAAACTACTGTACTCGGCTTACATACAGTACAAAAAGACATCTTGATGTATTCATCCTATAGCAGTGATGAGAGCTCATATACATAATCAACTTTGCTGATTAAAATGTGATTTGGAGCATCCAGTATGGTAAGAACTATAAAAAAATAATTTGCATTAAAGTGGGGTAAATGCAGTCTGTGATTATATGAAGTGTGAAGTTAGACATGACTAAAGCATTTTAGAAACTGCTGATCACTGCATTAGTCATAAGCTAAATTTTGATATTTCAACTCAACCTACATTTTCTCTGAAAGGAAAACATTTCTTCAGCTATTTTCTGTTTTCAACATATCTATACTTTAATAGCATTACACAGAATAATTGAACAGTGAAATAATTTTGTCAAATCAATTACGTAACTCTCTAAACACTGAAATAATTTCTCAATATCTATACTTCCTATCTTAGCATAGTAGCATTTCTGGAGATGTCACTCATATGTTTTAATATTACCTGCTAGCCAGAATTGATTAGAATTGACTGCATAGCACTGT
The DNA here is from genome assembly GCA_016271365.2 of Neoceratodus forsteri. Lineage (NCBI taxonomy): Eukaryota > Metazoa > Chordata > Ceratodontiformes > Ceratodontidae > Neoceratodus > Neoceratodus forsteri. Next base: position 725,728,827 of record CM057453.1, read on the forward strand.
TAAAATGGTAATTTTGTGTTGAACAACTTTGCCACTGATCCTTCGTGTGTATCATGTATACTTTACGAGTTATTTGCATTTGGTTATGGCATGGTGTGTTTGACAGACATTTGGGCCATCAAGCCTCACCTAAGCACCTTGAATAAAACAGGAGAAAAATACCTTTTTATCCTAGAAAAAAATAGCTTTTTAGTACAAGTATAGTATTATAACTACATCTAATGTAGGGACGCTTAATTTGGTGTTGATATGTTACATATTTCCCAAGCAAAAATGGCTTACATTGCCCTTTTTTGTGTGCAAAAAAAATGGTTATTTTGAATAGTATAGAAAAATAATTGCTTATAATTAATTGCATAGCACCATTGGAAAGCTAATTTTGTGCTGAGCAACTTTGCCACTCATACATTGTGTGTAGCACATACAGTTCATGAGGTATTAGCATTTGTTTTGTGGCATGCTGATTATGAATTGATTTTGCTTAGAAAGGCCCAGGATGCAGTGTTAAGAGTATACAGGAGAAAAGTGGTGGAACTCTCAAAGAGCTCCTATGGAGTGAATGAAGTATGCTTGACTTATGCAGGTTAGCCAGCTGGGTTAAGCTGCACCAGAAACAGAATGTTTGGTAATGAAGTAATGTAATTAGCCAATCAGGTGGTAGTTGAAGACTGCTGCCTGTAGGTGTAGCTGTTAGCTAGTCAGAGTTTTTGTAGCATGAGGGGCAAAAGGCCTGAACTCTAACCCTATTATAGAACTATGAAAAGAAAAGGAAAACAAACTGCCTATAGGCAAACTATATACACAATGCCTCACTGTGATACATCATACATGTTGTGGCCCTCCAGCAAGAGATTTGGCCCGTGTCAGGAACTGCAGAGCTGTTTACTGCAAGGTTATGTGAGAGGAGGTTGGGTGGAAGGTCAGGCTAACTAAGGGATCCCCTGGAAGAAACAACATTACTATGGTAATTTTTCTTCTCACCCCAGGAATCCATCAGTATGCTTGATTTATGCAGATTATAAAGCAGTGTTGTTTGGATGAGGGAACAGAACCTACTTTGAGAAAATGTTCTGCAGGACTGCAGTACCAAATATTGCATCTAATCTGGACTGGACATCTAAGCAGTAGTGCTTTGTAAAGGTGTGTACAGTCCTCCGAGTAGCTGCTTTGCAGATGTTGAGCAAGGGTATGTCCCTTGCTGCTGCAACTGAGGCTGCAGAGCCACCTAGTTGAGTGGGTCCAGAGGCCTTCAGGTGGTTGTCTGCCAGCACTATTGTAGCAAAACTGGATGCAAGACACTATCCAAAAACAGATAGTTATTTTAGAGGCTGGTCTGCCTTTGCCCACCTTACCATAGGTGAGGAATAGTTGGGTGTGAGAGGACCTGATCTGTGACATACTTTAAGTCTGTGGTAGCCATAGGTTCAAATGGGGGACTGTATTAACTTGGCTATACACAGATTCAAGTCCCAGGGGGGAACAGGTTCCGTAAGTGGGGGTTGAAGATGCACCAGGCATTTAAAGAATTTTTTGAAAATGGAATGAGAAATTACAGTTTTCTCCTTGCCTGCTGAAATGTAAGCTGAGAGGGCTGCCAGGTGGACTTTCTGGGATGAGACCCTCAGGCCTGATGCTTGCAGATGAACAAGATAGTCCAGTATAGAGGACAGGCTAGCTTGCAGAGGGCAATCTGTCTGTCTTTACACCAAAAGGAGAATCTCTTCCATTTGGAAGCATAGGTCTTTTTGGTGCTTGGTTTCTTGATGAACCTAAGAATCCTCAGAACTTCTTCAGAAGTACTGTGAGTCTGGGAACTCTAGCTCCTCAAGTACCAGGCCTTAAGACGAAGTGATCCTATGTTGTGAAATATTATCACTGCCTGAGGTATGGTCAGGTGACTTGACTTGGGAGTAGGCAAATGGGCCATTTGACCAACAGGACGAGGAGCAGAGGTTACCATGCCTTCCCTGCTCAGTCTGGCACCACAAGGATCATTGTTGCCGGTTGCTTTCTGAGCTTGAGCAGCACCCTGAGGATCATAGGAAATGGAGAAAAGGCATACAGTAACCTCCATGTCAGTTCAGGGATAGATGGCAGTGATCCCAGCACTGGGGGTCTGCAATAGTACAGGGGAATCTGCGGATTGTCTTTGGAAGTGAAGAGGTCTATCTCTGGGGTGCCCCACCTTCTGAAGACTGTAGCAAGCACTTGTTTGTTTAGTGTCCATTCATGGTGTCCCTGGCTGATGTGGCTTAGGTAGTCTGCCAACACACTGTCCTTGTTTGGCATGTGAATAGCAGTTAGTTGCATGTCCAGGAAGTAAGCCAGTGACCAGATCCTCATGGCCTCTGTGCAGAGCTTTGAGAATCTTGTTCCCCCTTGCTTGTTGATGTAGAACATGGTGGCAGTGTTGTCTGTCCTGATTTGGACATATTTACCCTTGAACTGGGGGATGAAGGCTTTTATGGCCAGATACATAGTTCCGAGTTTGAGGAGGTTTATATGACACTTGGACTCCCTGGGAGACCACACCTCGCTTATGGACTGGTCTGTCAGGTGTGCTTCCCAGCTTAGAAGGGAGGCATCTGTGGTGAGCACTCTTGAGGGCTCATTCTGTTGGAAGGGGACTCCTACTAGGTTGTGCCTGTCTTACCACCAAACCAGGGCTTGTAGAAGAGTCCTTGTGACTGGTACTAGCTTTGATAGGGAGTCCCTTCTTTGAGACCAGTTAACTCTCGAATGGTATTGGATGTCCCTCATCTGGAACTACTGCTGTAGTGGAGGCCATGTGGCCCAGGAGTCTGAGGAAGTGCATAACTGGCCTTGGTTGGCTGAGGATAAATGAGTCTGCTAGCCTCTGGAGGTTTTCCAGCCTGTCTGATGAGAGCAGGGCTTTCTCTTGCTGAGTGCCCAGCTCTGTTCCAATGAACTCCAGGGGCCTGATTCTGAAAGGCTTAGGCCTGACGAAAGGCACTTGTAACAAACAGCAATGCCACAAGTCACACCTTGCATCAGTGTATGCAGTATTTCCTATTCTGGTACGTAGTCTGCACCAGTGAGGTAAACCACTGTGCCAAAGGGGCACTGCGCTGCCCTTGTGACCTGCATCTGGGTATACCAGGTTGCAAGGGGCTTGTGCCATGGTGGAGCTGCAACATCCACCAATTTCATATTCCAGAAGCCCCACCATGATGGTAGGAAGGGGGGTCATGTTAGACCAGCCTGGATGTGGTCTACAACCCTTGCAACAATGCCCCTCAAGGCAAGGAGCTGGTGGGGGGCTCCATATGTGGGGTCAGAAGGGACAGGGGTGTACTGCAGAGGTTTTGGGGAGTATGTGTATGCCAGGGGAGGGTGATCGTGCACCTGGCAGGGGTGCCAGTCTGATGGCACTGAATACATGGGAGAGTGACTAGCATTGTTAAGGACACCCCTGCTAGGTACCCAAACATCCCCCCAGCATACACGTGGCCCCCCAAACAACCCTATGGTACCCCTGTGCCACTTCTGCCCTGGGGCACTCTGGGCATTGCAGTCTGTAATGGACCTAGCGGGATGGGGTGGGCAGATCGTCCATTGGGTCCCACAGGTGTGCCTTGCATTTGGTGCTAGCCTGCCATTGTGGAATGTCCCAGGTGTTGTGGCGCAGGGACCCTTGATGTTCTAGAATTGGGTGCATGGTCCCTGATTCACCGGAGTGTGCTGCAGCCCTAGATCACCAGAACTTTGCAGTGATCTAAGGGCTCTTTTGGAATCAGGTCCTAGGAGTTGTACTGGTTCTAGCTGGGACTTTTCTGTGCTGATTAGGAAGCCCAGAGATACCAGAGTGAGCTGCGTGAGGCAGAGTGTGTCTCAGAGTTTTGGGGGGGACTTGCCTATTATGAGCCAGTCATCCATATAGGGAAAGACAGAGACCTCCTGTCTTCTAAGATGGGCTGCAACTACTGCCAGACACTTTGTGAAAACCCTGGGGGCTGAGGAAAGGCCAAATGGGAGTACTGCAAAATGGTAGTGGCCAGAGGGTCATCTGAACCTGAGGTACATTCTGTGAGAGGGCCTGATGGGAATATGGAAGTAGGCATCTCAGAGGTCTAGGGAGGCTACCCAGTCTCCCTGTTGCAAGAAGGGAATCACCACAGACAAGGTGATCATTTTGAATTTGGGACTGACCAGGTGCTTGTTCAGGTACCTGAGGTCTAGGATGGATCAATAGTCCCCAAATGTTTTTGGGTGAGAAAGTATCTTGAGTAGAGGCCCATTCCCCACTGGGAGGGGGCACCTTTTCTACTGCATTTGCCGAAAGGACAGACTTGATCTCAGACTCCAACAGAATCTTTTCTGTGGGGGTCAGAGGCATAAAACTCCTGTGGCCCTGCTGTGTGGGGAATTTCTTGAACTGCAGGGTAAGTCCTTGACCCACTACCTCCAGCACCCACTTGTCTGTGGTGTTGTGTTGCCACTGATGGAGGTTCAAGTTTGGCAATATGCCTTTACAATGTACAGAAACAAACAATTCAAACATTCAGTATACATTCTAAATTATCATACATACAATAATTCAGTTTACATAAAAAAACTATCTAGGTGCATTATTAGAAAATAATGAATCAATCAATCAATCTTTATTTTACCAGGCGAAACACCACTGAGGTAAACTCATTTACAAGGTGGACCGGGGCAGTCACATGAAGGAGGTACAAAAAAATAGTATATACAGAGATAAAAATACAGAAGACTATATACAGTGATAACACAGCCAACCATAGACACATAATAGAAAACAATAATGGGTAGTAACAACAATACAGCTCTCAGAACTAAGTACCAATGTACAACCTAACAAAATCCAAGAAATGCCACATGAGCAGGAAGAACTGACAGGAGGGGAGTACAGCAAGGATGTCAGGAGGGACAACTTAGGGAAATTAGATTAGGGAAGGACAGCATACGATTTGAAGAAGAACAGAGGGTAGACTAAGTAAGGAGAATAGCCATGGGGAGAATTCAAAAATTCACAGGGTGTAAGTGCAATCAGCAAAAACAATCACAGGTCTCCTTGAACATGCTTAAGTACAGAGTTTTGAAGAAGGTCCGCTTCATGGGGATTGTAAGCTTCAGGGTTTTCTGTATGGAGTGCCATAGGGCTGGTAGGGCAAAGCTTATTGCTGATTTACCATATCATGTTCTGACCTTTGGGACTAGAAGTGAGATATAAGACAGACTTCTCAAAGGGTAGTTTCCAACACTACAGACAGGTAGGCAGTCAACAATATACTGGCGGAGCATGTTGGTGATGGCTCTGTATGTCCAGAGGACTGAATTTTGTTTTTGCCATCTGAAGCTTAGGGAGCTCCAGCCTACCTTGGTATAGAGATTGCAATGATGGGTAGTGTACAGCAAACCAGTAATGAATCTAATAGCTCAGTGATAAAGGGTATCCAGTTTGGACAGGGCAGTGATCAGACCTTGGCCAAACAGGAAATCAGTGTAATCCAGAAATGGCATAAAGGTAGTCTGGACTAAGAAAGTTCCTAATCTGAAAGAAAAGTCCAAGCCTCTGTTTTAATGTTTTGGATAGTTTTTCAATGTGATCGATGAAGGACAGCTTGTAATCTATCCAGAAACTGAGATATTTAAATTTCATGACATACTCCAGGGGCTCACCCAGGAGACTGGATACTTGGGAAAGTGATCCTAGAGTGTAGAGTTTGGAAGCGCTAGCAAATGGGGCAAGGAGCACAGCTTTAGTTTTTTTTGCATTTAAAAGAAGGTTTAGCTGCAGTAATATTTTTTGTAAGTGGTCAAAATCACATTGGAGATCCCTACAAGCAAGTTCTGCGGTATGTCTGTCTATGTACAATACAGTATTATCAGCCAACAGATGGATGTTTGCTGACTCAATATAATTGTTAATGTTACTGATATAGATGGCCAAAAGTAGAAGGCCTAAAACAGACCCTTGGGGGACACCTCTTGATAGGGTTTTTGGAGGGGAGAGGTCCCCATCTGCCTTAACCAGCTGGCATCAGTCAGCCTGGTAATTGGTAAACCACATAACAGCCGAATGATCCACCCCAATGTTTATTAGCACAATTAGGAGCAGGTCATGGTCCACAGTATCACAAGCTTTACTCAAATCGAGGAACAAAGCACAGACATAGTTCTTTGCATCCAATGCAATTTGCCAGTCATTTGAGACCTTGGAAAGTGTGGTTATTGTACTATGGTAAGGTCTAAACCCTAACTGTACTGGACTGAATAGGTTGAGGTTCTCCAGATGGTGCCTAAGTTGAGCACTGACAACCTTTTCAAGCAGTTTTGACAAGATAGGCAAAAGGGATATTGGTCGGTAATTATTTAGGTCACTGGAATCACCAGATTTAAAAAGGGGAATGATGAGCAGTTTTCCAGATAGGAGGGAGTACGCCCTGGACAAGGGACAGGTTAAAGAGGTGAGTGATTGGAGGTGACAATACGTAATAACCTAGTTTTAAACAATACAGCTTAATAAGGTCAGCACCCATAGTCTTTCTTCTATCTAAGGCCAATATTAAGTCCTCCACTTGTTTTAGGGAGATGGGACAGAAGAAGACAGCTTCTTGGGTGGGGACGGCTGAAGTTAGGCATGCCGAGTCAATGCTATTCAGTTGGGCCCACAGGGTATTGGCTGGAGAGGTATCAAATGCCAGACCTGCCATCACAAAATGATTGTTCAGGAGGTTCAGGATCTCGTGTTTATCCATAGTGGAAGGGTCGGACTGGCCCATCTGGATACCTGGAAATTTCCAGTTGGGCCCCCCCTCAGTTGGATAAATGGTTACCTTCTGAACTCTGAAAACGTTTGCATTTATCTTCTTTTTTCTAATAAAATGGGGTATCTGGGACACTGTTGAAAAATGTAAGATGCAAATATGGAGCTAGTGTATCAGATTGAAGTGAAATATTGATATGAGTGTGTCAACCTGCGCTCTCCTCTATTGATTTTCCAGGTGGGCCCTTGTATCTTCTTTCCAGGTGGGCGCTCTTTACCCCAGTCTGACCCTAGTGGATGTACCATCAGAAGTGATTTTCAGGGGGAGTGAGCTGGCTGGGCTGTAACCTTCTAAGTCTTTAAGCATTTTCCAAAATGTTGCCTAGCAATTGGATGAAGATTCAAGCTCAGTGCGGAAGTATCTTGCATTCTCGGCTCTTTAGTTTGGTGCACTAATTCGTAGAAGTTCTAAAGGCGGCCCAGTCAGCTGGCAGTTAAGATTTTCTCGCCTTTTTCCAAAGAGCATCCCTGTTTATTAGTGCAGATTTGAGAATGACTGTGAACCAGGGACAGGATTTCTTTTTGGTCTGAATTTTAACTAGTGGGGCATGCCTATTTATAGCCTCAAGGACAATAGTTTGAAATATCTCATATTTCTTATCTAACATAGAAGCCAGGTAAAAATCCTGCCAATTTGAGCCTAAAAGATCAGAGAGGAAGGCATTGAGATCAAAGTTCAGATGACTTCTCTTAAAGATGTACCTGGAAGTGATTATGGCCGTGGGAACCAACCTCACACAGGCAATGGCACAATGATCGCTGAAGTCATTAAGAAGAGCACCAGAATGGGAGAAGAGGTGTGGTATATTTACTAAAATCAGATCAAGTAATGTACCGTGTTCTGGGTTTTTACTGTTAGGACGGGTAATTTCCTTAAGCTGAGTAAGCACAAATGTATCGCAGACTTCCTTTAGGGGTTTGGATGTGGCAGCTAGCCAGTCTAAGTTGAAGTTGCCCATGATAATTATCTCAGAGGACAAGGTGTCTAATACCTCACTCAAAATGGTTCAGCACCTTTAACCCCCCTGGAGGGGGGTCTGTAGCATCCAATGATGTGAAAGTGGATTGACTGAAAAAGTTGAACTTTTAAGGTGACACTATCGAATTCTTTGTGCATTGTAATAAGAGTCAACTAGAGATGTAGTAAATTTGTCACTAATGTATATGGCTTCACCACCCCCTCTGGCGTACCTGTCAGCCATGTGAACATTGTAAGATGGAATATTAATTACATGGTCCTGGGTAGAGGGTTTCAGCCACATTTCTGTAACCATCAGGACATCTGGCTGTGAGTGACAAACCCAGGATTGTAAGGCATCAAATTTCCTTAGTAAATTGCATGCATTTATATGTAGGAAGCTTATCCCTTTTAATTGGGTCAGTTCAGTCAGAGGAGAAATAGGGAGAGCAGGACCAGGGTTTAATTCAATGTTGCCTGTGCAGATGAGCAGCAGCAGTAGTTTTTTGATGGCATTTAGCAAAAGCCTTAAAAGGCATCTCCTTCCCTTTTTAAAATGATAGATGGATCCAGCGAAGCATGTAGCATCACCCGAACAGAGATGTATAACAATACACAAGGAAGAGAACAGGTTTAACTTGGCAGATAGAGCCCAAATACTGTAAAAGGAGCTTTCGGTGCCAACACGTACACGAAATTGAGTATTGACCTGTAGAAGGGATAGCACGACAGTCTTAGGAGGAAATGGGCAAGACAGGCCCTGATTTGAGTCAATGGGAGATGCAGCCGGCAATGGTACAGAGATTGGGTTTAGGGTACAGATGAGCAAGCATGTTAGAAACTCCAGAACTAATAGTGAGGACTGCATTTTATGGCACTGTGTAACAATATTTCAGCCATTACTTTCAGCAGTTCCTAATATTAAATATTAATTCTGAGGATCCTTTGATAAATAACTTTGGCTAATCAAAATGCAAATAAAATATTCCAAATTTCATAAATCCATCAGAAACAATACTTTCTAGCCAGGGCAGCAATACAAGTAAGGCCACATCTAATTATACACCCCTCATTTATGTCTTCATATCAAGTAGGTTAATATCAAAACATAATCCTGTTTAAAAGACATATTTGATTCCAAAAGGTTTAGCTTCAGTTTTTACAAAATGATTTCACAGTTAAATGTAAGCCTTTTAGGATGCAATCCCTTGATTATCCAAGCTCTGTGCACTACAGAAAACAAAACCACTTTTCATAACAAAGAGTGAATACCCATGAAGCATTCCATACAAACTAACAAGGACAGTCTGACCAACACCAGGGTAATTCAGGAGAAATGCCTAACATCAAGGCGAGACAACCTCCTTCAAACCTAGTGCTCATTACAAAGAACACATAAAACATTTTGGATATTTTCTGGAACATACTCTGACATTTTGTCAGGACTCTGCCAGGTTTTAAATCCCACTATCTGCCAATGAGTATTGAAAGGTTCACTTAGCCACCAATTTAGGGGCCAAGAACCTGGAATACTCAAGTACTGGCTGAATGCAGACTAACATCTGGTCCTGTCTTGTCTTTCACAAATTTATCCATTAGTCATTTGTTTGCCCCGTACTTTCCATACTAAGTATATGTGGAAGAACATGCAGTGTTATGAAGAGAGTATCATCCCCTAATCTCAGACATACTCATGAAACCACTATAAGCAGTCTGGCTGTACCTGAGAGAAAACAGCAGAAGCATCTCAAAGGGTTACATCATAATCCATTGAGAAACATGTTAATTAGCTTGAATTGAGGTGTTTACTAATCATGTTTACATTAATTGTTAGCCTATTCATCATAGTTATAAATTACCTTGAATTGCAAAAGCCCCATCATTTATCAAGTACTTGAATATTTAAACTTTCACATTTTACCAAGACAATTTAAATTTTAGGTAGCTGCATTTTAGTTATGGCATCTAAATTGCACTATACAATGAAACATATAAAACACAACAAAGAATTTGATAAAATAAGCAATAATAATAAGCACTATCTTTACATAGAAACCTAGATTTTCACAGCAGATAAGGACTGCCTGGCCCATCTAGTCTGCCCATCACACTATTCTGCATCACACGATGCAAAGATAAAGATGTATGCAAAAACTTATAATAAGATTTACAATAAGGTGCCCTCCCATTTTTTTTTTAGAACTGAGGACTGCATCAGTGAATCAGAAATGCAGGATTTAAACATCTCTCAGAAAATCTGTAGGTGGCAATCTATAGGAGTGTTATTTTAAAAATATAAATAATAATGTTAGTCCTCCTTGGAGGTATGTCCCGAGGATAATTCGGCACACATTATTCAAGAAGCACCATGTTTTACCCTCTCTTCACAGGGCTCCACTATAACCTGCCTAATGAAATTCAGAAAGCACCATTTGGTGTCCTAGTGAAAAATTAGCAAAAGGTCTAATCAGTTTACCGCAAGGCCACAGTTCATGCTGAAAATAAAAAATGTATCAACCATTCAGCAACTCAAATCTGTGTTGACGAGTCCTGCTTGAGGCTTCTATTTTTAAGTAGAGCACTTTAGTGCTTTATAATTAGAAGTAGATTCTTTCAAGGCCAATAAGGTACATACACTGGGAGTTCAGGCTCCAACAGAAGAAAAAGAAACAGCACCACTTTCAGGGGATTTACCCCATAGTCAATCTACACAGGTCACTGAAATAGAGTCAGTATGAAATTAGCAGAAAGAGTCACTGCATAATGGAATCCATCTAACTAGATTTTTTTTAATGTAAAATGTGTAGCACAAGTTCCAGCTCCTTGATTGTGTCATTAAAATGCTGCTGGGCATCAAATTCGAGAACTTAGAATACCTTTTTATCATTTTCCAGGTCATACAGATCTGTTCTAAAAGATAAAAAAGAGAAGCATCCACTGAGCGTAGTATTTTTCTTAATATGCAATACAAGACGCTCCTTCCCCAGGAATGTTGGCATACCTGCTCAAGATGGTAAACACACCTTCACGCACTTATAGTGCTATCAACACTCTTCTTTAGCAACTGGTACAGTACAGGAGCAACTCCATTTCTCCATGCTGTAGGACACACTCCAATGCAGTTGGAATTCTCTTTGGCAAGGTTCCCAAACCTCTTCAGCCTTTAGCAGGAAAACTTCCACATTAGAAAGCAATCTGTAGCAAAGGCAAAGCCACCTGGGCCAAAAAACATAGCCGTTGGCCAACACGACTGTTCAACAATGAGTTCAGCCCTTTTGAATTTACGTTTTACAGTGACGTGTTCATTTTTGTCATTCAAGAGCAAAAATAACATGAGTTTCATTCAGCAAGTGTAAAACTGAGAGAGAGTGTAAAAAGTTTTTAACCAAAAACATTCAGACACCAAACACAAAACAAAGAATGAAGTGGCAGGGAGTGGAGCAGCACCACAGCCATCTTGCCACTCTGCCCCCCTCCTTCAATTCCACTGATGGAGGTAGTGGGTCAGCCTTCCCCCTACTGGCAGACGGGAGGCAACCTGGGCATTCTGAATAAGGCTTTTGGTTGGACTGAGCTTTTGGTGAGGGGGTGGGGTCAGTGCACTTCTGAGCCCTCCTACCCCTCCCTCTAAAGTATCCTCTCATCTGGGAGTAATCCATAGGCATGGGCATAGGGTAGAAGGCCCTAGGATAATAACCCGTCACAAACGCGCTCTGCAGGTCGGGCCCTCTGCTCTCTCAGTGCCAACCTTGAAGGGTGATAGTGTGAACAGGGGACAGATAGGGTAACCCTCCTGTCTGTTTTGGGTCCGAATCAACTACTAGCCTCGAGTTCTTGGGGTCAGCTGTGAACCTTATGCTAGCGAACCCAGTTAACATGCTCAGATATGTATCCTCTTTGGGAATGCAGTACAATCTTTCACCCAGTGGCACCCAGCCAGGTTTCCAAAATGTACCCTTATGACTCAATATGAGATCTCAGTATATTCTTACCTTTAGCAAGATTAGTAACACATTCAAGTCCTTAACAGCTGTCAGACTTAAACACTGGTTCAGCATTCATATGCAAAAGAAAACTGAGAAGACACAGGCAGTATTTCAAGGAAAATATTGTTCACTGAAAATTGTAAAATAGGTAAAATATCAAACACAGAAAAAATATATCAATAACTTACAGTCACATAAAATAAATGGGAAGTTACAGAACACAAATACACCTACCACAAATACTTAAAAGTTCCATATGAATTATCTTTCTAAAGTGCCTAGTTACCAGTCCACAGACTAAGTGTGTCTTTGATTTTCAGGGAGTCCTTCTGCCACAACGTGTCAGATGCAGGCCATATTCAAAAGTCAGATTTCCCCACCTCCTGGTGATGTCACCCACGAGGTCACTGTTAGATCTGTGATAAATCTGTAATCTGAGTATGGATATCCACAAGCATGTATGTTATTACTGTGAAAATCAGCAACTAGCAATTTCCCAAAATATGAGTCTCTTTGAGCAAAACATTCTCTTTGATGTTTCATAGCCCCACAATCTGTCATTAGTTCTCTGCTAGGTGTGAAAACCACAAATGATCAGCCAAATGACTTCCCTTCCTGCTAGGATCATAAAATTCATATTTTGTTCTCAGCTTCAAAAGCAGGAGCAGGTTATAAGGGGTAATAAACTATCCCTCTGGAAGGATGGCTTTAATTAGTGGTTTCACTGGTCTGTTTATCACATCTTGCTGTTTCCACACACTGGCACTTTTGAGGTTAAAGGTCAAGTCTCCTTACACTGTCTACCATCCTCAAGTAGGCAGTCACATACCATACACATTTTATTTATAACACAATTATTATACAATATAACAATAAGCAGGTGACAGAGCGTCACAACCCCAACCTATGCCCCCTCTTCCCTGGGGCTTGTAAGAAGTGGAGACTTTCTCTTTTGCAGCATTGCTCTTGTGGGTGATTTTGTATTCTTCTACCTTTTTCATGTATGCTGCTGTCTTGTCCAGAAAGAGAGAACTGTTCTCACAGGGGAAGTCCATACCTTTTTTTTTTTTTTGATGTCTTGAGAGAGGTTGGTGGTTCTCAACCAGGCAAACTTCCTGAGTGAGATGGCCTGAGCCATGGATCTCAAGACAGTGTCGGCATCTACAGCCATATGAAACTGCTACTTTTTGGCATCTAGGGCAGTTCTGACTGTTTCTGCCAGGTCTTGGGCTATGTCATCTCAAGCTTTCTGGCTAATAACCAGGACTGAGTTCCACAGTGCCTTTTGGTACTGTGCAGTGTATGCCATATAAGTAGAAAGGGGCAGCAGGAGAGAAGCTGTGGTGTAGGACTTCTTGTCCATACTGTCCAGTTTTCTAGACTCCTTATCTGGAGGCTGGGAGGATAGAGGCATGTTAGCCTTGTCACATGCTACAGCTTATACCACACCCTCATGGTCAGGATGGATGCAGAGGTACTCAGCATTTGTTTTGTCCAGCTGGTACTTTTTTTTCTATTTTGTTCTCCATACCCAAAATGGTAGTGGGATTCTGGAGATGTTTGAAAGTGGCCTTGTGGAGGGACTTGTGTATGAGAAGGGGCAACATCCTGAGGGGAGGGAGACCAATCATGTCAAGGAAGTCTGCCACTTCATCATCCTCAGCAGTCTCTTGAACAGAGAGATTGAGAGTGTCCAACATCTGCTGGACAAATGTATAATGGGAGGAAAAATCCTCCTGATCATGAGAAGGGAAACCAAATTCCTGGTCTGGGGACACATCAGGCTCTATGAGTTCCTTTCCTCATCATTACCTTTTCATAGAAACCCCCCTGGATTTAGTCAGAGTTAGAGGGGATAGGTGTGGAAGGGCCAGTTGCACCCCAAAAAGGTTGCCATTAACTTGAAAAGTCTGATACAATTGCCAACCTTAGCCATGTCCTGAGGTGAGGGCATTTTTGGTTGTAACACTGGTATCTCCCTTTGCTGTTCAGCATGAGGGGCAATGCTATATTTTTCTTTTTAGCAGGAACTAGGTCACTAACCTCTGAATTATTTCTGTCAGAAGAATTATTCTCTGGGGGTACTTGGAGAACCTATCATTGAATCTATGATGGGGGAGGATTCCTTTTCAGATGGTTCATGACAGGGAGTGGCAGACTGAGAGGCCATGATTTCCAACCTTTGAATCCTTTTCTTGACTGTTTTAGAGCAAAACATAGTGCACAGTTAGCAAAAATGTGACTTGGACCAAACACTTTAAACACAGACCATGGTCATTTGCCTTTGCTATGATCTTAAAATACTTTAAACAATTTTTAAATCCTGTAGGCCCAGTCCTCTTTTTTGGTCTCTCTGAAATGTCAGTCTCGTCAAAAGACTATAAGTAATGAATATAAGGAGAAAATATCTCAGAAAATGTTTTTGTTTTTTGTTAGAGAAAGAATGTGCAGGAACCGCAGGAAACCCTAGTCAGGGGAAGTTTCCTCAGTTTCTGGAAACTGAGGAAAAAATGTTAAATACTAAGAAAAATACTGAAAAACTACTAAAGCAGCAAAACTTTAAAGAAAATAAGCAACTTTAAATAAATTAACTTCTTCAAGTGATGAGAGAAAGGAGAGAGCTCTGGGGCAACTTGTTCAGTCATGTGGAGAAATGAATCTGACAAGCTAACAGCTACACCTACTGGCAGCAGTCTTCAACTATAACTTGACTGGCTAATGCCATTCCTTCATTAGAATACATTCTGTCTCTGGGGCAGCTTAACCCAGCTGGCTAACCTGCATAAGTCAAGCACACTGAGGGATTCCTGGGGTGAGAAAGCCCTCTCTAACATACTATGTTGCTCTAGGTTTCCTTGCTGTTTTGGTCGGTGTCATGCTTAGCATATGGACATACAGAAAGACAGGAAACAGGATTGATGTTTGGCTCTCTTTTGTACCTCCTCTGTCACCCCATATTCACCATCAAAAGGTACTCAGTTGGATACATACAAGGCAATTATCCTTGATAATGTATTGGAGATTATTTAAAACAGTCTTCCCATCACAGGTGTAGGCTGGCATGTCATTTGTTCATGCTTCACAACATATAAAATGAGTGGTATTGTATATGATCAAAGGGAGATGCAAGATGTGTGATTTGAGGGGATTAATGTGCACCTGAAGGAGTTAATAGTGCTATCTCTGTTTACATCTAAGTAACTATTCTGTGATGGAACTATATGGTAGTAGATGGACACTCAATAAAAAATGAAGAATTGGAATCACTAGACAGAAAAGGACTAAAGGTTTATTCTATTCATCTCCTTTAATCCAGGTAGCAAAAGCATTCAGTGAAATAAATGTACTACCAGTACAGCTCTGAGGAAGGCACGGTCACCCTGTAGGCTGCCTGGTTGTGGGAGCACTGAATGGATTTGCAACACTCTTGTAACAATTATGTTTGTAAGATTTTCCTATCAGCAGTATTTTCTATAGAGAAGTCTGCTACTTGCAGGACAAAATTAGAATTCTTCTTTTCATTCATCAATAACTGTTATACAACGGGTCAGAAAAATCAGGACTTACAACTAGTCATATGTGATCACATGATCATGTGTTAGTCCAGTGCAACAGTGCAAGTCAGAAATATGTAACTTTCGGAATTGTATCACTGAATTTTTAAAGCAAAAATCAGAGAAACTGTTTTAGAATTCTAATAAGGCACACTGGGGTGTACCTAAATGTGGGATAACAGCACTTCTTGGTGCATGAGGCACTTGATATTGCTTCAGGCCTTACTTCCTAAGGTATTTCATTATCCAGGAAACACAAAAACAAGGCGTTAACCACTATAGAGGTGCTAGCTGCAGAAAATGACTTGAAGCAGAAACACAGCTTGCAGCACACAGCGGGGGTTGAAAAATAGAAAAACAGTAGGTAGCAACAGACAAACCAGTTTAATAGCCGAGAATGTGCACAGTTGAATCTAATCAAGGTGCTTCACGTCTGTAGCTTGAGGCTTTGTTCTTCCCTGATAAAACCTCAAGCTACAGAGGCAAAGTGCCAGGGTTAGATTCAGCTCTGCAGTTTCTTGGCTAATAAACTGGTTTGTTTGCAGCTGGAGTTCTACTTATTTTTTTTGTTTGTTTGTTGTCAGTCTGGCCAAGTGCTGTAAACAGAGTCTCTGCCATAGTCCACTGACCCACATTATGAAATGGACAAAATATCCTACAGTCAGATTGGTCAATCAGTTAGATCACCAGGATTGTTATCCCAGCACGACAGCATGCTGATGCTAAAGTGACCTCATCACAATCACTGCACACTACACAGAACTGAACATTCTGACAGACATTACTGTACCTCAGTTACTGTATTATAGATTGAGGGAGTGCTCCCAACCAATCGGAGCTCTCCTTTCCTCTGCACATGAGACACTGTTCTTCTGTGAAGAGTGTCTCAAGTGCAGCTGCCCTGGAAATGGACATATTAGAGTTAGGTTTTTAAACAAATTAATATATTATTGATAGAGCTTTATCAATAATATATTATTACCTCCACTGAAACCACTCTAGGGTATCAGAACTGCACGTCTTTGGTTTGCGGTTCTCTTACCCTAAGAATGCACGAGGCCACTCTTACAACTGTAAGAGTGGTCTCAGTGGTGGTATTAACATACACCTGAGTGTCAGCCAGAATGAAAATGTTCACCAACTTTCATATGTTTGCTGATATCCTACAAGAAAACACTATGGAACAAGCAGTGGAAAAAAAATCCTGTCAGAGTAAGTGAAAATACCACTGAACTAGTACATAGCAGCAGTACTATAAATTGTCATTTGACAGCACACAGAAATGTGCCTGTCACAACTTGAGCTCAATCGTAATGAAGCCAACACAATGAAGCAGACTAATGTGCAGTAACTCAGTTCTGTCATCCCACCATCCCTGTATTCCTACCAGTGACTTTCAAAAACTGTGAAACAGCACTGAATTAGACACCAGTACCGCAATGGGTCTTGTCCAAAAAGTCTGGCTAGATGTGCAGCTTTTCTTTACCCACCATGGAAGGGAAGGTCTTTACTAACTACTGATTCATTCAACAAACAGTGAGACTTCAATGAAGCCATTAAGAATCATGCAGACCCACACAAAGGTAGCCACAAGCATCACCACAGCTACATGCCAGCAGTGCCCAGAGTGCCCTTTGCTCAATTCAGGCTTTGGAATGCTACCTAAATAAAATACTGCAGGAGACTCCAGCTTTCTGCTTACACCATGCCACATTCTGGATTCACAATTTGCCAGAGAAAGGGCATGGTTCACAAAAGACCCCATGGGTAAAAATATACTTGCAAGTATGCTTCCCACATATGAGAACTTTCTAATGTGTCCACTAACACAATTCAGCCTCAACAGTACCATCATAATCTTCTCCCTGCTACAGGTCTAGAGTCCCAGGAAATTATGGTGGTTACCTGAAACCAAGCAGAATCATCCCTCTGCAATTGATGGGAACCAAGCCTAGAAGATCCCATCAATGGTCAGAAATCTTAGATGGCAAAATAAAGTTGCAGCTGATCACACCAACAGGGCCTACATCATCAATGATGCTTTTGTCATCAACAGCTCCTTCTGCCTAACCTCCACTGGTGTCAGCACAGTAGACTTCCCTTGCAGCTGAAATCAACAAAAGTGTAAACCAGGGCTTACTGAATATGTTACGTGAAACTGCCACCCCAGCTCCTATAATCAGCATCCCAGCACCTGAAAACCATGATGAAAGTGAAACAACAAAAGAATTACATGCCAATGGACTCCACACAGCTGATCTCACAAGTCCCTCCTGAAGTGAAACAGCCTTCAATGCCATCATCACCAGCAAGCACAACTCAGACTACCGATTCTACCCTGCAGCCCAAAATCCTGATCAATATGTATTTCAACATCGGTACCCTACAGGGCAACATTCAGCTAAATATTTACAAATATGCTGCAAAAAGAACTTGAAAGAAGCAGAACAATTAGTTAAGTGAATGTGAATCCTATTCAATGTTTCCTGGTTGTCACAATGTTAGTCAGGCAATGTTTTACAGCCCACCCCCCCACCAAAAAAAAGCTTTACAAATCATTAACTTACAGAAAAACAACACACTTTTAATACTCTAAATGTTTTAAGTGAACAAATGCTACCAATGCTGCCTATTTATGAGAACTTGCAATTCACTGCAAATGAACTGTCTTCTCTGTTCTGTAATTTACAGTATTTAATTTATGTTTTGAAAGGTAAAAAAAAGGATACAAATTCTTTTTCTTCTATTTTGCATCAGCAAGGTGTCCATTTCATTATGAAGTTCAAGTTCCAATTCAAATTTATTGTTATAAAATCATATGTATCAACACCTCATGACATACAAAACAAAGGTTAGAAGTTTGAGGTTCATATAACAATACAATTATATTTACATCCAGACTAAAAAAAATTATGTGACAGACATAGACATACAAGCATGAATAAGACTGATGGAACATCATAATATGATCAACATCCAGTAAAGTGCCTAGCTTGACAATTTACACAACACTTGATGTGCAAAGGTTGCAACAGCAAAAATTACTGGTTTTTGTGTGAAGAATAAAACATTCTCAACAAATATATTTCTGTTATATTGTGCAACTTTTTTGATGCCAAACAGCTCTAACCATTTCTTTCTCACATCATTTAAAAAATATCAGTATCAGGTATAAAAGATTTCAGTATCAGGTGTTGTATGGTCAATGTTATGTTCACATCACATATGCATTGGATTATGCCATTATCCACTTAACAGTTCCAGTACAGTGCCTGTCCTGTTTCCAGAATTCCTAACCTGAATCTGCACAATGCAGCCCTGTATTTCACCTGTTTGCAATACGATAAATGGACTTCACTGTTTCTATACCATTTACATTCCTTGCATAAAAGCAGTTCTAGAGTATCTGATAATTTTCCATAAATCATTTGAAAATAGTTATCCTCGATTCAATCCATCTGCCTCTTTTGCACAGGCCATGTGATGTTCTAAGCTAAAATCATCCCATATGCTTGGCATGTCAACTCTTATCTATTTGAGCCAGGTTGTGAAACTAATTAATGCAACATGTATTTGTTCTTGATTCCATCCAGATGGCATTCAGCATAGAATTTGGGCTAGCTTCTATTAATTTACATCACCATCTGATTGCCCTTACTTGCATTCTACATTAAGAGTACAGAACAATAAAGTTTGTTTCAACATGTAATAGTTGGAATGGCTAGTGGTAGTAATAATGTATTTCTGATAAAATTGTTTTGAATCACTTCCAGTTTTATAATCTCCAATTTCCTGCACAGCATACCCCAAATTTCGAATGCATATAACTATTAATTTTTGCATTAAATGTTTTTTGCATTACTGTATATGAATTATCAGCAAACTAGTACACAAACTTGAATATTACTTTGGCAGCTTGAAGGGACTTCTTTATTACTTCCACATGTGCACGCTAATCACCCTTATTATCCATTAGCATCACCAGATATCTATATTCACGAATGATGTTGAAGCTAAAATTATCTATTCTCCATGCTGCATCATGACCCCTAATTGAAGGCCTGATTATAGGGCTGAGGCACTAGAGTTGCAGTTTTTCTCCAGTCATTAAACTGCTGTCTGAACTTGGATTGCAGCTGTCTAGTCTGCTTTATTTCACCCTGAAGTTTGAGTGAGACCGCGAGTGCTACAAGCCTTTGTACATATGCATCATAACCTTTGCCTTTACCAATAAACATAATTTTAGATATATCAGGGTTTATGTTCAGCTTCAATTTTGATAGGTGACTTATTGCACATTGTATGGCCCTTTTTAGATCTAATTGTGTCTAAGATATTAGAACAATATCATCCATGTATCTTAACATCTGAATGTGCATTTCCCACAAAATAGGAGCATAAGTGTCTATCCTATTCAGCATGTTAGCTAAAGTGTATATATATATATATATATATATATATAAAATTAATTCATTGCAAAAACTTTGTTATTGCATCAGTTAGGGTTGAAGCAACAAAAGTAGGGAAATGAGGCATTAGGTTTTTGAGCCCTAACACCCCCACCCCACCCTCCACACACCAACAGGTGTCAGGGTGTGTCTTGTGGTCATCAGCCTTTATTATCACCCCATTCCATGTCTAAGTAAGGTGAGATAGTACAGTATGGGAGAATGGAGTGAGAGTTAGGCCCGATGACACCAAGGCACACCCAGACACCTATTGGTTTATGAAAGGAGGGGTTGGGGTGTTAGGGTTTAAAACACTAACACCTCATTTCCCTACTTTTGGTACTTCAACCCTAACTGATGCATTAATAAAGTTTTTTTTTTTGTAATGAATTTCCTTACTTTCTGAGAAAGTGTAATCTTAACCTTGTGTTTGTGGGAGCACAGGGCCCCCCCAATCAGTCTATAGTGTGTCGTGGTTGCACAGGGCCCTAAGCACAGAGCCCTCCAGGCCCTGTGCTCCTATGTAACCATAAGTGTACAGACATTGTAATTAACCCTCATCTCCCTGTGGAAGAATAGTGCCTTCTGGGCCCTGCACTTCCATCCTACTCCCATCACTCCATAATGGTATTACATTGGGCCTTGCACTCCCATCTATTCATATGTGTAGAGACATTGTAATGAACTGTCATCTCCATGTGAGAGTGTAGGGCTTGCATAATAGAGGACCCTGCAGTCCCATTACAGCATAATTGTATTCATATGTGGGAACGTAGGGCCCTCTGGGTCCTGTGCTCCCATCTATCTATAATTGTAGAGATGAAGCACAGGACTAGAGGCATTCCAAGTAAACCTTGTGCTGCAAATGGTGCAGTATCTCAGTAATCATAGGAACACTGGAAAAAATTCCACCGCAGTTGTAATCAAGAACTGTCAACCTGCATCACTGCTTAGAAGCTGTGTTTAGCAAAAAATCTGCATCTTGAACCATTTTCGAGATACAGGCATCGAAAGGTACAGCATCTGTGACAATGTTATCCTATGGGAAATTTCCAAACTTTGAAATGCTATAAGTATGGAAGCAATGTAAATTTTATCACCAAACCAGCAAAAGTCACATCTCAGGGGCAAGCCCTTTGTACCCCAAAAAGTTCAGCCTGAAAGTCCTAACCGTTTTCTTGCAGTGAAGTGACAGAGAAACAGTAAACTTTAAAAATTCCTTTTCATGAGGTGTCAAAATCCATTTTTGCGAGGTGTCAGAATCCCTTTTCATACTGTGCAGCTATCTAAAAGCTGAACTAAGCATGCTCAGAACCTGAAATTTCAAAATTGAATAACTTTGGAACAGAATAATATTTTTTTCACCAAACTAATGCTGGCCTATTTTTTGCATCAAGCTCTTACTAACCTGAAAATGTCAGACCAAAATTCTGAACAGTGTG
This sequence comes from Neoceratodus forsteri, assembly GCA_016271365.2. Lineage (NCBI taxonomy): Eukaryota > Metazoa > Chordata > Ceratodontiformes > Ceratodontidae > Neoceratodus > Neoceratodus forsteri. Next base: position 725,750,026 of record CM057453.1, read on the forward strand.
GCCGCAGCGCAATGAGAAAAAAACAGTCAAAACAGGCTGTTTTTTCACTATAAGCAGCATCAAATCTGCAAATCCGATCAAAATGAAACTTGGCACATCAAGAGATCTACCCCATGGGACAGTGCATACCAAATTTCATGCAAATCCATTGAATGGTTGCAAAGTTATTAAAGTGCAGAATCTGAGGTTTAACATTAAACTGCCTACTCAACCCTAACTATAGTGGCTCTACCATGCCACTATAAAATAGGAATGGAGCTAACAAACATCCCTGCTTGACTCCTTTGTCAGTTTGAATTTCATCTGAGAGATTGCCATCTGTATCTACCCTAACATGTGCAGAGGTATTGTTATGTAACAGCTTTAGCACATTCAGTAACTGGTGGTTGATGTTCAAATTATATAAAATTTCCCATAAAATACACCTGCCTATGTTATCAAATGCACTATTAATATCCAGAAAACCCAAGTATAACTGTTGTTTCTTAATGACAACATATTTACTCCTGATAGTTGTAAGGATAAATATGATGTCACAGGCCCCCTTCTCCCTTCTGAAACCAAACTGGCATTCCAATAAAAAAATATTTTGGTTTACAGCCTAATCCTCTAAATGTGTTAATATTATTCTAGACAGGATTTTTCATTCAATACATGAAAGTTATTGGCTAATAGTTTGTGGAATCCTGAGGATTTCCTCTTTCAAACAAGGGTACAATTACCCTTTTATGCCAATCTTTGGGTAAACAATGTATGGATAATATGATTCTATAAGGGCAAAATAATTTTTGTGCACATTTCAGGAACAGCTGTAAAGATTTCAGCAGGAACACAATCAATTCCAGAAGCTTTATTATTCTTCTGGGATTTTACTGTCTCTATTATTTCCCTTTCAGTCATTATGAGGGTTACATTACTTTCTTCAAGATGAATTAAACTAGTTATCTATTTGCCACTAGGAGTAGTAGCTGTTAGCCGACTGCGCTCATATGATACCAACTTATATATTTCTTGGAACAAGTTTCCTCATGTGGCACTATCTACTTCGGCAAGTAGATTCCTGCCCCAATTATTTGTCCCTTCAGTCACCATTTCCCAGAATGTTCTGTAATATTTCTGCTGAATAGCATGCTGTACCCGTCCCCAGAATTTTTTTTACTGTACTCTGCTCTTTTTTCTTTTCTGATCCCAGTATTTTTTACATAATGAGATCAGTACCCTGTTGAACTACAGGTCAAAATTTTTTTCTGTACCATTCCCTATCCTCTGTAGCAAATTTCTCATTTGCCTACATTCTCTGTCAAACCATTTGTTTCTATTATTGTGCATACCTGGCTTAACTATCATGTCTTCCCTATGTAGGATAACTGACAATCCTTCCATGGTTTTGTATACAAATTCATATAAAAATAATTTTTATCAGAGGGCTTACATTGAATACCCTGTGATGTGAATATATTTTCCATCACATTAGCTAACTAACTTTTAATAAATCTGCTGCTATAGGTGACCATTCGATTTTCTTTTTGTTAAAGATGAACAAATATTCATTGGCAAGCTCTAAATTATATTTACTAAAATCTCCAGTCTTTGAATAGCTGTACTTTATGCAGACACTTAATGGAAAATTATCACTTTCCCAACAATCCTTTATAACTAAGCTGGAGACTTGAGAAATGTGAAATATATCTATTATGACTAAGTCCAGTAGAGAGCCATGAATCTTCATCAGAAAAGTGAAGTTGCCCACCCAGTCACCTTTTACCCTATCCTTGATCACTCTCAGCAAATTTTTTCCCCCTATAGACATCAAGATTTTGACACCTTGACTAATCTTTTCATCAACTGAATTCCTATGGGGAATATTGCATACATCATCCAGATGCCACTTTTGGCATACAATTTTTGACTGTCTCCAATTTTCATATTAAAATCCCCTGCTAAAATGAGCATCACTTTGGGATATTTTCCCTGAATAATGTCAATGACACACTTCAAAGCCACAAGAGGCTCATGTATCTTTTGGGCACAACTATCTGGGGAGATACATGAATTAATAATTACCAATTCTGTGAGATCAAAATTAGTTATTTGAACACATAAAAAGTATGGTTCCCTGATCTTGATCTTATTTGCACATTTGAAAGATTTGGTTGAGACAACGGTTATTAATCTCCCCTTGGCTCTTCCCATACTTTTCCATCTGGTCGCCTTACATTTAAAAGTTGAATAGCCTTGCAGTACAATATAACTATCTTTGAGACATGTTTCTTGGGAAAGGACTAAACCATATGAGCAAATCTCATTTACCCAGGCCATGTTGTGTTTGTCCTCAAGCTCAGCTATATCCTAACTTAATACTTTCATCTGTCAGTCCAGCTGTACTGCCTCATTTGTACTATCAAACTCTGTCATAGTATCATCTTTATTTATCTTATTACCGGATTACTCTACTTTTGATTCTAGGTCAGATAAGATAACACTACTGTTTATCCTCAGTCCCTTCTGTTTCCTCCCTCTGATCTATTTTCTTTGTCCTGGGCCCCAATCTTTTTGTATCATCTTGAATACATTATCTTCTATTATTCATGATTCAAATACATTTATCACCATGTATGCAGATGACACTGCAGTATGTCAATCTGGACACAACTCCATTGAGATTATCACTTGTTTACAAAGGGAATTTGATAATGTACAACATTGGATGATTGAAAATGGCATGGCATTGAGTACTTTGAAGACCAAATCCTTGTTTTTTGGTACATAATTAAGCAGTGCTTCTTCCTTCTTTTAGTGATGTGACTGGTGTTAAAATTGAACATGAGACAAGTTTTCAATATTTGGTATTTGTAATGGATCAAAACATGACCTTCAGGACCATATTAATTATGCTGTCAAAAAGGTACATTCTCATTTGGGGCAATTATATCGGCTAAAAAAACTGCCTAACATCACATTCAAAGAAGTTACTGACACAGTCATTATTGTTACCAGTTATAGATTATGGTTTTCCCATGTACCCATCTGCTACCAACCTTGCCCTTCAACATATAAAAACAGTGCATCACTCTGCAGATTTGCAAGTTCAACTTCACATCTTACTCATCATTGTCTTCTGCATAACGGGCTAGGTTGGTTGTCTTTTGAAGAAGGAATGATTTTAGTTTATTAGCATTTAAAATGTTTGTGTGTTATCAGATTCCTTTCCCATTTATATCTGCTATATCATCTTGTTCCAACTCACATTCCACTCAATTTGTCCAAATTGGTAAATTGCACCCCCTCCACTCACCCACCCCCACTGTAAGACTTCACAAGGACAGAGATTTTGGCTAAATTGTGGAATTCATTTATAGCTTGCTTTAATCATATAACTGTTTGTAGTTTTTTAAAAGGTGCTTAAAGCAACATTGTCTTGAATCTTCTGGTTGTTCGTGTTGAGATTAATTTGCATGTTGTATATGTAAATGTACATTGCTTTTACGTCCAGGTCACCCATGAAAATGGGCATCTGATACCCTCAGGTTTTACACAGTTAACAAATTTTAAATAAGAAAATTATTCTTCATAGCATAAATTCATCATCCCTTCAGATGAATGTATTGTTACTGTTGGTTTCATGAACTCAGTGATCCATGTTCCATTCTTTTGGGGGGGTAAACCTGTACCTTCACATTATTCCTGACTTTCTTCTTTGTAAAGCTGTTTTGGTTTTTCAACTGAGTTTTCCTTAAATGTTATCACCTTTATATTTTTACTTTTCTTTATAAGTGTGTCTACAGTTGTGTCGAATTTAACCCCCATGGGTTTGAAACCTATACCTGTGCCGGCCTGGTGGTGCTGAGGGCTGAGGCGCTGGATGCCTTACCTCACCCCACGCTGGTGAACTGTGTTCGGAAGTGAGCACGGGTCATCGGGGGTTGACAAGGGAGGAGAAGGATTGAACGTCAGAGGACTGCTCTCCTTCTCCAAGGTAGGGGGACACCGGCTCTCGGTGTATGGCTGGCCCCATAGCAGAGGCTGGGAACTAGCACACTGAAGCTCAAGAAGAGCATTAGATGCAGCAGACTCTTGGAGGAGTGCGTGCGGTAGCGTACGTACTCACCCCTTGGCATAACTGCACACTGCATCTTGGGGAGGAATGGAGGAAAAACAGAAGGCACTGACAGGCAGCACTGACAGGCAGAATGACAGATCCCCACAGGTGCCGCCTTCATGATGGGCAGTAACCCTTGGTTCTGGATTCGTGAGAGATGGCAGAGGGAGTCCCGCCACCCTGCCACTGGGGGGGCATAGCCGTAAGGACACACCGAGAGGTAAGCTGCAAGTGGGGGATGGGGCTGGGGATCAGAGAGGTTAGCCGACAGCATCTGGGGAGAAAAAATAAGAGTAGCTGCAAAAAAAAAAAAAAAAGAAATCTATACCTGCTTTGATTAATTGTTTTCTAAAGCCTGGGTTGCACACTATAATGCACATGATTCCAGCCCAGTATGATTTCAGCCCCATCTTTGCACCTGTACCTATAAGCTGATACCAAATCCTGCCATCTAAAGTTACTTCCAAGTACCCCTTTATGTAGATAATATGCCATCACACTTACTATATCTGAGGTTTCATTTCTTACTTTCAGGACACCATTTAGATAGAATGTTGCAAGTCTCAGATCTGCATTGATCTCTTTCTCTTTCCAGTCCTGAGCTTCCAGCGATATTACAAAAGTACCGTCCCTTCTTCTAATATCTTTTTGATTACTTGAGGTTCTTCACTGCCTGACTTTTTGTATTTTTGTATATTTTTTTTCTGTTTAGCAGTCCTTTCTGCTCCTCACCCCCAGTTCATTGCCCCTTACTAAACTGACCAAATTGCTTTTGTTACTATCAAGCAGCATCTGGTCATAGTACTGGGTACAATTCAATACTTGTTTATTATGATGTTGCTTTCCCTGTTTATGCAATTGGTTAACCATGTTAATGATTTATATAGCCTCTTTTTCAGCCATGAATGCCACGGTTGCTTTAATTGTGTTGAAATTATTAATCATCTCATTAGCTTTTTAATGCTTCCTAAGTGCTTACTGTTTATTATCCTCTTTCTCCCCTACTTTAATTGACAAACCCTGCCTCTGATTAACTTCCACTAATGATGTCAACAGTGAAACAACCTGTTCTATGTCTGTAGTCCTCTCTTACAGCAGGACTACAACTAATCATTTTAAGTTTATTTTTAACTTATTGGTACATTGCAACAATCAAAACGTGCCAAAACCACGAATGAGTGATTTTCGCCTGACTTATAGTGCTGCTCTATAACTTCAGAGACCTAAGGGATACAATTCAAACTGCTGACCCTGGAGCTCTACTGCCGGATTACATCAAGGGATATAACTCACTCTGCTGCGAGCAGGGTGAGCATGGCATCACACGTGCAAAGACGTGCATGTCTTAGCACGTGTCTTACATGTCTAGCATGAATAGCAGAATAAAGGACCCAGAATCAAAACTTTCCAAGCTGCAGGGTAGGAAAAAAGGGTGGCCTATCTGCTTGTTTACATATCTGTGTTTTACTGACTATTATCTTCTAATAGTAAATACCAGCTATATAACAAGGATTGTTTTTACAGGAAATCACATAGCACTGTGGAAAATGTCACATATGATAAGGATAGAAGGGTGTAAATTGGGCATTAAGTGTGCATCTTGTGGAATGTACAAAATTGTAGACACTATAGATAACAGTCAAACTTTCACCTGCAACAAATGTGAAGAGAATACTACACTATCTCTGGAAATCAGTTTATTTGGGGAAAGACTTGCTGCAATTGAGGACAGTCAGAAAGAAATGGCACATAGACTTCAAGCCAGAACTGACCACGTTTTGCATAAAACAAACCAAATCTTAAACCCCAAAGTTATACAAAATGGAGTTGGAAATGGAAGCATATTGAACCCCATAATTGAACCACAGGCAACATCATTAGCCAATTTTGTAACCAACAATAAAAACGTCCAAACTAAAAAAAGGAGTAGGAATGAGGAAAGCTCAGAGGATACAGAAGGAGAATGGTTCACAGTTCAGACCAAGGCCTCTAAAAGAGGGCAACAAGCAACTCACTTCCAGTTACCTTTACTTAACTACTTTGACCCCCTAATAACCAATGAAAATCAAGCTAGTGATGCAAACAACTTAACTTAGTAAGAGACAAACTATTAATCTCCTTCTCACACATTGAAGAAGGGCCAGAAACAAATAATGTCACAACTCAAATAATACATGAAACGGGGTTGTCGCAGGTGACAGGTATGGAGAAGACATTACCCGATATGAATAACACTGCCCCTGAAGATCATGCCATAGCACTAACTCAAAATCTAATGCTAAATAGCGACAAAATGGAAACAGAGTTAAATACAAACTTGAATACTAGAGAAGTTCTAGTTCTCAGAGACTCATTAATGAAACATTTGGACAGAGCCATATGCAACCCAGATAAACAGAATAGGACACTCTCTAGTTACAGGGGAGCTGTAAATGGTGATATTACCTCCATGGCTAACAACATTATAAAGAATACCGGAGAAAATCCCTTGATTATCATCCATGCAGGAGCCAACAACAGTTGTCATGATCCTGTCATTAAGATTAATCAGGACTTTGTAGCTCTAACTAACAAACTGGTGGATCTAGGCTGTGAGGTTATGTTTTCAGAAATATTCCCCACTCCACAAAAGCAACCATAAACCAGCAACTAAAAATAAAACATATTAATAGCTGGTTGAGGGAATGGTGACTGAAACAAGCACTGAAATGCATAAGACATTGGGAGGAATTTGAAGAAAAACAAGAAATGTATTGCTGGGATGGGCTGCATCTAAGCCTAAGAGGGTATAAATTACTGGCAAAACACATTGTCAACTGCATAAACTGTTTAAACTAATTTACATGGGGGAGCGGAATGCTATGCTTCAAATGGCTCTCTAGAAATAAATGTCTCTCCTTATACAAATCTGCATTTACTTCAAGTTCCCAATTCACAAGTAGGCCCACACAAAAAAAAAAATGACTGAAGATATAAAAATTATTCTGATACATGCAAAAAGTTTAAGGAACAAAATTGAAGAAATTATTTGTTAGACACCCACAAGATCTATATCTGTGGGGTCACTGAAATGCGGTTCTCTGATGAAGAGTGGAACATGGATATACCAAGTTACACACAAATATACAAAAATAGAAAAGAAAAAAAGAGGTGGTGGAGTTGCACTTTACATAAGTGACAGATATACATCCTACAAGGTTAATAAGTCCACTGACAACAATGAAAATATATGGGCCCGAATAAAATTACACAACAAATTACTAAATATAGGGTTATGCTACCATCCTCCAGGTATGAGTAACGAAGTAAAACAATCTTTTGATAACTAACCTGGACATTTTAAATACACTAGACAATACCATACTAATGGGAGATTTTAATTTTCCCAACATTAACTGGAACACACTGACAGGCACTAATCAAGCTGAAAACCGCTTTATTGATATGACTATACAGCAAAATCTGGACAAATTAGTTAAAGTACCCACATGGGGAAGTACCCTAGACCTAGTATCCACAAACTTTGTTGATGAAATTAAGGGACTAACATTACTGTCACCCTTAGGGGACAGAGATCACCAGATCATAGAAATAATATATAAATCACATAACAAAATTGTTAGAGGCAAAACTAATACTAATATAAAGAACTTTTCCAAAGCTAATTATAAAAGAATAAAGGAGTTCCTGTATAATTGGGATTGGGAAAAAGAACTAGCAAACTCAAATTCGGATTATGCTTGGAATAACATTAAAATTAAGTTAAACTACTGTACTGACAATTGGGTACGAAATATATGTAAATACCGAAATAATCGTAGACTCTCCCCTTGGTGGAATAGAAAAATAAATTAATAAGGAGGAAAAAGAAACTGTATTTACAGACAGCTAAAAAAAAAAACCATCAATAAACACTAGCTTAAAACTCAAACAATGCGTGAAGCAACTCAAAAAACAGATCAGGACTTCCAAAAGAAAGATGGAAATTATATTGGCTACAAAAGTAAAAGACAATAAAAAACAATTCTACAACTATATAGGATCACTTAGAGGAAAAAAGAAAGAGATATGACCACTCATAACACCAGATGGAACCTTGACAAATGAAACCAATATAGCAACTGAACTAAACACCTACTTTGTGAGTGTATATAAACCAAAAGAACAAATTACAAGTAACACATCAACAAATGCAGAAGATTTCTACCCAATTAGTAAAATGGAAGTGAGTGAAGTTATCAAAGCACTCAAACCAAGTAGCTCAGCAGGCCCTGATGGGATAAAAGAGATAGTTGGTTCACTAACTCACCTATTTAACATATCCCTCAGAGTGGGCAAAACTGTGTCTGAATGGCGACGGGCCCTGGTTACACCAAGTCACAAAAATGGTACAAAAACCGACAAAACAAACTACCGACCTATAAGTCTTACATCCATCATTGGGAAGGTTTTGGAAAGAATTATACAACACAGTATTGTTGCTCATATGAGCCAAACTAATATTACAGACATCTCACAACATGGATTCATACCAGGCAGGTCATGCCTCACAAACTCGATATAATTTTTTGAACCAGTAAGTGCAGTATTAAACAAAGGGATCCCAGTCAATGTAATTTTCTTGGACTTTGCCAAAGCTTTTTGACAAAGTGTCACATAAAATACTTATAGAACAACTTCATAAAATTAAGCTGAATCAAAATATAATTAACTGGATAACATCATGGCTGGAGAATAGGAAGCAAAGAGTAACAGTGAGGGGACACCAATCAGACTGGGGGAATGAGACTAGTGGAATACCACAGGGCTCAGTACTGGGTCCGACCTTATTCAATATAATGGTTTCCACGTTACAAACATCTGAGAATGCTGGGATAATTAAATATGCAGACAACTGCAAACTCGGCGGTTTAGTGCAAACACCAACAGATGGTATACAACTCCAGGAGAACTTAGATATACCATCCAACTGGGCTAAAACAAATAAAATTACCTTTAACATAAAAAAATGCAAAGTAATGCATTTTGGTAGAAAAAATCTGAGACTGACCTATACACTTGATAATCACATACTTGAAAGAACCTCAGAAGAAAGAAATCTGAGAATAGTAATCTCTTTTGACAAACATACTAGAATGACTGTCAAAAAATGCCAGAAAATATTAGACTGTATTTTGTCAAATATTAAAAGTTGAGAACCCGAAGTGATACTACCACTATGTAATAGTTTGGTTCACACACATATTGAGTACTGTTCACATTTCTGTGCACCAACTACAGTCAGAGGCCAAAAACTAAAAGAAGGAGTTCAAAGAAAACGAACAAAAAAAAAAAATCACAGGTCTACAGCACAGAAGCTACAAAGAAAGATTACAGCATTTGTGGTTATATTCCACTAATTACAGACAGACTAGAGGAGATCTTTGTCTAATATATAAAGCATTAAAAGAACATAGTCTCTTGGAAACCATCGGTCTAGTCAATCTAAATGAAACAAGGATTACCAGATCACATAATTTCAAATTAATAGAAGAAATCAACCTTTCAAAAACAATTCACTTTTTTTTTTTTTTTTTTACAAAGAATAATATTTGGAACACACTGCCAAGTCATATAGCAAATAGCAATAACATTATTACTTTTAAAAATAGGTTAGATCAGTACATGGGTGACAGAAAATATATGTTCCACCTTTAAAGAAAACTAGGTGGCGAGTTCACTAAAAGACAAATTGTCTATACTATGGCCCAGATATTCAGACTGTGCCTGGAAGGGGCACAAGCCTGGGTGCAGTGCAACTGGGCTGCGCCGGGGCCAGGACGGCTATATTCAACAGGGATGTGCCATGGTGCAGCACTGTTGAATATGGCAAGGCCAGCGCACATATTGTGCATAGTTCTGTGGCATTGCACCGGCACAAGCCACTGCTAGGGAATACAAGGATGCACCAGTGCAAGTGCAGTTGCACTAGGCATATCACCCACGATATTCAGCAGGGGGTATGCAAATGAGGCCATAATATATGCAAGGCACAGATGGGGCCATTTGCATGTCACTATGGCCCCATTTGCATGCCTTGCGCAGGGCAGGCTGGTGACTTGTGCCTGGCACCCTGCACAGCATGACATGTGCTGTGGGGATCCCGGGGCATCCCCCGCTCCATATCTGTGATCGTGCGGTACAAGGTATGACTGATAGCCCTGGTAGTCTAGTGGCCCCCAACCCCCCCGATTCCCCAATAACTGTTATGTAAGACTGTCCCTGGTAGTCTAGTGGACCCCCTCCCGTGTCCTCAATCACCGGAATATTACCGTTATCCATGTCCCTGGTAGTCTAGTGGTACCTCCCATGCCCACTGCCGTGATCGTGGTACAGTGCCATATCATCTATCCCTGGTGATCCAGTGGCACCCCCAACCCCCCACACAGCACCCCTTGTCCACCCTGCACCCCCCCCATCATTGGCGGGTGGCTGCAACCTACCCGCATACCACCCGGCCACCCACTGAATGACAGTTACAGTATGGGCCGTAAGCCCATTGGTCCACAGTGTGAACCAATGGGCTTGCAGGGCATACTGTACTAGACAGTCCCACATGTGTGACTGAAGTCATTGCAGCCACGTGCTGATGACGGGGTGTGCAGGGTGGGAAAGGGGTGCTGTGTGGGTGGAAGGGGTGGGGTGCCTCACATCACATGCTGAATATCAGGATGTGCCGCATATGCATGGGCACGCCCCCTGCATCTGCGCTGCATACATTACCAATGCACCCCCAGCACATCAGGATTTGCACCGTGCAACCTGCCCCTTTGAATATCGTGCCGGGGCACTTTGGGGGGTTGTGCCATGTGCAACCCCTTTGAATATCTGGGCCTATAAGCCTATGTATCCATTATTTTGCTTTAATTCATGTTTTATTTCATGTGGCATTATTTGCATCAGTTTAAGTTCTACATCAAGATTTTGCAGATTGTTGTCGGTACCTTTTGTGTGTAGTGTATTCACCCCCACATTAGATCCAGATTCCTTATATTGCCAGAAGTGTGGTATGTCTGGGAGGCAGCAGGGCTTGGGAGGAGGGATACACACTTAACCTCACCACTTGTGGTGATATAAAATGCTAAGTTTTGTAGGAAGGAACATTTTTATCCCTACCTCCTACACTTTCTATGGTGGGACTAATTTGTGGTAGCTCTAAATTGTTCAGTCTCTGAATTCCACCTGCATCTCGTGAATCAACAATTTCCTTTTTTTTTTTACTACCATCTATATTCACAAGACCTTGCTGAATAATCCCTTCCTTCATTTTTGTATCCCCCGCATTCCAGTTCCCTGATTTCTAGCAGGAGGGGGTAGTCTAAGTCTGTTGGCAAAGATCCACCTGCTGTAACAGGAGAAGAGGAGCCATTTGGTAACAAAGGGCCTTTGATACAGATGCAGCTGATACCATCTACTAATTCAATGTGTTTTCCAGGGGTTACAAAATAAAGATTTGTTTGGCTATGTAATCCCTTATTAAAATTGCCCTTTTTTATTTTGTGCCCTGGTTAAAGATCTGTTTGCTTTAACTGGTGTTCTGCCCTGTCTTTTTGACAGCATTATTCAATACCTAGTCACTTGTTTGAAACCAGGATGAAAGGATGTATATGCCTCAAGGTATGATAGTGCAGAAATAACTGTAAATACAACAAGGTCCCAGCAATAAATTAAATAGTGTCAAAATACTGTAAATTGGTAAATAAACAATCTTCTGAAAAAGGAACCTCTAACGAGTTCATAGAAAGTCTGCCATCAAACCCAAGGAGCTAGGAACAGTAAAACAGTTCCTTATATCTGCAAAAATGCTCACCCAACCACCAGCAGGTAGCTAATCCATAAACATTAAATATTGTCTTGCTGCATTCTCTTTCCCATGTTACCTTTACTTCAGTCACTTTCAGTAGCCTTGGCCTTGAGGATTAATGCATCACTTTTTTTGCGATAGTTCAGACTTGAATTATCCAGAAAGTTCACAACTGAGCAAGCAGTCAGTTGCATTAATATCACTAAATGTGAGAAAAAAAAAAGAAGAAGAAGCATATAATGTGCAACACTTGTGTGCCTCAAATGAAAATTGCAAACTTAATGTTCATGAATATCCATTTCATGTATCAAACACCTGAAGTTATATGTACTTAAATTTTTTTAAAAAATACCTAAACAAATCACAATTGTTGCCAGCACAGTAAGTTTTGCTACAATTATTCAGTAATGTGACATCATGATGATGTGAACTGCACTGATGTACCCAATATCACTACGCTCAAGGTTGATGTCTCTGCCGCAACTGAATACTTACCGGAAGTTTTTTCCCCTGTTGCGATGCATGACTGTCGCATGCTGTTCTGGTGTTCCTTGCTTAGGTCTCACACATCACATAAACATGTCCATACCTCAGCACCATGGTAGTTCTGCCAACAGTTCTCCAGAGACCACCAAGCATCGATGCCAGGAGCAGTATCGCAAGTACCGTAAGAAGTTCGTGAACCTCGGGACATCCTATGAGCGATTGGACATTGCTGAGGATTGAAAAACAATTTCAGAAAGATGAACATCTGGCAGAGTTCCTGTTGGAGTTACACAGGTATGCCGATTTCTACTGCAGTTTATGGTATCACTTTGCCTTTCCATTCTCTGTTCCATCTTTGCTTCTTTTTTTTTCCTCACATAGTAAACAGACACAAGACATGTGTGTCATGCCACCAGAGTCACACTCTATGGAACACTGTAAGTATGTTACAGACCTGTAATAAAAAGTCATTGTGGATGTATTTTGTTCGGAAGAGTTAATGTGGCCAATTCTGTTCCATTGCCATTCCTTTGTAATGCTGAGTAATGCAAAGTAGTGCTGTCTGGATGTTTCTGTACTGATTATTACTTCTTGACCATTTGTTTGATTGCAGCATTTCAGCAGAAAATGCATTTTTGGTCTGCATGCAAGTAAGCATTTCTTTCCCTTCCTTTTCTGACATGTGTTCTCTAACAGTGGGTAACAGTGAAAGTATAGTGACAACTGAGACTCCTATTCATACAAGGGAGGTGGGTCTGTGCTCCACTCCAGCCAAAAACTGATTTCCATCAGCCAAACTGTAAGTTGCAGTGATGAACGTAGACTGAACCTGTGTACGTGACATATTTCATGTGCTAATGACCACATTCTCAACGTTTCTTTCAGAGTGTTGCCAACTGACATGTTCCCAGAATCATCTAGTGATGTTGCCATGCCTGACTGCAAGGCTGCTGATGTCACATACACCCCGTGGACTGAAAGGTAAGTGACATGTTCACATGTGATACATATCGGACTGGAGGTTTATCAGGCAATAATTGTTTTAAAGCACATTAGGTCCCCGCTGTTCCAACATTATGTCACTACTTAGTTTTTACTTCTCCTTAAATACATCCCTAGCAATAGTGCTGGCTTAATGTCCACAGCTACATTGCAATAACACTTACAGTACTGCAGCGGTAGTAACACCATCATCATTTTAGTGCCTGGGCTGGTTCCTCAGTGCAACACTGTTCAGCAAACATGCAGCGCACCTAAAAAAAATGTTGCACAATGACATGACGGTGGTGACTAACACAACTATGTCACTACACACCTGTACAGGCAGATACTCTTTCACAATGCTATACTCCTTTTATCCAGCCCGCCCAATGTGTCCACCATAACAGAAAGGGCGTGGCGATCAGCACAGAAGCAGACCTTAACATTCATGTCTCCAAGCAATGTCTCAAAGGAACACATGTCAGAGGAGTGGTCCCATCACTTATCCAAGTGGAACCATGCAGCACACCCCCTGTTTCTAAGACTACACCTCTTTTACCAACACTCTCTGTTGCCTACCATCAAAACAAATGTCATGCACTGTTCCCCTCCTTTACACACACTGCAACATAGCTGACTTCCCAAAGAAGGAAGCTACGAAGGCCTTTCCAAAGTAATGGTGGGACACACCCACCATTACACAGTGATCCTGCTCCCTATGTACCCATTTCAGTTTATAAATGTCACATTTGTTTAATCCCTGCTTCCTCTTATGATACACTGCAGTCAAGGTATTAACAAGCAGTACGTGACAGATCAAAGCAACTTCCTTGCATTTGCTCTGTTTCAGCTACTGCACAGGTGACTTTGCCAATACCAGTGTTCATCTGGTGGAGGATGACATCCCTGTCCATGATATGGACAGTGAAATGGCTGAAGTTAAAACAGATTCCATTCCTCTTGATGACACCGGACTGCATAAAATGGACACATCAATTTGTTATGACCACTGCCTCTTGCCACTAGCAAAACTAGCAGATTCCCCACTGCAAGCATCGCAAATGCTCAGGCTCAGTGAGCACTGAGCAAAAGAAGAATGGTACCATGATTCAGATCATAGCATCTTGCACACTAGGCCACAGACAGACCTAGTGGTCGCAGCCACTTCAAAGGAGGATTCCAGCAGGAAACTTCCTGCTATGTGCCAACATAGTGCTATTGAGAACAATTACGCCAAAACTGCATTAATGCTGAAGTTTATGAACATGCCCTTTCCTTCCAAGTCAACATTTCACGCCATCAAGAGACTGTACTTGTGTCCATCCATAACGGACCACTAGATGGACTATCAAAAACAGATCTTTGCCTCGCCAAACAGCCAGTGCTTTTACTGGGGGATGGTCGCTACGACAGTCCTGGTCACTCGGCTAAGTACCAAACTTTCACAGTGATGGATTGTGCCACAAAACAAATAGTGGGCATCCAAACAGTAGACATGCATGATGTTGGTGGCAAGTTAAGTAACATGTAGCTGCTTGCTCGAGTGCAGCCTTCAGAAAGTTACTAGATCGGGTATCTCCATCACAAAGTTTGTGACTGATGCACATACTCAGATTCTGTCCACCATGCGTAAGTACACAGTAATAGTGTTCTTAGAAATATGGTCTGTAAAGCAGATTTCCTTCCTGTTAAGCTTTATGACAATTATGTTGTTACAGAGAAGAAGCAGCCACATCTAACTCATCAGCTGGATATCTGGCACAGAACTAAGGCTGTGAACAAGCGTCTCTGCAAAGTAATTACTAATATGTTGCTTACATTGACTGATAGACACCTGTTTTCCCTTGCTAAACACCTGACCTACATCTTCCACTGCACTGACATAAGCAGGACGCAACGGCAGGATGTAGTATGTTGCCCTATGTGGATGTGTCACACTATCCATTCCTCTATGTCATAACGAGTTCACCTAGAGTGTCATTATAGCCACTCAGTCTGTGCTTGCAGTTATGGTGGAGGTGGAGGGGAACATTTCTTGCATTGTTCAAAGTGAGGGTACTGTAGCAATGCTCAACACATATTCGGGTGTCTTTGGACATGCTCATCAATGTAACCTCAGCATTACCATTTGTGGGATATGTTTAGAACAGCACTGCTGTCCTGATTGTTGGTGGGAAGCCACACTTACGGAGCTACTGATATGCTGTCTCTCTTGAAGTCAACCAAAACAGTGCAACTGCTGTGTTTTGCTTACCGTGGTAGTTGCCCTTCATGGGCATACAGTACAAAATGAAGCACCATGCACTGGAACATTTGGTAGGTATGTGCAATGTATTTTATCTTTTGTAGTTTGCTGCTCAGAGAGACAACAAAGATCTGTGGCATTGGACACGTGATGCCATCAATCACTTTTGGTTCTCTTGTATTAACTATGATCAGAGTAAACAGCCCTTGATGGCAAAGTTTGTCTTGCTTAGCAGTTGTGCCAATTCCTCAGGGGACCCTATGTCTTTGTAACAGTGTTCATATGATTAGGCGTTCTGCACCACACCGTAAATCAACATCAGTGGCAAACAGAGTGACCAGGCAATGTGGATCAATGTCTGCATAACCCAGAAGATCATAACTAGCAGAAGTCTTGGCTTGTAACAGGCTCCTCTGCTAACAAAGTATTTTACGCAGTGGTGTATGACAAATGGATTACTAGAAAGTTGAGATACTTCACTAATGCCAGGTACACATGCAACGAATGCTACTACTGCAGACAGTACAGCGTGAGTAATGCATAAGCCTTAGTAACTCCTGGCACCTTAAGTGCTTCTTTACTGTGTATTTATGTGTTATACTGTCATGTTGGTATCAAGCCATGACTTTTTACGGGCAATGCTAACTACTGTATGTGAATAGCCAGTTGTACAAGTAATCACTCATATGCAATCATGTACTCACTGGAGACCAGAAGGGAGATATGATAGAGGCCTTCAAGTTGCTTAAAGGAATTAACAGAGTGAACTGCAGGGAACTATTTAGCCTAAATACCAATTCATATTCATGTGGACACAAATGGAAATTAACAGGAGGTAGGTTCAGGAGGAATGTGAGGAAGTACTCCTTTATGGAAGGGGTGGTGAAACCTTGTAACAGTCTGTCAGCTGAGGTGGTGGGAGTGAAAACAATCTGGGGATTCAAGCAGGGCTGGAACATGAAGGGAATAGTGGTTACTGGGGGCAACAGGCCCAAGGAGAATAGAGAGAGAAGGGGGAGGGTTAGTACCCTGGAGGAATAGTAGGGTCCAGGGGTTATAGAGAACTTGGGCAGACTGGATGGACCTCTTATCTTTTCCTGCCATCACTGTCTATGTTTCTATATGTTGCTGCTGTGACACCCACAGCAGTCCACGTCCAATCTTTATGTCTGTCGCAGGTGACAATGTAAAAGGCAATGTGTCATCAAGAAAGATGGATGTAATGCTCTTCGTGACACAATGTGCTTGATGTGTTCAGTAAGTCAAGGTGCTCATGTCATATTTATGGCCACACCCAGGTCAACCAGTGAACTCAAAACTTTCAACAATCACATCCTGATTTAAGCATCCAAGCAGTTTGCATATGTGCAAGTATTGCTTCCTTCCCATCACTGTTGTAAAATGTTCATTACCTACTTCATGCTGACATACTGTATCTACAGAAGTTACCCTTTAAAACGAAAGCAAAACATTCGCCGACCAAGGATTTGAACAATGTTTTCTGATATATCTCCCATCAAAGACTGATGTACTGATGACAGTAGCAACACATGATGCAATCTCAAAGAATGGCCTATGAAGTGCTGAGGACACAGTATGCTTGTCAGGGACATAATGTGATGATTGTGCCCAGCAGTGGCAATGACAACAGTAGGGGTGTCAACACGTAAGCAAAAGATATATGTGGTAGGAGTGGTCAACCTACAGCACCAATTGTCTAGTGCCACAATCACAACAGTACTCCACAGTAATGTCAAATGGTGCATTGCAGCACAGTAGTTCCCGAAAGTACGCTTCATCGCTGGCATGGGGGTGGAGCCACTATCCTACAGTCTGTATGTGTCAATATGTAGTGTTGTGTGTAACGCCATCTTGCCTCAAAGAATCATATAGGTTGCTATGTTGATGAGATGATGACTGTTATCATCGGTAGTTTGCGTGTAAATGAATATTAATTTTCCTTTTCACAGGTAAGAGGCTTACATGACACAAAATCTCTTGGCCGC
This sequence comes from Neoceratodus forsteri, assembly GCA_016271365.2. NCBI lineage: Eukaryota > Metazoa > Chordata > Ceratodontiformes > Ceratodontidae > Neoceratodus > Neoceratodus forsteri. The sequence continues at coordinate 725,767,686 of CM057453.1, forward strand.
GATAGATTACAACCAGCATTTTGACAGGCCATATTTGACCAACGACGTTGGGGAAATTCAGTAAGCACTATCACTATCACTATTTCATCACATCATCTGCAAATGTCACAGGGCTGCCCATTCACAACTACTGTTCTCACGAAGGACTAAACAGTTTGTAACATAGTGCAATCCTTAAAGGGGAACTTTCAGAAGTGATTGCCCACCCCAACTGTGCAGCTGATCCCAGTGTGCACAGAAACATTTGTTTGGGCTTACTGTGTACTGTGGCACACTTGATTGCATTGGACTATATTGGTTGTCTTGTAAGGTTACATTTCACGGAACCAGATATCACAGAATACCCACATAGCTAACATCAGAGGACCCTGCAGAATTGGGGGAATTCATCAGCCATCAAGTTAGATATTTGTCATTTTTAAGCTGAAATTATATGTTTGCCCCCCCCCCAACACACACACACACACACCTCGGTGGGCCTTCCACAGTTCTATGGGATTGAAACTGGTCCTAGGAGAACAGCAGACCTGTAAACCCAAATTGACAGGCTATAAAATCTTGTTATATTCACTACAAACTATTGAACCAGCCAGCACTGCAGCCTTCCTCAGATGTTAACTGCTGCTGAGTCTGGCTTGTCTTGTTACAGTGTTATAGGAAATGTTAGCTTAGAGGTCAGTGACAATGACGTGATACTGTCTGCTATACCGCTGTACAGATTATTTTAAAAAGAAGAGAGGTCTGGAACACAAAGTGATACTTGTAATGATGGTTACACTTGTGTGAGTCTACCACTGCTAACAGCTCCCCTTTCTGAGACTTCCACGTTGTGCTGCACATCACAGAGCTGTAATTGTTTTGTAACATTAGGTTTCATCTCCTGAAGAATCCATGACCATGCACACCACAGTACTGAACTCTCTTGACTGCAAAGAAAACCATAGAGCCTTAACCCTTCCCTCTACCTACTGCTACCTTATTTTACCTCCCTGATGTACACTTGCATGCCTTACACTTTTTCCTACCTCACTGACACTTCCATGTTGTTCGTCACCATGGGTTGTGCATTTGCAGTCAAGGAACAGCATGGTATGTCTTCCGCTTCCTTCCACTAAGTTTGGCTACACATATGACATCACCAGATGCAGGTATACCATTTTGTTTTTTTTTTAGAATGCACATGTTTCCCCAATAGCACTTCTACCACGGAACCGCGATTACCCTTCCCCTACCACTGACACCTGTATAATGGTTCTTTGCAACTGTCACCCCCCTCCCCCAGTCACATCATTGCTACTTGTGGGGCAACCCTTCCCCGCCCCCTACATCACGGCATTGGTAATGTGTGCTCTTGATGGCAATAAATATACTCCAGCAGCATTTTGTGTCAGTGGTTCCACGCCGCCTGTCCCTCTTTACAGTTTATTGCATGTCACCACATAGGCACTGCTATACACAGCACTTGAGTACCCTTGTTCCATCCCCGTGGAGGTGCTGCCTGAGTGGAGCTGTGGCTGTATACTAGTCAAGTTGGTGTCCCAGTGGCCCAACACACAGTAGAAACATTCCTACTGTGAACCACATCCTCAGTCAATTAAACCAGTGTAGTGTCAGTTTCCACAGGCTTTCATACCAATGACAAGTGCTGTTACTTTAGAGGGTATCACAAAAGGTTGTCACTTACTGGAATGCTCTGCTACATCACCAGAGAAAACATATAGTACCTACTTGTCATTCAGTTATCAGTAACCAAATGTTTAGTTACGTCTTGTTGCCATACTAGCCAACTTAGTCTACCACATGTTATGGTATATAGCCTCCCCACTGTCATGACTGTCTTAGAAAAGAACAGACATGTAAGAATTTACTATAACATTAGATCTTCTAGGGAATCTGTTTCATCAGATCACATCTTTGGAACTTATAGCTGTCAGGCTCTAGGACCACACAACCTTTTCTACAGCAGCCCACTAGGGGGTCAGCCACAACAACATCCAATGTCATTCATTTTCTATAAATGTGGGAGGCCCCTCTTCCCCCTCAGTTCACTCCCCACCAGAGACTGTGCTTGGAGAATCTCCTTGGAGGGGATGTGGAGGGGGGGAAATGATTTGCCTGAAAAGCAAGGCAGAAGATGATGAAATGCCAAAAAGGTCAACAAGGGACCTGGACAGCTCAGCCAGGGCCCAAATGGGGGAGGGTCCAAGGAAAGCCACACCCTGAAAAGCTCCAGGAGAGCCAGAATGAAAACCAAAAAAACAAGGTCAGGTACCGACGGCCGCAAGAGACCAACAGCAAACCAACCCAAAGGACAAGGCAGGCTAGAATCCAAATCAGGAGAAGAAGCACTGTAGCTGCTCAGGAAAAAGCCCAGAAAAGGCCATCTCTCCCCAAATATTCAGGGAAGAGATGAGACTTTACTCAACAGCTAGAAAAGGCCGGAGCACCAGGCAATCCTACCTATAGCAACAGGTAGGGGTAAGTGAGCTGTAAACCCCCAGAGAAGAAGGGGGACAGAGGGCAAGACAGCATGACCTGATGAAAGAGAGTCCCTTGAAGATCTACTGTTATGGCAAGTTCTTATGTAACTGCCCTATCTTCTTTCATCCGGTCACACCTATGGAACGAGTTCTGAGCATTAACAGCAGAACAGCCTGGGTGGCAGAAGGCACAAGGCCTAAGACAGATGGCCCAGAAGGTAAAACAGGCACCTTAATTTACCATACCGCTGGTGGAAAGGCCATGAGCCATGTTACAAGGCACCATACAAGACTTCCAGTATGGAAATGGAAGATGATCCACCAGGAGGATGAATCCGGGAGGAATTGGGAAGCCCTGGTGCTCAGGGGCAAAAGAAACAGACCACTGAGAGGACTGCCCAGCAGCCTGGGTATTGTGTGTAAATAACAAAGAACGCAATGTACAACAGTAGAGAGTTCAATGAACATACAAAGCATGGAGCAAGGCATCCCGTGGGTGGGCACGCTCCAGATAAGAACCAGGCAGGTGAGAAGAAGGATATGAAAGTCAACCCAGACACCACTCAGGGAGAGACTAGAACCAAGGTGCAAAGACACTCCGGGTCTGTGGAAAAGCAGAAAGGGCTGCTAACACGTGCAAGCTCATATGTCTGAACACCCTTGAGCAGAAAGAATAGGAGGCTGTGAAATAAACTATATTGTTATGGAACACCCTGAAGAGCAACTGCAAACAATGCTTCTCCTGAAAGTCACTTAAGCTCTGAAAGCACTGTGAGAAGTAAAAATAAAGGCTGAAAAAAATATAAAGAAAATCCATGCAGATTGAAGCATCCGCTGTGATCCTGGGAACCAAAAAGCACTGGTTAATTATGGAAAAAGAACTGCGGGGGAAGAGGGGCCACCCACATTTATATAAGATGGATGATGTCGTCGTCATGGGTAGACCCCTAGTGGACTACTGTAGAACAGTTTCCATGTGGTCCTAGAGCCTGATGGCTATAAGTTTCATACATGTGATCTGATGAAAGAGATGTCCCCGAAGAAGATCCGCTGTTGTTGGCCTTCTGCCCACCTTACATATACAAAGCATACCTGTGATAATGTTGTCTTCATTGAGTACCAGTCATCCATCATGCACACAAGTCCTTAGTGTCTCTTCCACCCTGTATAACCTTACATACTCTTCCCCCCCCATGTATGTCCACAATCTGTGCCATGATTACCCCTGTAATTCAACCAGGACCTAGACCCCATGACCACATTTCCACTCACTCACGGTGTACCTGTCCCATTCCACCATGTGTCATCCCCCTATTGAAGCCTTACATCTTCAGTCCCTCAGCATAGTGTTCAAAACCAAAGTTGTCTGACTCTTCCAGGGTCCTCCCATTAACATCACTTACATAATGCTCTTCCTGTGGTACTCAAGCCTTCTTGTGGTTTCCATAAGTGTTTCAACATTTTCTGCGCTGTTACTGCAGTTTACATAAATGGTGTATTCCTTCATCTTCTGTGACTTACTGTGTTCATTATTATTCCCAAAGCAGGTGGATCATGACACCAGCGTGAACCTAAACATGCAACAATGTTGCTCATTATGCAGATCACCACCGAGGGCACCGTAGACCATCACCTTGAAGTGTATGACCATTGTCACCCATCCACAGTCAGACATGTACAGTTTCACTGGTATCTGTGTTACAGAAACCATCAACTGCATGATATGTTTTCACAACAGAGATGCACAGTAATGGTGGAAATGTCAAAATAAGTTTGTAAATACAGTCAACAAATGTGCTTGACACCCTGTGACAATTTAAGTGCTGGTACTCAAAACAGTCTGCCGTACATATTGTGTAACACAGTTTGTTTGGAAGGCCCTGTTGTGCTTCAAGGTCATAACCACAGAAAAGACAGGTGGTGCTTGATTCCTCATTGCAAACTGCAATGTTTGAGGATGATGAATGTTAAGGATTTCAGTCAAACATTTTTATTGTTGAGATGTAACTTCCAACCATCGTGCAACTGTGCATCTAAGTGTCACAGATATGCAGCCTTGTTATGGGCTGGCAGTATAGCCTAGAGGTTAGAGTAATGAACTGTGAATGAACTTGGTACATATCCAGCAGACCTGGGTTTGATTCCCACAGCCTCTACTTGCATACTATGTGACTGAGCAAGTCACTTAACCACTCCAATGCTCCCAGGTCACCACTGAAAACAGGCACGAGTGCCTAGTGGACCGTACCAGGTTACAGAAAAAGAATAAAATAAATATGCCAAACAGTCAAAGGCCACTTATTTGGATTATGGTTCACCATTCTGGAGCCCGTACTACAATAAGGATGAAATATTACTAGAATCGGTCCAGAGGAGAACAACAAAATTAATACTCAACTTAAAGCATCTGTCTTATGAATGCTGACTACAAAAGACAGGCTTATTCACACTGGAGGACAGAAGAACAAGGGGTGACATGTTGAACTTTACAATTACTCAGTGATAGGGAACTAACTGACCATTGTGGATTCAAGTATTTAAACAGACATGCAAACCTTAGGAGCCGCAACAAGCAGATAATAATACCAAGGACTAATATGTGCAAAAGAACTAACTTTTTCACGATCAGGGCAGTCAAAATGTGGAACTTGCTTCCACAAGGAGTGGTAAACTCAAAACATTTCACAGAATTCAAAAACAAATTAGACACATACCTCAACTGCTCAACTGGAATGGGACCAAATACAACAGAGACACCCAGTAGGTGTGGAAGACACACTAATGGGCTAAGAGCCTTCTGGCATCTTAATAAACTGAGTAAAGTGGAGCAGGCCTGCAAAGGAAATGGGACCATGCTCCATGGACAAATCCTCTCCTGACTTGGGATCCAAAGGATGAGAGTGTAGGGAGTAGTCCTCAGACTCTGAGGATTTGTCGAAAAACGGTCGACTGCCAGAGTCTCTGTTGACCCTATGGGTCTGTCGGAAGTCACGGTGACCGACAGTCAGTGAGGAAGCCCAGAAGCAGTACAGGCATCCTTGGGGGGGACCCACTCATGGATGCGTAGGTGGCAGCTCCACCTGGTTGGGTGGAGAAGCCAGAAAAGGCTGAGCTGGGGTAGGCTGAGGCCTAAGTGGCGGGAGCCACGGAAGAGCTTGGGTGGGGGGCCGGGACCGGCTTAACCCTGGTAAACATAAGCTGATGCCACATGAGCTCCTTGTAGCGCCAACGCATTTTACAGTGGATCCTCTCCTCATCTGAGAAGGAGAGGAGGAGGAGGATTAGCAGTGACGCCACTTGCCCAAATGCTGAGAGAGGGAACGTCGATGCAGATGTGAGCTGCTCGACTCAGGGCTTCGGGATCAAGACCTCAATCTCGACTATCAGGGACGCTGATGGTGGGTCTTGGAAGGAGCATCAAAAGCCAAGGATCCTCCTGGATTGCCGGATCCAGAGGGTTATGGACTGGATCGGTAAGCTGGTCCAAACCACCCTGAGAGGTGACAGGCAGGACCAGAGTCCTGGAAAGGGAGGTATTGGCCTCAGCTGGCGATAACACGTCAACCAGGTTGACAGGCATCTCAACCAACTGGCATGACGGGGAGACTATGGAGCCAGTAGCCTGGGCTGAAAGATCGACCATAGTCAAAACCTCCATAGAAGCACGGGAATCCAAGGCCTGAGAGCACTTGTGATCCCATAATCGACGGCGAGACTTCTTTTTAGTCTCCTCCTTTGTAGATTTGGTTTTTGTGTCCTTAGAGGGGCCCTGCCCAAAAGTGGGAAGGAACTGGCACAAATCATGAAATGTCCCTGTGAAAGGTGGCATCAAAAGTAAGCGTCACAAGGCTGAAGCCGAAGAGGCATGCTCCGCGGCCTGAACTGCAACCTCTTCAAAAGCCGTGAGTTGTTGAGCAGCCCCGCAGCCACAGAGACCACCCAATGGGCATCCATCATGCGAATGGGGGGGGGGTCCTGTTTATCTGTGAGACCTGAATGAAACCAAATGTGCTGGTCTTCTAAAACTGAAAGATGCAAAGTGAGACAGAGGCCACACACCTGGGGATCATGTTCACGGCCTAGGTAGTAGACGCACGTGGTGTGTGCGTCCGTCCGTCTGAGACATCTTCTGCCCACACTCGCACTTTTTAAATCCCAGTGCTGATTTTGAGTCATCCATGTCGGAGATTGAGAAATCACCTGAAGATGAAGAATTTTGCAACGTTTGCAAAGGTTTGAAAGCAAAGGGCCTACTCAGCGCAGAACACGGTATGGAGGGAACCTTTTTCTTCCATTGGAAAAGAACATCTGACTTCATGGGGCGGTGCCGAGGGAATTACCACCAGGGTGGGTGAGAGGATCCAGCTTGAAGATGTTCTGGCTAGCCTTAAAGGGAAAGGAACACTGCCAGAAATGTAGATAGTATATCATATCCACATCCCTATAATATCATCGATACACATCCCACCACAAAAAAAGGAACCTTGTTCCTCTGGTGATGATCATGTAGTACCACTGCTTGTGTGGCCCAACCAATAATGCTAACAAGTGGCGAACATGCTACATCAGTGCAGTGAACCACACCCCCTGAGGTATCACATTGCAGACTTTCTACAAGCACACATTGTGGCAACACAACCCCACCTTGAAATGAGAACAGTGGTCCATAGGTACACCTCCACACACCACTGTGGCTTCAACAATGTAGACCAAGTAGCAGGACTGACTATGTGAAGCACAGCAAGTTGGCAATGTGCCATCATTGGCAGCACACCACCCCATGGGAAGCACGATGGCGAATCACGTAACACCACGTGATGTTGCGAACCAACAAGTCTGAATTTTGCCACAATGCCACAGCAATATGCAGTTCACTGTACAACTGTAGCTGACAACAAAGTAGCATTTCATTGTGTGTGGGTGCCACCCACACTTGGCAATGGGGAGAATGTTCCAGATTTACTATATCCATACGCTTGTTAGTACTATTGAGCGAACCATATACCAACACCTGGTGTGGACTTTCCCACACAAATGTCTGGAATCATAACACTGACCTATCAGTCAAAAAACAACAAAGCAACATGGCTTTGGAATTGCGGAGCATGTTTGCCTACCTGGTGTGGAAACCCACCATCTTTCAAGTGGGAATACAATGACATCAGCAGCCCTCCGACCACCCCAAACAGGGTGCAGCAATGATGACCATGTAGCACCACTATCTGACTTCAAACCACAGAAACTGAACATGGTGACAACGGATGATCAAGGTGTTGCCCACTGCGTCACAAGTTGCAGTGGTTGGTGTGTTCACCTACCCAACTTTAGGAAAGGACGACATTGGGTGTACAACTGCAACACATATACCAATACAGCCTGTGCCCATCCCAACCCTTGACAGGGTGAACATTGTCTCATTAGTAAATGGTCCAATCCCAGACTCTTTCACAGCCACCGTGGAGCATGTTGAGTCAGTAACTGTGTGCAACCCACACACCACTTGTCAATGGGGACAATGTATCAACCATAAGTGTGACCCCACACCACTTTCTGCACCACTGCAGTGCAGATACCAGCACTGGCTGTCTCCAACAACAAATTGGCACATACAGACAATGTGGTACCAGTACTTCAGAGAGACAACCAGCCCCACAGGGCCTGCAACCGTGAATTATGTTGGAGCATTTGCAATGTTCCCACACACCCCAAAATTGTACAGTGGAAAAGTGTTCCCTTGAGTAGCTCACATGAATCCCGATGGCTGCACCACCATACCCCAGGTAACAGCACTGAGGTATTGACAATACACCCCACATAACAACGGGCACCATGTCGCATCTGTATGCAGAACCACCCATGTCACCCCAATGCAGTGCAGCATGTTGCAGGATTGGTTGTACTTGTCGCCCCCACCCACCGCATTGTGTGAAACATTACAAATCAGCACTTGGAATGGGGCAGACAGAGGCTCCCAAGCTCTGGGAGATGAAGACACACCTGCAACTCATGCTTTTCCCTCTGGGAGAAACAACTGGCCCTCCAGAAAGGTGAGGACAACATCCTATGAGGGGCAAGGGTGACAACCTCGATAGGTGAAGCCATGCTGTCCACCTTATGCAGACTGATATTCCTACCAGCCTGGATGCCACCTCATTAGCATCTTACACTGTTCTGGAGAGGTGTTTTGCAAGCTCCAAGTCCTGCACAGAAAGGCTAATGGCTTGCTGGGTTTCCTCACAATCAGGCATAGCAGCTAGGAGCTGACCTAGCAGTGTCCAGAGGTTTCTGGCATAGGCTACCTGGTGTGCCTGATGAGCCACGATACACAAAAGGAGGCATGCTGTTGAAAACACTCTTCTTCCTCAGCAGTCAGACTCAGCCAAGTCAGACTCTGGGGGTCAGTTGTGCTGCAGGCGATGATGCCCAGATGGAGTATCCAGGAGCTCCACTCCTGAGGAGGGGTGAGACATGGCACCTGGAGATCCCATGGCAGCTCAATACCTGCCCATGCAGTCCCTAGGGGCAGGAGCTGGGGCAGCGGGATGCTGCCAGACAGCGTACGAGGCCTCTGCGAATGGCCGAGGCCAGGGAAGAATGACCAAGTGGTTAGCACTGTATTCCCCAAGGAATAATAGTGTTGTATAGGCAGGGTTGTGTCCAACAAAATGCGAGATGTGTAGCTCCTCCATCTCCGCCAGGAAGCACTGATATGAGATGAAGTCCACATCAGCAGAGTAGTGAAGTGAGGCATCCTCTTTCTTGGTGGAGGAAGTGGAAGATGCGGAGGAGTTGGGCTCAGAGGACGGCGGCACTGGGGTTTGAGGTCTAAAGATAACCTCATTAAGTGCCCTCAAGTACCTGGTAAATGTGACTGCCGACCCCCCAAACTCATCCCAGGTCAGAGGCCCCATCAGGCCAAAGAGACCAGGAAGAAGAGGGAAGGAGGTAGAGGATGAAAAGCAGCCTGGTGAACCAAGGGAGGTCCTCTGTGGGAATGTGCAGGAGACCCCTCCCAAAGGGAAGGTCTGCATATCTTGTCCACCTCAGGGTGCCCAACAGCAGTGGGTCAGAGAGGGTGGTGGCCTTAGAGGGAACCCCCAGGTGAGGAGAACGGTGCCCTGCAGAGCTGGAAGGAAGGCCCCTGCCCCCACCAACTGCAGAACTCCCTCTAAGCAGAGGGGAAGACAAGGCAACATCAGCACTACGGCTCCTTCCCAAGTCTCTAGAGGCTCCACATGAGGACTGTGGCACCGAATGAGCCCTGCCAACCCCTACGTCAGAAGAGAGAGAGATCTACCCCGAGAAGGAGGGCTCACGGATGAATCCGGGATAGCAGGAGAAGAAGAGGGTCCAGTCATTGAGGAGGTGACTGTGGACCCCCCCTCAGCCCCATCCCCAGCAGTAAAGGTCACCCCCATCTGTAAGGGAACAGAGGAGGCAAATTCAGCACTGGAGACGATGTTGGCTCCTAAATTGGCACCAGCCTGGTGCCACCATCCCCAGGAGTACTGTGATCAACACCAAGAGTCTCCTTCATGCTGGAGACAGTTCTGAAGGGCTCCGGGGAGGCGGCACTGCTGGGGGGGTCCCACAGGCTGCACAGCCACCGAAGGCCTTGGGGCTACCCGTGAAGTCTCCAGGGACTCCTCAGAGCTGAGGAGCCAGTCAGGATCATCCTGATCTTTACCCTTCAAGGTGGAGAATGAGATCAGGGAGCTCTCCAGGCTGGCCACCCGCTGGATACTAGGCCCTCCGGCATCGAAAGTGGCATCGGAGTGGAGCCCAGGTGCACGGCCAGAACCACTCCGCTCACTGGCACTGAAGTCAGTGTTGGGAGCTGAGACAGCACCAGTGGGCAGCACTGAGGGGACCACAGGAGCAGGCCAAGCATATAGCTGCAGCACCACACCCAGGGTTGTCCGAGTCTCCGAGGAGACATGGGACTGTGAGGAATGCTCAGTTGTTTCCACTCCCCAAAGGAGGAAAACTGCCCCACCAACCCCTCACTGAGACCCCTTGTTTCAGCAAGATTTGAAACAGAGGGGGTCTTCTCTCCACTGGACCATATAGAGCCAGGGAGGGGCTCAGGGGAGGAGTCCAGAGACCTTGTTTTGATGTCCCAAGTGAGATGCCGACCACTGAAGTTTGGGGGGTCTCTCCCCAACTTTGCTGCATGGATAACAAGGGTACAGTAATCCATCAAAAAACAGGCATCACACTCATCCATCACATGGCAGGGACCCAAACAAGAAAAACAGCGGTCGTAGGAGTCAGACATGGTCATGGAGTTGCCATGGGGGCACCTACGCATGAGACCAACTCCCACTTTCTTAGAATATTCTTTAGGCCCTGGACCTGACATCGCTAGTGACGGAAAGAAAAACAAAAGGGGAAAAAGATTCTCAGCGCCACGAAAAAAACTGTTAAAAAGAAAAGAAAATCAGTGCCCAAAATGGTACTGGACTTACGGCGTCGACTACAGCATTGAACTGAGTCATTAAATTTGAACGGTGCTGAGCAAGCCAAGATGGAGCAGAGCTGATACAGATTCTGTGCAACTTCTCTCACTGAGATCTTCCTCAATGGTGGGAAAAACACAACTGAGGAGCAGGGAGGAGTCACGTTGGTTACTGACTTCTCCACAAGAGTCACGTAATACGCCGGCCTCATGGGCAGGGCTATCTCCGACGTTGGCTCCCCCAGCACTAAAAATTTCATAAAGAGACAAGCTCCCGAGGAGAGTCCAGCCCTCTGGTCTAGACCCAAGAGTGATGAATGGTGAAGACTGATGTGGGGAAGATGTTCCAGTTTCTGAACACACTTTATGGTATTCAGGGAGCAGTTTTTTCAAATTTTCAAGGAACTGGGGTCACGATTTGTGTCTGCTATGATGCTTTTTAAGTGTTGATTTACTCTGCTTAAAGGGAAGGTCCCCTCAACCTGTTTTCTACAGGCACGGGGTCATTATATCAGAAGATATAATGCCGCATGGCACTACCGCACTGCACGATTTATGCCATGAGGAATCATGTCTTTGTTCTGTGGGGGCTCTGTTCCCCATGCCCCCCTGGACCCCCCACTAAAGATTCTCAACTCCAGGGGGGTCCAACTCGGAAGTGCACAGGTCCGGGTTTCGCCATAATGCTGTACGCTATTAAGCGTGCGACATTATGACCCAGTACATTTTCTACATACCTGTGTAGTTAGAAAGCAGGAACAAAGATTCCCTTTCTTGCAGCCCCCTAATTTCATCCTAACAAACATAAATGAGGTTGTTTCACTCTGTTTTGCCCTGGTGTGAAAAACTGTTTGTCTACATTCCTAAGGTCCTCTTTGTGACTAGGGCAGTGGGCGAAAAGCACAGCTACTTTGGCACAATTGCCACTTTAGCTGAAGAATTCTGCAGTGCATCATTCCCAATGAATTTGTCTTGTCGTACTGGGGTAACCCAAGAAGGACATGGCCCAATTAGCAGTGAACATAAACACTGTAATGCATGATGCTCTCTTCGTGTTCCTGTCACAATCTGTCAACTATGATTTTGTGTTCTTATGTTGTACCCCACTGCTGTAAACCACAAATGTATTGCTTGGATTAACTGATGTCAGTTACTGTTGTATGTTGTAATGTGAAAAATTACCTTGTCTGATTTTGTAAACTGTTTCTGTTAATTGTAATTAATTCCAGGTCACCCCTGAAAAAGGGACTGTAATGGTCTCAGTGGGCCTACCCAGTTACCAAAATGAAATAAATAATAACCATTTCTGCAAGGCATCATGGGAGTTGATGATGCATACATACAAAAGCCAGCAGATGTTATGCTCTTATTCAGTTCTGTTACGTCTTGTGATGTCCCTGTATTGTCCAAAAGCATTTTTTTTTCCTTAACTCGAATACATTTCAAACTGTAGAAAACAGCAGGGCACTTACTACGCCTTGAAAAGCTTCATGGCCAGCATAAGGCAAGAACATGGGGACTGCATAGGGCAGCAACAGCACTAACTAATACAGCGTAACTACTGTAGGCTTTTGCATGGAAACATAAAATTCCAGGATGCCTTACATGAGTCAGGTCATGACCTTTGCAAAGAAGTTTAGTAGGTTTTCACACCATAATTAAGTACCTTCATTTACATTTAAATCCTGATGAAATTAGGAGGATGCAACAGAGGCAATCACCGTGACTGCCTGCAGACTACACAGGGAAACAGAATAAAAGGTTGAGGGTACCTTCCCATTAAATATGGATCTGTCTCTAATTATTCTGAGTAAATTATTATGGAGATCAGCACTGTAACCCCTCTACCCTGACGAAGCATCATGTCTATGACATGAAGCACTGGGGGGAAATCTGTGCTGTGGTTTTCACACTTCGTTTAAATACACCACATGGCTTTTGCTACAACCATTACTGAGTAAGTCTCTTTTTTTACTCAAATGAGTGCTGCTGTTCGTGTCTGAAGCATCGGTTTGGTTTTAGTAAGCACCCCCTCTGACATTCTGTGGGTGCACTGTTATCTGTGTTTTATGTGGTAACAAGACTCCCTGGGCAACCAGAACCCATGGGCCGTGTGGTCTCCCAGGAGGGCTCCCTATCCTGCCAGAGACGTGTCCATCATCAGTCTGACAGTTGGCTCTGGACAGACAAATGGAATTCCTTTCTCCAGATGTGCTAGAACTAGCCACCACTGGATAGCATCCCACATTGGCTGGGATTACTGAGAGCCCAGCTGCCGCTGAAGGTGACGTCTGCTAGTGGGTCCAGCGGATCACACCTGTGCAGGATGCCATGTACTTCCTGCAGCTACAGCAAATCCAGGTCAGGGTTCAAGAGTTCAACCTGAAATGATCAGGCAAAGGAGGTAAGATCCTGTGACTGGTCCACTGGGAGGCAGGTTTTGGCCTGAAATGAATTTAATTCTGTCTCAATGACCTTGATCACCTACTTTGGTACCAGTTCGGACTTATCCGGGTTGACCTAAAGGCCCAAGTCTCAGCAGGTCCTGAGAACCAGGTCTGTGGATCTCTCCATGGCCTCTTTGGATGGACTGGCTACCAGTGAGTTGTCCAGGTAGGGACACAAGCTGACCCCCTAGGCGCTGTAGATGAACTGCCACCACTGCCATGCATTTGGAGAAAACTCTTGGTGCACAGCAGAAGGTGACGGGCATGACCTGGAACTGGTACAGGACCCCTTCCACTCAGAAACAGAAGTACTGGTGGTGGAACCCTCAGATGGGAAGTAGAAGAATGCATTCTGGAGGTCCAGAGAGCAAAACTACATGTTCTGCTCTGGGGCGATATACTCTAGCTCATAGAGACCATTCAGAACTTGTGCTTCTGCATATACTGGTTGAGCTCGTGTAGATCCAGTATTGGGTGCCAATCCCAGTACGTTTCAGGACCAGAAAGTATCTTGACACATAACTGACTTGCCAGGGAATTCCAGGACAAGGGCTACTGACCCTTTTGCAAGGAGCCGAGTGATTTTCTTCCTGAGGATGGACAGCATATCCAGAGACACCCTGGACTCTTCAGGTGCATGAAGGCAGTAGGGTGGGAGGATCTCGAAGTATAGAGACAGTCCTCTGCCCACTACATCAAACAGTCATTTGTCTGTTATGATAGCAGATCAACATGACAAGAAATGATGCAGCCAGCCTCCGACGAGGACAGCAGTCAGGAACAGGACAAGTGGAGGGGTGATACCCCCAACCCATCACTGGGCAGCTTTTGCAGGGGCACCAGCAGCTGCTACAGAGGGGCACCACTACCCCTGCCTACCCCTACTTTTTTTTGGACCTTGGGCCCCAGACTTCTGCTTTGGGCATCAGGCCTGAAACTGACACTGCTAGGGTTGCTGCTAGGGAGGCTGTGACTGAAAGGACTGGTATTGAAAAGCTGGTTTCATTGGCTTTTCCTTCTGGTCCTTTTAGGACGAAGTGACAGAGTCAAGGGTGGCATGGAACTTCTCACTCCGAGTGAGACGCCCTTTCATCCCCAGGCCAAATATGTGCAATAGGTGCCCAGGAAAGGGATATCGACCAGTTTCTGTTGGGTGTCTGCTGTGAAGGTGGACGAACGCAGCCAAGCCCTGTGATTAATGGAAACAGCCACTGCCACCACACAGGTGCAATTTCTGGAGCTGATGTTTGACCAGTGATTGACTGTGGTCTCTGATGAGCTCCACTGCCATCTGCTGTTCTTGATTGAGGTGGGAGAGGACCGTATCAAAGATTCCCATCAGGGAAAGACCATAATTAGCCATCACGATGGCAAGGTTATAGCTTGATGGAGACCCAGAATGGCCACAGTGTGCACTTTTTTTTTTTTTTGCAGCATGGGCAATCTTACAAGACTCCTTGCCTGGAGGCTTGTCTATATCCTCTGGTATCCGGATTTATGGAACACCAAATCAGTGACCAGCTCTTCAGCCAAAGGGTGGTCCGAGAACCTCGAAGGGGAGCCTGTAGGCACCACGTACTTGCGGACCATACAAGCAGAGGCTGCTGGGCAGGATGCTGAATGATGCAAAAGCTCCAAGGCTAGTCCCAAGACGGCCTCAGCCACTAGGAAGGCACTCCCTGGGGATTCATCCCAATTCAAAATGTCCATGAGAGGGTACTTAGCTCTCTCCTGGACTGGCTCTAGCAGGATAGACATGGACTTCAAGATCAGTCAGAGCAGTCCACCAAAGGACACCAGCCCATGGTTGGCGAAAGGCTCCTTAACCGAGATACAGCTGAACAGCTGAGTCCCTGAGGGTGCCATGGACTCCTGATCCAAGTCATCTGATGACTCCTTGAAGACAGCACTCAGCCGCTAATCACCATGGACCTCCCTGAAATCCTTACCTGGGGTAATCTGAACCGACAACTGGCCTGGCAAGCCAGTGGCCAAATGCCCGGCCTCCTTGGTCACAGTGCTGACTGGAGGCCTTTGGAGTAGTGGTTCCACCCTAATCAGCCAAGAAGCAGGTGTGGGGAGCACCTGCAGAACCTGGACCAGCGGGGCAGCCACTGGCAGCTGCCAGGAGACCTGAGGTCCTTGGGATAGAGCCCTGGCCTGCCTGCAATGGCTCACTTTTGTGAGAGGAACTCCTCATAGCACTGGTGTATCTTATGACAGTGCCTCTCCTCACCCAATGATGATGATGATGATGGGGAGCAGGACTTGAAGTGTTGACGGCAGCACCTCCCACTTGAGTGGGATCAGTGACCTCGTCAGTCAACCACCCGGCCGACAGCGAAAGGGGTCTTCCTTCAACTGGCTGTAGATGACTAGCCTACCAACACTGAGCAACAAGGGTGAAGATCTGCCCCCCCCACCAAGGAGGCTGGTCCCTGGAAGGATTAACTGGGGTCACCGATTGGTCCACGTCACCGGGAGCACCGAGGTCTGTGAGGCCAACTCCTCTGCCTCATCCGAAAACCGCTCAACCTGGTCGAGAAAAATCTCGAAGGCCTGGTCGACCAGAGCACAGATAGACAAGCTCGACAGCAGAGCTGAATAGCTCTTAACCTGCCCTTGGCCAAGGGGCGCTTCAAAGACATCAAGTGATCAGGTGAGTCGAGGGACTGGGAGGACCTCGATCTCTCCCTGTTGACCAGTGCTGGTGGTGCTTAGATTTTGAACCACAGAGTGCAGTGCTCTCCTGCAAGGTACAGGGATTAGCACATTATGGAACTGGTCCATGAAAGACTCTCCAATGCTAGCCGCAGGTGAGAACAGCACTGAGACCAAGGAGGTGCCCACTGCAGCAGCTGCTACTTCTGCCTCAAGGACTGCAAGCTGTGCAGCATACCCACAGCAGCACAGGCCTTTTTGTGGCCCTTAAAGCAACCTTTCAGATCCCTGCCTGAATGCCAACCCAGATAGAGCCAGAGCTTCCTGTCCAAGGGACTCAGCAAGCATGGATAAACACAGGCCGCGCCCAGCCATGTTTTGTTGCCTACCCAGATGGTACACGTGCAAGTTATGTGGATCAGTGACCGACATCTACTGGTGGCAATGAACACAGAATCAGAATCCCAGTTTCCCATGTTCTCTCACTGGTCTGGAGACGGAGTCAAAAGAACAGCAAAACTACAAGCACATAACTTTGAAAAATTCTAAAGGAAAGGTTCCCTTATGGCTCAGAAAAATCCTAAGTGAAGTGCGCAGGAGGTGGCCTGTTCTTCCAGCGAAAAGAAAAATCTGATGTCAAGGGGCAGAATTGGGTGATATGCTGCCTGGGTAGTGGGAAGAGCTCAGCTTAAAGATGTTCTGGCCAACCATCATTCCAGTGGAACTGCCAGAGTGTGGATAAGTGAACCATATCCACACACCCTCTGTTTCACTGGGTTGGAGGAAACAGTTCTGTGGCCTGTTTTTGAAATAATGACTGCACTTCTTCTTTTAGAAGGGCTAAATGTTCCACAGGATAACTGGAAGGAGGCAGAGGATGATCTGGAGGGATTGCTAACAGCTTCAGAGCATGCCCCCTTGCAATAATCTCCAGTATCCATTCGCCTTTTGTAATCTCCTGCCATTGGTTTAGGTTCAGGGAGATCCTGCCCCCACAGCCACCCCAGGAGGTGACAGTGGAAGTGGAGTCATAATCTAAGAAGAGTCCTGCAGAACTGGTGGGGAAAGAGCCACCAGTACCCATTACTTTGGGTGCTTTTCAATGGGCACCTGGGGTCCTGGCAAACAGCCACTTCCCCTACCTTTGCCTTATTGATGGTGGACATGACCACCTCTTGCAACAGGCTGATGAAAAGAGCCCCTCCCACAGTCCCTAGAGAGAGTAGGATAAAGGGACGTAACAAATCCGAGTGTCATTTTGGTTACCATCATGACCAAACAGTTTTGTCCCCCCAAATGAAGCATTTAAAACTGCCTGCAGCACATCATTAACAAAACCAGCAACTCTAAGCTAAGAATACTGTCTCATGCATATGCTTGAAGTAGCAGCTCTGGCAGAAGTATCAGAGCTAAAATAGGCAAATGTTTGCCAACCTCAGCCCCAGGGATTAGAGGTTTAAGTGGTTCATTCTTGGCAGAGCCCTCAGGTAGTAGCTTTCCACAGGCTATTCTGATATTTAATCATATGGGCCTGATAGTTTGCAATCCTAAGGCCCAATGATGCAAAGGCATAAGTACACTTGCCCACCACATCCAGCATCCTAGATTCCTTGTCAGTATGTAAAGCACTCGGGTACTTAGGAGTCCTGGATCTATCATGAGCAGCCATGATAACTACAGAGTCAGTCTCTGGCTGGTTAGTATAATAAGGCTTGCAAGGTGGAGCAGGATATTGCTTATCAGTCTTTCTGGCACTGCAGGCAGTTTGGTCTGTGCCATGCAGCAAAGGTAGCATCCTCTAATGCAGGATGTCCAAGAGGAATTATAATGGATGGTGAGAAGAAAACCTCCAAAAATTCCATGACGTTATTTTTAGTGGAATCTTCTTCAACCACTACAAAGATCATGGCAGTTTGCATTTGCTGCTTCATGGCTTGAAAAGTGGGAACCTCAGGAGGAGATCTTGGCATACACACCACCGAGTCCTCACTGCTGGATGAGAGAGCAGAACTAGAATGATGTGCAATATACTGTTATCCCTCATAATCCCCCTCTAAATCCTCCTCTAATACCAAGAGGTCAGATTATATTCCACCTCGTTGTTGACCTCTTTGTTGATGATGGTGACACAGAAGTCACCAGAGATAATGGCAGCAGCTGAGGAGGAGGGATTTGCTGTGTGCTGTAAGTAGTCATCAATGGGAACCGAGTGCACGATAGCCCTGTCAACAGAACAACAACTTGAATAGGTAAGCCAGGCAGAATGCATCACATCGTCTCTGAAAATTATGCCAGCACAGCCTGAGAGTCGACGATGCCCCAGCCAGGGGCTGTGACTACTTGAATCAATGAATGGCCTTGACCCGACGATGATGGTGCTGTACCATCCATAGCAGATACAGCAGTGCATAAGCCAGACCCCAATCTTGGTGTCTTAGCCAAGGATGGGAAGGGGCCATTGTGAACTCCACTGAACAAGCAATGATGCTGAATGATTACCTGGTCTCAACGGTGACTGGGATCTCACTGGGGAAGCAGACTTCTCCTCACCTCTATGCTTGCACTTGTATCCCGACTATGAAGAAGCCTGAGATGACAACCATTCTCTGTCCCAGTTCTACAACTTAGATTTTGGCGGCTGTGCTTCAGTCGACGTGGATGGTGGCAGCGATTTGGGGCGTTGCTTCTTCTTCATGGCCAGTAATGCTTTTCAGAGAAGGAAAAGTTTCTATAACTTTCTTATGGCATTGCCTTGTTGCTGGGACAAGTCAAGTCGTCGCGGTCATCTTGCTGCACGACACCTCGCTCTGTATTCTTAGCTCTGGCATGAATCACCACCCTGTACAATTCTCCCCCGGACAAGTTTGCTTGTTTTGTAATATTTATGCAGGGCAAACTGTCTGGTGATCAACTGTGCAAGGTGCCAATTCACGCTGGAGCTTAGTCTGGGGCAAGTTGTTATGCAGACGTGACTAGCACAACTTGTCATGTAGCCCCATGTTGCTTGGTTGAAACCCTGGCAGATCTCTTAAGTCCTCAAGTTGTGAGGTAGGCCCAAACAGCACACACAAATGAATTCTCCAATTTCTTTCACTCCATTCTTGATAAAGGCCATGTTCTTTTATCGTTGACTTGTCGAAAGCTTTCAACACTGTCCACCACTCTCTTCTCCTCTCCTCAGCCCCTTGGCCTTGCACAGGGGGTCCTGGATTGGTTCTCCAGCTATCTCTCCTCCCGAACCCAATGTGTCAAAATCGGTACCTCCATCTCCAGTCCCTGCCAGGTCTACTATGGTGTTCCCCAGGGCTCTATCCTGGGGCTCTTGCTCTTTAGCCTCTACTTAAACAACCTTCCCTCTGCCTGTAATGGAAACCTCCTACTCTACGCGGACGATGCTGTCCTGTTTGCCTCTCACATTGACCCTCACCTCACCTCCTTCAAAACTCCCTTCAGCACTTTTTCAACCAAGCTGAAAGCTGGTTCTCTGATCACAGACTTGTTATGAATCTAAAAAAATTAAAACCATGCTCTTTGCACACAACCAAAGTAAACTGAAGAACTTCCCACTTCAAGTTGTATCTCGTACCCTCCTCCCCCTTGAACAAACCTCCTCCTTCAAATACTCTGGTGTCCTCATTGATTCCTCTCTTTCTTTGCATGACCACATCCACTCCCTTTGTTCTGCCGTCAATTCCAGAATTGGCCAATTATATCGCCATAGAGACCGTCTTCCCCATGAAGCACTATGTCTGGCCAGCTCCTCCTCAGTACTGTCCCTAGTGGATTACGGTCTGATTATTTATGGTGCTGCCGACAACAGTGCCCTGCATAAAATCAAATTCTCCCTCAATAAGGCCTGCCAGCTGCTCACTGGTTCTAACTGCCTTACCCATACCTGCACGCTGTATTCCCTCTCCAACCTACTTAATCTCGATGAGAGACTAATCTATCAGTCGTGCCTCCTGACCAAAAAAAAAAAAATCACAGGAGGCTTGGCTCCCCCAGTCTGTCCTCCATCATCTGCCAATCTTCCCCCTTCCTTTCTACCCGCAGCTCCGTCTGCTGGCCCCCTGCTAGTTCCCAGAGTTAGGACCTCCATGGCTCAGAGGTCTTTCAGCCACTGAGCCCCATCCTGGTACAATTCCCTGCCAGTGTCAATTACCACTCTCCAAAGACTTGGGCCTTTCAAAATGGCCCTCAAGAGCCACCTCATCACCTCCCACCGCTGTGACTGTCCTGGTTGAGAATCCCCGGTTCTTGCTCTCCTAATCTTTGCTAGCCAGATTCTACAACATTCTATCCATCGACTGCTTTGTTTTGACTCACTATACTACTTGTAGATAGTCCACATTGTTGTTTGTTTACTATTTTATTTGTTGCACACATGTTCTTAATTCACAGATGCGGGGTCGTGTACTGGCCCTTAGATGTTTTGTTTATGCATATTATCACACATATTCTTTTCCTCTTTTCTTGCTGCCTGTTATCACTGTATACTGCTTTGACTGACATGGAGCCTTTGCAAACAAGTTCCTGACTCAAAGGGTTGTAATTCCGATGTTTTTAAATAAAATAAAAACTAAAATAAAGTATGACTCTTCTTTATAAATGTCTCCACATTTACAATACTGAAATAACACTGACATAGATGTGTGGCAGCATGCAGAGACAACAAAAAAAGTGTAGTAAATAAAGAAATGATTTTGAGTAGCAACGGGTAGTCGACAGCGGTTCCTCAGCAGGCCTGACAAAAATGATCGATGGTGGGAAAAGAACTGAGGAGTGATGGGGTTACTCACGTTTATATAGATGCTGACGCATGACGTTTCTGTGGGCGGCCCCTGGCTAGCAAAAGTTTCCATGTGTCCTAGTACCTGATGCCTGTACCTCTAAATGTGCGGCCTAATGGAAGAGACAACCTTGAAGATCTACTGTCACAGTAGGTAACTATCTTCATTGAGGATATCTCTCTCCATTGAGCCACATCATGGAACAATTCCCAAGAAGCATCAAGTACAGAGGGACGACAGCAGGATCTAGTGATCCCAAGTACAGAGACCTTGCAGAACACTGAAGCCAAAGCCGGCACATTTATGAGATGATGTCCCAACTAATGTTTAGTAAATGTATGAACAGTACTCCAAGTGGCAGCAGCACATATGTCAGCAGTGGACACATTTTGAAAATAGGCCACTGAAGTGGCCACCTGAGTCAACTGAGCAAGAACAGGACCAACAGGCCGTTTCATGCACTTCTGGTAACAAAACGTAATACAACTGGGCAGTCATTTGTACAGGCCCTTTTTGGAAACAAGGGAGCATGCCATCCTGGGGGCAAAAGCTCCAAACAGTTAAGAGGATTTTCTACAATCCTTCATACAGTCTAAGTACCAATGCAGTGTCTTCCGGACATCCAGTGAATGTAAATGATGCTCCCCACTATGTGTAGGAGATGACAAACAGGAAGGTCAACAATCTGATTTAGTGTTCTTTCAGACACAACCTTTGGAAAAAAATTAAGATTAGTATGTGATGTAACCCTATTCTTGTGAAAAACAGTAATGAAGGGTATACAATCAGAACCCGCACTTCATATATGCACTCATCAGAAGTCATAGCCACTAGGAACAGTGTCTTCCAAGAGAGGAAGCACAGTTCACAAGTAGCGGCAGGCTTGAAGAGAGGTGCAGTTAAGGTATCCAGGACAAAATTTAAGTCCCACACCAGAACCGTACCTCGGACTGGGGAGGGTGCAACAGGAGGATACCTCTTAGGAATCTATGGGAAACCTCCATCTGCACTACCGTCTTGTCCTCTGTGAGGGCATGAAAAACTGACACAGTGGCCAGGTGGACCTTAATACTGGGATATTCCAGTCCTGAGTTCTTAAGGGACAGGAGGCAGTCCAGCAGTTTTTGAACTGGACACAAAGGGGTCCAGGGCATGGCTAGCATACCAAATCATAAAACATTTCCATTTCTGAGTGGGTGTACCATGCGAATGGCCTCTAGCTGCAAGCAGAACTTCTGCAACCACTGGGAAGACCCCAAAACAGGACAGCACTATGTCCTCATGATCCAGGCGTAGATGTGCAGGGATCGAAGATCCGGGTGCACCAGAGCACCCTGCTCCTGTGTCAGAAGTGCTGCCTGCAAGAGGAGAGAGACTGGAGGTTCCACTGCCAGTTGCTGGAGTAAAGGGAAGAAAGTTTGTCTGGGTAACTAAGAGGCCACCAGAACCATGGTGGCAAACTCTGCCCATAGCTTGGTCAGAACCCTCTGCATTAGAGGTAATGGGGAAAAGCATACAGAAACCTCCCTTTCCAGGAGAGGGACAATGCATCTCACCAAAAAACTCTAGGCCTTGGAGCCAGCAAGCAAAAATGTGGCAGTTTTGCATTGTATGGAGGCACAAGCAGGTCTATGCCTGGCTGACTCCATTTTTCAAACAGGCCATCCGTGACAGAGTCGGGGAGTCCCCACTCATGGTACTGCCCTTGGGACAGACTTAGGTGATCTGCCAGAGTGTTCTGGGTCCCTGATAGGAACACTGTGGACAGAACTATGTCCTGTTCCTCTGCCCAGAACCAAACTCTCATTGCTTCTCTGTAGAGGGGATATGAATTAACTCTGCCTTGTCAGTTGATGTAATACATCATCAAAATATTGTTGGTATGGATCAGTGGCTGGGACCCTTAGAGGAGGGTGGCAAAGGCCTGTAGTCTACACAGAACAACTCTCATCTTTAGTGTGTTGCTGTGCACAACTGTATCCAGCCTGACCAAGATGGCCGATAGAGAAAGGCTGCACTAAACTGTGCTCAGCTCGCCTTAAAAGCAATTTTCTCCTTTAAGAAACTGTTACTGGCTCTTCTTTTTTTTTGAAAATGGAACTTTCATCTTTGAAGCTTTTCTGCTTATTGAAAAAAGGGAGGAAAAAACTTCAAAACAAGCAGGGAGAGAAAAAAGGAAGGAGGCAAGTGTATAATTTCCAGAGCTGTCTCATCCAGAGAAATGTGAGGGAACAGGCCCACTTGACAGATTCCCAGGACACACACCCCCCCAGGTAGCTCCAGGGGTGCCATTTTTACTGTTGTGGCAGAGCTCTTGACCCATATAAAAAGCAAAGATGTCAGCAATGCATACCATGTCTGCAGTGGGTCCTGTAGCTGAAGCAGAGGGAAGAGCCCCCACCCTCCACCCCCACCCAGAGACTCAACTCTCTGGAAGCAATTAAATCATATACAAAGAAGAGTTACATACTTACTGTAACAGTAGTTCTTAGAGAGAATCTCTTCCCTTGGGCCACTCCTTTGGAACTATACCCGTATCAGCACTAGGACCACACGGAAACTTGTGTTAGCCAGGGGCTGCCTACAATGATGTCGCCTGTCAGCATCTACATAAACATGGGTGGCCCAACATTTCCTCAGTTCTCCACCGGAGAATGTGCTGGGAGGACTCACTTCTTGGGGAACAGAGGGCCTCTGATAATAGGCAGATGCAGGCGCTGGAGAAAGCAGCCATGAAAACTTCCAAGGCAGAATTGGATGCCAAATTCCTCTACAGCTGATAAAAAGGGGTAAGGAGGGAGGGAGGGTTGGCATGGTCGAACAGAAGAGATTCTCTCGGAGATCTACTATTACGGTAAGTACATAATTCTTCTATGTTCTTCGAGGATCTCTCTCTTCCCTTAGGCCACACCTTTGAAGTGAGTCCCACGCAGTCACAAAAGCTAACTTGGAGGTTGTTGCAGTCTGTTCATAACAGTAGACCATGTAGAACAGCAAGGCTGAAGCCTGAACATATACAACAAACAATGTCCAGACTGTAATGTTTAGTAAAGGTATGGACAGTACTCCAGGTGGCTGAATCACAGATGTCAGCCACAGAGACATTTCTGAAACACACAACAGGGGTGGCCATACACTTTGTTGAATGACCACGAACTACACGAGGAAGTTTCTTGCCATACTTACTATAACAGAATGTACTACAATGTGCTAGCCATTTGGACAAGTATGTTCTGAAACTGGTATGCTCTCTTTCCAAAGGGCAAAAGAAACAAAAAGTTGAGAGGACTTTCTGCACTCCTTGGTGCGAGCAATATAATATTTCAGGATTCTATGTACATCCAAAGTGTGGATTGATTGGCATGTTGATAATACACTGAAAAGTGGATGGTTTGATTTAGTGTGAACTCAGACACCACCTTTGGCAAAAACTTAGGATTAGTTTGTAAAGAGACCCTGTCTTTATGGAAAATCAAATAAGGAGGCTCACACATTAGAGCCTGCAGCTCTGAAATCCTTCGAGCCAAAGTGATTGCAACTAAAAATAACATTTTCCATGAAAGAAAGCTAAGTCACAACTCATAGCTTGCTCTAAAGGAGCCAAAGTAAGTTTCTCAAGCACATAATAGAGGTCCCATGGACAGGGGGACCGACCGGATTGCAAGTAGGAGGTTTCATATGCAGAATACCTCTCAAAAAGGTATGGGAGCCCTCAAATTGAGTTACCATATGCCCATCAACAGGGGCATGGAAAGGTGATATAGCTGCCAGGTGAGGAATACTGCATACTGGAGTCTGACAGTGACAGCAAGTATTCCAACACCACACTGACCAGACAGGTGAATGGGTCCATACTTTTGGAAGTGGCCACAAAGTGAAACGTTTCCACTTCAACAAGTTTGTATGTCTGGTGGAAGGCTTTCTGGCCACAATCAGTACATCAGCTACTTTTGGTGACACCCCAACTGTGCAACAGCTGTGTTTTCAGGAGCCATGCATACAGGGGCAGGGACTTCAGATCTCGATGGCCCACGACCCCCTTGTCCTGTGACAATATGCCTCTGCGCAGACACAAGGGTACTGGAGGCTCCACTACTAGTTGTTGCAGCAGCACCTTCTCTGTCGAGGCCACAGTGGTGCAATCAGGACGAGGGTCACACCCTCCATCTGTAGTTTCAGTAATACTCTCACTATTAATGGAACAAGTAGGAATCAGTACAGAAATCTCCCCTTCCAAGAGAGGGACAATGCATCTCACCAAAAAACTCCAGGCCCTAGAACGAGCGAGCTGAAGTATAGCAGTTTTGCATTGTGTGGGGACACAAAAAGATCCAATTCTGGAAGACCCCACCTTATGAAGATGCAGTCTACCCCAGAGGTCAGCAGTTCCCATTCATGCATCTTGGACTGTGACTTGCTTTGTTTGCCTTCTAAGACATTTTGGACCCCTGGCTTGGGAGATGCACGGCTGATAACTCCAGGCCATGTTTCAGTGCCCAGTACCACACTCTCATTGCTTCCCGACACAGGGAATATGAATCAGCACCCCCCCCATTTATGTAATGCATGACACAGAGATTGTCCGTCTATACTAACAGATGACCCAGAGACAAATGCTACTGGAAAGCCTGCTCTCATCCCCAGGACATTTATGTGTAACCTGGCTTCCACCTGGGTCCATGAACCTTGGATTTTATAAGGGCCCAAATGTGCTCCCCACCCAGATCTTGATGCATCCGAGGTAAGAATCTGAGTCAGATTTGAGATTAAGAATGGAATATCCCTTAAGAGGATGCTGCAGTCCATCCAAAACCTCAGTGTCTTGTGTAAATGGGGTATGACGAGCACCTTTTGGTGCATGCCATCTGTCAACTAGTCCCACTACATTCTCAGTGACCACTGTGGTATCTGCACATGTAAATGAGCAGGTGGAACAGTCACGATGGCTGCTGCCATGAGTCCCAGGAGACACAGGAAAGTCCATGCTTGGACGTAATGAACTCCAGTTGTGTTTAAGCCATGAGATGTTTGGCCCTGTCCAGGGGTAGAAACGCTCTGCCCTGTTTTGCATCCAGGACTGCACCTATATACTGCAGCCTCTGGCAAGGGATCTCTACTGACTATGGTACATTCGCTGTAACTCCCAAGGCCTTCGAACAATTGCCTTGTGCGAAACAGAGTGTGTTTGGGTTTGCTCCTGGACCTAGCTTTCAACGGCCAATCATCCAGGCATGTGAAGACATACAGACTTTCCCTGCAAAGGGCTGCTGCCACTACAGCCAAGCATTTAGTAAAGACCTGAGGCACAGAAGACATGCTATACAGCAATACTCTAAACTGGAAGTGTTCCCCTTCCAGGACAAATCTCAAGTACCTTCTGTGATGCTGTCTGATCTTGATAAGAAGGTATGCATCCTTCATGTCCAGAGAGCAAATCCAGTCTCATGTTTGCAACAGAGCCATCAGATTTTGCCAGGAGATCATGCAAAACTTCTTGGGATTCTATTCAGAAGTTTTAGGTCTTGCTGGTCTAACACAGGTCTGAGATCTCCTGTCCTTTTGGTGACCAGGAAGTATCTGCTTGCGCACTGGGGTTCTTTGTCTTTTAGCTTTTTGGTTTTTATTCGGCTCACCACAACATAACCTAGATAGACCATCTTAGGATGGCTGGTTCATTCCACTGGGGTGTCACACTGATGAGTCCTGGTAGAATGAAACACGTGTATGTGTCTTCTGTTGGCACCCTTTGCAGACTGTATGAGAGGCCTTTCGGCACCATGCATTTTTGCTTAAAGTTGAAACAGCATAATATTCTGTAGTGATTTGCATATATAGCTCATGATGCTTTGCATTACGGGGTATGTGTGATTTTGTATTTCTTTGAAGTAGAACCCATTGTCTTTCTGGCTTGCAAGTATAGGATCTATTGCACATTTGGTTAGCAAAGCTTGTACCTCCTCTTTCAGCAGGGATAAATGTCCCAGCAGATAAGTTGAAAGCAATAGAGGATACTCTCTAGGGGTTTCTAATAATTCCAGAGCATGTTCCTTTGCAGCTATCTCCAGCACCCACTCGTCTGTAGTGATTTCCCTCCACTCACTGTATTAAATGAAGGGAGATGCAACCCGCTACCACCACCTCCTGCTGGTGAAGTGGTTTGGGGGAGGCTGACGAGTCATGCTGAGCTGGCGGGGGCACAGCCAAGGGCTTTGCTGGCAAGTCTCCACCACCCTTACCTCAGCCTTGCTGATGGCCACCTCCGGCAGCAGGCTGGCGAAAGGATCCTTTACCATAACCCCTACCAGGTGTGGGGTACAAGGATTTAACTGACCTTAAAGTCATTTTTAAGAACTGAAGGCCTCAAAGTGCCTCCTCTACATGGTACCCAAATAGTTTGGGGCCTCGGAAAGGAGCATTCTGAAATGTTGTAAACACAGCCACTCTGAGACAAGAATACCTTCTCATGCAGATGCCCATAGCTGCTGCCTTGACAGAAGCATCTGAGACATCATATGCTGAGTGTAGTTGATGTTTGCCTACCTAAGCTCCAGCATTCACATTTTTAAGCATTTAATTCTTGACACTACCCTCTGGGAGTGCCTGAGCTGAAGTTTTGGCAGCCTCCAAGAGGCTAGTTTGATATTTGATCATGTGAGACTGATAGTTTGCAACATGCAGGCCTAATGAGACAGAGCTGTACATTTGCTTGCCAATTACATCAAGCCTCCTGGATTACTTACTAGGCAGCAGGGTACTCGTATGTTTTGGTGCCCTGGATCTATCATGGGCAGCCAGTATGACCACAGAATGTTTGAGGCTTACTGGCATAACAAGACTTGGCAGCAGGAGTAGGGTACTACTTGTCAGCCTTTCTGGGCACAGCTGGTATGGTATTTGGCCTATACCAGCCAACAAAGGTGGCATCTTCCATTGCAGGATAACCTGGAGAAACAATGATGGATGGAGTGCAGGGAACCGCCAAGAAGTCCATCACATTATTTTTGGTGGAATCCTCTTCTTCCACAGCAAAACCCATAGCATTTTGCATTTGCTGCATCACTGTTTGAAAGGTATCATCTTCAGCAGAAAATCTGGGTGTATACGCTACAGAATCCTCACTGCAAGAGGATACAGTGGAGCCAGGATGTGAGACATAAGGTTGCTCTCAATATCCTTCCCCCTCCTCCTCATAATCCTCTTCCATTATGAGGTCTGGATGGCATGAATGAAAAACCTTGCTGGTGAAGCCAAGAGCCTCTGCTCAAGAGGTGTTTGCTGTGTACCAGCTGAAGAGGTTGACAGAGTCTGCGATGCAGGAATCCCCGTCAACGGCAGTGCAGGCTGCTAAGGCAAGCCAGGAAGTATGTGCCATAATATATCTGAAAACAATATAAGCACTACCTGCGCATCAATGACATGCTGGCCTTGGCCGTGACCACCGGAGTTGACCACAGGCATAGACCCATTGATGATGGCAATGTACCATCTATAGTACGTATGTCAGCGCCTGAGCCAAGCCACAACATTAGTGTCTGGTCAACGGTTGAGGGCTGGCATCAGAGATGCTGCAGTGGACAACGATGATGCAGGTTGGCTACCTGCAGGCCAGAACAATGACCTAGATCTTGCTGGGGAAGCAAATCTATCCTTGTATTTCCTTGTATTTGTGCCTATGTTCCAACAACAATCTGTCTGTTTTGCGGTCTTTTGGCCGTGACTCGATCAGTGGGGCTGGCGACGCTGCCTTCTGATCCTGGATTGTTTGCATGGCCACTACAGTTTTTGCTAACACAAACTTCTCCAGTGCTTTTTTTCTGTGTTGCATGGTTGCTTGACTGAAGCTCTGGTGAGCCTCACAAGTCCTGACATTGTCAGAGAGGCCTAAATGATAGAAACATACTTCATGTGCATCATCCCTGTAGATTTCTTCTCTGCACTCACAGTACTGGAATGTCATTTATTTTGGCAGTATACAGATTTGGCAACATCATTAAATTATTAGTGATTATAAGAAAATAATAAATCAATATAGCTAGGTGTATTCGTTTCCTCAGGAGGTCCGAGTACAACTGAAGGTGGGAAAAGAACTGAGGAGAGATGATAATGCCTACGTTTATGTAGACGCTGACACATGATGTCATAATGGGTGGCTCCCAGCTAGAAAAAGTGTCTGCCTGGTCCTAGCACTGCCTCGGGTACAGTTCCAAAGGCGTGGCCTAAGGGAAGCGGTAGCCTCGAAGATCATGTGGCCCTAAACTCTCTCTGGCCAATTATCCTTGTCCTCCACTTTCCTCCCTCTCACCTTACCGCTACCCCATTCCTCCCCTACCTCACCCACACCCTCCCATCTTTTAGCACTTCAGATTTCTGTCCCCTCTACCTTGCACTTCTCATACCAACCACCCCCTCAGACAACGGCCCTTCAGCTTGCCCACTCCCTGACCCGCACCCCTACGGGTTGCTCATCTGGCCTTACTATCCTTTTGCTGTCTCTCTGCTTGAAATACGGTATTTTGTTTTTTGAGACTCTGTATTAATGTTTACCTTTGTTTGTATGTTAACCTTCCAGCCTTTGACGTGGAACTTTTGTAAACGAACAGTTCTTGCTCAAAGGTATTTGTAACCCTAGAGTTTAATAAATAAATTAAAAAAAAATCTTTGCTATCAGCCATTGCCAAGCTGGATTCTAAGCAGGAAGCTGCTGCTGCCAATGTGAACTGCACTAAATTACAAGAAACGTACAACCCAACACTATTGTGGAGATAAAAAAAAAACAACTCATGCCGCCATGGAAGCTAAGGCAGAATCAAATACAGTTTTGCTTTCAGCCATTCTCCAAGGCAACATCCAACAAGCCCGAAAAATCAAAGGGCTAGAGAACGCTACAAGGCAAAACAATTTGGGGCTAGCAGGAATGCGGATTCTTGAGAACCAACAAACTATCATTTGGGACCTGGAAAGGGAAATGCTCATTTTATGTCTGGGCTTTAGTACAGAGAATTTAACCACTGCTGGTCAGGGAGTAAAGATTGCCCATTTTCTCTAAAATTAAACAAATCCATTCTGTACCTGTAGCCGCCGAGCAAGAAAAAATGTCATCCTCACATCAGCTCAAACCATCAACTATATTAATTCAGTTTGCTCTCGAAACAGATCGTGACTATATCATTAAAAAAGTTCACCTGAAAAGGGCTTTAAATTTCTGCCAACATAAAGTTCATTTGTAATCCGACGTTAGCCCCCATACATAGGTAACGAGATGCAGATTTCTGCAATTTCGAGCTAAGGTTACTAATTTAGGAGCAAAATTCTCTCTGCTTTACCCCTTCAAGGCAAGGGTTTTCCCTGATTCATCAGGTATATATATTCTATGACCAAGACCAGCTCAACACCTTCACATTCAAGCCTGTCAACAGGCACAGAAAAAGGGACTGGAGTTTTCCTCATGTAACCCCCCTACAAATGGGGGTTCCTAAAAGCTTCCCTGGAGCTCGTTTAAATGCTCCATGCCTGGCTGGTGTTCGGCGTTTAAGCTGTTTCAAATGGGTAGCCAGTGAGCGCTTTTAAGGCCTCCGTATACTGTCCCTTTAAGGGCTGCCTGTTGCAGTCATAATTAGTTGAACTGGGGGAGCTGTGTGGTTGTATGCCCGAGTCCCGCCCGGGCTGCTGAGTAAGCACTCTATTCTGCCATCGCTACTGGTGCAGAGGGAGCCCTGTAAAAGAGGAAATTACTTGCCAGTGATTCTTTGAATAGTAATGATAATGTAAGTTGTTCTAACCTGTTTCCTTTGCAGCCAAAGACTGTTCTGATTATTCCCTCCATGTTAGTCCCGAACTGACGAATTGGACCAATCAGTATCCGGGGCTCTTTTGAGCCGGCTGACCAATGGAGGAACTGCTTGCCCCTTTGAGAAAGGCATTATGGGCTATGGCGCTATTTCGCACCACTGAGAGCAGCAGTGAATGACTGGCAAGTGACACCAGCCAATTGGATCGGGCAGCGCCCGAACTAGGAGGAGTGCCCCATGCTCCTGGGGTTAGATGCGTTGTGGCTGAGGAGAAGAAAGGAGCTCTGTGCTTCTGCACTGTGTGAGTGTTCACGCGGGAAGGCCTGAGGCGGGCGTTTTTGCCCTTTCGAGCGAGTTGGACTAAATCCGCCGGTGGGCGGTCGGAGGAGGCTGGTGCTAGCCCAACTACCTACCAGGCTCAACCTGAGAGGACTGGAGAATCTGCTGAATCGCGCTCGGTCCACCCGTGATGTTGAAGCTGCCGTTTGCTGCCCAGGTTCTGCTGCAAGTTCGTGTGGGGCCTGAAAGCAGCTGCCTGGTATGGCACCCCTCTGTTGTTTGCCATTTAGATGTGAGGAAGCTGGTGAAATTCAGGCTCAGCCTGTTGGTGGTGACGGAGACGGTATTTGATGGAGCCATGAGTACTGAATCAGGGTAGCTCCCTGCCAAGTCTACACACAGTGGCTTCAAGTTGTCTCATTACATTGCTGTCTAACTGAACTTTTTCTCCTTCTGACCTGCTCAGGATCTTTAAGGTTATCTGTTTAAGGGCCCCAACCAGCTGCCATGATGGACTAGCCGTTAGGGCTTGGGTACCCAGGGACAACAAATCTTAGGGTTAGGCCTGCGCACAGAGCCCTAGGTAGATAGGTATAGTGATAAGCCAATCATCTTGATTTCCCCCTGCCCCTGCTGTTTGTCTCCCTTGAATAAATCAGATTGTTCTTTTTGCAACTGCACCCTGGCTACTGTGTACATTATTGGTGAACTGCTGCATAGGGACTGTGATATAACTGTACCTTATTTTACAGGGGGTCCCCGGAATGAGTCGAGAGATACTGGCCAAGGGAAAAGTATTGTTGGTACACCGTGTGAGCCACTAGCAGGACGAAAGGGGGGTTGCAGTAACCCAGAGGGCTGTGACCGAGGCAATCCCGACAGTGCTACCCCCGACCTCTGGGTGGAGGCACCTGTCAACGAATCTAGGCCCTTCACCCTGTCTCAGTGGAGGCAGGCTGTGCTAGTAGCCCTAAGGGTAGCGCCCCCTGGGGGTTACACTCAGACAGCAAGGGAGACTGTATTTCTTAAGTTGGTATCATATCCCCAAAGTTGAAATCAAGTTGGATATACAAGAACCTATTAATATTATGGCACAACCTTAACTATATCCACAAGTATAAAATATACTTGTAATTGACTGTTAGTCTGGCTTCCTCATCACAACTCATCTAAATAGATGGTTTGAATTGACTTATTTATTTGCTGTGTCTACAAAATGCCTCATCTAGTTTAGCTTCTCCCACCTCCTCCATTGAATTTAAAGAGCTGAGGGTTTGGGGACATTATGTGTATAATGCATTTAATTTTTTGCTTTTTGTTTTATTTTCAGTGCTTGGCAGTACATAGTAAGATTATTCTAATTTACAAGTAATTTCTAAATGCTGAAAAAAGACAGTTACATATGTAACCCCCCCTGCAAATGGGGGTTCCCAAAAGTCTCCAGGAGCTTGCTTGAATGCTCCAAGCCTGGATGGTGTTCGGTGTCTAAGCCGTTTATCTGTGGGTGCTTTTACAGCCTCTGGTACTGTCTCTTTAAGAGCTGTCTGCCTGCAGACATAATTAATTTGGATGGGGGACTATGTGTTTCCCTCCTCGAGTCCCGCTCAAGCTGCTGCCAAATCACTCCGTTTCTGCCGTCGCTAAGTGGGCAGAAGGAGCAGTCTTCAAAGATGTAATTGTTTGCCTGTAACCTGTTAGAGTAATAATGAAAATGCAGTTTGTTTTAACCTGCCTTCTTGTAGCAAGGACAGTGCAGAGTAGCTCCCTCATGTTGGTTCAGAACTGCTGAACTGGACCAATCATTGTGGGGATCTTTTAAAATGGAGCCTGGTCTGGGTGAATCAGAACTTGGACTCTCCTCTGGAGCCAGCCACAATGGGACTGTATGGCAGATGCCTCTGGGAATTGTAGTCTGGACTTCAGCGCCTTTTTGCACCAACAGGGGGAGTCTGATTGTGAGTGACAGCCAACTGAACTGGGAGGAACTCAAAGGAAATGCCTGGCACTGTCTACTGGAAAGTCAGATCAGTTTGGGCAGTGAAGAGACAAGGAGCTGGGTGCTTCTTCAGTGTGTAGTTTTAGCACGGAAATTGCGAGTAAGGCCCTAAGTTTCAGTCTGCAGCTTGTGCAAGAGCCTGTTCAGACTGAATCTGACCTGTGAAGAGAATCAAGGTGATCTGAAGAGTAGAAACCAGGCTCACCCTATAGAAGACTGGAGAAATTGCAGAATCGCGATTGGTTTGTCAGGAACTGAATTTGCTGTGTGTTCTCCTGGGTATTGTGCAGTAATTGCGATTGGGATAGAGAAGCAGCCTGCCTGGTATAGTACTTTCCTTTTACATATAAATGTGTGTAGTGCTTGTGAGGAATCGCGTTTCAAATCCCCTGTACAGTGAATTGAGTGCATGAAGCTGGAAGTAAACCCCACCTTAACCCAGACTAAATCCATCTGCTCTAAACTGCAGTGGGGTTCAGTCACAAGAACCTTGTCCACATGGTCTGCTCCTTCTGGCAATCCAGGACAATCTGCCTTCTACCCAGTTCCCAGCACTGAGTTTGTGAGTAAAAAGCAGGGTAGCTTCCTGCCATCGGTTTATCGAATTGCAAGTGTGTCATCTAATTTTTTTTTTTTCATTTCTTCACGAACTGAGCCAACCAACTCCGGATTACAATTTGGGTATAGTGTCAGTGTTTTTTCATCACAGGGCCCCAACCAGCTGCACCGATCCTGGCTAGCCCCCCCTCCCCATCCTGGGTACCCAGTGCAAGTGACAATTTGGGATCTGAATATGTGCACAGTACTGTGATTATTAATGTGTTTAACCTAATTAACCCGATTTCCCCCGTCCTTGTTACAGCTCCTTAAATAAATCAGATCTGTTTGTTTGAGCAAAGTTACACTGACTGAGGTATTTGTTTATGTTAAAGTATTGTATTGTGTTTTTTTCAGTGTCATCTTGTTTTACAGGGGTTCCCCAGAGTCCAGTCGACAAACCCAGTCCTGGGGATAAGTGTACATTGTGAAGATATTCCTGATGCACTGTGTGGGCCACTAGTGGGAAGAAAGGGGGGTTACAGTGTCCCAGAGGGCTGTGACCAAGCTGGTTTAACTACTACAAACCCTGACCTCTGGGTGGAGGCACTTGCCATTGGACCTAGGCCCCTCACCCTGTTAGTAGTTAAGCAGGTAGGAGTAGTAGCCCTTGGGATAGTGCCACCTAGGGGTTACATCTTGGAGGCACACCACTGGGATGAGCGTCCCCTAGTGGCCACATTAACGAATCACTGGTAAAAATATATGGGTACCCTGACAGAAGTGGCTGTAAACTGATTGGTGGAGTGGTGCACTGGGGAGGAGATCGACCCACAAAATGCTATGCTTATCCTGGACATCCCCCTGGGTATCAATACGGACACTGTACAGGGAGCACTTTCCAAGGTGGAGGGTTTACAAAACCCGGTAGTGGTGGGTCGACATGCTAATCTGCTCACCACACTTTCCTGGCCCTAATAGAGTGTAAGGATCCCATAGATAGCTCCAACGTGCCACAGACTATTACCCCAGAGGAAGTCCTCACTACCTGGAGAGTGATAACTAAGGACAGTAAAGACCCGGGGGGGGGGATTAGCCCCCTCACTATCTGAAACTTTTGAGGAGAAATTTGCTAAATGGTTGCTGGGGGAAGGGAAAACTGTGGAGGATTTGAAGAAACTATTCTTGCCACCTGGGGGTGTTCCTCCCCAACACCCTCTCCCACTCCAGTACCAGTTATGGTGGCTGAACCAATGCAGGCTCCTATTCCTGCACCTGCCATTAGTCACGACTCTTACCGAAGGTTGAGGAACTTCTCTAGCACCCTCCGCACCCCTCAAGGGAAGGAAGACTGGGATACCTGGATAAACTATGTTGCCCCTCAAGTGCTAGAATGGCAATGCTCGGAAGCGGAAAAGTGAAAGAGGGATAGTGAGAGCCTCTGAGGTCCTGCCCTAGCTACCATCCATGCTAAACGGGCCAGTAACCCTGAAGCGACTGCCCAGGATTATCTTGAGGCCTTGGAGAATGTGTATGGGAGCCCAAACTCTGATGAGGACCTGTGGTGGAGAGTAAGAAATGCACAACAGTACCAAGGGGAGTTGTTGTCTGTGTATGTATCTTGACTGGGAAAAACTGTTGCAAGAATGCCTCAGAAAGGGTAGTCTGCCAGTGACTGAACTGGACCGAACCAGGCTGGACAGGATCCTTAAATCTGCTCCCTTCTCAGAAGTGCTGTTGCTTCAGTTACGCCTGGCTGATCAACTGGAATCCCCACCCTCATATGATGAGCTAATGAGAGAAATTCGAGGAGTTGAGAAAAGGCGACCTCGGGAGGGACTTGCACCAATAGCTGCTGCTACGACCTGAGTGAGGGTGACCCGTCAAATGAAGTTCAGGGGCAGAGATTGGCAGTTAATGAGTGCTCTGAGAAGGAAATAGACATGCCACAATGGGGCAAACTGCTGAGAGAGAGTAGGAAAGTAACATACAGTCCCATCATGAAGGCTGCTCCTACCAGTGCGGGCACCGACACCTGCCCAACCGCTTCTGCTATGGCAGTGGGGGTACCCGCCCATGCATATCCTGCTGACAACAGCTCAAAACTCGATGTCTTGACCATGGAAGTGGGGAAATTGATGAGATGTCTCCAAATGCTTATCACGCCGCAGACAGAGATGGCACCAAGGTTTCCAGTTAGTAGTACCCCTGCCCTGGCTCCCCGTGTGATGCCTCAGCCCGCTCAAACTCCAGAAAGTATGTTTTGTTATAATTGCGGGAAGGCTGGGCACACGAAGAGAGAATGCCGGTCCCCAAAAGACACAGAAAGTTGTATATAGGCTACAAGGAGAGCTTCGGAGAACAAATCAGTGGTTAAGAGGTGCACAAAATGATCCCAGTGAGGGTCCCAAAAATGCTAACTCACGTCCCTTTGTGGCAAGGTCAGTTGCCCAGGCCCCCGCTACCATCTCTCCAGACTGGTCCAGAATAGTGGGTCCCTCCATGGAGACCACTGTAAAGGTGAATGGAGTGACTACAAGAGCTGTATTAGACAGTGGCTCCCAAGTGACAATTATGTTCCAGGATTGGTATCAGAAGCATCTGTCAGACGTGCCCTTACAACCATTAGAAGGACTGCTTGTATAGGGGTTAAGTGAGAAGGCCTATCCCTATTCTGGGTATATACAAATTTGGCTGTCTTTCCCCACCTCCGTGGCTGGAGTGGCCGAACAAGTAGAGACCCTAGCCTTAGTGTGTCCCCCCACTGGACTACATGATGGGGTCCCTTTGTTGATTGGAACAAATGCTCATATGTTTGGACGGCTGACACAGTTGTGTTATGAAAAACGGGTCAAGGACTAGTAGAGCTTTAAGAATTCTGGCCTTGATCAAGAAGGCCAATGAGGCACAGAGAGATGCTGAAAAAGTAGAACCAGAGGAACCGGTTGGAATTGTCTGGAAGAAGGATCCTGAGTCTCTGATCCTGGCGCCAAATGCCCAGTGTACCTTACAGGGAGAACTTTGTATCAGAAAGGATGTCAAGAATAAAATATTAATGTTGGATGCACCAGGCGGTGGAAAACTGCCGGAGGGACTGCTGGTCAAGCCTAGTATTTTGCCTGCTAGAGCCCATGCTTATGCCAGAAGGGTAATGGTTCAAGTTCATAATGTGTCTGATGGAGAGATTCGAGTAAAAAGAGGTTGCATCCTGGCTAATGTGCACTGTGCAGACACTGCAGTGCTACCCAGTAGCAAGAGTTTGGGGAAGAATGACAGAGTAACGCCTGACTTGTTTGATTTCGGTGACTCCCCATTGCCAGCTGAATGGAAGGTGAGGATCAGTGAGAAGCTTGCCCAGAGAGACCAGGTGTTTTCTTTAAAGGAATGGGATGTAGGATGCGTGCAAGGGCTGAGCACCATATCCGGCTGCTGACGAAGAGCCATTTCGGAGACGCCTCGATGCCTGGCACCTGCTGACATAGATGATGTGAGATGGCATCTGCAAGAGATGCTAGCTGCTGGTGTAATACAAGAATCCAGAAGTCCTATGCTTCCCCCATTGTGGTAGTGAGAAAAAAGAATGGGACAGTAAGGATGTGCATGGATTATCGCACGTAAACTGGCAGACTATCCCTGATCAGTACACAATGCCCCGCATTCAGGATGCTTTGGACTGCCTAAATGGGAGCAAGTGGTTCTCTGTGCTGGATCTTCGCAGTGGGTACTACCAGATCCTGATGGCCCCAGAGGACCATGAGAAGACTGCCTTTATCTGTCCGCTTGGCTTCTATGAATTCATGAGGATGCCCCAAGGGATTTCAGGCGCCCCAGCCACTTTTCAACGATTGATGGAGCGTGCAGTGGGGGGACATGAACTTACTAGAGTACCTGGTATACCTAGATGATGTTATTGTGTTTGGCAGCTCACTGGAGGAACACAAGAGCAGATTATTCAAGGTGTTGGACCGACTGGAAGACTTTGGCCTTAAACTATCCATTGATAAGTGTCAATTCTTTCAAACATCAGTAAAGTATGTAGGACACAGAGTATCCACCGAGGGAATAGAGACCGACCCAAGTAAAGCTGAGGCCCTGGCCACAGCCCAAAAATCTAAAAGAACTGCAAAGATTCCTGGGATTCTGTGGTTATTATCGGCTTTTCATCAAGAACTATTCAAGAGTGATCCGCCCTTTACTTAACCTTACTCAAGGGTATCCCCCAACCCAGAAAAAATACAAAAAGTCAGTGCCCCTCGAGACTGAAAGAGTGTATTTTTGTCCAAATGAAGTATTTGGGGCCCGCTGGACTCCTGATTGTGAGACTGCTTTTCATAAGATCATATATCAACTTACCCACGCTCCAGTGTTGGCCTATACCGATCCAACAAAACCTTATGTCCTGCACACTGATGCTAGCTTGCAAGGGTTGGGGGCTGTGTTGTACCATGAGCACGAGAATGGCCTGAGACCAGTGGCCTTTGCCAGTAGAAGCCTGATCCCATCCAAAAAGAACTATCCTGTGCACAAGTTAGGGTTTCTAGCTCTGAAGTGGGCTATTGTTGACCAGTTCCACGATTACTTGTATGGGGCTAAGATACTTGTAAAAACTGACAATAATCCTTTGACCTATGTGCAGACTTCAGCTAAGTTGGATGCCACTGGCCATAGGTGGCTTTCTGCATTATCTACATATGACTATGCTGTTGAATACAGAGCAGGCCTGAACCACATAGATGCTGATGCTCTCTCCCAGTGGCCTGTTCCCAAAATGACTGGGTCAGACTTGTCAGAACCTGATATTCGAGCACTCCGCCAGAAGTTTGACAGGAAGGAACAAATGTCCACGGACGCAGTGGACTGTATGGTGGACTGTTTGGGACCCTCTGAGAATTGCATACCTGCTGCTTATTGCCACTTTTCTGCAATAGACATTGGTGCACTGCCTCAGCTGGACAATGACAGTATTTGGCAGGCTCAATCCCGCGATCCCATGATCAAATCAGCTTTAGAAGCCCTCTATGCAGGGAAAGATGTGTCCAAATTACGTTCCACTGATTTGAGAACTGCACTGTTATACAAAGAAGGTCCTAAGTTGAAACTGATCAATAGACTGTTATACAGAGAAACAGTAGACAGAGGGGGACAAGTAGACAAACTACTAGTGCTGTCCACTGCCTTTCGAGACTCAGTACTGAGGTCCTTACACAACCACATGGGGCACCTTGGTATAGACAGAACACTTGTCTTGGTGAGATCCAGATTCTATTGGCCTAAGATAGGGGCTGATGTGGAACTTGCAGTCGCTGCTTACAGAGGAAAGCTTTGCCCCAGAGGTCTGCCCCCCTTGTTAACATCACCACCAGTGCACCCATGGAGCTGGTCTGTATTGATTTTCTGAGTTTGGAGTCAGGTCAAAGAAATATTAGTAATGTGCTGGTGGTCACTGACCATTTTATGAGATATGCCCAAGTTTCCCCCACCAAGGACCAGAAGGCATCGACTGTGGCAAAATAACTTGTAGAAAACTTTTTTGTTCACTATGGGGCTCCACAAAGAATCCATTCTGATCAAGGGAGAGACTTTGAGAGTCGTCTGATCAAAGAGATGCTTTCTCTGTGGAGAGTGCAAAAGTCCAGAACCACCCCTTACCACCCCCAGGGGGACCCACAGCCTGAACGTTTCAACTGCACCTTGCTAGATATGCTAGGCACCCTCCACCCAAAGGACAAGCCTAGATGGAGCCAACAAATTAGCACCCTGGTACATGCCTACAACTGCACCAAAAGTGATGCCACTGGGTTCTCCCCCTACCGCCTGACGTTTGGAAGAGAAGCTCGACTGCTGGTAGATGTGTGCTTTGGGGTTTCTCCTGATGGGGTCCAAGCTGACAACTATTTACAGTATGTGCAAAAGTTAAAGGCCCAGCTAAATCATGCGTACCAACTGGCTCAAACCATGGCTGCCAAAAGAAATCTGGCTAACAAAGAAAGGTATGACAAAAAGGTGAAAGCACAGGAACTCCAGAAGGGAGATCGGGTATTGCTAAGAAATCTGGGACTGCATGGCAAACATAAGATTGCTGACAGATGGCACCATCTCCCTCACATTGTAGTGAGCAAACTAGATGATCTGCCATTGTACAAAGTAAGGCCTGAGAATAATTAAAAATATGTGAAAACAATGCATAGAAAACATTTACTGCCCATTGGACAAATCTTGAATGAGTATGAGCCCCCAGAAAATGCCCCCTCTGGACCAGTGACTAGAGCTGCTGCTAAGAAAAAAATCAAGAAAGTCTGCACCTACAGAAGCTGAGTTAAAGTGTCCCCCTCCACAAGTCCCAGTTGAGCATGACTGCCAGTCCATATCAGAGGAAAGTGAGTGCGACTTTAAATACTACCCTTCTTATGAGCTGAGTCAACTGCTCCGGGGCAATCCCCTAGTCAATTCTGGAGATGAAGCTGGGCCTTCTGGACTGTCTAAGCCCCCAGCTTTGTCCCTAGAGCCAATGCTCCCAGAAAGTGAAGTGCAAAGCATCAAGTCAGATGATATGGAATCACTGTGTATAGTTGAACTGTTTGAGCTTTCAGGGGAGGAAAATGATGGATTGCAACAGACTGGTGATACACCAGAACAAGAAGAATATTTTGAGTTCCCCAATGGTCCACTGCCAGTGTCCAAAAGCTCTCCATGTGAGCCTAGTGTTGTGGACTCAGAGATTGTAACTCCTGGAGCTGACAATGCCCGAAGTTCTAGCCTCTCTACCCCAATGGAGACTCCCTTGGCAAGTAAAGACAAAGCTGAAAATGAGGCTCAGAGTGCAGAGACTATAACTGTTCCCCCTAGAAAGACTGATCAAGCTGTAAAGCCTGTGGTGCATCTTGGTTATGATTCCCCTGGGAGGCCTGTGAACTTGCCTCTCAATGTTATCCATAAAGGAGTGTATGTGTCCCCGAGCTCATTGCCCAAACTGAACATCAGTGCTAACTCCAAGTTATTTGTGTTGCCCTCTAGACATGGTGCCCCTGCCCCATCCAGCCCCAAGGTAGCTGATAGGGAAGGGTCCCCTCTCTTCAGGTTTCATGTATAAGAGGTAATAACCTGAATTATGGTACAATGTGTGTGTAATACTGTGTAAAGAGTGACGTACTGCAAAGTTTCAGAAATGTGTTTCTGGTAAAGTGATATATTGACTGATGATTACATGTATGAGCCTAATGTGATACTGATGAAAATGTATATGGTTGCAATTGAAACTTATGGGGGTACTTGCTCGATGAGGACACCAAGCTATTTCCAGGCCGGAAAGGGTATAACCACCCTGCAAATGGGGGTTCCCAAAAGTCTCCAGGAGCTTGCTTGAATGTTCCAAGCCTGGATGGTGTTCAGCGTCTAAGCCGTTTATCTGTGGGTGCTTTTAGAGCCTCTGGTACTGTCTCTTTAAGAGCTGTCTGCCTGCAGACATAATTAATTTGGATGGGGGTCTGTGTGTTTCCCTGCTTGAGTCCCGCTCGAGCTACTGCCAAGTCACTCCGTTCTTGCCGTCGCTAAGTGGGCAGAAAGAGCACTCTTCAAAGATGTACAGTAATTGTTTGCTTGTAACCTGTTAAGAGTAATAATGAAAATGCAGTTTGTTTTAACCTGCTTTCTTGTAGCAAGGACAGTGCAGAGTAACTTCCTCATGTTGGTTCTGAACTGCCAAATTGGACCAATCATTGTGGGGATCTTTTAAAATGGAGCGTGCTCGGGGCGAATCAGAACTTGGACTCTCCTCTGGAGCCAGCCACAATGGGACTGTATGGCAGATGCCTCTGAGAATTGTAGTTTGGACTTCAGCGCCTTTTTGCACCAACAGGGGGAGTCTGATTGTGAGTGACAACCAAACCAGCCAACTGAATTGGGAGGAACTCAAAGGAAATGCCCAGCTCTGTCTACTGGAAAGTCAGATCAGTTTGGGCAGTGAAGAGACATGGAGCTGGGCACTTCTTCGGTGTGTAGTTTTAGCACGGGAATCACGTGTAAGGCCCTAAATTTCGGTCTGCAGCTTGTGCAAGAGGCTGTTTGGACTGAATCCGAACTGTGAAGAGAATCAAGGTGATCTGAAGTGTAGAAACCAGGCTCACCCTGTAGAAGACTGGAGAAATTGCTGAATCGCGCTCGGTTTGTCAGGAACTGAATCTGCTGTGTGTTCTCCCGGGTATTGTGCAGTAATTGCGATCGGGATAGAGAAGCAGCCTGCCTGGTATAGTACTTTCCTTTTACATATAAATGTGTGTAGTGCTTGTGGGGAATCACGTTTCAAATCCCCTGTACAGTGAACTGAATGCATGAAGCTAGAAGTAAACCCCAGCTTAATCCAGACTACATCCATTTGCTCTAAACTGCAGTGGGGTCCAGTCACAAGGACCTTGTCCACATGGTCTGCTCCTCCTGGCAATCCAGGACAATCTGCCTTCCATCCAGTTCCCAGCACTGAGTTTGTGAGTACAAAGCAGGGTAGCTCCCTGCCATCTGTTTATCGAATTGCAAGTGTGTCATCTAATTTTTTTTTTTTTTTTTGTTTCTTCACGAACTGAGCCAACCAGCTCCGGATTACAATTTGGGTATTGTGTCAGTGTTTTTCCATCACAGAGCCCCAACCAGCTGCACCGATCCTGGCTAGCCCCCCCCCATCCTGGATACCCAGTGCAAGTGACAATTTGGGATTCTGAATATGTGCACAGTACTGTGATTATTAATGTGCTTAACCTAATTAACCTGATTTCCCCCTGTCCTTGTTACAGCTCCTTAAATAAATCAGATTTGTTTGTTTCAGCGAAGTTACACTGACTAAGGTATTCGTTTATGTTAAAGTATTGTACTGTGGTTTTTTCACTGTGTCATCTTGTTTTACAGGGGGTCCCCAGAGTCCAGTCGACAGAGCCAGTCCTGGGGGTAAGTGTACATTGTGAAGATATTCCTGGTGCATTGTGTGGGCAACTAGTGGGAAGAAAGGGGGGTTACAGTGTCCCAGAAGGCTGTGACCAAGCTAGTTTAACTACTGCAAACCCTGACCTCTGGGTGGAGGCACTCGCCATTGGACCTAGGCTCCTCACCCTGTTAGCAGTTAAGCAGGCAGCGGTAGTAGCCCTTGGGATAGCGCCACCTAGGGGTTACACATAAAACTTACTTTAACAGTAGGTCCTCGAGAGAATCTCTCGTCATGTGACATGTCACACCTATGGAACTATACTCGCTAGGCACTAGGGCCACACAGACACTTTTTTTGCTAGCAGTCTTCACGGGCTGCTCACGACGGCATCATACGTCGACATCCTTACCCTACATAAATGTGGGCGGCCCCATGCCCTTCTCAGTTCCCACCGGAGACCATCTGCAGAGGACCTCCTCCTGGGAAACCAAGGAAGAACTAAAGGGTCCCACCACTAGGCAAGTGGTGAACAGAAGGCAGACCATCCTGGAGAGAGATGGAGACTAAGAAACTCTGAGACCAAGGTGGGACAGCATGACCTGATGAAATAGACTGTCTCGAAGACCTGCTGCTACAGTAAATTCTAACCTAACAGTTCAATCTTCTTCAAGGATCTCTCTCTCATCAGGTTATACCTATGGAAAGAGTCCCAAGAGGTACTGACAGCGAGACAGTCTGGGTGGCTGGAGGCCAGAGGCCTAAGACAGAAGGCCTTGGAGCAAAGCCAGGTCAAAGCCTGCCCTTCTTCTAGAGGTAATATCCAGATTGTAATGTTTTGCAAAAGTGTGGACAGTACTCCAAGTAGCAGTGGCACAAATTTCTGCAGCTGATACGTTCTTGAAACATGCAACAGAAATGGCCATGCCTCTGGTGGAATGGCCACGAACAACCCCAGGAAGTGCCTTACCATACTTCCTGTAACAAAAAGTAATACAGTTGGCTAACCATTAGGACAAACACTGTTTAGAAACTGGAACACCCTCTTTCCCCAGGGGCTAAAGAAACAACCAACTGCAAGGTTTTCCTGCAGTCCTTCGTACGGTGTGTGTAGTATCTAAGAATTCTATGCACATCCAATGTATGGAGTAATGCTTCCCCAGGATTAACATACTCTGGATAATAAACAGGCAGGTGGATGGTATGATTTTAAGTAAACTCAGACATCACCTTTGGTAAAAATGTAGGACTGGTACACAAGGACACCCTGTGTGTAGAAAATTAAATAAGGAGACTCACACATGAAAGCCTGCAGCTCTGAAATTCTTTGAGCAGAAGTAACAGCAACTAAAAATAATGCTTTCCACGGCAGAAAACGTAGTTCGCAAGTCGCAGCTGGCTCAAAAGGAGCCAAAGTAAGTTACTCTAACAGAAAATTCATGTTCCAAATCGGGATTGGATTGTGGATAGGAGGTTTCAAATGCAGAATGCCTCTCAAAAACATATGGGCCACAGTACAGCCACCAGTGGGTACATGGAAGGCTGATATGGCAGACAACTACATTTTAATGGAAGAGTACTGCAGCCCAGCATCTGAAAAGGACAGCAACTACTCTAAAATCTGGTTCACTGGGCAAATGTAAGGACCCAGACAGTGAGAAGTGGAGGTAGCCCTGGTGGAAGGCTTCCTGGCAGCCATCAGGACATCAGACACTTTTGGGGACATACTAAATCTTGCAATGGCTATGTCATCAGGAGCTAGGCATGGAGTGATCCAATGTTTAAATGGACCAGGGTTCCCTGTTCCTGTGTCAGCCATCCCTTGCACAGGGGTAGGGGGACTGGTAGTTTCAGTGCTAACTACTGTAGCAATGGAAACCAAATCTGACGAGGTCAGAAGGGACCCACCAGAATTAGAGTGGCACCCTTCATTTGGAGCTTGATTAACACCCTCTGGATCGGTGGAAGGGAATAAAGGCATAAAGGAACCTCCCTTTCCAGGAGAGGGACAACATGTCTTACCAGAAAACACCAGGCCCTGAAGTGTGCGAGCAGAAACGTGGCAGTTTGGTGTTGAGTGGGGATGCAAAAAGGTCCAACTCTGGACAACGCCACCTGT
This sequence comes from Neoceratodus forsteri, assembly GCA_016271365.2. Taxonomy (NCBI): domain Eukaryota; kingdom Metazoa; phylum Chordata; order Ceratodontiformes; family Ceratodontidae; genus Neoceratodus; species Neoceratodus forsteri. The sequence goes on from CM057453.1 coordinate 725,812,149, forward strand.
CGAATTGGTTTTCTGCCACTGAGGTCAGCAGCTCCCACTTGTGCATGCTGGACTGTGACCTGCTTAATCTGTCTGCCAAGACATTTTGGATGCCTGGAACATGGATGGCTGACAGTTCTAGACCATGTTCTGGAGCCCAATACCAAACCCTCAGCACTTCTCTTCACAGGAGGTAAGAATTGGTACCCCCTTGCTTGTTTATCTAGTGGACTACACTGATGTTCTCCATCTGCACCAGCTGAGGTCCTGGAGCAGGTGAGTCTGGAAGGTTTACAGGCTATACAGAATGGCTTTCATCTCTAGGATGTTTATATGAAGGGAACTCTCTACAGCAGTGCATGTACCTTGGGTCTGGTGAGAGTCCAAGTGAGCCCCCCAGTCCATCCCCAAAGCATCCGTGGTGAGGATCTCATGAGGAGAAGGGATAAAGAAGGGAATCCTTTTGAGCAACTTGCTGGGGTCCATCCACCACTGAAGCACCCTTTTTAAAGGTGATGTTACTAGAACCATCTGATCTAGATCGTCAGTGTGCTGATCTCATTGGACTCAATGTCCACTGGGGGATCTGCATGTGCAGCTGTGCCAGGGGAACCATGACAATGGATGCTGCCATCAGGCCCATCAGTCTCAAATGTCCTGGCTGTGACATATCTGTTGTGTTAAAATTCCTGGGCCTGAGCTATCAGGTGTTCTGCCCTGTCCTGAGGCAGAAAAGCTGCACCCTGGGGTCAAAACTGACTTGGACAAGTTGACCATGTTCTCTAGTACATTGAACAACTGCCTGGCACATGCAAGGGTGTGAGACAGTTGTTCCCTGTGATGAGCCCTGAGCAGCCAGTCATCCAGATAGGGGAAGACGTATAGTCCCTCCCTCCCTCTTGAGGGCTGCTGCCACTACTGCTAAACATTTGCTACAGACCTGTGGCACAGAAGACAAGCCAAAGGGCAATACCCTGAACTGGTAGTGTTCCCCCTGGTCCGGAACAGGAACCTGAAGTACTTCCTGTGAGGACTGCAAATCTTGATATGCAGGTAAGCGTCCTGCATGTCTAGGAAACATATCAAGTCCCCATGATGTTGTAGGGGCAGTGAGCCTTGCAAAGTCACCATCCTGAACATCTTGTACTGAATATAGAAGTTCAGATTGCGCAAGTCCAGGATGGGCCTCAAAGTCCCCTGTGGAACTGGGGACCTGGAAGGAGTTGCAATAGAACCCTCTGTGCCTCTGATCCTGGGTAAACTATTTCTATAGCCCTCTTCTGCTGCAATGTGTAAACTTCCTCCACTAGCACTGCTATGTGGTCTGGAGAGTAGGTAGAATGATTCGGAAGGAGATCTGGAGGCAACTCCAGAAGTTCTAAGTGTGTCCTTGCACTATGAGCTGCAGGACCCAGCCATCTGTTGTAATCTTTCTCCAAATATCCAAGTAGAAGAAGAAACGACCCCCTACCACCACCTCCTAGGGTATGGAAGGTGGGAGTTGAGCAAGGAGTCAGGCTGAAGTGGAACCTGTGACTGGGGCCACTCCTCCACCCCTCAGAGCTTTTCCTGTGGTAGAGGTAGGGGCAGGCAAGGATGATTCTGCTTTATACTTGCCCATCTGCTGTTTGGCCCCAGGGTCTGTGGGTGGCATGACGAAAGGGTACCCGCTGCCCACTTCTTGGTTGGGTGTGGTAAAGAGAGTGGATAGATCATAGGGTCCTCCCTGAGGCTTGTAGGTCAGAAAGGATGTCCTATACATCCGCCCCAAAGAGCTTATAAACCCTGAAGGGGGTGTTCAGGATGGACTGCTGGACATCACTAGCAAATCCCGAGACCCTAAGCCAAGAATGCCTTCTGAGGTAGATGCCAGATGCAGCTGCCCTACCTGAGGCATCTGAAATATCATAGGTAGACCTCAAAAGGTGCTTATCTACATCTGCCCCAGTCTGGAGAGCCTTGAGCATCTCCTGTTTCTGGGAACCCTCAGGAAGGGCTGGGGATGCTGCTTTGGCTTTTTTCCAGAGGGTATTCTGAAATTTTACCATATGGGCCTGGTAATTCGCTATGCTGAGGCCCAGAGTGGCAAAAGCAAAGGTCCTCTTGCCTACTAGGTCCAACTTTCTTGAGCCCCTATCTGGGGGAAGGGAACTAAGATGTTGGGACCTCTTAGATCTATCACGGACTGCATTTATCACTACTGAATCAACCTAGAGTTGCTTTGCAAAAAGAAAAGACTTGCCAGAGGGAGTCTGGTACAGTTTGTCTGCCTTCCTAGGCATGGCAGGGATCATTACCGGCCTGTACCAGGCAGAGATGCTGGAGGAATAACAATAGGGGGAGTCTGGTAGTTCCTGAAAGTCTACTAGGTTTCTCCTGGTAATATCTTGCTCCTCAGCATCAAACTCCATTACCGACTAAAGCTGTGTCATGATGGAAATGAAGGAGTGGTCATCAGGTGGAGATCTTGGGGTACACTTGGTTGACTCCTCACTCCCTGGGGAAATAATGGAATTAGACCTAGATGTGCTCCTATCCCCATCTTTTTCCTCCTCTTCCTCCTTCTGAGGGATGAGATCAGGAATGTACTTTTGATCCTCATCGACAGGCTCAGAGTAATGGAGAGATGGTAATGCTGATGTCCACGCCCTGGAGCGAAGGTGGCATGTCGCCATAGTAGTTGTAGATGTTGGGGTAAGCCTGGTAGGCCCTGGCATCATTAGCCCTGGAGGAGGAACCAGGTGCTGAATGACCTCCACAAAGAAGGAAAACACCATCTGTATGTTGACGGCAGCCAATGTTTGGAGCACTTAACCGCGTCACTGGGGAAGGCTGGAACCCCAGCATTGGCAGAACAGCTGAAAGCTGCAGAGCCATTGTCAGGAGAACAGCCAGCAGTGCTGATGGGGTAAACGAAGATCCTGGCATTGGTGGAACAGCTAGCAGTGCTGATGGGGGAAGCTGAGGCCCCAGCGTTGGCAGAACAGGTTGCAGGATCGATGGGGAAAGCAGAAGCCCCGATGTTGAGGGGTCAGCACCGGCCACAGAAGGTCCAGAAAAGCCTACTGCCAGCAGACCCTGAGAAAGAGGTCTTAGCTGAAGGACTTGAAACAATGAGAAGAGAATCAGGAGGCCTAGCACTGCCATGTCATCTATAGAGGGTCCAGTGGTACTCACTGCCAAAGCCGACCCCATGGTAGCAAGGACGTGGGTGGCAGGAGTGGTTGGTGCCAAAGTGGACAACGAGGCTACAGCAGCTGGTGCCACGTGGGGCAGTGACCATGAGCACACTGCGGGGAGGATTTCTCCCTGCTCCACTCCCTGTCCCAGTGCTTGCGTTTCCCCAGAGGATTTGTCACGGGCCTTCAAGGAGTGGGAGCCCGTGGACAAAGTTGGCTAGAAGGAGGAACTTCCTGCCTGAAACTTTTTTTCCATTTGGGCTACCTTCTGTTCCAGGAGGAAAGTTTGTAGGGCCTTCAGGCGGTGTCACCGAGCAGCCTGGTTGAAGTCACGGCAGATCTCGCAGGCCTGGAGATCGTGGGCCTCGCCGATACAGCAGACCCAGACGTTGTGCTCATCATTGCCTAGGATTTTCTTACCGCAATGGCGATATCTAAAGAGATTCATGGCATCAGACTGCGACATACTCAATGACGAGAATCACTCTGAATAAAGTAATTAGTGACTAGGGAGAGAAAAATAATAAAATGTAAAATATAAAAGTTTGGGCAGTTGACTGAAGCGGCAGTGTCTCTGTGGAGTCTGGCGAAGATGGCTGACAACAGGAAAAGAGACTGGCTCGGGTGCCTATGTTTGTGTAGGGTAAGGACGTCAATGTACGATGTCATCGCAGGCAGCCCCTAGAAGACTACTAGCAAAAAAGTGTTTGTATGGTCCTAGTGCCTGGCAGGTATAGTTCCATAGATGTGACCTGATGAAAGAGATATCCTCAAAGAACATTTTTATTTCCCAATATATCTGCATCATGTATACTACAAAGGCACAGATTAATAGAGCAAATTGATTTTCTTTCTTTTAGGTTTAGATATAATAATCGCCATCTGCTTCGACTGGCTTTTTGCACCATTATTTGTGGCTGTACATTGCCCACTCAAACTGTTAATACTGCTACTTGACAATGAAATGGGAAGGAGGTTTATACCATAAAAATGATGTTTGTGAAAGCTTTTGGGGAAGGGGTCGATCTATGAGGGAAGCTCCTGTAGCTGCTAAGTAGTTATATTTTGTTTCTTTTTCAAATGATAACTGCTATACTACAGAATTTCACAATGATTTAGTTACCAATGCTTTAATATTAATTCTTTATAAGGTACTGTATGGCTTAGGTTAATATTACACTGTCTGGAGATGTAACTTTTATTGTGAGCCCCAGAAGTCCTGAGCTTTTATAAAATACTAGTCTTGATTATTTACCTTAGACTTGCTTTCTACACCCCTATAGGACTTAGTCTGCACGATTGTATAAGTGTGTGATTACACACTATTTTTAACTGGCATGACTTTGGTTTAAAAACTGTTTTAATAGTACGGACAGTATGAATGTATGCTGAGGTCAGTATCTTTGAAAACTTAATAAATTGTAACTAAAAAAAAAAAAACAAAACAAAGAGGTCCAGTGGACCCAAGTCATAAAGGGACCCAAATGGGCACCCCAACCTGAACCCTATGTGTCCATGGTACCATCAGGAGGGGAGATGGCTGGAGGAACTGGGACCCTAGCTTGAGGCTGGAGCGGTGCAACCAACATATCAGGGGGCAATGATGATACCAGTTGCACCTAGGCCACCAGTGCTGCAGCACAATCAGAAGGAAAGAATGCCCAACCCAGGCTTGTGTCCAGAACACCTCCTATATATTGGAGCTGTTGACAAGGAGTGAGGACAGATTTCAGTTCACTGACCAATATATACTCAGCTGGTCAAACATCTGTCGGGTCCAAAATAGTATGTAAACTAATGGTCCACATTTTCAAAGGCAATGCTCCGCACATTCCCAGAAACTGCATGGAACTGAGATATTCAAAAGGAAAAGATGTGTCGCGCATTTCTGAATATGAGATCACACAGATATAATGTGTGCAGCGCAAAAAAGGGGGCATGTACATGAATATGCCGTGCATTCATATATTCAGCTAAAATGTGCAGCACACCTGCCACACAGCTCAAAAATGCTCCATGCAGAGTTAGGCATCTCAGGGGATGGCCTAAATCATCCGGCCACCCACAGGCAGGCTGCAGAACTACAGACAGGTGACCCTGAGACAGCCCCTTTGGCAGTGCACCAGGATCCCATACACAGCAGTCATCCCAGGATGGATGGACCCAATGCCACAGGTGCCAGCACACCATGGGCACCGCCTAGAGCCACTGCCCACACCACTCCCAGGATGTGGACACTCAGCTGCTACATGCCAGTGCTGTCGGGTGCCCCCCAGCATCATTGGCTTATCTCAACAGTTGTTTACCAGGCTCTTGTCCAGTAGCAATGGTCTGCTAGTCAGTGAACCCACTAGTGATGGGACAATACAGGACCAGGTACTCACTAATAAGGACAGTGTTGCAGACGTCACATAGGAGGCCATGTGGGGAACAGCAATCACCATACAGTGTGGTTCAATATAAGGACAGTTATGGAACTGAACCACACAAGGGCGAGGGTCCTGGACTTCAGGAGAGCAGATTTTAAAAAGATGGGTGAATGCCTCAGGGATGACCTGGGTGGGGTGCAGAAACAGTGGTCAAAGATAAAAATGACCAGAGGAAAGGCAGCAAACTTCTGTGTCAAGCAAGTGAGCAAAAGCAAGGGGAAAAACAGAGACCGCTATGGTTTTCGAAAGAGGTGGCGGAAAAGGTAAAGGTTCAAGGGGTACCATTTACAAAGTATATGGAGACACAGAGGGAGGTGTATAAGATGAAACAGAGGGCAGCAGGGAGAGCAATAAGGAGAAGCGTAAAGGCGTAAACTAAAGAGAGAATAGACCAGGTGGTGACGAAGGGGAACAAGACATTTTTTAGGTGTGTAAGCGAAAGGAGGAAGACCGGGGTGGGCTCATAAGGTTAAAAAGGGAAGGGAGAGGGAACTCTGCAGAGGGCGCCCCAGGAAAAGGCAGACATCTGAACAAATACTTCTATTCAGTGTTCACAAAGGAAGGAGAAGATGAGGTACAACAGAAAGGATTATCCACATTAGAGCAAAAACAATTCGCCCTGACAACAGGAAATTGGGGGAAATACATGCATGCACCTATGCAACAGAGTAATAATGCCGCATGCAGCCGACATGAGCACATAGTACTTGAAACAGAAACCTGCACCATTGCGTAGGGCTATACCTCCCCCACTATATTTAACAAACTCTGGGTGGCAGAATAACTGGAGGATGGCAGCTTGTAGTGAGCAGTGAGACTTACCTGTCATTGTGACCTAAATGCTCCTGCTTCAAAGTCAGATCCGCTCACACACATTTCGTCCTCTTTCCTTTGCCCTAATTCACTCACTCAGTTCCCTGCCCCAGACCAGGAATCCCACTGTTTGGTTCAATTCATCCGCTCTATATCCTCCGCTCCTTTGTCAGGATACCCCACAGGAAAAAAAAAAAAAGCACTGGAAGGGAGGGAGGGGGATACTAATTTGTTTTCAGAGGAGTGTGTCCTGAATGGACTCACTAATCTAAAAATGGACAAAGCAATGGGGCCAGATGAAGTGTGTCCAAGGGTACTGAGAGAGCTTAGGGAGGTACTGGCTGCACTTCTGACAGCCCTATGTAACAGCTAACTGGAAACAGGGGTGGTTCTGGAGGAGGGCAGATGTAATCACACTTCACAGAACTGGTAGCAAGGAAGTGGCTGGCAAGTATCATCCAGTCAGCCTGATAACGGTGGTGGGAAAGTTCATGGAGTAACTGCTGAAGGAAAGGATTGGGGAATATCTTGAATCCAAAGGGCTACAAGACCCAAGGCAGCACAAATATGTTTTTTTTTTTTGGGGGGGGCGGGGGTTATGTCACTCAAATCTGATTTCTTTGACAGGGTGACCAAGGAATCAGATAAGGATGGAGAGGTGGACATGGCCTACCTAGATTTCAGTAAGGCTTCAACATGGTTCCACATAGGAGGCTAGTAAGCATGCTGGGTAGCTTAGGAGTGGGTCCAAAGGTGGTAAACGGTGAGAAATTTTCTAAGGGACAGGTGGCAGAGGGTGGTGGTAAATGGAGTTCACTCCGAGGAAGGAAGGAACGGTCACCAGCGGAGTGTCTCAGGGATCAGTCCTCTTTAATGTCTTTGTGACACTGCAGAGGAGTTGGAAGGGATGAAAAAATTACCACAGTAATATTGTTTCCTCCAAGGGATCCCTCACACTGCTTAACTAGTCCAACTCAGCTTGCTGGTTTGAGCTGCCCCAGAGAGTACAACTGTATTCAAATTTGAGAATCTTGGAATTAAATTCAAATCTCTGCTGTGTGGTCATGCTCCGCCCTGCCCTCTATCATCGAATGTATTTCTGTAGCTAGGAAAGCAGTGACCACTAAACTAGCTAAACCCAGACAAAAGTAGAAGACCCAAAAAATATGGAGTTCCTGCAGGGTCATAACATGACAGACCAAACATTTTCCACAGAATCACTAAAAATCAATTGTAGGCAATGCAACAAGTAACGCTCAAGTGAAATAAAGAAAGAAAATTGATTCTTGGAAAACCTTTTCCAGGTTCTGGAAGGGGAGGTAGAGTGGGTTTGTTGAGCATAGTGAGTGATCCCTTGTATGAAACATTACTATGGTGAGTATTTTTTTCTTCAAACCTCAGGAATCCCTCACTACGCTTAACTACTGCAGACTACAAAGTAGTACCTTGGGAGGCTGGGTACAGAACCCATTTAGGGAAAATGTTCTGCAAGACAGCAGTGCCAAGCCTGGCATCCCTTCAGGACTATACGTCCAGACAATAGTGCCTTGTGAAGGTATGCACTGTTGACCAGGTAGCTGCTTTACAAATTTCCAGCAAAGGGATATCCCTTGCAGCTGCCACAGAAGCAGAAATACCATGTGTGGAATGTGCCCTGAGGCCTTGTGGTGGTAGCTTGCCAGCTTTGTGTTAACAGAACTGAATGCAAGAGACTATCCAGCAAGTAATTTTTCTCTTGGATGCTGGCCTACCACTTTCAACTTCACCATTTATGACAAACGTCTCTGAATGAGAGGACCCGACTTCCTTAGTGCAGTCCAGGTAGTAACTGAGTGTCCTCTTAACATCCAGACTGGGAAGCCTCATCTCCCCAGAGCTGGATTTTGTTGTAAAGAACACTGAAAGGGTAATGGACTGGTTCAGGTGAAATTCAGACACTACTTTAGGGAGGAATGTCCTGTTTGTCCTTAGGACTAACTTGTCCCTGTGGAAGATGATGCAATTTGGGTTTGTGCAGAGAGCCTGCAGCTTGCAGATCCTTCTGGCAGAAGTCATGGCCACCAGGACAACCATATTCCAAGTAACATACTTTTGTCACCAGCACTGCACAGGTTCAAATCCCATGCAGGGACTGGGTCCCTGACAGGAGCATGGAAGTTCAAAAGCCCTTTAAAGAACTTGCAAATGGGGTGTGAAGCCATGGTCTTCGCTCTGCCTGCTGAAACATAAGCTGACACTGCTACCAGATGCACTTTAATGTTTGAGGGCCTAAGGCCCAGGGACTGAAGGTGGACCAGGAAGTCCAAGACTGGGAGCAGGTCTGCTTGTAAAGGACAGAACTGCTTAAGAGAACACCACAGGGAAAACCTTTTCCACTTGGAAGCATGGGTCTTCATTGTTGCTGGTTTCCTGAAGACCCTAAAGACTTCCAGAACCACTGCAGAAAGGTAAAGCCAGAGAACTGTAGCTCCTCAAGAACCATGCCTTCAGGTCTGGGAACATTATCTTGCCCTGAGACAGTGTCAGCAGATTGTCTCAGAGGAAAGTGGATGGGATGCTTGATGGCTAGGACCAGGAGCAGGAAGTACCAAATCTGCCTGGCCCAATCTGGGGCTATTAGGATCATGGTTGCTGACTGGTCCCTTAGCTTCAAAAGCACTCTCAGCAAGAGTGGGAGGGGGGAAAAGCATACAGGAACTTCCCTGCCCAGTCTTGAGTCAGTGCATCCGATGAGACTAAGCCCAATGGAGGTGGCCTGCAACAAAACAGGGGAAGTTGAGATTCTCCCAAGATGCATACAGGTCTATCTCTGGTGTACCCAACCTCCGGAATACTCTGTCCAAGACCTTCTTGTTCAGGGTCCAATTGTGATGTTCCTGGCTGATCCTGCTCAGGGAACCTACCAAGACATTATCCTTCCCTGGCAGGTGAACTGCCGATAGTTGCACCTCTAGGGAGTAGGCTATATTCCACATCATCATTGCTTCTGTACACAGCTTTGAGGCTCTTAAGCCTCCATTTGCTGATATAGTATGTGATAGTGGTAATGTCCCTCCTGACCTGCACGGACTGACCCCTGATGCGGAAAGTGAAAGCTTGCAGAGCGAGGTACACTGCTCTGAGTGTCTGCAGGTTTATATGCTCCTGGGACTCCTGGGAGGACAACAGCCCACTTACTGTTAGGTCATCCAGGCGGGCACCCCAACTCAGTAGGAAGGCATCTGTTTGCACTACTGTGGGTAACTGCTGTACAAAGGGAACATCTTCCCTGAAGCTGCCCTCTTCTTTCCATCAGTCTAGTGCTCTTAAGAGAGAGAGACTTTGTCAAAGGCACCAGCCTTGAGAGACGGTTTCACATTTGGGACCAATGGGCCCTTAGGTGGTACCCTCTCTCATTTGGAACCTGGCCTTGGCACTACTGCTGTTGATGAGGCCATATGGCTTAACAGCTGGAGAAAGTCTCTTGCAGGCCTGGGCTGGCAGAGTCTGAAAGACTTCACCAGGCTTACCAGGTTTCCCACGCTGTCATGGGAGGAAGGCCCTCCATTGGAGGGTATCCAATTCTGCTCCAATGAACTGCAGAACTTGTACTGGTTCTGACTGGGACTTCTGATGATGCCCAGACCCTCCAGGTTATGTTGAGTTAGAAGGAGAGAGGCCCTGGCCTCCTGATGTGATTTCCCTGTGACTAGCCAGTCATCGAGACAAGGAAAACCCACCACTACTTGTCTTCTCAGATGTGCTGTCACCATGGCCAAGCACTTTGCGAACCCTCTGGGAGTTGAAGAGGGTCTGAAAGGGAGGGCTGTGAACTGGTAATGACCAGTCCCTATCCTGAACCTTAAGTATTTTCTGTGACAGGGTGAGATGGGAATATGAAAATAGGCATCCTTCAGGTCCAAAGACCCTAGCCAGTCCCCTTGCTGAAGGGTTGGGATTACGTAAGACAGGGTTGCCATCCTGAACTTTTCCTTTTTGAGGTGTTTGTTTAGATATCTGAGGTCTAAAATGGGTCACCACTCCCCATTTTTCTTGTGGGTCTGGTAGTATCTTGAGTAAAGGCCCTTTCCCCACTGTGATTGGGGGGGGGGGCATTGTCTGCTGCCTTTGCTTGCAACAACTTCTTTACCTCCAACTCCACGATTTTTTCTGATAGAGTGGGAGGTGCAAAGCTTTTGTGAACCTGCAGTCTTGGGCACCTTTTGAACTGCAGGGTGAGCCCCTGACTCACTCCTTCCAGGAACCACTTGTCTGTGGTGACGTTTTTCCACACCTGAAAAAAGTGAGCGAGCCTTCCCCCACTGGCAATGGGCGAGTGACTAGGGCCAACTTGTCAGGGGTTCTGCTTAGGCTGGGCCTTAGGTGCTGGGGTTGAGTCAGCATGCTTACAGCCCCTTCTACCTCTGCCTCTGAAGAAACCTCTAGCTGGGAAAAATCATAGGTGAGGAACCCATGGGAAAAATAATCCCCTACCTCTACCTCCCCTTCCATAAGGTCTGTTGAAAGTGGAGGCCTTTTCCTTTTCAGTATTACTCTTGTAAGTGTCTTTGTACTCTTTCACCTTCTTCATGTATACCTCTGTTTTGCCAACAAAAAACAGGTTACTCACCAGTAACAAAAGTTCTATTAGTGGTATATGATGTACATCCACACTTCTGGCAGTGTTCCTTTCCCTTTAAGACTTGCCGGAATGTCTTTAAGCTGGCTCCTCCCACCCACCTGGGTGGTAACTCCCTGAGCACTGCCCCATGACATCTTATCTGCTGGAAGCAAGAATCAGTGTGCCACTTGCCTGGGGAGGTTGGGTGGGTCAGTGTGAATGTACATCATCTACCACTCCTAGAACTACTGTTGCAGGTGAGTAACCTGTTTTTCTAGGGACATGGATACGATGCATTATCCACACTTCTGGCAGACTCCTAGCACTTCGGGAGGAGGGGGAAAGGTGCACACCCCCTATTTAAGAAACAGAGATTGGATAACTGAGGCCCCAAAACCAGCATCCTGGTGTGACTCAAGGTTGATGTGGTAGTGGGAAATAAAGATGTGTGCTGACTTCCAGGTAACAGCCCGGCAGATTTCCTGGATAGGGACATCCCCGGAAGCAGCCATCGAGGCAGCGGTATGATGGGTGGAATGAACCCTTAGCCCTACGGGAGGCTCCCTATCTGTAGGCCTATAGCAGATGTCGAATCAGGATACAATCCACCTGCCAATCATCCGCTTAGCTGCTGGTCTGCCAAAAGCAGCTTTAGCATAGGAGACAAATAGCTGGCGAACCTCTCCCTGAACTCCAGCTGTGTGCTCCCTGTAGGTGAGCACTTGCCGCAAGTTCAAAGTATGGAGCCTGTGCTCGGCCTCCGAGGCGTGGTTTGCGAAGTACACCGGGAGATTGATCACCTGGTTAAGGTGAAACTCAGACACAATCTTTGGGTTGGGGTGATGGACAACCTTGTCCCTGTGGAAGACCAGGTAAGAAGACTCCACCGAGAGTGCCTGGAGCTCAGTGATCCTTCTGGCCGATGTGACAGCCACCTGGAAGGCGGTCTTCCATGACAGGTGAAACATATCACACCTGTGCATTGATTCAAATGGCTTGCCCATGAGCTTCGCTAACACCAGCAACAAATCCCAAAGTGGTGGTGGTTCAAGCACTAGAGGGGGAAATGTGGTCAAGGCCTTTGAAAAAGTGCCAGACCACCTTCTTCTGCACCACAGATGGCATACCAGCCCTTGCCCAATATGCAGAGATGGCTGCCAGGTGCACCTTAAGGGTTGCCGACTGAAAGCTCAACTGAGAGATGGACTAAAGGTAATTGAGAATGCTAGCTACCAGACAAGATAAGGGGTCAAGCCTGTTGCCCTGGCACCAAATGGAGAACCTCTTCCATTTGAAGGCATAGCATTTTCAGGTCGACTCCTTTCAAGAAGACTTGATCATGGTGAGGACATCTTTGGAGCAACCTAAAGCCTGGAACTCTAGCCGCTCAGGAACCAGGCTGTCAGGTGAAGGGACTGAAGATGCAGATGGAGTACCTTCCCCGGACTGCAAGAGGGCAGGTCCAGGTGGAGAGGAAGACACCATGGGAGCCTGCTGTTGAGGCTGAGGAGATAGGATACCAGAACTGGCAGGGTCAGTCCAGAGCCACCAGGATCATTCGCATCTTGTCTCTCCTGGCTTTGATCAGCACTTTGTGGATCAGAGGAAATGGAGGGAAGGCACAGAGGAGGCCTGGGGTCCAGGGCCTCAAGAAGACATCCCCCTGCAGTGTTCCCTGGTTGGAGGGGGCACAAATCAGCCTCAGCCTGGCATTCTCCCTGGAGGAGAACAGGCTGCGTACTACCTCTGGATGAAGAGACCACTTGTAAGATGCCGCGCCCACACAGCTGAGGGCATCCTCCAGCTGGTTGGAGATGCCAGCCACATGGATGGTCAGGAGATCGGTGTCCAGGCTGAGCACAAGGGTCCAGATGTAGAAAGCTTCCCTGCACCCTGCATAGAGGAAGGGAGTGGGTCCCACCCGGTTTGTTGAGATAGTACATGGTCATGGTGTTGTCTGTCTGGACCTGAATGACCTGATCCCGAATGTACGGAGCAAAGGCTGTCAGTGACAGCTGAACTACCAGAAGCTCCAGCAAGTTAATAGGGCATCAGGGAGAGGTGTGCAGCACCCCAAATGTCAAATGGGAAGAACACCCCTCCCCCTCAGCTAGTGGTCAGACAGGAGTAAGAAAAAAGGTCTGGCTCCCTATACGATGCACAGGGAAATGCCAGACCTCACCCAACAACTAATACACCAAAATCTGGCCAATGGAAAATCATGTACACAAATGCTCGCAGTCTGCGAAACAAGATTCCAGACCTGCAGGCAATAATGACAGAGGCTAAACTGGACATAGTAGCAATTAGCAAGATGTGGTTTACCAGTAACCACACTTGGAAGACTTCAGTACCTGGCTATGTACTGTTCAGAAGAGACCGAGGTGCAAAAGGGGGGTGGAGTGGCCCTGTATGTCAATGAAAATATCAAAGCTACAGAAATTCAGAATACATGTAAGGAGCCAGAAGAACTGTGGGTCACCCTGGAAACAGGAAATGGGACAGCCATAATAACTGGGGTTGTCTACAGGCCCCCAGACCAGGGGAAGGACAAAGACACATTACTGTTAGAAGATATACAAAACATAACAGCTAAATGGGGAGGTTATGATAATGGGAGACTTCAACATGCCAGATACAGATTGGTCAATACCAGCAGGAACATCTGCCAGAACTAGACACATGGTGGATTCTCTGCAGGGGGAAGGCCTCAAACAACTGGTACAACAACCCACAACAGACAGGGCTTTCCTAGATCTAGTACTGACTAACAGGGAAAGGATCACAGATCTCCAGGTAGAAGGTCACCTGGGGACCAGTGACCATCACATGGTATGGTTCAATTTGGCCACTACAACTAAATCATCTCATTCCAAGGCAAAAATATGGGACTTCAGAGGAGCTGACTTTGATAAGATGGCCAACAGAGTTAAGCTAGCCCTGGCAAAAAGAAATACAGATGAGGAGGTACAGGCAAAGTGGGCAAGCATTAAGGATGTAATACTTGAAGCAACATCCCATTGTGTTAGAGAGAAAAGGAAGTGCTAAAGAAGAAGGAAACCACTTTGGTTCTCAAAAATGGCCGCAGAAAAGGTCAGAGCCAAAAGGCTGGCCTTCAGTAAATATAAGGGAACACAGCAGCATGAAGATAGGAAGGCACACCAAACTACCCCAAGGGAAGCAGGGAAGGCAGTAAAGTGGGCAAAGGCCCAAACCGTGGAAACACTAGCACAGATAGTAAAAGAAGGTGACGAGACTTTCTATAGATACATTAGTGAAAGGAGAAAGTCCAGAGGGGGGTATTACTAAGATCAAAGGAGATAAGGGGGCTTGTGAGGAGGAGGACCATGTAAAAGCAGCTATCCTAAATAGATACTTCTGCTCAGTATTTACTGAGCAGAAGGTAGGGCAGGGCCCACAGCTCAGCACCATGGACACAGGGGGAGGGAGGTTTGCACTAGTCCCTTCACAAAAGAAAGGGTCCTACAAGAGCTTGAAAAGCTCAGGGTGAACAAGGCAATGGGACCTGATGGCATGCATCCCAGGGTATTAAAGGAGCTAAGGGTGGAACTAGCAGAGCCATTATCAGAACAGTTTAGTGAGTCTCAGAGCACAGGAGAGGTCCCAGAAGACTGGAGAAGGGCTCATGTGATCCCGCTCCACAAGAGTGGTAGCAAGGAGGAGGCAGGGAACTACAGACCTGTCAGTCTTACCTTAGTAGCGGACAGGATTATGAAAGCACTCCTTAAGGAAAGGATAGTGCAACACCTGGAATCCAGAGGAGCACAGGATCCAATACAGCATGGGTTTACAAAAGGAAGGTCCTGTCAAACTAATCTCATAGATTTCTTTGACTGGGTAACCAGAACGGTGGACCAAGGGGGAGCAGTTGATGTCACCTACCTTGACTTCAGCAAAGCTTTTGATACTGTTCAACACAGAAGATTGATTAATAAGCTGGGTAGGCTCGGGGTGGATCATAAGTTAGTTAACTGGGTGACAAACTTGTTGACGGGCAGAAAACAGAGTGTGGTGGTAAATGGTATACAGTCAGAAGAGATGCAAATCACAAGTGGGTTTCCTCAGGGATCAGTTCTGGGGCCAGTACTCTTCAATATCTTCATCAGTGACATTGTAGATGGACTGGAGGGTAAGGTTTGTCTGTTTGCGGATGACACCAAGATCTGCAACAGAGTAGATGTCCCAGATGGGGTGGGCAGAATGAGAAGAGATCTGGATAAACTAGCAAAATGGTCGGAAGAGTGGCAACTGGGGTTTAATGCAAAGAAGTGCAAGATCATGCACATAGGGAAGAGAAACCCTGAAGTCACCTATAGGCTGGGAGGGGAGTTGCTGGCAGTCACAAGGGAAGAAAGAGACTTGGGCATCATCATAACTGATGACCTGATATCATCCAAGCAGACCACTAAAGCAGTAGGTAAGGCTAGGGGAATGTTAGAGTGTATTAGTAGGGGTATCACAAGTCAGAAGAGAGAGGTAATAATCCCGCTTTACAAGACACTGGTTATGCCCCATCTGGAGTACTGCGTGCAGTACAGGAGGCAACACCTTCACAAGGACATTAACCAAATTGGGGCAGTCCAGAGAAGGGCAACCAAAATGGTGCATGGACTGCATCAGAAAACATATGAGGATGGATTAACAGAGCTCAATATGTATACCCTAGAGCAAAGGAGGGAGAGAGGTGATATGATCGAAACACTCAAACACCTTAAGGGCATTAACAAGGTGAAAGAGACTAACATGTTTCAATATAAGAAAAATAGCAGGACCAGAGGACATGAGATTAGAGGGAGGCCGATTAAGGGGTAATGTGAGGAAGTTCTTTTTCCCAGAAAGGGTGGTGGATGTATGGAATGGCCTACCTCAAGAAATGGTGGATATGAATACAGTGCAGGGCTTCAAACAGGCATGGGATAGGCATAAGGGAGCAATACAGATGAGTATGAAAAGATAGGCCATTGACAGAGCAAAGGCCAATGGCACATTTATAAGGTAGAAAAATAAATGGGCAGACTGGATGGGCCTTGTGGTCCTTATCTGCTGTCAACTTCTAAGACTCCTCGGGGGTCCTGAATCCGTAGACTCTGTGGCCCCCACCAGGGGGGCATCGGTCATGAAGTGACGGTCGGCTCTGGGTGGAGCTAATGGATCCCATCCTGCAGATGTTCCAGGATTAACCACCACTGGAGGGCGTCCCACATCTGCTGGGTCACAGTGACTGGCTGGTCAAAGTGGCCCTGGCACTGAGACCACTGGCTTGCAAGCTCCCATTGTATAAAGCGCATTCTCCACCAGGCCCAGTGGACCATGCTGCCATGCATCCCAGGAGGCGTAGGAAGTCCCAAGCAGGGCGCAACTGCCCAACCTAAAATGATCAGGCAAAGGAGGAGAGAGCCTCCACTCGGTCCACTGATAGCCAAGCCCTGGCTCTGCAAGAGTCAAGTTCCGCCTCGATGAAGTACATCACCTGCAAAGGTACGAGCTCCAACTTACTTGCAGACCATGCATCTAAAGTAGAAGGATGTAAAGTGAGACAGAGGCCACATGCCTGGGGGTCTTGTTCGTGGCCTAGGCAGTAGACACATGAGATATGCGGGTCCATCCGGGACATCTGCCCGCACTCGCATTTTTGAAATTCTGGCGCCGACTTTGAGTTATCCATCACCTAAGGATGAAAGTAAATTCACAAGTATTGCAAAGGTTTGAAGCAAAGGGCACGGAGAGCGGTAAGGAGAGAACCTTCTTCCAGCAGAAAGGAAGATCTGATGTCATGGGGCAGTGCCGAGGGAGTTACCACCCGGGTGGGTGGGATGAGCCAGCTTGAAGATGTTCCGGCAAGCCTTAAAGGGTAAGGAACATTGCCAGAAGTGTGGATAGTACATAATATTCACATCCCTAGAACAGGGAATTTTCCACACAGGCAAAATCCATGACCTTCGTCCGAGTGACCTGGGAGAGGTTGGTGGTCCTAAACCAAACAAACCTCCTCAGGAACACTGCATACGCCATGACTCTGGAGGCAGTGTCATTGCCATATGGAAAGTGCAGTTACATAAGAACTTGCTGTAACAGTAGATCTTCGAGGGGATCTCTTTTGCAGCAGGCCATCACAGGTAGGACTCCTCTGTCAGGCACTAGGACCAGACGGAAACTTTCTAGCTAGCAGTCTACCAGTCTACCAGAGGGGTCGGCCCACCTCTGACATCACTTTCTGATGTCAGCTATCCTATATAGTTGGGTGGCCCCCACGTCCTCCCCAGTTCTCCCACTGTAGGCCCCAGAATATGCGGCTGAGGGAATCGAGGAGGAACCTGAAGTTCAAGGGAAAAGAGAATGCTGAAGGTCTTCTCTAGGAGAGGACGCATAACAGGAGAAAATGCCCAGGGGGGAAGGAGGGTGGGAAAAGCAAGACCTCGAAGATCTACTGTCACAGTAAGTAAAATGATCCAGGGCATGGAGGACAGAAGTTATGAGGATAGGCTCTGGGACCTCAACATGTACTCCCTGGAGGACAGAAGGGAGAAGGGGGACATGATAAAGACCTTCAAGTACCTTAAGGGCATAAACAGGGTTGGATTGGAGGGCATCTTTAATTTAAGAAAGGAGGGTACAACAAGGGGGCATAGCCTGAAGCTAGTGGGGGGTAGATTTAAGAAGGAAATGAGGAAGCACTTTTTCACTAAAAGGGTGGTGTCAGCATAGGACAAGTTGCCAGATGAGGTGGTTGCGGCAAACACGGTGGCTAGTTTCAAGGGAGGTGGATAGGGTGAAGAAGAAAATGAGGACGGGATGAGTCATTACGGGGAAGTGGAAGGGTACTTGGGGAGAGATGGCAGATTCCAATAAGAGTGGGGGGGGGGGGGCAGCTCCAGGGAACTAAACTGAGCTGCATACTCGAGTGGACTTGGTAGACCATTATGGCCGGTACCTGCTGGCAATTTTGTATGTTCGAATGTAAGTTCTTACGTAACTACTATCTTACGTAGGGGCAATCTCTTGCAGTAGGCCATCACAGGTAGGACAAGTAGCAAGCAGTTCCAAGCCTGACAGAACTATAAAACTGGGTGGAGGTGAAATCACCTAAGAAAGAAGTCCCTGTAACACAGCCAGGCCAAAATTGGCTCTATACCTAGAGGTGATTTCCAAGCTGTAGTGCTTAGTGAAGGTGTGTGCTGAACTCCAAGTTGCTTCGCATATTTCTGCAGCTGACACGTTACGGTAACAGGCAACCGAAGCTGCCATCCCCTGATGGAATGGCCATGAACAACACCTAGAAGTTCCTTGCAATACTTCTGGTAACGAACAATAATGCAGTTGGCCAACTATTTGGACAAGCACTGCTTAGAAACAGGTGTGCCCTCTGCGCCTGGGGTGAACAAAATAAACAAATGAGAGGACTTCCCGACATCTTTAGTCCTTTTTATATAATAATGAAAAATTCTATGCACATGCAAGGTGTGGAGCAAGGTTTCCTCTGGATTGGCATTCTCCAGAAAATATACAGGGAGATGAACGGATTGGTTTAAAGTAAACTCTGATACCTCCTTAGAGAAAACTGAGAATTAGTATGTAAAAACACCCTTCCTTTGTGAAAAACTAAGTAAAGCTCCTTACACGTGATGGCCTAAAGCTCGGAAATCCTCAGTGCAAAACTAACAGCAACTAAAAACAATGCTTTCCATGACAGATAGCATGGATTGCAACTCACAGCAGATTCAAAAGGAAGCAGGGTGAGCTCTTCTAACACAAAATTTAGATCCTAAGCCAGGACAGGGTTATAGATTGGTGGTTTCAAATGCAGAATACCTCTTAAGAAGGTATGGGCCACATCAAGCTGTGCCACAAATCACCCATCAACAAGTACGTTATATGCAGAGATGGAGAGATGCACC
This sequence comes from Neoceratodus forsteri, assembly GCA_016271365.2. Taxonomy (NCBI): domain Eukaryota; kingdom Metazoa; phylum Chordata; order Ceratodontiformes; family Ceratodontidae; genus Neoceratodus; species Neoceratodus forsteri. The sequence continues at coordinate 725,831,065 of CM057453.1, forward strand.
TTAATAGACGAATACTTTAGGCCTACATCTGAAAGAGGCAGCAGGTACTCCAGGATCTGATTGACTAGGCATGTGAAGAGATCCAGGCACTGCGAAGCAGCCCAAATGGAAAATCGCTTCCACTTCACAAAGTAAGTGGCTCTGGTGGAAGGCTTGCGAGATGCCACCAAGACCTGCCACCTTAAGGGAAACCCCAAAGCAAGAAATGGCTACATCTTCAGGAGCCATGCATGAAGATGGAGTGACCTGAGGTTGAATAGACCAAGATGGCCTGTTTCTGGGAAAGCAAGCCTGTGCACAGTGGCAGGGGCACTGCGGGTTCCATTGTCATTTGCTGAAGCAGAAGGAAGCAGATCTAGCAAGGCCAAAATGAGGCGATGAAAATCATGGTCGCCCCCTCTGAGAACTCTCAGAAGAAGAGGGAAGGGAAGGAGGAAAGGCATACAGAAACTTCCCTTTCCAGGAAAGGGACATGTCTTGCCAGAAAACTCCAGGCCCTGAAGCGAGCGAGAAAGCAGAAAAGCCACAGTTTTGTGTTGAGTGGGGAGGCAAAAAGGTCCAACTCTGGGCAACCCCAGCAGTCAAAAAGATGGTACAGTTAAGTAAGAACTTACCATAACAGTAGCTCTTAGAGAGAGGTTCCTGCAGTAGGTAATTACATTTAAGACTGACCCGGCAGGCGTCAGGACCCCACGGAAAAATTTCTAGCTAGCAGTCTCTGGCAGGGGACCGCCCCCACGTCAGGCGACCGGTGTCATGCAACGTCAGTATAAAGGGGAGGTCCCCCATGCCCGCCTTCCAGTTCTTTCCCGCCAAAGGCCAAAAAAGGCAAGATGAGAGAGAAACAGATGATTCCCTTCCTGGAAAAGGAGCTGAACAAGCTAAGGGTTATGGAGGGCGGGAAGGCATTACCTACTGCAAAAGCCTCTCTCAAAGATCTACTGTTACGGTAAGTTCTTATGTAACTGTACTATCTTACTTCGAGAGGGCTCTTGCAGTAGGTAATTACATACAGGACTGAATCCCAAGCAGTCTGGAAAAAGGAAAAGTACTCGGGAGGAGGAAAACTAACTAACCAATGGAAAGCACAGTTACAACTTACCATAACAGTAGATCTTCGAGAGGAGCTCTTGCAGCAGGCTATCACAATAAGAACTATGCCGCAGTCACTAGGACCCACTGGAAAACTTCTCAGCCAGCAGTACCCAGCAGGGACCGCCCCTGACGTTGGCTCTGCCCCTACATCAGCCCTGGTACAAAAGGGTGCAGACCCAGTTCCACCCCAGTTCCCCCACCAAGTCCCACGAATGAGCCCTGACAGGAGAATGAAGCAAAGCTCGAAGATGATGCTCTGCACACCTCAAAAGGGGGATGGAGGGCGGGAAAGTAACACCTGCTGCAAGAGTTCCTCTCAAAGAGCTACTGTTACGGTAAGTTCTTATGTAACTGTACTATCTTAGTTCGAGTGGGAGCTCTTGCAGCAGGCTATCACAATAAGGACTGAATCCCAAGCAGTCCCTCACCAAAGAGGTAATCGACCCCAGGAGGTGGAGAGAGGAAGCTGAACACAGAAGCTCAAGACAGGAGTCCCTGAAGGACTGCAAGGCCAAAGCCGGCATGGTGTCTAGAGGCAATGTCCAAGCTGTAGTGCTTTACAAAAGTATGGACTGAATTCCAGGTAGCGGCCATGCATATGTCCCTAATCGAGACGTTCCGCAGTGTGGCGAAGGAAGCAGACACTCCCCTGGTGGAGTGTTCCCAATCGGGCCCGGAAGGGGCTTGTTGTGCTTCTCATACCAGAAAAACACAGTGGACAATCCATTTAGAAATGGTCTGCTTGGACACCGGTTTACCCAAGTGTTGTGGCGTGAATGCCACAAACAGTTGCTCAGACTGACGGTGAGAAGCCGTTCGCTTAAGGTAAAACCTTAGCGTCCTGTGGACATCCAAAGTGTGAAGGTGAGTTTCCCTCTGTTAGAGGGAGAAGGGAAAAAAACTGGAAGGTCAACCGACTGGTTGAGGGTCAACTCCGAGATCACTTTTGGAAGAAACTTAGGGTTCGTCCTCAGGGAAACCCTTTCCCTGTGGAAAATTAAGAAGGCTCTTTACACATCAAAGCCTGAAGCTCGGAAACTCTTTGAGCTGACGTAATGGCAACTAAAAAGCAAACCTTCCAGGAAAGATATCGTAGCTCACAGTCTGCTGCAGGTTCAAACGGGCGAAGAGTAAGCTTCTCCAACACAAAAAGGAGGTCCCAGGGTGGGATAAGTTCCCAAATGGGAGGTCTCATGTGAAGAATCCCCCGTAAAAAGGTGCCGTCCACATCCAACTGGGCTAAAGCCCTGTCTCCCAAAAGGGCGTGATAAGCCGAGATGGCCCACATGTGCACCTTTATGGAGGAGTAGCTCAAGCCTTACTGGTATAAGGAGAGGAGATACCGTAGAGCTGAGTTCACTGGACAGGTAATGGGATCCAGATGGTGAGACGAGGCCCAAAAGCAGAACCGCTTCCACTTCATAGCATAAGTGGAGCGCATGGAGGGCTTTCTCGCCGATACAAGAACATCTGCCACCTCTGGGGATACTGCAAAGAAAAGAAAAACACGGCACCAACACTTCACAATAATAGAACTGTATTGTAACTTACAAAAAGGATGGCAAAAGATGTAAAATACAGTAGCGCCATGCAAGGCAACAACAGCTCCAGACAACAAGAAAACGCCCGACCGGTTTAGCGCCAAAAAGCGCCTCCTCAGGGACTCATTCAGAACTAACAAGAACCCATAATATATAGTATGCAGTTTAAAGTGACAGTGCACCCAAACGGAACCAAAAATACAACATCATAAAAAAGTGTTAGAACGAATGTGAAAAAAAGATAATAAACATGTAAAATACAACAAATTACAGTAATCTATTTTAGGGCATATATCAAAAAGTCATTATTAATATACTATACAATAATGCAAAAATGCTATGTATATATATTTCATAAATTTTTAATCAATAATAATACATTGTATAGAAAATGTATGTAATAGATGGCGATGAAGGGACTCCATCCTAGAACCGCTACTTTTGTGATTTTGTCTATGGTTTTAGCTGGCTCAATTCATCTTCTATATTAGCGCAGGATAGTATTATTGACCGCTTAGACTGATAATCGAGTGGCTATTTTTGGCATTTTTTGATTTTTTTACAATCAATTTTTGTCTTTCCCAATATGTCCTCTAATTTGGAGGATGTACATGCAGGCAGCGATGGCTCTCAGACGTTTAGTAATTTTTTATTTTCGGGCATTGGGACTTCTAATCCATTCATTAGCCCTGATCCTGACTTAGCGGTGTCTCCACTTAACCATACACGGTCTGGTGATTCCTCTCATTGTGAACCTGTGGCTAGTATTTTTACTGCCTATTATGAATTTGAAAAACTAGCACTTAAAGTGAGGAGGATTTATTGGAATCTGACTAGCCTTGAAGCATATGTCCAGGTGAACCGGGTCCCGAGGGTCTTGAGTTATTAAATGGCCTGGATATGGTATGGAACGGCAGGAATTTAAGGAAGATTGGACTAACCAAATGCAGGCTGCATCTATATTGTTTCAGGAATGTTGATTAGGGATTATCAAGCTGAGGTGTTAATTGAACCTCTTGTAAAACTGAAAGAAGCTGCCTTTGTAAGATATAGTGCTGATCCAGAATTTAAAGAGCTTGAGGATAAATTAAGGATGGCAATTACAAAACAGGATACTCGTTTAAAAGCTGTTAAAACTAGGAAGTTTGAGCGTGATCGTTTGGATTATGCATTGAATCGACTATTTACTTGGAAAGGATCTGAGAATACTGGAAGGCACAAACGGGGTAAAAATAAGAGCAAGACAGAGTTCAATAAATCAATTTTGAGCACTAATACCAACAGCAATACTGAAAGTAGCTTCTATTCCACTTCTGATTCATCAGGTGACCCTTTAGAAGAGATTGGCACGGCAAGCAACAACCAGCCGCGCCGCTCAGAGAGGCTAGTAAGATTCGAGTTAGATCCAAGACACGACGAGGTGGGAGAAGGAGACGCAAGAATAAAAGTCTCTGGGGGCAAACGGCATGTAGCCTCAATACAGAAGAACACGCAGAAATTCAAAGGGAGACCAATATAGTGAATGTTATTAATTTATCTAATATGACACTTATCCAAGATCAAGTTTCTGTTTTGGAGAAAGGACTTAAGTTTATACCAACGTGCAATATTTCCAAGTTTAATGCTTTTTTGGACATTAAAAGGTTTACTCGTAAATTAAGCATCAAATCCTTTTTAGCAGACAACAAAACCAATTTTGGTGGATCCAATGGCAGACTCTGAAATAACATCGGTTCAGAGACAAACAACAGAAGGATATCTTTTGCATTTTAAGGGTCTATCCACCTTAATCCACCGCCTCAGCTGCAATCATGGTCTTTGAAACAGCATGTTTAAATGACACTGATGCCATGTTTGAGGAACAGACTACCTATTCTTTTTGTAATTTAAATCAAGGAGAAAAGCAAGCTTTGACTGAATTGGAGAACAATCGTTCTATTACCATCAAACCGGCGGATAAGGGGGGCGCTGTGGTGGTGTTAAATACTGTAGACTATATACATGAAGTTTACCGTCAACTGGATAATGATACTTTTTATATACTTTTGGAAAGAGATCCTACTCTGGACTTCAAAAGGGAAATTGATGCGTATATCTCTCTCAGGCATTTCAGGATGGTAGGCTTTCAAAAGATTCCCTGACTTTCTTACTGTGCAACATCCAGTGAGACCCACCATTTATGTTTTGCCGAAAGTCCACAAAAGTATGCAGAGTCCTCCAGGGAGACCCATTGTTTCGGGGATAGGTTCCCTTACTGAACCACTTTCTCAATATGTGGATGCACACATACGTGATATAGTGGTTACTTTACCTTCATATCTGAGGGATACTACGCAAACTTTGGGTCTCCTGGATGATTTGCAGATTGAACAGTCCTGGTTATTGGTGTCTATGGATATCGAGTCTCTGTATACTAATATACCACATAAGGGTGGTCTTGAGGCAATGCGTACTTGGTTGGATCTCACTACTACATTGGATGTGAGTGGAATAGATTTTTTAATTAAATTGTCTGAGTTTGTACTTACATTTAACGTCTTTAATTTTCAAGGGAAATATTACCACCAAATCAAAGGTACAGCGATGGGAGCTACATTTGTTCCCAACTATGCCAACCTTTATTTGGGACAGTGGGAAAGGGATGTTATTTATGATCGTGACAAAAATCCTTTTATGACAAAATCGATCTGTGGAGACGTTTTATTGATGATGTGCTGATGGTGTGGCGGGCACTTATCTTGAGCTGGAAGATTTTGTATATTTACATTCATCAAATGTACACTTGAAATTTTCAATGGGTGGATGTTAGACACATTGAATTTTTGGATTGGATATTATTAAGTTACAGGATGGTACTATTAGTACATCCATTTTCATAAACCAACAGATAGAAATTCATATTACATGCTTCTAGCTGTCATCCCCACACACCATCAGTAACATTCCTAAATCCACAGTTTATGAGGTAAAACGTAATTGTAGTGAAATAGGGACTTTGAAATGTGCATGTCTGAAATGGCAGAAAGATTTTGAGTAGGGTTATGCCACTGATACATTGGATAAATCTATGGGCCAGGTACGTAATATGCCTAGAGATGAACTGCTTAAATATAAAACTAGACCTGAGGATGATGCACAGTTAAATTTTATTACAACTTTTGGTCAGAATGCATCAGCGATCAGAGGTATTATTGATAAACATTGGTCTATTTTGGATACGGATATTTCGTTAAAGAACGTGGTTAAAACTAGACCAAGGTTTGTATACAAAAAAGGTAGGAGTATTTCTGATCGACTGGTGCATTCATACCAACCTGTGAGTACCATAAGTACCAGTTGGCTGCCTTCACGCCGGTGGGCTTTTTCGTTATGGACACTGTAAATTTTGCAGCATTATGGATCAGACCAAATGTTTTCTATGGTTAATGTCAAAAGGCAGTTTGATGTGAGACAGTTTATTAACTGTTCTTCAGTAGGGTAGTATATTTGGCGACATGCACTTGTGGTGCCTTTTATATTGGTAAAACCTCAAGGGCACTTAAATTAAGGTGTGTGAGCATACTAGTGATATTAGATGTCATGAAAAGAAATGCTTTAGTGCAACATTTACAGCGGCATTGTTATGATGCCAAACATACATTTTCTTTTGTGGCATTGAGAGGGTCAATATTGGTCCACGTGGTGGTGATTTGGAAAATAAAATCTTACGAGAGAGTCTTTCTGGATATATACATTAAATGCTTAGTATATCCAGGACTAAATGATACTTTGATATTGCTCCTTTTTGAAGTCTAGATATATTAAGTAAAATGATTTTGAGGTTTGATGTAGATATATAGCTTTTGATATTCTTAGATACTTATTATTTCTTTTTCTCCCTTTTTTAGGATGGAGTCCTTCATCGTCATTATTACATACATTTTTCTATACAATGTATTATTATTAATTAAAAATTTATGAAATATATATACATAGCATTTTGCATTATTGTATAGTATATTAATAATGACTTTTGATATGCCCTAAAATAGATTACTGTAATTTGTTGTATTTTACATGTTTATTATCTTTTTTTCACATTCGTTCTAACACTTTTTTATGATGTTGTATTTTTGGTTCCGTTTGGGTGCACTGTCACTTTAAACTGCATACTATATATTATGGGTTCTTGTTAGTTCTGAATGAGTCCCTGAGGAGGCGCTTTTTGGCGCGAAACCGGTCGGGCGTTTTCTTGTTGTCTGGAGCTGTTGTTGCCTTGCATGGCGCTACTGTATTTTACATCTTTTGCCATCCTTTTTGTAAGTTACAATACAGTTTTATTATTGTGAAGTGTTGGTGCCGTGTTTTTCCTTTCTTTGCAATATTGTTTCACTACACTGGCACGACTTGAATTGGAGCCGCTACTTTTGTGATTTTACCTCTGGGGATACCCCATACCTGTATTTTGCTACGTCCGAAGGAGCCAAGCATGAAGGTGTAAGAATCGGAGATCGGGATGGACCAGTGAGCCCTGATCCTGGGACAGCAACTGTGAGCATATTGGCAGCGGGATTGGAGGTTCCATGGATAGCCGCTGAAGTAGTGGGAACCAAATCTGACGAGGCCACAGCGGGCGATCAGAATCATTCGAGCCCCCCTTGGCCTGTAATTTTAACAGGACTCTCTGAACGAGAGGAAAGGCATAAAGAAACCTCCCTGCCCAACAAAGGGAGAACGCATCTGGCCAGAAAACACCAGGCGCGGGCTCTCGCGAGCAGAAAACTGGCAGTTTGGTGTTGCGTGGTGATGCAAACAGGTCCAGCTCTGGATGACCCCATATGTCGAACAGCTTGTCCCCTACTGACTGCAGTAGCTCCCACTCATGTGCCTTGGGCGGAGATCTGCTGAGACCGTCGGCCAAGTCGTTGAGGACACCTGGAACGTGTACCGTGGAGAGAGTGATGTGACGTTCTAGTGCCCAATACCAGACTCTCATCGCTTCTCTGCACAGGGAGTAAGAATGAGCATCCCCTTGCTTGTTGATATAGAAGATAACCGCCATGTCCGTCTGAACCAGAAGAGAGATTGGTATGAGGTCCTCCTGAAAGATGTGTAGCGCATTGAGGACAGCTCGCATCTCCAGGACATTGATGTGGAGTTCGCGCTACTCGGGGGTCCAAATGCCCTGCATTTGGTAGGCCCCCAGGTGCACCCCCCACGCCAAATCCGAGGCATCTGTTGTAAGGGTCTGATTCAGGGGCTCCGGATGGAAGAGAACCCCTTTTTCCAAATTGAGTGGATCCATACACCAAAGAAGTGTTCTCTTTACTGGCTCTGTGACTCTGACCATGTGGTCTAGGTCGTCAGAGCACTGATCCCACTGCACCCTGAGCATCCATTGTGGGATTCTCATGTAAAGGAGGGCCATAGGAGTGACTGGAATGGCTGTTGTCATGTGCCCCAGAAGTCTAAGGAAGGTCCTTGCTGGGACCTGTGGAGTTATTAGGACCAATCCAGTTATCTCCCGAAAGCGATCGCCCCTCTCTGGGGGTAGAAAAGCCATGCCCTGGACCGAATCCAGGACCATTCCAATAAAGACGAGTCTTGGGCTGGGTTCTGGGGAAGACTTTGGAAGGTTCAGGGTGATCCCCAGATCTCGGAAGAGAGTACAGGTGTCTCCGAAAGCTTGAAGCAGACATGACCTCGATGGTGCCGTGAGCAGCCAATCGTCCAGGTAAGGGAAGACATAATGCCCCTGATGCTTTAGAGCCACAGCCACTACTGCCAAGCATTTTGTGAAGACTCGAGGAGCAGAGGAGAGGCTGAATGGAAGAACCCGAAACTGATAATGTTCCCCCTGGAAGTGGAATCTCAGGAACTTCCTGTGAGGGGGAAAGACCCCCGATATACATGTATGCATCTTGCATGTCTAGGGAGCAGAGCCAGTCCCCTTGGTGCAGCAAATGAAGTCCTGGAAAGGTCACCATTTGGAACCTTTTGTACTCTATATAAAGCTTGAGAGAGCTGAGGTCCAGAATGGGACGAAGGTCCTGAGTCTTTTTTGGGACCAGGAAGAAGTGGGAATAATACCCTTGTCCCTGCTGCCGCAAGGGGACTGGTTCTATCACCCTTTTTTGCAAGAGGGCCTGTAGCTCTCCTTCTATGAGGGGTCTATGAGAAGGTGGATATCTGAAGAACCTTGGTGGAGTGTCTGGAGGAATCTCAGTGAACTCTAGAGTGTGTCCTCTCCTTATGCTGTCTAGGACCCATTTGTCCACAGTGATCGAGCGCCATCCCTGAAGGTAAAGGGAGAAGCGACCCCCTACCATCTCCCCCGGCACCTCCGCCGTAGGAGGGGGGGTTAGAAGGGAGTCATTGGGTGGAGCCAGGTGTGGGCAGAGAGGCCTGGGAGGACTTGGGTCCCTGAGAAGCGCCTCCAGGCTGCTGGTTGCCGGCTCTCCTCTGAAAGCCACCTCTCTGGCCCTGTTGATTGCTACGGGCTTGGCCACCTGAGGGCCTATGAAATGGCCACTTGTGCTCTCTCCGCTGGTCTCCACGGTACATTTGGCGGACAGACCAGATACATTTGCCTGACTCTTGGAGACAACAGATAAGAGACTCAGTCTCCTGCCCAAACAAACTGGTACCCTGGAACAGCACGTCCCGGATGCCACAGTGCAGATCCTGGTGAAAGCCAGAGACCCTCAACCAGGCATGGCGCCTGAGGCAGACACCTGCCGCTGCCACTCTGGCTGCCATATCCGCAGTGTCGTATGAGGCACACAGAACATGTGTGCCTACGTCCGAGCCCGATTTTAGGATGTCCAGAATCTCTGTTTTCTTCTTGGAATCTGGCAAGGCAGAAACCAACTCTTGTCCCTGCTCCCAGAGCACATTCTGGTACTGGACCATATGCGTTAGGAAATTCAGGGATCTAATTGAACAGGTGAAGGAAGAATATACCTTCTTGCCCACCTGGTCCAAATAACGAGACTCCGGATCAGGAGGCTGCGAGCTGAGGTGTTTGGGCTGCTTAGATTTATCATGAGCAGCCAATTGCTGAAGAGGCTGCCTGAGGGTGTTCGGCCAGAAATCGTTCATCTGTTGGGGCTCTATACAGCCTGTCCGATTTCTTTGGAACTGCTGGGACCGAAGGCGGACGCTTCCAGGTTATCCAGGTGAGGTCCTGGAATGTGTCCACCAAAGGAGGCACCACCAAGGGTTTAGGCTCCTTCTGCCTCAGGTACTTAGCTAATTGCCAGTGTTTCAGATCCAGGTTCTCCATATCCCACTCACTGGAGACCTGGATGTGCCTCATGACGTCTATGAAAGCAGGATCGTCAGGAGGCGAGCGGCTGGTCCTCCTCTCTTGGGGAACCCCCGATTTCCAAAAAGGAAAAGTAAGAAGAAGAGGAGGAAGGGCTAGTGGGTGTCGAGTAGCTGAACCTATCCCTGTGATTAGCCCCACTTGAACGTTGGTGACTCACCGACCGACGATAGTCCTAAGACAGACATCGGTCCTGGGACTGACGGCAGAGCAGAGACTGACGGCGGTCAGAGGACAGACGTCGGGAGTGGTCCCATCTAACAAGAGCAGGAACAGCTCCTGGTGTGAGACCTGACCCGGTGTCTGCTACCAGATCTAGTAGAGTGCCAGTGTCGGTCTACGGACCATGAACAGGAATAAGCCTTGGGAGGAGGTGTAGGCGGTGACCTCTCGGGGATCTTCCTCGGCAAATAAAAAAGCACCTCTTGGCTGTGGTTCACCCAAGGGGTCCGGAACTGGTGACAGGGCCGGCTTCAAGGAGGTCTGCTTCTGGACCTGCCCCCACCAGAAGAAAAAAAGATCCTGGGGCTCATCCTTTGTAAAGACAAGGACCGCTTTCCCCAGAAAGGGAATATCCGGAACATCGGCCCTGGAAGGAGAGCCCCCTACACAGCCCTGGGGAGAGGAGGACTTGGGGGATGGAGATGCAGCCCCTTCGCCAGCTGCGCCTGGATCCGTCGCCCCATCACCCGGCATCGGTAAGAGGACTGATGACGGGGTACCGCTGGGGGGCGCCGGAGTGTCCTTCGACTCTGAGGGCATGCTCTTGATGGGCGGCGCTGAAGTCTTGGAAGGTGGGGCCAAAGTTTGCACCTCTGAGGACTTAACAGTAACCCTTAGCGGAGTCATCTTAGGCTTCACTGACCTCTCCCATGAAGGCCCAGCCTTAGCCTGCTCTGTGGATTCTGGACGCTCACCTGAGTCCGTTAAACCACGGGCTTTCTTGGGAGAGAGCCACGAATGGCAGCAAGACAGGGACCTGGAACGGTGCTGGGACCGACTACAGTCTTTTTTGCGTGAACGCTTTGTTTTATCCTTTTTCACCTTCTCCCCCGAGGTGTGCAGGTCCATCTTTTTCTCAAGAATGTACACCTTCAGGGCCTTCAGACGGTGGATCCGAGTCTGGCTGGTGAATTTCTGGCAGGACGAACAGGCTGCGGTGTCGTGCTCAGGCCTCAGGCAAAAGACGCACTTCTTGTGGCCATCCTTGGATGGTGCCTGGCAGCCGCAACCGCACTTGTTGACGTGGGGTCCCAACAAGGAGACCGAAGATGGCGAAGACATACATCGGTGACTGAAAAAAACCGTTGAAAAGTCTAAGAATTTGAAGAAAAAAGGCTGAAAATCCAAAGTTTTTTAGCTGGTACTGGCAAGCCAGGACCGAAGAACTCTTCAAGTGCACAGGACATGGCAGGAAAAGAACTGGGGTGGAGCTGGGTTCGCCCCCTTTTGTACCAGGGCTGACGTCAGGGCGGAGCCGACGTCGGGGGCGGTCCCTGCTGGGTACTGCTGGCTGAGAAGTTTCCGGTGGGTCCTAGGCCTACGGCATAGTCCTTATTGTGATAGCCTGCTGCAAGAGCCCCCACTCGAAGTAAGATCCTCCGACTGCACGTGTCTTAAGAAGAAAGACCTTGCAGTACAGTGAGAGACAATATCCAAACTGTAGTGTTTTGTAAAGGTGCAGCTGCACAGATATCTGCCACTGACACATTCTTGAAACAAGCTGCAGAGGTGGCTACTCCTCTAGTGGAATGACCCCTGACTTGACCCAGCAGGCTCTTGGGGTACTTGTCGTAACAGAAGGTGATACAATGAGCCAACCACTTCGATAGGCATTGCTTGGAAACTGCATTGCCCTCTCTTTTGTGAGCAAGAGAGACACAAAGCTGATCCGATTTCCTGAGATCCTTAGTCCTAGCAGTATAGTATCTCGGTACCCTATGAACATCCAAAGTATGCAAGAGGCACTTCCCTTGATTGGAGTGTTGCATAAAGAAAGCGGGTAGCTCAATGGATTAATTCAGTGTAAATTCCGCTACCACCTTAGGGAGAAACTTAGGGTTGGTGCAAAGAGCCACACATTCCTTGTGAAAAATCAAATAAGGGATTTTGCACATCAGGGCCTGAAGCTCGGAAATTCGTTGAGCTGAAGTAATGGCCACTATGAAGAGTGTCTTCCAAGAGAGGAACTTCCATGTTTGCTGAAGCTGCTGGTTTGAAAGGAGGCAGAGTAAGCTTCTCGAGAACAAAGTTCTGGTCCCACGGAGGAGCAGGAATGTGGATGAGAGGTCTGAAATGGAGAACCCCTCTGAGAAAAGTCTTCGAGACTTCCAACTGCACGAAAGTCCTGTCTCCAAAAGGGACATGGTAGACTGAAATAGCCGCCATGTGGACCTTTAAAGTGGAATGGCTGAGACCCAGGTCAAAGAGATGACACACGTAGTCCAGGACTCTCTCGACAGGGCAAGAGAAAGGCTCAAAGTCCTGTGATGAGCCCCGAATTGAAAATCGTTTCTACTTCATTGCGTAGGTGGACCTACTGGAAGGCTTTCTGGCCTCCACCATAAGATCTGCTACATGCAGAGAAACCCCGAACCGGGCTTGAGCTACATCTGCAGGAGCCACTAATGCAACTGAAGAGATTTGAGACCTGGATGAACAAGGGTCCCCTGATCCTGGCTCAGCAAGTGCTGTGACAGAGGAAGAGGGAGCGGAGGTTCCTCTGAAAACTGTAGCAGAAGACAGAAACAAACTTGCCTGGGCCAGAATGGAGCAATGAGGATCATCCGGGCTCTTTCTCTACTGAGTTTGTGTAAGACCCTCAGAATTAAGGGAACTGGAGGGAAGGCATCGACGAATCTGTCCCTCTAGTCGAGAGACAGAGCATCCCACCAGAAAATGCCTTGCCTTGGTGCGAGAGAGCAGAAGGCGGGAAATTTTGTGTTTTGAGGAGATGTTAACAGGTCTACCTGAGGGGTTCCCCAGAGCAGAAAGATGTCATCTACTACCTCTTGATCCAGTTCCCACTCATGGGCTTTGGCTGAAGACCAACTGAGGTGGTCTGCCAGCATATTTTCTACTCCTGGATCATAAACTGCCATCAGGTGAAGGTTGTGCCGAACAGCCCAACTCCAAACTCTCATTGCTTCCCTGCACAGAGGGTAGGAACGAGTTCCTCTCTGCTTGCTGATATACCAGACTACGCACATGTTGTCCGTCTGGATGGTTAGATGACCAGGAAGAATGTAGGAGTGCAGAGCTTGGACAGCATACAAGATGGCTCTGAGTTTGAGCACATTTATGTGTAAAGTCTGCTAGAGTCTGGACCAGGAGCCCTGAGTCCTGTGAGACCCTAGATGGGCTCCCTAGCCCTCTCCTGAGGCATCTGTTGTCAATGTTTGGGAGGGGGGTTCGATATTGAAGGGAACTCCCCGCCAAAGGTTCTCTTGCACCATCCACCATTGCAAGTCCCTGACCATGGGATCGGAGACAATAACTTCCTGGTCTAGGTCATCCAGTGTCTGGTCCCACTGAGACCAGAGTGTCCACTGAGAGATCCCCATATGGAGCCAAGCATGAGGGACTGTCGGGATGGCAGCCGCCATGAGCCTGAGGAGGCGAAGAACTGACCTGGCACCGACCCTTCTGCGACTGGACAACAGACTTGCTTGAGCCTGGAGGGTGTCCACCCTGTCCGGAGGCAGAAAGGCCTTGCCGATTGTCGTGTCCAGGATCGTCCTGATGAACTGGAGTCTTTTGCAAGGGATCAGATGGAACTTGGCCTGGTTGATGGTGGTACCCAGGCTTGCGAAAACCTGCAGGGTAAAGGAAAGAGTGCGTAGAAGTTCCGCCCTGGAAGGGGCCACCAGGAGCCAGTCATCCAGGAACAGTAATACCTGCACTCTCTGCGTACACAGGTGGGCTGCTACCACTGACAGGCATTTGGTAAACCCTCAGGGAGCTGAGGAAAGACCAAATGGGAGGGCTTTGAATTGGTAGTAGTCCCCCTGAAAAGAAAACCGAAGAAATTTGCAGAAGGAAGGGCAGATGGGGATGTGCAGGTAGACATCCTGCATATCCAAAGTGCACAGCCACTGTCCCTGTCAAAGAAGCGGCAGAAGGCTCTGTAGGGAGAGCATTATGAAACGTTTGTACTCCACGAACATGTTCAGGGAGCTGAGGTCTAAAACTGGCCTCACGTCTCCCGGCGTCTTTGGAACTAGGAAGAAATGGGAATAGTAACCTGTCCCCCAAAGATGGGTGGGGACTGGCTCTGTCACCGCCTTTGAGAGAAGGGAGGAAATTTCTTCCAGGACCAGAGGAAGATGTTCCAGGGAGTAAGACGACTTGGGGGGTGGTCTTCAGTGCGGTTTCTGAAGAAACTCGATTAAGCATCCTGCTATCAGTTGGAGCACCCAAGTATCTGATGCAATCCTCTCCCAACCCAGTAGATGGATGGAGAATCTCCCTCCTACTGGTTCCTTTGGAGTGTCCAGAGGCTGTGGGGGCGGGGAGGAGTCAGGAGGTGTAGGGCAGCGCAGTGACCGAGGCACCTGCAGCTTTTTTGGATGGGGGGGTCTCAGTTGCTGGAGGGGCCCGTTTGTTGGCCTGCTTGCCCTGTGGTTTTGCTTTTGGTTGAGAACATCGATGAAAAGGGCGATGCTGTCCCTGAGGGAGCCTGTACAGAGAGTCCACAGACTTGAGTGCAGTACTCTTCTCCTGCAGGTTGGTGATGATGTCTTTGACATCGCCACCGAACCCCTGAAGGGCAGATCCTGAATGGCAGATTGCACTTCAGGGATCAATCCTGCCAACCGGAGACCAACGGCGAAAGCCGGACTCCGTCCAGCTGCGTCCACTGCATCATAGGTGGCACGAAGCATGTGGTGACTGGCCGAATGAGCACAGCGGACAAGGTCAGCCACTTTCTTTTGGGTCAGATTTTGATCGGAGGGCAACATCATCTTGGGCGCCGCCAAGATGGTTGAAGATCGGGTCCCCGAGGGGACGTTACGGCTAAGCGCCGGACCTGCAGCCAGAGTCACAGAGGCCGTGAGTTGAGTCCCGTCCCGGTGCTTGCCCTTTTTCTTATGCCCTTTGGGGGAAGTGGAGGCCTCCCTTACCTTCTTCAACTCCTTCTCCATGGAAGCCATCTTTTTATTGAGAACGTGGCCCTCCAGGGACTGCTGCCTCCATTTTCGGGTGGATGAGTTGAACTCCTGGCAGTGCTGGCACTTCTCCACAGGGTGGTCTGGGCCTAAGCAGAAGAGGCACAGGAGTGTCCGTCCTTATGCGGCAGTTGAGAACCGCACAAGTTGCACTTATTTTTATGCGATTTGGAAGGCGTCGGTGACAACATACACGGATGTTAGAAAACAAGAAAAATGGTCGAAAAGATTGGTAAATTGATCGACAGAAGTCTGACGAGCGAAGGAACTCTACCACGAGGAACTTTCACAAGTCAATGGCAGAAAAGAACTGGAAGGCAGGTGTGGGGGATCGCACCTTTATATTGATGTTGCAAGACGATGGTCACCTGACGTAGGGGCGGTCCCCCGCCACAGATTGCTAGCTAGAAATGTTTCCATGGGGTCCTGACGCCTGCCAGGTCAGTCCTATATGTAATTACCTACTGCAAGTGCCCTCTCCAAGTAAGAGCTTCCATTACGGAGGGCAGAAGCTCCCACTCATGTGCCTGAGACTGAGACTGACTTAAGCTGTCCACTGAGATGTTTTGCACACCTGGGGTATGCACTGCTGAAACAGATTCATAGAGCTGGTATGAATCATGAGGTAAATAACCTATGTATGATTCACCACTTATCAGTGGTACCTTCTGATGTTTGTTTCTCCCGTGTGACAATCCAATAATTTTTTAAACATATCCATGGATCCACTATTAACCACATATGCTGGCAAAGTGTTCCACAAATTCACCAACCTTTGGCTAAACCATTTTCCTCTCTTTACAGTGTTATAGTTATCCCCTCGCAATCTCATACCATTTGCTGTAACATTTAAGTTACCTAGATTCCTTTACAATCCAATGCTTTCTCAGAGAAGTTTGTCATGGTATGCACTATGTATTAGGCATAGGTACCCCCCTTGTTCATCTGTACTCCAGATAGTACAAAGTACAGTTATGTAAAAACTTACTTTAACAGTAGATCTTTGAGGAATGTCTCTTGCAGCAAGTAATACACTTGGGTCGTCGCCAGAGGTTGCTGTGGTGCATGGCAGCTCTTCTAGCAGTCTTTTACCAGGGGTTGCCCACCGATGACATCATCATCATCCTCCTGTTCCTGTATGAGTGGGTGGTCCCTGGTATCCTTAGTTCCCTACCGGATTCAGCTCACTAAGCGAGGACCGAGGGGATCTGAGGTACCTTAGGTGTCCCTTCCCACGTGCTAAGTGGAACAAAGTAATTCTCTTAGAGAAGGAGGGGGATGGAGGGAGGAAGGAAACATACCTGCTGCAAGAGACATCCCTCAAAGATCTACTGTTACGGTAAGTCTTTATATAACTGTATTATCTTCCACGGGATGGCCTCTTGCAGCAGGTAATACACGTGGGATGATTTCCAAGCAGTGTACCCAAAAGAGGATGCAATTAGGATAGGAGACCTTGTAGGACTGCGCGGTCAAAGGCCATCCTACGGTGGGAAGCAATATCCAGGTTGCAATGTTTTGTGAAAGTGTGAATGGTGGACCACATGGCTGCACTGCAGATATCAGTGGTCGAGCCCTTCTTGAAGCAGGCCGCCATGGAGGCCTGGGCTCTCGTGGAATGGGCTTGTACTGTTCTCAATAGGGGCTTGTTGTGTTTTGTGTAACAAAATGTGCTGCAATTTGCCAACCAACTGAAAATGTTTTTCTTGGCAACCAGGGAACCTTCCCTCGAGGAGGCGCAGGTGACAAACAATTGAGAGTTTTTTCTCAAGGATTTGGTATAGTTTATATAGTACCACAGAATACAATGACCTTCTAAGGTGTGTAAGAGATGTTCTCTTGGATTAGAATGCTTGGGGTAGTAGACGAGCAATTCCATGGTCTGGTTTAAGGTATGTTCTGAAACTACTTTCGGCAGAAAGGAGGGATTGGTCTGGAGAACCACTCTATCCTTGTGGGAGATTAGGTAAGACTCTCGACACAACAGAGCCTGCAGCTCGGAGATTCGGCAAGCTGAAGTGACGGCTACTAGAAACACCGCCTTCCAAGAGAGGAAGCGGAGATCAGCGGTAGCTGCTGGCTCAAAGGGCACTAGGTTGAGTTCTCTAATATGAAATTCAGATTCGGGTGGAGGCGCTTTATGGGAGGTTTGATATGAAGCATGCTTCTTAAGAACATCTTGGCAAGATGATGTTGGTACAGTAATTTGCCTTCACAGGGTTCGTGAAAGGCAGAAATGGAGGCCAGATGAACTTTGATAGAGAAATAGCTAAGGCCCTTCTTGGCAAGTGAAGCCAAGTAGTCCAAAACTTCGGGTAAAGGACATGAAAATGGATTTAGAGAAAGGGAAGCAGCCCATGTGGAAAAGCGTTTCCATTTAGCGTTATGTGTTTCCCTGGTTGATGGGTTTGTGAGGCCAAGAGAATGTCGGCCACAGGTGAGGAGACCGGAAGACGTGCCATGAAAGCATACTCAGGAGTCAAGCGTGAAAGTGTACAGACTTCAGGTTGGGGTGAAGGAGGGTGCCCCACTCCTGAGTCAGGAGATCTGGTCTGATTGGCAACAGAATGGGATCTGCCACGGACAGTTGTGGAGTAGGGAAAACCACACCTGCCTGGACCACAAGGGGGTTATGAGGATCATTGTGGCAGGTTCGAGTTGTAGTTTCAGTAGAGTCCGTTACAGGAGCGGGACGGGGAAAAGCATATGTGAAGAGTCCTGTCCACGGTTAGGACAAGACATCGGTAGATGGTCCCCTTCTGTTCGGGATAATGAAAAAGTATTAGGGGAGTCGGTGATTGTTGAGGGATGCAAACAGGTCCAGTTGCGGGGTCCCCCACAATCGGAAAATCATCTGAAGAACTTCATGATGAAGAGTCCACTCGTGCATGGAGGACTGGTGACTGAGAATGTCTGCCAGGGTATCGGGGCGTCCTGGTAGATGGACAGAAATTAGTGTGAGTTGTTGGGAGCGTGGCTTCTTGCCAGACCCTCAGCGCCTCCCTGCAGAGAGTGCGAGATCTGGTGCCCCCGTGTTTGTTCAGACAGAATATCACGAAGGTGTAGTCTGATTGGATCAATAAGGGTCTGGGACAAAGGTGGGGGTGAAAAACCTGAAGGACAAGGCAAACTGCCCTCATTTCCAACAGATTTATGTGTGGCAAAACGGCAAATTGGGGCCATTTGTCTTGCGCCCCATAAGGGCCGAGGTGAGCTCCCCAGCCATCTAGAGACGCATCTGTGGTCAACATTTGCCGAGTGGGAGCCTGGAAGGGCATGCCCTGTGATAGGTGGTGTTGGTGTGTCCACCAGTCCAGGGCGGAGCGGAGGGAAGGGGTGACTTTGATACTGTTGAAGTTGCCCGATCACTGGTGCCATTGATTCTGAAGCACCCATTGTACTGGTCTCATATGGAGACGGGCATACGCCACTGTGGGGATGGTAGCTGCCATATGCCCCAGAAGACTTAAGAAACTTCTGCCTGTTATGTACTGCTGGGTTTGGGTGTGCGAAGCCAGAGAGAGAGGAGTTTGTCTTGTCTGCTGACAGGGAGGTAAGCCCTGGCAGGGACAGTGTCCAGAATCGCTCCTATATACTGGAGTGACTGGAAAGGCTTCGGGTTGGACTTGGGCCACTTGATGGTAATGCCCAGATTTTAGAATAGGGTAAGGGTGGCCTGGAAGGAGAGAAGCAGAGCCTCTTTGGAATTTTCTTTCATCAGCCAATCGTCTAGGTGTGGGAAGATGAAAGGGCCGCTGCCACTATGGCAAGGCACTAGGTGAAGAGACTCGGAGAGGAAGAGAGTCCGAAAGAAAGTGCTCGAAATTGGTAGTGGTGTCCTAGCAAGTGAAAGCATAAGAACTGGTGGTGGGCGGGGTGGATAGGGATATGCAGGTATGCATCTTTCATGTCCAGGGCACATAACTAATCCCCCCTTTTTTAACATCAGTAATACAGATTTTAATGTGACCATCCAGAACCTTTTGTAGTGAATGTGTAAATTCAGTTGTCTTAAGGCTAATATTGGTCTGAGGTCTCCCGTATGTTTGGGGAGCAGAAAGAAATGGGAGTAGAATCCCTGACATAACTTCAAAGGAGGAACAGGATAAATGGCTTTTTTGTGTAGAAGTGTCTGAAGTAGGATGGGAATATGTTTTGATGGATAGTGGACTGAGCGGGGTGGGTGTGGAGGAGGTGGAGATGTAAGTTCCAGCGTGTTCCCTGTACGTATGATTTGGAGTACCTACTCGTCCGAAGTAATGGCTTTCCAGGCCACCAGATGAAAAGCAAAGCGGCCCCCTACAGCTTCCGAGGCCTGAACAAGGAAACAGAGGATGAGCCCTAACAGGTCACTGGGCCGGGGCTGGCCGTCCCACCCTAAGGGTGGGAACAGGGGCCCTTTGAGGTTGTGGTAGTGATCCTGGAGGAGATGTGGGAACGTCCACGGGAGCCACCTCGATAGGTTCCTCTATTCTTGCCTCTCTGTTTAGTTTGAAAAGTTTGAGAACAGAACTTGTATGAGGGCTGTGGTGTGTGGTACATACCATGCACCATATGGAGAGTGCAGCCTGATTCTTGGAGATCACCTAAAAGCATTTGGGTGCCTGAGCCAAAAAGCTTAGAGCCATTAAATGGGGCATTGACCAATTTATGTTGTATATCTGGTTGTAGACTCGACACACACAGCCAGGCATGACGGTGGAGGGTGACCCCAGTAGCTGTTGCCCGAGCTGAAGTATCCATCGT
This sequence comes from Neoceratodus forsteri, assembly GCA_016271365.2. NCBI lineage: Eukaryota > Metazoa > Chordata > Ceratodontiformes > Ceratodontidae > Neoceratodus > Neoceratodus forsteri. The sequence continues at coordinate 725,850,921 of CM057453.1, forward strand.
ATCGTATCCCGAGTGGAGGAGATGTCAGGAAATGGAATTTCCTACAGATATCGTAGCCAGTAATTGGTCTTTCTCCTGTGATGGAGGGAGTTTATTGACTACATCAATAGCCGAGGACCACAGGTTATGTTGGTATTTCATCATATGTCCAATATAATTTAAGATTCTCCGATTCAGTGTGCCTGCCTGGAAGACTTTCTTCCCTAGAGTTAGGAACTAAATCCTGACACCCATGTTCCCGACACTGAAAATCCCATCATCTAAATCCCGACTCATAAAGTGCCGGACATGTCAATTGACCGAATTAAGAAATTCCGGCAGTTTTAATTCCTGCTGCCCCTACATAAAACACTGAGCACAGAGGAACACTGTAGTTGACTTACCAGAAGTATTTAACATTACAACTTCTGCTTTCGGTGGATGTCGGGATATTAAGTACTTCTAGTAAGCCAACTGCAGTGTTCCTCCATGCTCAGTGTATTGTGTAGCGACATCAGAAATTAAAACTGATTAACACACTGTTTGCTCAATTTACTGCTCAGTTTTACCACAAACTCAATGAAGGCATACTCAACAGCTGATCTGCTCCCTCACCTTAATGGGCTGCTCAGTGTAGGCCTCTTTTGTACTGCGCGCCTGCTGGAGCCTTCAGAATGTTGTTTCAATGCTTACTCCGATGCTGGTACAGTTCCCTTTGCTCAAGGACAAGCCGCTGCCCACCTTACTGCAAAAATGGAGCAACGGGCTCCTTAACAGTTTCCCAGACAGATCAGGGAATCAGTGGTTACTAAAATGACTCCTCAACCTCTGCAAATAAGGACAGTCCCAGCAGCTTATTCTGGTAACTACTGATTCCCGAGTTCTGAGGTCAGATTCACTCAGACACCAATCCTGGCTGTAAAGCTGGACCCCTCAGCTCATACACTAATAAACAGAAGTCTGTGACCAAATACATAAAACAAACTGCAGTGCTGCAAGACTCACAAACAAATAAGCTATGGTTAGGTGCAGATGTTTTTTTGGGGGCAGACAGATGACTGATTGACTGTCTGTTAGACTACAGTATTAGGATAGCGGTTTTCTTACTTTCAGTTCAAACTGTCGGGATTTCATAATTCAGTCAACTGACATGTCGAGCACTTGACTACTCGGGATTTAGGTGATAGAATTTTCAATGTCAGAAACATGGGTGTTGGGATTTAGTATGGACGCCTTTCCCTAAGCAGTCTAGGTGGCAGGATTCCTTATTTGGAGGTAAGAAGCTCATGTGCCGGGGATGTTTAATACGATCATGAACGGCAGCAATAACCACTGAATCCACCTCAGGGTTAGATGAGAAGAAGGGGTGATCAGAAGGAGCCTGGTAAAGGCGAACCCCCTTCTGAGTAAGAGCCAGAACAGCAGAAGGCTGATCCCAGGCGGCCAATACTGCATTTTGGCAGGTTTGAATGAGTGGGGGTTCCACAACTACCGGGTTCAAGGTAGTCTGCAAAGTTTTCTCTGCTTATGATGTTTGGCGATTGAGAAACCCATAATTTTTTGAATCTGGACCATCATGTAAAATAACAGGTCATCGGGGGGGGAGAGGCCGCTGCATGGCGGGAAGGTTCTTTGTCCAGAGGTTACACAGTGGAGAGGGAAGACAGAGGACTGGAGTCCCATTCTTGGAGCTCAATATTCTCCAGGTCATCTGGGATGCCATCTGGAAATTCTAGATCCTTGAAGTAGTATTCTTCCTCATAGATGGGAAACCAGGTGGAGAACCTGGTCCCTCACCAAAAAAACGTTTTGGCGGGGGGCATGGGTGACCAAGATGGATGACCCCCATCACCAGGAGCCGGAGGCTGTGAATGTCTCTTTACGTCCAGAACCTGCTGTATTACTGTGGCCATGTCCATTGAAGTAGTAGTGTGGGGGGTTGCAAATCCAAGGGAATGATACAGGAGAGTGGACGTGAAGTATAAGCTGATCTGGAATCCGGATGATACAATCCAGGGTCCTGGTCAGGCTGGCTCCGGTGCACAAAAGACCTTGAGGGAGGAGGTGCAGCCGAAAAAGTGAAATCTATGGCGTTTCCCCAACACCTCCTGGCATTTCGTCGATGAGGCGGGAAGAGAGGAAGATTTTACATGTTTGACAGCCATTGATGTCGACGATAGATGAATCATCTTCAATGGGGCTCCAATGGCAGTAGTATAGGATTCCGCTGAAACTGCCGATAAAGCACCAGAAAGCACTGTCGACGACAGACAGTAAACTCCTGTTGACGAGGAGGCAATTTTTGAGGGTATCGTCAACAAAGGAAAGGCCTGAAGTGGTCGTCACTTCTTATGTGGAGCACAGGCCGGGGGGTCCTTGGGACAGGCCCCCTACTTCTCTAAGACAGCGGCTTTTTGTTCTATGAGGTAAGTCTGAATATCAAGCAATCGTCATCAACAAGTTGCTTGATTAAACTTCTGACAAAGTTCGCAGGAGGATGAGTTGTGTGTGGGTCCCAAACACCGGGCACAGACTGCAAGATTGTCGAAAAAAGGTATATCTTTCTACCACAACGACAGGAACGAAATAATGGTGATTTGCTTGAAGATCCTTTTGACATCCATTGATGAAGGAGTGGGAACAGGAAAAAAGTTCCCTTTGCTCAGTTTCTTGTCGATGACTGCTTACACTTTGCACTAGCTGCTGCGTGCGAGCTGAAGACGGTGGGAAAATGAACTGAGGATACCAGGGACCGCCCACTCTTATATAGGAACAGGATGATGATGTCATCGGTGGGCGGCCCCTGAGAGCTGCATGTACACAGCGACCTCTGGCGACGACCCAAGTGTATTACCTGCTGCAAGAGACCATTCCATGGAAGATCTATAGTTCCTTCATTCTCTTGTCATATGTTTTAAGTTTTTAACTTTTTTCGTCATCCTTCCTTGTGCATTTTTGTAAAATGAAGGCCATGGTCCAGTGCCCAATACCATACTCACACTGCCTCCGGACACAGGGGATATGAGCGGTTCCCCCCCCACCCAGCTTGTTGAAGTAGTGGACCACACTGGTGCGTCTGTCTGGACCAGCAGTGGGCCTGGCAAGAGATGAGTCTGGAAGGCATATAGAACGTCCATCATCTCCAGAACATTTATATGCAGATTGTCCCCTGGCTGCTCACTACAGCCCTTGGGTCTAATGAGCCCCTCATCCTGAGCTGGATGCATCTGTGGTCAGGACTTGCTGAGGAGGGGTAATAAAGAAGGGGACCCACTGAGGAGGTTGCTGGGTTCCAGTCACCACAACAGAACCCTTTTTATGGGGTCTGAGACCATGACCATCTGGTCGGGATCATCTGTACGCTGATCCCACTGAACTCTGAGTGTCCACTAAGGGACTCCCATGTGCAGCCTGGTCAGAGGGACAGTTACTATGGTGACTGCCATATGACCCAGAAGGCAAAGGAACAAGACAGGACGTGATGAGAGGAGTACAAGTCTGGCCAGCTCCATCAAGAGGTCTGCTCTGTCCTGGGGGAGGGAAGCCATGCTCTGAGCTGTATCAAGGACTGCTTCAATATACTGAAAATGCTGGGGGGGAGAAAGGAAGGATCTGGCCAGACTGATGGTCACCCCAAGGTCCTGAAAAAGGCTGTGGGTATGCTTGAGGATTAGTAGGATGTGCTCCCTGGATGCGGCCACTAGGAGCCAATCATCCAGGTAAGGAAAGACACAATAACTAGTGCTGGAGGGCAGCTGCTACCACTGCCAGGCACTTGGTAAAAATCCTAGGAACTGAGGACAAGCCAAAAGGGAGCACTCACAACTGGAAGTGAGCTCCCTGGAAGTGGCAGCATAGTAAGTGCCTGTGAGAAGCACATATTTTGATGTGAAGGTATGCATCCTACATGTCCAGGGAACAGATCCAATCCCCCTGATGTAACAGGGGGAGAAGGTCTTGCAGTGTAGCCATTCTGAATTTCTTGTACTGAACGGAGAGATTTAGTTCATGGAGGTCCAGGATGGGCGTGAGGTCTCCCGTGGTCTTGGGAACTAGGCCGAAATGAGAGTAGCACCCCTGCTCTTGTTGGGATATAGGTACTGGCTCTTTAGCCCGCTTTTGCAGAAGGACATGGATTTCCTCCCATATCAGGGGGACATAAAGAGGAGGGTAGTGGGACAGAGACGGAGGGTTGTCTGGAGGCCATTCCAGGAACTCCAGTGAGTGACTCTGCTCGGTTATCTGAAGAACACAGCTGTCTGTTGTGATCTTGCTCCACCTGGGCAGGTACAGGGAGAAACAACCACCTACCACTACCTCCTGCTCCGCCCGAAGGAGGGGGTCATGCAAGAAGTGAAGTGGGAGCGGACACAGGGGGAGTTGCTGGTCTCCCTCGGAGGATTGTGCTAGCGGAGGTAGCTGGAGTAGGCAAGGCAGGTGCCATAGTCTTTTGTTTGCCTTGGGTTCTAGTCGGCTGCCTGGCTTGGCAGGGAGGCTGGCGACGAAAGGGCTGCTTCTGGCAAGCCTGGGTTGAGTATGATAAAGGGAGTAGACCGATCTTATGGCCCTCTCAGAGGCCTGAAGCTTGGATAAGATGTCCTCCATGTTTCCTCCAAAAAGCAGGGAGCCCCTGAAAGGGGCGTTCAATATAGACTGCTGCACATCTTGAGCGAACCCAGAGACTCTCAGCCAATAGTAAGGGCAAAGGCAGGCGCTGGTGGCTGCAGCCCAAGCCGACACATCCATAGCATTGTAGGTGATCCGGAGAAGGTGGTCACCGACATCGGAGACTGCTTTCAGGTGGTCCTGCAACTCCGACTTAGGAGGCCCTTTGGGGAGGGAGAGAGAGAGAGAGGACAACCTGCTGGACCTTATCCCACATGGAAGTTTGATACTGCAGCATGTGGCCAACGTAGTTAAGTGTACAAATAGCAAGAGCGGAGGAAGCAAACACTGAGGTATTTCGGTGTTTGGAACAGCCACAGGCAGCATCAATGACCACCGAATCTGCCTGTGCTTGTTCCCCCAAACAGTGCCTGTTCTCTGGAGCACGATAAAGCCAGTCTGCCTTGCAAGACATGGCAAGAAGGAGATGGAGCCAATGCCAGACCACCATTGTTACATCCTTATAAGCGTCTATCAATGGGGGAACCACCAACGGTGTAGCATGAGGTTTAAGTAGGTATATGGCTAACCGTCCACATTTGGGATCCTGCTGCTCTGCATCGAAGCCCATCGCTGCCTGAATGCAATGCATGACAGCAGAAAAGGAGGAGTCATCCGGGGGAGTGTGGAATGTCCTTGGGAGCACAGTCGCCTTCAGAAGACCCAGAGGAGGGAGAGGGGGAACTCGAATCCCAATCTTTTTCATCTGGAGCCATCCTCATCCCCAGAATTGGGGAGAACCAAGTCAGGTTGGTATTTATCCCCTTTGTCGGCCAGGGGAGATGGAGTAAATGCACACCATGGTGTCCGAGGGTGGGATGCTGGAGGCGGGGGGGGGGATGTAGGCCCCTGTAGCAGGTCCTTCGGAGTAGAGGGGCCGGCGTCTGTACCTAGGAGTGCAGGACCCCCCAAAGGGTGGACACCAGTCCTTGAATATCTACCATGACTGGTGGAGGTGGACAAGAGCAACCCGGTGGAGCCCCCGGTGTAGGTAGAGGGAAGTCAGGATAAGGCTCCATGGGAGCTGGGTGAGGGTTGTACAAGCCCTCGGGCATAGGCCGGAGAGGGTCCTGCGGTGGAGCAGGTGATGCAGATGCTGGCAAAGGGTGAGCCCTGCATAGGGCAGAGTAAGGGCTAAGAGCCGGCAAAAAGCCTATCTCCAGAGGGGCGTGGACCTGCGAGAGGTGTCGATGCCAGTGAAGCAGGTGAAGGGAGGGGCGACAAAGGTGCCCGTGTCCCTGGAACCCACGTTGGCAGGAGGACCGCCGACAAGATTGCTCTGCTGTGTATCCGAGGAGGATATGGGCCTAAGCAACAGGGGCCTGGTGGGTTGGGAAGATCCCTGGCCAGCAGCTCCTCCACCAGTGACTGAGATAGTGGCAGGAGGAAAAAAGAACAGTTACATAAGAACTTACCATAATAGTAGATCTTCGAGAGAGGTTCTTGCAGTAGATATTCACAAATAGGACTAAGCTGCCAGACATCAGGACCCCACGGAAACATTTCTAGCTAGCAGTCTCTGGCGGGGGACCGCCCCCATGTCAGCTGACCAACATCAGTATAAAGGGGTGGTCCCCCATGCCCGCCTCCAGTTCTTTCCCGCCAGAGGCCAAAAAGGCATGACAGGAGAAGAGGAAATGCCCATAAAAAAAGGAAAATTCAGGGGGATGGAGGGAGGGAAAGCAATACCTACTGCAAGAGCCTCTCTCGAAGATCTTCTGTTATGGTAAGTTCTTACGTAGCTGTTCTATCTTACTTTGAGAGGGCTCTTGCAGTAGGTATTTACAAATACCACAGAGTCCCAAGCAGTCTGATATAAGGGAGGAGGAGAAATCATCCACAGACAGTCAGAAAGGCAGGAGAGGGATTCATGAAAGGAGTCCCTGCAACACAGCCAATCCGAAGCCCACCCTGCGGCAAGAGGCAACATCCAAACTGTAATGCTTCGTAAAGGTGTGGATGGAAATCCAAGTAGTGGCTGCACAAATGTCAGCAGCTGACACATTCCTGAAACAAGCAGCAGAGGCAGCTACCCCTCTGGTGGAGTGACCTCTAACTTAACCCAGGTGGGTCTTGTTGTACTTGTCATAACAGAAAGTGATGCAATTAGCTAACCACTTAGAGAGGCACTGCTTAGAGATAGCGCTGCCCTCTCTCTTGGGTGCAAAGGAAACAAAGAGTTGATCCATTTTTCTGAGATCCTTGGTCCTGTTAGTGTAGTATCTCAGAATTCTATGAATGTCAAGAGTATACAGAAGATACTCTTCACGATTCGAGTGCGCCAGGAAAAATACCGGGAGCTCAACAGATTGGTTAAGTGTGGATTCAGCCACCATTTTATAGAGAAACTTAAGGTTCACAAGCATGGCCACATGGTCCCTGTGGAAGATCAAGTAAGGGATCGTACACATCAGGGCTTGAAGCTTGGAAATCCTTCGAGCAGAAGTAATGGTCACAAGGAAGAAGAGTCTTCCAGGAAAAGGAATTTTAACAGTCTCCACTGCCGGCTCAAAGGGGGACAGCATGAGCTTCTCCAGAATGAAATTAAGATTGGGGGGGTCTTAAATGAAAGACCCCTCTAAGAAAGGTCTTGGGGGACCTCTAACTGAGCAATCATCTTGTACCCTAACAGAATATTGTAGGCCGAAATGGCAGCCATATGAACCTTCAAAGAGGAGTAGCTAAGGCCCAGATCATAGAGATGCCGCAAGTAATCCAAAATCCTGGCTGCTGGACAGGAAAAAGTTTCCAAGTCCTTGGAATCTGCCCAAATGGAAAATTGCTTCCACTTCATGGCGTAGGCAGATCTGGTGGAAGGCTTTCTGGCCTCTACCAGAATGTCTGCAACTAGTGGGGGTATGCTGAGGTGAGCAGTGGCTACGTCTGTAGGAGCCAGGCATGAAGGTGGAGTGACTTGAGGCCTGGATGGACCAGGGTCCCCCGATATTGGGTCAGCAATTTCTGCGACAAAGGAAGAGAAGGTTCATCTGAAAACTGCTGCAGAAGAGAGAACCAAACTTGCCTCGACAGAAGGGAGCGATGAGAATCATTCATGCCCCTTCTACCCAAAGTTTGTTCAGAACTCTCGGGGTCAAGGGAATGGGAGGGAAGGCATAGATGAATCTGCCCTTCCAGCACAGAGACAGCACGTCCTGCCAAAAAACTTCTCACCCTGGAGCGAGCGAGCAGAAGGCAGGAAGTTTGGCGTTGTCGGGGGAGGCAAACAGATCTACCTGAGGAGTCCCCCACTGTGCGAAAATCTCGTTTATCACCTTTTGCTTGAGTTTCCACTTGTGAGACTTGGGTGGACAAGAGACTCAGTGCATCTGTCAGGGTGTTTTGCACACCTGGTACGTGGACTGCTGACAGATGCAGGTTGTGCTGAGATGGCCAATACCAGACTCTCACTGCTTTCTGGCACAACGGGTAGGAGCGAGTCCCTCCCTGCTTGATGAGGTACCAGCTTATTCACATGTTGTCTGACTGTACCAGATGATGACTGAGGAGAATGAAGGGAAGAAGAATCTCAAAGGCATAAAGAACCACCCTCAGTTCAAGAGCGCTGAAGTGTAACCACTTCTCAATGTGAGACCAGTTCCCCGAGCCTTGTGAGACCCTAGGTGGGCTCCCCAACCTGCATCTGATGCGTCCATGGTCAGAGTCTGGGTGGGGTGGGAGGTGCAGAAAGGGACCCCCAAGCTAAGGTTCTCCTGGACCATCCACCACTGCAAGTCCCTGATCATCGGGTCCGAAACCAGGACCTCATGATCCAGATCATCCTGGGATTGGTCCCATTGGGATTGGAGGGTCCACAGCAAGACCCGCATATGAAGCCACGCCAGAGGGACAGTTGGAATGGCAGCTGCCATGAGGCCTAGAAGGCAAAGGACCTTCCGGGCCGTGACCCTTTTGTGGGAGGACAGAAAGTGAGCTTGGAACTGCAGCGTCTCGATCCTGTCCAAGGGAAGGAAGGCCCTACCCAGGGTCATATCCAATACTGCCCCAAAGAATTGCAGCCATTGACAAGGGACCAGATGTGACTTGGTTTGGCTGATTGTAATCCCCAGGCTGTAAAAGACCTCCAGGGTGAGGGATAGAGAGTGCTGGATGCCCTCCTTGGAAGGGGCCATTAGGAACCAATCGTTCAGGTAAGGGAATACCTGTACTCCCTGGGTACACAGGAAGGCTGCCTCCACTACCAGGCATTTGCTAAATACTCGGGCGGCCGAGGAAAGGCCAAATGGGAGGGTTCTGAACTGGTAGTGTGCCTCCTGAAAGCAAAAATGGAGAAATTTGCAGTGGGATGGGCATATAGGGATATGCAGGTAGGCATCCTGCATAGACAGAGCACATAGCCACAGACCCAAGTGGAGCAGGGGCAGAAGGCTCTGCAGGGAGAGCATCTGGAATTTCTTGTACTCCACATACTGATTTAGGGTGCTGAGATACAGAATGGGTCTCAGATCGCCTGTTTTCTACAGTACCAGGAAGAAGTGGGAATAGTAACCCATCCCCCGGAAGGGGGGGGTGGAGAACGGGTTCTGCTGCTACCTTTCTGAGAAAGGAGCCAATCTCTTCCTGTACCAAAGGAATGTGTAGATGTGGGTATGAGGACTGAGGCGGGGATCTGTGGGGAGGCTTCTGGGTAAACTCTATGGAGTGTCCCCTTGACACCAGTTGGAGAATAAAGGCATCTGATGTTATTCTCTCCCAGCCTGGCAGATGGGAGGAAAATCTTTCCCCTAACGGTTCCTCTGGACGGACCAGAAGAAGAAGAGGGGAGGCAGGGAGTCAGGAGGCCGAGGGCAGAGCAGCGGCTCTGGGAGTTTTGTGAGACTTGTTCGGGGGAGGCTTGGCCGCTGACGCGGCTTTGCGCTTGTTATGACGTCGAGCCTGCATCTGTTTTTGCTGATGGCAGTTTTGGTGCTGAAAGGGATGCTTCTGGCACTGAGAAGGTTTATTGTACATGGTCTGGGCAGATTTTAGAGCTGAACCCCTCTCCTGTAACTCGGTGATGATATCTTTGATGTCACCACCGAATAAAACAGATCCCTGGAAAGGGGTATCTTGAATGGCCATCTGCGCCTCATGCCATGCCTGAAAAGTGAAGCCAAGCATGTCGGCGTAAACTTACGGAGAAAGCTGAGCTTCTGCCTGCAGTGTTCACTGCATAGTAAGTGGCATGGAGCATGTGTCTGCATGCCGAACGAGCAGAGCGGACCAGGTCTTGCCATATTGGTCCAGAAGTTTGGATTCGTCTGGAGGGGACGAGCTGAAGTGTTTGGGATCAGCGGTTCTGTCGTGAGCGGTGCTGATTACAACCGTATCCGCTTTAGGGTGAAAACTTAAAAAATCTTTGCCCTCTGGAGCCTGATAAAGCCTGTCTGCCTTACGAGGGAGAGGGGCTAGGGAGGAAGGTTGTTTCCAAATGGCATGAACAGGATCCTCGTGAGGCTCAATCCAGGGAGGGATCAGAGTAGGTGAAGACTCTGGAAGATCCAGGTGAATGGCTAATCTTTGATGTTGTGGGTCTTTCTCCACTGACTTCCATTCGTAGGCTGCCTGGATTTTCTTAAGTGAACCCAGGAAGGAAGGATCCTCCGGGGGGGGGGACTTCAGAGAATCCTTGGGTTTAGGGGTCTCTGGAGTGTGCGGCTCGTCTCCTGGGTCAGAGGGTTCAGAGTCTGAGTCAGGCTCTAAAGAGTCTGAGGAAGAAGTGTCCTCCAGAATAGGGGGAGGTTCGACTGGTATGAGACTATCCAGAGGGGGCCGAAGCTCCCTAGGACGAGATCCAGAAGGTTCTGGTCTCGTGTCCAGAAAAGGCGAAGGCGTCACTGGGTGCCGACGTACGGGCTCTGGTGTCAGGTCTGGCATCGGCTGATGCTTGTCTATTTTATTTGTGAAATGCAACTTGGCATCAGCCCACCAAGAAGACAATACTGCCTTCAAGTCCACCCGCGGTTGTGATGGAGGAGGACTTGGGTATGGGTAACCTGGGAACCCGTAATATTGGTACCCATAACCTGATGGCGGAAACCCTGGCATCGGGTACTGCAGCACCGGATACTGTGGTGTCAGGTACTGTGGCATCGAGTAACCTGGTGCCTGGGGGCCTGGGGGTCTGAAGGACCTAAGGCCCAGCCGGAGGACCAGACGGCTCTTGTATTGGTCCGGAGGCTGTAGGGGCTGGTTCATAAGGCCCTGGGAGGGTCCAGAAAGATGGGCTGCGCTGGTGCTGAAGGAGGAGCAGAAGGTCGGCCGTCAGGCACTCGCAAGTCAGACGGGGACGAAGGAGTAGCCGTCGTCAGGTCCGGTGTCGGATGCTATGGTGAAGGGCGGGGGGTGGACTCCCAATGGAAGCATCCCAGGATCCTGAACCACAGCTGGGGAAGAGGGGGCTGACTCCAAAGGAGGAGGCAGCAGGAACAGAGGAGCCTCTGACGGCAGCTGGTTGGGCAACAGCTGCGGCGACTCCCACGCGTCTGGTGTGGCATCAGGACCAGATGGGGGGTTTCAGGCTGGGCGTTAACTGGACAGGCAGACGAGCGGCTTAGCAGCCTTGTCCGGGCTGGAAGCGGCAGAGCCGCAGCCCAACTTATCGGACCCACTTGCACCGGCAGGCCGATAGGTGGAAACGGACATATTGGGAGTGGAGGCCTCCTTTACCCCGGAGGCTCCCGTCGGGCCTGAGTGTGAGCCCGACAAGGGGGCTGATGCACGCTTGGATACCACCAAGGTTGACGTCAGGGAGCGATTCCCTGGAGGGGAAGATACCTGCAAGGCCATGACTCCAGCCGAAGTCGCGGGGGCTGTGGATGATGAGTCCCAGTCTCTATGCTCCTCCTTGTCCCGCTTCTTCTTGTGATGGCCTTGGGGGGAGGTAAACGTCTGCCTGAGTTTTTTCAATTCTTTTTCCATGGAGGCCATTTTTTGCTTTAAAATGTGGGCTTCCAAGGACTGCTGCCGCCTTTTCTGGGTGGCTGAACTGAACTTCTGACAGAGGTCGCACTCCTCCATGCGGTGGTCCGGGCCTAGGCAGAAGAGACTCAGAGATTGGCCGTCCTTCTGTGGGAGCTGGGATCTGCACGAGTCGCACTTGTTTTTATGCAATTCGGAGGGTGTCGAGGAAGACCTACACAGCCCAGAATTAAACAAGAATTAAGGAGAAAACTGTTAAATACACATCCAAATGGCGACGAAGTAGCGCTGTTCTTCCGACAGGTACTTTCGCAAGCTGACAGCGGGAAAGAACTGTAAGGCAGGCACCAGAGACTGCTAGCTAGACATTTTTCAGTGGGGTCCTGATGCCTGGCAGCTTAGTCCTATTTGTAAATACATCCTGCAAGAGCCCTCTTGAAGTAAGATCCACCATTCGCCCTGAGATTGATGGGGGGTGTGTGTGTGGGACTTGGCCCCCCAGCGAAGGTGGACCCCAGCGCTGCCATGTGAGAGTGCGGCGACTGTGAGTGGGAAAACGAAGACTGGGAATGGTGCTTTTTTTTTGTCCCTGTGCTTGTGCTTCCCAGTAGACTTGTTCCGGGGTTTGACCAGAGCTGAACTCGAGGAGTGAGCCTGGGAGGCCAGAGAAGAAAATACCTGCACATCCTGTTCCACTGAGGTAACCTTCAGCTTGAGCAAGTGCCCCTCAAGGGTCCGCTGATGGCGGTGCCGGGTAGCGGCACTGAACCTCTGGCAGAACTCAAAGGATGAAATGTGGTCTGGGCCTAGGCAGAGAAGGCAAGCTGAGTGGTCGTCCTTTTTAGGAATTTCTTGGCTGCAGGCACACTTGTTCCAATGCTCCGTTGTCAACGAAGAAGGAAAAGAAGACGTAAATGAAAAAGAAAAACCATCGAAAGATGGGGAAAAACTAAGGCGAGAAAAATAAAAAATGGTGTGATAATTGCGACAAGCAGCAGTGATTTTCTTGCAGATCTGACGTGACTAGGTCGATGGCGGGAAAGAACTGGGGAGGACATGGGGGGGCTGCCCATCTACATAGGGTAGCTGTCAGAGAGTGACATCAGGGGTGGGCGGCCCCCTCTGGTAGACTGCTAGCTAGAAAGTTTCCATGTGGTCCTAGTGCCTGACGGTGGAGTCCTACCTATGATGTACTGCTACAAGAGATTCCCCCAATGTAAGATCTGATATTCGGTGGTATCCATGGCAGTCTCAGCAGTGTCTGCTAAGTCTTGCACCAGATCAGCAGAAGCTTTCTCGCTCATGACCAGAATGGAGCTCCACAAAGCCTTCTGGTACTAGACAGTATAAGCCATGTAGGCTGCTTGTCTTAGGAGCAGGAATGTCAAGAAGAAGAAATTTTCCATATGCTATCATGCTTCCTGGAATCCTTACCTGGTGGGTGGGTAGACAGGAGGACTTTTATCCTTCTGCTTACTGTGACAGGATAGACCCTCTTCTGAATGTTTTGGTGAGATGGAGGTACACTGAGAAGCCATAAGGTCTTCTGATTTCTTAGCCCTTTTTTAATAGTTTTAGGGCAAAACTTGATACAAAGCTCATTATCAGAAAAAAGATCCAGAAATAAATGGTTTGATGCCTTTTATTGGACCAACATAGATGCAACAAAAGAAAACAGTGCCTAAGCCTTCGGACCAACCAAGTCCTTCCTCAGAAGCTTATGCTTATATCAGAAAAAAGGTGATCTGTACACAAGTATTTCAAACACAACTTGTACACCTGTCCACCTTAGCCAAGAGATTAAAACAATTTTTTACAAGTTCTGAAGTCTGTCGGTCTGGTTTTCTTTTTTTGGTCTGTCAGACATGCCAATGGTGGCAAACCCAAATTCAGTTTGGTTTCAAAAAAAGAGAAAAAGTTTAGTTTGCGGGTTATTTCCTCAGATAAAAACAAACCACTGCCTAATGGGATTTAACAGTGTAATTTAAATGAAAAAACACAGTGTCTCAGTTCCCACATATAGGGAGCCGAACACATAACACCACAAAGTGGCAAGGATTAAAGAGCAACTCTTTATTATAATAAGAAGCCAAAAACACTAGATTTATAGCAATTATGTTTCAACTTGGTTTTCTAGTTTTTTTTTTTTTACTTTCCCCTGCTGCTATACTAAACGTCATACTAAGAATGAATAGAAGCCAGGGGGCACAAGGCCCCTAATTGCTCCTTAAATCTAATAATAACTAAGAGGAGTACTAGAAAGAATCAATTTGTCCAGTCGGAATTTAAATACAGACTTAGAGTTACTAGTAATCACCTCAATTGGCAAGGCATTCCAGGGCTTAATAACACATAGGGTATAGAAAAATTTCCTTTGCTTTAAATTTAATTTCCTATATTGAAGCTGAAGGGGGTGACCTCTGAGGTTGTGGTCAGAATCTTTAAACACCAGCCCTAATTTAGTTAAAAGGTACAGATCTTGCATAATATCGAACATAAAAAGAAGATCCCCTCCTAACCTGTGTGTAGTGAGGGGCATTAATTCTAGTGAATCCAGCCTAGATTCATATGACATATTGTTGGTCTACTAAATATTGTAAAAAATGCAGCAATGATTTCAGTCTTTCAAAATGTATCTCACACTCCCTTGCTAACCGCATAATTGCTGTTTGTGGCATCACAGTCTGTTGTCATGGTGAGCACTATGATGTCATAAACAAAGACACTATGGGGTTAACGGGAGAGGCAAATGTTTTCAATACAGACTTTTTAGATGGACTACTGAGATGTGCTGTAAATAATGGAAATGAACACTGAAAATGAAAAAATGTATTCCTAGTAAATCTGAACAGCTGAAACATAATTTATGAAAGCACATGCTGAAGTGCAGAGCTGCTCTTTAAAAATAAAAAGAACCTCTAGTTATTTTTAAAGCAGTTTCCAAAGTGGGAAAAACGTTAGTCAAGGAGCTTTCTCTGGTTCCAGAGAGCCGCTGGGGAACTTGAGAATAGCAACAAAAGTTTATAAAATAAAACCTAACACAGAGATTAGAAAAACTAAAAGTACTGTGAGAAAGTAAAGAAAATATGAACGAAAAGTGCAACCAGCTGAAGAGAAATGGGCAAGCTCTTTGGGGTGACTTCTTCCTCAGGTGGAGAAATAAATTTGACGTTAGAGGGCAGAGTGGAGTGTGACCACACAGCAGAGATCTGAATTTCATTCCAAGATTCTCTAATTTGCATAAAATTCTACTCTCCAGGGCAGCTCTAACCAGCAGACTGATCTGCAGTCCTTAAGCACAGTGAGGGATTCCTGGGGTTTGAAGGTCTACCTTTTTGTGGGTGATACTAATCTCTGCAACTGGGTGGACACTTTGGTTGGTAGGGGGAATGGATCAGCAAAAACCTGAGAAAATTCGAGGAGAGGTCAAGGGTGTGGCAGCTGGGTTTCAATGCAAGAAAATGCAAAGTAATGCGCTTGGGGCACAGAAACCCAGGGCAGAGTATAAAATGAGAGGAGTAATAATGATGACCACAAAGCAGGAAAAAGACAAGGGGTTAATCATACTGGATGACCTAAAAGTGGTGAGGCATGCGACAAGGCAGAAAACCATGACAACTGCAGTGCACTCAAGAAGGCAGACTGAACATAATGTGAAACTTCAATTCATGCTCTATTCTGCCAGAACAGTGCTCAGCACTAATAACAAGCAAAACCTGGTTTAGGCTAGAACCCCAGCGGTTCTACCAGGGGTTTTCCTCAGCCCTGGTTTTGCCATTTATGCAGAGTGCTATTCTGGCAGAATAAAGTATGAACTGAAGTTTCATGCTGTGCTCAATCTGCCTTCTTGAGTGCACTGCAATTTTTGTGGTTTTCGGTTTTGTATGGAGAACAGCATACCCCTTATCCAGTTACACCTCGAACTGCTGGTTTGGAGCACGGTCCCTTTGTTGTGTTGGAGTCAGTGTCACAAGGCAGTTGGGAGGACTAGTGGGATACTGGGGTGCATAGGGAGGGGTATCACCAGCTGCAAGATGGTGGTATTGCTTCTGTATAAATTACTAGTAAGACCCCACTTAGAGTACCGTGTCCAGTTCTGGAGACATCTCCGGAAGGATATAAACATAGTGAAGGCGTTCCCAGAGGAGGACAACTAAAATGGTGCAGGGTCTGCAGCAAAAGCCCTATGATGAGAGACTTAAGAATCTAAAGATGTGCACCCTGTAAGACAGAAGAAAGAGGAGGGATACAGACCTTTAAATACCTCACTTGAGTAAATTAGGTACAGGAGGGAAGTATTTCTCAGAAAAAAAGGTGCTCAAGGACAAGGTGCATGATAAGATGATGGAGGGGGTAGACTGAGCAAGCAGTCACGGCACTTACCCAAGGCATACATGGAGAGACCAAACAAAGAGTCCAAGCTGCTATTGGGTCAAATGAGTTTCTTTCTTCATTTACTGAGCCAAAGAACAGCAGAACTGACCCTCCTGGTTTGGGGAAACACCACATGATCGAACGTTTCAACTCAAAACAGTCTTTGACAAAAACTCTTTTGAGTTGAAACGTTAGATTATTTGGTGTTTCCCCTGACCCAGGAGGGTCAGTTTTGCTGTTATTTGGCTCAATAAATGAAGAAACTCATTTGACCCAACAGCTGCTTGGACTCTCTATTTTATCTTGGTTCTCTGGCTATTTCTCAGCTAGGGCCATCTAGTCTTCCAAAGACAATTCTGATATGTTATAATATGTACCTGACAGTAAGCATTTCTGGGAACCAGCGAAGCAGAAGAAAAAGTCCTCTTCACCATCACGCCTAGTTTCCTCAACTCATTATCAGGAAGAAGAGAAAAGAGTTTAGGAGCTTTGGATCGAATTGTGAGCAGCCGTAATGACCAATTAATGTTTTAAGCTGTGAAGAATAGTAAGGCTGCTGGATATCGTTTATTAGTCTTCCTAAGTACTTCAGGTAACTGAACTGGCCTATGCCTGGAAGTCAGAGTGACACCCTCAACTGCCGAATGCAGTGGAGGAATTATGACTGTATGGGAGGCTAAAACCTCCAAGAACTCAAGAGATTTCTCTTGGAGGAATCCTCTGCCTGAAAACTCAATTTGACCTGAACTTGTTTTCAGAAGGCCTGAAATGAGGTATCCTCAGGTGGAGACCTTGGCGTGTTTTTCACATTCTCCTCTGAAAGAGGGGAGACGAGCCGACGCCAAACTCCGACCTTGGTCAAGGGGTGTGGCAGGACCTGTGGCTGTAGCCTGGGACCTATCTTTGTCAGCAGAAGCAGCTGACGATGGTGAAGCTGCCCTCACCACAACCTGTTTCTCCATTTCTTGTAGTAAGAAAGACTTCTAAAGCCTTAATGCAACATTTTCTGGTTGCCTGGTTAACGGTCTGGCAAACTGAGCTGACTTTAGCCTCATGGTTTGTTCTGAGGTAATAGGATACAAATGAAGTGGGCTTGTCTCTGTAAATCTTAATGTCAGCTCAACGGCAATAATGGAACACAGGTTCCTTGTTTTTTGGTGGTGGCATAAAATAGGTTACTCACTTGTAACCTAGTTCTAGAAGTGGTATATGGTGTACATCCACACTTCTGGCAGGATCCTTTCCCTTTAAGAGCTGGCTGGAAGGTCTTCAAGCTGCCTCCTTCCACCCACCCAGGTAGTATCCTCCTCAGCACCGCCCCTTAACGTCAGATCTTGCAAGTTGGAAGCACGAAGGTGTGCCACTTGCCAGAGGAGGGCGGGTGGGTTGTGTGGATGTGCACCACATACCACTCCTAGAAGAAAAAATTACTCACCGTAGTAATATTGTTTCTTCCAAGGTGTCCTTTTGCATCAGTAACAGTGTGCAGCAAGATAAGTTGAACTGCCTCAGGGCTGGAGACTATCATAATGAACTAGGTGAATTGGCCAATCAGGAGAGAGTTGGAGGGCGTGCCGTGAGGAGCCTGCCCAGAGGGCATCAGACTTTTTCAAAGATAGAATGGGAAGCATGCCCATGTAAGTGTGAACCAACAGGATTTAAAAAATAATGCAACATTATGAACGATAACTAAAAAAATGTAAACTTTGCTTTAAATGCCATTCAAAAGTTCAGGAACAGATTTGGTAAAGGAATTGAGGAAACAGATTCCTCTTCAGTTAGGTGAATTGGGGAGGAAGGGTGGGAGCTTACTGATGCTAAAGGACACCCTAGAAGAAATAAGTTACGTTAAGAACTTAACTGTAACAGTAGATGTTCGAGAGGTTCCTGCAGTAAGTCATTACAGATAGGACTGAGTCCCCCGGCATCAGGACCACAAGGCAAACTTCTAACTAGCAATCTATAGCGAGGGACTACCCCAGGCATCACCTGATGGGACATCAGTGAGACTCTATAAAGGGGGCGATCCCCACACCTGCCCTCCAGTTCTCCGACCAGAAGACCTCTGAAAGGTGAAAACAGAAAACTCCTTGAGCCCACAGCTGCTAAAAAGCACCCAGGGAAAGGAAAGAGTAAGCAAAAGCTGGGTGAAGGTGGGAGGGAAAATGTGACCTACTGCAGGAACCTCTCTCGAAGATTTACTGTTGCGGTAAGTTCTTACGTAACAGTTATATCTTACTTCGAGAGGGTTTCTGCAGTAGGTTATTACAGATAGGACTGACGTCCACGCAGTCAAGAAGGAACAGTCAGAGACTGAGGTCCGGGAGGTAGAAGGGTCTGCAGAGCAGGACGCAAACTAGGACAATAGGCCCTGAAGGATGGCCAGTCCAAAGCTGGCTTTGCGCCTAGAGGCAATGTCCGGACTGTAATGCTTCATGAAAGTATGGACGGTACTCCATGCGGCCACAGCACAAACATCAGAGGCGGACACATTTCAAAGAAAGGAAATAGAGGCAGCCATGCTGCGGGTCAAATGCCCCTTGATCTCCCCCAGAAGTGGTTTCTCATACTTCTGGTAAATGAAAATGATGCAGTTAGCCAACCACTTGGAAAGGCATTGCTTGGAAACAGCCATGCCCTGATGTTTCGGTGCAAAGGAAACAACTAGTTTGACTTGTGCACCTCCTTTGTCTAAGAAATGTAATAATGCAGGACCCTGTGGACATCAAGGGTGTGCAAAAAGTGTTCCCCACCCCCCGCTGGAGTATTCAGGATAGTATAGCAGCAGTTGGATATCCTGGTTTAATGTCACCTCAGATACCACCTTCGGAAGAAAGGAAGGATTAGTCCTCAGAGCCACCCTGTCTCTGTGGAAAATTAAATAAGGCTCCTTACAAACGAGGGCCAGAAGCTTGAAAATTCTTCGAGCAGAGGTAAAGGCATCTAAAAATAGCTCTTTCCAAGATAAGCAGTGCATATCGCAACTTGCTACTGGCTCAAAAGGGGGGAAAGTAAGCTTCTCTAAAATATAGTTCAAATCCCAGGGGGGTACCTGGGCTAAGGACCGGAGGTTTCAAGTGAAAGATCCCCTTAAGGCAGGTTTTAGAGACGTCCAACTGAGCAATATTCTTGCGGTCCACCAGAAGGTGATAGGCAGATATCACTGAAAGATGGACCTTCAGCGAGGAATAGCTGAGACCCAAATCAGAAAGGTGCAAGAAGTACTCTAAAACCAGGTGCATCAGGCAAGAAAAGGGGTCCAGATCCCTGGCAGTCACCCATATAGTGAATCTCTTCCACTTCATAGCATACGTAGTTCTGGTGGAGGGTTTTCTGGCTTCCACCAAAACTTGGGCTACTTGGAGGAAACCTGAAATGTAACACAGCTACGGCCCAGAGGTGCCACGCATGCAAGTGGGAGAGACGGTCTGGCACTCCAGGCTGCCCTACTCCTGAGTGAGAAAGTCGTGCAGGAGAGGTAGAGGTACTGGAGGTTCCAACGCTAGCTGTTGCAGCAGGAGGAACCAGATCTGCCAAGGCCATGGAGAGGCAATGAGAATCATGTGTACACCCTCTGCTTGAAGCTTCAGCAAAACTTTCTGCAGAATTGGAAAGGAAGGGAAGGCATACAGAAACCTCCCTGTCCAACAAAGGGACAGTGCATTTCATCAAAAAACACTATGCCTGGGAATAAGCTATCAAAAACTGGGTAGTTTTGTGTTGGATGGGGAGGCAAAAAGGTCCAGTTCTGGACAGCCCCATTGGTCGAACAGACTTTCTACCACGTCTTGCTTCAATTCCGACTTGTTGGCCCACGCTGTGGTTCAACAGACCGTCCACCAGGACATTGTGTACACCTGGGATGTGGACTTATGTCAAGTGCAGATTGTGATGGACTGCCCAGTACCACATCCGCATCGCCTCGCTGCAGAGGGAGTATAAGCGGGTGCCTCCCTGTTTATGTACCAGACCGTGGCAGTATTGTCAGTCTGGACCAGGAGTGTTCCTGGACATAAGAGGGTCTGAAACGGTTGGAGAGCATACAGCACCACTCTCATCTCCAGAATATTGATATGCAAATGCCTTTCCTGATGGGGCCACTTCCCCTGGTTTGAGTGGTCTCCCTGTTCGGCCCCCCAACCCTGATCTGAGGCATCCATTATGAGGGTCATAGAGGGGAAGGGGGATGAAATGGGGCACCCGAGGAGAGAATAGACAACTCCTGCCACCAAAGAAGATCCCTCTTCATGCTGTTGGAGACCATGACTTTGTGATCCAGGTCATCCAAGCATTTTTCCCACTGGACCCCCGAGTGTCCAATGGCTTACCCTCATGTGCAGTCGGGCCATCGTAATGGTGGGAATGGCAGCTGCCATAAGACCTAACAGCCGGAGAACACAGCGAGCTGTAGTCCAATGAGAGTTGGCTATAGCAAAAGCTAGTCGTTTCAGGGTGTCCGCTCTGTCCGAAGGAAGGAAGGCCCTGCCCTGGACCATGCACAGCACCACTCCAATAAATTGGGAGGCACTGGGAGAGCAAAAGGTTGGACTTGAGGTGGTTCACCGTAATGCCAAGATGGGAAAACAGGTCTAGGGTGGAGGAGAGGGACTCCTGCAGACTGCTCTGAGATGGGGCTGACAGAAGCCAGTCATCCAGATATAGGAACACATAAATCCCCCTGTGGCATAAGGCAGCTGCCACTACCGCTAGGCACTTGGTAAAAAAGTGAGGTGCCAAAGACAGGCCAAAGGAGAGAGCCTTAAATTGAAAATGGAACAAAAACCTGAAGAAGCGGCGGTGGGCCGGGAGGATAGGTATGTGCAGGTAGGCATCCTGCATGTCCAGCGAAGAAAGTCACTGATCCTTGAGGAGCAGGGGTAAGAGTCTCTGCAGAGTCAACATGCAGAACCTCTTGTACTCCACAAAGAGGTTCAGCAAGCTGAGATCCAAGATGGGCCTTGGATCTCCTGTCTTTTTGGGCACCAGGAAGTAGAAGGAGTAATACCCTCTTCCTTCCTGTGCCGGAGGAACCGGCTCTATCACTGATTTGGACAGAAGAGCCAGAATTTCTTCCCACACCACTGGAAGGTGGCTTGATGGATAATGAGACCTGCCTGGAGGGTTGTCCGGAGGTCTATCCAGTAACTTTGTTGAGAGTCCTCTTGCGATCATCTGCAACACCTAAGCACCTGAGTATGGCCTGGCTGTATAGCCTAGAGGTTACAGGAACAAGGTGTGAACGTGCTTGATATATCCAGCAGACCAGATCTAAGTCTGATTCTCACAACCTCCACTTGCATACTGTGTGACTCTGAGCAAGTCACTCAATTGCCCAGTGCTCCCAGGTCGCCCCTGAAAACAGGCACTTGTGCTTAGTGGGCCATACCAGGTTACCAAAGACTAAAATAAAAAAATAAATTAAGTAAAATTGCCTCCCACTCTCTGAAGTGGAGGATGAACCCCCCAACCCCACCCCCACCGGTTCCACTGGCAGATCAGGAAAAGGTGGAGGGGTGTCCCGCAAGTCAGGAGGCAGAGGGGAGGGCCACTTGATGGCATCCTGCTGCTCTATGGGATTTGGCTGGGGGAGGGGGGTTGGTGCCCCAGAGCCCGTGATGTGATGTTTGCCCTGACGCCTGGCCAGGGGTTGCTTGTTCCTTTTTCGCTGTGGGCGGCAAAAAGGTTGCTTGGGTTTGAAACTGGAGCGATAGAGGGAGCAGACATCTCAAAGGGACCTACCACTATCCTGAAGCTCCATAATGATGTCCTTCACATTCCCCCCAAACAGGACAGAGCCCTGGAAAGGGGTGTCCAGGAGAGTGGACTGGACGTCTGGTGCCAGGCCTGCTGAGCAGAGCCACGCAAGTCTTCTAAGGTAAACGACCGAGGCAGTGCTACATGCCACCGAAGTCCAGAGAGTCATAGATGGCTTGTAGTGCATGGCGGCAGGAAGACTTGTTAAGTCTGACCTATTTAAGGAGTCTGTACCCGAGATCCTGATCTGGAATAGCCAGAAGCTCTGATTCCAGGTCTGTCAGGGAAGATTTCTGGAAGGAAATCATGTGGGCCACATGGTTCAAAGACCTTAAGGCACAAATGGAGGAAGCTACACTTTGCGGCCATATTGGTCCATTTGTTTGGACTCCTTGTCCGGCGGGGAGGCATTAAGATGCTTAGGCTTGGCCGATCTGTCATTAGCCGCTGTGATCATTATGGAGTCCCCCTTGGGCTGCATAGTGAGGTGAAAAAAAAAACATTCTAGGGGATGATAGGTCCTGTTGGCCTTCTTGGAGACCACATGAATAGAAGATGGCTGCTGCCAGATGGTGGATATCAAGTCCTCATGTGGCCCCATCCAAGGAGGGATGAGTAAGGGGTCTGCATCTGAACTATTCAAGTGCTCAGTGAGCCTCTTTTGTTTTGGATCCAGCTCCTGAGTAGCCCAGCCACAAGCTGCCTGAATAGATCGGCGTAGTTTAGCAAATGAAGGGTCCTCTGGGGAAGACTTGGGGGACTCCTTCAGTTGAGGTTCTATAGGGGAATGGGATCTCGCACTCGCCGAAGAGTCGGAATCCGATTCCACGTCCGAAGATACCGGTCTGCTGGGTGAAGAGACCTTGTCCGATGCCTCTTCTGGGAGGGCTTATGGCCGACTCCCTATCTGACGACTGGGGGTTGGTGGGTGATAGGCTCCTGGGAACTGTCCTGCGGGGCCGGTATAGGGATCGTTACCTGCTCACGACGAGCCAACTCCTGAAAAAGTAGGGACTTTTCATCCTACCACGGAGAGGGACTAGACCTGGGGGGTATCAACCTGCGACCTATCTGTAGCCTGCAGCTCTGGAGAACGAGGCGGCGAAGGTGGTGGAGGAGGCTGGAACCCTGGGTACCCCGAGTGAGGGTAAGAGTAGCAGCCAGAGTAATGATAGCTAAAGGGGTAGCCCTGTGGGTTATACCCCTGAAAAAGCTGACCATGTGGCAGGTACCCTAGCAACGGATACCCTGGTGCCGGGTAATAGGGGTAATGTGGTGGAGGGTAGCTGAGGACCGTGCCCGCCAGAGGAGAGGCAGCTGGTCCCACAGGAGGTGGAGCTGAGGGGCCACTAGGAGTGGATAGGTCTGAAGGCAGGTCTTGAGGAGACGGGATCCCGGTGGTGGCTCAGGCATCGGAGCATGATGGGTAGGCAGGGCGCCTGTAGAGCCGTCAAGTGGTGGGAGGTCGACCAGTACTCCAGCAATCACTGGGTCGGGAAGGGCGCCGACTGGTAAGGAGCTTCAAGCTGTGAGTTCCCCAATGGTATCCAGCATCAGAGGATCATCACTGGAGGAACCACAGAGTCTGATGACTGGTCTGCCATGTGCGAGGGGGACCTAGGTGAGGTGACCCCTGTCGACAAGTCCAGTGGAACAGCCCAGGACACAGCAAGCAATAAACCTGACGTTGGGGAAGAAATCCCCAAAGACACAGCAGTCGTCTCCTGCAGAGAATCAAGGGAGAGCGAGGAGTCAGGTTGAGTTAGAGGAAGAGAATCCCTGGAGGGAAGAAGTTGGGTCTGGCAGCTGGCTCAGATCACTGTCGGGGAAGTCGACAGAGTCCAATGGGAGAGCCTTGGCTGTGCGGTTGTTGGGCGAGCCGGCGACAGACGGATCGGCCATGACTGCATGGGCACTGGAGGAGCCGGTGTCCGATGTATCGGTCGGGGTCAGGCGGATGGCAGATGAGCTGGAGTCCAGCTTATCTACCAGGACCGAGCGCTCTTCAAAAGAACTGGAGAGCGACTTACCAGCTGGAATGCTGACCACAGGCCCAGAGACGGTAGCGGGGGGCCGCGACCAGTCCACCGAGATGGATGGAGACTGGACAGGAGGGGTACTTACCGAAGCAGAGGCCTCCCTGAGCTGGTTTCTTCAGTCTGGCAGGGCTGGACAGAGGGGGACTGGTCCCAGAGCTTCTCCTTTTTCTTCCTTCACTTGGTAGTGGGAGAGGAAGAATGTTCCTGCAGCTCTTATTCCATTGAAGCCAGGCGCTTCTTGAGCAGATGGGCTTTGAATGCTTTTTGGCGTCTGACTTGTGTGGCCCTGTTGAAGGATAGGCAGATCGCACAGTTCTGGGCCCAGTGTTTTCAATCAATCAATCAATTTTTATTTATAAAAGGCGCTTTTCTTCAATCCAAAGCGCCTGTACAATAACATAAAACAATAAATAAACAGAGTTTAAAACTATTATAAATCATTAAAAGCTAGACTAAAAAGGTGGGTTTTCAAGGCTCCTTTAAAAATCAGGACAGTCGGACTATTTCGCACCTGACGAGGTAGAGAATTCCACAGGGTTGGGGCCATAAAGCTAAATGACATAGCCCCCGAAGATTTCAAACAGACCCTGGGAATCTCCAGCAATCCCTTGTCAGTGGATCGGAGAGGGCCGGAGGGACAGTAGGGGCGAAGGAGCTCTTTCAGGTAAGTTGGTCCCTGGTCATGTAGAGCTTTATAGGTCAGAAGACCAACCTTGAAGGTGATTCGCCAAAGTACTGGCAGCCAATGCAGTCCACAGAGCACAGGCATTATATGACTGGATCTAGAAGAACCAGTCAACAACCTGTCACGATTCTGCACTAGCTGCAGATTTGGCGTGTCAACTCCGATAGCCCCAGGTACGGGAGTTGCAATAGTCAAGGCGGAGGTAACAAAGGCGTGGATCAATGTTGGAAGATCTTCTGGAGGAACCAGATGCTTCACCCTGGCGATATTCCTCAGATGGAAAAAGGAAGTTTTGACCACTGCTGACACCTGAGCTTTAAGTGTCAAGTGGTCATCAATTATTACACCAAGATTCCGCACCTGATCTGAGGTTGTCAGTGGGCGCCTGCAAGCCATAAGCCAGAATGCCATCCAGCTGGCAAACCTGCCACAGCGACCTTTATCCACAACCAACACCTCAGTTTTCTCGGGTTTAACCTCAACCAACTCCCATTCATCCAATCTTGGACTCTGCAAGGCAGTTATTAAATACCGACAAGGCAGCATCCTGGCGGGCACAAAGACATATACAGCTGGGTATCATCAGCATAGCAATGAAACCCAGTCCGTATCGTCTTATAATGCGCTCCCAAAGGCAGCATATACACCGCGAAGATAACATAGGTGCTAGGATAGAGCCCTGTGGTACCCCGCAAGGCAGGGAGACTGATGCAGAGGAAAAAATTCCCGACACCACCCTCTGAGTCCTACCTTCGAAGTAAGATCTAAACCACCTGAGGACCATACCAGATAGTCCACAGATGGACCGCAGACGCTCCAACAGCACCCCATGATCAACAGTGTCAAATGCTGCAGAGAGATCAAGAAGTACCAAGATAGAACGGGTCCTATGATCTCTCGCTATTAGGTCGTCATTTAGTACACGAACAAGTGCTATCTCGGTACTGTGCCTTTTCCTAAATCCAGATTGGAGAGCATCGTAGGTATTGTTGTTGGTCAGATGATCATCCAATTGCAGTGCGACCACCTTCTCAATAACCTTACCCACAAAGGGTAGGTTAGAGACTGGTCTGTAATTTGCTAGACAATCTGGGTCTAAGGAGGGCTTTTTTAAAAAAGGCCTAACTATAGCCTCTTTAAGGGGTTCAGGAAAGATCCCCCTCTCCAAAGACTTCCAGACTATCAAAGCCAGGACTAGGCCGATTTTATCCACACAATCCACTAGGAGACGTGTGGGGCCAGGGTCCAAGTCACAGCTGGTTGGTCGTAGCTCTCAGATGACTATCACAATATCCTCGATTTTGGGGAGGCTGAAGTCAGACCATGCAAACTGGGTGTTTGACATCTCCGGCTGACCATCACTACCCCCACTGAAGAGGGAAGAGCAGACATCCAATCTGATTTTGGCAACCTTATCTGCAAAGAAAAGAGCAAACTCCTCACACCGTTCTGTGGAAAAGGCCCTCCCGGGCTGAAGACAGACTGGACTGCACAGTCTGTCCACAGTCCAAAAGAACTGGGCTGGTCTATTCTGTGCAGCTGCTATCTCCCTGGACAGGAACTCTGCCTTCTTACGAGAGATTGCAGATTGATAGGCCATATAATGGTCCATCAAACTAAGTCTGTCATCATCCAGACCGGACTTCCGCTAACGCCTCTCCAGCCTTCGTCCAACCCTCCTCAACTCCCTCATGGTCTCATCAAACCACGGAGACCTGGGGCGAAGAGTGAGCGGACAAACAAGAACAGGTGCAATAGAATCCAGGGCCCCTGTAACTGCCCTATTATAGGCCTGTACTAGGTCACCTGGATCCAAACAATCTATCGGAAGATCCGATAGGTCCAGTACCACCATCAGGTCATCTGGGGACACACCCCTCAATGGGCAGTACCGGACCATCTCCGAAGAGGCTGACCTAATCGGGGCCGCTTCAAAATTGTTTCCTAATGGAGTGATGGTCAGACCATCCGAGTGGTTCCACCACCACATCAGATATCCCCATCCCCAGAAGGAACACCAGATCCAATGAGTGCCCACCAATATGGGTCGAGGAGGAAACTACCTGTGTGAAGCCCAGTGATAACATCAACTGGAGGAAGTCTTGACCAAAACGTGAGAGTTCATAGTCGACCCAAGCATTGAAGTCACCCAGAACCAACCATCTGGGGGACCCCAATGTTAGGTCGACAATGAAGTCTGCGACTTCCTGCAGGAAAACATTCCCATCACCTGGTGGACGGTATACCAGAAGTATCCTGCACCCACACCCCACCTAAGACACACTCAAAGGATCCGTGACTCCACTGGTACCTCCACCAGGCCCAATTCTGATTTAAAACAAATGGCAACACCCCGCCCTTCGATCCTGCCTCGGCGGTGTATGCAGTACCCAGCCGAACTGCTGCGGCTAATACTGGCCCAGCATTCTCATCCAGCCAGGTCTCGGTGATGCAAGCTAGTCAGCTGACCCAACAAGATCGGCTATAATAGCCGTCTTGTTTTAATAGACCTAGCATTGCACAACACCGCTCATGCAGGATGGACTCCGATGATGACGAGTGTTACCTGCTGGTAACCAGAGACATATGGTATGGGCACAAGACAGGAGAACCCTCTCCTGAGCCCATTTCGCCCAGGCGTCTCCCTGACCTCACTATCCCTATCAGCCGCTCCTTTCCATCCCCGGCCCCAGCCCCACCCCTCCTCCTCCCCTCACAATCCCCAGAGCCCTACACCTTCTATAGACTCGCGACAGAGGAGGACAGGAGAAGGACGGAGATCCCTGAGCCTGGAGGGGATATAGCCGACTGTCCTATTTTCATTCCAACACATAGTAACACAACTTAATACAAAACCCCAACAGAATATATAAATAACAAAATTTAAAATACAACATACAAATAACATATAATTATTATAACTAAGCAAAACAAAACTAACTAAAATTAAACCCTAACAAAATACTCTATCAAGGATAAAACATTCCATAACAATGTGTTACACATAAATGTATCTACCCCCTCCCACAGCGCTCTCACCATTGTAGAAAAAAAATTTTTTTTTCACCTAGACAAAACCCTTAAAATTTGGCCCAAAGTTTCAATTTCCAAAATACTAAAGGAAAAACCAAAACAAGAGTTCAAGGTCTTTTCTTCTTCTTAGTATCCACACTTTTGTGCTCTCACCACTAGTATGGCCCAAAAAACTTTAAACAGTCTTCTCTCACAAGACTGAACTAAATAGCTCAGGTTTCGGTCCTCCCAATCGCATCCCAAAGTATAATTGAAGATAACAAAAGTTCAAGTATACATCACCAAAGTAGCAGTCCACATAAATCCAGCTCCAGTAAAATCCTGCAAACATCCAGAGAAAGCATCGACCAGAAGTCCAGACTCAACCTGACCCTCGCAGCAATGAGACAGGCTGAACCACCCTTCGATGGTACCCCCCTCTCACTAAGGAAGCAAGGTTAACCCCACCGCCCTCCGGAGGCAGAGAAACTCGCTACCCTGTCCGGACCAGGAATCTGGACCATTTAATTCAAATAATCCACAACCGTCTGTTCCCAGGCGCTTCCT
Source organism: Neoceratodus forsteri (assembly GCA_016271365.2). Classification (NCBI taxonomy): domain Eukaryota; kingdom Metazoa; phylum Chordata; order Ceratodontiformes; family Ceratodontidae; genus Neoceratodus; species Neoceratodus forsteri. The sequence goes on from CM057453.1 coordinate 725,878,914, forward strand.
CCATACAGTAAGTCTAGTCACAGTATGATCCCGGTGCTTCCTCTTCCTGGTTCGGCGATAATCCTTCCCCGAATGGGAACGAACACTCCACCATGAAGCGTTCCTCCTCACAGTCCAGTCCAGCGTTCACCACAAGCACGCAAGCAGCCACCAGAACCCCAGGCCACCAGCAACCAAAATCTTCTCCACAGCACCAGAGGCAGTCAACCCAGCTCCACACGCCGCTCCCAACACACAGCCAGCAACTAACCACAAGTCCACACAGCAGCTGGAAATGACACGGCTGGGCACAATATGACTTCAGGTAGGCAAGTTCCAAATAGCTTAAGAAAATCGAGTAGTTAATGACAATTGATGAGACCGGACAACAAATAATGCGGTCCTTGACACAACAGTACAATAGCGTAACCACTTAGCGAACGAGCCAAAAGAAAAGTAAAATAAATAGATCAAACGGAGCAAAACGAAGCGCTCACAGATGGCTACCCAGCATGGCCGCCATCTTCTTTTTTGGGCCTAGACAGAGGACGCAGTGGGCGTGATCGTCCCCGTGCAGGATCTGAGTGCCGCACTTCTTTCGGCGATGTGACAGAGAAAGACATGCAATATAGATTAATACTAGAAAATAAAGAAACCCGTTAGCCGAGAAAATGGCGGTAGACTAGAAGCTAAGTTCTCTGCGAGGTACTACAGACACAGGTCAGCGGTGGGTAAGAACTGGAGGGCGGGCGTGGGGACCACCCCCTTATAGTGTCACGCTGATGTCCCGACAGGTGACGCCAGGGGCAGTCCCCTGCTATGTATTGTTAGCTAGAAGTCTGCTGTGTGGTCCTGATGCCAGGGGGCGCAGTCCTATCTGTAATGACCTATTGCAGGAACCCTCTCGAAGTAAGATACAATATTACTACGGAGAGCAATTTTTTTCTTCTCACCCTAGGGGTCCTTCAGCATCAGTAAGTGTGCGGACTATAAAGCAGTGCAGTTGGGAGGCAGGTAGAGAACCTACTTAGGGAAGAAGCTCTGCAGGACTGCCTGACAAATTTGGCATCAGTTCTTGACTGTACATCCAGACAGTAATGTTTTGTGAATGTGTATAGTCTTCCAGGTAGCTGCTTTACAGACGTTGAGCAAGGGGACGTCCCTTGCAGCTGCCACTGTGGCAGCTGTGCTCCTGGTATAGTGAGTCCTGAGGCCCTCAGGGGGCTGTTTACCAGCCTTGTCATAACAAAACTGAATACAGGAGACTATCCATTGAGAGTTCTCTTAGTGGCTGGCCTTCCTCTACCTACCTCCCCATAGGTGAGGAAAAGCTGAGTAGTGGAGCCCCTGAACTGCTTGGTGTGGTCCAAGTAGTAGGATAGGACTCTTTTCACATCCAGACCGTGGAGTCTCTGTTCTCCAGGAATGGATTTTTTGGTGAAGAAAACAGGAAGTGATCGAATGGTTAAGGTGGAACTCAGAGAACACCTTAGGCAGAAATTTCAGATTTTTTCTGAGCTCTACCTTGTCCTTGTGAAGGATAATGTAGTTAGGGTCTGTGCAGGGTGCTTGCAACTCTGAAATCCTTCTGGCAGAGGTAATGGCAAGTAGGAAGACTGTCTTCCAAGTGACATATTTTAGATGGGCCATAGCCATGGGTTCAAAAGGTGACTATGAGCTTGGCAATGCACGGGTTAAGGCTCCAAGGTGGAAAAGAAACATAGACTTTGATGGCAGTTAAGGACTGCTTGACCCACCCAGTGTGCCCATTTCCCTACCTATTGTTCACCAACAGCCTACTTCCTCCTACCCCCCACTATAATTGCCTTATGCCTGTCCCATGCACTTGAGTGCCTCCACGGTTTTTGACCCAACCTCCTCAGGAAGGCTGTTCCATGAGTCCACCACCCTCTCCATGAAAAAATGCTTCCTCGCGTTGTCCCTGAGCCATCCCCCTCTATCTTCAGATTGTGCCTTCTTGTTCTTGCACATCTTTTTCTGAAAGAGGCAACCCTCTTGGACTTTGTTGATTCCCTTGAGGTACTTGAAAGTTTCTATCATGTCCCCCCTCTCCTTGAGGGCATACATATTAAGCTCCTTTAGTCTCTCCTTGTATGGCTTCTGGTGCAAACGTTGCACCATTTTAGCTGCCCTCCTCTGGACTGCCTCCCATCCTATGTCCTTGCGGAGATGGGGTCTCCAGAAATGCATGCAGTACTCCAGATAGGGTCTCACCCAGCTGTCTGTACAAAGGGATAACAACTTCCTGTTTTCTACTGGTGATGCCTCTCCCTATGCATTCCAGTATTCCCCCAGCCCTCCTTACTGCCTTCTCAAATTGCTTGCCTATCTTTAGGGAAATGTAGCTTTAGTATTTAAACCCCCACACCAATTAACTTGATCAGCTGTTGACAGGTGACGTACAACAAGGTGTCTTCACCCAATAGTAAAATTAATGCTGCTGTCCCTTTAACTAGCACCTTTTCTGATGCTTACCCCAGAACCACAGCAGCACCATTACCTGCCTCCAAATGAAATGCAGTATTAAGCAGAATTTCTGTCTGCCTGTATTTTGGAAGAGAAGGAATCTTACTTAGGCTCTGTAGCGAAGACTGCCTGATCTTTTGCATACTGTGTGATCCTAAGCAAGTCACTTAACCTCCTTGACCTCCCAGGTCGTATCTGGAAACAAGCTTCGGCTTAGTGTGCTACTCCTGGTTAAACAATGTTCCCTCCCTTCTTCCATTTCCCAGTCCTGAATGCCAGTGAAATTTTTTATTAAAAAAAAAAAAAAAATTTGTGTAGCAATTGTATTGTTGCAAAACATTTTTGGGTAGCAGCAGGAAAAATGTGTGTACCGTTTGCAGGTAACCTTGTGTAAAACAGCTATACAACCACTTGTGTGAAATAAGATGTGTAGCAAGTGACAATTATACATAAACAATTGTGTAGCAGTCTATGTTCCCGCTTTCCACTCACCACCAGCAAATGTTTTCAGCGTCAGGCTAATAAGAGTTATAAAGTTTATCGCACCAGAGAGACAAAAATCTTCTGTTCATGCCCCCCCAACCCCCAACAGAGTACAGTACAAGGTTTCGAAAAAAATAATTTGGCAGCATATACTGTTGTGTGGGTCATGTTTTTCCATAGTGACTAAATGTTTTGGGGACACTTTAGTCAGCAAGATTTTCAAAATCCTAGTGGGAATGCAGGCAGTTGATGAATATTGTATAGGTTTTTTGCTAAACTACACCAGGTAAAATATCAGCTGCTGAACCCCACCTCACACTAGCATGTTTTGTGATGAAAGAGTATGAATGCACAGGGGTGTGCTCCACAGGCTTTGATCTGGCCCTTTGCTTTTTTAACTTAATATTTTAGAGGGACAATTCAAATAAATCAAGGTCACTGCTCAACTAATAAGGCCCTCCCTCGTTAGTAGAGCAGGACCTCCCTGTGTTCGAAGCACCATGTTTTTTCTTTTCCTCTCTGGTTTTGCTCACAATTCAAGCTAACATTCAACTGCTTAGCCTGTGGTGTGATTAATTCCTGGCTGGCCTCCCAGACTGCTGCCTTTCTGGTCACATCACAGAGCTTTCTAAATGTTCTGACCCACCAGTCGGCAGTACAGTACCCCTGAAACCAGGTACAGGGCAGTGGTTTTACCACTGTGATGCATTGGGGTTGCTAAACCAAATCTTAACTATGTGTTATATGATAATTGTTAAATGCTCAGGGATACAATCAGCCAATCAGAATGCAGGATTTCTGTAAGCCATTTTACAAGTTTTGAAGGGGGGATGGAGGGGCAGGGTCACTGGCTCAAGTTGAGAGGCCAGCACCTGCATCATATAACCAGCAGTCTCTAAAGACCAGGAAATCATCTTCTGCTGGCTATTTTCATATGTCTGTAAGTTTTAAACATAGTAACATATGAATTTTAGCCTGGAAGGATCTGTAGATTCCCCCCCCCACCACCACACACTTCATAGGGCAGGACCGACAAGTATGTTGTGCCAATCTGTACTAATGTGAAGACAAACTCTCACCTTTCTTACCTGCTATAGCTGCGGATGCCTGTAGCCATGAAAATGTAAAGCTGCATTGTTGCTGGCGCCATTTAACTGAAGCACCTCCGGCAGTTGGTGATCTGAACTGGCCATGCTGTCGATTTCGGTACAAGATCAGTGTAGGTTCCCTTACTAGGGACTGAAGGTGGAGAAAGACTTTAAAGAACTTTTTGAAAACAGGCAGAGAAAGGACTGAATGCTCTTTGCATATGGACAGGTAAGCAGAAATAGCAGCCAAGTGCAGCTTCAAGGATGAGGCCTTCAAGTGCACCAAATAGTCTAAAACAGGGGGTTCTCAAATGGTGAGGCCAGCCTCCCTTGGGAGGCCCCAACCTATTCCAGGGGAGGCTCAAGCAAGTCTGAAAAAGTACTATATTTAAATTTTGAGTTTTATATATTTTGTGTGAAGAGATGAAGCAAACTGAAAGAGGATATTAGTAGGTAAATCTTATGCATGGGTGACAAGGGAAGGCGAATGAGCCAAGGCTCATTTCAGGTGTACTCTGGGAAGGTTGGGAGTCAATACATTTCAAAGGTAACTACAAACAATCAAGAAATACACAATGAACAATAGTGCAAACAAATATGAACAACAAACTAATAATGAGAGGTGGTAATTGATCTGTTTGTAGCCTGATGGCAGAGAACAGCCCAAATACGTAGGGTTGGACATAGAAGTGCTAACAGCAATTGCAGGAAGGAGCAAAGTAATCCCTGAGAAGTTGCTTAGAGCAGGAAGGACAGGGAGAGGCAATGTATGTAGGAAGGTTATTTCATATAGAAAGGAAACAGAAAAAGTAGTCTGACCCAAGAAGGTACTGCAACAAGGGATAACAATGATTCAAGAATGAAAATAGTGGAGCAAGTACACTGGCCTGTGGGGGGAGGTGTTACAGTAAGCTGCATAACATTTATTTATTTGTTATTCAGATAATGCCTTTGAGCAGAGGAGCTTTTTTCCAAAGGTTCCACATCAGTATAAGACAAAGAACTGAATATGAGCCAAGTACTCAAAGGGGTTTCAATTTATTCATTGTGTACTGTGCAAAGTACAGTATGTTATTTTTCTTTGGGGAGGCCCAAGATTATTTCAGTTTTTGGGGGAGGCTCAAAATCTTTTTCATGGATTTGGGGAGGCTCACTGTGGCAAAGTCTGAGAACTATTGGTAAAAGATTAGGGACTGATGCTTTGAGAGGATTTATACACTGCCTTTTGCACCAGAAAGAAAATCTTTCCACTTAGCTGTGTAAGTTTTTTTGGTACTAGGTTTCTTGGCCATTCTCAGGATTTTAAGGACCTGTTCCAAATACTGGGAATCTGTGTACTCTTAACTCCTCAAGAGCCAGGTTTTGAGGTGAATAGACTGCAGATTGGGATGTTACCCTTGACTGAGGAAGTCAGAAGAGAGTGACTGAGAGGAAGCCGGATAAGCTTGCTGCAGGCCAGGGCAAGCAGGAGAGAGCACCACGACTGCCTTGGCCAGTCCAGTGCCACCAGGGTCATCGCTGCAGGCTGGGACCTTAGCTTCAGCAGTACTCTGTGTATCAGAGAGAAGGGAGGGGAGGCATCAAGGAACCTCCATGACCAATCAAGGGACAAAGCCTCTGTCGAAAGAGTCCCTAGTGCTGGGGGTCTGCAGCAGTACAGAGGAAGTTGATGATTGAGGTGAGAGGCAAACTGATCTATTTCTGGTGTGCCCCACTTCCTGAAGACTGTGGCAAGGACCTGCTTGTTCAGAGTCCACTCGTCACACCCCTGGCTGATGCAACTGAGGGCAACGTTTCACTGCCTCTGTACAGAGCACTGTAGACTTCGTGCCACCCTGCTTGATTATGTAAAACATTGCAGTGGTGTTGTCTGTTCTGATTTGCACTGAATGGCCCTTTAACTGCAGGGTAAAGGACTTCAGGGCAAGGCAGATGACTATGAGCTCTAGAAGACTGATGTGGCTTGCAGATTCCTTGCGGGTCCAGGAGCCACTGACTGAATGACCGTCCAGACGAGCTCATACCTCTCAGCATTAAAAATCATAGCACTTGCCCTCAAAAATCATAGCAAAGGGTCAAAATGTGTAGCACTTTCTTATTTTAAGCAATAATATGTCTGCAGATAGTGGGTCCCATATACTGTAGAACTTGACATTTTCACTATTTTCACTGAAGTACCTACTTGCATGAAAAATTTGCGCTAATTAGCAAGTCTAGTATTTTTTTTCCATTATAGTGAATGTAGTGATTGTGACTTCGTGCTAAAATAAATTTACACAATTATGGTTGCATTTGTGTTTGTGCTAAATTTACTTTGTGTGAAAATAACTAGTTCTACAGTAGTTGGTGATAAAGAATATTTCTGTCAACTTAGTTTAATGATTTAAGTTTGTGTGTCCAGAAATAGCTGTAACATTATGTGGAACATCAGTAAGCCTATGCAGAGCAAGGGTAAATCTGAATGTGAAAATCACAGCGCTATGCACAATTCAGAGCAGTTGAGAGGTGTGGATGAGCTCCCCATCCCAGGAGTGAGGCATCTGTGGTAATGACCTTCGTGGGAGAAGGCAGTTGAAAGTGGATTCCCACAGACAGGTTAGTAGGATCCTTCCAACAGTTCAGAGCTTGGAGTAAGGTTCTGGTGACTGGGACCAGTTTGGACAGAAAATGTCTTTTCTGGGATCAGTTAGCCTGTAGGTGGCACTGTATGTCCCTCATCTAGAACCTGACTCCTGGAACAACCACTGTCATTGACGCCATGTGTGCCAGGAGCTTTAGAAAGTGTCTGACTGGCCTGGCCCAAGACAAAAGAGTTTGCCAGTGACATGAAATGTTTCATCCTGTCTGCCAGGAGGAAGGCCCTGCTTTGCTCCAATAAAAGTCAGGAGCCGAGTTGGGGTCAGATTGGGACTTCTTTTTGTTTATAAGGAAGCCCAGAGACTGCAAAGTTTGCTTTGTTTTGCAGAGGGGCTTCAACTTTCAGAAGAGTCTTGCTCACCAGGAGCCAGTCGACCAAATGTGGGAAGATTGAAATGCCGTTATCTGAAATAAGCTGCCACCACAGCTAGGCACTTGATGAATACTCTTGGAGATGAAGAAAAGGCCGAAGGGCATGGCTGCAAACTGGTAGTGCCCTGATGGCAGCCTGAACCTTAGGAATAGTCTGTAGGATTGCCTTATTGTGATATCAAAATAGGCGTCCTTGAGATCCAGGGAGACTAGCCAGTCTCCTTGCTGAAGAAAACGAATCACTGTTGTGAGAGTGACCATTTTGAATTTTGGTTCGAGTAAGAGCCTGTTCAGATGCCTGAGGTCGAGGATAAGTCACCATTCCTCATTTTTCTTTTCCGTAAGGAAGTATCTGGATTAGAGACCTTTGCCTCTCTGAGCAGGAGGAACTTTTTCTATTGCCTTTGCTGCTATCAGCTTCTGTACTTCCAGGTCCGGAAGAAGTCCCTCTCTAGAAGTTTGGGGTTTTGACAGGAATGAGAGATGAAAACTTTCCGAACTGAAGGGGTAGGCCCCTTTCCATCTCCAGAACCCACTTGTCTGAAGTAATGAGGGTCCAGGACTGGAGGTAGTGGGAGAGCCTGCCCCCTACTGGTAGAGGGGAGGTGACCTGGACACTGGAATCAGGGCTTAGACTGTGTTGCAGGAGCAGGGGTGGAGGTACCCCTCCTTTACCCTCTCCTGCCTCTTCCTCTGTAGAAACCTCTCATTTGTGTATAGCCCACAGGCATAGGATATGGAAAGAAGGGTCTAGGGAAGTAACCCCTGCCCTTATTCCCTTTGTTCTGAGCTTTTTCGTTAGTAGGAGTCTTCCTTCTGGCCGTATTACTCTATTAGGCTGTTTTGTACTAGTCCACCTTCTTCATGTATGCCTCCGTTCTATCACCAAAGAGGGGGTTCTGGTCACAGGGGAAGTCCATAGCTTTGGGCTGGGTGTCCTGTGACAGGTTGGTTGTTCTTAACCAAGAGAAGCGCCCGAGGGAGATTACTTGGGCCATAACCCTGGAGGCTGCAACACTGCTGTCTGCTGCCATTTGGAACTGAAACTCGGTAGCTTCCAAGGCAGTTTTTGCTGTTTCTATTACATCCTGGGCCATAGTGTCTGGCTTATGCTGGGCAATAGCCAGGACAGAATTCCAAAGAGCCTTCTGGTACTCCGTAGTAAAAGCCAGGTAGGAAAAAAGGCACAGGAGAAGAAAGGCTGAAGTACAGGATTTTTTTGCCATGAAGTCAAGTCTCCTAGGCTCCTTCTCAGGGAGCCGAGAGGAGAGAGGGACATTAGTCTTATTACAAGCTGCCTGCTGTACTACTCCTTCATGACTAGGATGCACATACAGGAAAGTCAGTGTCAGTCCTGGACAGCTGATACTTGTCTATTTTTTTGTCCACTCCAGACAGGGAAGTAGGGGTCTGGAGTAGCTTCACAGTGTTTTTTTTCTGAATGCCTTATATATAGTGAGGACCACCTTTTTTGGAGGTGGGGGAAGAGACCCATCATGTCTCTGTAATCTTCATCCTTATCACCCTGTGTGGACTCCTGTGAGGGGAGATCCAGGGTGTCACTCATATGCTGTAAGAAGGTTAGTATCGAGGAAGCATCCTCCTGATCACTGGGGGAAGCTCCAAAGTTTGGATCAGGGGAAACATCAGGCCCCAAGGGATTCCCTCCCATCATCATCTGGACCATAGTAACCCTCATCCTCTCCAAGAAAGTCACCTGCATTAGAGGGAGCTGCACTGGGGGGCTGATTAGCAGTGGCAGGGGTATAAAAAATTGGCCCCATGCCCTGCAGAGTCTGGTAGAGATACCAGGCTTTAGTCATTTCTTCAACAGAGGGTAAAACCCCTGGTAAGTCTGGGGGATTATGCCCCTGAGGCTCAATGCTTTTGGTTTTGTCTTTATGCGTCTTGCCTACAGATGACTCTCCATGCTTAGTAGTGGGAGGGAAAATGGCATGTGTTTCTTTATAAGGCTTCTTGGCAGGCATTTCATCAGTGACCTGGTCCGATTTTCTTTTAGTAGTTGGCACTTTGTAAGTGCGCTTGGAAGACTTAAGCTTAAAAGGCACTTCATCAGAACATTTGTTTCCATTTTTTTTTCTTTAGATGCTTCTTCATCAGTACCTTTATTGCTACTGTTTTCAGGTTTAGAAGGTACTTCACCAGCACTCTGGACAGCCTTTATTTTTAGAAGGCCCCTCATCGGTAGCCTTAGTGGCCATCACTCAACCTTTTTGTACAATTTTTTTTTTTTTTTTTTTTTTTTTTTTTAAGAGTTGTTGAACGAAATCAGGAGCAAAGTGAACAGTAATGAGCTGGACCTATGCACTGTTAACACAGGTCGTGGGTATCAGCTTTGCCCACAATTCTGTGGCACTCTATACAATTTTCAAAACCTGGGGATCCAGTTCTCTTTTTTGGTTTTCTGACATGCCAATTTGTCAGAAATGCTGAAATTATTGTTTCCCAATACGGAAGAATTGAAAAAACGGTCGGTTCCCTTGCAGTAAAGAACCGAGATTTAAAACAGCAAAAACGTGAAGAAAAAGTAGGAAAAATAGCTGCTCCTGGTAAAATAAGAGAACCACTGTTAAAATAAACTTAAGAACTGTCAAAAACTATAAACGCAGCAAAGTTTTACCTCAGGAAAAGGGAACCGTGGGGAACAGAAGGGGAAAACGTGGTTCCCAGGCACTGGTTGGAAACCACTAAAAACCTCTTCTAACAATAAAAAATAACAAAATACTCACCGTTTCAGCACAAAAGTAAAGTTTTAGGGCCAAAAAAGTGGTTTTCTCAAGATGAGAGACAGCACTTCCGAGGCAGTGTTTCTCAGTCAGAGAAAAAAATTGTGGTGCCCTCTGGCCAGGCTCCTCTCAGCACACCTTCCAACTCTCTCCTGATTGGCTAATTCACCTAGTTGATTATCGTAGTCTCCACCTCCGAGGCAGTTCAACCTAGTCAGCTTGCTGTACACGGTTACAAACTTTGCTCTGCTCGGGGCTGCTGTGCCCATTCATTTCTATAGCAAACGGCCGAAATGTTATGCCCGCCCCCCAAACCTTAACTTTACAGACCTTCCTCCACGGCCCCTGGTAGCTCCGCCCCCACTCATGCTCCATTGGGTACCTGTTTTGGGACCCCCATCTTTAGTCACCACCTCCCACCCCTGGCTGCCTGGCCTTCCTGGCTGTATCCTCACTTCCCACTGATCCAGCTACTGCTCTTCTGCCCCCTTCTCCTAGCCCCGCCAGCCTGTCTTAACCCCCTTCCTCCACCTACCCCGAATCCTACCTTAATCATGTGCCTCCACTGTTCTCTACCCCCTATTCTATTTCTTCTTGCCTGTCTTCCTCCCCTACTGCATTGTGCACGCCCCAAAAGCCTGCTTTCCCTCCCTCCCCCACAGCTTCCACATTGCTACATCCTTCCTCCACATAGGCATGCTGCACACTGGTCACTGCCCCTTGCCCAGGGTCCATCGTCCGCTATGAAACTGTCCTACACCCACACTGGTCCAAGCCCTCCACTCTGGTCCCCCCTGTCTATGCTTACCCTCTCCACTGTTGTCAATGCTAGCAGACGAAAGCATTCCCTTAAAGAAATATGCCGCAGCTCCTTGAGGCTAGTCCTCCTCCTCCTCCTAATGCTGTCAGGCAACATGCACCCAAACCCTAGCCCATTCTGCTCTAAAGCCACTAATCTGAGTAAGCCTTCGGGTGCCCTCTCATTCATATCAATCAACATCTGCAGCCTCCTTCCTAAAATGGATGGCCCTACAGGCCTTCACCAGCCAACACTGCCCTGACATCCTGGCAGTTGTCGAAACCTGGCTCACACCATCAGAACCGGACCATGCAATCAGCCTTACTAGCTACAACGTCATTAGACTGGATCGCCTCTCCAAAAGAGGCGGGGGCTGTGCTCTCTACCTAAAAGACTCCATAGAGGGACACCACATCATTACCTCACTCCAACCCACAACTGCTCAGATACTGCCAGTGAGAATCCTCCTCGGAGCCCAAAACAAAACCCTCACTGTTGCCACCATCTACATCCCTCCCAAAGAACAGGGAACTGGTGTAACAGCTGTTCTTGACTTTGTAAAGTCACTCCCACCGGACACCGAATCCATCCTCCTAGACGACTTCAACATCAACTGGCCTGCGGCCGATGCTGGTGCACACAGGGATACCGTTGCTGCGGTGAACCTCACACAAATAGTTGACTCACCAACCAGGAAAAATTATAGGACCGGCACCAGCACACTCTTGAATTGGATCCTTACCAGTCACCCATCGCGGATATCTAACACTAATGTCCTCCCTGACTCTCTCAGCGACCATTTCCCTGTTAGCTGCAACTGGTCAAATAAAATTTTTCAAACAACTGCTAAAAACTATTACCAACAGGGTTCTACCCAGTGGTCACCTTCCTCGACTCAAATCCCACCTCCTCCATCAAGACTGGTCCACTATCTTCAATGCAACCTATGTAAACACTGCCCTTGACCACTTCATAAACATCTTCACTGTGGCCTGTGACACGTATGCTCCTATTAAGAAACACAAAGTCAAATCACTCAGTAACCCTTGGCTCACAGGTAACCTCCTCAGGATGCTAAAAACAAGAGACCACCTATGGGAGCTTGCCAGAAACTCTGGAAGGCAAAACGACATCCAAAACTATAAACGTGCCCACAATGACTGCACCAAAACCATCCCACAAATGAAGTCCGCCTACTATAAGCATACCCTCACAAACACCTGGGGCAATGGTTGGGAATTCTGGAAGAAAATAAAGGAACTCACCGGGAATCCACCCAAAACGTCCCCCATCAATACTCAGCATCAACGGAACCACAACCCTCAACCCAAAAACCATTGTGGATACCTTTAACAAAGCCTTTACCGACCTCAGCGCTGTCCTACCCCAGGACTACTTCAAAGATGGTGAAGCCCTCTGTCTGCAAAGAACACTACTCCCACCAGCTCCCCCCCGCGTCTACTTCAAAGCAGTCAAGGCTTACCAAGTACGCAAATATGTTACCAAAGCCCTTGGTAAATCAAGATTCAGTAATGACTCCCTCGATCTCAAAATCCTGTGTCTCACACTTGATGAAGTGTGTAGTCCTCTGACCAGAATTTTCAGCCTCTCTCTCAGTCTTAGCCAGTTCCTGGACAGATGGATATCTGCCACTGTCACACCAATCCATAAAAGTGGTGACAAAATGGTCCACGATAACTACAGATCTATCTCCCTACTACCCCCACTCTCCAAGGCACTAGAACGCATCGTCTCAGACCAGCTCACAGAATACCTGGATACGTACAACATCCTGTGCATGCAACAACACGGGTTCCGCAAAGGTCACAGCACCTCCACAGCCCTACTTGAATTCACCGGCGCAATCCACAACGCACTTGACTCCGGTGAACTACTAGGCTCAATCTACATTGACTTAACTAAAGCCTTCGACACCGTCAATCACTGCCTCCTGCTTGTCCAGCTTCAGAACACTGGGCTGTCAACAGACTCCATTGGCTGGTTTAAGAGCTACCTTGAAGAACAGTCCCAAATAGTAAGAATCGCTGATACACTCTCGGACCCGAGACCGGTCCGCTCGGGAGTCCTCCAGGGTTCCATTCTGGGACCCCTCCTCTTCAGCCTATTCTTAAACTCACTACCGGACAGCTGCCCAGAACAAATATCTCTCTATGCCGACGATGCTGTGATCCTCACCTCGGACCCTGATCTAATCCAATTACAAAATAAACTTCAGCGAGCCTTCTCCTCCATCGAATAATGGTTCCTAAATCATAAACTGTTTCTCAATCAGAAAAAAAAACAAGTCTATGGTCTTCTGCAGCCCCCACAACAAAAACAAACAAATCCACCTCTCCATTGCAACTGAACAAGGAGCCATCCTAGAGCAAACACAATCGTTCAAGTACCTCGGCATCACCCTTGATCCCCACCTCTCATATGCTGTCCATATCAGCAATGTTGCAAAGTCTGCCAATGCGAGGTTAGGCATATTATTTCAGCACAGGAAACACCTAATCTCAGAAGCATTGTCAGTGGCCGTCCAAAGCTCCATCGTCAGCATCATAGACTATGGTCTTATCATATATGAGTCTGCAACTACCACTGCTCTCAAATGTATCGTGACCTCCCTGAATAAGGCCTGTTGTTTCATGACTGGCTCACATCACCATACCCACACACGTGACCTTTATTCCCAATCTGGATGGCTTCAACTGGACAAACGCATAAAATACCAAATCTGCATCACGGCCAAGAAAATTAAAATGGGGCTTGCCCCATCTGGTGTCTGTGCCCTCCTTAAGCCTAGACATAGGAACATCACTACAAGGAGATCCAATTCCTGTCTACTACATATCCCACGATGTTGCATGACCCAAGGACAAAGATCATTTGCCTATCGGGCACCCAACTGGCTCAAATCTCTTGGCAGCAACATAGCGACCGCTCCAGCACTCGGCCTCTTCAAGTCCAAAGTTGCGTCTCTCACTGCTTGTATCTTGTGACTGCCCATCTTAACATTTCCACCGTTCCAGCTGCACATGCCCCAGCACCCAGCACTTACAATCAGTCTTTGCACCCCTAGCACCTTACCTGTCATACTCCCTCGACAAGGCCCCCTGGCTGCACTGTCTCCCGCCCTCACCCACCTCCCCCATCTCCACTCCTGCCCCAACCACCTCCGTACTCCCCTTACCCCTGCACTCCCCGATCTCCTAGTCTTTGTACTGGTTATTACATGTCTGTAAGTCAATGACTGTTTGTAACTAAAAATGAAGACCGTTGCACACGCTGACATGGAACCTTTTTAAAACAGCCTCAGCTCAAAGGTATTGTAATCCTAGACTGAAATAAATAAATAAAAACTGATGCCAAAGGACCCCTTGGATGAGAACCACAGTTACAGGTAACCTATTTTTCGAGGGACATTGATATGGTGCACTATCCACACTTCTGGCAAACTCCTAGCAGTTCTCTGGGAAGAGGAGGCAAGGCGCAGACCCCTTATTTAAGGAACAGAGATTGGAAAACTGAGGCCCCAATACCAGCATCCTGGCTTGACTCAAGGCCAATGTGGTAGTGGAAGATGAAGGTGTGTCCCGACTTCCAGGTAGCAGCCTTGCAGATCTCCTGGATAGGGATCTCCCAGGAAGCACCCACTGAGGCAGTGGTATGTTTGGTGGAATAAGCCTGAACCCTCACGGGAGGCTCCCTACCAGCCAACCTATAGCAGAGGTTGATTCAGGACACAATCCATCTGCCATATGTCCGCTTAGCTGCTGGTCTGCCAGGTCTTCAGGGTAGGTAACCAACAGCTGTCAAACCTCACCCGAACTCCAGTCGTACGCCCTTTATAATAAGTGAGCATTTAACTCAGGTTCAACATATGGAGCCTGTGCTCGGCCTCCAAGGTTTGAGTGGTGAAATACACTTGGAGACGCATCATCTGGTTAAGGTGAAACAACCTTCGGGAGGAACTTCAGGTTGGGGCAGAGGACAACTTTGTCCTTGTGGAAGATCAGATAGGGAGAATCCACCGAAAAGTGCCTGGAGCTCACTGACCCCTCTGGCGGAGGTGATAGTCACCAAGAAGGCAGTCTTCCACAACAGGTGGCAGATGTGATACCTGTGCATGGGTTCGAATGGCTTGCCCATGAGCACTGCCAAAGCCAGCAACAAGTCCCAAGGTGGTGGTGGCTCACGCACAAGTGGGAACAAGCGGTCAAGGCCTTTGAAAAGCACCCGACAACCTTTTTTCTGCACCACCATTGGCATACCTGCCAGCGTCCAGTATGCCAAGATGGCTGCTAGGTGCACCCTAAGGGTCATCGACTGGAGGCCCAACTGGGAGAGGGACCACAAGTATTCTAGAATGCTCGCCAATGGGCAGGGCAAGGGGTTTAGATTCTTGCCCTGACACCAAATGGAAAATCTCTTCCATCTGAAGGCGTAGCACTGGCGAGTCGACTGATTCCCAGAGGTCTCCATGACATGACAGACCTCATCAGAAAGACCCAAAGCTTGGAACTCTAGCCCCTCAGGAACCAAGCTGCCAGGTGCGGGGATCCAAGGTTCAGGTGGAGAGGCAATCTCCACGGGGGCCTGCTGCTGAGGAGACTGGGGTACCCAAACTGGTGAGGTCAGTCTGGGGCCACCAGGATCATCCAGGCATTTGTCCCTCTGCACCTTGCAGAACACCTTGTGAACTGGCAGAAGGTGTAGAGGAGACCTTGAGTCCAGGGTCTTGCAAAGGCATCCCCCATCAGAGTTCCGCACTGAGGAGGGCGGGCACAAAACAGCCTCTGTTTTGCATTCTCCCGGGAGGCAAATAGGCTGATCAGAGAAGAGACCCAAAGGAAGAACAGGTGATCAACTACCTCCTGGTGATGGGACCATTCCTGGGATGCCTCACTCACTTGGCTGTGGGCATCTGCCAGCTGGCTGGACATGCCGGCCACGTGAATCACCAGAAGGTCGGCGTCCAGAATGCAGATGAGGGCCCAGGTGCGGAGGGCTTCCCAGCCCAATGGAAGGGAATGCATCCTGTCCTGCTTGCTGAAGTAGAACATGGTGGTCGTGTTACCTGTGTGGACCTGGACCACCTGACTCCACACTACAGGAGCAAAAGCCATCAGAGCAAAGTGCACTGCCTGAAACTCCAGCAGGTTGATCTGGCATCGGTACTCCTTGGGTTTTCCAGAGCCTCTGTGCTCTGAGGATCCCTACGTGTGCTACCTATCCTGACAGAGAGGCATTGGTCGTGAGAGTGACCATCAGCTCTAGGCATACAAACAGGACTCATTCCTGCAGGTGGGCCAGGACAATCCACTACTGGATGGCATCAGACATCAGCTGAGTCACCCTGATCGGATGGTCCAGGTGTCCGAGGTGGCAGACCACTGGTAAGCCAGGTCCCACTGCAGGGGATGCATTCGCTAGTGGGACCAACGGACCACGCTGGTGCAAGCCGCTATGTGCCTCAAGAGGAGCAGGAAGTCCTGGGCAAGGTGCATGTGCCCAACCTAAAATAAGTAGGCAAAGGAGGCAAGGTCCTCCACTCTGGCCCGAATGGAGTCGAGCTCTGCCCCGATGAAGTGAATCAAATGGACGGGGATGAATTTCGACTTGGCCGTGTTGACCAAGAGGCCTAAGGCTGAGCAGATCTGGAGGACCAGGTCTTTGGACCACTATACTTCCACCTTAGAAGTAACCCGCAATCAGCCAGTCATCCAGGTAGGGGTAAACCTGGACACCTCGGCTCTGCAGGAAGGCTACTACCACTGCAATGCATTTGGTTAAGAACCCAGGGGCCGAGGAGAGTCTGAATGGCACTGTTAGGAACTCATACAGAGTCCCCTCCAAGCGGAACCGCAAAAGCCGCCAATGGAACTGATGGATGAGGATGTGGAAGAAGGTGTCCTGAAGGTCCAGGGAGCAGAATCATGTCCTGCTCTATGAACAGAATGATCAGATTCAGAGTGACCATTCAAAATTTGTGCGGCCTCAGACACTTGCTGAGGTCATGCGGATCCAGTATGGGGTGCCAACTCCCCGTCCTTTTCATAACCAGAATGTATCTGGAAACGAACCCCAGACTGACTGTGGAGGCAGGGTCTCAGAACACAATGTCCTTTTGCAGGAGCTGCACGATGTCCTCCTGGAGGGCAGACAGCATGTTCATGGGCACCACGTCTCCACATGGGGCATGGGTTCAGCTGGGCAGGAGATCCTCAAATTCCAAAGGTAATCCCCGACCTACCACTTTGAATACTCATTGATCCTTGGTGATAAGGGACCAAGCAGAAGTGAAATGGCAGAGTGGGCCCCTTACAAGAGGTCCCAAACAAGGCTGGACAGGTGGGAGGGGTACACCCCCAACCTGTCAATGGGCAGACTTGAAGGTGGCTCAAGAGCCGGTAGCTGGTGAGGGCTCTGAACCCCAGCCTCCAAGCCTTCTAGCACCAGCAGGGGCTAGCTTGGACCGCCAGGCTTGATGATGCTGCCTTGGCTGGGGCTGCTGTGGGCAAGAAGCGAGTGCAAAGTGGTGCAGAAACTGAAAGGGGCTTCTTTTGCCATTTCCCCCTTAACATCCTTCTGGGAGGACGCAACAGAGTCCAAGGTGGCACAGGACTTCTCAGTGCACGTGAGATGCCCATCAACCTCGGGACCGAAAAATCAGTACCGAAGAAGGGGATATCCATCAACTTATGCAGAGTGTTGTCTGTAAAGGTCGATGGCCTCTGCCACGCTCGGCACCTCATGGCCATCACTGTGGCCATGGACCTGGCACAGAAATCTCTAATGTCCAAGACCATCTGGAGCTGTCTGGCCGTGGCTCAACCCTGATCCTGGATCATTTTAATGGCCAGCTGAAGATCAGCGGGATGGCTGGGAATAACATGCTTAAAGGTACCCAAAAGGGTGTGGGAGAAGTTGGCCATCATAACCATGGCACTGGCCTGCCAAAAACCAAGGGACGAAGCTGCACAGACTTTCTTCACTCTGTGGTCGATCTTCTTGGACCCTTTATTGGGGGACTCGTCAGCATCCCAAATGTTGCCCGAGCACCTAAAGACAGAGTCCGTGACAAAACCTTCAGCTGTAGGATGATCGGTGAATCTGGACAAGGACCCAGTAGAGACTACATCCCCGTGGACCACATGGGCTGAGGGAGATGAGCAAGAGGCCGGGCGCTGCCACAGCTCCAAGGTCGGGCCAGGATGGCCTTCGCCACAGGAATGGCAATGCTGGGAGAGTCATCCTGTTCCAAGATGTCTGTGAGGGAATACCTCACCCGCTTCTGGACTGGTTCCAGCAGGATCCCCATAGATTCAGAGATCAGACAGAGCAAAGCCCCAAAGGAAGAGGGTCCAGGCTCTGAGGCAACTTCCCCACTGGACTCCCGGTCGAATCCCGGAGTACGAGAAGACTGCATGGAGGAGCTTTTCGAATCCAAGGGTTCCTCGAGTACTGCCGACCCCATATCCATGCTGACAACACGAGGCTTGCCTGGAGAAATCTGCACTGAGATCCTCCTGGGGAGGCCCATGGCAGGGCATGCCATCTTTGGCGGGGTGCCCACCAAGGGCTGTGGGCGTGGTGGCTCCATCCGAATGGGAGGAGAGGTTGGCATTGGCGGTGTCGGGGGAAGGGGAATCGGCACCAGCTGAGGAACTGGCGACCAAGGAAGTGCCAAAATCGGCTGTGGAGCGCGGCAATTAGCCAAGAATCCATTGCTGTCACGTGAGCTTTGCATCTGTGCCGCATTTTATGGTGGAGACATTCCTCGCCTCAAGACGACGAAGAGTATCTGCGGTGTCTCTTGGCTAAAGACAGAGGGCAGAACTGCTGAGAATGATGAAGTCCCGGGATCTCAATCTGGAGAAAGATCAGGACCTCGACCTAGACCGTCAATGACTCAAGATGACAGAGAAGCAAAGCAGGGGCAGGCAAAAGATGCCTTGGAGCCCCGGAGGGGTTAGGCTCCCGGTGGAGAGACTGTTGGCTCAGTAGAATGAACTGGCCCCTCTTGAGTGAGTGCAACCAGAACTGAGGTTTTGGATAAGGAGTCATCTCCTTTGTCTGGCGACAATGAGTCGACTGGGATAGGAAAAATCTCGACCGTCTGGTCAACCTGCATCCTAGCCAACAAGCCCGATGGAGTTTCTGTGAGGCTAGCCGGCCTGGACTTGAGAAGAAGCGTCGGCCAAAGACGAAGGTTCGACGGCTGTTGAACCCGCAAAATTGGGAACAAGAGAAACAGGGCCTATTTTTTAGCTTTGTCCTGCTTAGACTCTCAGAGGGCTTCCTCCGAGAGCAGGAAGTGACTGACACAAGTCCCAGAATGCCCCTGTGAAGGAGGTGCCCAAGCCCGCCAAACCCAAGGCGGACGCCAAAGTGGCCTGGGCCACCTCTTTGAAAGCAGTGAGTTGTGCAGCGGAACCGGCGACCGCTAATACCACCCTACGGGCCTCTTTGGATTTGACCGAGGGGTCAGTTTCATTTGGGTGGCCTAACACAAGGTGGGCATAATGGTCCTCCAAAGTGGAGGGCTGAAGGGTTTGGCACAGACTGCATACCTGCGGGTCATGCTCAAGCCCTAGGCAGTAAACGTATAAGGACCGTGGGTCGGTACCCGACATCTCCTGATTGCAGAACAAGCAACTCTTGAAGCTGGGACTGGCTTTAGCTTCCTCTTGTTACATGTCGTAGCATAGAACGTTGAATTTCGAAAGTCTTGAAGACCAAAAAAAAAAAACACAAAGTCAGGACGTTAGGGCCTCCACCTAGCGCGGAGCTGCGATGAAGGGAACCCGAAGCTTCCAGCAGAAAGGAAGATCTGACATCATGGGGTGGTGCCAAGGAGGTTACCATCCAGGTGGGTGGGAGGAGCTAGCCTGAAGATCTTCCAGACAGCTCTTAAAGGGACAGGATCCTGCCAGAAGTGTAGATAGTACACCATACCCACATCCCTAGAAAAGAAAGTTCTAAAATAAATTCAGAAGCAGCAGCGTTAGTGAATACTTGCACAACTGCGACAGTGTTCTTCAGCATCGGTGGACCACCAAGTGGTTGATGACATGAGAAAGAACTGAGGCATGCTGTGGACACCTACATTATACAGGGGCCAACGAGGCAAGTTAACGTGAGCAGGTCCAGCCTTCAAATATTTCTAGGTGGTCTAGATGCCTACAACTTACAGTTCCATGATGTAGCCCATGGAGGGAGATATCCTCAAAGAAAATCTTGCATTTGAGCATGAACTGATTCAGATCCTGCAGATCCAGCATAAGGTGCCAGCCTTCTGTCTGTGTTGGAACCAGGAAATAGTTGGACACATACTCCTGAGTGACCAGGGCATCTGGAACATAGGCTATTGCCCAGCGCTCTTGGTATAGATGTGTCCTTTGATACCCAGGACTCCTGAGGAGCCTGGAGTCAGTACGGCAAGATAGCCATGAAATCCAGAGGCAACCCTTTGCCCACCATTTCAAGCACCCACCTATCTAAGGTAATGGCGGATCATTGTAGCAAGAAGTGGTGCAACCGATCCCTGACCAGGAGGAGCTGGTACAGGGGACTGAATAGGAGGGGGGAATGACACCCCACAATCCATTACTGCGCAGCCCTGGAGGGAGCTCCAGCCGTAGGGCTATGGAGAAACCACCACCTCTGCCACCCCTTCTTTTTTGGCCCGAGCTGCAAAACTTGGATTTCTGACGCCAGTGCTGAAAGTGTCCCACTGGGGCTGCTACTGAGGCTGCTGTGGCTAAAAAGGACAGATACTGAAAGGCCTTCTTTCTTAGGTTTCTGGGATGAAGCCACAAAATCAAGGCTAGCACTGGAATTCTCAACTGGCGTGAGATGGCTGTCCACACCAGAGCCAAAGAGTCAGTGCTCAAGAAGGGGACATTGGCCAGTTTATGCCGAGTTTCTGCCGTAAAGGTGGAAAGCCTTAGTCAGGCACTACGATGCATGGTGATGACCACTGCCATGGCACAGTCACTGGAGCTGCCTATGTCCAAAGCCATCTGAAGCTGATTAGCCAGTGACTTACCCTGCTCTCTATCTTCACAAGCAACTGTTTGTTGGCAGAAGATGGGGAGGAGGTCCCTTAACAGAATGGCGAAAGCCTGCCATCACATTAACACAGCTGGCCTGATGGAGGCCCAGCAACAAAGCAGAATACACTTTTTCAGCTGTGTGGTCAATCTTGTTGGACTCTCTGTCTGCAGGCTTGTTCACATCTCCGTGGTCACCCAATTTATGGAAGGCAGAGTCAAAATCAAGCCCTCAGTGGAGAGTTGGTTGGAGAACCCAGAAAGGGAGCCTGCTTGGACAGTGTACATGTGGGCCATACGAGTGGAGGATGCTGGGCAGGATACTGAAAACTGCCAAAGCTCCAAGGCCGGTCAAAAGGTAGCCTCAACCACAGAGAAGGCAACCCCAAAGGAGGTGTCCTTGTCCAGTGTTATCAGTAAATGGGTATTTGGCCTACTTCTGAACTGGCTCCATGGTCACATTCATGGACTCCAATATAGGTCAGATCAAAGCCCCAAAAGACACCAGACCATGGCTGATGGTCAACTCGACTGAGTCCTGGTTGAACATGCGAGACCTGAAGGAGGTCACGGATGACTCATCTTTGGAGTTGTTGGAGGATTCCTCGAACACAGTCTTCAAATGTCTGCCAAGATAGACCACCCTAGTATCCTCAGACTGGGTGTTCTCTACCAACTGCTGGGTTGGCAAGCCAGCCACAGCACAAGATTCCTTGGCTGGAGCCCTGAACAGGGGCTGTGGTGGAGATGGCTCCACCCAATGTGAAAGAGAAGCAGACATGGAAGAGCCTGCTGAGAAGTGTGGACCAATATGGAAACAAGTGGGATAGACCAAGGAACTGATGGTCCAAGGGGCAGAGCCCTTCCCCTTCCCAGTAACGGTCCATTGTTGCCAAAGCAGCTCCTGGAAGCAGCAAGTCATTTTTTGATGCCTCGCCTCACCTAAGGACAAAGAGTGTGGATGGAGACGCCTCCCAATCCAGTGGGATAGAGAGCATGAGTGGCTCTTCAACCTCGACCGTTGACCCAAGGGTCAATGTCAAAGAATGTCCTCCGGTAGGGACTGGTATAAACAACCTGCCTCAGCAGGTTAAGCAGTACAGGCTTCACAGGCATGATCACCGGTGTAGGCTGCTCCCAAAGTGACCCACCCAAGGTAATTAACTGAGCAACGCCTTCTGAAGTGGGGACATGAGAATCAGGGTCTGGAAGATTGACTCCTCAATCTGCTATGACAGCCAGTCGACAGGCTTAAGAAAGATCTCGACCACCTACTTAATCAAAGTTGAGGTTGACAGGCCAGACGGGGTTACTGTGGAGCCCTTGACTGTACTATTGACCATTGGGAGTGCAACCAAGGCCGGGCGATTGGGAGAGTCAGAGTAGAAAGAGTGTGATCATTCATTCCCGATTCCATGACTTGCAATGTTTTTTTTGTGTTTTCTTCTATGGTGAGAAGGGCTCTCCCTGAAGGTCTGGAGGGCCAGGCAGAGAATGACCCTCCGACTCTGGCCCCAGCCGGGAAAAGTGCAAAAACTGACAAGTAACTCACTCCAGCCGTCATCAGTCTTCTTCCATGAATGATAGCCAAGCAGCTGACCCAGCAGCCGATGAAGCCTTTGTGCAGTCTTCTGACCAACCAAATGCCAATCAAGTCTTCCGGCCTTCAACAGATGAAGGTAGCATGGCCAGGCACAAACTGCAGCTCTTGACATTTTGTTGAACACCCAGGCAGTAGAAGCATGAATTTGTAAAGGTCCATGGTCGACATTTTCTGCTTGCATCAGGTGCAGAACTTAAACTCCAATCTTTTGCTCTCCATCATCAAGCATGATCATGAAGTAGAGCAACTTGTAGTGGAAATATTGACTTGAAATGTCCAAGACCTGCCAATAAAGTGTTAGAACAACTAGAAATCCTTCAACACTGCAGAAACGAGAAGGAGGAGACCTTTCCTCTCCAGTGGAAAGACAAATCTGATGTCACGGGGCAAAACAGGTGGATATACCATCAGGGTGGTGGTAGTAGCTTAGCTTGAAAACTTCCAAGGACTCTGCTGTCCACAGCATATCTGCTGGAATGTGGGCAATGAACTGAATCCTTTTTATATTAGAACTTCTGTTTCTGATGCCAGTGCTGAAACTGCTGCTGAGGTTGCTGTAGCTGAAAGGCCTTTTTCATAGACTAAAGTGGCTCAGACTCTATCTTGAACAAAGTCACAGAATCCAGGGTGGCACTGTACTCTTCAGTGCAGGTGAGATGTCCTTAGAGGCCAGGGCCAGAGAGTCAGTGCCCAGGAATGGGACATAATCCAGCTTATGCTATGTGTCCAGCGTAACACTAGAGTGCTCTAGCCAGACCTTACATTGCATGGACATGACCAAGTCACAGAAATGGCGAAGTAATCACCCATGTTCAAAGCTGTCTGGATCTGGTGTTTAGCCAGCATGCAGCCAAGGCCTTGCACCTGTTGGACAACGACCTACTCGTCGACCAACAGCAAAGGCAGGAGGTTCCCAACCATCTGAAACAGTAAGTGGCCAAAGTAAGTCATTATAATGGCATAACAGGGCCTGCCTGAGACCCGAGGAGGCAATATAGACCTTGTTGATTGCATAATCCAATTTCTTGGATTCCGGGCAGCTTATTCACACCCCCTTGGCCTTTCAACTTCTGAAAGGCCGAGTCAGAAATCAAACCCTTCATGGAAGGTGGTCAGAGAACCCATATTGCAAACTTGCAGATCATCCAGGAGGGGATGCCAGGCAGGATGCTGTATGCTGCCAAAGCTCCACAGCCAGTCCCAATATGACCTCTGCCACTGGGAAGGTGACCCTGGAGAACAGTTACTGTCCAGGATATCGGTTAATGGGTATTTAGCCTGCTTCTGAACCGGCTCAAAAGCCACCTCCATGGAATCTGACATCAGCTGGAGCAATGTTCCAAAGGAAGTCGAGCCAAAATACACCAATCTAGCATATGAGGAGTCTCAGTTGAAGAGCTGGGTTCTGCTGGAGGTCACTGTTGACTTGTTTTCAGAGTCCAATGTCTCCTCAAACACTGCCCTGGACCTTTTCTTGAATCCGTGGAAAAATCCAGAGCCCTGGGTGACCTCAACGGATAGACAGCATGATAGGCTTGTAGCAGGCAGGACTCCTTGCTAGAGGCCCAAAACTGCAGTTTTGGAGGAGGGGGCTCCACCTTCAGTGGAGGAGAAGCTGACATCATGGTCTGCTGGGTCACAGGTAGGGGAACATCCGGAGGAGGCCAAAGGACAGTCTCCCTGACAGGTAGGGGAACATCCGGAGGAGGCCAAGGGAGAGTCTCCCTGCACCCCCCCCCCCCACTGAAGACCACTGCTACCACAGCAAGTTTTCATTTTTTTGATGAAGACGGCATCAATCTGCCCCTGAGGATGACAAGCCTGATGAGTGCTGAGATGAATGCCTGCTGGTTAAGTGAGACCATGACCGGCGCCTCAATTCGAAGGTGGTATGTGTCCAGAGGCTACATGTAGATCATGTGCTTAGGCAGTGAGACCACCAGGGGCTTTGAGGTGCCTGGAGGCAAGACCACTGGGGTAGGCACTTTCAGAGTCCACTCACTGGGTCCACTGATTGAGTGGAGTCCTCCTGCATGAGGACTGGAAGACCTAGAGTCTGACATATTGATGACCCATCATAGAACTCTTCCAACAACTGGCTGACTCAGAAAAACTTACTGGCTGATCCACCGAAGTCAAGGCTGAATGTTCTGGTGGGGTACCATGGGAACCTTAACCTGCCCCTCCACTAACAAGAGATCAAACAAGGGACAGTGGTTGAGGACACTGAAAGAGCGGCAAGAGCTTGATCTTTCCAAGTACCATGATCAGACGATGGCATGTCCTGTGCCTCTTGTGGGAGGGCAGGCTCTCCTCGAAATCTGGAGGGCCAAGTACATGTCAAGGAACTCACCATTAAGAGCCCTGTGATGCTGGGCCCAGCCAGGGATGAAAGCAAGTACTGAGGACGAGACCAAGCCAGTCTCATCAACTCCTCTTCAAGGACCACTGACACGGACACAGCTGAGGGTGGTTTGTAGTTCGTAGGCCTACCAAGGAGTAGGCAAAACTTCAGTTTCTGCAACAACAAGGGAAGCATCAATTGACAGTGAGGACACTGTTGGATGTCGTGCAGTTCTCCCAGGCAGTAGACACATGTGTCGTGGGTGTCCATGGCCGACATCTTATGGTCGCAGCGCATGCTGTGCTTAAACCTGGTTTTCTGCCATTCCACAGTCAAGAAATGATGATGGAGCAAAACTGAAAAACACTGTAGCTAAAATTAGACAAAAACTTTATCAAAAAAGTTGAAATTCACCACAAAATAACACCTGAATAAGGAAGAGTGGGTAGGGCCAGTGCGATGCTAGGATGCACTGGGAGAGGTATCTCCAGCAAGAAGAGAAAGGTGGTGTTACCACTGTATTGCTCACTGGTAAGACCCCCATTTGGAGGACTGTGTCCATTTTTGGAGGCCTCACCTCCGAAAAGACAGACAGGGTGGAGGCAGTCCAGAGGAGGGCAACTAAAATAGTGCAGAGTTTGCACCAAAAACCCTATGAGGAGAAAGTGAGGGAGCTCAATATATAACATGTACACCCTGGAAAAGAGGAGAGCGAGAGAGGACATGAAAGAGACCTACACGTACCTCACAAGGGTGAACAAGATGTAGGAAGGGAGTCTCTTGGTGGTAGACACCTGGACTAGACTGCCAGTGGAAGTGAGGGAGGCAAGAATAGTAGGGGGCTTTAAACATGCATACGACATAACTGCATATTAGTGAATAGGCAGAGGGGAAGGAAGGTCACCGGAGACCAGTTAAGGTCTGTGAAGGCAGACCAGACAGGTACCACCTGGGCAGACTGGGTGGACCAAGTGGTCCTTTTTTGTCAACAAATTCTGTTTCTAATTCCTTCAACGCATGCAGAGCTGCAAAGGAGGAGACCTGTCCCTACCAGCAGAAAAAAAGATCTGGCATTACAGGGTGGAGCTGAAGGGTATGCTATCCGGGAGGTAGGAGGAGCTTTGGTTTAAGGTGTCCTGTGACCGAACTGTATCCAGAGCTGCCATAGTGTTGATAGTGAACTGAATCCACGTTATCAGAAGTAAAAAAGCTGAAGGGTTGTTAGTGCTGTTCTCCTTTATTACACAGTGCGGTTTTGTTTTTCCCCCCCTTCCTTGTTTCTGCAGCTCTGTTTCCCAGCACTGCGGAACCACCTACAGACCAGTCATTGCCCGTTTCAGAGATTCACCAATTAACCATCATTTACTGTACCCAAAACAACACATGGTCATAGGTGGCCTGCCCCGCTGCTCGTGTGTGGGCTTGTGGGATTGGACTGGAGCATTTGCTTCCATTATCCTCCCCGGCATGCCAGCATGTAAGGACACACATGTATGCTCTCAGTGGCTCGCATGCATGGTGTCCAGCGGAAGTCCCTTCTCTGCACTGTGCGTGCGTGACTACTAGTGCTCAAGCAGTGAGACACAGTATCCCCTCACCCCGAGGGAAGATCACTGTCTCTAGGACGTGCAATCCTCTGGTGACCAAAACTCATTCCTTAACTCTGATCGCTGGCGTCACAAGCAGTAGCACTACCACGTCAATGGGCATGCCACTAGCAGGTGTCTCACAATCAGTTTTAACCAGCAAATCATTATACGACATGCAGTTATTTCCAACTAATACTGAAAGAAGAAACACACCCACAAATAAAACAAGAAGCTGCAGTTTCAAAATGGCCATTTATTGCCTGCAGGGAAAAAGAGGAAGAAAAAAAAAACAATACACAGGTGCAAGGGAACAAGCAGATATCATTTAGCCCTATACATCATGTGTGAGAGATACCCAAGCTTCACAATGAGAAAAAAAAATACTTTTCGTTTGTCATGAGACATAGTAGTAGAGAAAAAGCACCTCCCTTCTTTGAGCTGCCACAAGATTTCAAGGCAGGAATGCATCATCCTTCGCCTCACAATGGGAATAAGAACTCCAGTATTCAGTATCGGCAATGCCCTGTGTGCTTCCTGTGGTGTTGAAAGTTCTGATTTCCATGGGCGGGCAGGGGCACAAGGATACAGGATTTTAAATAATTGATTAGCAGTTTTTTTCTTGGGACAATACTGACTGTACAGAGAGTATTTATATAGGTTTCCTATAAGTGTTATGTTTGTTAAACACAGTGAGGCAAGTGCTATGCATTTTCACAATGTTTTAGAACTTTTATGAGCAAAACGCTAATCAATTTTTAGAGTTAAATAAAACCCTGGGATACCATCTGTGAAAAATGGTAGCCTCTGGAAAAGGAACTGAACTGTGCATGTTTATTCTAAACTAAAAAGTGTTCTGTACATTCTTCCAGGATCACAGGGCTTCGAGAGATAAGAGATTGCAATCTCAATGTAAAATGGGGAGAAAGAGTTGCTAAACAGATCTACAGCGTTAGGAACCAGATTTACAGCTGTAAACAGAGGAATTTTTTTTTTTAACAATTAGCTGTATCTTACAGTGACCTTTCACACTTTTTTTTTTTTAGCTGTGAAAACTGTGCTAAACTGTAAAATCTGCTATAACCAACTTGTGAAATGTCTGGGTTCTTCCCATGAATTCCACAGCTCCCTAACTTCATCAGCAATTTGGGAGGGAAAGGACTGATGCAGTTTCTGGCTTGATTTTTAGATTTTTCACATTTTGTAGTTTCAGATTTCTATGACACACACTCACTCACTGTAGTACATTGTACACTGCACAAAATACTTCAGCTGAACTATGTGCTTAAGAGCTTCAGTCAATGTAACCTTAATAACTAGAAACAACAGGAAGAAAGGTAAGCTGGTGAGTTACCTAGCATGGGGGTGTCCCACAAGTACAGTAGGCTATCAGTTATCACAAACAACACTGAAGTAAAGATACAACACTGGTTCAGTGACATCACCTTTCGGGTTCCTAGCCAATTCCAAGTAATGGCACATATAACCCCTCCCCCAACAAATATTTTGTTCCAGTAGAATGAAATGTAAAATCCAGCCAATTACAAGGAAACTGCACCCCCTCCTCAACAAAGAAAAATAAACTTTAAGGGCTGGGCGCAATTCACACAAAATTGCAGATTTCATCCAGACCCGTTTACACATTTGGTAATTTTTTTTCCTTCAGCAACACATCATGGATAAATACTTAACACCCCACACCTGACACATAGGTCCAATCTGCTTGCTTTTAGATGTTAAAGCTAATTTCAAGTTTCTTTTGCAGAAATGCATACAATCTCTAGCTCTGGACAACTAAACTGGAGGATAGGTGTTGTAAACTGAAAAAAGGTAGACATTGCACTTCAATTTCAACAGGCTGTCCCACTCCTGCATGTGACAATTATAACCAGTATCGAACCGTAGACTTAAGAGAATCCAGTTCTTATTACCAGTGAGCTTGGTAATCCACAAAGATGCAGCAGCCACTGGCATAAGCAATGTAACTCAATTATACCACTAGTGCACAGAACAGTTTTAGTACACTTCAGTATTTAAAATATTTCAATAAAAAAAAAAAAACTAAAAAGGCCAACAGCAAGAACCTCAGGACTCTTGCAGGTGTCCAGCACAAATAGTCCAAACCCGGAGTGTACCCAAATCATAGTTAATAATCCAAGTGTGGTATAAAAGGAAATTCTTCTGATCAGCTGCCATGTCAATGCTAACACATCCAGCTGGAACACCGCACAAAATCAGCCAGGCAGCAACGGCCTCACTTCATTACTTGGAAGGCAGCTTAACAGCTTTGTTTTCCATCTGCGGGGACCATGGGACTCCTTTTCCATTAGGGCGCTGAACTTCCCAGATAAAATGAGACAGCCATATTGTTCGTTGTTGACAAGGTGAAGGCTATCGGAACCTAGGAATCCAGCCACAGGGGCGCGCACTCTCAAGAGCGACATCACCAATGAACCAGTTAAAGGGAAAAGAAAAATTGCAGGGGGTAGCATACAAACCTAACGTAGCACTAACACGGCTCAAGAATTTGGGGGTACTGTGTTATTAAAATGATTTAAAAGAAAAAACAACAGTGGCCAAAAAATGCGATGCGACACAAACATCACCACTGAAATCCTGTGTGTTACCACCACGATCGTTACTCGATAAAGAGACTAAACATGATGGATGCAAAAATGTGGAAGCCATTTAAAACAAGTTTTTAGTCCACGTTTGACAAATCACAAAGTTTCAACATGACCAAAGGGTGACAGAATTGATATCCCCCCATTACTACACAACAATGAATACAGCAGGTCTAGAGAGTCATATCACTTGATATGATTGACAATCAATGTTTATGGGATGCAATGAGTTTGAAAACCAACAAAGGTCTTGGCTTTGAGACAAATTACAATCAAAGCATGTTCACAGAGTGACACCTAGTGGCCAGACACACTCATTTCATAGATATGTTCTATATAAGCTTATTATCGCTTCTTGGAGAAATCTGAGAAAATGCAGCCCAATCAGTACTGTTTCAATGTATTATTTCAGAAGTAATTTCTGACTTCTCCCCCCCCTCTGATATCTTCCTTTCCGATTTATATTTTTCAAACTACTTCCTCCAAGCCAGTTAACCAAATCATTGCTTTGTAAAGCACTTTAGGATACAGTGTCTAAAATGTGCTATTCTATTCCACCACACCATAAATTATTTTCTTAGCAGAAGTCACGTTTTGTTAAGTCAAACAACATTTTAATTTCAATCATTAAAATATTCAACAGCATAAATAATTATTTCTGTATTTTCCACCTTATCCCTCATACAGTGTGAAAGGCAAGTACATTTAAACCAGACTCTCTTGCTTGTCTCATTGGTAGATTTATGAAGGAGAGAACTAGTCAGAACTGCATGGGGATTTTGGTGGGGGAGGGGGGGTGCCACAAATATCCTGGGGTAAAAAACAGGTCTATCAGAATAGTAAGCCTTTACAGACAGATGACTAAAGTGACTGTCTTCCAACTCTAGCAACATTACTGCGCAGAGGTCAGTAAATGATGCACCCATGCAGAAATCAGCTCAACAGTGGCACAAGGTCGAATTAATAAAAAATACATATTTTAGTAACTGGGTGACATCCACTGGGCACAAGGCCCCTTAACACTGAAGGCCTGGAAGCAGAGGGAGGTTAAGAGACTTGCTCAGGAGCATACAGTATACAAGTGGAGGGTGTGGGAATCAAACCCAGGTCTGCTAGATGTTCCAAGCTCATCCACAGGTCATTGCTTTAATCTCCAGGCTATACTGCCAGCTAAACAGATTTGTAAGGAGACTGCAAAACAGTAAAAGAAAAAGCAGTCATTTTGATATTAGCTCTTTATCGCAGAGAAAATGCAGAAATGAGGATAGGCAAAGTGTTATTGTAGAAACAAGAGTTCTTCGTGGAGGGGATGAGAGGTAAGGTAAAGGACTGTGAAGCAAGCAGAGGATTGAAGGGAAGATGAAGGGATAAGAAAGGGATGGGATGTGAGGCAGAGGACTGTGAAGGATGCAGGGGATCACAAGAAGGGGAGGGAAGGAAGGAATGAGAGGAGATGGGAGGTGAGGCAGAGGACTGTGAAGGAGGCAGGGGTTCACTGGAACGGAAAGGGAAAAGAAAGGGATGGGAAGTAAAGCAGAAGATTGTAACGTATGCAGGGGATTATGGGAAGGGACAGGGACAAAGCAGGAGGCAGTGAATAATCAAAAAAAGAGTAGAGTGGGGTGTGTGACACAGGGCATACAAGTACATGAGAGTGGTAAATAAAAGGGAAAGAAAAGTTGAATGCACATCATACTTGGTGCACCACAAGACAAAAAAGTTGTTTTGTGGGTTGGCTTCTTGCTGCACTGGCAGAGCTGCTGCTCGTGACGCCAACAACCTAGGCACATATCCCACGCTTGGGATGTCAGAGGGCTGGCTAGAGGAGGACTAGGTTTCACAGTGGACACTCTCTTCCTTCAGATAGGAAGGGGGTCCAGGCCTCACTGCTCTACTGCCACCTGGATGACTACAGGTAGTAGTGCAGTTGAGTCCATGCAGTGCCAAGGGGACTGCCTGGTTAAGTCCCTCTGTTGGCACCCATGGGCAGCAAAAGAGATGGAGCCTCCAACACCAGTATGATAAGTCTACTCGTCCAAGACTGGGGTACTTAATCCAGGGGTGTAACCCTGTGGTCCTCCCATGTGGGCAAGCCATGGGCACTGGGGTCAGCACAGACGGTGATGGGGCTCAGCAGGGTGGCTACCGACAGAGTCGGACAGTTGAGAAGTCCAGTGGGTAACAAAAAAACAACATAAAAACTAAATCTAGTTTTGCAAATCTGTCACATAATGAGTCACAGATGGAATATTAGACTAACATCACAGCCACTTATGCCATGCATTTTAAAATTATATTATCAGGTTTAAATATGCTTTGCCTTTTACAGACGCACTACTCTCTTAATCTCTACTGTACACATCTAACAGAGTCAAGGGATACGAGTCTCTGACAGACCTGCTTCCAAATACCATTTTACTCACTCCTTGTGCTCAGCAGCTAACAGGTGACCAGTGGAGAGGGGCCAGCGAGGTGCAAAACTTGTTACTTAGGCATGCACAATTCA
Source organism: Neoceratodus forsteri (assembly GCA_016271365.2). NCBI lineage: Eukaryota > Metazoa > Chordata > Ceratodontiformes > Ceratodontidae > Neoceratodus > Neoceratodus forsteri. The sequence continues at coordinate 725,910,230 of CM057453.1, forward strand.
AAAAAGTTACTTGAACATACACTTAGGGGTACTGCCACTGAATAAATTACCTGAGCTAAAGAAAGTTGCAGGGTAGGCTGCCTAAAATGGCAGACAGGTTATCGGATGATTACCTTTACAGTGAGCTTTGCATGGGCCACATCATTTCTTGCTAGGTCATTCAATTTAGAGGTAGTGTAGCAGCCCAAGCAGCTATAAATTACAGGATGCAAGACAAGTGTATTTGTCTTACAGATATATAAACTCAGTTTTGAAAGTCAAGCTCAACTTGCTACCCCCTGCACACAGTGTAGAGCTTTTCAGTAAAGTAACACACAAAAGAAAGAAAAAAAAAAAAAAAAGGAGGAAGTGGACAAAGCGACAGAGAAGAAAAGCTGGTCTCAGAACCCATTGTGCCATACCTGACTTTTTTAATGTGTGGCATTCAAAAAGTCCACACTCCTTACACCATAATAAACAAACAAACAAAATAACAAGCTACATTGTTTTGTACAAAAGCTTTTCTCTTTTTACATAAAATCTCACAAATCTTCAACATATTTAACATACTGAATTTTTTAAAAAAGTTGCCCTTAGAAGAGTGCTGGGATTATCGTTTCTCTGCTTGCTTAGGCAGTGCTGCTGCTTGAGAGAGAGAGAGAGAGAGAGAGAGAAAAATAGAAAAAAACCAGGCACATCGTCACAGAATGGAAGGAAAGGATCGGAAGGCAGCACATATGCTGGAGCCTCTCTATTTGGTCTTTAGGCCAGACAGTACTGCAGTGTTGACATTGAAAATTGGACTAGCATGCTAGCAGTAATGACCACAAAGGCGGACAGTTCCCTGTGCTTTGGATGAACAAGGGCTTTTTGGGGTAGGTCCTATTCTTAAGAGGCTGAACACAGAGGCCAAGCAAACTCCTCATTCATGAGGTCACCAGAACTGTCTGGGCACAAAAAGAATGTAGCACGCAGAAATGCACAAAACTCAATATAGTTCTGGAGTGCACATCAGCCAGTCAGAATGTTAATGAGCAGCTGACCTCTCAGGGGAGGAGAAAAAAAAAATAGAAAAACACTTTGGGGAAGAAAAACACAAAATTCAGATACAAATAACAAAAAGGTTTGATCAAACGCAATGCCAAAAATGAACGGACTTAGAATCAATGTTTCAAACATAGGTCAACTTTCAAGAATTATCTAGGAAGGAAAAAAATAAATGTAGTCTGTCATGTGAACTATGCCTATTTTGTTCCTTTTTTCTTAATCAAGAAATCCTGAAGCTAACTTGTGATCGAAACACAGGTTCCAAGTCTATTTCAAGCAGGCAATTAATCCTGCCTGTTTGTTTTTATTTACAGATCATGCGCCGAGGAAGTACTCCACTGTTTTGTTCCAATATTTGGACAAAGGGAAGCGTGTCAACATATATTCTGTATCTTTCTTCCCCATGCCATCTATAACTAAGAAAAGCTGTATGAAAACAATCTTGTGGTCCCATGGAGTCCTGCTGCTTATTCCTCCCATTTCAGACCATAATGTTCTACTTGTGATTGTGAAACATAATGTCAATTTTCTACTTGTGATTGTGAAACATAATGTCAATTTTCACATAATGTCAATCATTTACATGGGAACAGACTGTGATGTCATCAGCAGAGGATGACGTCAACGGCGGAAAATAGGCAGCAGCAGATAAGCTGAAAAGATCCAGTATTCATACAAGTATTAACAGAGTAGGAGGAGGAGCTGGATTATTATCTCAGTACTATTCCTCAGCATTGGCTGTTGAAGAAACTTGTACTGCTCACATGCAGTCACTGCACTGCCATGGCAACAGTCCAGTTTGTCTGCAAAACCAGGGCACAGATTCCACACAGCTGACCATACACAGCCCAAAAATCTAATTCAGAATGGACTGTACAGAGAAGAAATTGCCAAACATCCTCGCTGAACCCACTAGAACTGTCCACCTCTGGCTTCATTATTGCTTTACAGAAGCCCAGTGTCCAACACTGTGAGTGAGAGAAAGAGAGAGAGAGAGAGAGAGAAAGGCAGCATTTCTGAATGCCTCAGTCAGCAGCTCAAAAGTACTGTCCCTTTAACAGATACTGGCTTGACCCTGGGCAACAATGCTCCTAGTGTTTTGCCCAAAACCACCCCACCCCTTCAAGCAACAGAAAATTTTCGAACCAAAGAACCAGTAAATATGTTGTCTGTTGAAAGGTACACAGGATAATGGACCTTTATGAAGAGTGCATTTTGAAACAGAGAAAACCCAACTGAGCACCTTCTTGCAACCAGAGTGCCTTGATTTGCTATGTTCAAAAGCAGATAAAACTTCAGCTGTTTACAATACACTGTTTTTCCAAAATCTTTTTTTTTTTTTAATTTTTCCCCAACATTAGTTATCAAAAACAAGGAAAAAATTCAATAAATGGGCTCCTTTTGTGGTTCATATACAATCATTGCAGGTGAATTGTTAAATTCCACTTTATACAAACAGATCGGACAAAATATTGGGAGTGAAGTATGGTAGGAAATATTGCTCACATTTGTTGCTACAGATGTGCATGTAAAGAAGGAAGATGTTTGTTAGTGCATACTGTACCTCCAGAGCAAAGTAAACCACCAAACAGAAAACAAACTAATACAGTAGCGAGCTGCTAAGAGAAAAAAAAAAAAAAAGGAAATGTCTACAAAAAGGTTTTTCCTCTTATTCTACTTTTCCAGTGCTATACTTGGGCATGAGAGTGTTTAAAAATTGTTTTCCTGGTAATGTAGAAAATTTCTCAATACCTGCGTCTCATCAAGTATTTCAGAGATAACTTATAACCTGAGAATAGTTCTGCGACTGGTACATTATTTTTTTTTTTAAAACATATATAATCCTTCATACAGTCTTATGTACTTGTAACTCCTACAGACTGAAGTAATCCTGAAAATGGAGGATGTGGACAAAAAACATGAAGTCTGTATGACCAGGCACCAAAACGGGGTTGGGGTGGGGGAGTTGTTCTCTTCGGTGATCACGTGTGTAGGAACTGCAATTCATTAAGAATGACAGAGAAAAATACACAACCCTGAGAATACGACACAAGTCATTTCTGGTAGAATGACCACATGCTACTTTCGAGTTACTGTGACCTGACAGAAATAACTGAGACTCTGGGACTGCTGAGAGCATCAGGTCCACAGAGGGGAGAAATTGCCCTCCCCCTCCAGTCAAAAAAATCCTCGATGTTATTAATATTAATAAATAAATAAAACAAAGTAAAATTTGTCCTGTCTGCTATTTTTTGGGAGGTGAATAAATATAGGGCAAATCTTTTAAAAAAATATATCATTTTTTTTCCCATTTCAATTGAGGCAGAGGAAATGTACTATCCATTAAAAATTTCAACTTTTGAGACATACAAAACAGCAATAACTGTTAAAGTGCAAAGGCAAGTCTAAAAAAGGTAATTATGTCATGGGGTGCGTTTTATAGCAGCTACAAAAAAAGCAGAATAAAGAACCAACTCAAAAGGCAGACAAAACCTTTCCCAATGTGCAACTCTGTAAGAAGCCAACAGTAGATCTACAGTGCAGTTTCTGATGAGGAAGGTTGATTTTATTTTTAATTGGCTGTTGGAATGCTGGAGAGGAAGAGATCTGATACCAAGAAGAGAAGAGAGGTAGTGAGGATCTCTGATGCCTGGACAAGCCCACAGAAGCACAGTTCGGTCTGCTTGAGCCGTCAAGGCAGCAGCATGGGATGTACTGACCTACACTTAATAACTCCCTCCATTCGCCAAATTCCTGAACTAAATATCTGGGAAACAGGGGCATTAGATGCTGCCCAATAAAGCCCACGGAATTCTGAAAAGCATGAGATGGCAATTTGGCAATTAGGGTTGGGTAAACAGTTGCTAAAATACTTCTAGGTTGTAATGCAGCTCAACTAAGGGCAGTTCTCTACATGTTATGGTTTCTTTCATGTTGTATTTTGCTGCATACAGCATTTGTAAATGGTCAGAACTGAACAGGGAGGGCATACAGATGGGGCTGGTAGGGAGGGTATGCACACTAAATACAGTGCTCACTCGATTATCTGCCACCCTATTATCCACCACCCTTGATTATCACACAAATGTTGTCTGTACAAAAGTTTTGACAGTCCACTGCTGCTCATCATCCACCACTCACGCTTATCCATCCAATTTTTCTTGTACAAAAATAGGCAGATCATTGATGGAGAAATGACCCAAGTTTAAGTCACCAGAGTACTAGCTGGACATCATCCCATAAGCTAGAAACAGGCTGGCGGATCAGGTAGGGCACTGAGGTTTAAGGGGTGAAATGTCACAGCTGTTTTCAGCAGCCAATGGAAGTGGCAGCAATTTGTAATCTGAGCTTCCAGTATATAATGGGTGTGGGGGGGAGGTCCATGGAAAACCAAACCTTACTGTTTTTTAAGATTCCCATACAAAATAACGGGTCAATTTCTGGGACCAATCCCACAGCTGTGCAGCACTGGGACTCTTATCAAGACTCTCAAACAAAATTCAAGGGTTCTGGGACCCTTGCAATAGTAGTTAACAGAAGCTCTGGCAATCTTTTTAATTTACTGTTCGACTACTTTTGTAATAAATATGAAGGGATATTACAGAGCCCCCTTTAGGTAGCAGTAAATATGGGCAGACTACATGGGCTGTCAGTCGCCTTCTGCCATAAGATTCTAGATTTCCATGTTGCATGCGGTTACTTTCTGGGATGCTATGATTAACTGTCAAGCCTCTGCCGTCTGAACAACAAACTGCAAGGCATGAATCATTGTCGAGGCCAGCAGTTTCATGCATGCAATATCAAATAAGATCCCCACAGAAATATCTCAACACTGGTGATCCTGAGAAGAGGACAGAGGTCTGAGATGATATGTCGATTGGGCGCCACTTTTATTAAAAGAGCCCAAATTAATGCAAAGTAACAAAAACACTACACTGTCCAGGTGTCACAAAAAAAGGCAAATTTAATGTGTAGCAAATAATCTTAAATCAGTAAAAAAACACTCATGCTTTTATAACAGAGGGAGCGAGAGAGACGCACACACACAGCGGTTGTGGCTCCACTTCTACCATACAGTGCTTTGCCAACAACCAATACAATAATTTGCTACACCTTAAAACAGCAGTGAAATAAAACTGGGCAGTAAAGCTGACACTACCCTTTTTTCACTATAAAAAATTCCAGGCATCTTCCAGATCTAGTGGGACAATTTTCCAATTCCACCAATATTTTACTATTTTATAAATGTTTTAATTTAAGTAGCATTGGAGGCCTGGCAAGGGTTAGGCTCAAGAAAATAAAAAAAACAGACTCATGGTGCACTGCATACGAGGTACCTTGACAAGTAAGGGAAAGGGGAAATTGTTTAACCAGGAAAGGCACACTAAGCCTAAGCTTGTTTCCAAGTGCGACCTGGGAGCACAAGAAAGTTAAGTGACTTGCTTAGGGTCACACAGTATGCAAGTGCGAGCTGTGAGATTCAAACCCCAGCCTCCAGGCCTGCAGCTCAGAGCCCTAAACCACTGCACTATACTGTCACCTACGCAGTATTCAATAGTATTTATTAAACACTTTAATACTTTATTAAAAGTATTTATATATTTAAAAGTAGGATGTCTGTTTAGCCTAGAGATTAGATTAAAGGGCTGTCAATGAATTTGGTACATCCAGCAGCCCTGGATTTGATGCCCACAACCTCCACTGCCTAGTGTGTGACTAAGCAAGTCACACACCTCCCCAGTGCTCCCAGGTCACGTCTGAAAACAGGCACTTGTGCCTCGTGGGCCTTACCAGATTACCAAAGAACTAAAAGAAAAAAAAAAGGACATTTGACAGGTATGATATTTTTATTCACTGTAGTTGTAACTAGCTTTTTGGGAAAAACATTTTTCGTGGCACTGCCGATTTAAACCTGCCTTCCAGATTTCAGGCCTGAAGTCTAGACTGCCTTTGTCTAGTATGCATTTAGTTCACAAACCTCTAGTCAACCCACCTGTTATCCTCCTTCCCAACTCGCCCTACGTTGATACCCAAATTGTGTTAATTTTCAAGATGAGGAAAAAAGGAGGGCAAAAATGCACCAGCTGAGAATGATGGCTTCTTCACACTGTTTTTTTTTTTGGCATGATGGCTATAGCTCTGGAGAAAAAAAGATTTAGAAAAAAGTATAATAGTCATAAAGATGATATAATCAACATCTGATGCTGGTCTTGCTCCAGCCCTAGTGCCAAATGATATCCGAGTGTTAAGAGATGTGCAAATTACATAGCAAACACATAAAACAAGCAGCTTGACGGTGGCCATACTTCACTCCAACATACTTTGATTTTACAGCTGTACAGGTCCATAAGAACAGGTATATGCCCACGAAGGGGCACCACCCCACTACCTCCTGCCGGGTAAGTGAATGCCGTTGGTGAGGGGAGGGAGCAGTGGGCGGAGTTCAAGCTGTGCTAACAGTGAGAAGTGGTCAGAGGGGATGTGAGGGTGCGGACACCCGGTGATGCTGTTTTCCACCATCCACTGAGGATCCAAAGGCCCAAGGGCACCCTGTGCGATCATGTGAGACTTGGAATAGAAAATGTAATCAATCACACCCTAGAAACAAAGAGAGAGAGAGAGAGGGTTACCAAATATATAAACAACACCTAACATGAGTCTTTGCAATAGCGTATTTTTTATTTAGGAAAATCTGATGAACACCTTGGAGCAAGCTTGCTCATTTACAAAAGGTTCCTAATCATTAAGAGAATGAAACATTGATCAAAAGTTGTCATACACAATAGTTTTACAATTAGTATTGAACAACAGTGTGGCAGCCTTATGAAGCATTGTTAAGCAGAATATAAGCAGGAAAGCAACAGAAGGAAAAAGGTAGAAACAAGAAGCACCGTCAGGCAACACTTATGCAGGAAGCCAGAACTGCGGAAACAATAGAAACCAGCAGCACATAAAGGTACTCTGTCGACTAGGTAAAGCAAAAGAAGTACCAGCAGTGCAGGTGAAGAGTGTGACAGAGGATGAAGAGGTTATTCCTTGTTGCAGCCACAAATGGTGCAAGGAGAGAGGACATTCCGTAGTTCCCTTTTGAAATGTCCAATTTTGGATAGCCCCTGCCAGCGACACTGGCAACTCATTCAACTATTGTGGAGCTCTGGCTGCAAATGAGCATTTAGCCAGACTTGTTCTGCAGAAGGGCACAGAGAAAGTACCACAATTCTTGCTGCTGGTGGGGTATGGACTTTGGACAGGGTTTAGGAGATTTGTAGTCCTGGGGGCAAGGCCCAATAGGGCTTTCACACCCAGTAAACAAGTCTGGTACTTGATTCTGTCATGAAGGGGGAGCCATTTCATTTGGGCACAGAGTGTGCACGTGTGGGTGGTTCTGTCTGCCCCAAGGACGAACCGACAGGCTTTGTTTAAAACCAGCTTGACCCTATTTAGTACTGTATCAGAGGCAGCGCCATATACCATGTTTACATAGTCAAGTATGAGGAGAATGGAGCTGGTAACTGCAATCCATCTGGCCTCAGGGGTGAGATTGTGCCTCTGTCTGTAGAGTGCCCCCAGTTTTTTATTGACATTGCCCACAATCTGTTCAACACGTGAGGCAAAGATCAGAGACTGGTCGATGGTAAGTCCTGGGTATTTAAATTCATCTACCTGATCTAGTGCAACTCCCTCGACATTGCGGATATCTAGTGGACAGATCTTATTTCTCTTCTGCGTACTGGAGAATAACATTGTCTTGGTCTTTCTGCAGTTCAAGACAAGTTTATTCTGTGTAAACCAATTTTCAAGAGAGCCAAAGCGGAGTTGGAGATCCCAAGTGAGCGGCTCCTGGTTGGAGCTACCAGAACAGACGACAGCCGTCATCTGCACAGAGTAGCACCCTCGAGTGAGGGCAGGCTTTAGGGAAGGTGTTAATAAAGAGGCTAAAAAGGAGGAGTCCCGGTATGGACCCATGTGGTACTCCTATTGAGATGGGTCTGGATTCAGACAGTACACAACTGATCTTGAGATGCTGGCATCTGCTGGAGAGATAGCTGTTGAACCACAGTACAGTGTCAGCAGGTGTGGAGTTTAGATAGCAGTAGTGACTGACTGACTAAATCAAAGGCTTTGGTTAGGTCTATATAAATAGACCCCACCAGGTGACCCTTGTCAAGGGATTCATGTAGAAAATGTGTATATTCAATCAGGGCAGTGCTGGTACTATGCAGTTTTCGAAACCCATGTTTTTTTGTTTTTTTTTAAGCGAGGCTCCTGCTTGAACCCACTTTTACAACTGGAAATAAGCAGGAACAAACACAGAAAGGTCAAGAGACTGTGAACCACGGACTGTTGTGTGTTTCAAACCAGCAGCCTCCAGTTTCACTCTTCTATGCTCTGACCACACTGCCTTCAAACTGTAAAATACTTAAAACGAATCAGTGCAGCACAAAACGTTTTTCCAGAAAGACTAGTTTCCCACTTCAATTAATAAAAATAATAATAGCACAAATCTACTTTTCTAGGAGCCTACTACTCTGTTCAGTATGTCTTTTTTGTTTATCCAAACTGTTTGTCAGTTTTACAATGCAATTTCAAAGTTAAATGGTCATCTTTTTTCCTTAAGAAAAAGGTAATTAAAAACATTCAAGAAATACCTAATTTCTGGAAGAACAGGATAATTTTACCATCAAATGAAACAGAGATGCCTAGAACATGCGACAGTATTTTAAAAAAAAAGGGTAGGGCAACATTTTTTGTCAACTTTACTGCACTGCTGCTTCAAATGAAGAACCAAAACTAAACTGGGGTTCCATCTGGATGAATGCAAGCCTATACAGGGGCGATGCCCTGCATCTATAAAGGGAGGGGGGCGGGGGGAACCAGGATCCTCAGTAACAGCAAGCATTTAAACTAGCCAAGGGGGTGGCAGATATAAGCTGGGTGAAGCAAACGCCCAACAAAATGAGACAGATCGCACAGAGGACCCTAAGGTTGAGAAATCGACAGAGATAACTAATACCAAAATAGGTAAAAATACAGAGAAAAGCCAGACTGGGAGTAATGACAAGAGGGGTATGGAGGAAAGACATGGGGATAGGAGGGGAGTTATTAGGAGAGGTGGCAGTAAAAATTGAAAGGCCATGTACATAAATGCCCGCAGTCTGGGAAATAAAATCCTGGACCTAATGGCCCTGATGGCTGAGGCGGACCTAGACATTGTCAATGTTACAGAGACATGTTTCATGGGGAACCATGACTGGGATAAGGCAATACCAGGCTGCACTCTATTCAGGAGGGACAGGGTGAGTAAAAAGGGAGGAGGAGTGCCTATCTACGTCATGGAAGGAATTAAGGCAACTGAGGTACAGGGAATGCAGGGAGAGGCGGAGGCACTGTGGATCACCTTGGAGACGGGAAATGACACTGCCATTCACCCTGGTACAATCTACACACCTCTCACACAAGGGGAAGATCTAGACAGTGTACTTGTAGAAGCCATCCACAGAATGACAGCTAAAGGGGAGGTACTGCTGGTAGGAGACTTCAGTCTGACGGATGTGGTTTGGAGCAATCAGGCTGCAGCCTCAGCCAGAAACAGAGAAATCCTGGAAGCCATGCAGGGGGCGTGCCTAAAACAGCTAGTATGGAGCCCACTCAACAGGGAGCAACTTTGGACCTGGTACTGACCAAAGGGGACATAATTGCAGATGTAAAAGTGGGGAGCCATCTGGGATAAAGCGATCACAGTATGGTGTGGTTCAATGTGAGAACAGCAGAAGAGTCAAACCACACAAAAGAAAGAGTCCTGGATTTCAGGCGTAATGACTTTGCAAAGATGGGGGGGATGTCTTAGGAAATCACTGGCAGGGAAAGAAAGAAAAGGGGGCGGGGACAATGGGAGACTCTTAAGGGAGCTATAGTGGAGGAAACAAGCCATTGCAATAGGCAAGTAAGCAAAACACAGAGAAAGGAAAAAAAAAAACACTATGGTTCTCAAAGGAGGTGGCCAAGAAGATCAGGGTGAAAACGGCAGCATTCAGGAGGTACGAGGGAAGAAGACATGGAACTGTATCTGGAAAAGCAGGAGGAGACAGGCAAAGCAGTCAAGAGTACAAAGGTGCAAACAGAGGTGCAAACAGAAGAAAAAATAGCCCAGGCAATAACAAAAGGGGACAATAACTTTTTCAGGTACATTAGCGAAAGAAAAAAGACTAAGGGTGGACTGCGAGACTAAAAAAAAAAAAAAAAAAGTGTGCAGAGGGGGACCAAGAAAAAGCAGAAATCTTGAACATGTACTTTTGTTCCGTATTCACAAAAGAAGGAAAAGGGGAGGGATCAAAATTAGGCAATGGAAGCACCACTGAGAGGGAGGTGGACAATGTAACGTGATAAACCCTCTAATATTATTACTGTGCAAGATTTGTATTATTTACTGGTATGTGATGGTCTGCCTAAGACACTCCATCCAGCAAGTAAGCTTGACCTTTGACCTAATGTTTCAGTGGTGCTGAAACAGCAGAGGCGTTAAATTGATCAGTGAAGAGAAACCCTAATTAAAAGTTTCCTGTTCTGTCTTAGTTAAAGCCTTATGGCCATCTGCCAGGAGACAGGATCTCATACAATTTTATTATTCCTGCAGGAAGAGACCATTTGGTTGCAGAACCTTGTCATCAGTCGAAAAACCTGAGATCACTCTAGCAAAACAGGAAATCAGCAAGGAGACATCAAAGGGGATGTTTTGATGAGACTCGTATTTTAAAAATAGCTGACTATTGATTCCCACAGTAGAATTTAAATCTATGGGAGGTTCTAACAGTGACCTCATGGGTGGCATCACCAGGAGGTGGAGAAAACTGACTTTTGAACTGTGCTGCACTCTGACAAGTTTGTGCAGAAGGACTCTCTGAAAAGAAACAGTCTATGGACTGGTGACTAGGCACATTTAGATAAATAATTCAACTAGAACTTAAGTATTTGTGGTAGGAGTTTGTGATCTGTAACTTCCCATTTGTTTTATGTGACTGTAAGTTGATGATATAATTGTTCTGTGTTAGATTTTACCTGTTTTACAGTTTTTAGTAAACAATGTTTTCTTTAAAATACTGCGCCTGTACTTTTTCTCAGTTCTTTTGCATGTGAATGCTGAACCTGTGTTTAAGTCTGACAGCTGTTAAGGGTTTGAATGTGTTATTAAGTTTGCTAAAAGGTAAGAATATACCTAGGTCTCATACTGAGTCACAAGGGTACATTTTGGAAACCTGGCTGGGTGCCACTGGGCGAAGGATTGTATTGTCCTGATTCAGCATTAAGGCGGACACCACTTTCGGTAAGAACTTGGGGTTTGTATGCAGCTGCACCCTGTCCTTGTGAAAAATAAGATAAGGCTCCTTGCACATCAGGGCCTGAAGCTCAGAAATCCTCTGAGCTGAGGTAATGGCAACTAAAAATAACGCCTTCCATGAGAGAAGGCGTAGCTCGCACGTTGCGGCTGATTCAAAAGGGGGCAGGGTGAGCTTTTCGAAAACAGAAGAAGGTCCGAGGGAGGGACAGGATACCTCCTCGGGGGTCTGACATGCAGGACTCCCCTAAAGAATGTCTTGCATACATACTATTGCACTAGAGTCCTTTCTCCTACCGCGGCATGGTATGCCAAAACTGCACACAGGTGCACCTTGATAGATGAGTAACTAAGCCCCAGACCAAGGAGGTGGAGAAGGAACTCCAGTACATACTTAACTGAGCACTGAAATGGGTCTAAGGATCGGGCTTCCGCCCACAGACAGAAGCGTTTCAACTTCATGGCATAGGTCGCCCTAGTGGAGGGTTTCCTTGCTGCTACTAGAATCTCGGCCACTCTCTTGGAAACTCCCAGTCTCTCCTCTGCTAGGACTGCAGGCGCCAAGCATGCAGGTGAAGGGCTCGCAGGGACTGGTGTACCAGCATCTCCTGATCTTGGGAGAGCAAGCGAGTGGAGAGCGGCAGTGGTACAGGCGGGCCTGTTACCAGCTGCTGCAGTAGTGGAAACCAAATCTGTTGAGGCCAAAGAGGGGCTACCAGAATCATCCTGGCCCCCTCTGACTGCAGCTTGAGCAATACTCTTTGAACCAGATGGAAGGTGCAGAGAAACCTCCCCACCCAGGAGAAGGTATAATGCGTCTCATCAGAAAACACCAGGCCCTGGATCTAGCGAGCAACAATTTGGCAGATTGGCGTTGCACTGGGACGCAAAGAGGTCCAACTCAGGACGACCCCATCTTGTGAACAGATCGTCTGCTACGTCCTGGAGCAACTCCCACTTGTGGTTCTGGGACCGAGAACAGCTCAGACTGTCGGCAAGAACTTTCTGAATTCCTGGCACCTGGACTGCTACTAGAAACAGATCGTGTTTTACTGCCCAGTCCCAGATTTTCATGGCCTCCCTGCAAAAGGGGTACGACTTTGTTCCCCCCCCCTTGTTTGTTCATGTAAAAGACTACCGGGGTATTGTCCGACTGAATCAACAGCGGACCCCGGGAGAGCTGATCCTGAAAGGCCTGGAGGGCATATGAAACGGCTCTCATCTCCAGGACATTGATATGGAGGGACCTTTTGATGGCAGGCCACGATCCTCGTGTCTGACGCTGTTCGAAGTGAGCACCCCGGCTGAGTCCCGAGATGTCCGTGGTTATAGTCTGAATCGGACTTTGCCTCTGAAAGTGGACACCCCACTCTAGATGAGCTGGATCCAGCCACCATTGCAGGGAGCGACGAACCGCTTCCAAAATTCTGATGGGATGGTTTAAATTGTCCAAACTCTTATCCCACTGGACCCTGAGTTACCATTGGAGAGTTCTCACGTTAAGCCATGACAGGGGGAACTGTGGCTATGGCGGCTGCCATATGTCCCAACAGCTGCAAGACCACTCTGGCAGAGATCTGGTCTGCACCCTGGACTCTCCGGGCTAGAGCACAAAGTCGATGTGTTCTGTCCGCAGGTAGAAAAGCTCTGCCTTGTAGTGTGTTGAGCACTGCCCCAATATATTGCAGCCATTGGGAGGGCCAGGGTTAGGATATCGGCCAGTTCAGGGTAACACCTAGAGAAAGGAACAGTTGCTCTGTCTCCCGAAGAGTGCCCATTAGCTGGTCTTCTGTCGGCGTGGAGAGCAGCCTGTCGTCGAGGTAAGGGTATATGAAGTGGCCCCTTCTCCTCAGCACTGCAGCTACCACTGCGAGGCACTTGGTGAAGACTCCTGGGGCCAATGACAGGCCGAAGGGGAGCACCCTGAATTGGTAACGTCTGTCCTGGAACTGGAAGTGGAGGAACTTCCTGTGGGAAGGCAGGATCTTTATTTGCATATAAGCATCATGCATGTCCAGGGAGCATAGCCAATCGCCTTGATGCAGAAGGGGGAAGAGGCTTGCTAGAGTGAGCATCTGAAATCTCTTGTACAGGACGAATTTGTTGAGGTGGTTTAGGTTTAGAATGGGGAAAAGATCTCCCATTTTCTTGGGGAGTAATAGCCTTTTCCTTATTGAGGTATTGGGACTGGCTGAATGGCCGCCTTCTGGAGGAGAGAGAGAATTTCTTGTTCCAGAAGAAGGGCATGGCTGGGTGACCAGTGGGATGACACAAGAGGGTTGTCTGGGGGCATACTGAGAAATCTATGACGTAGCCCCACTGAATTACCTGTAGCACCCACTGGTTGGAGGTAATGCTGCTCCATTCTGGCAAGTAGAGGGAGAACTTCCCCCCTACCTGTTCCCCCCCTTGAGGACTGATGACTGGGGGAAGGCAGCTGGGAGTCATGCAGTGCTCAGCGGGGTGGTGGCTGGATATCTGGGGGCCTCAGGCTGTTTGGGGCGGCCACGGAGCTTGCAACCCTTGCCGTGGAAATGACGGCCTCCTTGTTGGCCTTGCTGACGAAAAGGGCGCTTTTCGAGCCTGCTGCAGTTCAGACTTGTATATCTTATGCACGTCTGCAACTGCTTTTCCAAAATCTTGAAGACCCTTTATGATTCCTTCCACTTCTGGGCCCTGGAAAGGAATGTCCAAGATGGCATCTTGGAGGGCCTGTCTAAAGAATATTGCTCTGAGCCATGCATGCCTGTGTAGACAGACGCCTGATGCCGCTGCTCTCGCTGCCATGTTGGCAGAATAGTACGAGCAACAAAGCACATGCTTGTCAACATTCAAGCTAGATTGTGAGTAGGCCATCAGTTCCTTTTTGGTGTCAGAGTCTGGCTGTGTCTTAATTAGCTCCATGGTCTTCTCCCATAAAGATTTTTGGTAAGTGGCCATGTGGGCCAAGAAATTTAGAGATATGATGGCCCCTGTGGCAATGAGTATACCTTCCTTCCCCAATGATCCAGTTTCCTGGACTCTGGGTCTGGAGGCTGGGAGCTGAGGTGTTTAGGTTGGGACTGCCTGCCGTGGGCAGCTGTCAGGACCATGGAGTCCACCTTTGGTTGTTCCCCCCAAAAAGGTTCTTCTTTTGGGGGCTTGTACAGGCAGTCTGCCTTTTGAGGCACAGCTGGAGCAGAGGAGGTTCTCTTCCAAGTTAGTCTGGCTACATCTTGGAAGGGTTCCACAACTGGTGGGATCACCAGAGGCTTTGGGTCCTTGGTACCCAAGAACTTTGCCAGTCTTTTACGTTGAGGGTCCAATTCTTCAGTGTCCCACTGGTATATATTTTGTTTATGCCTTATGATATCCAGAAATGAAGGATCATCCGGTGGGGACCGGGGGGGTATCCTTAGCGTCTGGGGAGGGTGGGCGGAAGTCCTCATCTTCCGACGACTCAGAAAATGAATCTCCTGCGTTATCTCCAGTAGTAGGTGTGGAACGACCACTGGAGTCGGGACCCGTAGGTGGTCTCCTTTTTCTTTTGCCTTTGGGACTTGTGGATGGGTGGGACTCTTCGCCTGCCCCCTTGTCTGGGGTCAGAGGAGGGGGCGGCGGAATCTCTCTCGGGGATGGCTCAGGCGGTCTGTACAGGAGATCCCCTTTTATGGTATTCCACCAGGAATTGAATAATGCTCTGACGTCTGCCAAGGGGACGACTGCGGGAGGCAGTGTTGGGGCTGATGGACCGGGCATCTGTGTGCAGTCTGGTAACGGAGTCCCTTCTGGGAAGCCTGCCCCTGTTGAGTTTGGCTGGGGGCTTGGTTCCTTGCAAGTGGGAGAATGGTCGTCCAAACCGATGTCCGGGGTGGCTTGCCCCTGATCAGGCGACCGGTCGTCTGGTGGGAGGTCAGACGCTTGGTCGCCTTCTGTCGACCGCCTGTCTGGCAACTGCCTTTAGTCAGGCGAATGGGCCCTGACGTCTGGTGTTGAGGGACGTTTGTCTTGCCTTCTGTGGCATCCCTATAGCTAGAGGCATCCACAGGCGAACGGCCTCTTGTCGCTTCTGGGGTTCGTCTGACTTTTTGTGTTTGTTGGATGACACGGTAGAACTGCGGCCTTCCTTAGGCTTAGCACTGGGTGACTGCCCCTCCTGCACCGGACCGTGGGAGGATTTGTGGGGACTGAGAGCCAGGGGGACTTGGGCATGCTGGTGCCATGAGGTCGACAAATGGTCCTTTGGCCTCTGACAGAGGACGTCTTCTGGGTGTTGGTTCCCACGGAAGTCGGAAGAACTGACCCGGACCTCCCGCAGGGGGTCATAGAAGAAGGCCTGGAGGGAGACTTGTGGTGGGATTCCGATCTGGGCCTATCTTTATCCCACGAGTGGTGCTTCCCTGAAGGTTTCTCTCACTGGGGAGACTCCATCGCGGGTGAAGAGGAACTAGGACCCGTCGAGTACTTTTGCATGGCTGCTA
Organism: Neoceratodus forsteri; assembly: GCA_016271365.2. Classification (NCBI taxonomy): domain Eukaryota; kingdom Metazoa; phylum Chordata; order Ceratodontiformes; family Ceratodontidae; genus Neoceratodus; species Neoceratodus forsteri. Next base: position 725,926,049 of record CM057453.1, read on the forward strand.
CTTTCTGCTTGAGGAGATAAGCCTTCACAGCTTTAGCCCATCTAATTCTTGTTTTATTGTTGAATTTCTTGCAATGCTGGGAGTCGTTGGGCCTATGGTCTGGGCCTAGGCAGATCAAGCAGGCCTCGTGGCTGTCCTTTGCCCGGGATCTGCTTGCCACACTGGCACTTCAACTTTCGCCGAGACGGAGAGAGTGAAGACATGCAAGAAAACGTGAATACAGAATGAAACTCGAAGAAACGAATCAAATATTTGTCAAAAAAAGTGACTATTCAACTGCGGTCGACTGCTGAAGTGAGGCGGACAAGGAGCTGAACTAAGCGGGTCGACTGTGGGAAAATAATTGAGATGGCACCTGGGGACCGCCCTCTTTATAACACAGCTGACGTCGAGCGTGCCCGAGGTCAGGGGGTGGTCTCCCGCTACAGACTGCTAGCTAGAACATTTTTCTGAGGGGTCCTAATGCCTGGCGGCTTTAGTCCTATGTGTATTATCTGCTGCAAGAGGTCCACCTTGAAGTCAGATCAAAAGTTACAGGTGAATAACTTTGTCTTACAACTGATCTCACACTTGTGCCAACTACTAGCAGTAGCTGGACTGGAGGAGGCCAGGCCTTCAACTCAACTGGGGAAACATATCCTCAGCCACAAGCTGTCCATTCTCTTTCTGACCAGTAAATATCTGGACATGTACCCTACTGACTTTGATGTTCACAACATGCTCAACTGCAGTCAAAGGACTGAAGGAGCAAAGACACCACTCCTCTTTGAGAAGCTGAAGATTTTCTAAAGGGTCCATCTGCTGCAGAAGTTAAGACAATTAAGGTGGCTATGACATGAAGTCTAAGAAGAGATCACAGTCTACAATCTCCAGCACCCATCAGTCAATTGTTTTCTCCAACTACTGGGGCAAAAATTGAGTCAGGTGGCCCCGACTGGAAAGTCAGCTGATGGTGCCCTGCCCCATGTCACTCTGCAGTGGAACCGGGTTTGTTAGCATCTTTATTGATGCTGTAGCCACCAGGGGAACTAATGTTGCCCTGGCTATAACGGCTGTCATAGGGCTCGTATCTTTGCTGTCAGTCCTTAATTTGTTTTAGAAAGGATGAAGAGGCCACCTGCCACTGGTGCCAAGGATGCTTGCTGCTGATCAGAGTAATCGCAGGTAAGATCGCCTTCATGGCCTTTTCAAACTCCTCCATCTCCTTCAAGATTCCCTCCACCTGGGGGCTGAACAGCATACACTTAACATTAGGAAGATCCAGAATCCCCTGCTGTATGTACTAATTAAAGGGAGAGTAGTCCAACCGTGTCTCCTAAAGACAACACCCACAGCCATACACCGATAGCAAACTTCAGCTCGACTCCTATCTAACTGTAAATGATGCTTCACCAATGCCAAGCCATTGTCAGTGAGGTGGGGGACCTTATCATGGTGTTCTGCAGGGAAGGCATTCTTAAGATCCCTACCCACTGTCCACACTAGGGCATGATATATTAGATGAAATAACCTGAGTAACTGGCATGCCATACAGTTTGAGTAGCTTCTGTGGTCACACTGGTCCCAGCATTTCAACTCTTTGCTGGGAGGGCGTAAAGGAGAAGTCCCAGCAATACTGCCTTTTGCACCATACAGTGCAGCCCACTGGATGTGAAACTACTGGTTGTTCAGTGAAGACTTTCGGGGGGGGGGGGGCATGAGGAGACTCATGACAGAAATCCCCCTGTCGAGGGACCGAGTTGAATGAAGTGGGAAAAGATTAGACCTCATTCACTGGGTCAAGTACAAAATTACCGATAGACAAGAAAAGGAACAAGGTACTTCCTTCAATAAAATCTCCAAGTGTATTAACTTCTCTGTGCTCGCCACTTCTTTCAGGGTGATGTCAAGGGACTAGGAGACATGCCATACAGAAGTGAGGGAAAGACTCGAGGTCCTCAACAGGATCCATATGATCCCACCTATCCTCATCAGAGGTCCAAAATTTGTCATGTACAACGGGATCTCACTGGTGACTCGAGACCAACCCAGCGAGAACCTCAAGAGGTTTAACTCAGCCAGACATATAATAATAATAAATTTTATTTGATATAGCGCCTTTCACGCTTCAAGGCACTGTACAGTAAGGTAAAAACAATCAATAAATACAGATAAAAATCAAAGGAATTCAAGGTACACTTTTCCCCACAAATAGGTCTTCAGTGCCTGCTTAAAAGCACCCCACTGTCCTGCACTCCCGTAGCCGACCGGGCAGAGAATTCCAGAGGGTGGGTGCCACAAACTCGAAGGCACGTGCACCAGATGACTTTAAACTTACCCTCGGAATCTCCAGCAACCCCTCGTCAGCCGAGTGGAGCTGTCGCAGAGGGGTGTAAGGAACCAGGAGCTCCTTCAAGTAATCAGGACCAAGTCCGTGTAGGCCTTTGTAGGTCAACAGACCTACCTTAAAGGTGATCCGCCACTGGATGGGCAGCCAGTGCAGATCGCGCAGCACAGGGGTAATATGAGTTCTTCTCGAAACCCCAGTCAACAAACATGATGCAGCATTCTGCACTAGCTGCAAGCGGTTGATATCAACCCCAGGAAGCCCTAGGGAAAGGGAGTTGCAATAGTCAAGGCGCAATGTCACAAATGCATGGACCAAGACAGGCAGGTTGCTGGATGGAACAAGGTGCTTGATCCTAGCAATGTTCCTAAGGTGGTAAAAGGCCAGCTTGACGACTGCCGACACCTGATGACGAAGGGTCAGGCTATCGTCAAGCACCACTCCTAGGTCATGCACCTGTTCAGAGGTGAGAATCTGTGCACCCCCCAGGACTAAACCAGAAGGGAGCTCATTTCTCAACCTCTCTGTCCTATGACCCGGGTCTACTACCAAGACCTCAGTCTTTCCTAGGTTCAACTTTAAACCACTGGCACTCATCCAGTCTTGGATTTCTACAAGGCAGCTGTTCAGTACAGAGATAGCACTAACCTGGTCGGGGGCAAAAGACAGGCAGAGCTGGGTATCATCGGCATAGCAGTGAAACCTCAGCCCATACCATCTTACAATGTGTGTCCAAGGGGCAGCATATACACTGCAAATAACATGGGGGACAGCACCGAGCCCTGAGGTACCCCACAAGGCAGAGAGAAAGCCTCGGAAGAAAAAATACCTGAGACAACTCTCTGCATTCTACCAGCGAGGAAAGATGTAAAACACCTGAGAACTGATCCAGACAGCCCGCAGACAGACCTCAAACGCTCGAGCAGAACCCCATGATCTACAGTGTCAAAGGCTGATGATAAGTCAAGGAGAACCAAGATGGAACGGTGTCTCCGATCTCTCACCATCAGGAGATCACTGAGCACCCAAACCAGAGCAGTCTCAGCACTATGCCTCTTACGAAAACCCGATTGGAGAGGTTTGTATAGATTATGGATGGTTAAATGGTTCTCCAGTTGAGCCGACACAACTTTCTCAATAACCTTCCCCACAAAAGGGAGGTTAGAGATAGCCTATAGTTTGCTAGGTTCTCCGGGTCTAAAGAAGCTTTCTTCAGGAGGGGTATCACCACCCCCTCCTTCAGGGAGCTAGGAAACTCACCTGAGTCCAAAGAGCACCGGACAATCCGAGCTAAGACCAGGCCTATGATGTCACTACAACCCAAAATCAGGGAAGTAGGGCCCGGATATAACCTACAGCAAGTGGGGTGCATTCCTTGGATAATCCTCATAATATCCATGAACTCCGGCAGATTTAAGGTATTCCAGGAAATTCCGGGCTCTGCGACGCAACACCGACCAACAGCAACCCCACAGAGTGAAGTTCACAGCACTCCTGCCTGATGTCGGCCACCTTATCCGCAAAGAAACGAGCGATCTCATCACACTCCTTTTGAGAAAAGACTCAATGGAACTGCTGACAGGCTGGGTTGCACAGCCTGTCAACCATTCTGAAAAGTTGAGCCGGTCGGTTCCGTGAGACAGAAATTTCCCTAGACAGGAACTCTGCCTTCTTACGGGAAATTTCTGTTTGATAGAATTTATAATGTTCTAACAAAATAAGGTGGTTGGCATCTAAGGTTGTCCTCCGCCAATGACGCTCTAACCTACGCCCCTGTCTCCACAATTCTCTAAGAGTCCCATCAAACCATGGGGCCCCAGGGCGAAGCGGGAGGGGGCGAACTCAAACAGGAGCAATCAGATCGAGAGCTGAAGAAACGGTCCTGTTATATGCTGCAACTAATTGCTCAGGATCTGTGCTGGTCTCGTCAAACAGTGAGAGGTCGATCACCGCCATCGGGTCTTCAGGGAACACATCCCGTAAAGGGCGATAACTGACCACCTCCACAGGAGTCGACCTACCCAGGGGGGCCTAAAAATTTAACCCATCAGTGAAATGGTCAGACCAGGTTCCACCACCAAGTCGGAGGCCTCGATCCCCAGGAGGAAGACCAGAACAAGAGAGTGACCACCATTATGGGTAGCTGAGTAAACAACCTGTGTGAAGTCCAGAGTTATCATCACCTGGAGGAAGTGTCCAAAAAGCGAGGATTCCTCATTGACCCAAGTGTTGAAGTAGCCCAGAACAAGGTCAGGCTGACTCCAGCATATGTCGGCGTGAGTCTGCTACTTCCTGCAGAATGGCTTCTCATCCCTGGTGGACAGTAAATGAGAGCTATCCTGCACCCCACACCAGCTACCACAGTACACTCGAATGACCTGGTCTCCTCAACTGGAACACCAGTTAGGCCCAATTCAGTCTTGAAACAGACCGTGACACCCCCCCCCCCGCAGTCCAATCTCGGGCGATGTATAACCAGAGTGCCCGGTGGGCATAGCTGCCTCCAAAATAGGGGCAGCATTCCCATCTAACCAGGTCTCGGTAATGCAAACCAGATCTGCTGTACCCACAAAATCTGCAATAAGAGCAGTCTAGTTACAGACAGATCTGGCATTGCATAACAGCGCCCGAGTTGGCGAGCCGTCCCAACTACTTGCCCTCCCAAAACGGAGGTGCCCTTGGGTATGGAAACCAGATCAGGATCCCCACGTTCCAGACACCATTTCGGCCCAGGGCATCTGCTGGTCCTGATCACCCCAATGGGAGAGCGCCACTCTTTTGGGCTCTGCTGTCCGCAACCCCGCACCCACCTCCGACACCCACTCCTGCGAGCAATCCCCAGTGCTCGACAGCGCTGATTGATGAAAGCAGGTGGGGGGGGGACAGGCAGAGAGCAGAGGCCGAATAGCACAGGACAGGGAGGGCAAGCAGGCACATTCCACCAATAATTATAACCAAACAGTAGAGAAAGCACACAGGACCCCAAATTCCTAAAACAGAACCATGAACAATTAAAATCCTAAAACCCCCACAACAATAGAAACTTAAACCATAATCCCAACCCAACAAAGCATATAAAACTGCTCTTCTCCCACAACTGGATAAAATTCGAACCCAGAAAACAAAATAAAATCCCCTCTCACAGGATATAAAATACACACACAAATATAAATTCACCCCCTCCCGCAGCCCTCTCACAGCCAAGGGAAAAGCGAAAAATTCTAGGCACTCCCATGCCCAGAAAACACAAAACAAATCAAAAAGCTAAAATAAACATACACATCAGAAATAAAATAAAAAGTAAATATGGACCCCCTGATCCTCTCACCACCAGGAGACCAAAAATAAATTAAAAGTCTGGGAAAGAAGGCATCCAATAGTAGGAGAAGTCATAAAAGAAATCCACTCAATATAGATCCAAACAGAAGCTTCAAGTAATCCACCACAGATCAGGCCCCTCACAGCAAAATCCAGGATAACCAGCACATCAGGAATCCAAACTTCTAATACGTCTTTTAAGGCAAACTTCCAGGTATCAGTAGTCCGGCCCTCACAGTTCTCACTTTAAAAGTTTATCCAGAAAAATGAGCATAACGAAGGTAAAAACAGTCCCGGTTCAAATAATGCCAGAACCCAACCAACCCAGGACAGGTCACGTTATGTGCAAACGAACACCCCCTCTTGGAACGCTGGAGAAAATCCAGCCTCTGCCAGGCAAGTCTGGCGGCTCCTGGAAGCTCCGCGAATACCAGCCCTTTGGTAGGCACTCCGGACTCTCCCAGGGACAAACGGCTACACCCCGCACCCACCTGTAGGTCAGCTGGACTAGCTGAACCTCTCCTCCTCCTCCTTCGAAGCTCCACAGGACAGTATCAGGGCCAGCAATTCAAGCAGTCCTCGAGCAACAAACCAAGTCCAATCACTCAATTGCTCAGATTTCCAGGCTCGCTCCTACATCCAAATGACTCCAGCGTGCAGAATAAACCTTCCCTAAAACACATAGGGTTCCCGAACAATAACGACTAATAAATACGTCCAGTACCACAGTGGCAAAAGTCAAAAAAGCTTCAAGTAAATGGTTTGCAGGCTCCAGCGATTTCAACAGACAGCAACACAACTTTCCACCCATCATGAAAATTTTGAAAGCGTTTTCACCTGTCACAGTGGGGAACACCAGCCGGTTTGGCAAAGCTGTATTGCAAACCACCGTATCACTAGACCGTGAAAATAACAATGTGATAAAAAATAAAAGAATACAAATAATAAAAAAACGTAAAAACACTTAATACTTCAGCATAGGGAGCTAAGTAAAATAAAATCTGCAAACATCTGCAGAACTGTGTTCATAGCTGGCCCAGCATGGCTGCCATCTTGAAACGAGCCCAGATATACCAGGTTGTGAACTGAAAATCCCCATGTTGTGTGTAGATCTGCCCACTTGAATCTAAGAGCTTGTAGGGAGCATAGGGACAAAGGAAGCTGGGGAGGCAGAAGCACAGCCGGTATCACAGGAGGCAGCAGACGCACTGGGCAGGCCCCACCTGGACATACTGGAGAGATGACCACTGTCAGAGACTGCACTGGAACAGAGGAAATCACATCCTACCATATAGGTCTTGGGTGGCTGGGACCTCGTAGTGGGCTCTCCATGGTCTTACGGATGAAAGCATTCATAATCTCCTGGGTCTTCGTCTGTTAAAGCTTCCAGAAGGAAAGACTGTCAGTACGCACAGCCAACCAAGGTCAACACACGTGCTTGGAGCTCTGATGAAGCTTATGCTTCCTTCCCTTTTGGTTCTTCCTGAGCCACTAATGAGAAGAGTGAACAAGCTGCTAGATGGGTTTAAGCATGAAGATGATCTACTTGAGGTACCCAAGGAATAACTGCTTGACCTTGGCTGTTTTTTCTTCAGTAGAGAGAAATGTAGGGGAGACTTTTGAGGGGATAAACAGACACCAACCACTGTACTAATACCTCAGCAGAGTGCAAAGACTTTCCTCTGAAGTCAGTCCTGTAACCTTTGCGGGACTCATCACCCAAATTAGACACCTCAGAGGGAGTCAGCCTAAGTGAATGCCCAGGATGCAAGCCCTTCTGGGTGCTGCTGTGCATGACCACCACCCTCATCAGTGGGATCAGTGAAAGGACCATATTCTGGTCAAACAGTGGAGCACTGTCGACACATCAAGGTGGCACCACAGAGTCAGGACCTAAATATCTATTCCCATATCTAAGGGGATCAGTAGTAGGAGAGAGGAGGTAATACTGCCCTTGTACAGGTCAATGGTAAAGCCGCATCTAGAGTATGGAGTTCAGTACTGGTGCCCACACCTCAAGAAGGACATTAACCTGCTGGAGAAGGTCCAGAGGAGGGCTACAAAGATGACAGCTGGTAGCAGGGTAAAGCATACGAGAGAGGTTGAGGGCACTGAACATGTACTCCCTGGAAGACAGGAGCAAGAGAGGGGGGACTTGATTGGGACCTTCAAGTACTTGAAAGGGATAAATAAGGTTGATAAGGAGAGTCTCTTTAAGCTGAGTGGCAACCATAACACGAGGGTACAGAGTCTTAACCTGGAGGGTGGGAGGTTTAAGAGGGAGGTCAGGAAGCACTTCTTCAGAGAGAGAGAGTGGTAGACACTCAGAATATGCTGCCAGAAGAGGTAGTCTCATTCACGATAGCGAGCAGCTCTAACAGAAGCTGGGACAAGTATAGGGGGAGGGTAAGGGTCATGGGTAGGGAGGATGGGAGGATGGGAGGAGTGGGGAGAGGGGGCAGGGACAATAGCTCAAGCTGTGGACCCTGCAACACGAGCAGACTTGATAGACCAAATGGCCTTATTCTGCTGGCTTCTTCATATGTTCGTATGTAAAGGAGCGACTGAAATGGGTGCTTGAGGTGTCCATGTGCTTAATGGGGTGACTGATCTCAAACTCGGTCATGGTCTTGATTTCTAGAGGGTGGGGCCCCACTACTCAAACTCTGCAGAGAAACAAGGATGCAGCTCAGAAATGACTTACAGGTTGGGAACTGGGGGCTTGAGTGGGTATGCTCCTGCTGGACAGAAGACAACACCAAAGACGAGTTCTGGAGCACTAGGCCTTTGCCTTTACAAGTCCTGCTTGCTGATCAGAGGGCTCAGACAGCTGAAGTGCCAAAGACTTGAAGAGCACAGTGTGGCACAAAGGGCAAGTATTCTGATCATGCAGAGGCACAAGACAAGTTATGCAGATGATGTGCAGAGCAGTCTTCAATATCTTGTGATTGCAGTTGTTACGTCACTTGAAGCCAGGAGTCTGGTTTGCCATTTCCTTGCAGTCCAGATTAATTTATTTATTTATTGAACATTTCGGATTTGCAGACCTTTGAGTCAGAGACTCATTTCCAAAGGCTCCACATCATAAGACAATTATAGAACAAGTAAGGACAACATAACAATTTAAGTAAGCAGTAGAATTACAGGTGATAAAAACATAAGTATTCCAAATGCCAGAACTTGACCAAGTCTAAGGCCTGGCAGCATTGAAGTACTACTAGGTAATGGGAGGACAGAGACTACAGTCTAGATTATAACTGTCCTGGTGCTAGGGGGGGGGGGTGCTGGAGGAGAATCCTTTGTCAAGGTGTACGTAAGGAGTCTATGGGCAGTCACAGCCATCGTTGGTCTGCAGGTGATCCTTGAGGAGGGTTTTAAAATGGCCGAGCTTAAGCTCAGAGGTAATGGGGCAAGCAGTAGCGTTCATTCAGAGTGGGGCTCTGTAGGCAAAGGTTCGCTGTCCAAGAGAGGTTCTGAAGCAGGGGACAAGGAGTGAGGATTTAGTGGAGCTGTGGGTAGTTTTAGTTATGTGAGCCGGCGTCAGAAGGGAAGAGAGCCCGGGGAGGAAAGCCCAACAGAGACCTTTTTAGCCAAGAGGCAGATGTGGTATTTGAGTCTGTTGTTGAAGTTAAGCCAGCCAAACTGCTGGTAGAGGGAACATGTGTGAGTGGTGCGGTCGCACCCTAGTACAAGGCCCTTGTGGATAGGTGTGATGACTGCTGCTTTCCATATGGAAGAAAAAGTCCCAAGACAGAGGGAGGCGGTCGATGATGAAGGTTGGGGGACATTGTCAAGACTAAGGCATAGGAGCCTGAGGTCAAGTGAGTCTGCGCTGTGGCATGCCCCAAGCCTTTTTAGAAGGTAGGGCTTGGCTTCACAGAAACTGTCCTGAAGCGAAAGGGAGGGTGGGGGAGGGCCTGGTGAGGGGTTGAAAAGTGGGTGGGAGTATACTACTGAGATCAGAGAAGGATGTATTCAGGATATCGGCTATGTGTTGGGGGTCAGAGGCAGCAGTGCCACTGTTAATGATTTTGGGGGGGGGGGGAGAGACACGAGAGTTTACTATTCAGTTCTTTAAGATTATTCCAGAACTTTCTGCCCGAGCCCCAGGTGGAGGTGAGGGAGGGCTTGTAGTGTTCGGCCTTAGCTTTATGAATCTCCCAGGTGCATCTGTTTCTCACGGCACAATACATTTGCCAGAGGGAGTCACATCGGCACATCAAGTCCAAGAAGGCATGGGAAATCCAAGGGGTGGAGTGTCCCTTGATGACACATTTCACATAAGGGGCAAATGCGTCACAGGTGGAGGAGAAAGCGGAGATAACGTAATCTAAAGCCGAGTTGATGTCAGAGGCTTTATAGATGGGTCACCAGTCAAGGGAGTTGAGGTGCAGTTTTAGGCACTGGAGCATTCCACGCTTAAGACGTCATTGAAAAATGAGTTTAGGGGGTTGTTTCAGGCTCTTACAGGACCAGGAGCAAGTCACAGAGCATTGGCACTGGGGAGCACTGATACACATGAGATTCTGGAGGGGCGGTTAGTTAGTACCAGATCAAGCAGGGTGGCAGTGCCAGATTTGGGGTTGTGCCTGGTAGGGGTGGAGACTACTTGAAGTCCATCGCAGTGATGGCATCCTTGGGGGAGGGCAGAGAGTGGGAATGCCAGCTGACATTGAAATCACCAAGTGCTAGGCATTCAGATTTAGGAGGCAGCTGAGAGAGGTACGTCAGGATAGCAAGGAAGGCAGATTTTTGATTCCTAGGAGGTGATGTAGACAGCAGTGACAAAGAGAGGGGAAGAGGCTTTACGGACCATAATTTTCAGAGTGAGGGCTTGAGCACTGTGATCTAGATAGGCAGGAGGGAGGGCATGGCACTGCAAAGAATCGCGCAGGTAGATGGCACAACCGCCTCCACGTTTGTCACAACTGTCAGTCTGGAAGACAGAGTAACCAGGAATGGAGATGGCAGCGTCTGGGGTATTCCTGGAGAGCCAAGTTTCAACCAGGCAGAGGATGTCAGGCTGATGCTGGGCAATCCAAACTAGAAAGGAGTCAAATATTTTCTGCAGTCTCAGGCCGTCCCAGCTGTAGAGTGGTTGGCGGTGGGTGGAAAGCTGGGTGGGGGGAGGAGGGTGCCAAGATGGGAGCCAGTACTAGAGAGGATGCATAAAGTACAGTCCCAAGAGAAAGATCAAATGGAATGTTTGTTGTGAAGTGGAACGAAAAGCTCAAAATGAGGTAGCTACAAGGTAAACAATATAAATCCCCCCCCCAAAAAAATGCTAAAATCAAAGGAGACACCCTAAAGGCAGGAGCTGCCAAAGGGGTAATATCTCATTTCTAGTGGAAAGGAAAATCTGAAGATGTAAAGCATGGAATGGGAAGGGCACAACAGTGAGGGGAGGAGCTGAAGCTCTACAAAATAGGTTTTTCCAAGGGCGTCGTGCACTCTCAGTTGACTGCAAACATGTGGCTATGTAGAAAGAATCTAGGTAGTTGTAATATTCTTTTCTTTGTTTTTGGCGCCGGGAAGGGGGGCATTCTTAACTCAAATGAATAACGGGGATGAAAACTGATGGGGACTACCCCCCTCAAAGTGCGTCTCAATGCCAATGTCATGGTGCTTGGTGGGCAGGAGGAAGGGACAAACATCAATGTCATGATGCTTTGGGGGAATGACACCAATATCATGGCATGGGGGGGGTGACATCAATACCAAATTCACAGCACCGAGGGGAGGATGCCACCAATGTCATGGGATTAGAGGGGACATCATGAACTGGCAAAAGTCTTAGCTGTTTAATAAATAAAGACTGTGCTTCATCACACAAATCAAGTGTGTAAAACATGTTTAGCTTTGCCATGTTCCATACTGGTCTTCAGGAAACAAAGCAGAATGCATGTGCATGGTCTGCCTAGGTGCACTGTTATGGCATAGGGAGTCATTAAAAACTAAGCACCCCCTTTTCCTTTTGGGAACTTAGTCAAATGAGTTGTAATACATGGGTGGCCACTTATCCCACAGTGAAGGAGTGACCAGCAAACACTGTTTTACTACTGGTGTGACGTCAATATGTTGTTACACAACTGATGTGAAATCATACTGACAGCATATCATCCCTATAAACTAGTTCATGTTTGCATGGCATACAGAAACTAGTTCACTTACTGACTGTATGCACTACAAAATGGTCTCATTCACAGTCCAGTATCGCCCCCCTGAAGACGACTCGTAAGAATCCATACGCAGGGGTATCTGGTCTGTGGTTCCTTGTGCAATTAAATATCTCACAGCTTTATTAACTGGTGTGTATGTCTTTTTTTTTTTTGTTAATTTCAGTGTTTTATTTCACACCAGCACCTTTGTGAGTCAGGTCTGTTTCTGACCTTTTGTTCTATCTTAGCAATTATTTCATCCTTGTTTATCAACTGGTTGGAGACGGAAATGATGAACCTGGAGGGCTGACATCACGGTAGATATCTTTGTGACCTTAAATTATTTCTATTTTATTTTAGTTGTGTAACTGTGTTACTATGTATCCAGACACCAGAAAACAACCTAAAAACTTGCCAAAATGCAATCACTACAAAACTGTCCCAAAAAAAAAAGATTAAGAAAAGAATATCTGGAATTCGAAATGACTCTCTCTAAATAAAACCAACTTTAAACAGCATGAACTGTTTCAGAGACATATATTATAAAAAAATAAAGTCAAGTGCAAAAGACTTGTCTCTTTTTGCCTGTAAATTTATCTAAGTTTCTAAACTGGGAAAGTACAGTTACGTAAAAACTTACCGTAACAGCAGATCTTTGAGAGGTGCTCTTGCAGCAGGCAACACCAGTAGGATTGAAGCCACCAGGCACCAGGGCCACATGGAAAACTTCTATCTAGCAGTCTATCACAGGGGACCACTCCCGGTGATGTCAGCACACTGACGCCTGCCTATCCTATAAAGTGGGCGGTCCCCCAGACCTACCTCCATTCTCCCACCAGAGACCCCGTTGCAGAAAGAAAAAACGGAGGAACCGAGGCAATTCCTCAGAGCTAAGGAAGAGCAGAATAAATGCAAAGTAGTAGCAATCGGGGGAAGGAGGGAGGGAAAGCAGTGCTTGGTGCCAGAGCTCCTCTTGAACATCTACTGTTACGTTAAGTTCTTGCATAACTGTACTATCTTATGTCGCGGGGGCTCTTGCAGCAGGCAACACCAGTAGGACAGAGTCCCAAGCAGTACCAGAACTGACAAAGTGAGCTGGGAGGAGGCAGAAGGCAAAGACAGACTGCTCATGAAGAAGCAGTTGAGGGAGAAGAGGGGAGGTTGGCCCTGCAAGGGGACCTGGACACCCTGGAAAGCTGGGCTCACACATGGAAATTAAATTTCAATATCACCAAGTGCAAGGTGTTGCATCTTGGTCGGGGAAACCCTAAACACAGGTACACCCTGGGAGGGGAGGTGCTGGAAGCCTCAACAGGGAAAAAGACCTAGGGGTCATGGTGGATACATGTATGAATAACACTGAGCAGTGCAGGAGGCAGCTAGCAAGGCAAACAGGATGTTGGGATGCATCGCAGGGGATCACCTCTAGGAGCAAGGAAGTGATTCTGCCACTGTACAATGGACTGGTTAGACACACCTTGAGTACTGTGTACAGTACTGGAGACCACTTGAAGAGGGACATACAGCCCTGGAGAGGGCACAGAGGAGGCAACAAAGATGATACGAGGCTAGGGATTTGACTTACGAGGACAGACTTGAGGAGCTCTGCCTGTTTTCATTGGAGGAGAGGAGAGACAGGGGACATGATTGAGGTCTTCAAGTACCTCAAGGGAATAAATAGGGTAAACATGGAGGGATCTTTAGACTAAAGCAGGAGGCATCACCAGAGGGCATGGTTTGAAGTTGGAAGGTGGAAGGGTGAGGGGAAAAGGAGGAGGTTTTTCACTGAGAGGGTGGTGGACCTTGGAATGCTCTGCCTGGTGAGCTGGTTCAGAGATCCACAGTGGAGAGCTTTTAAGAAAGGGTGGGACAGACACAGTGGATGTATCAGATGATGGCCTGTCCCGGGGGGGTGGGGATGGATGATAGGGGTTTCTGGAGCACAAGGGATGGGAGGGTCTCGGCACCCAACTAAGGATCTAGGTTCGAGCAGACTTGATAGACCATAAGGCCTAATCTGCTGGCAAATAGTATGTTAGTATGTATGTTAGTAAGGCCCCGAAGGACAGCTAGTCTGAAACTGGCCCTGCATCTGGAAGCAATGTCCGGACTGTAGAGTCGGATAAAAGTGTGAACACAGCTCCAAGTGGCAGCTGCACAAATGTCCGCAGCAGACACATTCCTGAAACAGGCGGTAGACGCAGCCACCCTTCTGGTGAAGTGACCCTTAACTGCCCAGGCAAGGGCTTGTACTTATGGTAACAGTAAACAATGCAGCTTGACAACAATTTCAACAAACACTGTTTCGAAACAGGTGCCCCTTCTCTCTTATGGGCAAAGGAAACAAATAATTGAACAGTCTTTCTAACCGGTTGGGTGCAATTTATGTAATAACAGAGCATACCTATGAACAGCCAGAGTATACAGTAAGGCCTCCCCCTGATTAGAATACTCCGGGAAATAAACAGGTAGGTGGATGGATTGGCTTAACATAAACTCAGATACCACCTTAGGCAAAAACCTTAGGATTTGTGCGCAAAGACACCCTGTCTTTGTGAAAAACTAAATAAGGCTCTTTGCACATCAGAGCCTGAAGCTCAGAAATCCTCTGAGCAGAAGTAACAGCAACTAAAAACAATGCTTTCCATGACAGAAAACATAGCTCGCAACTTGCGGCCAGCTCAGAGGGAGGTAGAGTGAGCTTTTCCAACATGAAAAGAAGATACCATGGAGGGACAGGGTCCCGAACGGGAGGTTTCAAGTGTAGTATACCCCACAAGAATGTGCAGGAAATTTCCAGCTGGGCAACAGCCTTGCCCTCAATAGGCGCATGGTATGCAGAGATGGCACAAAGGTGCACCTTAAGCAAGGAGTACCCCAGACCACAGTCTGAAAAGGATAGGAGGTACTTCAAAATCAGATTGACCAGGCAAGTGAAGGGATCCAGGTGGTGAGCAGCGGCCCAAAGTCAAAAGCACTTCCACTTCATGGCATAGGTGGCTCTCATGGAAGGTTTCCTGGTAGCCATCAGGACATCAACCCTGGAAGAAACAAGCGGACAATAGCGAAGTGTGCAGAAGCCACACATGGAGATGCAGAGACTTAAGGTCTGGATGGATCAGGGTTCCCCATTTATTTATTTCTTTGTTAACCTGGTTGGTGCACTGATCCAAGGACCTTTCTCAGGCACGGCCCAGGCCAGAGACTGGCACATACAGAAAGGTCACAGTAAGGAAAATACACAGAGTTGTACAGTAACAAATAGCAGGCACTGTGGATCTAGTAGCTATACAGTGTTTGGCAGCAACAGCCGCAGCTCAGAGTTAACACTGACCAGTAAAGAGCAGTACTGAACAATAAATATACATACTATTCACAGTTACATTTACAATTTGCAGGTAACAGGCAGCTGACTCCTGCACAGGGTGTTGACCAGCAAGCCAGTCCCTAGGTAGGAAGAAAAGGAGATGGCAGGGGGCAAAAAAAGGCTTAGATAAATTGCACAGTAGCACTAGTAGCTTGGGGACAGGAAGAGGTCATGGAAGACAGGAAGTGTTTTTTTTTTTAGTGGGGTATGAAAATTTAGCAGGGGGTCGACAGAATGCAGTTTGGGGGAGGGGGGGGTCATTCCGGAGGCAGAGCCCAGCAATGGAGAAGGCCATCTGACCCATCCTGGTGGTAATATGTGGATGGATGAGTTGGAGGTGGGACGCGTGGCAGAGATTGTGGCATGAGTCTTGGGACAGACTAGACAAGATAGAGGGGGAATACAAGGGGCAGTGGATGGTATCCCTGATGGTCCTGGCCAGTAAATAAGAGCTTCAAGCTTGAGGGGGAAGCCAAAAAAGGGACTGGTAGACAAAGCAGTGCTGCGTGGAGAGGGGGTACAAAGAACAAAGCAGCAAATCCAATTGCCGGGACAGGTTGGTGGTGGAAGTAAGCGAGTACAAAGGGCACCCATAGCCAAGGAGGGGGAGGAGGTTGCCACGGGCTATAGCAAGGCGAGCTTCAGGTGTGAGAGATTAATAAGGTGGTAGCAGAGACCCAGCTTCCGGGTTATGCAATGTACGAGGGAGGCAATATGGTCAATGGTCAGAGTAGGTAAGTGACAGATCAAGGATAATGCCCAGATATCCAAAGGAGAGAACAGTGTTGAGGAGGGAGCCGTCAGGGGATTAGACTCTGAAGGCTGTCAGAGTGGCCAGTGGCAGACAGTAGATTTAGAGCCAAGTAGCACAGCCTTCATTTCTGACGCGTTTACCAGTAGCTTGTTGGAGAAGATCCAGTGGTGGGCCAGACAGAAATCAGCGGTGAATGTGGTGGACAGTAACAAGGGGGAGGGGCCACTATGAAACAGAATCAGCTCATCGGCGTAAAGGAGGGACTGACACGACAGGCCCTCAACAGCAGAGAGTTAATGAAAAGGGAAGACGCCCAAGTATTGAGCCCTGAGGGACGCCAACTGAGACAGGCAGGGGAAGGGACATGGCACCACCAAGGCAGACCATTTGGGTTCGGCCGGAGAGGTAGTTTGAGAGCCAGGCCGTGGAGGCAGAGGAGAAACCCAGGGCACCAAGTTTAGTTATGAGGATGCTGTGGTTGACCAAGTCAAAGGCCTTGGATAAATCAATGAATACTGCCCCCGTCAATTTCCCCACATCCATATTCCTAAGCACATGGTCAGTGAAGCAGGCCAGGGCAGAGGTTGTGCTGTGATTCTTCCTGAAGCCGTGCTGCTGGAGGCAGAGGAGGTTGTGCTTGGTTACACAGTCAGTGATTTGGTAACTGACAGCCTTCTCAAGGAGTTTACCAAGGTAGAGGTAGGATGGAGATGGGACGGTAATTATCCATAACACTAGGATCGCTAGATTTATTTATGGGGACAATTTTGGCCTGCTTCGGGGGAGAGGCCACAGACCATGGTAAGGGAGATTAAAGATAAAAGTGAGTGGGTAGGCAATGTCATGGGCTACTAATTTAAGAAAACGGGGGGATAAGCCATCACTCCCTCTAGATGGGAGACTGCGAGGAGTTTATGTGTCCCAGCAGGGGAGATGGTCTTGAAGTAGAAAGGGGGGCTGCTGGAGCTGTTGGGGGGGCAAGGGGATGGATGGGGAAGTTTAGACGGGTAGCTATGGAGGTTGGAGAAGTGAGCACTGAGTGTATTTATGATGTCTTGGGGGTCAGTCAATGAGCCACAGAGTAATGAAGTGGGAAGGGGATTGTCTGGTAGTGAGGGAGAGTAAGGCATGAAGGGAGGACCAGAAATGCCTGGGGTTATCTAGGTTCTGGGACTGAAGTGACTGGAAACAGGCAGACTTTCTAGAGTGGATGCGGCGCTTAGAGGATTTCTCAGGCGACGATGGTCATTCCAAAGGTGGGGGGATGGGGTGCTTTGTAGGAGACCCACTTGGCATCCCTCTCCTTCATTAGCATGAGGAGGTCAGAAGAGAGCCACCCTGTGTCACCCCCTTGTATTCTACAGTTAGTGAGTGGGAAGTGTTTGTTTTTAACTAATAAAAAGGCAGAGACAAATGTATCCAGCATCAGGGTGACATCAGTGGCTACACGCAGGGTTGACCAGTCTTGGGCTCTGATGTCTTCCTGCAGCCCAAGGGAGTCATAGCTACAGAAGCTGCGAAAGGACAAATAGGTGGGTGGGGCGAGGTGGTTTGGAATGCCAGACACAGTAGATGGAGTGATCACTGATGGCATCCGATAGGGTGCCAGTGTGGGCGACCTTGACAGTACGGGTTGTCAGGATCCAGTCAAGAATGGTGTGTTTTTAGGTTTGACTGTTGTGGCATGTAGGGAAGGCTATTAGTGGGCGAGGTTATGCTGCTGTATGAGGAAGCTGCAGTCAGACAGCGGGTGCTCATTCCAGTTTATATTGTTCACCTAAGAAAATGGTGTTTCTGGAGAGGGAAAGGGGTGTGGTGGGGTGATTGTTTAACCAGGAAAGGCACACTAAGCTGAAGCTTGTTTCCAGGTGCAACCTGGGAGCACAAGGAAGTTAAGTGACTTGCTCAGGGTCACACAGTATGCAAATGAGGGCTGTGGGATTCAAACCCAGGTCTCCAGGTTTGCAGCTCAGACCCTAAACCACTGCGCTATACTGCCTCCAAGGGAGTGGGAAGGAGGGCCAAGGGTGTCCAGGAATGATGACAGACCGGAGACCCCATTCTTAGGGGGGTTGTAGCAACACCCAATAAGCAGCTTTTGTTGGTGTAATGGTCAGTTCACAGCAAGACACTCGATGGGAAGGTCACTAGTGGACTGGCCAAGAAAGAAGTAACATGAAAAGCGTTAGCTAGTATAGAAGAGCATACCACCGCAGTGGAAAGTAATGCGATCACAGTGCAGGAAGGTGTAAGCTGGCAGGAGCAGCTATGGTCAAGGTGGAGTTTTCCTGTTCCCGGGACAGCAAGCCGGTGCACGGGGCAAGGGTACTGGAGGTTCCATTGTCAACTGCTGCAGCACGAAGAACCAGATCTGATGAGACCAGTAGGGAGCTATGAGAATGATCATTGCCCTCTCCGACCGAAGCTTGAGAAGAACCCTCTGCAGGAGTGGGAGGGAAGGCATACAGGAACCTCACTTTCCAGGAGAGGGACAAGTTGCACCAGAAAACTCCAGTCTCTGGATCGAGTGAGCAGAAAAACGGTAGTTCTGTGTTGAACGCGGACACAAAAATGTCCAACTGCGGATGGCCAACATCTGTCGAGGAGGTCTTCGACCACCGAGGACAGGAGTTCCCCCTCGTGCATCCTCGATTTGGACCAGCTTAGACTATTGGCCAATGCGTTTTGGACACCTGGAACACGGAAGGCCGAGAGTTCCAGGTCGTGCTTGATGGCCCAGTACCAGGCTCATGGCCTCTCGACAAAGGGAGAAGGAATGAGTGTTGATCTAGTATGCTACAGACATGTCCGTCTGTACCAACAGCAGGCTGGGAAGAATGTGGGTTTCGAAGGCCTGCAGAGCATAAAAAGCTACCCACATCTTCAGCACATTGATGTGGAGATGCTGCACCGACCTGAACAAAATTCCCTGGGTCTGACAGCTGGCTAACTAAGCACGCCAGCACAGACCCAAGGTGCCTATAGAGAAAATTTGCTGTGGGGACATGGCACAGAGGGAAACCCCTCTCAGGAGACTGGCGGGGTTCTGCCACCACTCCAAGGTCCTCTTCACAGGGCTGGAAACCAGCACCGGCTGATCCAGGTGCATTGATTCCACTGGCCCTGAAAAGTCCATCAGTGAACCCTCACAGGCACCTCATCTGCAGGCGTGCTATGGGAACCGTGGCTATAGCCGCCGCCATGCGTCCCAACAAATGAAGGACCGCTCTGGCTGGTACACGACGAATTGAGGATAACAGCTGGGCCTGCGCTATCAAGCGCTCTGCTCTGTCCACTGGCAGTAAGGCTCTGTCCTGGGATGAGTCCAGGACCGCTCCTATATAGTGGAAGCATTGGCTCAGAGAGACAAGACTTCAAGAGGTTGATTGTGATCACCAGGGACTGGCAGAGCTGAAAGGTGCCTTTCAGGGTCTGCAGCAAGAAAACCATGGAGGGGGCTGTCAGCAGCCAGTCGTTCAGATAAGGGAACACATAAAAGTCCGGTCTCTGCAGAGCCACAGTTACCACTGCTAGGCACCTGGTAAAGACCGTAGGTGCCGAGGAAAGGCCAACAGAGAGGGCCTGGAAATTAAAGTGGTCCCCCTGGAAGCAGAAGCAGAGGAAGCGGCTGTGGGCTGGGAAAACCTGGATTTAGAGATGGACATCCTGCATATCCAGGGAAAAGAGACAGTCCCCCTCATGAAGGACGGGCAACAGACCCTGAAGAGTAATCTTCCTGAAGTGCTTGTACTCTATGTAAAGGTTCAGGCGGCTGAGGTCCAGGATTGGCCTCAGGTCCTCAATTTTCCTGGGGACGAGGAAGGAGGAGTAAAATCTCTTTCCTCTCTGAGCTGGGGGGGACGGGTTCTATGGCCTTTTTGTGTGGAAGAGCCTGAATCTCATCCCGAATAAGGGAGATGTGGGCCTGAGGGTTATGGGACAGCAAGGGAGGGCTTTCTGGAGGGAGCTCCAGGAACTCGAGGGTGTGATTCTGTTCCATGATCTGCAGCACCCATTGATCTGAGGTTACAATGCACCACCCATCCAGACAGAGGAAGAACTGACCCCCGACCACCTCCCCCAAGGCCTCTTCTGTGGCGGGGGGGGCAGGCAAGGAGTCAGGCAGTGGATCAGAGAGTGAGTAGAGCAGCTGTGGGCACTCTGGGGGCCCTAAGGGCAGCTGCTCTGGCTGGAGGGGTGTTCGCCTTGCGCTTAAAGGGTCCTTTCAACTGCTGGCCCATGGAAGGCTGGTGAGAGAACTGGTGAAAGGACTGATGTTGGGAAGACCAAGATTGGGACAGGTACATGGAATGCACTGACCTCAGGGCCTTACCCGATTCCTGAAGGCAGAAGATGATATCCTGGACACTTCCCCCAAAATACAGGTTACTCACCTGTAACAGGAGTTCTAGGAATGGAAATTCGTTGTTCATCCACACTGTCTGGCAGGTTCCTTGCCGCTTCAAATCTTGCCGGAAGGTCTTCAAGCTGGCTCCTCCCACCTACCCGGGTGGTAAAACTCTCGGCTCCGCCCCATGACGCCAGATCTAGCCCGCTGGAAGCCAGGTTGTGCGTCGAAGCCGGGGAGGCCAGGTGGGTCGTGCGGATGAAAAACATACCATTCCTAGAACTCCTGTTACAGGTGAGTAAATACAGAGTTACTCACCTGTAACAGGAGTTCTAGGAATGGTATATGTTGTTCATCCACACTTATTGGCGGTTCCTTGCCGCTTAAATCTGCCTGAAGGTCTTCAAGCTGGCTCCTCCCACCCACCGGGTGGTAAAACCTCGGCTCCACCCATGGCGCCAGATCTGGCCCGCTGGAATCTCAGGTTGTGCGTCCCGGCCAGGAAGTCGGGTGGGTGGTGTGGATGAACAACATATACCATTCCTAGAACTCCTGTACAGGTGAGTAACCTGTATTTCTAGGGACATGGATATGTTGTTCATCCACACTTATTGGCAGACACCTAGCAATTCTCCGGGAGGAGGGAGGCAAGGCGCACACCCCCAATACTTACTTGGGAAATAAGGACTGGAGAACCGAGGCCCCAAAACCAGCATCCCGGCATGACTCAAGGTCGATGTGGTAATGGGTAATAAAGGTGTGTGCTGACTTCCAGGTAGCAGCCTTGCAGATTTCCTGGATAGGGACGTCCCTGGAAGCAGCCACCGATGCAGCAGTATGACGGGTAGAATGAGCTCTTATCCCTCTGGGAGCTCCATGCCCGCCAACTTATAGCAGCGATCTATGCAGGAGGCCACCTGCCTATCGTCCACTTGGCTGCAGGTCTGCCAGATGCGGCTTCAGCGTGAGTGACAAACAGCTGGCGAACCTCTCCCAATTTCAGCGTGCGCTCCTTCTAATAAGCGGCGCCTTCTAGGGTCCAGAGTATGGAGCCTATATTCGGCCTCCGAGGTGTGACTGGGGTAGAACACCGGCAGAGTCAGCACCTGGTTAAGGTGAAACTCCGACACCACCTTCGGAAGGAATTTCGGGCGCAGGACAACCTTGTCCCTGTGGAAGACCAGGTAAGGAGACTCGATGCAAAGCGCCTGGAGCTCTCCCATCCTTCTGGCTGACGTGATAGCCACCAAGAAGGCGGTCTTCCACGACAGGTGAGAGAGTTCACACCTGTACATTGGTTCGAATAAGCTGCCCATGAGCTTTGCCAATACCAGCAGTAGATCCCACGAGGTGGAGGTCTCTCGCACGGAGGAAAGTGATCAAGGCCTTTGAAAAAGCGCTTGACCACCTTTCTGCGCTTTCACCGACTGCTTCCGCCCGTGCCCGGAAGCAGAGATGGCTGCCAGGTGCACCTTTAGGTCGCCGACCTAAGCCCTTGACTAGAAAGGGACCATAAATAGTCCAAAATGCTTGCCACAGAACAGGTGGAAGGGTCCAGGCCCTTGCCCTGACACCAAATGGAGAATCTCTTCCATTTGAAGGCGTAGCATTTTCTGGTCGACTCCTTACGGGACGCCTCAACCACGTTGAGGACCTCGTCGGAAAGACCCAAGGCCTGGAACTCTAGCCACTCAGGAACCAGGCCGTCAGGTGCAGAGATTGAAGGTCCGGATGGAACACCTTCCCCTGATTAACTGAAAGCAGGTCCGGGCGAGCTGGAAGCTGCCTCGGGAGCCTGGAGCTGAGGCTGAAGAGATCCGGGTACCAGAACTGGCGGGGCCAGTCTGGGGCTATCAGGATCACCTGCGCCTTGTCCCTCCTTGCTTTGAGAAGCACCTTGTGAATCAAGGGAAATGGGAGAAAGGCGTAGAAGAGGCCCGGGGTCCACAGCCTCGAGAAGGCATCCCCCTGCAGCGAGCCCTGCTGAGGGGGGCGGGCATGAAACAGCCTCAGCTTCGCGTTCTCCCTGGAGGCAAACAGGTCCACCTGAGGTGTGCCCCAGTGGGAGAACAGATCTTGCACTACCACCGGCAGGAGAGACCACTCGTGAGGCAGCCCCTATCGGCTCAGGGCATCGGCCAGGGTGTTGGAGGCCCTGCCACATGAATGGCTAGGAGATCCGCCCAGGCTGCCACGAGTGACCAAATGCGGAGAGCTTCCTTGCATAGAAGCATGGAGCGTGGTCCCGCCCCTGGCGGTTCAGGGTAGTACATGGTCGCGGGTATTGTCCGCCTGACTCGGACCACTTGACCCCGAGAACGGAGCAAAGGCGGTGAGAGCTAGGCGGACCGCTCGGAGCTCCAGCAGGTTGATGTGGCATCGGGACTCCCGCAGTGACCAGAGGCCGTGCACTCGGTGTTCCCCCAGATGGGCACCCCAACCCATCAGAGAGGCGTCGGTCGATAGAGAGACCGTCGGCTGCGGACAAAGCAGGATGCCCTCCTGCAGATGAAATGGAGCGGTCCACCACTGGAGAGCGTTCCACATCTCCCGGGTCACTATCACTAGATGGTCCAAAGGATCGCAGCGTTGTGACCACTGGCTGGCCAGTCCCCACTGAAGGGGGCGCATGTGCCAGCGGGCCCAACGGACCACGCTGGTACAGGTCATCATGAGACCCAGAAGGCGCAGGAAGTCCCGGGCAGGGCGCGATTGCCCAACCAGAAATGATTGGGCAAAGGAGGTAAGAACCTCGGCCCTGTCCGCCGGGAGCCGTGCTCTGGCTCGAAGAGAGTCGAGCTCTGCCCCGATGAACAGGATCACCTGCTTCAGCTCGAGTTCCGACTTGGCCTCATTGATGAGAAGGCCAACTTGAGAGCAAACCTGGAGGGCCAGATCTCTAGACCGCTCCACCTCCCGTCTGGAGGGGGCTGCTATCAGCTAATCGTCCAGGTAAGGGTACACCCGGACCCCTCGGCGCCGCAGGAATGCTGTCACCACTGCCATGCATTTGGTGAAGACCCTGGGAGCTGGAGATAAGCCGAAGGGCATGGCTCGGAACGCGAAGAGGGATCCCTCCGCTCGAAAGCGGAGGAATCTCCGATGTGACGGACGGATAGGGACTTGAAAGAACACGTCCTGTAGGTCCAGAGAGCAGAACCACACACCGTGTTCCAGAGATGGTATTATCTGTGCCAGAGTGACCATCCTGAAGGTTCGAGACCTTAGGAACTTGTTCAGGTCGTGTAGGTCGAGAATGGGGCGCCAGCCCCCCGTCCGTTTCCGAACCAGGAAATACCTGGACACAAACCCCGGGTCTGAAGGGCGGTCCTCTACCTCCGTGATCACCTCCTTTTGGAGGAGGAGAGCGATGTCGGCTCGGCGAGCGCCAGTGAGACTCGGACCCGAGGCCCCAGTCGGCCACGGCTCTGAAGGGCGGGGCCTGCTCGAATTCCAGAGGTAGGCCTTTTCCCACCACCTCCAGTACCCACCTGTCTGTGGTAACAGCGGACCAGGCGGAAAGGAAGTGTCTGAGCCGTCCCCCCACGGGGGGAACCAGGGGTGAGGTGACAGGGATGGGGGCGACACCCCTCAGCCCGTCACTGGGCAGGCTTGGAGGAGGGACCGGCCGAGGGACCTCCTGGGCCTTTACCTCCCTGCTTCCTGTTGGAGGAAGCCGACGGCTTGGGCTTGGGATACCAAGGTCGAGCCTGCTGACCCTGACGTTGCTGGGCCGGGCACGGGCGCAGAAGGACGAAAGGGCTTAGGCTGTGGCTTGCGGCCTTTGTCCTTCTGAGCGGAAGAGACCGAGTCCAAGGTAGCATTGGACTTCTCGATCCTCTGCAGGTGACCTTCCACCTCAGGGCCGAAGAGGTCAGTCCCCAAAAAAGGAACATCCGCCAACTTGTGCTGGGTATCCGAGGTAAAGGTGGATATCCTCAGCCAAGCCCAACGACGCATAGCCACTGCGGCTGCCACAGACCTGGCACATGAGTCCCCGATGTCTAACGCAGTCTGGAGCTGCTGTTTAGCCACTGCCCTGTCCTGGTCCCGCACCTGCCTGACCGTAGTCTGCAGATCTGCGGGAAGATGAGAACAACCTCATCCAGGGAGCCCAATAGGCGTGAGAAAAATGTGCCATGAGGCGGCCGAACTGGCCTGGCGAACGAGAGAGAGCGCAGCATAGACTTTTCGCCCGGCATAATCAATTTCTTGGATTCCTTGTCGGAGGTTTGTCCACATCCTGGCGTTCCTGGCCGCGGAAGGCCTGTCGGTAACCAACTCTCGGCGAGGGTGTTCGAAAAAACGGACAGGAACGGTAGGGACCGCTACTTCCTGGCCAACCTGGCAAGGCACAGGGCAGGAAGCAGAACGCTGCCAAAGTTCCAAGGTCGGACCCACTATGGCTTGGCCACGGAAAGCCTCCAGAGGAGAATCCCTCGGTCCAGAATCTCCGTGAGGATACCAGCCCGTTGAAAGCAGGTTTGAGCTTCATCGGTGGACTCCGAGATGAGTCGAAGCAACCCTAAGAAGGACGAGGCTATCGTCCATTGACTGCCCTCCCGAGGACTCCAAGTCCATGCGCTTGGAGAAGAGGAGAACCATCATCGGACTCAGAAGAGTCCTCAAGAGCTGCCTCGGCCCTGAGCCACCCTCCACCTGCGAGGTTTATCGGGAGTGAGGGTGACAGACAGCCTATGGGGCAAACCCAAAGCCGACCGAGATATTTTGGTGGAGCCCCAACTAATGGCTGTGGAGGCAGAGGTTCCACCAGAAATCGGTGAGGCAGCCAGGAATTGGCCGAGACAACCGGCCCGAGAACAGGCTCTCGATTCAACGAGGGTTGTTTCGGCTGCTCGGTGACAACCACTTAATGGCGGGAAGGCGACTGGGTCTGCTTATTCGGTCAAAGGCTGTTGCCACATAAGTTCTCGTGCCTCGACTCAACTTCGCCGAAGCCGCCCCTCATCGAGAAGAGGAATAAGCGGCGGCGCCCGCTTGCACATGGTGCTGAGACCGAGACCGCCCAAAGCGGCGGGATCGGTGGACCAGAGGATGTCGAGACCGAGACCAGAGTCTCGACTAGGCGAGGAGGCGGAGAAGTGTCGAATCGGCACTCCCCTCGGCTCAGACGATCCTGACTCCGGAACCGGAGGCACAGCAGGCAAGCGGGATCCTCAACTCCCACCGGGGAACCGGGGAGGGATTCTCAGCTTCTCCAGCCGACAACCCGTCTAACGGGTCGAGAAAAATCTCGACCGCGTCGACAGGAGTCTCGGTCAACTGGCCTGACGGGGACACCGTGAAGTCAGTGGCCGAAGCTGAGGGCCGACCAAAGTCGACTGTCGACAAGGGAGGGGATCTTTCCCGCTCCCAAGCTCGGCGGAAAGACTTACTTTTGCTCTTTGGACCTGGAAAAGGTCCTGAAGAGTTGGACCCTCACCTTTGGTCGAGAGGGTCAGACAAAGCTCATAAAAAAGCCGAGTATGAGGCACCGAGAGGCGGGACAAATGCTGCAGCTGGGTAGAAGCGGCCGCGCCGCCTCCTCTTCGAGGCGATCATCTGTTCTAGCTGATCCGCCCGAGCCGCCGCGCCAGACACTGCTGTCGGGCCTCTTTAGATTTCACGGTGAATTCTTTTCTCGGGGCGCCCCAGTTGTAATTGGGCAGCACGGTCTTCAAGGACGTAGGCCGAAAAGGAAGAGCACAAGTCGCAGGCCTGCGGGTCGTGCTCAAGGCCCAGGCAGTAGACATACGTGGAGTGCGGATCCGTCCTAGACATCTTCTCCCGCAGGGCACCTCCAAACCGGGGTCGATTTGTCCATCGCGGCGAGGAGAAGAAGACTGAAGTCTTTAGCAAAAACTTTTTAATTTCGACTTTCGAAGAATTAGGAACCAGTCTTAATCATAGCGCGTTAAGGAGGGAACCTGAGCTTCAAGCGGTAAGGAAGATCTGGCGTCATGGGCGGGCCGAGTTTTACCACCGGGTGGGTGGGAGGAGCCAACAAGACCTTCGGCAAGATTTAAGCGGCAAGGAACCTGCCAATAAGTGTGGATGAACAACATATCCATGTCCCTAGAACCTGTATCAGGGACATGGATATGTTCATCCACCTGTCTAATAATTCTAGCAGTTCTCCGGGAGGAGGAGGCAAGGCACACACCCCCTACTTAGGAAATAAAGACTGGAGAACCTAGGCCCGAAAACCAGCATCCCGGCGTGACTCAAGGTTGATGTGGTAGTGGGTGATGAAGGTGTGTGCTGACTTCCAGGTAGCAGCCCTGCAGATTTCCTGGATAGGGACATCGCTGGAAGCAGCCACTGATGTAGCGGTATGGCGGATAGAATGAGCTCTTATCCCTCTGGGAGGCTCCACGCCCGCCAACCTATAGCAGAGATCTATGCAGGAGGTGACCCCCCTGCCTATCGTCCGCTTGGCTGCAGGTCTGCCAGGTGCGGCTTCAACGTAGGTGACAAACAGCTGGCGAACCTCTCCCCGAACTTCAGCTGTCCGCTCCTTATAGTAAGCGAGCGCTCTTCTAGGATCCAGAGTATGGAGCCTATATTAGGCCTCCGAGGTGTGACTGGGGTAGAACACCGGCAGAGTCGTTAAGGTGAAACTCCAACACCACCTTCGGAAGGAATTTCGGGTTGGGACGCAGGACAACCTTGTCCCTGTGGGAGACTCGATGGAGAGCACCTGGAGTTCTCCCATCCTTCTGGCTGATGTGATAGCCACCAAGAAGACGGTCTTCCACGACAGGTGAGAGATGTCACACCTGTGCATCGGTTCGAATGGCTGCCCCATGAGCTTAGCCAATACCAGCAGTAGATCCCGGAGGTGGAGGTTCTGCACCGGAGGGGATATATGGTCAAGGCCTCTGAAAGAACACCCGACCACCTTCTCCTGCGCCACCGACTGCTTCCCAGCCCGCGCCCGGTAAGTAAAGATGGCTGCCAGGTGCACCTTAAGGGTCGTCAACCGGAGCCCTTGCTGAGAAAGGGACCACAGGTACTCCAGAATGCTTGCCAAGGAACAGGAGGAAGGGTCCAGGCCCTTGCCCTGACACCAAATGGAGAATCTCTTCCATTTGAAGGCGTAGCATTTTCTGGTCGATTCCTTACAGGACGCCTCAACGACGTTTAGAACCTCATCGGAAAGACCCAAGGCCTGGAACTCTAGCCATTCAGGAACCAGGCCGTCAGGTGCAGGATTGAAGGTCCGGATGGAATACCTTCCCCTGAATGACTGAGATCAGGTCCAGGTGGGCTGGGAGCCACCTTGGGAGCCTGGAGCTGAGACTGAGGAGATCTATATACCAGAAATGGCGAGACCAGTCTGGTGCTACCAGAATCACCTGCGTCTTGTCCCTCCTCGCCTTGAGAAGCACCTTGTGGATCAAGGGTAATGGGGGAAAGGCGTAGAAGAGGCCCGGGGTCCACGGCCTCGAGAAGGCATCCCCCTGCAGCAAGCCCTGCTGAGGGAGGCGGACATGAAACAGTCTCAGCTTCACATTCTCCCTGGAGGCAAACGGGTCCACCTGAGGCGTGCCCCAGTGGGAGAACAGATCTTGTACTACCTCCGGCAGGAGAGACCAGTCGTGGGGCGCAGTCCTATCCGGCTAGGCGTCGGCCAGGGTGTTGGGCTCCTGCCACATGGATGGCAAAGAGATCGGCCTCCAGGCTGCGCACGAGTGACCAAATGCGGAGAGCTTCCCTGCACAGAGGCATGGAGCGCGTTCCGCCCTGGCGGTTTAGGTAGTACATGGTCGTGGTATTGTCCGTCTGGACCTGAACCACTTGACCCTGTAGAAATGGAGCAAAGACAGTGAGGGCTAGATGAACCGCTCGAAACTCCAGCAGGTTGATGTGACATCGGGATTCCCGAGGGGACCAGAGGCCATGCACCCCAACCCATCAAAGAGGCATCAGTCGATAGAGAGACCGTCGGCTCGGGGTGGACAAACAGGATGCCCTCCTGCAGATGTGCTGGAACGGTCCACCACTGGAGAGCGTTCCACATCCCCTTGGTCACTGTCACTAGCTGATCCAGTGGATCGAAGTGCTGTGACCATTGGCTGGCCAGCCCCCATTGAAGGGGATGCATGTACCACCGGGCCCAACAGACCATGCTGGTGCAGGCCGCCATGAGGCCCAGGAGGTGCAGGAAGTCCCTGGCAGGGCGCAATGGCCCAAACAGAAATGATTGGGCAAAAGAGGAAAGAACCTCGGCCTTGTCCGCCGGGAGCCATGCTCTGGCTCGTAGAGAATCAAGCTCTGCCCCGATGAATTGGATCACCTGCTCTGGCACGAGTTTCGACTTGGCCTCGCTGATGAGGAGGCCAACCTGAGAGCAAACCTGGAGGGCCAGATCTCTGGACCGCTCCACCTCTGTTCTGGAGGGGCTGCAATCAACCAGTCGTCCAGGTAGGGTACACCGGACCCTTAGGCGCCCAGGAATGCTGTCACCACTGCCATGCATTTGGTGAAGACCCTGGGAGCTAGGGAAGGCCGAAGGCATGGCCCAGAACATGTAAGGGATCCCTCTGCCCTGAGGCGGAGGAATTCTCTGGTGGGACGGATGGATAGGGACGTGAAAGAATCGTCCTGGAGGTCCAGAGAACAGAACACATGCCTCGTTCCAAGGGCGGGATTATCTGAGCCAGAGTGACCATCCTGAAGGTCCGAGACCTTAGGAACCTGTTCAGGTCGTGCAGGTCGAGAATGGGCGCCAGCCCCATCCGTTTTGGGACCAAGTACCTGGACAAAACCCGGGTCTGGAGGAGGAGGATCCGCCACCTTCCTGATCACCTCTTTTCAAGGAGCAGGGCGATATCGGCTCGCGAGCTGACAGAGAGGCTGCGGACCCAGTAGCCCCGAGGGAGGCGGCTCGGGCAGTGGGACCTGCTCGAACTCAGGGGCAGGCCCTTTCCTACCACTTCCAACACCCAGCGGTCCGTGGTGATGAGCGGACCAAGCGGAAAGGAAGTGGTGGAGCCCATCCCCATGGGGGAGACGGAAGTGAGCGAGGCTGGGGCGACACCTCAATCCGTCACTGGGCAGGCTTAGAGGAGGGACCGGCCGAGGGACCTCCTGGGCCTTTTCCTCCCTACTTCCTATTAGAGGAATCCGCAGGCTTGGGTTTGGGGTGCCAAGCGCGAGCCTGCTGGCCCTGGTGCTGTTGGGCCGGACGTGCCACAGGCGCGGAAGGGCTAAAGGACTTATGTTGTTGTCGACGGCCCTTGTCCTTCTGGGTGGAAGTGACCGAGTCCAGAGTGGCATTGGACTTTTCGATCTGCTGGAGGTGACCTTCCACTCCAGGGCCGAAGAGGTCGGTCCCCAGGAAGGGGACATCCGCCAGTTTATGCTGGGTATCCACCGTGAAGGTGGATATCCTCAACCATGCTCTCGGCGCGCATGGCCATTGCGGCGCAACTGATCTGGCACAGGGAGTCTCCAATGTCCAGAGCCGTTTGGAGCTGCTGTTTTGCCACCCCTTCCTGGTCCGTACCTGCCTGACCGTGGTCTGCAGGTCGGCTGGGAGATGAGGGATCACCTCATCCAGGGAGCCCAGGAGGGCGTGGGAGAAGTGTGCCATCAGCACAGCTGAGCTAGCCTGGTGGAGGCCAAGGGAGGACGCAGTGTACACCTTGCGCCCAGCATAGTCCAGCTTTTTGGGCTCCTTGTCGGGGGGCTTATCCACATCCCTAGCGTTCCTGGAATGCCGGAAAACACTATCGGTGACCAACCCCTCGGCGGAGGGGTGTTCCGAAAAACCGGACAAAGAGCCGGTAGGGACCGCATACTTCCTGGCCATCCTGGCCGAGGGCGCAGGGCAGGAAGTAGGCTGCTGCCAGAGCTCCAAGGCTGGGCCAACAATGGCTTCAGCCACCGGAAAGGCCTCCATGGGTGAAACCCCTCGGTCCAGTATCTCTGTCAGGGGATACTTGGCATGCTTGGATACAGGCTCGAGCTGCATCCTGGTAGACTCCGAGATGAGCCAAAGCAGACCCATGAAGGACGATGGGCTTTCATCCATCGACTGGCCCCCGGAGGACTCCAAGTCAATGGGCCTGGAGAACAGAGAGGAGTCGTCGTCGGACTCCGAGGAGTCCGCGAAGAGCTGTCTGGAGCCTGAGCCACCCTCCACCTGCCGAGGACGGTCGGGAGTGAGGGTGACCAACAACCTGTGGGGCAGGCCCTGACCCGACCAAGAGTCCTTGGTTGACGCCCCCGATTTCGGTTGTGGAGGCGGAGGTTCCACCACAATCGGTGGGGCAGCTGGTTTTGGCCGAACAATTGGCCCAGGCTTGGGGACCTCGGCTACAGCGAGGGGTTGTTTCGGCTGCTCGGGGTGACAGCCACTTGATGGCTGGGGAAGGTGACAGCGTCGGCTTGTTCCTAGACAGAAGTAACTGCTGCCACATCAGGTCCTCGTAGCATCGACGCAATTTGCGCCGAAGCCTCTCCTCTTCCAAGGAGGAAGACAAGGACAAGCAGCGAAGCTGCTTACTTCAGTGCTGAGACCGCCGATGTCGGCGGGATTGGCTGCACCGAGAGGATGTCCGAGACCAAGATCCTCGGTGTTTCCGTGGACGGGTCTGGGAAGGGGCCGGGGACACCCGCTCTTCCCTCGGCTCGGAAGCCTTGACCGGGGACTCCGGCACCGGAGGCACGGGCAAGTCCTCTGTCTGCACCGGGGGAACCAGTGAAGAAGGGTTGCGTGCTTCGCCAGTCGACAGCCTGACCTGACGGGGACACTGTGAAGCCAGCGGCCTTAGCCGCAACCTCGACCGAAGTCGAATGTCGACTGTCCGGGGAAAGGGACCTCTCCTGCTCCCACGAACGCCGACAGTGGTCCTTACCTTTCGAGTCCTTCTTTTGGACCGAGAAGAATGTCCCGATGTCCCCTCTCCCTTCGTGGAAAGGGATTGGCAAAGCTCCTTAAAAGAAGCTGACTAGGAGGTACCCAGAGAGAGCGGGATAAATGCCGCAACCGAGAAAGAGGATGATGCGGCCTGTGCCACCTCCTCCTCGAGGGCGATCATCTGCTTGAGCTGCTCAGCTGAGCCAGCCGCTGCGGTAACCGCCCAACAGGCCTCCTTTGACTTCACCGGTGGATAGCGCTTCTCGGGGCGCCCAAGCTGTAACCGGACAGCGCGGTCTTCCAGGACGTTGGCCAAAAACGAACGGCATAACTCGCAGGCCTGCGGGTCATGGTCTAGGCCGAGGCAGTAGATGCACGTGGAGTGCGGATCCGTCCTGGACATTTTCTGCCCACATGGACACAGCCGAAATCCGGGAGTCGATTTGTCCATCGTAGCCGCAAGGAAGTAATTTGACCGAAGTCTTGAAAATTTGAGAATAAGTTTTGGGTGAACCGAAGAATTAGGATCCAGTCTACACACAGAGCCTTAAGGAAGGAACCTGAGCTTCCAAGCGGTAAGGAAGATCTGGCGTCATGGGGCGGAGCCGAGAGTTTTACCACCCGGGTGGGTGGGAGGAGCCAGCTTGAATACCTTCCGGTAAGATTTAAAGCGGCAAGGAACCTGCCAGACAATGTGGATGAACAACATATCCATGTCCCTAGAACAAGACATTTTAGCCTGAATAACAGGCCCGACCAGCCAGACTGCCATCCGCGGTCCAGGTCTGAAGTCACCAGCCCCTCACAGAAGCCCAGGTAGTCCGAGAGCCACAACCGTGGTTCTCTGATGAATCCAACCTGCCAGACTGCCATCCTCGGTCCAAGTATGGAGCCACCAGCCCCTCACAGAAGCCCAGGTAGTCCGAGAGCCACAAACGTGGTTCTCTGACGAACTCAACCTGCCAGACTGCCATCCGCAGTCCAAGTTTGAAGCCACCAGCCCCTCACAGAAGCCCAGGTAGTCCGACAGCCATAACCGTGGTTCTCTGATGAACCTAACCTGCCAGACTGCCATCTGCGGTCCAGGTCTGAAGCCACCAGCCCCTCAAAGTAGCCCAAGTATGGACTCGCCCTCGGGAACTGATCCAGGTAGGGAGCCCGAGGAGCCTGATTTTTCCTTTTTACATGAGGACAGTTGTTTCTGGGTTTAAATCCGGCGTCTATTACTGCTGTGACCCACTGGCTACAGTTAGCCCCAGGAGCACTCCAACTGGCTCTGTATATAGCTCTGCACTGTTAATGCTTGAATTATATTTTACTGGATTTTGATTTTTGTTAATACTGTCTTGCTTGCATTTTAAAGTTCAAGTTTTGCCCATTTAATCTAAGTGCCTGTAGTGTTCCCTCTTAAGACCCAGCTGTGATCTCAGCTCAAGTCTTGAACTCCCTCTCCCACTTTTTCACCTTTGTACTCTGGTACTGTTTTAATTAGCCCTGTTCTTGCTCTCTCAGACCTTGTGGCACCTTGCCTAACATTTTGGTCTGCAACCCACCCCGTTTAAGCCTTTAAGCCATTTTGCATTTCACTTTAGCTCCATGAACAACCCCACCCACCTGCCTCTCTTATTTAACTTCCCCCTGTCCTTGTCTTTTCAGGTAGTCCAAGAGCCACAGCCGTGGTTCTCTGACGAACCTGACCTGCCAGACTGCCATTCACGGTCCGGGTCTGAAGCCACCAGCCCCTCCCAGAAGCCCAGGTTCGGACTCGCCCTTGGGGACTGATTACCTCCAAGGAGGAGCCCTAGCAGCCTGATTTTTCCTGTCCCCCCCACCCCAGTACCAGACCTGTTTAAATAAACTTAAACCCGCCCGGCTTACTAGCTCACTCCTACAGGCTACTGCCAGCCAGCTGCTCAAGCTTAAAGTGACAGCAGCATTGTCTCTTGCGAAGCACGTTCCCTATCTAGTGCAACTCCTCCTTCTACCTCTCTCATCTCTCCACACTCTTTCCCTGCCTCTCTGCTTCTCTACGTCAAAGTGACAGCTACCCTCATCTCCTGCCAAGTGCATTCCCATCTCGTACTGCTCCCCTGACTTGATCTGCCCACCTATTTCTTACTGCCTGTCTGCCGCCCAAACTCAAAGTTTCCAGCTCCTCTATTTCCTGACAAGCGTATTCTCCTAGCTAGGATTCCTCCTCCCTCTAGCTCTGTTCTGTCTTCACCATTTTCTCCCTGACTAATGTCAAGCAGGTGCCTAATTTCTAAAATACCATTAATATATATGCATATTGGGCTTCCTCGGCTTTCTGCTTGCCATTTTTATGGCTTTTCATGGACATCTGTATTTTTTTGCCACGCCTGCCCCTGGGCTCTATTAAATAAACAACAGGCCACGCTCTTGGGTTCCTTTTGTTTTTTATTGGCTTCTTACAACCCATCCTATAGGCAAGCAGCTACTAAACATCAGCTTCCTTCTGGTGTTGTATCAGTCAGGACGCACCTGCCTTTCTCTCCTTCTTGGGTCTGAGTTGCCCCTACTCTATACAGCTAGTTGTGCTGTGCCTTTGCTGACCTCTTTTTCTACATCTGCTTCCCTGCCTTGTTCTCCCTGGCGCTTTCTCTCTCACAGCTTTTTTCTTGGAAACCAGAGCCTGCTATTCTAATTTTATAGCTAAACAGAATTTTGTTCCCCACCACCAGCCTCGACCGGGCCTCTAATAAATTCACAGTAGCCATGCGACACTAACTTACCACTTCATTAGCTACAGACTGCTGTGACCAACAAGCTGCACTGCCTCTTCGTTACCCAGCAAGTATAGTGAAACATAGACTTTGATGGCAAATAAGGACCGCTTGGCCTATCTAGTCTGCCCATTTCCCTACTTGCAGGATAGGCCGCAGATCCTAGTTAACCAACAGCCTATTTCGTCCTACCCCCCACAAGAATTGCCTTGTCTGTCCCATGCATTCTTGAATTCTCCCACAGTTTTAGACCCCACAACCTCCTCAGGAAGGCTGTTCCTTGCATCCACTACCCTCTGTGAAATAATGCTTCCTCACATTGCCCCTGAACAGCCCCCCCTCTATCTTTAAATTGTGTCCCCTTGTTCTTGCACGTCTCTTTCTGAAAGATGCTACCCTCTTGGACTTTGTTGACTCCACTGAGGTACTTAAAAGTTTCTATCATGTCCCCCCGCTCCCTTCTTCCGTCAAGGGTATACATATTAAGCTCCTTTAGTCTCTCCTCATATGTAGCTTCTCTTGCAGACCCTGCACCATTTTGATTGCCCTCCTCTGGACTGCCTCTATCCTGTCTATGTCCTTGCGGAGATGGGGTCTCCAGAACTGGACGCAGTACTCTAGATGGGGTCTCACCAACTGTCTGTACAGAGGGATAAAAACTTCCTGTTTTCTGCTGATGATGCCTGTCCCTATGCATCCCAGTATACCCCCAGCCCTCCCTACTGCCTTCTCACATTGCTTGCTAACCTTAAGGTCATCTGCTAGGATTACCCCACAGGTCCCTTTGCTTTTTTGTTGTTGTTACTACCTCCCCCCCTCCATTGTGTATTCTTCCCCTGGGTTCTTGTTTCCCAGGTGCATTATTTTGCACTACTTTGTACTGAATCCTAGCTGCCATACTTCTGACCATTCCTCCAACCTTGCCAAGTCCCTTCTCATCCTTTCCACACCTCCTTGTGTATCAACCCTGTTGCAGATCTTTGTGTCATCTGCAAAGAGGCATACTTTTCCTTCCAGTCCCTCTGCAATGTCACTTATGAAGACATTAAAAAGGACTGGACCCAATACTGAACCCTGTGGTACCCCCTAGTAAACCCTCTTTCTTCAGAGTGGACTCCATTTACAATTACCTTCTGTGTCCTGTTGTCCAGCCAATGTTTTACCCAGGCTACCACCCTGGGACCCACTCCCAGGCTGGTTAATTTGACTATTAATCTTTTGTGGGGGACTGTGTCAAATGCCTTGCTAAAGTCAAGGTAGGCCATGTCACAGCCCCTCCTGGTCTACTACTTTGGTCACCCAGTCAAAGAAATCTATTAGATTAGTCTGACATGACCTTCCGCTGTGAACCCATACTGCCTTGGGTCCTGTGCTCCCACTGGCCTCTAGGTACTCAACTATTCTTTCCTTCAGAAGTGACTCCATTACTTTCCCTACCACAGAGGTCAAACTGACAGGTCTGTAGTTTCCTGCCGCTGTCTTGGTCCCACTTTTGTGAAGGGGAATCACATCCGCCTTCCCCCAGTCCTCAGGTACCACACCATCCTCCCATGATTTATTAAAAAGAGTAGCCAGTGGTTTCACTAGTTCCCCCCCTTAATTCTTTTAGAATTAAGGGGTGAATTCCATCAGGCCCCATTGCTTTGTCCACCTTCAGTTTTAGGAGTTCTTTCAGAACACTTTCTTCTATGAAAGGACTGGGATGACCCCCATCAAAGAGTGCTTCTGTTAATTGGATTAGGCACTTCCCCTCCTCTTCGTGAATATTGAGCAGAAATATTTGTTCAGTATCCTGCTTTTCACTGTCCCCCTCTGCCCACCATAGTTCATTCTATTCAGCCTCACTATTCCTCCCCTTTGTCTTTCTCGCTCTGATGTACCTATAAAAGGTTTTATCCCCTTCTTAGCAGAGTTGGCTCACCTTTCCTCAGTTTGGGCCTTTGCTATTCTTACTTCCCTTCCTGCTTCCTTCTGCCTTAACTGGTACAGCTCTCTGTCCTGCTCCTTCTGTGTTTCCTTATACTTCTGGAATGCTATCTTTTTCTTCCCGACTTTCACAGCCACCTCTTTTGAGAACCATAGTGGCTTTTTCTTTCATTTTGATTTGTTTACTTGCTTCACATAAAGGCTTGTTGCGTCTGTGATGGCAGTTTTGATGATTCCCCATTGTTGCTCCACACCTCCTTCTAGCCTGTTTGCTAGTGCTTTTCTGAGGCACTCTCCCATATTGCCAAAGTCAGCCCTCCTGAAGTCCAGTACCCTCACTTTTGTATGGCTTGACTCAGTAGCTGAGTTTAACGTGAACCACACTGTTTGATGGCCACTTGTTCCCAGATGGCAACCCACTTCTAGATCTGAGATCTCTCGCTGCCCCCGTTTAGAGTATGAGGTCTAAGATTACTCCCTCACCAGTGGGTTCTGAAACCAGCTGTCTGAGACCTGCCACCTGTAGGGCATCAAGAATGGCCCTGCTCTTGGATGTGGCTGCACAGTGTGCTCCAGTTAACATCTGGCATATTCAGGTCTCCCATCAACAGTATCTCCCTTTCTCTGCCATTCTAAGAATGCCTTCTATCATATCCTTGTCCATTCCTCCCGACATGGGGTCTGTACACAACCCCTGTGCGGATTGGTGCCCTTTCCAGTCTCAGGTGACCCACAGTGCCTCCTCTCCTCCCTGTTTACTCTTTTGTTCAGTTTCTTTTATTCCTTCCTTTACCTAGAGAGCTACTCCTCCCCCTCTTCTCCCCTGCCTGTCTCTCCTGTAGGTTATGTACCCAGGTATGTTAACATCCCAGTCATGGTTCTCTGTGTACCATGTTTCTGTGACTCTACGATATCCAGGCATCCCTCTTCCATCAAGGCCACCAGCTCAGGGCTTGTTGCCCAGACTACGAGCATTGGTACTATTACCCTCCATTTCCTGATGGCCTTACTCCTTTTGCCCCATCCCTGTCCTTCTTGCCTTGTCACTTTCTCCATTTACCCCAGCCCTTCTCCCTATCGATACCTCTATGTTGGTGTTTACGCACTTACTACCGTGATTTTCGCGGGGCTGATTCCCTGCTCCTTTCCAGTGCCTCCCCTCTTGGCTAGTTTAAATGCTTGCCAATGAAGCAT
The DNA here is from genome assembly GCA_016271365.2 of Neoceratodus forsteri. Classification (NCBI taxonomy): domain Eukaryota; kingdom Metazoa; phylum Chordata; order Ceratodontiformes; family Ceratodontidae; genus Neoceratodus; species Neoceratodus forsteri. The sequence goes on from CM057453.1 coordinate 725,963,051, forward strand.
TTAACCCTATCACCTAGGATCCTGGTTCCCTCCTGGACAGATGCAGCCCATCATGCCAGTATAGGCTTGCATCACTCCAGGTGGACCCCAGTCCCCAATGAAGCCAGTCCCTGGGCTCCACACAGTTTTCAACCACTGATTGAATCCCATGTTGGAACACCTAGCCTCTCCTCGCCATAGATGGGCAGCACTTCCAAGAAGGTTACCGTCGTGCTACTTGTCTAAGGCCCTCCCCAATTCACAAAACTCTTCCTGCACTTCTCTAATCCTTCCTTAGCCAGGTCATTTGTCCCTAGGTGGACAATGACATCCAGCTCCCTCCCCTGTGCAGCTGCTCCAGCAATCCTGAGGATTCGCTTCCTGTCCCTCCAAGCCATGGCGCCAGGCAGGCACCTTACTTCCCTCTCCCCTTCCTCCCCCAAGTTCTACCTTCCTAACAACGGAGTCCCCCACCAGGAGTTGTTTCCTTCCCCTGCCGGGTCCCCTGCCAATCTCCTGTGGGTCTCCTCTGTGAAGGTTCCCAGCATCCTCCTTGGTCTCCACTGCGGGTGCCTCTACAGAGGAACCACACTTTGCCAGAATGGCATAGGAATTGTGGAGAGGTACAACTGGAGGGATGCGCCTCTGTTCCACCACCTTCACCCTCCCTGAGCCCACTGTGGTCCAACTGCTCCTCTTTCTTGGCAACCTCTGAGGCAATGGCAGTGGCACTGGTGGTCCCTGGATGGAAGAGGAGGTCCCACAAATCCTGGCCAACTCAGCCTGGAGATGAGCAACCTCCTCCCTCAGCCCAGAGAGGTGCCTGCAGATGGGACAACACCGCATCCCCCAGAGCGTCTCCTGGAAGACTGCTGCTCCACAGCCACTGCACTGCACCACTCCCATGTTGTCTTATTTCTGGCCCCTTAATTGTTTGCAATCCCAGTAGAGAAGTCCAGTCACACAGCAGTCCTTTCTCCTGGTGTCTTCTGCCAAGCTACTAGCAGACTCTTTCTAAGGCAGTCTTTAAATGTAGCTTCCTTCTAGCTAAGCCACTCCCCCTACTTACTAGATCTTTCTACAAGTAATTTAAACCTCACAGCTATCAAGTCCTTTCAATCACCTGAGATTTATACCTAGATAACTGTTCAGATAACCATTCAGTTCAGTTAACTCAGACACACACTTTTTTTTTGTTTTTTTTGTTTTTTTTTAACCTAAATTAAAGGTCCAAGTACAAGAGTTCTACTTCTTTAGTCCCAGCAGAGAAGTCCAGTCACACAGCAGTCCTTTCTCCTAGTGGTTAACTGTACAGCCTCACTTTGGCACCAGTGTGTCAGGCTTGACGACTGAATCAAGCTGCCATGTCCCCTATCAAGGGGTGCTATCTCCTTCTGCTCCTTGCTACCTGACGTGGTACAGCCAGCACCAGATGCCTAGCTGGGCCGCCGCTACCACCTCTGAACCACTACTGGGTAGTGCATGGCTGTCAAACGCACCTTCGGAAACTGCCTCACTTGGCTGTGGGCAGCGACTCACTCTACCTTACCACACAAACACAGGTGGCCATATGCCCTTCCCTAGCATAGGAGTAGTAACGGTTAGCTATAGCCTAATAATTAAACTGGTGTCCAACCACCTGAATCACCTGAAGCCTTGGCGGTAGAAGGTACGAGCTGAATTTAGCATAAACCTGTCTGCCAGAAAGGTTATATTTATGCTCCTGTTCCCCTTTGGCAACATTCACTCGAACCCTGGCCCACTCACTTCAGTGGGCCCTGGTGTTCATAAAGTTAAAGGCCTAAAAATAGCCTCACTGAACATCTGCAGTTTAACCGTAAAATTTTACCAACTACAAGCATGGATGGCCCTCCATACCCCTGACATCCTCTGCCTAACAGAGACCTGGTTGACCAGTAGGATTAAAGATAGCGAAGTTGCACTCAAAGGCTTCCAAGCATACAGAATTGACAGAATAGGCAAGATAGGCGGGGGATGCTTTATCTATGACAGGGACTCTCTGCAGTGCTTAGTCCTCCCTGGAATCAGGGTGGCTAAGGACCATGAGATAACAGTGATAAAGGCACAGGTCGGTCAGAATGGTAAAACTTTCATCCTTGCCACGATCAACTTACCCCCCCAAGAAAGCCACAGCAGGCCTTCCCACAATTATGGACGTTATCAGCACCCTTCCAAAGGAGATGGAGCTCGTCATTACCGGGGACTTTAACATAAACTGGGATGGAAAGGAGGCTGCCCCTTTCAGGGATCTGATTACCACTTCCAACCTGACACAGCTTGTCACCTGCCCCACCAGGCAGAACAGTAAGACAGGAAACAGTACCCTCCTAGATTGGGTCCTAGCAAGCTCACCATCCCAGATTTCTGAGATCAAGATTCTCCCAGACACGCTATGTGACCACTCCACAATCACTCCTGTGGTCTAATACATTTAGCAAAAGCCCACCCATCCTCATTGAAAGCAGGGTCTTGAGGAAGGGTAAACTTGGAGCCCACAAATCAGCCCTTGCCCTACATGACTGGACTCCCATCGACCTGGCACCTACCTTTGATCAGGCCCTCAATCACTTCAAGGGCTTTAGCTCCATCTGCGACATCTATGCCCCGCTCACGAAAATAAAAATTTGGGGGGCAGGCAAATGGCTGGATTGATGGGGAGCTCATCTCCCACCTGAAAGAAAGGGACATACTCTGGGAGAAGTCCAGAAACAACAGGTAGCAAGCATGCCTACCAGTGTTACAGAACGGCCAGGAACCGCTGCACCAAGCTAATCCAGCTCTCCAAAGCCAACCGTCATAAGGCTCAGCTTTGCAATTCTTGGGGTGATGGAAAAAGACTCTAGGATAACATCAAAAGCATCCTTAGAAAAGGAGGACAAGAAGCACCCTCACCTACTCAGTATCAGTAACACCCCCACTACAGACCCTCTAGCTATTGCGGAAGCCTTCAATAAGGCCTTCACAGATCTTACCCCAGTGCTACCACCTGCCTATTTTCAACCTGATTTGAACCATTCCAACAACGTATCTACCGAATGTTCTTACCCAACCTTCTACTTTAAAAGGGCGATGGTGAAGGAGGCCCTAACTATAGTCAAGGCAGTACTAGGTAAATCGAGACTGGGCAGTGACGGGATAGACATGAAACTTCTATCCCTCACCCAGGACGTTCTTATAGTGTCCAATACCACACTGTGCAATAAGTCCCTGGCCCTTGCCCAATTTCCGGCGGTTTTGAAGCAGGCCCTAGTTACCCCAGTGCATAAAGGAGGTATCTCGATCCCCTCCTGCCCTGTCCAAGGCACTGGAAAAGATTGTGGCGGGTCAACTCATCGACTACCTCAATAAGTATAATCTACTATGCCCCAACCAGCATGGCTTCAGACAAAATCACAGTACTACCACTGCTTTGCTGGACTACACGGACTATGCACACAAGGCCCTGGATGAAGGCAAACTGGTGGAGTCTGTCTTTACTGACCTCACCAAAGCCTTCGATAAAGTCAACCACCCCCTGTTACTGTCCCAACTGCAATACATGGGTGTGGCGCCCAACGCCCTTTGCTGGTTCCAAGACTACCTGATACGAAGAAATCAATGTGTCAAAATTGGGCAAACAGTATTCAGCACAAGAGAGGTATTATTAGGGGTACCCCAGGGATCAATACTGGGGCCCCTACTCTTCAGCCTCTTCTTAAATTACCTTCCCACAGCCTGCGACACCGAACTCGTACTATACGCAGACGATGCTGTGCTCCTGAGCAGCAGCACGTCTTAGGCTGTCCTACAATCTGAGCTGCAAAACTCCTTCTCCAAACACGAGGACTGGTTCTTTAATCATAAGTTGCTACCAAACTACAAGAAGACCAAGGCCATGCTTATATCCAGCCCCCAAAACAAAAATAAGCACCACCCCCTCATCTCCAACTCATGCAGTGAGCAGCTGGAACAAGTCCACTTGTTCAGGTATCTTGTGGGTCATAATAGATGACACCTTCACGTTTGCGCACCATACTGACTCTTTGGTCAAGACAGTCAATACCAAGACTGGTGTCCAGTATAGGCACAGGCAATACCTCTCTCCGGGGGCCCTCCACCTCTCAGTCCACAGCTCCATCATATCCACGATTGACTATGGAATAGTGGTCTACGGGGCAGCAACAGATACAGTGCTCAATAGGGTTGAGACTGCGCTCAACAAAGCCTGCAGACTCACACTGGATGCTGAGCGTGGCACACACACCTGTACTCTGCAAGAACAAGCAAACTGGCTGTTATTAAGAAACAGGGTCAAATTCCAGACTTGCATCCTAGGGAAGAAGGCTCTACTGGTTAAAACACCTCCTTGTGTAGGGAATTTGATCAAGGTAGCCAACTTGTTACAGGCCACCAGCAGGAGGATTAGAGGGGCCTTGGCTATCTCCTTCCGTCGCACCTCACTTGGGCAACGTGCATTTGCCTACTGGGCCCCCCCGTGGATGAATAAACTCCATGGTCTCCTCTTGGCCACCAACTGTCTGGCCCAATTCAAAACTGACCTCAAACAGCACCTAATAACACTCTCTAAGTGCACCTACCCCCATGTCTAGCCACACCCACTCTCTCAGCCCACCAGCAAGCATCAGGCAGGCCTCAGGTACCCCCTCCCTTTATCCCTTCTCATGACCTGCCTCAGCAATCAGTTCACGTCATGCTCCTTCATCACCCGCCACCCCACCTTCCCCCAACTCCCAGTCCTGTGAGTTTCCCCAATAGTCGCTATTAATGCAAACTGCCTGACCATGCCCCTTCACACCCCACCATTTACTCTAGCACGTCTTCTCCACTCAGCCTCCCCTCACTCCATTTCTCCCTATACCTTATCGTCCTTCTTCCCCCACCCTTCACCTCCACCGCAGTACCTACGTCTCTCTCGTACCTCCTTTCTTCACCCCACTGCCAGCTATCCCCGTCCCTCTGAACTACTGACAAGGCACTTTGTGACTGTGTATTCCCCCCCCCCACCCTCATAAAGTGTTTTTCTTGTTATTTTTACTTGTACCTATGTTTTGAGTTATTCTGCAAGTTCCAAATCCAAGCTGTATCATTCATTGTGATGTAACTTTGCTTTCTCCTATTGTAGTTTGTTTTGCAATCTATGATGTGGAACCTTTGTAAAAGAGCTTGCGCTCAAAGGTCTTTTCCGAATCACTAAAAAAAATAAAACCAGACATCCTGAGCCATGAATGGCGGCGAATGCAAATCCCTACCACTGCCCCAAGTCCGAAGGCATCTACAGTGTCATATGCCACCCTCAGCACATGGTTGCCCACATCTGACCCATATTTTAAGAGTCTGGCCAACTGCATTTTAGTGGAATCTTCGGGGAGGGTCTGAACCAGATCCCTTGCCTGATCCCAGAGGGCATTCTGGTACTGTACCATGTAGTCCAGATAGTTAAGAACCTGAAAGGCCAGTGTGGCAGAGGAATATACCCGCTTGCCCAAATAGTCCAGTTGGCGAGATTTCTTGTCTGAAGGGTGGGTGCTGAGATGTTTGGGCTTTTTTGTGCGGTCATGGGCTGCATTCACGACCACTAAGTCTGCCGTGGAGTGTTTGCCAAAGAAAGGTTTGCCCACTGGCGCATGATAAAGGTGATCCACCTTCTTGGCCAAGGCCCGGATGGAGGAGGGATGGTTTCATGCCACTTTAGCACCAAAGGGAGGGTCCCTCTTCTTCCAGCAGTAAACAGCCAGATAACGGTGCTCTGGGTCAAGCTCCACTGTCTCCCATCCCATAAGAGACTGGATATGATGTATCACATCAAAAAAAAGAGGTGGTATCAGGGTGAGACTCAGGGGTCTCCTTAGGAGGCTCTTCGCCATCAGAGGTGCCCCTGGAGTCCTCTGACGACTCTGAGGAAGAGCCGTCCCCGGAATGGTCACTATCAGGGACAGATGTCTGACGCTGATGGTCGTCCACATGCTGATCAGAGCTCCCTTTGCATCCTCCAAATGTCCCTGTGATACAGGGGTTGCTAAGGCCTGCCTGCTCAGAGTCCCAAGGAGTGGAGTCCAGGGGAAGAAGAGGAGGTGATGGCCGCCTGGGTGTGTCCTTGTTCTGCATGAAGGTACATCAGGCAGTAAATAAAGCATTATAATCCACCAGTGGAGGATTATAGGGTGGGGAAGGAAACTGAGGAGGAGGGTATGGATATTTCAGTGGAGGAGCCAGTGTAGAGTACCTTGGCACAGGCCACCAGGCATCAGCTGGGAATCCCTAGGAGGGCCAGCAGGCATCAGCTGGGGCTGAGGTGATGACGGTTGAGGAGTCATCGGTGGAGAAGTCAGTGTAGTTGGCGCTGGCCTAAGAGGCGAAGGCTGACGTTGATCATGCGAAGCAGCCGACGTTGGCCTCAGAGGTGAAACTGGCGTCTGTGGAGAATTTCCCCAAGGCAAGGGTACAGGCAAAACCTTGTAGAACAAAAGGCAATCGCTTGCTCCGGGCAATTCCTGAAAGGGCTAATGCTGGCAACACCCCGGGTCAGGGACCAATGAATGCAATTCCTTGGCGGGGCCCAAGCGAAGATCTGCCACCAGAGGTTCCATCCCCAGTCAAGCCGCCTGGCTGAGGACCCTTGGGAGCTAAGGGCCTGAGGCGTTAGTGGCTTGGAGTCAGGGGACAAAGTCCACTGCCCTGAAGAACTGCCGCCCGAAATGGAAATTGGGGCGGGTGGTTGCACCACCGGCAGCTCGGAGGGAGTGAGGTGAGGGCTGCCGAGGAAGGAGGGGTGGCCCCTGTGGTAGGAAGACTCAGAGGCAGAAGCCAGTCTGTGCAGCAATGATGAGTGAGAGGTTGATCGAGGACAGTCACGGTGCTTCCCACTGGAATTCTTTTCCTTCTGGGAAGAAGATGCCCTGGAAGACTGAGCCGGGGAAGCAGAAGAGTTTTTGGCCTGAAGCTTCTCCTTCGCAGCCAATTTCTGCCTGAGCAGGTAATTTTCAAGGGTCTTCAAGCAGCATTCTCTGTGTGGGCTGGTTGAAGTCCTGGCAGTGCTGGCAGGCCTCTGTGTCGTGGCTGGGGCCTAAGCAGAGCAGGCAGAAGAGTGACTGTCTTTAGCGGGTATCTGCTTGTGGCAGGCACACTTTGTCGGCCTGTCGGAAAATGAGACTGGAGAAGCAGACCTAAATGAGATGGAGAAAACACCGAAAATCAATGTTACTACTGTGAAAAAAGAAAAGAAATAAAGTGCGAGTAAGAGCGGGCAAAATGGCAGTCAACTGAAGCAGGCATCCATGGAAGTCTGACGTGAGTGGGTCGACGGGAAAAGAACAGGGGTAGGTCTGGGAGACCACCCCCTTTATAGGATAGGCGGACGTCAGCATGCGGATATCAACAGGGGCAGTCCCCTGTGATAGACTGCTAGCTAGAAGTTTTCCATGTGGTCCTGGCGTCTGGTGGCTTCAGTCCTACTGGTGCTGCCTGCTGCAAAAGCCTCCTCGAAGTAAGATTTACTAATTCCATACTACAATCAGAACTGAATCTGACACTGAAACTGGTAAGAGTTTGGGAAATATGCCTGAAACTGACTAGAAGGGACTAGTAACAGCTCATTTTCTTTTGTGATTCAGAAGAACAAGGCTCCTCCTAGGCCTGCGTCACCAATGCTCTGATGGGCACTAGGGCACCTTGTGGAAAATTTACTTACCAGTAAAAGTAGATCTTCAAGAGCATCCCCTGCACAGAGCCATGATACTGAACGGTAAGCCATCAACATCAGGACTACTCTGAAACATCTGCCTAGCTGAGAATGCCCACAGTGATGTACCTTTGTGCATGTCGGCGGTGCTTGTATACATAACATAATCCCATGCCTCTTCAGTTTCCTGCTGGAGACAAACTGAAGTTGTACAACTCCAACAGGAAGAGAGACCAAAGCCCTGGCCAAAATGAGACCAAAGCCCTGGCCTGACTGACAGGAATGGCGAGGAAAAAAATATCATATCAAGGGTCTCAGAAATTAGAAGATCTAACATGTAGCAACAGGCAGGTCTAACATATTTCACCTGAAAATAAAGAACGGAGAAGATTCTAAGATCTACTATTACTGGTAAGTAAGAATAAGTTACACATCAGTAACCACAATTCTAGAAGTGGTATATGGTTCACAGCCACACTCTAGCAGTTCCTCTGGAACAATGTTATTGGCCAGTATACCCCCCCCCCTCCAAACCCCACCCTGTGACATCAGATCTTACATGCTGGAAGCAAGATCTATGTGCCACTTGCCAGGGGGAGGCCAGGTGGGTTGCACAGATGTGAACCATATATCACTCCTAGGACTACGGTTACATGTGAGCAACCTATCCTTCTAGGGGTGTTGATACGGTTCACTTATCCATACTCTGGCAGACTCCTAGTACTTCTCCAGGAGGACGGCCCAAGGCAAGCACCACTATCTAGTGAACAAAGACTGGAGAACTGAGGTTATGTAAGAACTTACTGTAACAGCAGATCCTCGCCGTCAGGCTCTAGGACCACACAGAAATTTTTCGTAGTAGTTCACTAGGGGCCACCCATGGTGACGTTTGACAATGCCCTCCTTATATAAGCATGGGCGGCCCTCTCACTCTTCAGTTCCCTACTGGAGACCACATTCGGAGGATCTCCTGATAGGGAACCCAGAGGTAGGGGAGAAGAGAAAGGTTCTGCCCATCAGGGAAGACAGATGACAGCTGAAAGCCCGCAGGGTAAACAGGTGACTCTGGGGGTAACCCTCAGGTCCCAAGGGGGAAGGTACGTAGAGGGCCACTCCCTAGGAAGCCAAGAAAGGGCAAAAGAAGAAAAATATGGGTCACAGCTGGGGACAGCCGTGAGACTGTTCTGGAGAAAGAACCAAGTGAAAGCCACTACAGTTAAGACAAGGTTCTGCATCTCCCGAAAAAAGAGCCAAGCAAAAGCCACCTCTCGAGAACTAAGGAGAGAGATGGGGCGCCCAGCTATTTGGAGCAACTAGAGCAACAGGCATGTCACCCTGGAGAGAAAGACAGGCATTCAGAAGTTCTGAGCCAAAGGTGAACGGAGGCCGGTCGGCATGACCTGATGAAAGAAATTCCCTCGAAGATTTACTGTTACACTAAGTTCTTACGTAACTGTTCTATCTTCTTTGGTGATAACTCTTTCATCAGGTCACACCTATAGGACAAGTCCCAAGCAGTACTGACATACAGACAGATTGGGTGGCTGAAGGCTAGAGGCCTAAAAAAAGGAAAGGAGGCCTCGGAGCACACCCAGGCCAAAGCCCACCCTTCTTCTAAAGACAATGCTTAGACTGTAGTGTTCAGTGAAAGTGTGGACAGGGCTCCAAGTGGCAGCAGCACAGGTCTTTGCGGCTGAAGAGTCCTGAAACAGGTAACAGAGGTGGACAAGCTTTCCCCTAGCAGGGCTCTTTAGCGAGGCCACTAGTTGGTTCCAATCCTATCTTGTAGGCAGGACACAGTCTGTTAGGATTGGAAACTCCATCTCTACCTCCCTCCCAATCTCAACTGATGTACCCCAAGGCTCATTCCTTGGCCTGCTACCGTTCTCCATCTTCCTCAAAGATCTGCCCACTGCCTGCCCACATACATCCATACACATGTATGTGGATGACAGTCCTGTACACATCCGGTCCCACAACCGCTGATGTGGCATCCAGACTCCAGCGCGACCTCAATGATGTCCAGCTCTGGTTTCGCTCAAATCAGCTCTTCCTGAATGCCAAGAAAACTGTCTCCATGACCTTCAGCACAAGGCAGAGACTCTCTCGCCTCCCTTCCCTCCCCACTTTCCATACCCTGGATGGGACAAAGCTGGAATACTGCCCCTCCTTTAGATACTTCCGGGTCTGGCTCGACCAACACCTCAGCTTTTCTGTACATACTGAGGCCATCCACAAAAAGCTTCACCCCAAGCTGGGTGCCCTGTATCGCAACCGTGGATGCATCCTGCTGCCGGCTCGCTGTGCCATTGTACAGAAAATGATTCTCCCAATTTTTGACTATGGTGACGTAGTCTACAGTGCCACTCCCAAAACTTCCTTAACCAGACTGGATTCCCTCTTCCACGCCTTCTGTCGTTTTGCCCTTGACTGTCCTCTCAGTACCCATCACTGTGTCCTCTACAAAACCCTGTGCCTCCCCTCTCTTCAGGATAGGAGGCAGTCCCACTGCGCTAGGCTCATGGGTAAGTTCTGGACCCAGTCCCTGCCCTGTATCTCTCCTCAGCCCTAACCTCGCCTCCCCTCCCTCACACACTCCCTCAGACATTATGACATCCGTACCTTGGCTGTTCCGTGCAAGTCCACCACTGCAGACCAGGCTGCCTTCTCATATCGCATGCCTAAACTGCGGAATTCACTCCTCTCGCCCATTCCTCCACCGCCAGGAGAGAGATACTAAGCTGAAGCTTGTTTACAGGTGTGACCTGGGAGCACAAGGAAGTTAAGTGACTTGCTCAGGGTCACACAGTATGTATGTGAGAGTTGTGGGATTCAAACCCCAGTCTCCAGGTTTGCAGCTCACAGCCTTAAACCACTGCACTATACTGCCTCCAACTCTCTCTCTCCTCAAAGACCATGTCTGCTCCCCCTGTGCTTGCACCTAACCCTCCCTATTCCCAGACCTAGGCCTGAGCACTTACAATCCTGTCTAGGTAAGGATGGCACTCCCTGCTATCAGCTTGAAGCAACTGGTGGTAATATATGGACTTGCTGTTAACACTGAGATTGTATTACATCATAATTAATTGCTATTGAATTGTATCATAATATCTGCTGTACCCCTGTTTATAATGTGCTCCTGTATATTGCTGATGTTTTGTTTATAATGTGCTCCCTATATACTGTTGATGTTTGTTATCTGTACTATCTCCCATGCCCCATCAGGAGTCGAGCAGTTGTTTGCTCAGTATGCCTTTTCTGGTAAAACTTTTCAATAAATAAAACAGTAAATGCTGGCAGTCTCTAAGCCATGGGTAACACATTCTTTGACATCTGTCTTGGAGGCACCATCCGGTATCCTATCTACAATGGCAGGGATCGACTTCCACGGGCTATGTTGATATTTAATCATCTACACCTAGCAGCTGACAATATGAAGGCCTAATTAAGCAAAGACGAATGTCTGTTTGCCCATGGTATCCAACTTCCTGGATTTCTTTTAAGGGGCTTAGTGCTCCAATGACTGGGTGCTTTGAACAAACCACACGCAGCCACTATAACCACTGAGTTTTCAGGCTGGTTGACATAAGACTTGGCAGAAGAAAAGGGATACTTTTACCTGTTCTTCCTGGGATAACAGGCAGAGTGCTGGACCTATGCAAAGCTGCTATGGTAGCATCCTCCAATACAGGATAGTGAACGGATGGTCACAGAACAGGCAGCTGGGGTTTCCAAGAATTCATGTAGATTCTTCTTGGTGGAGTCCTCTTCCTTAGTGGAAAACTGGAGTTTGTCATGCATGAGGCACATTCAAGCCGGTTTTTACTAGAAAATGTCAGGAACAGGAATCGTTGAAGACTTATTGGTCCAACAAGAGTGGCTGACAGTGGGAGAAAAGAAACTGAGGGAGTATGAGCCCACCCACGTTATATCATCAATGATGACATGCTCGGAGGCACACCAACGTGGGTGGCCCCTAGCTAAGCAAACATTTCTGAGTGGTGCTGATGCAGACAACTTACAGTTCAATCTGTGTAGCTCTGTGGAGGGAAATGTCAGGCTCGGATTCACTGTCTCTCACTGGTGAAGACTAGGAGCTGGAAGGGGGTCTCACCTGACCACACCTCCTCCTTTAATTTCCTGTTGGTCAGGGACTTCTTACTCACTGCTGCACAATAAGAACAGCCCTTCAGCAGGAAACATCCAGGCTCAATGCTCACTGTGCCCATCTGCCGTAGGCATAGGCTTCTAGCACACTTTGAGAGGTTTCCTCTGTACTGTTGCAAAGTAAGACTTAAGACCATGTATTTAAGCCAGGCCTTCCACTATGATGTGAACAGTTACAAATAATTGCTATAACTTCCATGTTCACATCCGCTTGTGGACTAAAATGATGTGCTGTGATCTTGTGTTTTGTTAGCTTGTATATGCTATTCTACTGTATATTATTTAATTTTGTTAGATGTATATTTGGTCTTAAAGATTTCATCTGGTCAACATCTTTGGGGCCACGGAAAAGTGCTTTAGACAAAGTTTATCTTCTATTCATTTTTGAAATTATTTTATAATGCGTGTGAAGATATAAGTGCTATCAGTATTAAAGATGTAAGTATTCAATTATTCATGTGTCACTTTCACAGAAATCTGCAGGTGATGGTCACAAACTATTACCCTGTGCTTTACATCCTGCGTACATAGCTAGATGCATGTGAAGGAAACAAATGCTGCAGTTACATCAACATTCATGGGATAGTCTAATGCCTTACTTTAAAATCGTAGGTGTAATTGGTGTAAGGCATCAAGTTGTTTTCATAGGTGCTCTTGAGTTGGAAGCCATGAGTGATTCTTCCATCTGAAGAGCCAGTCTTCCCATTACCGCTGAAGTTCATGAGACACTCATTATACCGCAGCTCCTTGAAGTCTTTATGGTTGTCTGCTACTATCCCACTGCTCAGGTATTCTACAACACCTGCAAGTACCAGAAGCAAGCATTCAGTCAGCAGTCACAAATAACTGCCTGGTTTCACAGGGAAGGCAACAGATCTTTTAGTTAAACATCAGCAATAACAATAATAACTTTACATTATTGTGCAGGTCATAAAGCGCTTTATTTTGTTTTTTCTTAAAAGGGTCCCACATTCACCCCATCAAAAAACTACTGAACAGGGAGAAAAATGATTACTTACATGACAACTTTTATCACGAAGCTAGAAAATAAAATAAGGGAGGTTTATTTGGAATCTAAAATTTGCACATCTAACTTGTACACAGGGGAAAACAGATTTTTAAATGCAGTTCTAGTATGGGACAAGTGACAAACGTGAACCTACTCGTCCCACTGCAAAACGCGGTAGTCTAGTTAAGAGAAGTTAAATTTATCTTATGAACCTTCACCCTCTAGCCATTACATGGTGAACAATATTGTACCGCCTGCCTGATAACGAGCTGGAGTGTCTGTGTGAATTATTTCACGGTTTTCGACTTTTTGTTTCACTATCTACCCTGGCTCAGTTTTCCCCACTTTTCAAAAATCAGTGATATTCCTGCTCCTGCAAAAGAAAAAATATTGTTAGCAAGACACAAACCTCACAACAACCCCCCCCCCACCAAAAATCAAAATTTCAGGATACTCTATTATGAAAACTGCCCCCCCAAAAGTCATCTTTTCTCTGCTGGCATTTCTTGCCCTGAAGCCATAATTATCTGCTAGTGACATCAAAATAATTTCTGTAGGCCGGCCTGGTGGACCTCTGGGGGTTGGCAGGGACAGAGCAGGATGGAGTGTCCTATGGACTGCTCTCCTGCTCCGGGGAGGGGGGAGTCATCTTAGTCGGTTCCTGATCATCTACTGGCAGAGGCTGCGGGGGATAGGCACTGGCTAGCAGCTTGGGGCAGAGTTTGGGCAGTCGCCTGGAGGCGTGTGCAGACGTACACGCTCCCTCCACTCCAACGTCATTACTGCCCCAGACTCCAGGGAAGAAAAAGGAAATACTGCACCTTTCGAAACGTTTGATGGCCGTCCATATGTTCGCTGGACTTATCGATGCCTGCACTGGATCCATGTTCGATGGGGAATTGAGGGCTCCCTGCCGCCCTGCTGCGGGGGGTAAGCCGGAGGGGTATAGGGTGTCAGCATGGAGTTCCGGTAGAGATGGATGGTGGCTGGATCCCCAATAAGGATGCGAGGACATGGGAGCAGAAAGGGGCCGAGAAGGTAAAAATAGATTAAAAAATAAATTTCTGTGGCAACAGACTATAACGTTATAAGCAGAGGGATGACTTTATAGCAGTTATACAAAATGTGAGCAGATTAAGTGTAAGGGGAACAGACCCTGTTTTAATGAATATATGTTCAGTAATAAATGGTGGAAGATCCAGAAATTCACATGCTGGGGGGTAGTTTGTGCAATCCAGTACTGCTGATGCCGACCGATTTATTTTTGCTGGAAAATGGAAAATCTTTTTAAGTTTTGTTTTTATATCTGTCTTACTGTGACTTTGTTTTTTTCATCTGTTCAGCTTTCAGAGAATCACAGAAATCCGATGACAGAAAAGGACCCCAATGGCCCGAGTCAGCCCCTCCCCCCTACTCATCTCCTTTTCCACAGGCCCTCCTCTACCCCCCACTTACCAATCCCATATGTCTGTCCCATACCCTCTTGAATCCCTCCAACATTTCAGCCCCCACCACCTCCTCTAGTAGTTTGTTTCAGGCCTCCACTACCATTTCGTGAAGAATCACCCCCTTAAATTGCCTCTATATCTTCCGCCCGTGCCCTCCAATCTTAGGCTATACCCTTTAGTTTTAGCCCCCTCCTTTCTTTTAAATAAGCTCCCCCGCCTATACCATACTGATCCCCTTCACGTACTTAAAAGTTTCAATCATGTTCCCCTCTCTCCCTCCTGGTCTCCAATGGGTACAGACCCAATTTCCTACACCTTGCCTCATATGACTTCCCCTGCATACTGTGCACCATCTTGGTTGCCCTTTTCTGAATCCTCTCTATTCCATCTATGTCCTTGCGTAGGTGTGGTCACCAGAACTGGGCCCCATACTCCAGGTGCGGCCTCACCATGGCTTTGTAAAGAGGCATCAGTTCCTCTCTCCTTCTGCTAGTTATGCCCCTCCCAATGCATGCCAACATTCCATTTGCTTCCCCACAGTTTTGCTACATTGGCTACCTACCTTAAGGTTGTTTGATATAATAATCCCCAGATCCCTCTGCTGCTCTGTTTTTTGACTTCCAATCCCCTAGAGTGTAAGCCGCTCAATGGTTTTTACGCCCAAAGTGCATCACAGCACACTTTTAGGCATTGAATTTCAGTTGCCAAGTTTCTGACCACTCTTCCAGAATCTTCAGGTCCTTCCTCATGTCCTCCACCCCACTGGGGTGACCACCCTTTTGCATGATTTAAATACCATCTGCAAATAGGCACACCCTTCCCTCTGGCCTGTCCGCTATATCACTGATGTAAATATTAAAAAGGAGAGCCATCCCAGTACTGACCCCATGGGGCATCCCACTCGTCACTGCCCCCACCCTGCAGAGCACCCCATTAGCACCACTCTCTGGCTTCTGCCCGCCAACCAGTTTTCCACCCACCTAGTTATTTTCCATCCCAGCCCTAAGCTTTCCAGCTTATTTACTAGCCTTCTGCGAGGGACAGTGTCAAAGGCCTTACTGAAGTCCAGACAGGCTACGTTCACTGCCCCAACCTGGTCAACCACTTGCACCACCCAACTGAAGAACTCTATCAGGTTTGTCTGGCATGACCTCCCATTCATGAAGCCATGCTATCGTCCTGCAGGCCGCTATTCACCAGGTAGTTCACCACCCTTTCCTTTATTAGTGCCTCCATCACCTTACCAACCACCGAGGTGAGACTGACCAGGCGATAATTCTCTGCCACCTCCTTAATGCCCCCCTTGTGCAGTGGCATCACATCCACCCTTCTCCAGTCCCTTGGCACCCACCCTGTATCCAGGGACAAGTTAAACAGTCTCGTCAGTGGGGTTGCCAGCTCTTCCTTCAGTTCCTCAGTACTCGCGGGTGCAAGCCGTCCAACCCTATTGCTTTATCCACCTTTAACCTGCCTAGTTCCTTGGTAACACTGTCTATGCTGAACAGGCTAAGATCCACCTTTCTGTCTTCCCTACCCCTCAGCTCGGGTCCCCTACCCACCCCCTGCTCCATGAAGACCAAGCAAAAGTAGCTATTCAGCACCTCTTCTTTCTCAAAGTTCCCCTCCAGTTGTATCCCCCTTCCCCCTCAACCGTACTATCACCTGCCTTGCCTTTCTTCTTTCCCCACATACCTAAAAAAAAAACCAAAAAAAAAAGTTTTATCTCCCCCTTTTGGCCTGCCTAGCTATTTTCTCCTGTGTCAGCTTTAGCCCTCATCTACTGCCCTGCTATTCTCCACTTCTCCCTATAAGCCTCCCTTGTCCTCCTTCCTATGAGTCATCTTTTATTTTCTGAATGCCCTCTTTCTTTCCCTGACTGCCCCTGCCACCTTCCTTGTAAACCAGAGTGATTGCCTTCTTTTTTTGTTCTTTCTCACCTTCTTAATGCAAATTTCAGTGACTTTCAGTACCCCCTTTGATAGTTTCCAATAACTCCCTCACATCTCCTATATTCCCCTTTCCTGTTATTTCTTCTCTAAATATCCTCCAAATTCTGTTGAAGTCCATCCTCCTGAAATCCATAACCCTTGTGCTGGTCTGATTTAACTCCCTTCCCGTCCTTCCCCTGAACCTTACAGCCCTGTGATCACTTGTACCTAGACCATCACCCACCACCACCTCTTCCACACTTTACCCATTTCTGAGGACCACGTCCAGCAGGTTGTCTCCCCTAGTGGGCTCCCTAACCAGCTGTTGTATGAATACACCCTGTATTGCCTCTAGGATCCCCCTGCTCCTCGCTGATACTGCAGCCAGGATCTCCCAGTCCACATCAGGGAGGTTAAGGTCCCCCACTAGCAGAAGCTACCCCTTGAGAGCCATCCATGTAACTGCCTGCATCAGCCATTTATCCCCTCCCTCCCCCTGTGCAGGAGAGCTGTATACCATCCCCAACCTCAGTGATTCTCCAGTCTGTTTATCCAGTGTGACCCACAAGAGCTCTGGCTCCCCTTCCTCCTCCTGCCCTTCTGTTGCCCCCTAATGTTGTCCCTGATGTATAATGTCAGCCCAACTCCCTTCTTTTCTGTCCCTCCTAAACAGTCTGTAGCCTGAGATAACTGTCTCCCAGGTATGATGCTCTGTCCACCAGCTCTCACTTACCGCTACTATGTCCAAATCCTCGTCCCCCATGATGGCCTCAAAGTCCACCATTTTGTTCCCCAAACTCCCAGCGTTAACTGATAATCCCTTCCACCATGTACTCACAACCCCTCGCTGCCCTCCCCTTCCAACCTTCCCTTGTTCATGCATTTTTCCAGCATTCTATCTCCATCCTGGGGGGGAAGGCTGGTAGCCTCCCATCTCTCCTGTCTCCTTGAGTGGTCTTTTCCTTAACCCCAAATTCAGTTTAAATTATATGTTTTTTTTTTATAAACTCCCCTAACTTAATCTTCAATACTGCTGATCCCTCCTTGTTCAGGTGCAGTCGGTCCAGGGCAGATAGGCTCTCTTCCTCCCATGTTGATCCCCAGTCCCCCACTACCTTAAACCCCATCTGCTTGCACCAACCCGACAGCCACTGATTTAATTCCACAATCCTCTGCTTCCTTAATGTGCTTTGCTCTAGGTACAGGCAGTACCTCTGAGAAAGTAACAAAATGGAACCCCGTACTAGTACAAAACTAGCAAACTCCCTGAATCTTGCCTGCACCTCCATTAGACTATTCCCCTCCAGATCATTGGTGCCCAGGTGGATCACCAACTGTGGTCTCCCATCTTGCCATCTGCCCCATAAGGGTATACTGTGCCTTACCTCTAGTGCCGTCATTCCCGGCATGCACTCAACCCAAACTGCATTGCTTCTGTCTCCCTTGCTCCCCTATCCGATTCCCTTTATTACTGAGTCCTCTATGAACAAGGCCCTTCTACTCCTTTCCTTCTGCTTGTACTTTGGTTTTCTAGCTTACACTCCATTCCTGACAACCCATTTACTTCCCTGTTCACATTTTCCCTCTTGTCCTTCTCCTTCCCAGAGTTCTGCTCTCCCCCGGACCACATCCCCCTTTTCCCCCCTTCTGGTGTCCTGGTGTCACCACCAGTCCCACTCACTCTCGCCTCCCGTTTTGCGAGCACTGTCCCCTCCCTTTGCACTTGTCCTGACTCTTTACATTCCGATTCCCTCTGTGAATGGGTACCCTCTTACTTCCCCCTCTTTGCTTGATCCTCTCCCGTCCCGAGTTCACTGTAGTCTCTTCTGTGGGTGTGTCCCTCTTCAAAATCGTTTTCCTCCCACCTTGCCTCATTTGGCTACTGCTCTGGTTCCCTCAAAGGTACACCCCCCATTTCCCGTCCTCCAGCATATTTTTTTACCTTAGCCCCACCTTCATCCCCTATGGCCTCCTCGCCACCGCTCTCTTTTTTCTCATCCTCTTCATGCTTCCCCAAGGGTGCAAATCTGTTTTCCTGCTCTGTACTCATTTCACAGCCTGTTTGATGCGCCCTCTCCTACTTTCTGCCCTTCCCTGTCTGTGCTTGATCTGTTCTTTTTGATCCTACTACCTGCCACTCCCCTGACCCCTCTCGCCTTCTACGACACCTGTTCCTAACTCCTCTGTATCCCTCCCTTATTTTCTCCCTTTCTCCTCTTGCCCAGCTGATGCATCCTTTGGACCGCCTCCAGTCCTCTCCCCTTCTTCTCCAGTCTTTTACTACACCTGTTCCTAACACCTCTGCAGCCCCCGGCCCCAATGTTCTCACTTACTCCCCTCACCCAGCTGGTGCCCATTTGGACCTCCTCCAGTCCTCTCCCTTTCCCTCTTCCTCACACTGCTTAGTGCCCACCTCAACTACCCCACCTCCTCCCTTAGCTGTGTAAGCTGTCTACACACCATGCAGCCCCCCCAGCCTCCATGGTATATTCAACACCATGTCTGTCCCACACCCACCACACCCTATCACCCTCGGAAAGTTGCACCGTGTCCTAGTGGCCTGGAGACCATATTCAAGACCTGCCTGAACCCTTTTCAGGCTACCCCTCCCAACTTTTCTGTCTGTCCATTTGATCGTCTTTACTTTTTTCCCACCTTCGCTTTTTTTTTTTTTCACTCTTCTGGCCTTTAAATTTCCCTACTCAACTTTACTTCTACTTTCCTGAATCTAGCCCTTATCTTTCCCTCTCACTGTCCCAGCCCTTGGCCCATGTGGCACAGGTACACCTCAGCTGCCAAACAGGTTAATCCTGTGGCAGTCACCTGTGCAAAGCACAAAAAGAAATATGCTCCCCCAGTCCCAGCTCTTTCCTCAGGGGCCTCTTTAGCTCCAGTCATAACCATCAGTCATGGGGCCACCTGATGGCACAGATGCAGCATGCGTTGCCATGACAGTAACCCGGGCTAAGGGATTAGCTCAAGGTATGGAGGCTGAAAAGAGCGCTGCCTGTGGTGGTATGCCCCACCCTTGGACGGGCTGGTGGGTCCCACCAAACCTTCAAAGCCCTCATGCCTCAAAGCCCTGTACCAGTGAGGGGGGAAGCCTCTCAAACAGCCCCACCATGGGGGATAAGTCACTGTGAACCATCGGGCCAGTAAGGTCAGATAACGGGGCTGTGTGGTTGTAGAACCCAGAAAGGAGGTGTCTATTCAGGGAATACACACCTATGTGGAACCTCCTCACCATGCCCCAATAAATAATTAAGGGTTCCCGCTCAATGGACGGAGGTGGAATACAATATAATTTGGTTTTATATAGACACTGTATCCCAAATCCCTTTACAAAGCAATAAGAAATGCTTATAGTTCAGGGACTACATGCAGCCATTAAGCACACAGATACTGCACACAGTTATACTGTATAAAAACAGGTTACTCACCTTCAACAGTAACTGTAGGAGTGCTATGTGGTGTACATCCATACTTCTGGCAGTGTTCCTTTCCCTTTAAGGTTCAACGGAACATCTTCTAACTGGCTTTTCCCACCCACCCAGGTGGTAACTAATTTGGCACCACATCTTGATGGCAGATTTTACCCGCCAGAAGCAAGACCAGTGTGCCACTTGCCAGGGGACGCTGGGTGGGTCAGTAGAGATGTACACCATATATCACTCATAGAAAGTACAGTTACATAAAAACTTATCGTAATAGTAGATCTTTGAGGGATGTCTCCTGCAGCAGGTAACACACTTGGGCAGTCGCCAGAGGTCACTGTGGTGCACGGCAGCTCTTCTAGCAGTCTTTCACCAGGGGCTGCCCACCAATGACAATCATCCTGCTTCCTATATAAGGGCGGACAGTCCCTGGTATCCTCAGTTTCCCGCCAGATTCAGCTCGCTAAGCAAGGACCGAGGGGATCCCAGGTACCATATGTGTCCCTTCCCACATGCTAAGTGGAACAAAGTCATTCTCTGAGAAAGAGGGAACATACCTGCTGCAAGAGACATCCCTCAAAAATCTACTGTTATGGTAAGTTTTTACATAGCTGTACTATCTTCCATGGGATTCAATTCAATTCAATTCGTATTTATTTATAAAGCGCCTGTCAAAATCAAGGCGCTATACATAATAATAAAACAAAAATCAACATTAAACAATCAAACTATAAAGGAAAAGCCAAGTTAAAAAGATAAGTTTTTAAAGCAATTTTAAAACTATCAACGGTCGGGCATTCTCTCAACCAATGAGGTGAGAATTCCACAGGGTAGGAGCTGAATAGGCAAAAGCACGAGATCCTGATAACTGCAAACGAACCCTGGGAATCTCTAGCAATCCCTCATTGGCGGAGCGGAGGCGGAGGGGGCAATAGGGAATCAGAAGATCTTTCAGGTAACCGGGTCCCTGATCGTGTAGGGCTTTAAAGGTTAGTAAACCAACCTTAAAGGTGATACGCCACCGCACAGGCAGCCAATGCAGTTCACGAAGCACAGGCGTAATATGACTGGTTCTTAAAGTCCCAGTCAAAGCCTGGCTGCAGCGTTCTGCACTAACTGCAGTGACGGATATCAATCCTAGGAGCCCTAGGTATGAGGAATTACAGTAGCCCAAGCGAGGTTGTAACAAAGGCGTGAACCAAGGTGGGAAGGTCCTCCTGGGGAATCAGATGTTTCACCTGGGCGATATTCCTCAGATGATAAAAGAGGTCTTGACAACAGCTGACACCTGAGATTTCAGGGTCAGATCGTAAATCAAAAATAGCAGAATTACGCACCTGTCGAGCGCTAGAGGCGGCACCCCACCAAGTAATAAGCCCTGATGGATGTGCACATCAAACCCTCAGGATTGACCTGGGCTAACCAATACCTCGGTCTTATCCGGATTAAGCCTCAACCAACTCGAACTCATCCAAATTCTGATTTCATCCAGACAGTTGTTAAGTACAGAAGTGCATCACTCTGATCGGGAGAAAGGATAAATACAGCTGAGTATCATCTGCATAGCAGTGAAAACTCAAGCTGTATCTCTGATGATTTCTCCTAGTGGCAGCATATACACTGCAAACAGCATGGGAGCTAAAATGGAACCCTACGGTACCCGCATGGTAGGAGAAGGTGTCAGAGGAATAAATTCGGTGGCGAGCTCTCTAGGACCTACCAGTGAGGTAAGAATGGAACCATTAGGTGGACTGTACCAGACAGTCCACAAAAAACCCATAACCGCTCAATAGCACCTCATGGTCTACAGTGTCAAATGCAGCAGAAAGATCAAGAAGGACCAGAATGGTATAAGCCTTTGATCTCTGGCCATTAGGAGGTCACTCAATACCGAACAAGGGCAGTCTCAGTACTATGCCTTTTCCTGAAGCCAGATTGGAGAGTATCATAGACATTATGAGAGGTGAGATATTCATCCAATTGCAGTGCAATTGCCTTTTCAATAACCTTATCAACAAATGGCAGGTTAGAGATAGGCCGGTAGTTAGCTAGACAGTCTGGGTCCAAGGAGGATTTTTAAGGAGTGGATGAACAACTGCCTCCTTGAGGGGATTAGGAAAAACCCCTCTCCAAGGATTTCCAGACAATGTCAGCAAGGATTGGGTAGATGACTTCTACACAACCTACTAACAGAGTGTAGGACCGGATCAAACTACAACTAGTTGGGCGCATTGATTGGATGATCTTCACAATGTCTGCGAATTCCGGTGGTGAAACTCAACCAGATAGGCCGAGTTAAAGGCTGACCGGTTGCCCACCGTGAGCCCCCAAAGAGAGGTCGGACCGATGCGGACCTGATGTCGGCAACCTTATCTGCAAAGAAGCGAGCGAACTCCTCACATCTAAGTTGAGAAAAAGCTTCTCTAGGCTGAAGACAGACTGGATTGCACAGCCTGTCCACAGTCCGGAAAAAGCTGAGCGTCGATTCTTTGCAGCAGAAATCTCTGGACAGGAATACTGCCTTCTTACGGTGATTTCTGATTGGTACCATCATAATGGGCTAACAATCCAAGCCTATCAACATCAAGGCCCGATTTCCATGAGCTCTCTCAGCCTTCGGCCTACTCGCCTTAATTCCTTTAAGGAGCCATCAAACCATGGACGGATAGTGAGAGGCCGAACGCGAACAGGAGCAATTTTGTCCAGTGCATCTCCCACAGCCTTATTATAGGCGAGTACAAGATCATCTGGACTCATGCATTCACCCGACAAACTCGATAGGTCCAGCACCGCCGTAAGGTCATTGGGGCCAACACCCCTTAAAGGGCGGTATTGGACCATCTCCGTAGGGGCAGACCTATTAGAGGGGGCCCTGAAACTGAACCTTATGGTGTAATGGTCCGACCAACTCTTGCTGCAAGCAATATACTTGGGATGATTCCCAAGCAGTGCACCCTAAAGAGGGTGGAATTGGGATAGGAGACCCTGCAAGACTGCGTGGCCAAAGGCCGTCCTATGCTGCGAAGCAATATCTAAATTGTAATGCTTCGTGAAAATGTGAATGGTGGACCACATGGCTGCATTGCAGATATCAGTGATCGAGGCCCCCTTGAAGCAGGCTGCCATGGAAACTTGGGCTCTAGTGGAATGGGCTTGTACTGTTCCTGATAGGGGCTTGTTGTATTTTTTGTAACAAAACGTGATGCAATTTGCCAACCAACAGGAAATGGTTTTCTTGGCAACCAGGGAACCTTCCCTCGTAGAGTTGAAAGTGCCTAACAATTGAGAGGTTTTTCTCAAGGATTGGGTACACTTTATATAGTACCTCAGACTACGATGAACATCTAAGGTGTGTAAGAGATGTTCTCCAGCAGCGTGAGTTTTTCCAAAATGAAATTAAGGTCGGGGGGGGGGGGGATTGCAGATAAGGAGCTTCAGATGAATAACTCCTTTGAGAAAGGTCTTAAGAGATTTCCTGTTGAGCCACCGACCTATATCCCACAGGGACATGGTTGGCTGAAATGGCCGACAAGTGTACTTTCAGTGAGAAGTAGCTGAGACCCAAGACAAAGAGGTGCCTTAAGTAGTCCAGGATCCTGGCCACCATGCAGGAAAAGGGTTCCAATTCTTTGGAAGCTGCCCAAATAGTGAACCGTTTCTACTTCGTGGCAGATGCAGACCTGGTGGAAGGCTTTCTGGCCTCCACCAGGATATCTGCTACCTCTGGGGAAATGCCGAAGCAAGCGGCAGCTATGTCTGAAGGAGCCAAGCATGAAGGTGGAGGGATCGGAGGCCTGGATGTACTAGCATCCCCTGATCCTGGGTCAGCAAATCCTGGGAGAGCGGAAGAGAAAGAGAGGGCTCTTCCAACCACAGCGGCAGTAGGAAGAACCAGACTTGCCTTGACCACAAGGGAGAGATGAGAATCATGCGCACCCCTTTCACCTGAAGTTTGTTCAGAACTCTCAGGATCAAAGGAATCGGAGGGAAGGCGTAGACAAATCTGCCCTTCCAAGACAGAGCGTCCTGCCAAAAAACATCTCACCCGGGAACGAGCGAGCAGAAGGCGGGAAGCTTTGCGTTGCTGGGGGAGGCAAACAGATCTATCTGTGGCATGCCCCACTGGGCAAACATGCCATCTAATACCTCCTGCTTTAATTCCCACTCGTGAGCACTCGTAGAAGTTTGACTGACAGCGTTTTGAACCCTCGGCACATGAAGCACTGTAAAGTGAAGGTTGTGCTGCGAGGCCCAAAACCATATTCTCATCGCCTCCCAGCACAGGGGCTAAGAACGAGTCCCCCCCCCCGTTTGCTGAGATACCAGACAACACACATGTTGTCTGACTGGATCTGAAGATAACCCTGAAGATTGAGGGGATGGAGAGCCTGCAGAGCGTAGAGGACTGCCCTCAACCCTAGCACACTGATATGCAACTGTGGCTCTCTTTGGGACCAGCTCCCTTGGGTCCTGTGGGACCAGAGATGGGCCCCCCAGCTGACCCCTTAAGCATCCATGGTCAGGGTCTGGGAGGGAGGCGCAAGGCTGAAGGAACCCCCAGGAGAGGTTCTCTGAGACTAACTACCATCTGAGATCCCTGGCCATGGGGTCAGAGATAAGAATCTCATGATTCAATCTGTCTGTGGGCTGGTCCCACTGGACTTTGAGGGTCCACTGCGAGACCCTCATATGCAGGTGGGCTAAAGGAACCGTCGGTATGGCAGCTGCCATGAGGCCCAGGAGGCGAAGGACCTTCCAAGCTGGTATGCGTTTCTGATCCAAAAGAATGCATACCTGCTGCTGCAAAGTCTCGATCCTGTCCGGGGAAGAAAGGCTTTGCCCAGACAGGTATCCAACATTGCCCCAATAAACTGAAGGTGTTGGCACGGGACCAGATGTAATTTGGCCTGAATGACAGTGATTCCCAAATTGTGGAAAAGCTGCAGGGTTATAAGGAGGAAGAGCAGTAGATCCTCCCTGGATGAGGCTGCAATCAACCAGTCATCCAGGTAAGGAAACACCTGGACCCCCTGGGTGCGCAGGGAAACTGCCACCACCAAAAGACATTTGGTGAACACCAGGGAAGCCGAGGAAAGGCCAAAAGGGAGGGCACTGAACTGAAAATGCTCCTCCTGGAAGCAAAAGTGGAGAAACTTGTGATGGGATGAATGTATGGGAATATGCAGGTAGGCGTCCTGCATGTCCAAGGTGCATAACCACAGACCCACTCTCAGTTGAGGAAGAAGGCCCTGAAGGGAGAGCATTCTGAACCTCTTGTACTCCACAAACTGATTGAGGGAGCTGAGATCCAGGATGGGCCTCAGGTCACCCATTTTCTTGGGCACTAGAAAAAAGTGGGAATAGTAGCCCGTCCCCTGGTACAGAAGGGGAACGGGTTCTATTACATCCTTTGAAAGAAGAGCACTCATCTCCTTGCTTACTAGGGGAGATGAGATGGGGGTAAGACGACTGAGGAGGAGGTCTGTGGGGGGAGGGTTTGAATGAACTCGACTGAGTACCCCGGGACACCAGCTGGAACATCCAAGAGTCTGATATTATCCTCTCTCATTCTGGTAGGTGGCAAGAGAATCTGCCACCTACTGGCTCCTCTAGACCGGAATCCAGGAGGAGGGAGAAGAGGCAACAAGTCAAGAGGCAAAAGGGAGAACAGCAGTAGCGGCTCTAGGGGCTTTGGCGGCGGAGGGAGGGCTTTGGCTGCTGACACGGCCCTATGCTTATTTTGTTGGCGGGCTGGAGCCTGCTTCAACTGACAATGGTTTTCGCATCGAAAGGAGCGTTTTTGGCCCTGAGGAGACTTGTACATAAGCTGCACCGACCATAGGGCTTGACCCCTGGCCTGGAGGTCAGTGAGGATGTCCTTAGCGTCTCCTCCAAAAAGGACCGACCCTTGGAAAGGCGCGTCCTGTATGGCCGACTGAACTTCGGGAGCCAGATCTGAAATTCAGAGCCACGCGTATCTGCGTAGACCAACAGCAAAGGCCGAACTACGGCCGGCCGTATCTACAGCATCATAGGTTGCTCGGAGCATATGCTGGCAGGCAGATCTAGCCAAGTGGACAAGGGCCCCGAGCTCTTGTTTTACAGTGGAGTCAGGGAGAGAGTCCAGCTAAGAAGACACTGGCTTAAGAGGGACTTCTGAAAATCCCCCATGTGGGCAATGTAATTCAGTGCCCTGATACCCAAAGTAGAGGATGCAAATATCTTTTTGCCATACTGATCCAGAATCTTGGACTCTTTGTCTGGAGGGGTGGAGCCGAGATGTTTAGGATCTGAGGTCCTATCGTGAGCAGCACTGATGACCACTGAATTCACCTTGGGTTGAAGACTGAGGAATTCCTTACCTTCTGGTGACAGATATAGCCTATCCGCCCTGCGAGCTAGGGAGCCAAGGAGGAGGGCCGCGTCCAGACTGTGGTAACTAAATCTTGGTGAGGCTCAATCCAAGGAGGAATGAGAGTCTGTGAGGCTTCCGCCAAGTCTAAATGTTCAGCAAGTCTCTGACGCTGGATATCCTGATCCACCGTTTTCCAACTGTAGGCCTCTTGGATTTTCTTGAGCAACTCCAAAAAGGAAGGGTCCTCGGGGGGGGGGGGAGACTTAGGAGAGTTCTTTGGAGTGGGACATTCTGGACTGTGGGGTTCCTCTCCAGAGTCCGTTGGCTCATAATCTCCGTCTGAGTCTGAAGACTCCTGTGAACTGGAAGTAACCACAGGGGGAGAGGCAAATTCACTGGTATGGAAAACGGTGAATTCCCGGGGATGAGTGCCAGTAGATGTTCCTGGTCTGTGGACTGAGACCAGCAAAGTAGTGTCTGTCGGCAGACGACCAGGGCCCGGAGTAGGGACCGGCATCAGCCAACATCTCTCCAATTCCGACGTCAGCTGAGATTTGGCTTCAGCCCACCAAGAGGCCAGGACCAACTTCAAATCCACCTGTGGAGAAGGAGGAGGAGGTGGAAGAGAGTAACCCGGATACCTGTAACACAGGTAGCCAAAACCGGATGGCGGGAAGCTCGGCGTTGGGTATTGTGGTGTCGGATACCCCGGCGTCGGAGGATGCAGCATCGGGTAGCCTGGCATCAGGTATCCCGACACAGGCCCAGCCGGAGGGGCTAATGGGTCTGCGGTTGGACAGACGGGCTGGTCAAAAGGCCCAGAAGGAGGGTTCCCTGATGGCGGAACTGGTGGGCCATTAGGCTTCGGCAAGCTGGTGGCGTGGGGACTGTTGCTGGGCCCGGTGTCGGAGGTTGGGGCATCAACGGCAGCTGATCAGACACTGGCTGCGGCGATCCCCGAACGTTGGGTGTGTCGTCAGGGCCAGAAGGGGGATCGCAGGCTGTGTGGCCATCAGAAGAACCAACGGGCGGCTTAGCAGCCTTGTCCAGGCGTGAGATGGCAGAGCCAGAAC
Source organism: Neoceratodus forsteri (assembly GCA_016271365.2). Lineage (NCBI taxonomy): Eukaryota > Metazoa > Chordata > Ceratodontiformes > Ceratodontidae > Neoceratodus > Neoceratodus forsteri. The sequence goes on from CM057453.1 coordinate 725,990,143, forward strand.
CTAACTTATCGGACGCACCCTCACCACTAGACTGGGAATCAGAGGCAGCCATAGCAGGGCGGAGGTCTCCTCTAACCCGGAGGCTCCCGGCGGGCCCGAGCGCAAGCCTGACATGGGGGCTGACGCATGCCTGGACACCAAAGTGGCAGTCGGAGAGCGGTCCCCAAGAGGGGAAGATACCTGAAGGCCCACGACTCCGGCTGGAGTCGGCAGGGCTGTGGCAGATGAGTCCCGGTCCCTGTGTTTCTCTTTGTTCCGCTTCTTCTTGTGGTGACCCTCGGGAGAGTCCAACGCCTGCCGGAGTGTCTGCAATACTTTCTCCATGGAGGCCATCTTTTTCTTGAGGAGGTGGGCTTCCAGAGACTGCTGCCGCCTCTTGCGGGTGGCTGAACTGAATTTTTCAGCAGTGCTCGCACTCTTCCATGCGATAGTCAGGGCCTAGACAGAAGATGTACTAGGAATGGCCGTCCTTGTGCGGGAGCGGAGTACCACACGAGTCGCACTTGTTTTTATGCGATTCGGAAGGTGACTGGGACGACATCCACAGCTGGTAGGACTGAAAAATTACAGGGAAATGTAGTTAAATTTTGAAGAAAAGGAAAATACTTATCTAAAAATGGCAACGCTAGCCGTGCTATTCTACTGCGAGGTGACTGTATGGAGCAGACAGCGGGAAAGAACTGGAGGGCAGGTGTGGGACCACCCCCTTTATACTGACGTATGTTGATGTCGGGGGTGGTCCCCGCCCGAGACTGCTAGCTAGATTTTTCCGTGGAGCCCTGACACCTGACGGCTTAGTCCTATTTGTGAATATCTACTGCAAAAACCCTCTCTAAGTAAGATCTAAAGATCTCTGGAATGTTTTTAGAATGAAAAAACTGTAGTCTTTTTTTTTTACCTAATTTTGTTTGCACCGCTGCTTTATGGTCTGTGGGAAGCATTCAACAATCCGAAGGGCAAGCTAGACAGCTGTGAACATCTACTTAGTCCACTGATAAGAAAATAAAAATGTTGCAGTAAAAAACAGGGGCATGAAAAGTTTATGAACAATTTTTTTGCACTTCTTGTTTTCACAGACTCCCCACTCCTTCAGGCCGCCAACACCACGTCCTCTACTCACTCGACTCACTCTTGTATCTCCAGCTCTCGGAGTCCACCTTCAACCATCTGTCCCCTGAGCCCTGTTGTCCCTGCCAGGGGCCTCCTCCAGCAGTTGTGGCGGTGAAAAGATACCCAAAGCCTCCATCCTACCCTTTGATTTGCCAGCATGGCCCTGCCAGGCACTTCCTCCGGCAGTTGTGGAGGTGAAAAGATACCCAAAGCCTCCATCCTACCCTTCGATTTGCCAGCATGGTCCTGCTAGGCACTTCCTCCGGCAGTTGTGGCGGTGAAAAAAATACCCAAAGCCTCCATCCTACCCTTTGATTTGCCAGCATGGCCCTGCTGGGGGCCTCCACTCCATGTAGATGGAAGAATTTACTGCGCTAGGTGGAGGCTGAGGGTCTCCATACTGCTGATGCACTGGGAGTCAGGCTGGTGTGGGAGGGACTGGTGCAGCAATTTTTCCTCCATTTTCACTCAGTCCACCACCAACGATGACACACTCCTGCGGATCACCTGGCAAGGAAATGCCTGATGGTGCAAGTTCACCCACATTGCCAAAGGCACCACCGAATGCCTCCACCAGCAGCTGCTGCAGAGCAATGCAGCATCACCCCGAAGAGAGCGTCCAACAGACACTCTGGATCCTCCCTGCCAGCCCATGCTCCTGATGTACCAAGCTCAGAGCATGAATCCAGGTTGCCAGCGTGCCACAGTGATCCCGCACTGCATGGCGCCATGGGGCCAGGGCACCTATTTTAAAAACTCACACACTATAGTGGGCAGGTAGTTTGTTCTACAAGTTTCATACCTTGCCTGTACAGTTCTACCCCTCGAGCCGGCAGGGTAAGTGATGCCACTAGATGGCATGTTTCACCAGGTACTCCTCTGAATGCACGACGAGCCCCTGTCCACATCTTTAAACTACTGTGACATTGGGAGGTTCCCTTAATAGAAGCCTGTAAAAAGGGTCTCAAGACTTACTTGTTCCTGAAGGCTTTTAATTGTTAAATATATCGTATCGTTGTTAAAGGGAATAGATTGATCATTTTAAAGTATTGCTGACTCCCAGTTAATGTATTGTTATAGGATGGTTGTTTTAATATTTGTATTTCGAATGTTACAGTGCTCCAAGTCTTTGGAAAGGGGGGGCACTCTATAAATAAAGTATCTACCTATATTGTGACAAAATGCATTCTTCATGCATTTTGTATTCCTGTATTATGTTTGTACGATGCCCCCCCCCTTACGAAAATGGGTGCATATGACTAAAGGCCTTTGTATATCAATAACAAATCTATGAAAATGTTGCCTTCTGGGGGAATTAGAGCCATGCACATCTGGGCAGACTTGTTTCAATATATACTCCAAACTTTCAAAAGTCTGTCTAATATTTCTACCATGTAACAGCTACAAAAATACACACACCTGTGGGGAAGATGTCCAGGTATCAAAACCAAGCACAAGGAAGCACAAGAGGCTTTGCTGCCTCTCCCAAAACTGCATTCTGCATCATTTCTGGATTTGACTATCTTTTTCTGGGCTCTGAATCACCAAGTTTTGATGCCGATGGCTGCACTATGTGTCAAACTAAATAAAATGTTGTTTGCCAACAGATTTGGGGATTTACCTACAACATTTCAGTAGCAATTAACCAAAAAACAACAGGTTTTACATTTTCATCTTATGCCCTGCCTTTGGTCTCTTACCTGAATCTGGCAGGGAGTTGAGATCTGCGCATAGCACCAATGGGATGCAGTTGGGATCTCCTAATGGTGTCCCTGGCCTAAAAGAAGCTGCTCTTTCAATGATGCTTTTTATTTCTGACATAAACATCATTGTCTGGACGAGTTTCACATCGGAATACTCTGGGTCCCAGTGCATGTGGGCGTTGGCCACAACAAGAAGTTGTTTGTCCATACCAAGAAGTGGCTTTACAGCTGAATTAAATACAAAAAAAAAGACAACAGTAAATAGAGAGTTTCTAAAGCACAGAAGTCTGTAATAACATACATATTGTAACTTTCTTTTTTGGTTTACACACCCGAGTAGTGTGATGCACCTCTGAACCAAAAGAGTTTGTGTATAGTTGCTGGTTTACTGCCCAAGTCACCCAATGCTGTTTTATTAGATGCCAGAGATCTGACAAGTATGAGAACAAGAGCAGTTTCTCCTCGTTTTGCTTGTGTCAATGCTACTGAAGCCGCAGACTTACTCGTTCTCATTTACTGTAGAGTCGATGTTGTCAGAGAGTCCATGTATCTGCATTAAAATCAGTTGGGTTCCTGCATTTTTTTTTTTTTTTTTTAATTACACCAAAATGGACCCCGCTCAGTTATGCTACATTCAATGCAGAACATGAAAATAATAACAGTGGAAAAGCAACCTGCTACCAAAAGAACTGGTCAAATGGCACAATCAACCAGTTAAATCTGTGGCAGATGGGGGCTACTTTTTTCATTTCCCCCCAAAACTAAAACTTCTGGCCATTTTATAAGACAGCTAACCCACTACAGGGCGTGCGGTCATGCTCATGGGTGGCATTTTGGCCTGTGGCCTTGTACCTTACAACACACGCAAGGCATCAGAACACGACCACACCCCCTGTAGTGGATATAAGAACACCCTGTAGTGGATATAAAAGAAATTCCTTCATACTTACCATAATTTCCTTTTCTGTTGGCTCCAACATTGTCAGTGGGTATTTTACAGAAATGGGTAATATGCACCCCTACTAGGGGTAGTGGTATAGAGATGGGCAAAATCGGGAAAATTTGCTCTGCAAATTAATTTGCTATGAGGGAATTTCGCTTAACAGCGGAATTTCATTATTCAGGGCAAATTTTCCAATTCATTGTTAGGCAAATTTTAAGCCAACAGCAAAATATATGGATTGCTCTGAGGAGGCAAATTTGTTGACTTTGCCAGAACCTTACCGGAAAATTTACAACATCTTTATAGTGGTACAGCCCACGGCTGTTCAGCAACATAGAAGCCTGGAAACATGGAATATTCAACTAGTAAGGACTCTCCAGTCACCTTTGTTCTCGCAGTAACCATATATATATATATATATATACCATGTGCACAGAAGAGTTTGCCTTAAGTTAATGATGGCTTACCTTACTGTGAAGTACAGAGGACTCAAGACTACTTTTTTTCTGCTACACTGATCTTCGTCAAGCCATCTCTTGCTAGAAGTACCAAGTCATCAGCCAGGCTGTTAACATGAATGTGTGACAAGGTAACAGGAAAAAAAAAACAAAAACAATATGCATGACTGTAGAAAACAGCGTAAGAACTAACATGCATCAGGGAGGCACCATCTCATGTTCCAAATATTAATCTATCTGCCTAAAATCCAAGAAACTGCAATTTGTTTCCTATTAGCAGATAATTCACTGAAGAATTACCACAATAATTATAAATCATAATTTGTGAAAACCAGACATCCCATATGCATACTGAACAATATTCTCCAAGAAGCCAAGGCTCCTAGAGGAGGTCCCAATGACGATGTTGGAGATAACAGAAAAGTAAATGATGGTAAGTATGAATTTCTTCTTTCTGTGGTGCTCCACATTGTCAATGGGTATTTTATACATATGGGTTCTAATAAGCAGTATCCATTTCCTAACTGGGTGGGGGAGAATAATGTCCCATATATGACCCATATGGGAGAAAAGCATTATCCACTAACTACCGCCTGCAAAACTATGCGCCCAAAAGCCGCAGTGGCAGAACTCTGCACATCCAACCTGTAAAGCTTAGTGAATGTATGGCCGGAGGACCACATTGCTGCGCTGCACAATTCTAACACAGATAACTCCCCTCCCTCCACCCTGGAAGTAGTGAGAGCCCTGGTTGAGTGAGCACTGATGAAAGCTGGAGGTTTCTTCTTTTATGCCACATAAGCCTTAGCAATACAGGCTATAATCCATCTGGCCAAAGTGGCTGTGGTGGCTTTTTGGCTTTTCTTCACTGCTCCGAAGAGAATGAGCAGACTCTCAGATTTTCCGATCTCTGCAGTTTGTCTGAGGTATGTCCTGACTGCACTGTACAAGTCCAACTTGTGTAGCTCATGCGCCTTAGTATGAACCAGTTCCGGGCAGAAAGAATGTAGACAAATCTTCTGATACACATAAAAAGCTGTAGGTATTTTAGGTACAAAGGACAGAACTGTCCTCAGGACTACATTTTCCTTATGTATAATTAGGTAAGGCTCCTCAGGAGACAACGCCTGAAGTTCACCAATTCTTCTGGCTGATCACATCGCAATTAAAATACACCTTGTAGGACAAAGTGTTCAGCGGCACTGATGAAAGAGGCCCGAATGGCGAGTTGCACAGTATTCAATACCAGAGTCAGTTCCCAGGGGGTGCTGGTTATTGAAACAGCAGTCTACTACTGCCAACCGCCTTTAGAAAATGAATAACTTCCAGGCTGGTCCCTAGGGACAAACTCATGGAGGTTCCAAGTGCTGCTCCGAGAACCAGCCCTGTGTCTACCTTTGTCTGCAGAAAATCCAAAATCTGCAGGATCGCAGCTTTAGAGGGTCTGATGCCTCATTCTCTAGCCCAGGCCGAGATTGTGTTCCACACTATAAGCTGAAGACGTAGTGACCTTCCTAGCGGCCATCAGGGTATCCACTACTTTCAAGGAAAACCCGTTTTAACAATCTCCTTCTCTCAGGAGCCAGGCTGCCAGCGGCAGCACCTCCAGGTCTGGATGTACAATGGGACAAGAGGTCCTCCCAGAGTGGAAGCCGGAACAGCGTGTCTGGCCAGATTTACCAGGTCTGAGAACCATGGCCTTTCTGGTGTTATCAGAAGGAAATTTCATTTTGAGTGTTTTACTTTGTGAATACTCTTGGGCTGAAATGGCAGGGGAGGGAACAAAATATGCCCTGAAGAAATCCCGTGGCTGGGACAGAGCATCCACCACTTCTGCCTGTGGACACCGGTACTGACTGAAGAACCTTGGTACCTGAGCATTTCGGCTTGAGGCAAATAAGTCGATCCGACGTCACCCAAACCTGCACAGAAGATAGAACAGTTATGCAAGAACATACTGTAAGAGCAGATCTTCGAGGGGATATCAGTAATCAGGTCACACCATAGGAACTTCACCGATGGTGAAGCAGGATCCACACAGAAGATTTTCAGCTGTGCAACTGGGGTCGTCCACACCATCGACATACTCAACCCTATAAAAGTGTGAGCAGACCCGCTCCCTTCTTTCCCTTGGAGACAAAGGGAGCATAGCTCTAGCCATGGGGGACCGAGGAGAGAGAGGTGCCCAGGCCTATATGAAAGACTGGATACACCAGAAAGCCAGTTCCAGAACAAGAGCCCCCCAGCAGGGGGATGGTGGGAGGGAAAGCAGACCTGATGACCGAGATCTCCTCAAAGATCTACTGCTACCGTAAGTTTTTATGTAACTGTTCTATCTTCTTCGAGGGTATCTCAGTCATCAGGTCACACCGTAGCAATGAGTCCCAAGCAGTTACAAGTACAAACAGATAGTCTGGGAGGAAGGCCAAACACAAAATTAAGACAGGAGGTCCTGCAGCACAGCCCTGTCAAAACCTGCATGGGCCTTAGAGGCAATGTCCAGACTATAGTGCTTGGTGAAAGTATGGACAGTACTCCAGGTGGCAGCCACACAGATGTCAGCAGCTAAGGCTCCTCGGAAACAAGTCACAGAGGTAGCCATGCCTCTTGTGGAATGAGCTTTAACCACTCCAGGCAATTCTTTGCCATACTTGTAGCAGACCACAATGCAATTTGCCAACCATTTGGATAAACACTGCTTAGAAACTGAAGCGCCCTCTCTACCTCAGGCGAAGGAAACAAACAACTGTTTCGACTTTCTACATTCCTTGGGCGAAGCAGGTAGTACTTTAAAGTTTTACGCACATCTAACGTATGGAGCAGTGCTTCCCCTAGCATGCTCAGGAAAATAAACAGAAAGGTGGATAGACTGGCTGAGTGTAAACTCAGAGGCCATCTTAGGGAGAAACTTAGGATTTGTGCGCAAAGACATCCTGTCTTTGTGAAACATTTATTAAGGCTCTTTGCACCAAAGGGCCTAAAGCTCTGAATTTCTTCAAGGAGAAGTAAATGGCAACTATAAAAAATAAATAAATAAATAAAAACAGGTTACTCACCTGTAACAGTAATTCTTGGAGTGGTATATGTTGTTCATCCACACTTCATGGCAGGTACCTTGCCACTTTAAGATGTGCCGGAAAGTTTTCAAGCTGGCTCCTCCCACCCACCTGGGATGTATAACCCTTGGCTCTGCCCCATGACTCCAGATCATGACCCGCTGGAAGCCAGGTTTGTGCGTCGAAGCCGGGGAAGTCGGGTGGGTCAGTGTGGATGAACAACATATACCACTCCTAGAACTACTGTTACATCCATGTAATCCATCGAGTTATTGTCCACTTGGCTGCAGATCTGCCAGGTGCGGCTTCACCGTAGGTGACAAACAGCTGGTGAACCTCTCCCCAAACTTCCGCCCTTTGTAGTAGGCGAGCATTCATCTCAGGTCCAAAGTATGGAGCCTGTACTCAGCCTCCAAGGTGTGACTGGAGTAGAACACCGGCAGAGTAATCACCTGGTTAAGGTGAAGCTCCAACACTACCTTCGGAAGGAATTTCGGGAAGGGGGGGGCGGACAACCTTAACCCTGTGGAAGACCAGGTAAGGAGACCCAATAGAGAGCATCTCTAACTCCCCAGCCCTACTGGCTGACATGAAAGCCACCAAGAAAGCGATCTTTCATGACAAATGTGAGATGTCACATTTGTGCATCGGTTCGAATGGCATGTCCATGAGCTTTGCCAAAACCAGCAGTAGATCCCACACTGGTAGAGGTTCATGTACAGGAGGGAATATCTGATCTAGGCATTTGAAGAAGTGCTCGACCACCTTCTCCTGCACCACTGACTGCTGACCGGCCCACGCTCGGTAAGCAGAGACGGCTGCCAGGTGCACCTTTAGGGTTGTTGACCGAAGTCCCTACTGGGAGAGGGACCAAAGACAGTCCAAAATGCTAGCCACTGGACAGGACGATGGGTCCAACTCATTGCCCTGACACCAGATGGAGAATCTCTTACATTTAAAGGCATAGCATTTTCTGGTCGATTCCTTACGGAAAGCCTCAACAACGCTGAGGACCTCGTCAGAGAAACCCAAGGCCTGGAACTTTAGCCGCTCAGGAACCAGGCCATCAGGTGCAGGGACTGAAGGTCCAGGTGGAGTACCTTACCCTGACTGATGGAGAGCAGGTCCGGGCATGTTGGAAGCTGCCTTGGGAGCCTGGAGCTGAAGCGGAGGAGATCTGGATACCAGAACTGGCGTGACCAGTCTGGGGCTACCAGGATCACTTGCGCCCTGTCCCTCCTGACCTTGATGAGCACTTTGTGAAGGCAAAGAAGAAGCCTGGGGTCCACGGCCTCAAAAAGGCAACCCCCTGCAGCGAACCCTTCTGAGGGAGGCAGGCATGATACAACCTCAGCTTCGCACTCTCCCTGGAGGCGAACAGGACCACCTGAGGGGTGCCTCAGTGGGAGAACAGATCTTGTACTACCTCCTGTTGGGAAGACCACTCGTGAGATGCCCCACCCATCTGGATGAGGGCATCGGCCAGCTGATTTGAGGCTCCTGCCACGTCAATGGCTAGGACCTCTGCCTCCAGGCTGAACGCAAGGGACCAAATGCGGAGAGCTTCCTTGCAAAGGAGCAAGGAGCACATCCCACCCTGCCTGCTGAGACAGTACATGGTCGTGGTGGTGTCCGTCTGGACCTGGACCACTTGACCCCAAACAAATGGAGCGAATGTGGTCAGGGCTAGCTGAACCGCTTGAAGCTCCAGCAGGTTGATGTGGTATCGGGACTCCTGGGGGGACCAGAATCCATGGGCTCTGTGCTCGCCCAGATCGGCACCCCAACACATGAGAGAGAGGCATCAGTCGTCAGGATGACTGTCGGCTCGGGGCCGACAAACGGGATCCCTTCCTGCAGGTGGGATGGGATAAGCCACCACTGGAGGCTGTTCCACATCCTCTGGGTCACAGAGACCAGCTGGTTGAGATGACCTGAGCGCTGAGACTACTGGCTGGCCTGTTCCCAATGAACGAAACGGATATGCCAGTGGGCCCAATGGACCATGCTAATGCATGCTGCCATGTAGCCCAGAAGACGCAGGAAGTCCCAGGCAGGGCACAATTGCCCAACCAGCAATGATTGGGCAAAGGAGGAGAGAACCTCCGCCTTGTCTGCTGGGAGTCAAGCTCTGGCTCGGCAGCAGTCGAGCTCTGCCCCGCTGAACTGAATCACCTGCGAAGGCATAAGTTCTGACTTGGCCTCGTTGATCAGGAGGCCAAGGTCTCCACCTGGAGGAACCTGTTATCAGCCAGTCATTCAAGTAAGGGTACATCTGCACTCTTCGGCACCTCAGGTAAGCCGCCACCACTGCCATGCATTTGGTGAAGACCCTGTGGGCTGAAGACAGGCTGACGGGCATGGCTTGGAACTCATAAATGTTCCCTCAGCTCAGAAGCAGAGGGACCGTCGATGGGACAGATGGATTGGGACGTGAAAGAACGTGTCCTGAAGATCTAGAGAGCAGAACCACATGCCTTGCTCCAGGGATGGTATAATCTGAGCCGGAGTTAGCATCCGGAAGGTACAGGACCTGAGGAACCTGTTCAGGTCGTGCAGATCTAGAATGGGGCGCCAGGCCCCTGTCCGTTTTATTTACCAGGAAGTACCTGGAAACCAAGCCAGGTCTGAGCGGTCCGCTACTCAGTGACACTTCACTTGAGGAGGAAATGAGCCAACTCGCCTTGGAGAGCCGACTGAAAGGCTGCGGACACCAGATCCCTCGTGGAGCGCGGGCTGGATATGGAGGGGCCTGCTCAAATTCCAGAGGCAGGCCTCGACCGACCACTTGCAGAGCCCAACGGTACATGGTGACAGCGGACCAGGAGGAAAGGAAGTGGCTGAGCCGGCCCCACACTGGAGGTCCCAGGAGAGGTGTGACGGATTGAGGGAGGTGCCCCATAACCCGTCACTGGGCAGGCTTAGAGGAGGGTCCGGTGGAGGAGCAGCCGGGACCTTTCCCCCCTGGGCCTCCTGAATGAGGAGGCCATGGACTTGGCTTGAGGACGCAAAGATTGAGCCTGCTGGCCCTGCTGCTGGGCCAGTCTGGCAGCAGGAGTGGACGAACAAAAGGGCCTACGGTTCTGACGCTTGGGGCCCTTATCCTTCTGTGCAGATATGGTGGAGTCCAAGGTGGCAATGGACTTCTCTATACGTTGGAGGTGGCCCTCCACGCCGGGACCGAACAGGTCGGTGCCCAAGAAGGGGACATCTGCCGGCTTGTGTTGAGTATCAGCCATAAAGGTCAAGATGCGCAGCCAAGCCCTACAGCGCATGGCCACTGCAGCCACTACTGAACGAGCACAGGAGTCACCAATGTTCAGAGCCATCTGCAGTTGTTGCTTCACACTGCCCTACCCTGGTCCCAGACCTGCTTAATCGTGGTCTGGAGGTCCGCCGGGAGATGAGGGATCACCTCATCCAGAAAGCCCAAGAGGGCATGGGAGTGTGCCATGATAACACCCGAACTGGCCTGATAGAGGCCAAGGGTGGAGGCTGCATAGATCTTCTTCCCAGAATGGTTCAGTTGTTTGTATTCCTTGTCCAGTCATTTGTCTACATCCCCTTTGTTGCCTGAGCACCGAAAGATGGAGTCTGCCACCAACCCCACCCAGAGGGTGCTCCGAAAACCCCGAAAAGGACCCCATACTTGCGGGCCATGTGGGCAGAAGGCACAGGGCAAGATGCAGGATGCTGGCCACCGGTAAGACCTCCATCAGAGTATCCCCTTTGTCCAGAATCTCTGTGAGGGGATACTTGGCCTCTTTCTGCACAGGCTCGAGCTCCATTCCCGTGGACTCGGAAATGAGCCGACAAATACCCGTCAGCGAGGTAGGGCCCTTGTCTATGGAGAGGACCTCCCCCAAAGAGATTCGGCGTCTACAGGACGGGAGACCATGGAGGACTCTTCGGAATCTGAGGAGTCCTCGTAAAGCGGGCAACCACCCGTGTCACTCTCAACCCATCTTGGGTAGTCAGGAGTGAGAGTGATCAACCGATGGGGCAGGCCTTGGGCTGACCGAGATTCCTTGGTCAGAGCCCCGGACTTTGGTTGTTAGGGTGGCGGTTCCACCCGGATCAGTGGAGTAGCCAGCTTCGGCTGATCCGGCAGGCCCTTAACCGGCACCTCGGTGATCGTGGTCGTGGCCAACATAGGTCGCTCGGGTGAAAGCCATTTAATGGCCAGGGTAGAAACTGGAATCGGTTTCCAGCTGCTGCCACATGAGGTCTTTGTAGCGCCGATGCAACTTGCACTGGAGCCTCTCCTCACCTGAGGAGGATGAAGACAAGGAGTGGTGCTGCTGCTTACCATGGCGTTGGAAGCAAGATCGCCAATGAGGGCGAGTCTTGTCAGACGTCGCAGTCTAGGAATGAGAACGAGACCTCGACCATCGGCAGGGGACCTCAGAAGGAGTCAGGGAAACCCGTGGCTCCTACTGGTCAGGTTTCTTAGGGGACTGGTCCCACCCAGCGGGCTGAGCCAACCCATCCGAGGGCACCAGAAGCACCAGAGTCCGGAATAAAGAGTCGTCGGCCAGATCAGGCGACAACCCACCGATCGGCTCAAGAAAAATCTCGGCCGCATAGACAGGGTGATGGGGTTACCGTGAAACCAGTGGCCTTGGCCATGACTTCGACTAATATCAAAACAGGGGTTTCCTGTGAGCGGGACCGATCCCAGTCCCAAGAGCGTCAACGTAGTGACTTGTCCTTTTTCAACTCCTCCTTCCGAGAGCGCGAAACATGCGACCCCGAAGGGCCCTCTCCTTGACAGAGAGAGACTGGCACAACTCCTTGAAAGAAGCCAAATAGGAGGATCCCAGTTGTAGCGGAATGAAGGCCGAAGAGGAGCCCGCCGCGGCATGAGTCATCTCCTCCTCGAAGACCTTAAGCTGTTCCAGCTGCTCGGCAGATCCCGCAGCCGCTGAGACCACCCAATGGGCATCCTTGGATTTAACCGGGCAGGTAACGCTTTTCTGGTTGCCCCAGCTGAAGTCGGGCAGTGCAGTTTTCCAGAACCAAAGGTGAAGAGGACCAACAATGATCGCAAGCCTGTGGATCGTGGTCATGTCCCAGGCAGTAGAAGCATGTGGTGTGTGGATCGGTGTGAGACATCTTCTGCCCGCAGGTGCACTGACGAAACACAGGAACCAATTTGTCTTCCATCATGGCAGTGAGAGAAAAAGATGAAACTGAGAGTTTTAAAATAAGTTTTGGAAGCGAATCCGAAGATTCTAGAGCCAGGGCCTACTACACGCGGGAGCACTAAGAAGGGAACCTGAACTTTCCAGCGGAAAGGAAGATCTGGCATCATGGGGCGGAGCCGAGGGGTTATACTATCCGGGTGGGTGGGAGGAGCCAACTTGAAGACTTTTCGGCACATCTTAAAGTGGCAAGGTACCTCCCAAGTAGTGTGGCTAGAACAACATATCCACGATCCTAGAAATAACACTTTCCAAGAGAGAAAAGCATAGCTCGCAAGTTGTGGCTGGCTCAAAAGGAGACAGGGTCAACTTCTCCAAAACAAAATTCAGATCCCAAGCTAGGACAGGAGAACGGATTGGGGGTTTCAGATGCAGGATGCCCCTCAAAAAGGTACGGGAGATATCCAGCTGAGCTATTGTGCAGTCATTCACAGACTCATGAAAGGCCAAAATAGCTGAAAGGTGCACAGAGTACTGGAGGCCTGAGTCAGACAGAGAAATCAGATAGTTCAGGATCTGGTTCACCGGACAGCTGAAAGGGTTCAGCCTATGTTTGGCGTTGCAGTCGAGATGGCAAACCACTTCCACTTTATGGCATACATAGCTTGAGTGGAAGGCTTCCAGGCGGCCACCAGGATGTTCGCCACTGTGTTGGAGACCCCAAACCTGGCGATGGCTATGTCTTCAGGAGCCAAGCATGCAAATGGAGGGACCTGAGGTTGGGATGGACCAGGGTCCTCTGAGTCGGAGTCAACAGATTCCTGCAGAGGGGTAGAGGTACCAGAGGTTCATCTACCAGCAGCTGAAGTAAAGGCATCCATATCTGTCGAGGCCAGAATGGAGCTACCAGGATCATGCTAGCTCCCTCCATCTGTAGCTTGATTAGTATCCTTTGAATAGGAGGAGGAAATGGAGGGAAGATGTAGAGGAACCTCACACTCCAGCAGAGGGACAATGCAACTCGCCAGAAAACTCCAGGCCCTGGATCAAGTGAGCAAAAATTGGGCAGTTTTGCACTGAGTGGCATCGCAAAAAAGTCCAACTCTTGACACTCCCATCTAACGAACAGATCTTCTGCGACAGATGACAGGAGCTCCCACTTGTGCATGCTGGACGAGTATGGCTGAGACTGTCTGCTAGGATGTTTAACACCCTGGGACTGTGGACGGCTGAGAGAGTCAGGCCGTGATCTAACACCCAATACCATACTCTTGCGGCTTAATGTGTTCCCCCCTGCCTGTTGATGTAGTCTGACTGAATTAGCAACTGACCTGGAATATGATGATTCTGAAAGGCCTGCAAGGCATAAAGAACTGTCTTCAGGACACTGATATGCAGGGAGATTTCTATCTAGGTTTGGAAAGAGCTCAGGTGTGCTCCCCAGCCCAGACCAGAAGCATCCGTTGTGGGGATCTGCTGTGGAGAGGAGATCTGGAATGGGACACCTTGCAACCAATTGAAGGGGTCCATCCACCACTGCAGTACCTTGTGGACTGGGAAAGAGACCAGGACTGGGTGATCTAACTTGTCCGTGTGCTGGTCACACCACACTCAAGAGTCCACTGGAGGATGTGCATATGGAGCGTGGCTAGTGGAATGGTGGGAACAGCAGCTGCCATCAGACTCAGCAGACAACTGCTTCATCACATTGAAAAATGTGGGGTCCTCAGGAGGAGACCTAGGGGTATACTTAAGAGAACCCTCGTTGACTGAGAAAGCTGTGGACCTGTCAGAGACCAGAACTTCTTCCTCCTTTTCCTTATCACCATCAGGAAGAATGAGGTCAGAATGGTACTCATCCTCAACGTCGTCGACCTCTTCTAAATCCAGGTCAGATGTCCATACTAAGATGAAAGATCAGCGAGGGGGCTGTAGTGCCCATAGATGCTCCTATGCTACTTAAGTAGTATAATACTGTAATGTTTGCCCTGATAACAGGAAATTGTCAAGGCGTGATTCAAATTCAGTCTTGGTTTTACTAATTATTATTTCCAACGGCAGTTTATTCCAACGGTTAATTGTTCTTAAGATAAAAAAGAATTTTCTGCTTTGGGAATTAAATTGTTTACCAAACAGTTGAAGGGGATGACCTCTAGTGTCATGTGAAGTGTTTTTAAATTCAAGCCTAAGTTCGTTCATAAGATAGGGGTCCTGGAGAATGTCATATAAAAAGAGTAGGCCACCCCCAAGATGTCTGGTTTCAAGGGTCACGAGATTTAATTATGTTAATCTGCTATCATAAGATTGGTTTTAAAGAACCTTAATGTGCTTTGTAAACTTACGCAGAACTTTCTCTGACTGGCTGCAGTTGGTTTTCCTATAGGGACACCAGAGTTGGGATACATATTCAAGATGTGGCATAGCATAAGCTCAGAAAAGCGGCTTTATAACTTTAGGGTCTCAGGATTTGATATTATGCTTGATGGACCAGATTACTCTATTTGTTTTATTGATTGATACATTAATATGTTTAAAATACTCTAAATTATTAGAGATAATAACCCCCAAGTCTCTCATCACTTGTTACACTTAATGTAGAACCATCTAGGATATAACCGGCAGCAAGGTTGTTAGGACTCAGATGCATCACCTTGCATTTACTGGTGTTTAGCTTCATACCCCAGTAATTGACCCTTGAAGAAATTCTGTCAAGGTCCTGTTGGAGAGTGTTAACATCGTGCGTGTTGGTACATGGTCAACCCAGTTTAACATCATCCACGCATTTTTTTGGGGTTGATAGACAGTTTGTTAAATCAGAGATGACCGTCGAAGGCTGCGTCTGGGGCGAGGTTCGACATTGTAGGCACAATGACCCACCTAAAGGACCCTGAGGACCTGAGGAGCCTGAGGCCCTATTGGAAGGAGAGGGATCAGGTCTCGACAGGAGGGCCGTCAATGATGAGCCTGTTGTGGACGAAGATGGGGCAGATGACCCAGAGGTTGACGACCGGCCGCCCTGGGAATCGGGCAACTGCGCTGTCAGTATAGGTCCAGAGGGCACAGGGACCTGGACAGTGACTTTTGGCATCGGTGCGAACGCAGCCGACAAGGATCTCCCCCAGGAAGGAGAAAAGGCCATAGGGGAGCGAGATCGCCGCCAGAGGGAGCATTCACAATCTCAGTCTTTTTTATAACTTCTCCCGAGGACTTGTCTCTGCCTTTGGAGGCCTGGAAGCTCGATGACCCTGCCAGCGGCTGAGAGGTGGGGACCCCGGAGGACCACTGCCTGGAACTGGCTACCTGTTGATCCATCAGAAACTTATTAAGTGCCTTTTTGTGTCGCCTGAGGGTTGTTTGGTTAAACTTCTGGCAGAGCTCACAGTCCAAGATTCTGCGATCAGGCCCAAGACAACAGACACACAGAGAGTGTTGATCTGTGGAGGCAATCTTCTTTCCGCAGCAGCAGCAATGGAAAAGAGAGAGGTAGAAGGATTAACTCTTGACATAAGCAAGATGAAGGAATCTCTTTAATAAAAGAGAGTCTGAAATACTGCAAAGAAAAATGCTGTAGGTGAAACAATGGCGCGAGACTGCGTTGAAGCTTCCAGGAAGACCCATGCAATCGAGTCAATGGTGGGAAAGAACCGAGGAGGGAGCAGGGCCACTTACGACTTTATAAGGTTGATGACATCGACGGCGTGGGTGGCCCCAGTTGTACTGCTGAAAATCTTCTGTGTGGATCCTGCTTCTCCGTCGGTGAAGTTCCTACAGTGCAACCTGATGACTGACATACCCCCGAAGAAGATCGAACACATTCGAATTCAATATTCATTCCCCTCAATGGACAGTCTCTCTACTTGGCCAATTCACCTGGACGTTAAGTTCCCCAGCCAGATGAACCGCTGATAGGGACGGAATGTTCTCCTCAGTCCACAACAGCCCTTTGGTTGCTTCTGTTAGCACATCCCTGCTTTTTGTGCCTAATTGTTTATGTATGCCACTGTGGTAGCATTGTACAACCTTACTTTTATGGCTCTTGACAGAACCCGATTATGAAAGTGATGAAGAGTCAGTCGTACTGCCCTCATCTCCAGGATATTTATTTGTAGACGCTGCTCCTGTACAGTGTCCTGGACCCGGACTTTGTCCAAAACCATGCCTCAGCAAATAAGGCTAGCTTTTGTCATCAGAGTCAGTTCTGGTGGGGCTTCTGATGGGAACCCCTGGCTTAGGTTCTATGAACTCTCCAATCATGTCAGTGATTGTCGAAGTGGTCGCATGAGTGGGATCACAGCTAGGTAGTTCTCCGAGGCAGGGTTCGAGGCTGCCAGCACCCCGTTTTGAAGGGGA
The DNA here is from genome assembly GCA_016271365.2 of Neoceratodus forsteri. Lineage (NCBI taxonomy): Eukaryota > Metazoa > Chordata > Ceratodontiformes > Ceratodontidae > Neoceratodus > Neoceratodus forsteri. The sequence continues at coordinate 726,006,907 of CM057453.1, forward strand.
TGCATATGCATGTGGGCCCAAAGTACTAGTTCTGTCGCTGCAGTCACCAATCTCAAAATTTGGAGGAGTCTGTGGACACAGACCAATGACTGGCTTCTCAGCCACCGGAAGCTCTCATCTCAGGGTCCCTATCTGGCTGCAGATAAGAAAACCTTGCCCATGTCTGTCCTGAATACTGCATCTAAGTGTTCCAGACTCTGTGATGAGTTGAGAGAGCTCTTCTCTCAACTGACTACCAAACCATGAGACTCCAGCACCTCCAAGGTCCTGGAGACGTTTTTTCTTGCTAGCTGGGCAGATAACACTCAGATGAGTAAGTAATCCAGATAAGGATATACATGATGCTCCTCTTGCCTCAACTGTGCCATAAGTACTATGAGGACTGTTGAGAACACTCTGCGTTCTACTGCCAATCCAAAATGGGGCACCCTCTTCTGGAAGTGTTGCCCCTGAATCGCAAACCTCAGAAACTTCTGATGAGACTCTCACACGGGGATGTAGAAATATACATCCTTCATATCTATGGATGCACTCTCAGAGTCCAGAGCAACAAAACTACAAGCAGTTGTAGTAGTAGTGATTTTATTCATCTATAATGAACAAGGTAAAACAATCCCATTGAGTACACAAGTACACTCATTTTCAAGGGACACCTTCTAAAGTGCATAACCTGGTTACAGTATAAGCAGAAAATTTTACAAGACATATACAAATAGAAAAAAATACAATATACATATACCTAACAAATACATCTTCACTTTTTAAATCACATCCCACTAAGCACCAATTACCCTTCTATTGAACATGTATCCATTTTCCAATGCCATGTAGCATTCATGGGATTCCTCACTTTGCTTATGGTACCACTGCCTAATCATAGTCCAATTTATTTTAACACCGTAAGATCTTAGGTCAACAGGCAGATGATTCCAAGTTTTTGGACCCAAATAAGACAGTGTTGCACACCCACATTTTGTCCTGCACTTTGGCACTTCATACTCTATATACTGGGCTGATCTCAAACCCTTAACTGGGTGTTTAATTTTTAGATCTTTGGTATTGTATTCAGGTAATTTATTTTCGATAGACTTACACATAATTTTAGTTATATGTTGATTTCTCCTGTTATACAAATGATCCCATCCTACATTTCTATACAACTCACAATGATATGCAAGTCTATGTGACCCAGTAATATACCTGGCCATTTTGTTGTATATGCTGTCTACTTTTTCAGATCAGTTTATTTGCCCCCATATATTATATCCAGATAATCAATCACTGGCACTAGCATTGTGTTAACCACATGCAGCCTGGTATTCCTTGAAAAATTATTTCTTATTCTATACAACATCTCCAGTTGTTGCCCTAACCTCCTGACCAAATTGTCTCTATGAGCGGACCACTTACAATTTATGTCCATCCATAACCCTAGATATTTGTACTCATTTACCATCTGTAACATAGAACCATCTCTTACTAATATTTCCAAGGGTTTATTACTATGTGGATTTTCATTTTTTTGCTGAAATAATATTACCTTAGTTTTAGTAGTGTTCAATACTAATTTATTTTTAATTTAATATAACATTTCTGTATATCATCAAAAGCTAATTGTAATGTGTGTTGTATTTTGTAAGAATCCATACCTGAGACATACATAATAACAGCATCAGCATACTGATGATATACTAATTTTTCTTGCTTGAATTCTAAATCATTTGTATATAGGTTAAATAAAAGGGGCCCCAGGATTGATCCCTGAGGTACCCATTGCCCTACTTGTCGAAAGTCTGAAGAATATGCGTTTAGAAACACTTTTTGTTTCCTACCCCTTAAGTAATTGGAAAACCAAGCTACGACATTATCTGAAAATCCCATATTTATCAATTTATCGATACGTATATTATGATTTTAGGAATCAAAAGCTTTTGACAAATCAATCATAATTGCACCTGTTAATAACCCATTATCCACTGCAATCTGGATATCCCCCGTTACTTTTATTAATGCAGTTTGGATACTTTATCTTTCCCTGAAACCTGACTGATTACTGTGCAAAATGCCCTGCTCTTTTATATATCACTTAACCTGTAAAGCACCATAATCCAAGAGTTCAGGGCTCTGGAAACAAAGTATGCATATGACGTACGAAGATCTGCCCCACTGGAAGCAAAGGCCCTTCTGCACCACGCATCCACTCACTTATCGTTTGTATCAGTTAAGACCAAGGATCGTTCAACAGGGATGGTAGTGTGCTGCTTAATGGAATTATGCACAGCCTTATCTGTTAAGGGAGATTTTCCCACTTCTGGGAATTCTCTTTCATAAACGGATATCTCATCTGTGGCCTGGGCAGATGTTTTCTTTGGTTCACGCCTGCCCATTCTTACTCAATAATTTGGTCACAGAGAATAAAGTTTGGAAAACGCTTCAGAGCACAGGAGGACACAGACAGTACTGGATTCACATCCACAGCCTCAATGGTTTGCACCTCCTTCAACTGCGCTGTCCTACAAACCTCTATTATGAGGCAAGACAGGGATTTTGCATCAAACTGGGTGGGGGGCAGGAATCAGGTTCATCCACTCACCTTTATCATCTGTTCGGTCAGGATTTTTGTTGTGAGCTGTTCTGTCCTGCTCTGGCGCACCTGTACTTGTCTCTATGGACTACCTCCACTGATCTGACAGGTCTGCCTTGGGTTTGGCTGTGTTGGTTGGCACATCCTGTGGGACATCAGAGCCCAGAAGCTCATTTAAAAGCAATAAGAAGGATTTGCGTAACTCCGCTTTGCCACTGCCAGTCGGTATCCCAGGTGCACCCCCGCCCCAAACTTGGGGGTTCGAGCAGGGGAAACCGAAATAGACATATTACATTGTGTTACACAGTCAGAGAAATAGGAGCCTAATGGACAGGGTCTCATCACTCTCCTGCAGGTCTTACATCATCTGAATACCACAGGTCTCAGAAAAGACATGGTGCCAGTGGCTTGAGTAGTAGCTGCAAGATTTCTAAATATATGTTGAAATCCAGAGAGGGAAACTGTTGTGCTGATGCTGTTATTCCCCCCTTTTTAAACCACTAATCGACTAACAAAAACACTGGCCTGCCTAGGAGAAAAACATCCAGCTGTAAACAGGAGCTGTATGAACTTTTCTTTTTCCTTTGTCAAACAGCTCCCTTGCAAAGCTCACTTCCTGCCTTTGAGGTTCCTATGTGGCAGGGCTGAAGAAGCTCACACTACCAGTGCTTGTGCCTGAGCTGACGTTAATCAATCGTGTGACGTCACCCAAGGCTGAAAAATGCCCAGAGTCAAAAGGCGCCAAAATCGGCCGAGCAGGAGGACTGAGATTGCGCTTCACAGTTGCGGGGCGCAAGAACCATGCTGGCCAACTGCCAGCAGTGGAGAATTCCCACATGGCTCAGCTAAGCTGAAAATAAATGTGCTCTGAGGCGCAAAAGGCAACAAAAGCACTTTTCAGCACTGAACTGCACAAGTTGCGTGCTTTTCATCACTACCTCCAGTTAAAACAAACAAAAGAAAAAACAAACAAAAACATAAAAGCACTATTCTGTGAGCCTCGGGGAAAAACAGCTCAACCCAGCAAGTCACAGAAATTTAGACAATGACAGAAGAAAAGGACCAGAGGTCCATCCAGTCTGCACATGTTCCCTATAATTCCCCAATCTTCCCTATAATCTTTGAAACCATCCCTGGAACCTACTGTTCTTCCAAGGTACCAACCCTTCCCATCCTATCCCCACTGTCCTATCACCCTGGGCAACCACTACTCCCTTCATTCTGTCCCAAGCCTGCTTGAATCCCGTGTTGTCACACCCACTACCATGTCTGACAAACTACTGCAAGGTTCCACCACTCTTTCCATAAAAAGTACTTCCTCACGTCCCTCCTGAACATCCCTCCTGTTAATTTCCTTTTCTGACTACGAGTTGGTTTTCTCCACAGTTCACTCTGTGAATTCTTTGAAAGAACTTGAAGGTCTCTATCATATCTTCCCTCTCCCTTTTGGTCTCCAGTGAGTACATATTTAGTGCCTTGAGGCGCTCCTCACAGAATCTGCCCTGCTGGCCCTGAATAATTTTTGTTACTCTGGGCTGCACTGCCTCCCAACCTATCCCTGTCCTTTCTGAGGTGAGGACTCTAGAACTGGATGTACTACTCAAGGTGAGGCCTCACCAGGGATCTGTACCGAAAAAGTATTACCTATTTTCTTCTTCTATCAATACCCCTCCCGATATATCCCAGCATCCTGTTATTGCACTGGCCACTTGTTTAAGAGAGCTACTGATGATAGCATTACAGAACAGGCACGGGATCTAGGAGTTAAGTCTCACCCCACTCATACAGTACTCCCCGACATGGGGTTCTTTTTTCCTTAGGTGAATTACCTTGCACTGTCTGGCACTGAATTTTAACTGCCAGACCTGACCACCCCCGAGCCTTTGTAGGTCCCTCTGCACCCCCCGATTCTCTCATCACTATCCACCCTCCCACACAGTTTTGCGTCATCTGCAAAGGTACACAACCTGCCCTGGATTCCTTCACCAATGTCACTAATGAACATGCTGAAGAGGATCGGACCCAGGACAGATCCCTGTGGAACCCTGCTTGTAACCTTCCTCTCCTCCTGATTTAACCCCACTGAACACTACCCTCTGCCACCTCCCTTCTAGTCAACTACCCACCAAGTTCACTATGGTTTTAGCCGCACCCAGATCTTTCATCTTTTTAAGCAACCTTTTGTGCAATAACAAATCAAAAGCCTTGATGAAGTCAAAGCACAGCAGATCCACAGCATGACCTTGTCTAGATCCTTGGTCTATCAGACAAAGAAAACTATCAGGTTAGTCTGACAAGACCTTCCTGCCATGAAACCGTGTTTACCATCCTGATGTCCGCTGCTCTCTAGGTAGTCTCCTCTTTGATTAGCGATTCCATCAGCTTCTCCACGATGGAGGTCAGACTGATAAGTCAGCAAGTTCCCTGGTTGCTCCCTATCCCCCCTCCCCCCACTCTTTATGAAGTGTTACGTCTGCCATCTTCCAATCCTTTGGAACTTCCCCAGAACTAAGTGAACTGTTGAACAGCTCAGCCAGTGGTTCAGCCAGCTCTGCTGATAATCCCCCAAATATCCTCGGATAAAACCGATCTGGTCCTGAGACCTTATCCATCTTAAGGGCTGCAAGCCCTTTCAGAACCTTTTCACTAATAAGCAATGGTTGTCTCATTTCTGGGGCTCCCTTATTGGCAGCTTTGATACTACTCTCTGGCATGGATCTGCAGTCCTCCGTAGCGAATACTGAGCAAACGTGGTCATTCAGGACAGTAGCTTTTTGCCCATCTTCTTCAACTGCACTACCCCTCAACCAGCCATGCAACCCCCCCCTTTCCACTAATATATCTGAAAAACTGTTTTTCTCCCTTCTTGATCGTCTCAACAATACACAGCTCCGTGTCTGCTTTCGCCTTCTCAACGGCCTTCTTTGCCTCCCTATTTTTCTGTAGATAATCCTCCCATTCTGCCATCCCTGCCTTTCTTTGTATTTATAGAAGGCCTTCTTTCTGACCCTAACTACTTCCCTGACCCAAACTGAGAACCACAGTGGTCCCTTAAACCTGTTTTTCTTTGTTATTGTTCTTATGCTTGAAGGATGTCCCTGAAAAGAAACTCCCAAGCTAAGCAGCCCAAATTCTATAAACAACCAGGACATAAGTCTATGTCAAAATAACACCTATACTGGTGCGGGGGGGGGAGACATTCCAAAGGCATGTGGAGGAAAGAAGAGAAAGTAAATGTTAGTGCAGGAAAAAAAAAAAAACACACACACCTCACAAAAGGGAAGTTTAAATCATTTACCCTAGGCACCAAACTACAGATAAGAGAAAATGGAGACCGGATAACCTACAGTACTTATATAGTGGCAAGTGTTCCCAATCCATGCACAAAGACAATGGAAAATGTGGAAAAATTCTGCAGATTATTCAATTTGAAAAACGCAGCTTAAAATTTTGCAGTGCTTCCTATCATCAGATAGTCCCATCTGCCTACAGTGCACAATCCTGACAAAAAAAAAATTATTCAATATTTTCCTCAAAGAAAATCTCCTATTCTGTTTACTCCTCAGTGATACAGCAAAGACTGGAGAATCCTTGCTAGTGGAATGTTCTATGTGGCCATGGTTCTATACTTCTGAACAGCTTTGGGCTGCACCACTACCCCTAGTATGGGTGCATAGTACCCATATGTATAAAATATCCATCGACAATATAGAACGCTACAGAAACATAAATATATTATAGGGGCACATAATGCCCCTATAGTTAGGGTAAGTAAGCTGTTTAATGCTAAACACCAATGTCAGCACCTGAATAACGTTGGTGGTGTTCGATGAAATAGCTCAAAATTTGCCATGCATGATCAGGCTGGCAGAGTCTCAAGGCGTAAAGCGTTTTGTGACAACATGATATCCAGTTTTGAGATACAGAATGCCAAAAAATACCAACCCAAGCCAAAAACAAAACAAAAAAAAGGTTTTGGTTTTCCTATACTTAACATGTTTTCTTTTCTTTTTTGCTCTCTGGCACAGCCTAGACGGTGCAGAATTTTTTCATCAGGCCACACCTTTGGAATTATACCTGCGTCAGAACTAGGACCACACAGAAACTTTTGCAAGCCAGCAACTGCCCACAATGATGTCATGCATCCGTGTCTATATAAACGTGGGTGGACCCATCTTTCCTTAGTTCCCTACCAGAGATTATGCTTGGAGGACATCAATATGGGGATAAAGGCAGGCCCCCACATACCAGGCGACAAGGGGTGCTGAAAAAGCAGGGATGGAATAACTCTGTAGAAAAATCAGGTGACCTACCCCTGAAGGGGAAGGAGGGTAGGTAGGCATGACCTGATGAGAGATTCTCTCGAAGATCTACTGTTGCGGTAAGAACTTAACTATTCTGTCTTCGTAGAGGATATCTCTCATCAGGCCACACCTTTGGAACGAGTCCCAAGCTGTACCAAAAACTAGGGTTTTAAATAATTGGTTAGCAGTTTTTTTCTTGGGGCGATACTAAGTGTACAGAAAAAAGAATTCATATAGATTTTCTAGAAGTGCTGTGTTTGTTAAATACAGTGAGGCAAGAGCTATGCATTTTTACAAAGATTTAGCACTTTTATGAGCAAAACGCTAATCAATTTTTATAGTTAAATAAATCCCTGAAAACTGAGGGTCTGGATGGATGGAGATGCATGTGCTCATAACGGCAGGCCTTGCAAGACGGCCAGGCAAAAACTTGCTTGTCTGCAAGGCACAATGTCCAGATTGTAATGTTTAATGAATGTGTGGACAGCACTCCAAGTGGCAGCAGCATAAATGTCAGCAGCTGAGACCTCCAGAACAAGCAACAGAAGTGGCCATTCCTCCGGCAGAATGACAACGTACCAAACCAGGAAGTTCCTTACCATACTTCCAATAACAAAGTAATACAATTTTCCAACCATTTAGACAGGTACTATTTAGACACAGGAGCACCATCTTTCCCAGGGGCGAACAAAACAAAAAGCTGAAAGGACTTTCTGCAGTCCTTGGGATGATTCACTTATTACTTGAGGATTCTATGTACATCCAAAGTATGGAGTAATGCTTCCCCTGGATTGGCATACTCCAGAAAAATAGACTAAAAGGTGGATAGTTTGATTTAAAGTTAACTCAGACACCATTATAAGAATTTGGGGATTTATATGTAAAGACGCTCGGTTTTGGTGAAAAATAAATATTGAGGCTCACACATTAGAGCATGTAGGTCTGAAATCTTTTGAGCAGAAGTAATGGCAACCAAAAATAATGCTTTCCATGAAAGAAAGTGTAAGCCACAACTCACAGTAGGCTCAGATGGAGCCAGAGTAAGCTTTTCCGACACATAAGTGAAGTCCCAAGCCAGGACTGAATTCCTAATGGGAGTGTTCATGTGTAGTATACTGCGCAAAATAAATACGGTATCTCTCTAGTTGGGCAACTGTATGACCATCCACAGGGGCATGAAAGGCTAAAACAGCAGCCAAATGCACCCTGAGTGAGGAATACTGAAGGCCTAAGTCTGAGATGGACAGTACTCCAACACCCCATTAACCAGGCAAATAAAGGGAAAAGGAAAAGAAATTGTTTAACCAGGAAAGGCACACTAAGCCAAAGTTTATTTCCAGATGCAACCTGGCAGCACAAAGAAATCAGGTGACTTGCTCAGGGTCACACAGTATGCAAGTGGGAGCTGTGGGATTCAAACCCAGGTCTCCAGATTTGCAACTCAGTGCATAAGACCACTACGCTATCCTGCCTTTATTAAGGAGTCCAGGTGCTTGGAAGTGGCCCACAATGTAAACCGCTTCCACTTCAAGGGCCAAAGTGAAGTAATCAGGATGAGGGTTGCTCCCTCCAGCTGTAGTTTGAGTATCACTCTTTGTATGAGAACCTTCCCTTCCAAGAGAAGGCAGCACGTCTTGCTAAAAAATTCCACGCCCTGTAGCAACCGAGCACAAATGTGGCAGTTTTGTGTTGTGTGGGGATGCACAAAGGTTCGTCTCTGGGCGACCCCACCTAGCAAAGAGATTCTGCACCACTGAGGTCAGTAGTTCACATTCATGTAGGCTAAACTGACCTGCTTAGCCTGTCTGCCAAGTTGTTTTGGACGCCCAGAAGTTGTACAGCTAAGAGTTCTAGGTCATGTTCCGCAGCCCACTGCCACACACTCACTGCTTCTCTGCATTGCAGATATGAATTGAGTGCCCCCTTGTTTGTCGATGTAATGCATCACAGTGACGCTATCCATCTGTACTAACAGAAAAGCTTGGTGTCAGATGTTCTTGAAATGCGTGGAGCCTGCAGAGAACAGCCCATATCTCCAGGACACTGATGTATACATTTTTCCTTTATCTGGGTCCAAGCACCCTGTGTTTGGTTAGAACCCAGGTGCGCTTCCTACCCAGATCCAGAGACATCCAAGATGAGAATCTGTGATGGGGATGGACTCCGAAATGGTATGCCCTTGAGCAGGTTACTGCGATCCATTCACTGGATCAGGACCTTTCTCAGAGGAGACAAGACTAGCACTGCTTTGTCTAGGTCATCGGTGGACTGTTGCCACTGGACTCTTAAGAGACCATTGTGGGATCTTTATGTGCAAATGGGACAACAGCACTGTTATACTGGCTGCTGCCATAAGGGCCAGAAAGCACAACAAAGTCCTGGCTGGGACAGACCAACTGTAACACACTAGATGTGCGCCTGTGCTATATGGCATCCCGCTCTGTCCAAAGGTAAGAATGCATGGTCTTGATCCTTGTCTAGTACTGCCCCTAGGTACTGCAGTCTTTGACAGGGGGTCAATACTAACTTTGGCAAGTTCACAGTCACCCCTAGATGGTCGAACAAGGTCCTGGTTCAAACCAGGGTGTGCATTAGTTGTTCCTTGGAGTGGTCCTTCAATAGCCAATCATCTAGGTAAGGGAACACATATAGTTCTTCCTTGTGAAGGGCTGCTGCTACAACTGCCAAGCACTGGGTAAAGACCCATGCAACAGAGGACAAGTCAAAGGGCAAGACTATGAACTGGTGATGTTCCCCTTCCAACAAGAATCTCGGATATTTTCCTGTGATTCTTCCTGATTTTGATATGAAAGTAAGTATCCTTCATATCCAGAGAACAGATCCAGTCTCCTGTGTTCACCAGGGATACAAGGGCTTGTAGGGAGACCATAAGAAACTTCTTGTACCCTATGTAGAAGTTGAGATCTCGCAGGTCCCCTGTCCACTTCGGTATTAGGAAGCATCTGGAGGAGAAGCCCCTGTTCATTTGCCTGACAGGAACTGGTTCTATGGCTTGGCAGTGATATGGGTCCTGGGGGATACATGGAGACAGGTGGCGGATGATCTGGAGGGGTCTCTAGAAGCTTCAAAGCACGGTTTTTCACAATCATGTCCAGCACCCATTCATCTGTAGTTATCTCCCTCCGCTGTTTCCAGTGAAGGGAGAGCCGGCTCCCAACAACCATCCATGGAGACAACGGTGATTGGGGGGTGTCTGGCTGAGAGTCATTTTGAATTGGTGAATACGCCACCGGTTCTGCCTCCTCTGGGTGTTTTGGAATGAGGCACCTTGGGGAAGGCTAGGCTGCAGCTCCTTTACCTCTGCCTTGTTGTCTGCAGGTTGGTCTGCCACCATTGGTTGTTGGTGGACGAAACTGACCCTGGCCCTTGCCCCTGCCTGGTGAGGGGTATAGAAACTTGACTTTCAAAGCCTCTTCCACATCATGCCCAAACAGTTCATGCCTTGTAAAAAGTGCATTTAACACTGCTTGCTACACAGAAACATAGAATGTGATGGCAGATAAGGACTGCTTGACCCATCCAGTTTGCCCGTTTTTCCCTACTTATTGTATCACCGCATACCCTATTTGATCTCCAGATTATCCCTCCCCTTGTCTCATCACTAAAGTTTCCTTACTCCTATCCCATGCTTTCTCGAGCTCCGTTACAATTTTTGCCCCCATCACCTCCACAGGGAGGCTGTTCCAGGCATCCACCACCCGCTCTGTGAAGATGTACTTCCTCATATCTCCCCACTGAGTTTACACCTCCTCCTCAGCTTCATAACACGATCCCTTGTCCCTGAGCAACTTTTTTTTTCCCCAAAAAATGCTTCCCTCTTGAACTTCATTTTTTTTTTTTTTGGGGGGGTTAACCCCCCCTCTTGTCATTAGACCTGTTCACCCACCGCCCCCATGCCCAGGCTTACTCCCACTGGGTAGGGCCACCGATGGGGCTTTCCACTCTCAACAGACATCATGGGTAAGCCCCGGATTACCCCCCTGGTCATGAAAGCAGGACCCCCCTGGCGGGCAGCAGCAGACAGAGGAGCAGAGCAGGCTGTCATTCAGCCCGCCCCCCTGACGTACTGGTGCGGTCACAGCGGTGCCCCAGCCTCCGCCAGAGGTCCGTCAAGTGCCGGGCACTCTTCCCTCCCTCCACCCCCCTAAGAAAGAGAGCAGTCCTGCGACGCCGATCCCTCCTCTTTCCCCGCTGGCTCCTCGGAATCCCAGGTCCGTTCCCATACCTGGGATGTCAGCGTCACAAGCGGGAATCTAACCGCGGCACTGGCGGGCCGGCTTGAACTTAATTTATACCTGTGAGGTATTTGAAAGTTTCTATCGTATCCCCTCTGCTCCCTCAGTTCCTGCATGGTATACACATTAAGGTCCTTCAGTCTTTCCTCATAGGGCTTTTGATGCAGACCCTGCAACATTTTGGTTGCCTTCTTCTGGACCACCTCCACTCTTTCTATGTCATTCCGGAGATGAGGTCTCCAGAACTTGACACAGTATTACAGGTGAGGTCTCATCAGTGACCTACACAGGGGTAACAACACCTCCCTCTTTCTGCTGGTGATACCACTCCCTATGCACTCCAACATCCCGCCAGCTTTCCTGAATGCCTTGTCACACTGCCTAACCGCCTTTAGATCATCAGATATATAACCCCCAAGTCTCTTTCCTGTTTGGTGGTCATCGATACCTCTCCTCCCAATTTGTACTCCACCCCTGGGGTTCTGTGCCCCAAGTGCACGAGTTTTGCACTGCAGCCCAGTTGCCATACCACTGAACAGTCCTCTAACTTTCCAGATCCCTCTCACCCACCCCCCACCCCGAGTGTCTACCTTGTTGCAGATTTTAGTGCGGCGCTGAACAGGCAGACCTTTCCATCTAGCCCCTCTGCAATGTCGCTAATAAAAACATTAAAGAGGACCAGTCGCAGTACAGATCCCTGTGGTACCCCACTGGTCACCCTCCCTTCCTTGGAGTGAATTCAATTTACCGCCACCCTCAGTCTCCTATCCCTTAGCCAATTTCTATCCCAGTTTACCACCTTTGATCCCACTCCTAGGCTACCCAGCTTGCTTACTGATCTCTTATGTGGAATGGTGAAGGCCTTGCTGAAATCTAGGTAAGCCACATCCACTGCTCCTCCCTGATCCAAGTCCCTGGACATCCAGTCAAAGAAATTTATTGGATTCGTTTAACAAGATCTCCTCCTTGTGAAGCCATGCTGTCTCGGGTCCTGTAAGCCACGGATTCAAGGTATTCCACTATCCTTTCCTTCAGTAGTGATTCCAATAATTTCCCCACCACCAAAGTCAGGCTGACTGGTATGTAGTTGCCAATATCCTCCCTGGTACCACATTTGTTTAGTGGGACTATGCCTTTCCTCCTCCAGTTCCCCGGAACTACTCCCGTCTCCAAGGAGAGGCTGAAGAGGACTGTCAGAGGTGCACTTCATTAGCAAACTCAGCTACTGTAAGCCGTGCATATCTTCTCGTGCAAATTTCAAGGCAGCTGTCCTGGCAGAGGCATCCAAGACATCATAGGCTGAGTGGATTAACCCTTAGGCTGTCGAAAGAATTAGAACGCACAGTAATTCTGAACTGATATATCTGTCCGTGGCACAGCAAGGGTCAAAAGCTTGCACACCTCAGCCCCTGCAGTTAAAACATTTAATTAACTCTGCTTTTATCTGACCCTCAGGAAAGGCCTGTGCAGCATCCTTGACACTCCTCCAGAGGGTGTTCCGGGTATTTTATCGTATGAGCCTGTTAGTTTGCAATATGCAGGCCTAGTGATGCAGATGCATAGGTATGTTTCCCCATAACATCTAACCTTCTGGATTCCTTGCTAGGAGACAGGGAGCGTATATGTTTGGGTACCATGAATCTGTCATGGGCAGCTGTAATGACTACTGAGTCAGTTTCTTGCTGATTTGCATAATAAGGCTTGTGAGATGGTGCAGGGTACATCTTGTTAGCTTTCCTAGGGACTGCTGGTGTAGCACTTGGCCTGTACCAAGCAACATAAGTGGCATCCTCCACGGCTGGGTATAGTGGAAGGATGACTATGGAGGCCAAGGGAATTTCAGCACCTACAAAAAACTCAAACAAATTCCTCTTGGTGGAACCTCTCTCTCCAGAGTAAATCTCATAGCTGCCTGCATTTTCTGCATCACTGTTTGAAAAGAGGGATCCTCTGGTGGAGACCTCTGGATACTGACCACTGATGCCTCACTGCGGGAGAACAGGGTGGAACTAGTACCAGGCAAATACTGGCCCTCCATATAACCCTCCTCTTCCCCATAATCTTCCTCCATTAGGATGTCTGGGTTATATTCCACCTTGTCATTGTCCCCTATGACATCAGGGACAGAGGAGCATGCCGGCAATGGCTGAGAAGGCCTCTTTGGGAAGGTATTGAGTTGTGGCAGAGTCTGAGTATTCAAGACTCCCATCAATGTTAGTCCAGACTGGTCAGACAGGCCTGGGAAGAGGTGACGTATTATTTCAGAAAATGATACCAGCATTGTTTGTTTATCGACCCCGGTCGTACAAGGAGCTGTGACTGTAACAGTCGATGGCAGGCTGACATCCGGCAACAATGGTGTTGTACCACCCATAATAGGCCCGGCAGCACCAAAACCAAGCCCCTGACCTTGGTGTCTGGTTGACAGTTAGGGGGTTGTAGTCACTGCTGATGGAGTGGGCAATTATGACAATAAGGAAGTACCCGCTGGCTGCAACAGTGACCCCGAAGCATGTCAGGGAGGCCTTATCCTTGTCATAGTGCTTGTGCTTGTGGATGCCAGACAGCAATTTATCTCTGGATTTTCCAGCAGTGATTCAGTCAACAGGGCAAGCAATACCGACTTTTCTTACAGTGGTTCTTCCACCGCCACTAGAGTTTTCTTTAACAAAACCTTTTCTAGCGCCTTTCACTTGGTAGTGGAGTTGAAGCCTCTGCAACTCTCTCATGATTTCATGCCATGGTACAGGCCTAAACAGCAGACATGCACTTCATGGGTAATGTCTTTGTAAATCTTCTCTCCGCAATCCCAGTACTGCAACAGAGTTGACAGTTCTTTCAGCAGCATACAGAAGCCAAAAATCCCTAAAAACAGTGATACCTTACTACGAAAACACATTGACAACAGCTAACAGTAGACAGATTCAATTAGTATGATCGACAGTGGGAAAACAATGGAGGAAAGATAGGGCTGCCCACTTTTATGTAGACGCTGACACATGACGTCACTGTGGGTGGCCCCTGACTTGAAAAAGTTTCCGTGTAGTCCTAGCGGCCGACTCAAGTATAGTTCCAAAGGTGTGGCCTGATGAAAGAGATATCATTGAAGATCTTTTGCTAGCCAGGGGCTGCCCATAACAAAGTCATGCATCAGTATCGACATAAACGTGGGTGGCCCTGTCACTCCTCAGTTCCCCGCCAGAGATTAGGCTCAGAGGACTGCCCCCTGTGAGGAAAAGAAGACCAGACCAGCACCAAGCATACAAGGCAATGTAGGGTGCTGGATATAACAGCCAAGATTCAGATCAGGCTCAATATCTGATGCTACCATCAATAAATCAGAAGAGGGACAGCATGGCCTAATGGAAGAGATTCTCTTGAAGATCTACTGTTAACAGTAAGCATGTAACTATGCTATCTTTTTCAAGGGTACCTCTTCCACGCTTTTGGAACGAGTCCTGAAAGGCACTGAGAGGCATGTACAGTCTGATATATTCAAAACAGGAGGCTTTACAGTATAGCAAGCCCAAAGTCAGTACGTCTATAAGAGAAGATGTCCAGACTGTAGTGTTTAGTGAAGTTGTGGATAGTGCTCCAAATGGCTGCAGCTCAAATGTCAGCCGCAGGGACATTTCTGAGACAAGCAGTAGAGGTGGCCATCCTCCTCGTGGAATTACCACAAACCATACCATGAAGTTCCTTACTGTACTTCCATTTTTTTATTTATATAAAATGATAACCAGAAAAGAGCACACTGAGTCAAAACTCATTTCCAAGTGTGACGAGACGTAACTGTACAATAATTAGCATAGGTAGAAGGCAGTAAGGAAGAAGTTGTGGTAGGTAGGCAGGGAGGAAGGGAAAGATCATGGGGGAGTGAGGCGAAAATTGCTGTAGACAATAGGAATCAGAGGAGTGAGGAACAGTAGAGTGCAAAAGGAGGCATGTTATGTAGGGGTGGAGAGGGACAGCCTCACCCCAACTGCCAGGAGAAGGAAAGGCAGGAGCAAAAGGAAGGCAGGGCTTGGGAAAGAATACATTTTAAACAGTGCAGATAAGGAAACAGATGAAGGGATCTTGGAAGAGTGTCCCAGAGAGAGAGGGGAGATGGGAGAAGGCTGCTTGCCCCGAACTGGAGTGAGGACAAGGGAGAGGGAAGGTACTGGGGTCTCTGGAGTATAGATAATAAGAAAAGGGGGATGAGGAGAAGTAGGAGGGGAGAGTTCCAAACCAGAATCTGGAAATAAGGGTGCTGGCAGCATAAGTGAAGGGAGAGGGAAGAGTAGAGGGAACAGTGGTGTGCGGGGGGTGGGGGAGAGCATTGGAAGCAAAGCAGCAAAAAGCATTAAAGAGAGAGTCTAGCCTAGAGAGAGATGAGGCAGGGGCAGACCTGAACATCATATCAACATAATCAAACACAATTTTGTTAAGCAGCTCTCAGCAGACAGCGGAGGAGAGGGAATCTTCATTCCTATGCATAGCGCCTAGCTTGGGGCGGAGTTTGGTATGAATATAGGCAATGTGCAAAGAAAAGTCAAGACGACTGTCCAGCCAGATGCCAAGATACTTGAAGTCGGGGACCACAACAAGAGAGATGCTATCAAGAGTAGAAAAGCAGGGGAGAGGAGAAAGTTTGGCTAGTTTTTGGGCAGTATCAAATGTCATGGACACAGTTTTCCTGGTGTTAACCTTAAGCTGATTTGTCTGGAACCAGCAAAACACCCTCCTGAAGTCATTCTGTAGCTGCGACTCCACTTCAGCAGTAGAGGGACCAGAAGAGTAGAGGACCACATCATCAGCGTACATATGAATATGGGAGGAGACACAGATAGATGGAAGGTCATTTAGAAAGATTGAGAAAAGGACAGGGTCCAGAATGGAGCCTTGAGGGATGCCTCCTTGAGTGGGCAGGGGAGGGTATAGGGCGTCACCTGCTTGGACACACTGCGTATGGTCCATGAGATAGGACCTAAACCAATCCACAGCACGGGTAGAGAGATCAGCGGGGAGGAGTTCTGACAGAAGAACAGGATGAGACGGAGTCAAAAGCTTTGAATAGGTCAATAAATATAGCAGCAGTGACATGTCCATGGTCTGCACCTGTAAGAATGGCATCGGTGACACAGAGGAGGAAAGTAAATAACAGTTATGTAAGAAACTTACCGTAACAGAAGATCATCGAGGGAATCTCTGTCACCAGGTCATACCTATGGAACCTAGCCATCGTGCATCAGGATTGCATGGAAGCTTTTTCTGCAGCAGTCTATTAGGGACCGTCCATGCCGATGTCAGGCTCCGACGACACATGTCCTATTTAAGCACAGGCGGCCCCGCTCTCTCCAGAGTTCTTTCCCAAGCTGGAGGCCATAGGACACAGAAGTCCCACCAGGGAACCAAGGAGAGAGAGAGGGAAGGAGCCCAGCTAGCAGAAAGGCTGGAGCAACAGGACAGGTGAGCTGTAGCGAGAGAGAGAAAGGGGAATGGACGGAAGGATGGCAAGACCTGATGAAAGAGATTCCCTCAAACATCTACTGTTATGGTAAGTTCTCACGTAACTGTTCTATCTTCCTCGGGGATATCACTGTCATCAGGTCACACCTATGGAACGAGTCCCAAGCAGTGCTAAGCATAATACAATCTGGGTAGCACAAGGACAGAGGCCTAAGAAAGAAGGCTATGAAGAATAGCTAGACCAAATCCTGCCCTTCTTCTGGAGGCAACGCCCAGACTGTAGTACTTGGTAAAAGTGTGGACAGTACTCCAAGTGGCAGTACCACAAATCTCGGCTGCTGAGATGCTTCTGAAACAGGCAACTGACGTGGCCATGCCCCTAGTGGAATAGAAACACAGACTTTGCCGGCAGAAAAGGACCGCTTGGCCCACCCAGTCTGCCTATTTCCCTACCTATTGGATAAGCGGCAGATCCTAGTTAACCAACAGGCTACTTCTTTCTACCCCCCACCAGAATTGTCTTATGTCTGTCCCATGCATCCTTGAATTCTCCCACTGTTTTTGACCCCACGACCTCCTCAGGAAGGCTGTTCCATGCGTCCACAACCCTCTCCATCAAAAAATACTTCCTCACGTTGCCCCCGAGCCGTTCCCCTCTATCTTCAAATTGTGTCCCCTTGTTCTTGCACATCTCTTTTTCTGAAATATGCCACTTTCTTGGACTTTGTTGATTCTCTTGAGGTATCTGAAAGTTTCTATCATGTCCCTCCTCTACCTTCTTTCCTCAAGGGTATAGATATTAAGCTCCTTTATTCTCTCTTCGTATGGCTTCTGGTGCAGACCCGGCACCATTTTAGTTGCCCTCCTCTGGACTGCCTCCATCTTGTCTATGTCCTTGCGGAGATGGGGTCTCCAGAACTGCATGCAGTACTCCAGATGGGGTCTCACCACTGTCTGTACAGAGGGATAACAACCTCTTGTTGTCTACTGGTGATGCCTCTCCCTATGCATCCCAAACTATCCCCCAAGCCCTCCTTACTGCCTTCTCACATTGCTTGCCTATCTTCAGGACATGTAATATGACTACCCCCAGGTCCCTTTCCATTTTTGTTGTCAGTACCCCCCAACTGTGTACTCTTCCCCTGGGTTTTTGTTTCCCAGGTGCATTACTTTGCACTTCTTTGCATTGAATCTAAGCTACCATACTTTTGACTATTTCTCCAACCTTGCCAAGTCCCTTCTCATCCTTTCCACCCACCTTGTGTATCAACCCTGTTGCAGATCTGTGTGGCGTCTGCAAAGAGGCATACTTTTCCTTCCTTCTGCAATGTCACTTACAAAGACATTAAAGAGGACCAATCCAGATGACCCTTGTGAACCCAAGGAAGTTCCTTACTGTACTTCCTGCAACAAAAGCTGATACAGTTGGCCAACCATTTGAACAAGCACTGTTTAGACACTGGAGTGCCCTCTCTGCCAGGGGCGAAAGAAACAATTGAGAGGACTTTCCGCAGTCCTTAGTATGGTGTGTATAGTACCCGAGTATGCTACGTACATCCAAAGTATGAAGCATTACTTCCACTGGGTTGGCATGCTCTGGAAAATAAACAGGCAGATGTATAAACTGATTTAAAGTAAACTCTCATAAAACCTTAGGAAGAAAAGTGCAGGTTACCTCTAAGTCAAGGAACACATCAGAGGTGATCTATACTACTGGTGCTGCCAAAATCACAAACCCAGCAACTGTCATGGTCGAGCCACAACCATAAATGTTGGCAGTCAGTGAAACCTGCAAAAGCATACTGACCACAATCACGCATCAGATGCTAGGATGCTCTGACTGCAACTGCCATGGCATCATTAAAGGAGCGGGCCTTAAGTACTCCTGATACCCCGCGCAACTAATACAGGAAGAAACTGTTAAGTGTGCTAACAGAGGTGAGGTATAACATGACTAGTAACAAACACTTCAACGGGTGGTGAAACGAGCAAGGCGACAGAATGTGCCCCCGCCCCCCCCAAAGTCAAGGACTCTGGAAGAATTGTCAATTTCTGACGAATTAAGATATATTAATGAACATTCTTTCCTTGCAAGGGAGTCCACATGTCGGGAAGAAAAAAAGTTAATATTCACCACAAAACAAAATACTGAGAAGCTTAACAGTGCAGAGTATCGGATAATGGATGGAACTTTTAAAACTGTTCCAACATTGTTTCGTCAGTTGTACTCTATTTATGCGCCAGTTGGCACTGAAGAAACATCACGGATTGTGCCACTGGTATATGAACTGATATCTTCAAAATCGCAAGAATGCTACCTAAGGCTCTTTCAAGACTTACAAGATACAGCAGATGAACACAGTCTAAATCTGTGTCCCAGTGTCATTGTAACTGATTTTGAACAGGCAGCTATCAATACCAGTAAGCAAGAGTTCCCAAGTACTGCAAATAAAGGTTGTCTGTCATTTCAGCTAAATTATCAGGCGTAAAATTAAAAATGTTGGTCTGGCAGCCATATATGGGACAGATCCAGAATTTAGCCTTAAGATGCGCCATTTGGTCGCATTAACTTTCCTTCCCCCTTGCTTTGAAAATGCATATAGTTATACTGTTGAAATGATTGCATAAAGCTATTTGGAACTCAGGGATTTAACCTCGAGATGCAGTACAAACTCTTTTGCAGAGTTGTCAACAGGAAGTCAGTTCTGGGACATCAGATTCTATTTTGTTGCACCTGCAAGGAAACTGACAAAGTTCGAATGCATTTTATGAGAAACAGGATGTCTGTTAACGAACTGCGGTTGCAGAAGTTAATTATCAGGCAAAGACTTGTTATAAAAAGAGCAGATATCTTTTGCTGGGAGGAGAGTGAAATTTGGAATTAGAGATACCCTCATACGTCTTCCCCATGACCAGGGAT
The DNA here is from genome assembly GCA_016271365.2 of Neoceratodus forsteri. NCBI lineage: Eukaryota > Metazoa > Chordata > Ceratodontiformes > Ceratodontidae > Neoceratodus > Neoceratodus forsteri. The sequence goes on from CM057453.1 coordinate 726,026,422, forward strand.
ATGCGGTCCATGAAATATCTAGGTATAAAAGTGGGTACAGCTAACTCGCAGCTTTATAATCTAAATTACCCTCCTCTGATAAAGCAGTTAAAGGCGTACTTTCAGAGGTGGGCCCTATTACCACTTCCTATACATGCCAAAATACAGGCCCTGAAGATGAATGCTTTGCCCAGTCTGCTTTATTTATTTCAATGTGTACCTTGTGGGGTGCCTCAGAGGGACATTGAGCAATGGCAGTGGATGTTTCTTGCCTTTCTCTGGGGTAAAGCCTGCCCTAGAGTTAGGAGAACTCTCTTATATTTACCAAAGCAGCAACAGGTCTGGCCCTCCTGAACCTACATGGTTACTAGGCTGCAGCCCAGATGAGAGTGGTACGGTAACCCACAATAGGACTCGTTATGGAAACGGACAGATGTGGCAGAACATCATGAGCCCCCCTTCGGGCTACTCTCTTCATGGACAGCGGGGCAGAGGTGATCAAAACAAAGTTTTCAGGTACGGAGGCGGTCCTGGAGGGATGGAGGAGGGGGACTCTGAGAGGTCTCATCAGGAAACAACTGTGGAAATATAAATGGTGGATATATGATGCTCAGTTTACTCCATGTGCACAAGATGGATGGTTTGCACAGCAAGCTAGGCATGGCTTGACATCACCGGTTCAGTTATTTACGGGGTCCACACTGGTTTCATTTGAAGCAGCACAGCAGAGCTTCAGGAGGGGGGCAAGGAGATCGGCTGAGAGTTTATCACATCAGGGATTACGTACAGGCTCAAATGAAGAAGGCAGGCCCTGAGGGGGGCTGGAAAATGTGGGTAGGATCCCCTTCCAGAAAATTTGGTCCTCACTGAGTGGGGAAAGGGCCATCTCTTTCCTCTATTCTAATTATATAGCGGATTTAGCTATCTCATCCCTATATCTCAAGCAGAAATGGGACGGGGATCCTGACATCTCTTTGTCAGAGGAACAATGGGCTTCAGTCTGGAGAAACACTTAGAGAACTACCTCATCCCCTACTTCGAGAGAATTTGGGTGGAAGATACATGCCTGTTTTTCGCAGTACTGGTTCAAGTGGCACAAGGCCACCCTGGTGCTTCCCCAGAGTGTTGGGAGGGGGTGTGGGGAGACTCAAGCACACATCTTCTGGCAGTGCCTGGAGATGGCAGCTTTTTGGGGGGAGATAGCAAACCACTTGACTCAGCTCTTCACAATTTCAACACAGCTGGGTCCGGAACATTCATTCTCGATGCCCTGCAGGGGGCAGGCCTTAGACAGCTAGTGTTGGAACCCACTCGGGAGGGAGCAATACTAGACCTGGTACTCTCAAATGGAGAGAGGATCACACATTTAGAAGTCAGTAGACATCTGGGAACAAGTGACCACTGCACAGTGTGCTTCACAATAAGCATAACCATGGAGACAAGCCATACAAAAACAAGGATACTGGACTTTAGAAGGGCCGACTTTGGCAAAATGGGTGAATACCTGAGGAATGCATTAGCAAATGGCCAAAAAGGAGGGGTGGAAGAACAATGGAGAAAAATCAAAACTGCTATCATAGAGGCAACAACCCTTTGTGTGAAACAAATAAAGAAAACAAAGCGGAGTAAAAAACCACTATGGTTCTCCAAAGAGGTGGCAGGGAAGGATAAGGAGATAAAGGCTGCATTCAAAAAGTATAAGGAATCACAGAAGGAGCACTACAGGGAACTGTATCAATTAAAGCAGAAAGAAATGGGGAAGGCAGTCAGAACAGCAAAGGTCCAAACCGAGGAAAAAATAGCCAACTCAGTTAAGAAGGGGGTTAAAACCTTCTATAGGTACATTAGGGAGCATAGAAAGGTTAAGGGAGGAATAGTGAAGATTAATAAAGGAGAGGCGAGGTGGGCAGAGGGAGACAGTGAAAAGGCAGAGATACTGAATGAATACTTTTGCTCAGTACTCACAAAAGAAGATGAGCAGGAGTTACCTAAACCAGACAATAGAAGCACTCTGGGTAGGGGGGTTGACACCAGTCCATTTACAGACGAAAGAGTCCTGAAAGAACTCTTAAAACTCAAGGTGGACAAAGCAATGGGGCCTGACGGGATTCACCCCAGAATCCTAAAAGAACTAAGGGATGACCTAGTGACACCACTGACCACACTTTTTAACAAATCATGGGAGGATGGGGTGGTACCTGAGGACTGGAGGAGGGCAGATATGATTACCCTTCACAAAAGTGGGAGCAAGGCAGAAGCAGGAAACTACAGACCTGTAAGTTTGACCTCAGTGGTAGGGAAAATGATGGAATCACTTCTGAAAGAAAGAATTGTTGAGTACCTAGAGGCCAGCTGGGCACAGGACCCAAAGCAGCATGGATTTACAGCAGGAAGGTCATGTCAGATGAATCTAATTGATTTCTTTGACTGGGTGACCAAAGTAATAGACCAGGGAGGGGCTGTGGATATGGCCTACCTAGACTTTAGCAAGGCATTTGACACAGTCCCGCACAAAAGACTAATAATCAAGTTAGCCAGCCTGGGAGTGGGTTCCAGGGTGGTAGCCTGGGTAGCAAACTGGCTGCACAACAGGACACAGAAGGTAACAGTGAATGGAACACATTCCAAAGAAATACAGGTTACTCACCTGTAACAGGAGTTCTAGGAATGGTATATGTTGTTCATCCACACTGTCTGGCAGGTATCCTTGCCGCTTTAAATCTTGCCGGAAGGTCTTCAAGCTGGCTCCTACCACCTACCCAGGTGGTAAAACTCTTGGCTCCGCCCCATGACGCCAGATCTGGCCCGCTGTAAGCTCAGGTTGTGCGTCCGAGCCCGGGAGGTCAGGCGGGATGTGGATGAACAACATATACCATTCCTAGAACTCCTGTTACAGGTGAGTAACCTGTATTTCTAGGGACATGGATATGTTGTTCATCCCACTGTCTGGCAGACTCCTAGCAGTTCTCCGGGAGGAGGGAGGCAAAGCGACACCCCTACTTAGGGAGAGAGACTGAGAACCAAGGCCCCAAAACCAGCATCCGGTGTGACTCAAGGTCGATGTGGTAATGGGTGATGAAGGTGTGTGCTGACTTCAGGTAGCAGCCCTGCAGATTTCCTGGATAGGGCGTCCCTGGAAGCAGCCACCAATGCAACAGTATGGCGGGTGAGAATGAGCTCTTATCCTCTGGGAGGCTCCATGCCCGCCAACTTATAGCAGAGATCTATGCAGGAGGTGACCCACCTGCCTATCGTCCGCTTGGCTGCAGGTCTGCCAGGTGCGGCTTCAGCGTAGGTGACAAACAGCTGGCGAACCTCTCCCCGAATTTCAGCCGTGCGCTCCTTATAGTAAGCGAGTGCCCTTCTAGGGTCCAGAGTATGGAGCCTATATTCGGCCTCCGAGGTGTGATTGGGGTAAAACACCAGCAGAGTCAACACCTGGTTAAGGTGAAACTCCGACACCACCTTCAGAAGGAATTTCGGGTGGGGGCGCAGGACAACCTTGTCCCTGTGGAAGACCAGGTAAGGAGACTCGATACAGAGCACCTGGAGCTCTCCCATCCTTCCGGCTGACGTGATAGCCACCAAGAAGGCGGTCTTCCACGACAGGTGAGAGAGTTCACACCTGTGCATTGGTTTGAATGGCTTTCCCATGAGCTTTGCCTGTACCAGCAGTAGATCCCACGGAGGTGGAGGTTCTCGCACCGGAGGGGAAATGTGATCAAGGCCTTTGAAAAAGCGCCAGACCACCTTCTCCTGCACCACCGACTGCTTCCCGGCCCGCGCCTGGTAAGCAGAGAAGGCTGCCAGGTGCACCTTAAGGGTCATCGACCTAAGCCCTTGCTGAGAAAGGGACCAAAGGTAGTCCAATATGCTCGCCAAGGAACAGGAGGAAGGGTCCAGGCCCTTGCCCTGACACCAAATGGAAAATCTTTTCCATTTGAAAGCGTAGCATTTTCTGGTCAACTCCTTACAGGACACCTCAACTACGTTAAGGACCTCGTCGGAAAGACCCAAGGCCTGGAACTCTAGCTGCTCAGGAACCAGACCGTCAGGTGCAGGGATTGAAGGTCCGGATGGAATACCTTCCCCTGACTGACTGAGAGCAGGTCCGGGCGAGCTGGAAGCTGCCTCGGGAGCCTGGAGCCGAGGCTGAGGAGATCTGGGCTATCAGAATCACCTGCACCTTGTCCCTCCTTGCTTTGAGCAGCACCTTGTGCATCAAGGGGAACGGGGGAAAGGCATAGAAGAGGCCCGGGGTCCACGGCCTCGAAAAGGCATCCCCCTGCAGCGAGCCCTGCTGAGGCGGGCATGGAACAGCCTCAACCAGCATTCTCCCTAGAGGCAAACAGGCCCACCTGAGGTGTGCCCCAATGGGAGAATAGATCTTGTACTACCTCCGGCAGGAAAGACCACTCAATGGGCCCTATCCGGCTTAGGGCATCGGCCGGGGTATTGGAGGCTCCTGCCACATGAATGGCTAGAGATCCGCCTCCAGGCTGCGCCGCAGTGACCAGATGCGGAGAGCTTCCTTGCATAGAAGCATGGGCCGCGTCCCACCCTGGCAGTTTAGATAGTACATGGTCATGGTATTGTCCGTCTGGACCCGGACCACTTGACCCGAAGAAACAGAGCAAAGCGGTGAGAGCTAGGCGGACCGCTCAGATATCCAGCAGGTTGATGGCATCGGGACTCCCTTGAGGACCAGAGGCCGTCTTCAGTGTTCCCCAGATGGGCACCCCAACCCATCAGAGGCATCGGTCGATAGAGACCATCGGCTCAGGCGGACAAGCAGGGATGCCCTCCTGCAGATGAACTGGAATGGTCCACCACTGGAGGCGTCCACATCCCCTGGGTCACTGTCACTAGCTGGTCAATGGATGCATGGCGTTGGGACCACTGGCGCCAGCCCCACTGAAGGGCGCGCATGTTCCAGCAGACCCAGCGGACCACGCTGGTACAGGCCGCCATGAGACCCAGGAGGCGCAGGAAGTCCCAGGCAGGGCGCAACTGCCCAACCAGAAATGACTGGGCAAAGGAGGAAAGAACCTCGGCCCTGTCCGCCGGGAGCCGTGCTCTGGCTCGAAGAGAGTCGAGCTCTGCTCCGATGAAAAGAATCACCTGCTTCGGCTCGAGTTCCGACTTGGCCTCATTGATGAGGCCGCCGACCTGAGAGCAAACCTGGAGGGCCAGATCTCTGGACCGCTCCACCTCCTGTCTGGAGGGGGCTGCTATCAGCCAATCGTCCAGGTAAGGGTAAACCCGGACCCCTCGGCGCCGCAGGAATGCTGTCACCACTGCCATGCATTTGGTGAAGACCCTGGGAGATGGAGATAAGCTGAAGGGCATGGCTTGGAACTCGAAAGGATCCCTCCTTTCAGCGAAGGAACCCGATGGGACGAGAGCGGATAAGAGCGTGAAAGAATCGTCCTGTAGGTCCAGAGGAGCAGAACCACCGCCGTGTTCAAAGGATGGTATTATCTGAGCCAGAGTGACCATCCTGAAGGTTCGAGACCTTAGGAACTTGTTTGAGGTCGGTAGGTCGAGAATGGGCTCAGCCCCCACTCCGTTCGGAACCAGGAAGTACCTGGACACGAACCCGGGTTTGAGGAGGTCCGCCACCCACCTCTTATCACCTCTTTCTCGGGAAGGCGATGTCGGCTCAGCGAGCTGACAGCGAGCGGACCGAGGCCCCGAGGTCGGCCGGCTCTGAAGGGTGGGGCCTGCTCGGGAGACTCCAGAGGCAGGCCCTTTCCCTACCACTTCCAACACCCACGGGTCTGTGGTAATAGCAGACCAGGCGGAAAGGAAGTACTGGAGCCTCCTCCCACGAGAGAACCTAGGGTGGTGACGAGTTGAGGCGACACATCTCAACCCGTCACTGTGCAGAGCTTGGAGGGGACGGCAGAGGGACCACCTGGGCCTTTACCTCCCTGCTTCTGGAGGAGGAAGCCGCGGGCTTGGGATTGGGGCGTAGCCGAGCTCGCTGGCCCTGGTGTTGCTGGCGGGACGTGCCGGGGCGCAGACGAGCTAAAGGGGCTTGCTGCGGTCTGTGGCCCTTGTCCCTCTGAGCGGATGAGACCGAGTCCAAGGTGGCATTGGACTTTTCGATCCTCTGGAGGTGGCCTTCCACTCCAGGGCCGAAGAGGTCGGTCCACAGGAAGGGGACATCCGCCAATTTGTGCTGGGTATCCGCTGTGAAGGTGGATATCCTCAACCATGCTCGACGGCGCATAGCCACTGCGGCCGCGACTGACCTGGCGCATGAGTCTCCAATGTCCAGAGCAGTCTGAAGTTGCTGCTTGGCCACTGCCCTGCCCTGGTCCTGCACCTGCCTAACCGTGGTCTGCAGGTCAGCCGGGAGATGAGGGACTACCTCGTCCAGGGAGCCCAACAGGGCATGGGAGAAATGTGCCATAAGTACAGCCGAGCTTGCCTGACCAAGGCCAAGGGAGGACGCAGCATAGACTTTTCGCCCGGCATAGTCCAATTTCTTGGACTCCTTGTCGGGAGGTTTGTCCACGTCCTAGCGTTCCGCACACGGAAAACACTGTCGATAACTAACCCCTCGGCTGAGGATGTTCAAACCGGACAGGGAACGGTAGGGATCGCATGCTTCCGGCCATCCTGGCCGGCGCAGGGCAGGAAGCAGGGTGCTGCAGAGCTCAGGCTGGGCCCACAATGGCCTCGGCCACAGGAAGGCCTCCGTGGAGATCCCTCGGTCCAATATCTCCGTGAGAGGATACTTGGCCCGCTTGGATCTGGACTCGGAGCTGCATCCGGTGGACTCTGAGATGAGCCTGAGCAAACCCAGGAAGGGCGAAGGGTTGTCGTCCAGCGACTGACCTCAGGGACTCCAAGTCCACTCGCTGGAGAAAAGGGAGGAATCGTCGTCGGACTCAGAAGAGTCCGCAAAGAGCTGCCTCGGGCCTAAGCCACCCTCCACCTGCCGAGGGCGACTGGGAGTGAGGGTGACAGACAGCCTATGGGGCAGACCCTGAGCCGACCAAGAGTTCTTGGTTGGAGCCCCAAACAGCGGCTGTGGAGGCGGAGGTTCCCACGGGTGGTGGAGCAGCTGGTTTTGGCCGAACAACCGGCCTGGGAACAGGGTCCTCGCAGTTGCATCGAGGGGTTGTTTCGGCGCTCTGGTGACAACCACTTAATGGCGGGGAAGGCGCTGGCGTCGGCTTGTTCCGGTCAGAAGGAATATTGCCACGCGAAGATCCTCGTATCGTCGGCGTAACACGTCCGACCTCCCTCATCCGAGGAGCCTACGAGGGCGAAACAGCGGCGCCAGCTTACGCGAGTGCGAGACTGGAACCGCCTATGGCCAGCGGGATCGGCTGGACAGCGAAGAAGTCCGAGACGAGACCGAGAACCTTGGCCTTTCCGAGGATGGTGCAGGGAAGGGACGGGTGGAACCGGCTCCTCCCTTGGCTCGGAGGGTTCACCCGAGGGCTCCGGAACCGGAGGCACTGGAAAGCCCACGGGATCCTCAACTCCCACCGGGGGAACCGGGGAGAGGGGATTTTCAGCTCCGCCAGTCGACAACCAGTCCAACGGGTCAAGAAAGATCTCGACTGCGTCGACGGGAGTCTCTGTCAACTGACCTGATGGGGACACCATGAGACCGGTGGCCAAAGCCGAACGATCGACCGAAGTCGATGGCCGACAACTCGGGGAGAGGGACCTTTCCCGCTCCCAAGAGCGTCGACGGAGGGACTTACCCTTGTCTTTCTTTTTGGACCAAGAAGAAGGTCCAGCAGACGTTGGTCCCTCTCCTCTAGTGGAGAGGGACAGACAAAGCTCCTTAAAGGAAGCTGTGAGAGGAACCCAGGGAGGCGGGATAAATGCAGCGGTCGGGGAAGATCGGCCAGCCGCCTCCTCTTCGAGGCGATCATCTGCTCTAGCTGATCCACCCGAGCCTATGAACCGCCGAGCAGGCCTCTTTGGACTTACGGAGGAAACGTTTCTTGGGGTGCCCCAGTTGTAAGCGGCAGCACAGTCTTAGAGGCGTGAGGCTGAGAAGGAAGAGCACAGGTGCTAAGCCTGCGGGTCGTGCTCAAGGCCTAAAGAGTAGACACACGTGGAGTGCGGATCCGTCCGAGACATCTTCTGCCCGCAAGGGCACCGCCGAAAACCGCGAGTCGATTTATCCATCGCAGCCGCGAGGGATAGAAGACCGAAGTCTATAATGCAAAAAACTTTTAAATTCGGAAAACCGAAGAATTAGGAACCAGTCTTATACGCAGAGCGTTAAGGAAGGAACCTGAGCTTCTAAGCGGTAAGGAAGATCTGGCGTCATGGGGCGGAGCCGAGAGTTTTACCACCCGGGTGGGTGGGAGGAGCCAGCTTGAAGACCTTCCGGCAAGATTTAAAGCGGCAAGGATACCTGCCAGACAGTGTGGATGAACAACATATCCATGTCCCTAGAAAGGGAGGTTACTAGTGGAGTACCTCAGGGCTCAGTACTGGGTCCAGTCCTTTTTAACATCTTTATAGGTGACACTGCAGAGGGTCTGGAGGGAAAGGTATACCTCTTTGCAGATGACATAAAGATCTGTAACAGAGTTGATACACAAGGGGGTAGAAAGGATGAGAGGGACTTGGCAAGGTTGGAGGAATGGTCAGACATATGGCAACTTAGATTCAATGCAAAGAGTGCAAAGTAATGCACCTGGAAACAAAACCCAGGAGAAGAGTACACAATAGCAGAGGAGGTACTAACAACAACAAAAATGGAAAGGGACTTGGGGGTAGTCATATCAGATGACCTAAAGGTGGGTAAGCAATGTAAGAAGTCAGTAAGGAGAGCGAGGGGGATACTGGGATGCATAGGACGGGGCATCACAAGTAGAAAAAGGGAAGTGGTTATCCCTCTGTACGGACAGTTGGTGAGACCCCATTTGGAATACTGTGTGCAGTTTTGGAGACCCCATCTATGCAAGGACATGGACAGGATGGAAGCAGTCTAGCGGAGGGCAACTAAAATGGTGCAGGGTCTGCATCAGAAACTATATGAAGAGAGACTGGGAGAGCTTAATATGTATACCCTTGATGAAAGGAGGGACAGGGGGGGACATGATAGAAACTTTTAACTACCTCAAGGGAATCAACAAAGTCCATGAGGGTAGCATCTTTCAGAAAAAGAGATGTGTAAGAACAAGGGGGCACAATTTAAAGATAGAGGGCGGAGGGGACGGCTCGGGGTAATGTGAGGAAATTTTTTTTCACGGAGAGAGTGATGGATGCACCATCCTGGGGAGGTTGTTGGTCTAAAACAGTGGCAGAATTCAAACATGCATGGGACAGACATAAGGCAATTGTAGTGGGGAGTTGCAGGAAGTAGGCTGTTGGTTAAGTAGAATCTGCAGCTTATCCAATAGGAAGGGAAATGGGCAGACTGGGTGGGCCAAGTGGTCCTTATCTGCCGTCAAAGTCTATAAGTTTCTATATGGTTTTGGCATCTGTCCTCTGGGAATGAGATGCAAGGATGAAAGATATTTATGGGCCATATTAATAGTTGCTGCCTTAAGATCATTGACAAGGAAGTGGTTAAAACAGGAGCCCACAATAATATCAGAGTGGATGGGGGGTGCATAATATTCAGAGGCTGGAGAAACTAACATTAGATTTATTACAGCAGACTCAGAAATTTCAAAATAGATGGACCAGATGGATTTTGAATGAAGATCAGGTAGCCCAAGATAGATAAATTACAACCCCCTGGCAGAATCCGGTCTCCCATCCATAAATAACAGGGAATCGAGAGTTCTTGGCTTTTGAGTAGGGAGTGCTACCTCTAGGAGAGAGATGAAACCAGAGGCACAACAGAACATTTTCATATGGGTATGAAGGTGGGTAGATCTGCAGGGAAAAGTAATAGGGAAATAAAGAACTTTGGACAGCTTAGACTTTGTACAATATTAATGTACTAAATGTAGCAACTTACTATTCATTAGTTATACATAAGGACCTATGAGAACTGACTGGTTGTTTTTTCTTTTTATTATTAATTCTAATTTTTTTCTGTTCTCCAAACAGCTTCTTTAAAAAAAAGAAGTTGGATTGTAAAAGATATTATTGACAAATGCATTGATAAATTGTTAATGTCACTGTGGTTACAGATGATAATGTAATATGTCTTTTGTCTGGCTGTAAACCATGATTTACCTAATAAACAGAGTATGAAAAAAAAAAAGATACCCTCATTACAAAGGACTTTATTTTATCTGCACTGCCTTTGGAAATAGTTATACTAATTGTCTTTTTTATTTTACTGTTATTGATAATAAAATGCTACTTGCAAATTTTATAATTGCTCCTGGTTTTCCTATGCTTCCTGACCTGTGCCACGACGACACACGTACACACCTGTGGACTGTCCACAGTGAACTCCTCTCTGCATGTCACTCTACCCATGATGTGGACTGCTTTAGGCCCTACCCTCAAGTCCAGTAAATGTCTCAGAACATAATACAAAGTGCCAGACATTAGGACAGGCATTGTTCAGACATAGGAGAATCCTCTTTCCCAGGGGTAAATGAAACAAAAAGTTAAAAGGACTTTCTGCAGTCCTTGGTGCAAGTCACATATCTCAGTATTCTATGTACATCTAAAGTATGCAGCAATGCTTCACCCTGATTACCATGCTCAGGAAAGTGTATAGTTTGATGCAGTGTAAATACAGACACCACAGTCGGCAGAAACTTAGGATTTGTACGCAAAGAATCTTTGTGGAAAATAAAACAAAGAAGTTCACACATTAGAACCTCCCACTCAGAAAACCATTGGGCAGAATTTACTGCAACTGAAAATAACATTTTCCATGACAGAAAACATAGGCCACAACTCGTGGCGACCTCAAACGGAGCCAACGTCAGTTTCTCAAGCACAAACTTCATGTCCCAAGGAGGGACTGAATTTTGAGTAGGAGGTTTTATATGCAGAATATCTCAAAGTACGGGACATCTCCAGCTGTGCAACCGTACGCCATCAATAAGGACATGGAAGAAAAAATTACTCACCTTAGTAATGTTGTTTCTTCTAATGGAGTCTTGCTATATTATGACAATTGCAATATGACCGCAGATTAGAACTGCTCCAGAGGTGAAATAGTTAACTTCCATGCAAGGCATGGAATCTTGAGCGCGAACTCGGTTAAGGAAGCTCTGTCTGCTTGCTTTCAAACCAAAACCGTCAGATCTTTACGAGCTAAAACTCACTAATGTTCTGTGTGGAAGCTGTAAACCTACACTAGCCAACTGGCTACTACCCTAACAAACACCCTTGTTGGTCTCGAAAAAGACTCAAGTCAGGAGACCCAAAAATGAAATAAAAACACACTCACCCTAAGGAGGGTGAATCAAAACAACAAAGTGGCAAGAAAACAGAGTGCCACACACTGTGATGCCCACCCACAGCGCAAAACGAGGTTCTGAGAGGGGCAGGCAGGGAGGGAGGTCATAATATAGCAAGACTCCATTAGAAGAAACAACATTACTAAGGTGAGTAATTTTTTCTTCAAACAACATGAAGTCTTGCTATATTATGACAATTGCAGACTACACAGCAGTACCCCCATGGAGAAGGGAGAGAACCTACTTAGGGAATAGGCTCTGAAGGACAGCTGTGCCAAACCGAGCATCACTCTTGCGTGAATGTCCAAGGAATAACGCTTGGTTAAAGTGTGTACCGTTTTCCAGGTAGCTGCTTGACATATCTCTAGAATAGGGATGTCCCTGGCAGAAGCCAGAGAAGCAGCTGTACCTCTGGTAGAGTGAGCCCTCAGGCCTGGGGGGTTACCCAACTTTTCATAACAGAATTGGATACAAGAGACAATCCACCTGGCGATGGATCTTTTAGTGGCAGGTTTCCCTTTCCCAACCTCACCATAAGTGAGGAACAGTTGGAGGGAGTCAAACCTGTGACCGTTGGTACGCTCTATGTAGTAGCTAAGGGCCCTCTTTACATCTAAGCTGTGCAGCCTTCTCTCACCAGAGGAAGAATGATCAGTGAAGTAAACAGGAAGAGAAATAGACTGATTAAGGTGGAAATCCGAAACCACCTTAGGCAGGAACTTCCTATTAGTCCGAAGGACTACCTTATCTCTGTGAAAGGAGATAAAGTCTGGCTCCACTGACAATGCTTGTAATTCACTTATGCGTCTGGTAGAGGTGATAGCTACCAGAAACACAGTTTTCCAAGTCAGGAACTTGAGCTCAGCTGAAGACAAGGGCTCAAAAGGAAGTTGCATGAGTTGAGCAATGCAAACATTGAGGTCCCAGGCAGGGGTAGGGTCCCTGAATGGAGGGTTAGTGTGAAGCAAACCCTTAAAAAACCTGGTAAATACAGGGTGAGAAGAAAGAGGAGAGGGTGCTGTGTCTGGGGAAATATTCTTTTCCGAGCACCATATGGAAAATCTTTTCCATTTGGAGTTATAAGTAGCCCTGGTAGAAGGCTTCCTAGAAGCCTTGAGTAGATCCATTACACCTTGAGAGAGGTGTAGGCCAGCAAACTCTAGCGCTTCAAGAACCAGGCCTTGAGACTGAGAGACTTGAGATTCGGGTACCAAACCCTTCCCTGGGCACATGTTAACAGATTGTGGTTCTTGGGAAGGCACAGGGGAGGATGGACTGCTAAGGACAGGAGGAGAGGATACCAGGGTTGCGTGGCCCAATCCGGGGCAATCAGAATGACCCTGCAGGATTGGGCTCTGATTTTGACTAGCACTTTGAACAGGAGAGGGAAAGGAGGGAAGGCATAGAGGAACTTCCCTTCCCAGCTGAGGGCTAAGGCGTCCAGAAGGACTGAGCCCAAGACTGGGGGCCTGCAACAAAAGAGAGGAAGTTGATGATTGTCTGGAGCTGCAAAGAGATCTGTTTGCGGAGTGCCCCATTTGGCAAATACCACTCCCAGAACCAGTGGATCCAGGGACCACTCGTGATGGCCCTGAGAGATCCTGCTGAGAGCATCTGCCAGGACATTGTCTTTGCCTGGGAGATGAACTGCCGAAAGGAAGGTGTTCAGGGAGTACGCCAGAGACCACAACTTCATGGCTTCGGTGCACAAGGCCGTAGACAGAGTGCTCCCCTGCTTGTTGATGCACCACATTGTAGTGGTGTTGTCTGTTCTGACCTGCACGGCCTTGCTCTGAACAGATTCTGAGAAAGCTTGAAGTGCTAGAAAAACTGCTCTGAGCTCCAACAGGTTGATGTGGAATAGAGATTCCTGTGGGGACCACAGTCCCTGGGTAGTGAGGTCGCCCATGCGGGCCCCCCATCCCAAGAGGGATGCATCTGTAGTAAGGATTAATGAGTGAGGCTGAGTGACAAAGGGAACTCCTTGTCTCAGATTGCTCTGATCCTGCCACCACTGAAGGGCTTGGATCAGGGTTCGAGTAACTGGGATCAGTTTGGTAAGAGGATCCTTTCTTTTTGACCAAAAGGCCCTCAAATGGAACTGAATGTCTCTCATTTGAAACCTTGCTCCTTGCACTACTGCAGTGGAAGCAGCCATGTGCCCTAAGAGCTGCAGAAAATGCCTTGCTGGTCGAGAGACCTGCAGGGTGAAAGAAGAAGCCAGGGAGACAAGGGCGTTTGCCCTGTCTAGAGGGAGGAAGGCCCTGGCTTCCTGGGTGTTCAGCTCTGCGCCTATGAAGGTCAGGAGCTGGACAGGCTCCAATACTGACTTTGAGAGATTCAGAAGGAAACCTAGTGACGTAAGCAGTTGCTGGGTTATCTGAAGATGTAGGTTGACCTGATCTGGGGATTGTCCTACAATGAGCCAATCGTCCAAATAAGGAAAGATGGAAATCTTTTGCCTTCTTAGGCAGGCAACTGCTACTGCCAGGCACATGGTAAATACCCTTGGAGCCGAAGTAAGTCCGAAGGGCATTGCCCTGAACTAGTAATGGCCTGAGGGCAGCTGGAACCTGAGGTACTTTTGGTGGGAGCTTCTGATGAGAATATGAAAGTAGGCATCCTTGAGGTCCAGGGATGCTAGCCAGTCCCCCGACCTTAGGGAAGGTAAAATGATTGCCAGAGTCACCATTTTGAACTTTGATTTTAAAAGGTGCTTGTTTAGGTATCTGAGATCCAGGATGGGCCGCCATTCTCCTGTCTTTTTTGGGGTAAGGAAGTACCTGGAGTACAACCCCTTGCCCTGGTGTAGGGGTGGAACCCTTTCCACGGCTCTGAGAGCGAGGAGGGTGGACACCTCTGACTCTAAGGCGACTGCCTCCAATGGAGATGCAGGAGGAAAAGATTTGGCCCTCAGCTTCGGAAATTTTTTGAAGCTGAGGACCAGTCCCTGGCTTACTACTTCCAGGACCCACTTGTCTGATGTGAGAGACTTCCAGTCCTGGACAAAGTAAGCCAGCCTGCCCCCTACCGGTAGAGGAGAAGCGGCCCTGGCTACCCCATCAGGGTGCCTGCTTGGTAGGGGCTTTGGGCTGAGGAGTGGAAGCAGGCCTGCTTGAACCCCTCCTGCCCCGTCCCCAAAAGAATCCCCTCTGGGTATAGGCGGAAGAGGAGGCTTGAGCCTGATAAAAAGGCCTATGAAAAGGCCTGCCTCTGCCCCTGGGGGGCTGCTTCTGAGGAGTGACCTGCCTTTCCTTGGCCTGTGCACTCCAATAGGTGGTCCTGTATTCATCCATTTTCTTCATATAATTCTCTGTTTACTCCCCAAACAGAGAATTGCCAATCACAGGAAAATTAATGGCTTTTGACTGGGTATCCTGAGACAATGTGGTGCATCTGAGCCAGGCCATTCTGCGAAGAGCCACAGAAGTAGCCATAACTCTGGAAGATACATCATTAGAGTCCACTGCAGCATGAAAATGTATTTTTGATGTCTCGATACCATCTAAAGCTACCTGTTCCAGATCCCTGGCAAACTTGTCAGGGAGTTGTTTGACTAGAGCCAGAACAGTATCCCATCTGGATTTCTGGTATCTGGCATAAGCCATGTAATTTGCTTGTCTGAGCCCCAAGGATGCCGCCATGTACTGTTTCTTAGCCATAGCATCAATCTTCCTGCAGTCCTTTTCAGGAGGATGTGAAGCTAGGGGATATTTGCTGTCAAGCTGCAGCCTGCACGACACCCACATGGCTGCATTGCTGTGTGAGAAATTCTATGTCAGAACCTGATAAGGTATACCTTCTGTCCATCCTTTTATCCACAGGAGGTATAGAATGAGGAGTTTTTAAAACTTTTACTGTCCGTTTCCTGAAAGATTTATGAAGGGGAATAGACAGTCTCTTAGATTCTGGAATATCCATCATTTCCACATAATCAGGCTCTTCCTGATCATCCACAGCTTCCTCAACAGGAAGCTGAAGAGGTTCAGCAACCTTCTTGTAAAAAATAAAATGAGCAGGGGACTCAGAAAGTCTAGGGGGGGGGGACCCCTAAAGGTCTGTCTGGAGAGGTATCTGGCTCAACAGGAGCGTCCAGATCTTCCAGGCCATAATTACTCTCTTCATACTCTCCTCCCCCATGGTTCATAAAATTCCTCAAAATCATAATCCTGAACCGATGGGACATGATGAACCGAACTTCTCCCAGATGGGGACGGTTCAGGAACCGAGGAAAGAGACTGGACAATTTGGATTGCTTTGGCTATCTCTTCAGCTGTTGGGGAAAGGACTTTTTCCACAGCAGCAGACTTTCTAGTCCTTTTTGCAGGAATTGGCTCCTCGGAGCCAGCCCTTCGTTTGCCCGAGCAAGTATGGCCCTGGTCAGAGGGCACTCCCTCAGGTTCGGTTGGCACCGAACCGGGCTGGCCATCCGGGTCAGCAGACTTTTTGGCCTCTCTTTCCCTGAGCCTACCAACTCTCTTTTCAACGGTTGGCAGCAGGGAAATTCTTGCAAATCTGGCAGTCTGAATCGAGGTGGTCAAACCCCAGGCAATAAACACAGGAGGTGTGAGGGTCAGCCTTGCAAAGGCTTCCCACAAACCTCACAGTGCTGAAACCCAGTGGGCCCCGGTTTTCTCTTTGGGTTTCTCAGACATTATGCCAGCCTAATAAAAACTTGCCCGTTTATGGCAATCACCAAGCAAGACTCTCTCCGGTTCCCAACCGTGTCACGGAGTAAGTGGAAAAAAGCGTAAGGAAATCTGTTTTTTAGAACCGATAGGAACCAAGAACCACACTCAAAAAGGACTATCAATTTAAAATGCAACCTAATCGGTTCAAACCGAACCGATAAATGTTCTAAGTTCCACACAGAATTCGTATGTAAAACCTATCTATTACTTACATTACCACAGACAGAGCTTGAACCGAACGGTTGCGGTTAAATAAAGACGAATTTTAAACTTTAAAACTGTTTTAAATCGCGAAATGAACCAAGCAAAAGGAGAAAATCTCCGGAGCGACTGTTCAGTGAGGCGGAGTAAAGAATCTGATGGTTCTGGTTTGAAAGCAAGCAGACAGAGCTTCCTTAACCGAGCTTGAGCTCAAGATTCCATGCCTTGCATGGAAGTTAACTATTTCACCTCCAGAGCAGTTCTAACCTGCGGTCATACTGCAATTGTCATAATATAGCAAGACTTCATGTTGTTTGAAGAAAAAATTACTCACCGTAGTTCTATTATTTCTTCCAAGGAATTCTTCTGTATGCTTAACTGTTGCAGTATGCCAGCTGGGTTCAGCTGCCCCAGAGGTGGAGTCAATGCTAATGAAACTGAGCATTGGACAATCAGGACCAGGAGTTAGTTGTGCTGTGTGTGGTGCTCTTACTTTCACTTTACATTCTTTTCAAAGTTAGCAGGGCAAAAGGCCCCCAAAAATAGTAAAAATGAACTTATCAGAAAAAAAAACCAGAGAAAAATTACTGGAGAAAAAATATAAAAGAGGAAAAGAGGAGCCCATAGGCTAACTACTTACAGAGGCAGTCAAGGGCCAGAACTTCAGCTGGATTTGTTTAGTTAGAAATTTGGCCTATTATGGACTGAATGACTACTCTCAGCCAGGTTATTTGAGGGGAGGCTGGGTGGGAAGTTAAGCATACAGAAGAATCCCATGGAAGAAATATTACTATGGTAATTTTTTCTTCTCACACCAGGAATTCTTCTTTAACTGTTGCAGACTACAAAGCAGTACAGTTGGGAGGTGGGAAAAGAACGTACTTAGGAAACAGGTTCTGCAGGACTGCAGTGCCAAATTTTAAATCAGATCTGGACTGTACATCCAGGCAATAAAGCTCTGTGAAGGTGTGTACAGTCTTCCAGGTAGCTGCTTTGGATCAAGACTGTGCTTTGACACAAACAGTAACTCAGCCCTAGCTGCTTTGCAAACATCAAGCAAAGGTATGTCTCTTGATGCTGCCACTGAGGGTGCAGTGCCCCTGGTGGAGTGGGATCTAAGGCCTTGAGGTGGTTATTTGCCAACCTTACTGTAACAGAATGGGATGCAAGAGACTATCCAGCAAGAGATGGTTCTCTCAGAGGCTGTCCTGCCTTTGCCCACACTTCACCATAAGTGAGAAAAAGCTGAGTATAAGAGGCCCTGAGCTGCTTGGTACGCTCTAGGTAGCTGGTCAGAGCCCTTTTTACATCCAGATTATGGAGCTTGCGCTCACCAGGAGTGGATTTGTCTGTGAAAAAGACAGGGAGCAAAATGGATTGGTTAAGATGAAATTTGGACGCCAAGACAGCATGGGTTTGCAACAGGAAGGTCCTGTCAAACTAATTTCATAGAATTCTTTGACTGGGTAACCAGAGTGGTGGACAAAGGGGGAGCAGTTGATGTCACCTACCTTGACTTCAGCAAAGCTTTCGATACTGTTCCACATAGAAGAGTGATTAATAAGCTGGGTAGGCTTGTGCTGGGTCAGAAGTTGGTCAACTGGGTGGCAAATTGGTTGGCGGGCAGAAAACAGAGAGTGGTGGTAAACGGTATACAATCAGAAGAGATGCAAGTCACAAGTGGGGTACCTCAGGGATCAGTCCTCGTCAATATCTTCCTCAGTGACATTGCAGATGGACTAGATGGTAAGGTCTGCCTGTCTGCAGATGACACCAAGATCTGCAACAGAGCAGATGATCTAGATGGGGTGGGCAGAATGAGAAGAGATCTGGAAAAACTGGCAAAATGGTCAGAAGAGTGGCAACTGGGGTTTAATGCAAAGAAGTGCAAGATCATGCACATAGGGAAGAGAAACCCTGAAGCTACCTATAGGTTGGGAGGGGGGATACTGGCAATCACAAGAGAAAAAAGAGACTTGGGCATCATCACCACAGATGACCTGAAATCATCCAAGCAGATCACTAAAACAGTAGGTAAGGCTAGAGGGATGTTGGGGTGTATTAGTAGGGGTATCACAAGTCAGAAGAGGGAGGTAATAATCCCTCTTTACAAGATACTGGTTAGGCCCCATCTGGAGTACTGCGTGCAGTACTGGAGGCTGCACCTGCACAAGGACATTAACAAAATGAAGGCAGCAAAGAGAAGAGCAACCAAAATGGTGCATGGACTGCATCAGAAAACTTATGAGGACAGATTAACGGAGCTGAATATGTATATCCTAGAGCAAAGGAGGGAGAGAGGTGATATGACTGAAACATTCAAACACCTTAAGGGCATTAACAAGGTGAAAGTCTAACATGTTTTAATATAAGAAAAACAGCAGGACAAGAGGACACAGCATGAGATTAGAGGGAGGCCGATTAAGGGGTAATGTGAGGAAGTTCTTTTTCACAGAAAGGGTGGTGGATGCATGGAACAGCCTACCTCAGGAAGTGGTGGATCTGAACACAGTGCAGGGCTTCAAACAGGCATGGGATAGGCATAAGGGAGCAATACAGATGAGTATGAATAGATAGGCCATTGACGGAGTACATGCCTATGGCACATTCATAAGGTAGAAAAAATGGGCAGACTGGATGGGCCTTGCGGTCCTTATCTGCTGTCCACTTCTATATTTCTATGCAACTCCGGAAGGGGGCATCCAAAATGCTGGCCTGTATGTCCGAGGCAAAGCCAGATACCCGAAGCCAAGAACAGCACCAGAGACAGACCCCAGCAGCTGCCCAAGTCCAGAGGCATCTACAGCATTATAAGCAGCTTGGAGGACGTAATTGCCAGCGTCTGAGCCTGGTTTCAGGAGCTGGGAAAGCTGGGTCTTGGTGGGGTCTTCTGGCAAGGTCTTCACAAAGTCTCTGGCTTGGTCCCAAAGAATGTTTTTGTATTGGACCATATGGGCCAAATAATTCAGGGCCCGGATTGCCAGGGTAGGAGAGGCGAAGACACGTTTGCCCAGGTGATTCAGCTACCTGGACTCCCAGTCCGGGGGCGGAGTACCAAGGTGTTTGGGCTTCTTAGTATGGTCATGCACCGCATTAATCACCACAGAATCCACCTTACAGTGACCCCCTTAAAAGGGTTTGTCAGCCAGGGAGTGGTAAAGATAGTCCACATTCGTAGGCAGAGGAGGGGCGATTCCATGCTGCCCTAGTGACATCATTATAGGAGTCAAACAAAGGGGGCACCATCATGAAGGGAGAGCATCCTGCTGATGGAGACAGATGGCCAGACAGTGTCTCTCCGGGTCCTGCTCCTCAGTCTCCCAGCCCATAATGGACTGGAAGTGGTGCATAACATCCATAAAGGTTGGATCATTAGGAGGGTTGTCCCGTCCGAGGACTCACAAAGTGAGGAGGAAGACTCCGAAGAATCGGAGTCATCCTCAATAGTCTCACTGGCTGGGGCAGACACCAGTGGCCAGCACTCATCCCTGCAAGAACCTGAGCCGATATCGGGTCGAGACCCGGAGGACCCCAACGTGCGGGGGTCGCTAGGCCCAGACCGATCCAGGTTCTGGGGCGGAGTGTCCTGAGGAGGATGGAAGCAGCCCTTGAGGGTGGGTCTGCCTCTGGACGAAGGAACACCAAGCCAAAAATACGGCATTATAATCCACCAGAGGCAGTATACTGTATACCAGTGGAAAAGGATAAGAGGGTGTGTAAGGGTATAATGGCAGGGGAGCCGGCGAAGGATACCCAGCTGCAGGGCCACCTGGCGTTGGCTGCGGATCCGCCATTGACCTAACAGGTGTTGGCTGTGACACAGGTTGCAGCAGTGATGGTGGGGTGGGTCCTATAGGCTGGGGCTGCAGCAACACAAAGCGGCAACCCAGCAGGCATTGGACTGGAGTAACCGGGGGAAGGATTCCACAAGGCCAGGGAAGGAGACTCCTGAGGCAAAGGCAGAGGCAACACCAGAGAGGAGGAAATGGCAGCAGCCTGTTGCGGACATTGCCTGGAAGGACTGACATCAGTCACAGTAGTGGAAGCCAGCGAACGCAGTGCCATAGCCGGGAAGGGGGAAGGGGACGATTATGGAACCAACGCCCGAGGAACTAATGCCGGCCAAGTCTCCTGACTGAGAGCCCACAGAAGATACGAGTCTGAGCCAGGGGCTGGGGAGCAGGAGACAAAGTCCCCTGCCCCGCAGAGCCGCTGCTCGAGATAGCTCTGAGGGTGGGCAAGGAGCCATCAGAAGTCCACAGGAAGAGAGGGCTGGTGGGGCCAACCCTCCACCAGAGGACAACCTCCTCGTGGTCAACAGTTTGTGGGGCGACTGCGAGCGGGAAGCAGACTGGTCCTGGTGTTTATCCCAGTGCTTATGCTTCCTGGATTTCTCTTTCTGAGAAGATGAAGACGCCCTGGAAGACGGAATGAGCCAATGAGGCTAAAGAGCTCCTGGCCTGCAGCTCCTTCTACATCATGACCAACTTCTTCTTCAAAAGGTGGCTCTCCAGAGTTTTTAGACTATGTCTACAAGTGGCCTGGTTGAATTTTTGGCAAAACTGGAAGGCTTCGGTGTCGTGGCTTGGGCCTAGGCAGATGAGACATTTTTTTTTTTTTTTTTTTTTTAGTTGTTTAACCAGGTATAGCACACTAAGCTGAAAGCTTTTTTACAGGAGCGACCTGGGAGCACAAGGAGGTTGAGTGACTTGCTCAGGGTCACACAGTATGCAAGTGGAAGCTGTAGGATTCAAACCCAGGTCTGGTCTGCTGGATGTCATCAGATTTGCAGCTCAGAGCCTTAGACCACTGCGCTATACTGCCTCAAAGGAGACATGTAGAGTGACCGTCCTTTTTAGGGATCTGTTTGCCTCATACACACCTGAAGAAGCTGTCGGAAGACAAAGCTGGTGGAGAAGACAAACTCATGGATGAACACACTGAAAATTCGATGTTTCTAACTCAGAAAGAATGAAAAATTAAAAAGGGCGGCTAGCGTGGGTAATGGCGGTCGACCATAGCTGCAGTGTCTGCTAAGGTCCGATGTGCGTGGGATGATGGCAGGAAAAGAACTGAGGCAGGTGTTGGGGACCACCCACCTTTACAGGCTAGACTGACTTCAGCTGACATCGGCAGTGGGCGGTCCCCCATGGTAGACAGGACGAGATGTCATGGTCTAGACCTAGGCAGAAAAGGCAAGCTGAGTGGCCGTCCTTTTTGGGAATTTGCTGGCTACAGGTACACTTGTTCTGATGCTCCGATGTCAACGAGGAAGGAGAAGAAGAAATGAACATAAATAAAACATCAAAAGATAGGGAAGAACTAAAAAAATTGGGGAAGACGTGGGGGCCGCCTACTTATATAGGGTAGCTGACATCAGACAGTGACGTCGAAGGTGGGCAGCCCCCTCTATTAGACTGCCAGCCAGAAAGTTTTCAGGCGGTCCTAGTGCCTAACATGTGATGGCCTGCTGCAAAAGATTCCCTGAAGGAAGATCTGTAAGTTTCATAATTGGTGTAGTTTTTGCACTATTCAGTGGCATAGAAAGAATGCGTTTGGGGAGTTTTATGTAATTTCACAAATGGCTTTTAAACTGTAAAAAGGTTTTTTTGTCAAACTGGCCAAAAATGTAGCCCCTAGGATCAAGACTGTGCTTTGACACAAACAGTAATTCAGCCCTAACAAACATGTGCCAATGCATCTGTATAATACTGATTAACGTATATATAGCTACATATTTTTATGCAGGACAAGTCTCATTGGGAGATTATCGCATTTTCAGGTGTGTCTGGTCACATAGCTCTAAGTTACAAACACATATTAAACCAGTAGCTTTTACATAAAAATTCATACCAATAAAAAAAATCATTAACGTGAATTTCTATGACAAGAGTACACAACAGATATGTTCCAGAAAGAGAGTACATGACCAACAGATGAGGTCAAATAAATTCCAAGGCTGACAGGAAATAATATTAATAGGAAGTCAGTAATATAATTTTAAGAAACTTTTTGATAACAACCTCCCATGGGTAAACAGCTGACCTCTGGTTTTAAAAGATATGGTTTAACCCTTGTTTTGCCGTGGACTGATACTTTGCTACAGTGCCTACCTTCTCCAAAGAGATCTCGGTTGACCTCTAGCACGACAGCCACACCAATATTGTCTTTTGTCATCACCCGATTCAACATGGCTTCGGATCCTTCCGAGTTGGCCATGGCCACCTGGTTGAACTCCACAGTGTGCTTCTGTAACAATGAAAATCTAAAGGAGAAAGTTGGGGAAAATATATGTAACATCCTCTGCTAGAAGCAATTTCTTACCTATTATCAGAAAAGGGAATAAATGCAGTAAGTGTAAGTCATAATAAGCCTCCATAAACAGCATGTTAGAAAATAAGTTTCATTCTTAAAAGACTGAAAAGTAGCATGCAAGACACATCGGGAACTGGGGGTAATGACGGAATGTTAAGTCCAAAAAGCAAAAAGGCACGGCACTCAAATAAAAGGCACTACAGTAGCTGTACAGAACACTGTGCAAGTGTTTATTTCTGTCCCAAGATTAAAAAATAAATAAATAAAAGACCCAAGATGGTCCAGCTATTTATTGTCTTTTCTTATGGATGCTGAGTGCCCAGACTTTTTTCTTTTTGGTTTTATTCTTAACAAACTGAAATTAAAAAGTTCTTTAGAAGTTATTACACAGGCAGATTCAGTGGCAGCGGGCATGACTTGGTGTCTTGTCCCGACATCACCTGTAGGGCCCGGCAGGAGGAGGAGGGCTGAGCATATCCCAGCAGATGCTCTCCTGCTCCAGGCGCGATAGCTGTGAGCCTCACTAAACTGAGTGACCTCAAGTGACAATGCAGCGGAGGCTAGTAAGGGGAAGGGAAGGCTGCAGGCATGATGGGCTGGCACTGGTGTTCTTGGGAAGAACGGGAAAAAATGGAGGATGTCATTAAATGCCACTGCACCATGCTCCCATAACAGTAGAGGACTCCTCCCCGCCCCTACACACACACTCCTGGTTATCAATTTTTAAATAAATAAAACTCCACCTCCTCCCCACATCATGGGCAAATGCATACGTGGAGGAACCGCTTGCTATGAAGCTGAAGGCAAGATCAGCAGAGTGAGAGAGCTTGTGTGCGTGCATGTTGGGGATCAACAGCACTGTCAAGGGCTTGTCAAGCAGCACTGTGAGTCTCCAGGAAGGTGATCAGGTGGGTCCTCTGATAGGAGTATGTACAGGTGTCGGCTGTGGAATGTCCCGATTTATGGTCTAAAAAGGCATAAAAATAGGGATGACAAAAAAATTAGCATAACTACACTGACTTACAATTTGCTTTAAAGGCTCATCAGAACCCCTTTCTTAGCAGTTTGATATGGCGCTAGCACAGTACAGATTTTATCTTATGGACACTAAAACACAGATGATTCTTCCTGTGGTTTAAAGCTCTACCACAAGAATGCTTATTTAAAAACACTGTTTATCTTGGTGTCTCCCACAATGCAATTAGCCCTATACGACTAATGACTTATTAGGTAATATTCACTAAAAATTTCAGGGCTGGCTAGTAAACTATTAAAGCCACTAATCAGAAGATATGAAGCAAATGCAATGAAGAAATTTCAATAGGAAGGAGGTAAATCAGTAAAATATATATTTAAATTCAATAGCTGCTAACCGTAAGAACCGTCATACAAAATCCAAGATTAAGAAGAAAGTTTCAAGTACCCTTCCCAGAGAGAAAGACTTTGGGCAGGAATTTAAAAGGCCTGTACACACCATGATTTTTGAAGGGGCTCCACCAGCCCTAATTTTTTTTTTTTTCTTTAACAGGCAGATACATAGAGCCTCTGGAACAGGCTGACCTATCCAGAGGTGGGCGTATGAGGCCAGGGACTACGTCCACAAGATCATATATAGATTTAGTTCCAGAATGGAAAATGCATCCAAGGTAAACCATTGCCAACTGTCACAACTGGGCACTGCTTCAAAAATAGCACATGCTCTGTCCACACAGGTCACAGATGCAGTAAGTGCCATTAGAGGCAGCAGCATCCTGTAGATGCGTGCTGCGTCCAGGCATTCAAACCTTTGGCCCTCTCTCCATGGACAGATTATTTGAAAAGGTGATTCCGCCATGTTGGCAAAGCTGGCTACTCTGTTCTAAAGGATTAAAACTGTCTAAAGGGTACATTTTTACCTGCAGGAAAAGCAGAGATCTGTACATCACAATGTACACTTCTCTTCAAGGACTGTGTCTTGCATGCATGCAGAAAGTTCCGAGGAATGTGCAGACATGTTACACAACACAGACTGTTCATGTCTCTAGAACAGGAAACACACTGCAGCACCATTTCTGGGCATGTCACATCCTTCAAGTTCATCTCTTTAAATAAGAGATTTTAGCTTGGATCAACTGAAACGGATTGAAAGTCTTGAGAGGCCAAAGGCACACCCCACACCTGCTCTCCTGCCTGGTTTGGGAGGGTGGGTGTTAGGGTTGGAAACCTTAACACCTCATTTTCCAGCCTTTGTCACTTTGACCTTAACTGGAGCATTAACAAAGTCTTTTGCAACTTATTTCTTTACTTTATGAAAAATTATAATAGTATCCCTATTTTACTGTGGGAGCACAGGGTCCAAAACCCTCCACAGATGCGTATACATATGTAGCAGTGGAAGCACAGGGCCCTGTAGGCTCTGCGCTTTAATTTACAGGACAAAAGTGACCAAACTGTCAGCATACATTTTATTACCCCATCGCATGTACCCAGTACAGAAACTTTTCTAATCCCCTGCCAAAACGTAATTCTGCACAATTGCAATGCCATTCCATGCCACAGGTGCAAAAACACATTTTGGCAGAGATTTGAAAAATGACAGCTGTGACATACATGAGGTAGGGTAATAAGAAGACTATGTTGAAAATCTGGGGTCAAAATATTTAAAATTTTAAAAGTTACAAGCGTGTGTAGCGAAATTGCAATGAATGGACATAACTTTGCCATTTTTAATAATTCTGACCCCAAATTTTAAACATTTATTTATTTATTTAGTTAAACATCAGTTTAGAAACATAGCCTTCTTATGACCACACCTCATGAACAATGTGACTGTCGTTAACACAAATCCTAATCGAAAGGTGATTTCGCTAACCGACTACGAAATCACCTTTCCAATGGAAGTTGCATAACGGACAGTCCTACTGTTCATAAGGTGGGGTCCCAAAAAGCCCATGTTGAAAATTTGGAGTCAAAATCGCAAAAAATGCCAAAGTATTGCATAAACGTTGAACCCCCCACTGAAATACACTGACTCGCATTTACCTTAGTTTCTCATACTGCAGTCACCGGTTCTAGCAGCAAGATGCATCATCAATCACATAGTAGGACATAAACCTGGGACCTGTTCAGGTGAGTGAGGATGTGTGTGTGTGTGGGTAGGGGCGGGCTGCTAAGGTGGAGGTGGGGGGGCTGATCAGCGAGGACCTTTTATTTTTTTAAAAGTTTAAAAAAAAAAAGGAAGAAAAATGGAACAGTTTCTTTTTTACAGGTATTTATTTTCTCTTCAGTGCGGGGGCTGCCACTAGACACCAGGGATTACGGCAGAAACAAGGGGAACAGCGATCGGTGGGTGGGGGGTGCCACTAGACACCAGGGATTACGGCAGAAACAAGGGGAACAGCGATCGGTGGGTGGGGGGGGTGCCACTAGACACCAGAGAAAGGAGGAATGGCGATCGGATGGGGGTGCCACTAGACACCAGGGTAATGGGAAGATGGTGGGAGGGACTGCTACACTACGGGAAAAAAATGTAATCGGTGAGCAAGGAGGGGAGGGGAGGGGAAGGGCGAGGAACCACTCTGCCATGGAAATACAAAATTACAGGAAGAGGCTGTCAAAAGGATTTTCTCTGTGTCCGAAATTATTTTTAATCACCTGTGATCCTTCTTCGTTTGAACAGAAAAGGATCTTAGCGAGTGACAAAAAAGGATTTAAAACATAGAAAAAAAACATTCCAGGATAATTTTAGTACCAGACAACTGCAGAATCTAACTAACGGAGTTCCAATGAGCAAGATATGT
Source organism: Neoceratodus forsteri (assembly GCA_016271365.2). Classification (NCBI taxonomy): domain Eukaryota; kingdom Metazoa; phylum Chordata; order Ceratodontiformes; family Ceratodontidae; genus Neoceratodus; species Neoceratodus forsteri. Next base: position 726,052,747 of record CM057453.1, read on the forward strand.
TTCCTGGTGTCCCTACAGCACCTCATTTTCATGGGTCCCCAAAAATAAATAAATAACCAGAAAACAAGACGGCAGCTAGTGAAAAAGGATTTTTCCCACACAAAAAAGGAATGGATCTCGCGAGAATGAATCCTTTTTCACAAAATCAAAACTTTTGTTGAACTTTTTACAACTATCCTGGAAAGTGGTCTTCCCATAGGAAATAATGGTAACTTAAAAACTTATTAACTTTGCAACAGATTAATATTTTTTTTTAACCAAATAAAGCATGGCAGTTCTGTTACCAAAGTTCTTTCTACCATAAAAAAAAAAAAAACATCACAGCAAAATTCCACACCGTCTGGGCCCGAGGCGATCAAGAAAAAACTACAAAAAGTTGTGACTGTTAAGGTTTTTGGACTATCCGTATCTCAGAATGCGCACATCCAACCACGACAAAACTTGCCACGTCAAGAGATCCACCTCACAGGACAGCGCATATCAAATTTTGTGAAAATCCACTGATCAGTTTCAAATTTATTAAAGTGCAAAATTTGAGGTTTAACATTAAACAGGCTATTCAACCCTAACTATAGGGGCACGATCGTGCCCCTATAATACAAAATACAAGGTCGGGCTCTTGTACCCATCGAAAAATGCCATCATATACTTCCCCATAGGTGGTGGTAGCCAGTTAGCATATTATGACATCAATTAGCTAATTTCACTGTTTTAATGTATTATAGTGTATAGTGGAATGTGTAAGCAATAAGGAATGATGGAATGTGCGTGGAACACATTATACCGCATGGCCAGGGATGTAATAAGGCACAAAGATGAAGGCCGAGTGACATTAGCCATTGGCCGTGTGGTAAAATGTGTTCCACGCACATCCCAGAGTGCCTTATTGTGCTTCTAAAATTGGCTCCTTTTTTTAAAACTTTTTACAGTTGGGAAAAGCATGTTTATATGTAGAAACAATAGATTTACTTGTGTACATTTATGAAAAAATAGTTCTTCCACCCACTACAAATGATGTCACTGATGATGACGTCATTGTATTATTGTCTATCACCTTCTTTCTGTTTTTGTTCCCCCACATTCAAGATATGGAATGTTTATCATAGAATGTTTACCATGGAATACATGGATTCAAAATTCTGCCCAGTTCCATTGGCATAATGTTTCTTTTCTAACACTCTGTACACACAGACAACAAAGGCCTATGTTACAGCCAGAGACTCTATCTCACTGTCAGAGCAAAAAAAAGATAGTTCCTTGATGAGCAGGTAAAGATAGAAAGGGGATTTTTCACTGTCAGCAAAGAAGCAGTTGTAGTGAAAACTGTAAACAATACTTATTGTTTCTAATTTGTTTATGTACGCAGGGAGAGTGTGATAATCAAGCAAACTACAGTTAATTAATTTGTTTTATTTTTAGGGCCCAGATGATTTTTTTTTACAGTGTAAAGGTAGCAGCCGTGTTTGTGGTGGAAGATCAGTTCTGGCTGTAGGAGGCTAGCTGAATTGCCTGTGTTCCAAATGCCCACTGATCTAGTTTCCAGACTCTTCACAAAAGTCTTTTTTTTTTTTTTAGCCACGTGTAAACCATATTTTTACACATAAAAAACAGCCACTCAGACTCCATGATTTTACCCTGCAATTTTATAATATTCTGTATAGAATTCCATCCCTTTCAAAATGCTGTTGTACCACAGTTCCAAGGTCTTGAAATGTGATTCTACCCTACTGTTGCAGAACATGATTCTAGAACCTCTAGAGACTGCATGAGTCAGTTTCATTTTGAAAGCAAAAAAACTCGCAAACACGTATTTCACACAGTACTATACACTATAAAAAATACAAGACGAGCAACTCTATGCACAACCAGTTTGTTCTGCCACCTCGGGGTTCTGATTCCCATGGACCTCTCAAGCTTTGCCCTCGAGGTCAGAGGGAATCAGAACCCCTCTGTGGCAGAACACACTGGTTGTGCATACCTGCCCATCCAGTATTCTCTATATTATTACCTAACATACTACTATCAACTCTGTGACACCACCTATGACACATACAACATGCAGCTTAATAACATATTTTAACAACCACCTTAACACCGTCAATAACATATCTAACAGCCATTCTTCTAACACATGTAACAGCCAACCCTACAACCCCCAACCTCACAGCTGCACCCTGTACCACACAAACTACGCTAATCTGCAGTTCAACCACATCTTCCACACCTCGCTCCAAATGCACTCACCAAAACAAAAATGTCACATGATGTAGCAGGTCTCTATTAGATCTGCCGACTGTGCTGCTGCTGCTGCTACCGTTCTGCTATGACGCTCCCTACTGCAAAAGCAGCCTTAGCCTTTCTAGAATATGCTTCCCATGCACTGTGCCCAAAACTGCCGCTCCTCAATTATGATGCAACACTGCTGCAGCTGGTCTCACAACACACTGCTCCCGCCCATACACAACGCACTCCTAACTGCATGCCATCTGTCTCTCTGTGCTCGAAAAGTGGATGGCTGCCATAGCCACATCTCCTTTTATAGTAGCCCATGCACTACAGAAAGACTACAAACAACACAGCCCGGGGGGTGGGGTGGTGGGGACTGCAGTACAGGAAAACACTACCAAAAAGTACCACTATGGTACAGAAAAACACTACAGGACAAACTACTACCCTATAGAAAACCCTACACTATGGAAAAGCTCTGGATACAGCACGGTGTCCAACCCAGCTGGCAAGGTCTGATGTACCTATGATAAATAATACCATCTCAGGGAAGAACAGGTTCATAAAAGCCACTCCCCCTTTGGGCTCATGGCTTTACGGTTTGTTTGACCCCTCGATGGTACAGCATACACTGCCATGTATTGTTTTATACAGAATATATATTTTTATGCTGTATATATGTAACCCCTGGGTGGCGCTGTCCCCAGTGTTACACCCCTGCCTACTACCCTGGACACAGGCTGAGGGGTTCGGGTTCGCTAACTGATGACAGATTTGTTTAACCTTTGCACAGTGCCTCCACTCAGGGTGCTTTGTGTGGATAAGCTGGTAATGGTGTAGCCCCCTAAGATGCTACACCACCCATGATAACCATTAACCTTCCCCAGACATGTCCCAGCAGACCTTTCCCCACATTTCAGACAATCTGCATTTAAAGACTCTCTAATATGCTAACACCAAATATTTCAACAACAATAACAAGACATTTATTTAGGGGGCGAGGAGTTAAGAACAGGGATCTGGGGATTATTCGAATACTATTTACATATGTACACTGATTGACTGTTTTTGCTGATGAACCTTCCAGCTGGGTGGCTACATATTAATAGCCAGAAAGCAATCATAATTTACCATTCAACATATGACACCCAGAGCCCTGGCTATCCAGCTGCTGATGTAATCAGATCGTACACATACAATTACAATTTTTTCCACAGTGGTACCCATCCCAGAACAATATGAAACCCTGCAATCTCATATCATACTGGATAAACAAACACCACAATCCAAGGTGTTGCAGGCCTGGTGGACGTTGCAGCGGGTCGAAGTGGTTGGTTATTGATTTGAGGGAGGTGGCAACTTGGAAACAGATTCTTGCAAAGCTGCACATTACTATATATAACAAAGGCAGGGATTGCCCTGCAATTAGGTGATGAGCAGGAATTGACCCTGCTGGACACAACGAGCCAGGGACTGCCCTGCACATTACTGAATGACAGAGACTGCCTTGCACTTGCAGACTCCCGAACATTCCAGGGCAAGTTACTTGGATTTAACATCCTGAACTTTCAGCGCAATATTTGAAAGTCCAATCCAGAGTACTTGGTAGGTGATACTTTATCAAGCGACCAACATTCAATTGAAACATGGCCACATCCGGCACATTTATACACCAAAAGGCATCCATCCAATATAAGCAGAAGCAACACTTTTACCAAGCATCCTATATACAGTCACATGAGGTCACATCCAGTACATTTACATAACAACAACAGCACTCACTGGCAAAGTCCCATCCGGTATATCTAGACATGTTACACTTATGGCAAGCGCTCTCAGACTACATCCGGGTAAGACAATGGTAATATTCTCTTCAGAATAAACAGACAGTACGGTCTAGGGCCTCACAGAAACATAGAATTTGATGGCAGATAAAGACTGCTTGGCCCACCCAGTCTTCCCATTCTCCTACCTAATGGATAAGCTGCAGATCCTAGTTAACCAACAGCCTGCTTTTTCCTACCTCCACTCACTAGAATTGCCTTATGTCTGTCCCATGCATTCTTGAATTCCACCACTGTTTTTGACTCCACAACCTCCTCAGGAAGGCTGTTCCATGCATCAACAACCCTCTCCGTGAAAAAGTACTTCCTCACATTACCTCTGAGCCGTCCACCCTCTATCTTCAAATTGTGCCCCCTTGTTCTTCCACTCCTCTTTTTCTTAAAGACGCTACCTTCTTGGACTTTGTTGATTCCCTTGAGGTACTTGAAAGTTTCTATCATGTCCCCATCTCCTTCCTTTCCTCGAGGCTATACATATTAAGCTCCTTAAGTCTCTCTTCATATGTCTTCTGGTGCAGACCCGGCACCATTTTAGTTGCCCTCCTCTGGACTGCCTCCATCCTGTCTGTGTCTTTGCGGAGACCGGGTCTCCAGAACTGCATGCAGTACTCCAGATGGGGTCTCACCAGCTGTCAGTACAGAGGGATAACTTCTTCCTGTTTTCTACTGGTGATGCCTCTCCCTATGCATCCCAGCATCCCCCCAGCCCTCCTTACTGCCCTCTCACATTGCTTGCCCACCTTTAGGTCATCTGATATGACTACCCCTAGGTCCCTTCCCATTTATGTTGTTATTATCTCACCCCCATTGTATACTCTTCCCCTGGGTTTTTTTTCCCCAGGTGCATTACTCTGCACTTCTTAGCACTGAATCTAAGCTGCCATACATTTGACCATTCCTCCAACCTTGCCAAGTCCCTTCTCATCCTTTCCACCCCACCTTGTGTATCAACTCTGTAGCAGATCTTTGTGCCGTCTGCAAAGAGACATACTTTTCCTTCCAGTCCTTCAGCAATGTCACTTATAAAGACATTAAAAAGGACCAGACCCAGTACTAAACCATGTGGTACCACACTAGTAACCCCCCTTTCTTCACTGTGGACTTCGTTTACTGTTACCCTCTGCATCCTGTTGTCCAGCCAATGTTTTAGCCAGGCCACCCTGGGACCCACACCCAGGCTGGCTAATCTGCTTATTAATCTTTTGTGTGGGACTGTGACAAATGCCCTGCTAAAGTCTAGGTAGGCCAAGTCCGCAGCTCCTCCCTGGTCTACTACTTTGGTCACCCAGTCAAAGAAATCAATTAGGTTCATCTGACATGACCTTCCTGCTGTGAATCCATGCTGCCTTGGGTCCTGTGCCCCGCTGGCCTCTAGGTACTCAACAATTCTTTCTTCAGAAGTGATTCCATCATTTTCCCTACCACTGAGGTCAAACTGACAGGTCTGTAGTTTCCTGCCTGTCTTGCTCCCACTTTTGTGAAGGGGAATCACATCCACCCTCCTCCAGTCCTCAAGTACAACACCATCCTCCCATGATTTGTTAAGAAGGGTAGTCAGTGATGTTACTAGTTCTCCCCTTGGTTCTTTTAGAATTCTGGGGTGAATCCCATCAGGCCCCATTGTTTTGTCCACCTTCAGTTTTAGGAGTTCTTTCAGAACCCTTTCTTCTGTGAAAGGACTGATATCCCCCAATCCAGAGTTCCAGAGTGCTTCTACTGACTGGATTAGGTACCTCCCCCTCCTCTTCAGTTGTGAATACTGATCAGAAGTATTCGTTCAGTATCCCTGCTTTTCACTATCCACCTTTGCCCACCACCCTCCTCTTTATTCAGCCTCGGTATCCCTCCCTTTGTCTTTCTTGCTCCCTAATGTACCCATAACAGGTTTTACTCCCCTTCTTAACTGAGTTGGCTATCTTTTATTTGTTTTGGGCCTTTGCTATTCTGATTGCCTTCCCCGCTTCCTTCTGCTTTAACTGGTACACTTCTCTGTCCTGTTCCTTCTGTGTTTCCTTATACTTCCTGAATGCTATCTTTTTCTCCCTAACCTTCCCCACCACCTCTTTTAAGAACCACAGTGTTTTCTTTCATTTTGATTTATTTGCTTCACACAAAAGCTTAATGCATCTGTGATGGCAGTTTTGATGTTTCCCCACTGTTGCTCTACCCATCCTTCTTTCCTTCTTGCCTGTTTGCTACTGCTTTTCTGAAGCACTCTCCCATTTTGACAAAATCAGTCCTCCTAAAGTCCAGTACCTTCACTTTTGTATCACTTGACTCTGCAGTTGAGTTTATTGTGAACCACACTATTTGGTGGTCACTTCTTCCCAGATGGCTACCCGCTTCTAAATCTGAGATCCTCTCTCTGTCCCCATTTGACAATACCAGGTCTAAGATTGCTCCCTCCCGAGTGAGTTTCAACACCAGCTGTCTGAGGCATGTCCCCTGTAGGGCATCGAGAATGACCCTGCTCTTGGATGTGGCTGCAGCAAAGGTGCTCCAGTTAACATCTGGCATATTCACGTCCCCATCAGCAATATCTCCCCTTTCTCTGCCACCCTAAGCATGCCTTCTAATATTTCCTTGTCCATTTCCTCCCCCTGAGATGGGGTCTGTATACAACTTCTGTGTGGACTGTGGTGCCATTTCCAGTCTCCAGGGTGACCCACAGTGCCTCCTCTCCTCCCAGTTTACCCTTCAGGTCTGTTGATTTGATCCTTTCCCTTACATAGAGAGCCACTCCTCCTCTTCTTCTTCTACCCTCCCTGTCCCTCCTATAGATTATGTACCCTGGTATGCTGACATCCCAGTCATGGTTATCTGTGTACCATGTTTCTGTGACTGCCACGATATCCAGGCATCCCTCTTCCATCAACGCCACCATTTAAGGGAGCTTGTTACCTACACTATGGGCATTGGCACTCATTACCCTCCATTGTTTTATGGCTTACCCCTTTTTGACCCATCCCTGTCCTTACTGCCTTTGTTTTTTTCTCCATTTACCCCTGCTCTTCTCCATCTCGACTTCTCTATCTTGGGGTTTACCTCACGAACTACCCTGATTTTTTTTTGGGGGGGGTTAGGATTTCCCTTCTCCTTTTCAGTGCCTCCCCCCTTGGCTAGTTTAAATGCTTGCCAATGAACATTTAAATCTATCACCTAGGATCCTGGTGTCTCCTCCTGGACAGATGCAGACCATCATGTCATTATAGGCCTGCATCCCTCCAGGTGAACCCCCAGTACCCAATGAAGCCAAAACCCAGCAAGCTGCATGAGTTTTTCAACAACTAACTGAATCCCATGGTGCACAGCACCCTAGCCTCACCCATGACATAGACAGGCAGCACCTCCAAGAAGGTTACCGTGTGTGCTACTTGTCTAAGGCCCTTCCTCAACTCCACAAACTCCTCCTGCACTGCTCTGATCCCTTTCCCAGGCAGGAAATTTGTCCCTAGGTGGACAATGACATCCAGCTCCCTTCCATGTGCAGCTGCTCCTGCGATACTGAGGATCTGCTCCCTATCCCTCCAAGCCATGGCACCAGGCAGGCACCTTACCTCCCTCCCCCCTCCCTCCCTCAGTTCTACCCTCTTAACAATGGAGTCCCCCACCAGGAGTTGTTTCCTTCCCCTGTGGGTCCCATGCCACCCTCCTGTGGGTCTCCTATGGAGGTTCCCAGCATCCTCTTTGGTCTCCACTGCAGGTGCCTCCATACAGGAACCACACTCTGTCAGAATGGCATATGAGTTGTGGAGAGGTACAACTGGAGGGATGCACCTCTGTTCCACCACCCTCACTGAGCCCACTGTGGTCCAACTGCTCCTCTTTCTTGGCAACCTCTGAGGCAGCGGCGGTGGCCCTGGTGGTCCCTGGGTGGGAAAGGAGGTCCTCCGAATCCTGGCCAACTCAATCTGGAGTTGAGCAACCTCCTCCTTCAGCCCAAAGAGGTGCTTGCAGATGGGACAACACCGCATCCTCCAGAACGTCTCCCGGAAGATTGCTGCTCCACAGCCACTGCATTGCACCACTCCCATCATGTCTTATTTGTGGCTTCTTAACTGTTTTAAATATTTACACTTTCCTCTCTCTGTTTTATTTTTTTTATATAATAAATTTTTTTTTCTCCCTATTTTCCTACTGCCTCCATGCCCTTAAAGCTCCTGATCTTCCTGTTCTGGGACAGGAAGTTCCTGTATTCCTCAGTAGTCTCCTCCTTACTTGCTCAGAGTCAGACCTTCAGCAGCTGGGGGGGCTACTCTTTCCTTCTAGGATGGTGCGTCTTTTGTGCCTCTGTGATCACTCCTTCCTGCTCCCAAACAGGAAGTTCCTGTTGTCAGTCAAACCTTGTGCCTATAAAAGAAGATCTGGCTAAGGGTAGGGAGGTGGAAGGGAGGGATGGAGGGCAATATAGTCCCAGTAAAGTTCTCACAACAGCTCCTTCCTCTTGCTGTTCTCTGCCAAAAGCTATCTAGGACAGTTTTTAAGTGCGAACACCTGGCTTCCTTCTGCCTAATTCACAGTTTCTTTCTTCACCTAGCTAATTGCACAGATGACAATTCCTTCACCCAACTCAGACAAGCACAGTGACTCTTTTTTTTTGTTGTTGCTGTTTTTACCCTAAATTGAAGTTCCCAATACTCTAGAACCTGATTTACTGGATAGGTAAAAGAATCCAGTTGATGAGAAGCGGCACAGAAAGCAAACCGCTTCCACTTTACAGAGTAAGTGGCCCTGGTGGAAGACTTTCTGGCAGCCACCTTTTGAGAAACCCCAAACCTAGCAATGACTATGTCTTCAAGAGCCATGCATGAAGGTGAAGCGACTTGAGGTCCGGATGGACCAGGGTTCCTTGTTCCTGTGACAGTAGGCCCTTGCGCTTGGGCAACAACTGCTGCAGTAACGGGAACCAGATCTGATGAGACCATAGGGGAACAGTGAGTATCAGCACTGCCTCCTCCATTTGGAGCTTGATTAGCACCCTCTGGATCAGAGTGAAGGGAGGAAAGGCATAAAGGAACCTGGCCTTCAAAGACAGGACAACACATTTCAACAGGACACTCCACGCCCTGGAATGAGGAAGCAGGAAAGTGGCAGTTTTGCATTTGGTGGGTCGCAAAAAGGTCCAACTCTGGATGACCCCAACCGAACAGGTCTTCTGCTACCAAGGTCAGCCACTCCCACTCATGCATCCTGAACTGGGACCTGCTTGGCCTATCTGCCAAGATGTTTTGGACGCCTGGAACATGAACTGCCAACAGTTCTAGACAATGTTCTAGAGTCCAACACCAAACCCTCATCATCTCCTTGCATAGGGGGTAGGAATGAATTGCCTCCCCCTTGCTTGTTGATGTAGTGTATCATGCTGATATTGTCTGTTTGCACCAGTACAGGTCCCGGGGACAGATGTGTCTGGAAGGCTTGTAGACCACAGAGAACAGCCCTCATTTCTAGGACGTTTATGTGGAGGGTGCTCTCCTCTCCGGTCCATGCTCCCTGTGTCTGATGTAGCCTACAAATGTGCCCTCCAGCCCATCCCCGAGGTGTTTGTAGCAAGAATCTGATGAGGGGAAGGGATCAGGAAAGGAACTCCCTTTAACAAATGACTCAGTTCCATCCACCATAGAAGTACCTTCCGGACAGCAGAGGTTACCAGAATCTTCTGTTCTAGGTCATCTGTGCATTGCTCCTGTTGGACTCTTACTGTCTCACTGTGGAAATCTCATATGCAGTCTGGCCAGTGGTACCGTGACAATGGCTGCTGCAATCAGGCTTAATAGTCTCTGGAATATTCTGGCTGTGACATACTTGTTGTTGTATACCATCTGGGCCTGTGCAATCAGACATTTGGCCCTGGCGTGGGGCAGGAAGGCTAAGGCCTGGGCTGTGTTCAAGACTGCCCCTATGTACTGTAGATGCTCAGATGGGGTCAAAACCAACTTCAGCACATTGACCATAGTCCCAAGAGCATTGAACAGCTGCCTGTTGCATGCTACAGTATGACAAAGCTGTGCCTTGAAGTAAGCATTGAGAAGCCAATCATCCAGGTAGGGGAAGACATACAGTCCATCTCTCCGGAAGGTTGCTGCCACTACTGCTAAACATTTTGTGAAGACCCATGGTGCAGATGATAAGTCAAAGGGCAATACCCTAAACCCTGAACTGGAAGTGTCCCCCAAACAGGAACCTGAGATATTTCCTACGAGGATGAAAAATTTTAATATGCAAGTAAGCATCTCGCATATCCCAGGGGGAAAAAAATCCAGTCCCCCGCTTGCAACAGTGGGAGTAGGCCTTGCAGAGTTACCGTTCTGAACCTTCTGTACTGGATGAAAAAGTTCAGATCTCTGAGATCTAGAATGGGCCTCAGATCTCCTGTGCACTTTGAGACTAGAAAGTACAAAGCTTAGAACCCTGCGTTCCTTTGTTCCCAAGGAACAGGTTCTATTACCCTTTTCTGGATCTATGTATGGATGTCCTCTAGTAGCACAGGTATGTGCTCTGGAGGATTGAAAGAAGGCACTGGTGGATGGTGTGGAGGCGAGTCCATAAGCTGTACAGCATGGCCTTGTTCTATGATCTGCAGGACATAAGCACCTGACGTTACTTCCTCCACTGTTCCAGGTGAAGGAAAAGGTGACCCCGTACAACCACCCCAGATGAAGGTATTGGTGGTTGGGGGTTGAGGAAGGAGTCATGCAGATCCGGATCCTGTAGCTGCAGCCGCACCCACACCTCTAGGGACTTTTGAGTGGGCACCTGGGGTGGATCCTGCAGCAGGCAAAGCTGATGCTCCTCTACTCTTACCCTGCTATCTGACTGTTGAACGGTGTCTGTTGCTGGCCAGATGAAAGAGCACCCTCTGCTTATTCCTTGGTTGAATGTGGTAGAGGGAATGCACTGACTTTAGGGTCCTGCCCAAGGCCTGCAGGTTGGAGAGGATATCTTGTATGTCTGCATCGAACAATTTATATCCTTTAAAGGGAATACAGAGGATGGATTGTTGGATATCATTCGCAAAGCCCACCACCCTTAACCAGGACTGTCTCCTGAGGCACACCCCAAAAGCTACTGCCCTGGCAGAAGCATCAGAAATGTCACAGACAGAATGTAGGAGATGTTTGCCTACGTCTGCCCCGGTCTGTAGAGAGCCTTCAAGAGCTACTACTTAGGAGTATCCTCTGGTAGGGCTTGGGCCACTGCCTTGGCCTTCCTCCAGAAGGTATTTTGGTATTTAACCACATGGGCCTGATCATTTGCAATTCTCAGGCAACAAAGTGGCAGAAGCAAAAGTCTTCTTCCCAAAAACATCTAGCCTCCTAGATGCTTGAGGGAGAAGTGGGAGGGTGAGAGGCAGAGAGTGTAAGGAAGACTGTTCCAGACAGAGGAAAGACAAGAGGTCAAAAAAGAAAAGACTGTCCGGCAGAAGAGTTGAAGTGAGAAATTAAAAAGTGATGGGAAGAAAGGAGAGATAGGTAGAGAGTCAAATCAGGATTCAGAAATAAGGGATACGTAGCACAGGAGGTGAAATGAGGGAAGAGGAGGACTAGAGAGGGAAGTACATCAGACTGGAAGAGCAAGAAGAAATTAGCCAACAGCTGTAAGTTGTCAGAGGAGGGCTGCAACCAGTCCAACTGTCCTGACCTCCAGAGACTAGGTAGAGAGTACATAACCTACGTCTCGGGAGGGCATCAGGACTGATGATCAACAAAACAGAGTTATGCTTATCATCAGTCTACAGTATCTGGCAATTGAACTCCCATGGCTGATCACTGGCTGAGACACAAGCCACGAGGGATTCTGTGGTGATGGTGACAGCTGCATCAACAAGACAGGATGTGTCATTACAAACACATGTAAGTGAATTTTTTTTTTCCACTGGCAAAGTGCAAACAGGAGGCAGCCCCACATTTAGGTGTAGGGCTATCTCAGTGGACATTTCCTTTTAACATGAACACATAAAACCACCAAGATGCTTCAACGCCAACACTTGGTGTCGGCAAACATCAAGGGCGATATCACTTCCCTTTTGTGGGGAAAGCCTGAGTACCATGACTGTACAGAAGAGGGTCAAACTGGATTTCCTGTGAGTAAGACAGGACTCAGAAATTTACAGTAAAGGAAAACAATAATGTGCAACCCCCCCAGTGACAATCAAAGAATGATTTCAGGAGTTTCTGGCTCCATCCAGCCAAAAGCTTATGTGGTTTAGACCAACACTTCATCTAGACAACTCCAGAGTCCTTGAGCCAGGGAAATGTTGACTCCATATTTTGTGTCAACTGCTACAGAATACTGTTTATGTATCACAATCCTTTGTTGTGCTCTGGTTCCACCCAATGGTGGTTATTCAGATGCTTCACACAAGAAAGGATGTGTGCAAAATGCAAAAAAACAATTTAAGAGAATTTTCCATTTCCCATGAATAAAATGAAAGCTGTAATCAGCAAACTCAGTTACATTAAATCCCTTAAAATTTTAAATACCAGCACCCTCCATAGTTTTAATTTATTATTGTGAACATTTTAGTTGAAAAGGGAGACTTTTCCCTTAGTCTTCAGTTGTTCCTCTTGCTCAGTCCTGCCATGAAGTCATAATTGTCTGTTTAGGACATCACAACCTGTTGCCACGGAAATGATTCGGATGTCACAAACAGAGGACTGTGACATCAGGGCAGGAAAACCAGCAGGGAGGGGAGAGGAGAGCTTCTAAGGGACCATTTTCATTCAATGTTCATCAATGTATATAGCTATGAAGATTCAAATATCCTGAATTCCAGATTTTTTGGGGACTTTATGAGATTTAAGTCTTGCTGATGCTAAATGCAGGAAACTGGAACATCACTCTGAAATGCTGTACAGCAGCAATTACAAGCATCTAGGAATGCATTTTCCCTGCTTTGCCTCTCTCCCTGAGCTTAACAAACTAAGATTTCTTCTTAACCTGGCTTCAAGTTACTTCATTACATTAGTTTTGCCCTTTCCAGTGTTGCTGCCCTTACATTGGCCCCCAAGACAGTCCCCATCCAACAACTGCTGCCCCCTCCTTGCCATTCAGCTTACTATCCTCCCCCACAAAGTTTGCCCCAGCAGTAGTCCTCTCTTAGACTGCTCCAGAATCCAGCACACAGAATGGGGCTTTGAAGAACCACAGAGACCATGGAACATGGACAAAAAAGGCATCATGCTTCAACACCAGCACTGATTTGCCCCCCTAGATCCTCCCATCTCTTACTTGTGCTGGCCTGCTCCTGTGACACCACACATTCTGGAGGAGCGGAAGAACACCAAGATGTCATTCATGACATACAAGGCCAAAGGAGGAACTTGACAGCACTCTTGATAGGGGGGTCGATCCCAGTCCTTTCACAGAAGAAAGGGTTCTGCAAGAACCCCTAAAACTGAAGGTGGACAAAGCAATGGGTCCTGATGGAATTCACCCCAGAATTCTAAAAGAATTAAGGGAGGAACTAGTGAAACCACTGGCTACTCTTTTTAATAAATCATGGGAGGATGGTGTGGTACCCGAGGACTGGAGGAAGGAGGATGTGATTCCCTTCACAAAGTGGGACCAAGACAGAGGCAGGAAACTACAGACCTGTCAGTCTGACCTCTGTGGTAGGGAAAGTGATGGAGTCACTTCTGAAGGAAAGAATAGTTGAGTACCTAGAGGCCAGTGGAGCACAGGACCCAAGGCAGCATGGGTTCACAGCAGGAAGGTCATGTCAGGCCAGATCTAATAGATTTCTTTGACTGGGTGACCAAGTAGTAGACCAGAGAGGGGCTGTGGACATGGCCTACCTAGACTTTAGCAAGGCGTTTGACACAGTCCCACACAAAAGATTAATAGTCAAATTAACCAGCCTGGGAGTGGGACCCAGGGTGGTAGCTAGGTAAAACATTGGCTGGACAACAGGACACAGAAGGTAATTGTAATGGAGTCCACTCTGAAGAAAGGGGGTTACTAGTGGGGTACCGCAGGGTTCAGTATTGGGTCCAGTCCTTTTTAATGTCTTCATCAGTGACATTGCAGTGGGACTGGAAGGAAAAGTATGCCTTTTTGCAGATGACACAAAGATCTGCAACAGGGTTGATACACAAGGAGGTGTGGAAAGGATGAAAAGGGACTTGGCGAGGTTGGAGGAATGGTCAGAAGTATGGCAGCTAGGATTCAATGCAAAGAAGTGCAAAATAATGCACCTGGGAAACAAGAACCCAGGGGAAGAATACACAATGGGTGGGGAGGTAGTAACAACAACAAAAAAGGAAAGGGACCTGGGGGTAATCATATCAGATGACCTTAAGGTTAGTAAGCAATGTTAGAAGGCAGTAGGGAGGGCTGGGGGTATACTGGGATGTATAGGGAGAGGCATCATCAGCAGAAAACAGGAAGTTGTTATCCCTCTGTACAGACAGTTGGTGAGACCCCATCTGGAGTACTGTGTCCAGGTCTGGAGACCCCATCTCCTGAAGGACATAGACAGGATAGAGGCAGTCCAGAGGAGGCAACTAAAATGGTGCAGGGTCTGCAAGAGAAGCCGTATGAGGAGAGACTAAAGGAGCTTAATATGTATACCCTTGAGGAAAGAAGGAGAGGGGGACATGATAGAAACTTTAAGTACCTCCAGTGGAATCAACAAAGTCCAAGAGGTAGCATCTTTCAGAAAAAGAGACTTGCAAGAACAAGGGACACAATTTAAAGATAGGAGGCGGTTCAGGGCAATGTGAGGAAGTATTATTTCACAAGAGGGGTAGTGGATGCATGGAACAGCCTTCCTGAGGAGGTTGTGGGGTCTAAAACTGTGGGAGAATTCAAGAATGCATGGGACAGACATAAGGCAATTCTTGTGGGGGGGTAGGAAGAAATAGGCTGTTGGTTAACTAGCATCTGCGGCCTATCCTGTAGGTAGGGAAATGGGCAGACTAGATGGGCCTAGCGGTCCTTATCTGCCGTCAAAGTCTATGTTTCTATGTTGTGTGACAGGACATCACCCCCACCTCACCCCACCCCAAGCCGAAGTGTCGGAGTGTGCTACCTTCAAAAGATATTGCTGTAAAATGGGTAAGGAAATCCCTGCATCCTGATGTGGCCAAGATCCGTGCATGGCAATGGTATTACCACTGAAAGGGCAATTCTTTTTTTTTTTTATGTTCCTCACAAACCCCTTTGTAAGCACAAGACAATCTAGGCCAGGGTGTTTTTGTGCGGGGAGAACTGCACTTCCAGGGGCTGATGGCACTCAGCCTGTGGTCTCGTGTCTTACTTGGGCATTCGGCTGCCATGGTACAACCAACGGCCAGGAGTGTCTTATTGTTTACTCTGCTCATCCGGCCAATTCCAGGAGGTTGGCTCAGTATGTGAACCCAGGTTTCCTGCACTGTAGCGAAAAGCAAGACTCCCGGCACTAACAGGTTGGCTTTCCAAGTTATCTAAATCTAGTTCTTTAGCCAACCTACATAACTAATATATATGTTGGTCATTTCAGTTCAATTTCCTACACTATATGGGCCCCACTGTGAAAGCAGTCTTTATATACGCTAGTCACAGCTCTGACAAAGCCACAGCTGCCCGAAACCCCAATGCACAGACTGCTACACACAGGGAAGGAATGCACCAACGGGAATGTGGTCATGGTGGTGCTGCGCAGGGGGACTCGGAAGAACTACCAAAAAAAGTCAGAACCGTGCAGTAGTTGTTGCTTAGCCCAAAGTGCCACTATAACTGCGAAAGGGCGCTTTACTTCTGAAAGGGGTCACTACTCACCCAAAGCTGTACTTACTTTTCAGTTTTGAATAATATTGCACACCCATCCACATGCTTCTTCTCCTGGTCGGACATAATTTTGGCACGAGACTTTGGACAAAAAAAGCCATCATATCCGAGCTCCTTTAGCGTTGGCAAAAAGAGGGTGAAGTATTGCTCTGTTTCAATTTCCTAGAACAAAAAAAAAAAAAAAAAAACACAACAACAAAGGGATCAGTTGAGAATGAAACATTCTGGTAAAACAAGATGCAAGAAATGGTTTCAACTCATTAGCAGATGCCCCAGGGTCAAAACTGTACACTGGGGGCAGTGAGATTATAATCTCCTGAGCTTGCAAGCAGCTCATTTTAAGGACTACAGAATAAGGCTGACAGCAAGAGATAGCTGAAATATTCTATCAAGGCATAAAATGCTTCAAGTTGACCCCACTCACAAACACTGGTGAGATGGACCCCAGAAGAACAAGGCTTGTGTGCTCTGAGGAGACAGCAGGTAAAGAAATACAGGTTATTCACCTGTAACAGGAGCTCTAGGAGTGGTATATGTTGTTCATCCACACTGTCTGGCAGGTTCCTTGCCGCTTTAATTCTTGCCAGAAGATCTTCAAGCAGGCTCCTCTCACCCACCTTGGTGGTAAAACCCTCGGCTCCGCCCCATGACGCCACATCTAGCCTGCTGGAAGCCAGGTTACGCGTCGAAGCCGAGGAGGTTGGGTGGGTCATGTGCATGAACAACATATACCACTCCTAGAACTCCTGTTACAGGTGAGTAACCTGTATTTCTAGGGATGTGGATATGTTGTTCAATCCACACTGTCTGGCAGACTCCTAGCAGTTCTCCAGGAGGAGGGAAGCAAGGCGCACACCACCTACTTGGGAAATAAGAACTGGAGAATTGAGGTCCCAAAACCAGCATCCCGGCATGACTCAAGGTGAATGTGGTAATGGGAAATAAAGGTGTGTGCTGACTTCCAGGAAGCAGCCCTGCAGATTTCCTGGATAGGGACGTCCCTAGAACTAGCCACTGAAGCAGCTCCATGCCTGCCAACCAATAGCAGACATTATGCAGGAGGTGACCCACCTGGTTATCGTCCGCTTGGCTGCAGGTCTGCCAGGTGCGGCTTTAGCGTAGGTGACAACCAGCTGGCGAACCTCTCCCTGAACTTCAGCCATCCACTCCTTATAAGTGAGCACTCTTCTAGGGTCCAAAGTATGGAGCCTATATTCGGCCTCCGAGGTGTGATTGGGGTAGAACACCAACAGAGTCAATACCTGGTTAAGGTGAAACTCCAACACCACCTTCGGATGGAATTTTGGGTGGGGGCGAAGGACAACCTTGTCCCTGTGGAAGACCAGATAAGAAGTCTCGATGGAAAGCGCCTGGAGCTCTCCCATCCTTCTGGCTGACGTTATAGCCACCAAGAAGGTGGTCTTCCATGACAGGTGGGATATCGCACCTGTGCATCGGTTCGAATGGCTTGCCCAATACCAGCAATAGATCCCACGGAGGTAGAGGTTCTCGCACCGGAGGGGATAGGTGGTCTAAGCCTTTGAAAAAGTGCCTGACCACCTTCTCCTGTGCCACCGACTGCTTGCCGGCCCGCGCCTGGTAAACAGAGATGGCTGCCAGGTGCATCTTAAGTGTCGTCAACCGAAGCCCTAGCTGAGAAAGGGTCTACAGGTAGTCCAAAATGCTAGCCAATAGACAGGAAGAGGGGTCCACCCCTTGTCCTGACACCAAATGTAGAATCTCTTCCATTTGAAGGCGTAGCATTTTCTGGTCGACTCCTTACAGGACGCCTCAACGACATGGGGGACTTTGTCGGAAAGACCCAAGGCCTGGAACTCTAGCCACTCAGGAACCAGGTCATCAGGTGCAGGGACTGATGGTCCGGATGGAGAACCTTCCCCTTGTCGACTGAGATCAAGTCCAGGCGGGCTCGAAGCCACCTCGGGAGCCTGGAGCTGAGGTTGAGGAGATCTGGGTACCAGAACTGGCGAGGCCAGTCTGGGGCTACCAGAATCACCTGCGCCATGTCCCTCTTTGCCTTGAGAAGCATCTTGTGGATCAAGGGAAATGGAGGGAATGTGTAGAACAAGCCCGGGGTCCACAGCCTCGAGAAGGCATCCCCTGCACTGGGCCCTGCTGAGGCGGGGGCGGGCATGAAAACAGCCTCAGCCGCATTCTCCTGGGTGAACAGGTACACCTGAGGGGTGCCCCAAAGGGAGAACAGGTCTTGCACTACCTCCGGCAGGAGAGACCACTCGTGAGATGCAGCGCCTATCCAGCTGAGGGCATCAGCCAGACTGTTGGAGGCTCCTGCCACATGGATGGCTAGGAGATCCGCCTCCAGGCTGATCACGAGAGACCAAATGCGAAGAGCTTCCTTGCACAGAGGCAAGGAGTGCGTCCCGCCCCGATGGTTGAGATAGTACAAACCGAGGGAAGGCAGTGAGGGCTAATCGAACCGCTCAAAGTTCCAGCAGGCTGACATGGCATCGAGACTCCTGAAGGGACCAGAGTTCCCCCAGATGGGCACCCCAACCCATAAGAGAGGGGTTGGTCGTAAGAGTGACTGTCAGCTCAGGGCAGACAAATGGGATAACCTTCTGTAGATGAGCTGGGACGAGCCACCACTGCAGGCCATCTTACATCTTCTGGGTCACGGTCACTGACTGGTCCAAAGCACCAGAGCGTTGTGACCATTGGTTAACCAGCCCCCACTGTAGGGGGCGCATATGCCAGTGGGCCCAACAGACCACGCTGGTGCAGGCTGCCATGAGACCCAGAAGGCGCAGGAAGTCATTGCCCAACCAGAAATGACTGGGCAAAGGAGGAAAGGACCTCGACCCTGTCCGCTGGGAGCCGGGCTCTGGCTCAAAGAGAGTCGAGCTCTGCCCCAATAAACTGAATCACCAGCGACGGCACGAGTTCCGATTTGGCCTTGTTGAACAGGAGGCCAATTTGAGAGCAAACCTGGAGGGCCAGATCCCTGGACTGCGCCACCTCCACCCTGGCGGGGGCTGCAATCAGTCAGTCATCTAGGTAAGGGTACACCCGGACTCCACGGCACCGCAGAAATGCTGTCAAAACTGCCATGCATTTGGTGAAGACCCTGGGAGCTGGAGATAGGCCGAAGGGCACGGCCTGGAACTCGTAAAGTGATCCCTCTGCTCTGAAGCAGAGGACTCGCTGATGAGACGAACGGACTGGGACGAGAAAAAACATGTCCTGCAGATCCAGAGAGCAAAACCACATGCCTAGTTCCAAGGATGGAATTATCTGAGCCAGAGTGATCATCCTGAAGGTGCGCAGCATTAAGAACTTGTTCAGGTCATGCAGATCGAGAATGTGGCGCCAGTCCCCTGTCCGCTTTGGGACCAGGAAGTACCTGGACACAAACCTCGGGTTTAGAGGAGGATCCGCCACCTCGCTGATTACCTCCTTCTGGAGGAGCAAAGCAATGTTGGCTCGACGAACTGACAAGAGAGGCTGCGGAACCCATAGCCCCCCGTGGGGCTACTGCTCGATAGGGAAGGGGCTGCTCGAATTCCAGAGGCAGACCCCTGCCGACCACTTCCACCACCCAACGGTCCGTGGTGACAGCAGACCAGGCGGAAAGGAAGTAGCGGAGCTGTCCCCCCCACGGAGGGAACCTGGGGAAGAGTGACGAGGTTGGGGGCAACACCCCTCAACCCGTCACTGGGCAGGCTTGGAGAAAGGGCCGGCCGAGAGGCCGCCTGGACCATTTCCTCCAGGCTTCCTACTTGAGGAAGCGGCAGACTTGGCCTCAGGGCACCAAGTGTGAGCCTGCTGGCCCTGTTACTGGTGCTGCTGGGCAGGATGTGCCGCAGGGGTGAAAGGGCTTACGCTGCTCCTGGCGGCCTTTGTCCTTCTGGGCAGACGTGACCGAGTCCAAGGTGGCATTGGACTTCTTGATTCTCTGGAGATGGCCTTCCACCCCCCGCCCGAACAAGTTGTGCTCAGGAAGGGAACGTCTGCCAGCTTGTGCTGGGTATCCGCAGTGAAGGTGGCGAGCAGCAGCCAAGCTCTGCAGCGCATGGCTATTGTGGCTGCTACTGAACGGGCACAAGAGTCTCCAATATGCAAAGCAGTTTGGAGCTGTTGTTTGGCCACTGCCCTTCCCTGATCCTGCACCTGCTTGACAGTCGTCTGAAGGTCAGCCGGGAGATGAGGAATCACCTCATCCAGGGAACCCATAAGGGCATGTGAAAAATGTGCCATCAGCACGGCCAAGCTAGCCTGTCAAAGACCCAGGGAGGAAGCAGCATAAATTTTCCGCCCCGAGTAGTCCAACTTTTTGGACTCCTTGTCGGGCAGTTTGTCCATGTCTCGAGCATTTCCGGAACACTGGAAAACGCTATCAGTTACCAGCCCCTCCACAGAGGGGTGCTCCGAAAAAATGGAGAGGCAACCAGTGGGAACTGCGTACTTGCGAGCCATCCTGGCCAAAGGCACAGGACAAGATGCAGGCCGCTGCCACAACTCCAGGGCCGGGCCAACAATGGCTTTGGCCACAGGGAAGGCCTCCATGGGGGAATCCCCTTGGTCCAGTATCTCCGTGAGGGGATATCTGGCCTGTTTCTGTATGGGTTCGAGCTTCATCCCAGTGGACTCTGAGATGAGCCGAAGGATTCCCAAGAACGAGGATGAGCTCTCGTCCACTGACTGACCCCCTGCAGACTCCAGGTCAAGGGGCCTGGAGTACAAGGACTCGTCGTAGGACTCCGAGGAGTCTGCAAACAGCTGCCAAGTGTCTAAGCCACCCTCCACATGCCGAGGCCGATTGGGAGTGAGGGTGACCGACACCTTGGGGGGCAAGCCCTGACCTGACTGAGAATCCTTGGTCGTGGCCCCAGTCTTAGGTTGAGGAGGCGGTGGTTCCACCACAATGGGTGGAGCAGCCGGTTTCGGCCGAGCAACCGGTGCCAGGGCCGGCTCCTCGACTACAACAAGAGGTTGCTTCCGTCGTTTAGGTGACAACCACTTACTGGCCAGAGAAAGCGACAGAGTTGGCTTACTATCGGCTAACAAGAGTTGTTGCCACATCATGTCCTCATAGCGCCAACGCAACCTGCGCCGGAGCCTATCCTCCGAAGTGGATGATAAGGACAAGCGGCGATGCCACTTCCGTGATGCCGGTACCAAGACCGCCTATGTCGGCGGAACCGACCCAACCCGGAGGAGACCGAGACCGGGGTCGCTGATGGTGGGTCAAGGGCGGGAAACCCGCCATCCCTCGGTTCAGGGTCCTTGACCGGGGAGCTCGCACAGGAGGCACAGGCAAGTCCCCGTAACCAGTGTGGGAACCGGTGAAGAAGGGTTGTCAACTTCTCCAGTTGACAACCCGTCCAAAGGGTCAAGAAAAATCTCGACCGCATCAACGGGTGTCTTGGCCGGCTGACCTGACGGGGACATCGTGAAGCCAGAGGCTTTAGCTGCAACCTCGACCGAAGTTGAGAGTCAACGGTTCGGTGAAGGGGATCTCTCCCACTCCCACGAACGTCAACAGTGGGACTTAACTTTTGGTTCCTTTTTCTTCTACCTACTCACGTGTCCCGAGGGTCCTTCTCCCTTGGTGGAAAGGGACTGACAAAGCTCCTTGAAAGAAGCAGTGTAGGAGGAGCCCAAGAAGAGTGGGATAAATGCAGAGGCTGAGGAGGAAGAAGACGTGGCCTGGGCCGCCTCCTCCTCGAGGTCGAGCAACCGCTCCAGCTGCTCCACGGAGCCCGTAGCTGCGGATACTGCCCAGCGTGCCTCCTTCAACTTCACCGGCGGGTACCATTTCTCGGGTCGCCCTAGCTGGAGTCGGGCAGTGCAGAATTCCAGAACCGAAGCCGTGAAGGATTTGCAGAGATCGCAGGCCTGCGGATCGTCTGCAAGACCCAGGCAGTAGACGCACATGGAGTGCGGGTCGGTCTGGGACATTTTCTGCCCGCAAGGGCACTGACGGAAGCCGGGAGTGGATTTATCCATCGCAGCCGCAAGGGAAGATAAAGAAGTAAGTCTAGTGAACTTTAAAATAATTTTTGGAAATTCCAAAGGATTAGGATCCAGGTCTAAAATGCAGCGTGCCAAGGAGGGAACCTGAGCTTCCAAGCAGTAAGGAAGATCTGGCGTCATGGGGCGGAGTCGAGAGTTTTACCACCCCGGTGGGTGGGAGAAGCCAGCTTGAAGACCTTCCAGCAGGAATTAAAGTGGCAAGAAACCTGTCTGGATTGAACAACATATCCACATCCCTAGAAAGAGTCTGTGTTAGAGGCTTTGCAAAGAAAAGTGACCTTCTATGCATCTTATGCCTCTGGCAGTAGCAATATACTTAGCAGCTGGCTTTTAACAGGTCCTGTATGGATTCTTCAAGTTGGTGCAGGGTTATTCTGTCTCCCATTTCAACTGCAATGGCACCATAAGCCAATTAAACATGCTGTGTAAACACATACACGACTCTGCTCTGGTCTCTA
The DNA here is from genome assembly GCA_016271365.2 of Neoceratodus forsteri. NCBI lineage: Eukaryota > Metazoa > Chordata > Ceratodontiformes > Ceratodontidae > Neoceratodus > Neoceratodus forsteri. The sequence goes on from CM057453.1 coordinate 726,075,059, forward strand.
GTCAGTGGTGGTGGTACTCAAAGTCAATGCTGGGGGGGGCAGTGTACAGGAGGTGCAAAACGCTAAGTGCTGGTAGGGAGATCTAACACTTACATGGCAGAAGGAGGAGCTAGTTTTAACTTCATACATCTCTTTGGCAATGGGCGAGGGGGGAGGAGATAACAGTCATGTAAAACCAAACTGGATATGAAGTAGCTGGGACCAGGGTTGACTTGTCATTGATTTTTGAAAAGGGAAGAATGTTCTTCAGCTTTCAATGCATAAGGTGGACAGTCTGTCACTTATAGGTCCTTGTGCAAGGCTATGCTGAACTCTTACAGACTGCAAATGAAAGGCAAACTGCACTACAGTCATTACAACATTATATGTGAACATGTAATGCTAGAAATTGGTTTTCCCAAAATGTGCAAAGTTACCCCTCCCATTTTATTTTAACAATAATTTTTGTTTTCATGCATATTGAGTATTATTTTTGAAACTGAAGTAATTTCATTTTAATAAAAAAAAAACACATAACCATATTGAGTATTATGAGAATCAGGGTTACTCACCTGTAACCGTAGTTCTAGGAGTGGCATATGATGCTACACACACTCTGGCAGTCTTCCTTCCCTTTAAAATCTGCTGGATCATTTTCAAGCTAAGTTCCTCCCACCACCTGGGTGGTATACTCCTCAGCTCCGCCCCGTGACATCAGATCTTGCACTCTGGAAGTAGGAATCTATGTGCCACTTTCCAGGGGAGATTGGGTGGGTTGTGTGGATGAGCACCATATACCACTCCTACAACTACAGTTACAGGTTAGTAATCTCCATTTCTAGGGACATGGATATGGTGTACTATTCCCCACTCAGGCAGAATCCTAGCAGTTCTCCGTGAGCAGGGGGAAAGGCACACACCCCTACTTGGCAAACAGGGACTGAAGAACTGAGGTCCCAAAACCAGCATCCTTGCGTGACCCAAGGTCGAGGTTGTAGTGGGAAATAGAGGTGTGTACTGTCTTCCAGGTAGCAGCCCTGCAGATATCCTGGATAGGGACATCCCTGGAAGCAGTCACCGAGGCAGCGGTATGTCTGGTGGAATGAGCCCTAACCCTAAAAGAGGCTCCCTACCAACAAACCTATAGCAAACAGATGACGAACCTCTCCCCAAAATCCAGCCACGTACGTATCGTAAGCGAGTGTTCACTGCAGGTCCAACATGTGGAGCCTGTGCTCAGCTTCCAAGGCTGGAGTGGTGAAGTACACCTGGAGGCTAATCAACTGATTGAGGTGCAACTCCAACACAACTTTTGGGAAGAACTTAGGGTGGGGGCGGAGAAATGAAAATTACGTACCTACCGTAATTCTTGATCTTCTTGGACGAAGTCTCCACCACTCATTCACAGTAATGGGACTACGACGGAGGTGCTAGGACCCAGCGGAAGCCAAAAATCTTCAGGAGGGCTGGCGTCTAGGTAGGGCCGTCAGGAAGCAGCACCATGAGCCTGGCTCATGCCGTATAGGCTACCTCAGTGTCGAACCCTCCAACCATCTCAGTACCTTTTTTACCGAGGAGGTGCAGCGTAAACTAACTTAATAAAACTAACCTATGTCAGACATAAGACAGTCCGAATGACCCACATAAAATGGGTCAACACAACAGAGCCTTCACAGCCCAGTCATTGAGGGAGTGAAGACCAAAAACAGATAAGTGAGCTCAGGGGAAGGGGATGGGAATGGAGTGTGGGCATGTGAATGAGAGGTGGAGACTTTGTCCAAGAAGATCAAGAAGTAAGGTACGTATGTAATTTTCGTATCTTCTGGGGCAAAGTCTCCACCACTCATTCACACTAATGGGAGATTACCATGCTGAAATAATCTCTCCCAGAAGCGTGGCAGGAGAGAGGAACTCACTTAGGACAGGAGTCCATTGAGGACTGTCCTGTCAAAGGATTGATGCTGTCTGGCATGGACATCCAAAGTGTAGTGCTTCACAAAAGTGTGCACTGAGCTCCAAGTAGCTGCACTGCAGATGTCTGCAATGGGCACATTTTGAATTTCTGCCAGAGATGCCGCGACTGACCTGGTAGAATGGGTGTATACTCTGCCTTCCAGCTTAACCTATGCCATGGAGCAGCAATGGCGAAGACATGCCACTAGACATGCTGAAATACATCTGATAGCAACAGGATGACCCAGTAGGGCCATGCTAAAAGAAACAAACAGTTGTTTTGATTTGTGGATCTCTTTATTTCTGTCTATGTAGAACTGCAAAACCCTTTTAACATCCAGAGAATGGAGCGTAAACTCTCCCTCATTCTGGAAGTTCACAAAGTAGGTTGGAAGTACCAAGGGCTAGTTCAGATGGAATTCCAAGACTACTTTGGGAGAAACTTAGGGTGAGTTCGAAGAACCCCCTTGTCTTTGTGAAATACAGTGACCAGTGCAAGTATTTCAGATACTCTACGATCGGAGGTAATGGCTACGAAGAAGGCAGTCCTTCAGGTCAGGAACTTCAGCTCACAAGTTGCTAGGGGTTCGAAAAGTTTATGGGTGAGCATGTCTAGCACAAGGGTAATGTCCCAGGGTGCTACCGGTCTTCTGACTGGTGGCCCAGTGTGAAGTACACCTTTAAGGAACCTCTTGACCAGAGGCAACTGAGCCAGAGACATGGAGTGCACAGGCTTGTGGTACACTGAGATCATGCAGAGGTGAACCTTCATGGTTGAGTATTGCAGTCCTGTATTTGACAGGTCCAGAAGATACCACAGGACTTTGTTAGGTGGGGAGGAGAAGGGGTCCAGGAAGGACTTTGCACACCAGATAAAAAAACACTTCTACTTTGCTGTATAAGTTTTCCTAGTAGCTGGTTTGCATGCCACTAGGAGAATGTCTGAGACCCTATGAGAAATGTCAAACCTGCTCACCTCTAACTTCTCAGGAGCCATGCGTGGAGGTGAAGGGATCTCAGGTTGGGATGGACCACTGGGCCCTGGGTTAGCAGGTCCATTTGAGGTGGAAACTGTCTCGGTGAAGTTTCCGACGATCTGTTGATTAATGGAAACCAAATCTGATGCGGCCAGAAAGGGGTGATTGTTGTTTAAACACTCTTGGTGTGTAGGGTAAACAATAAAGATAATAGTAATAATATAGATTCTTGTGTCTCGGAGACTGCCAAGAAACATTCGTAAACAAGCAAGGAGTACTAATAAAGTTTATTATACTACTTACGCCAAGCATGTGACAGAGAAAGTCACAAGGGAGATGGGTTTCTCACCATTCCTGAAGAATGTACATAATCTCCAGAATTGTAGATCTTAGGTTCTCTAAGACCTTGTTCTATCTCTCCCCAAGCTCCAGCTCTCTGCCCTTCTAGAGAAGTTACAGTAGTGTCTCGAGAGCGCTACAATGGGTTGCAGACAGCTAAATACTACAGATAACAGCATAGCAACAGAGATTACAGCATAGTTACAGATATGAGAAACAATATATTTTGGTCCTAAGTGATACTCCGTTGGATAATGACTTAGGAGACAGAATTACTAACGAGTATCATATGAGACAGAATATGCTTCCATTAGCATTATAGCTTAGACAAAAGAAATGCTGACAGTTCAAACTACATTTCTTGCTTACACCTGTTATAAAACATAAAAGACATAACAGAAGCCTTCTGTCTCTGTCAGCTTGCTTAGCGACAAAGAACTGCTGACAGGCCTATTACATGGCATATCTGAGTGTAAAATACACTACATAAAATTATATGAGAATATGAGTATACAATAATCACTGATGATCTCTCTGAGTCATATTATCAGTGATTAGATAGATTATATATGGAATATATGTACAGTAAAAGACAAACTAATCTAGATAAATGTATTATAGTGAGGTATAATATATCATGCATGACAATATTAACATATCTTAGCAGCAAAGCACATTCCTAGCACCCATGCTTATATGATTGGTGCTCATAACTATAGGTCAGTGCAAAATAGCAGTATCACAGTACAATAGACAAGTAATACAGTGTGAGGTGTATGTGGGACAACAGGGGGCATAACCCAAGCGTAACAGTGATGAGGGTCATTCTGGCCCCTTGTGCCTCCAGTTTGAGCAGTACCCTCTGAACTAAGGGAAGAGGAGGAAATGCGTACAGAATGCGTCATGTCTACCGCAGTCTGAATGCATCCCGACAGAAAATGCCAGGTTCTGGATTTCTGGGGCAGAATAGAGGCAGTTTTGTATTGAGTGGGGATGCAAAAAGGTCCAGGTCTGGTGTTCCCCACTATTTCAAGAGCGACTGCATGGCATTTGTGTTGAGAGACCACTCGTGAGGCTCCGTTTCTGTTATGCTGAGATGATCCACTAGATCGTTATGCACTCCTGGAAGGTAAACCACTTGGATCAGGGCTTTGTGCTCCAGGCATCACTCCCACTCTCTCATTGCTTCCCTGCATAAGGGGTAAGAGTGTGCTCCACCCTGTTTGTTGATGTAGTACCTCACTGCTTTGTTGTCCCTTTGAAGGAGAATGATCTTGTGACAGAGAATGTCACTGAGAGCTCGGACTGCATACAGGACAGTTCTCATTTCTAGGATATTTATGTGAAGATGAGACTCATCCGGATTCCATCGACCTTGGATGTGGAGATCTCGACAGTGAGCTCCCCATCCGAATAGGGATGCATCTGTGGTGATGGAGATCTGAGACTCCTGTGCAGCAAAGGGGAACCCCTTTTAGAAGGTTGTCCTCTTGAGTCCACCAGGTGAGTGACTGTTTTAAAGGTTCCATCACCTTGATGTGAAAGAACTGGGGATGTGTGGTTGGGGACCACTGAGTGCTAAGCATCCACTGAGTAGTCCTCATGAGAAGATGAGCCAGTGGCACAGTGAACACTGAGGATATCATGAGACCCAGCATCCGTTGCATTGAGAGGGCATTAACTGAGTCGTTCTCTCAGATGAAGTGGGACATCTGAAGGATGTCGTTCTTCCTGTCCTCTGGAAGAAAGGCTTTTTGCTTGAAGGTATCCAGAAGGGCTCCTATGAAAACAAGCCGTTGGGAGGGTTGTAGCTGTGATCTTCCTAAATTCAACAGGATTCCCATGGACGTGAAGAACTTGGAAATCGTAGCCACTGCTTCCTGAGTCTCTTGTCTGGAGGGGCTTGCTAGTAGCCAGTCATCCAGATATGGGAATACTTGAATTCTGAGTTTTCTGAGATGCACTGTGAGAACTGCAAAGCACTTTGTAAAGACTCGAGGCGCAGAGGATAGCCCAAAGGGCAGGACCCTGAACTGGTAGTACTGACCCAATGCCATAATCGGAGATACTTGTGGTGCTTTGGATGTACAAGAACATGCTGGTAAGCGCCCTGCATGTCCAAGGAGGCCAGCCAATCAATGCGATGAATCAGGGGTAACAGAGTGGCGAGTGATATCATCTTGAATTTCCCCTTGTAAAGGAATTTGTTTAACTTCCTTAGATCGAGAATAGGGAGCATGCTGCCTGTTTTCTTTGGAACTAGGAAGTAATGGGAGTAGAAACTTGTGTTTCGTTGATCCAGCGGAACTACTTCTACTGCCCTGTTATTCAGAAGGCCTTGAATCTTGGAAGCAAGAAGGTCTCACTGACAGAAAGACAGCTTGGGCTGTCATTTGGGTGGATGATCCGGGAGGGGTTTACAAAAGATTTAGAGAGAAACCCTTGCAGATTATTCTGAGCTCCCATTTGTCTGATGTGACTGACTTCCACTGGTTATAAAACTGAGTTAGACACCCTCCTACTGCCGAGGAAGAGTCCCCCTCAGACGGCTGAGGTGGGAAATAGGCCAGAATCTCAGAGGGTGGCACTAGGCACTTTTGGGCCCTGTGCCTTCTGCTGCATTTTCTTTTGTGGCTGGGGGCTTGACTTTTGTTGAAGCCCCCTCTGCCTTTGCCACAAAAGGACTGACGGTTATGAAATTGCCACAGATTCCTGCCCCACTGAGGGGGCAGCAGAGGGCGGTCTGGCTGTTTTGATAGCCGTTCTAGTTTTCTGTGTGGTCTCTAGTGCCTGCTTGACTTGAGGGCCAAACAGATAATTTCTGTTGAATGGTAAACTCATAACTCGCTGTTGGGCATAATTTGTGAATCCCGATGTCCGTAACCACGAGTGGCGCTGGATGCAAATACCAGCTGCTGCTGCCCTTGAAGCAGTGTCAAAGGCATCCATAGCAGCTTTTAGTTGGTGACAGTTGGACTCAGTGCCTCTTGTGATGATCTAGAGAAGCTCTGAGCCATTGTCCGACTTCGAAAGAGCTTCCACAGTGGTTTTGAGTGAATGCCAGAGGGTATACTCATACTGAGAGAAATAACCCTCATAGCTAGCTATGCGCATACCCAGGGTAGAGGCAGGGGAAAACATGCTTCCCCCAAGGTGCCAATCTTACGACAATTCTTGTTCACTGGACGTGCTGTAGATTCCTGGGGAAGGACGGCTTACTCATTCTCTGCTAAGATGACTATGGCATCAGCAAAGGCTTGAGAGGCCAAGATAGGAAGTATGCCCCAGCCCCCAAGGATCAACCTATCTATGGATTTAGCCATGGAAGAAATAAGCGCCGGATTATCCCACACCATTTGTGAAGGTGTCTCAAAAGAGGGCAGTACCAGAAGAATCAATTCCACAGGAATATCCAGAACGTGCAGATACTGCAGACGCAGCAATTTCCCTGGATCAATCTCTGAAATCTGGAGAGAGACAGAGTGGAATTAATGTTCTTTAACAGAGACTTAAAGGAAAAGTCCTTGATCAGAGGCTCTGCTGAAGGAGACGGTTTATTTGCCACTCCAAGAGAAGAATCATCGTCAAAGCCGTCTCCTAATCGAAGATCAGGGTCAGGCTCAATATCGTCTCCTACTAGCCCTGGAGGGATAGTATAAATAGGAAAAGAGGATGTGCCCCACGAATTGGGAGTCAAAAAACCCCGGTGCCCTAGGTGGCGTCTAATGCTTGACAGCATCGGCTGAAATCTTGGCGCTTGAAAGAGAAAGACGGTGCCAGCCTAGGAGCGGTGCCAGGTGCGGCGCTGCCAAGACAGAAGCCAAACTCAGCACCACCATAGGCGCTGCAGAAACACCAGAGGGTTCGGTTCCAACCCCATTCTCGGAGTCAGGGAGGAAGAGCTGAGAAATTTAGCAAGAGAAAATGGCACCCATACTGGCCCCTGCACCACAGCCACATGAGAGGGAAAAGCATCAGAGTATAGCGCAGTGGTTTAAGGCTCTGAGCTGCAAATCTGGTGACATCCAGCAGACCAGACCTGGGTTTGAATACCACAGCTTCCACTTGCATACTGTGTGACCCTGAGCAAGTCACTTAACTTCCCTGTGCTCCCAGGTCGCTCCTGTAAAAAAGCTTTCAGCTTAGTGTGCTACTCCTGGTTAAACAACTAAATTAAAAAAAAAAAAAAAGGCACCAGAGTGCGCCGTCGACAGCAATTAAGAAGGCATCACATGACTAGGAAGTCCCAACTGCCCTGCTCGCAGGTTCGAAACCGTTAGACCCAAAGGCCCTGGACACAGACCCACAGGCTTGGACAGGCAGGACAACAGACGAACACATTGCTCCATAAAAGTGGCCCAATGATGAAACTGCTCACCGGAAGACCCCCCCCCCGGGGGAGGGGAGGGGAAGGACTCCGGAGTCCAGGATGTCAGTCACCAGGAACAGAGGCCATTGGGGACTCCGGAAGAGTCTGAGTCAGAACCCTGCCCCTTGCCACGGACGATCCGACGCATAGACATACCAGAGGGTCGAGCAGTGCGGAGTCCTCGACGAAGATCGAGAATGGGACTGCTTCTTTCTGTGCTTTTGGGAGGACTGCCCATCCCCCATCTCAAGCACCGGACTGCCTGCAATCAGACTCCCCCTCCATAGAGGGCAGCGGACCAGACCCAGCCCTGCTGAAAACACAGCTTTCATGCGAAGTCGCCCTATCGTTAGCGACCCCATCCTTGGTCGACTCCATCGAAGGTCGACTGAAGAAGACTTCTTCACTGACAAAAAATGACTTTTTAATTTTTAAACTAAATTACTAAATAAATAAAAACTGATTGATACTTAACGACTATAGCTGTTGTCGTATAAACATGAAGATTTGACTCCCAGCAGTCAAGCGACGTCATCGCCGAAGCGCACTCGACGGCGGGGGAAAAAAGGAACTGAGGCGGTTGGAGGGTGGACGCCGAGGTAGCCAATACGGTGTGAGCTAGGCTCATGGCGCCGCTTCCTCGCAACCCGACCTAGGTGCCAGCTCTCCTGAAGATTTTTGGCTCCCGCTGAGTCCTAGCACCTCCATAGTAGTCCCATTAGTGTGAATGAGTGGTGGACACTTTATGTCCAGGAAGATCAACCTTGTCCCTGTGGAACACAAAATATGGAGACTTCACCAGGAGTGCCTGGAGCTCACAAATCCTTCTGGCAGAGGTGACAGCTACCAAGAAGGCGGTCTTCCACGACAGGTGTGACATCTCACACCTGTGCATCGGTTCGAATGGCCTGCCAATGAGCATTACCAGTATAGGCAACAATTCCCAAGGTGGCAGTGGTTCATGCACCATGGGAATAGGTGATCAAGGTCCTTAAATAAACACCTGACCCCTTTCTCTTGTGCCACTGTCAGCATATCAGCCTGCGCCCGATACGCGGAAATGGCTATCAGGTGCACCTTGAGGGTCGTTGACTGCAGTCCCAACAGAGAAAGGGACCAAAGGTAGTCCAGAATGCTAGCCAAAGGGTAGGCCAGATGTCCAGCTCCCTGCCTTGGCACCAAATGTTAAACCTCAGGAACCAGACGGTCAGGTGCAGGGACTGAAGGTTTGGATGCAGAACCTTCCTGCTGTGACAGTAGAGCAGGTCCAGGTGACGAGGAAGTCGCCGTGGAGGTCTGCTGCTGAGGATGAGGAGATCCGTGTATCAAAACTGCCATGGCCAGTTCAGGGCTATAGTAGGATCATCCACACCTCGTCCCTCTGCACCTTGACCAGCACTCAGTGGATGAAAGGAAAGGGAGGGAAGCCACAAAGGAGGCCAGGGGTCCGAGGCCTTGTGAAGGTATCTTCTAACAGTGTCCCGCAGTGTGGTGGGTGAGCACAGAACAGCCTCATCTTGGCATTCTCCCAGGATGCAAACAAGTCGACAAGGGAGGTACCCCACTGGAAGACCAGGTGCTTCACCACCTCCTGATGCAGGGACCACTTGTGAGTCGCCTCGCCCACCCAGCTGAGGGCGTCTGCTAGTGGTTGGAGACTCCCACCACATGAATCACCAGGAGAAGGATCCAGATGTGGAAGGCCTCCTGGCAGAACCGGAGGGACTGCATTCCGCTGCTTGTTCAGGTAGTACATGATTGTAGTATTGTCCATCTGAACCTGCACAACCTGATCCCGAAGAAACTAAGCAAATTCCATCAGAACAAGGTGCACTGCATGAAGCTCCAGCAGGCTGATAGGGTAACAGGACTCCCTGTGGGTCCAGAGACCATGGGTCCTGTGATGCCCCTGGTGCGCTCACCATCCCACCAGAGACACGTTAGTTGTCATGCTGACCATCCGCTCTGGACAGACGAATGAGACTCCTTCCTCCAGATGTTCCGGGATGTGCTAAGATCACTTGCGGGCCAGATCTCAATGCAGGTGGTGCATCCGACAGCAGGCCCACCTGACCACACTGGTGCAGGATGCCATGTTCCCCAGCAGCTGAAGGAAGTCCCAGGCAGGGTGCGAGCACCCAACCTGAAATTATCAGGCAAAGGAGGTAAGATCAGACGCCTGATCGGCAGGAAGTTGGGCCTTGGCCTGGAGGGAGTCTAGCTCTACCCCAATGAAGAGAATCACTTGCAAGGGGTTTAGTTCTGACTTGGCTGGGTTGACCAAAGACCCAAGTCCTTGCAGGTCTGGAGGGTTAGGTCCCTGGGCCACTCCACCAGCTCTCTGGACGGCTCGGCTATCAGCCAGTCATCCAGGTACAGACAGACCTGGTCTCCTTGGTGTCGCTGGAATGCTTCCACCACTCCTATGCACTTGGTGAAGACATGACTCGGAACTCGTAAAGAAACCCCTCAACAGAGAACCAACGGTACCACCAATGGAATGGACTGATATGTGGAAGAAGGCATCCTGGAGGTCCAGAGAGCAGAACCACATGCCCTGCTCCAGGGGTGGAATGATTTGTTTCAGAGTGACCATCCGGAACATGTGCTTCTTAAGGAACTGACTGATATCAGGCAGGTCCAGAATGGGGCATCAATCCCCAACCCCTTCCATCTGGGGACAAGGAAGTACCTGGACATGGAGTCCAGGCCAGCCGTGGTGTCCAGGACACAGACTACAGATACTTTTTGTAGGAGCTGAGCGATGTTCTCCCTGAGGGCGAATGTGTCCTGCAACATCACAAACTCCAATTGGGAATGGGCTCGGTAGGGCGGGGAGCCTCAATGTCGAGAGGCAATCCACTGCGTACCAGTTAGCACTAATTTGTCCAAGGTGATGGCAGACCAGAAGTGCCAGAAATGGCGAAGCTGACCACCCATGGGGAGATGAGGCAGGGATTGGATAGACTAGAGGCAGACAACCCCAGACCCATCACTAAACTAGTACCAACTTGTCTGATGTGATGACGGACCAGGCGTAACAGAAATGATGCAGCTGACCCCCCACGGGGAGGTGAGGCAGGAACTGGACAGGCGGGAGGCAGACTGCCCCTGACCCATCACTGAGCAGCTTTGCAGGAAGCACCAGCACCAGCACCCACTGCCGGAAGGGCCCAGCCGCCCTGCCCCCAGGCTTCTTAGAGCCCTGGCTGGTGCACTTGATTTTAGGGCACCAGGTCTGCAACTGCCCCAGCTGAAGCTGCTGATGTTTGGGATGCTAAGACACAAAGGGCCAAACCTGAAAAAGCTTTTTCTTTGGCTGCTTACCTGCCTGGTCCTTCTGGGAGGACGTCATTGCGTTGAGAGTGCCAACTGACTTCTCGCTCCTCGTATGATGCCCATCCACCCCAGGACAGAAAAGGTCAGTACCCAATAAGGGAATATCGGCCAATTTATGCTGAGTGTCCCTGTGAAGGTGGAGATCTTCAGCCAGGCCTTGTGATGCATCATGACCGCTGCTGCCACAGACCAGGTGCAGGAGTCGCCAATGTCCAAGGATGTTTGAAGCTGGTATTATGCCAGCACTCGACCCTGGTCCCTGACCAACTTAACTGCTGTCTGTAGATCAGCAGAAAGGCAGGACAGGATGCAATAAATGACTCCCATCAGGGAGTGACCAAAGCTGGTCATCATTAAGTGTAATTCGCCTGATGGAGACCCAGGGAGGCCGTAGCGTAAACCTTCTTGACTGTGTGATTCAGTTTCTTGGGACTCCTTGTTGGGGAGGCCTGTCCACATCTGCAATATCGCCCATCTTACAGAAGATGGAGTCCGCCACCAAGCCCTCAATCGAGGGATGGTTGGAGAATTTGGACAGCGAACCAGTCGGGACTGCATAATTGCGAATCATGCAGGTCGAGGGCACTGCACAGGACACCGGGTGCTGCCAGAGCTTCAGCACCAGGCACAAAACAGCCTCCACCACAGAGACCCCCCCCAAAAAAGAATCATCCCAATCCAGGATCTCCGTAAGGATTATTTGGCCCACTTCTGGACCAGCTTCAAGGGGATCTCCACTGATTCACAGATCAACAGGAGAAATACCCCGAAGGAGACCAGACCATGTTCAGTGTTAGATCTTCGGCCAAATCACATTCAAAGCCTGAGGTCCTGAAGGACTGCACAGAGGACCAGTCAGAGTCCAACGACTCCTCAAAGACCGCCCTTGGCTGCTTTTCCCCATGGACCACCCTAGACTCATCCAAGTGGATGATCTTAACCAACAGTCGACTGGAGAGGCTGGTAGCTGGGTGGGAGGCCTTGGCTGGAGCCCACTGTAAGGGCTGCTTGGATGGCAGTTCCACTCTAATCAGTGGAAAGGTCAGGGCCTGAGACACTGGACTCGGCATGACAGGGGTGTAACAGACTGGGGGACACCAGAGAAGCGTGGGGACTGGGGAAATGGGCCTACCTTGCCCAAAGACCATGGCTGCCCCATGAGCTCCTCATAGCGCCGACGCAGCTTGCGATGGAGCCTGTCAATGTCCGAAGACGAAAAAGAGGAGGAGCGCAGATGGCGCTTCTTGGCCAAGGGTCAAGTGCAAGAACGCAAGGAGTTCCACGATTGCAAGGGGTCCGTCAGGGCTGCATCTTAGCCCTGACACTATTTGCTTTATATATAGACAATCTTCTAAATGAAATTAATCATATACCCACAGATTCCCTAAAAATGAATAACTAACATTGTGCTATTTTAACATACACGGACTTCGTGATAATTTCTCTTACAAAAAAAGGTCTCCAAATAAAGATGAATGAACTATATGAAAAATCTAAGAAATTACAGCTCAATATAAATCCTAATAAGACCAAGGTACTAATCTTTGGGGAAAGAATAAAAACAATGGGTGCTGGAGTACTGGCCCTAATAGAACTGAAACAGCAACTTCATCTGTATACTTGGGGGTTCTCTTTCACACAAACTGCCATACAGATATGGTCACTGACAAACTAAAGAAAACTATGAGGGCCCTGGATTCTTTTAATTACAAATATGGGGGGAAAAGTATTCTTCCTCTCCTTTAGACTGTAACAGCAAACTATATGGCCCAAGCTCTTTATGGTGCAGAGATCTGGGAAAGCAGAACAACTGATAAATTATCAAAACCAATTTTTAAACTCTTAAGGAAAACTTTAAGCTTGGGTAATTCATGCCCAGCTTCGTATATTTTTTATTTATTTACTTATTTATTTTTATTAGTTGTTTAACCAGGTATAGCACACTAAGCTGAAAGCTTTTTTACAGGAGCGACCTGGGAGCACAAGGAGGTTAAGTGACTTGCTCAGGGTCACACAGTATGCAAGTGGAAGCTGTGGGATTCAAACCCAAGTCTGGTCTGCTGGATGTCACCAAATTTGCAGCTCAGAGCCTTAGACCACTGCACTATACTGCCTCCTTATATAAAATATATATAAAATCAGAAATGGGCTAAACTACTTTGTGTGCATATATTGATAGTAGGAAGATATTCTTATGGCTGAGATTATTAAAACTGCCAAAAGACTCTATAGCTCATTTATGCTTGGAAGAAAAACAATATTGGCAAACGAACGTAGGTACAGAACACAATTTTGGTATAACACTTTAACCAAAATTTTGGACAGCTACAGTCTTGGCAAACTAAGAATTTGGGCAGATAAAGGGATCACAATTAGCTTAAAATATAAAAAAAAATATTCTCAAGAGAGTTAAAAGCATCTGGAATGCTGAAGATCTAAGGGGAATTAAAGAAACAGCATATTCTAAGTGGTTTGTAAAATACAATTTTACGTTTGGACTTAAACCCTATATAAAAACATCTTGGATGACTTTAAACTCAGGAACATTTTTATATCTTACCAGTGCGAACATTTCCCAAGTAACGTCCTACAAGTAAGATACAATAAACTGCCCAAAGAGTTAGAAGACTGTACCTGCTCAAAGTGGGGGGGAGGGGGGTTAAGAAAATTTACTCCATGTCATATGGATATGTTTCTGGTAAGAGAAGGAAAGGGCCTACTGGCTCGGACTTTTTTAAAAAATGTATATAATACAGATAATGAAACACTTACAATTATATTACTGCACACTGCTGATGAATGGACAATAATTAGGCTGACTAAATATTTTATCACCTTAGCAGAATTAAAAGGAAGCTGATGGGAAGCCAAATGTGAATAGTGCAATGACGTGTCATGCTGACTTATAGACTTTTAACTGGGACCTAGTAACCTTATGACGTTGTTATTTAATTGATTATTTTTTATTTTGTGTATATGTCCTTGTATTTATACTAGAATATGTGCTCCAGTATTGTTTAGATATATCTGTATTTTGATATTTTTGTGACGGCTATTTAGCCAAACAATAAAGCTTTCGATGATGATGGCGATCTCGACTGACAAAGAGTGTCGACGGCAAGGAGAAAGCAGGAGAAGGGGCTGTGTACAAGACATGCATGAGCTCCTGCCATGGGACCCTATTAGGAGGTAACTCCTGGGAAGAGACAGTCTGGTTGACCGACTGCTCCTGTATGTCTTGAGAGAGGGTTTAAAGAAAGTACAGTTACGTAAGAACTTACCGTAACAGTAGATCTTCGAGAACAGCTCTTGCAGCAGGTTACACCATTAGGACTGAAGCCGGCAGGCGTCAGGACCCCACGGAAAAATTCTAGCTAGCTATCTTCAGCGGGGACTGCCGCCGACGTCGGTCACGCCTCCGACGTTAGGCGTGGTACATAAGGGGGCGGTCCCGCCAGATTCCCCAGTTCTCCCGCCGGAGACTCCCGGCTGCAGGATGACATAAGAGTGGGAGACCGAGGATCCACCATCAGAAGAAGATAAGGGAGGAAATTCCCTAAAAGAAAAGGCAAAGCCATGCCTCCTCCAAGAGGGAAGGTGGGCGGGAAGGTTCCTGCTGCAAGAGCTGTTCTCTAAGATCTACTGTTACGGTAAGTTCTTACGTAACTGTACTATCTTACTTCGAGACACAGCTCTTGCAGCAGGTTACACCATTAGGACTGATTCCCAAGCAGTAACACTGCCAGAAATTCTGGGAGGAGGAAAATAGGAAATAAATTCCAGGTCCTGAACCTGGGACAGGAGACCCTGTAGCACTGCCAGGCGAAACCAGCCCTTCGCCGAGAGCGATATGTCCGAGCTATAATGCCTGATAAAGGTATGCACAGAACTCCAAGTGGCTGCAGCATATAGCAGAGGTGGAGACGTTTCTGAGTGCTGCAAAGGAGGTGGCCACACCTCTAGTAGAATGACCCTGGACTGTGCCGGAGGGGCTTTTCTTTATATCATAACAGTAAGAAATACACTGGACAAGCCAGTGAGAGAGGGACTGTTTGATACGGGTTGGCCCATCATTCTCTCAGAGAAGGAAACGAAAGCTGCGCAGAACTACAAAAGACTTAGTTCTGTTGAGGTAATACCTCAGGCTATGTGAACATCCAGGGTGAAGCAGAGCCTCCTCTGTTCGAGTAACTCGGGAAGTAGACCGGAAGGTCAATATCCGGTTTAAAGTGACTGAAGAGACCACCTTAGGCAAAAATTTAGGTTCGCCCTCAGGGATACTCTGTCCCGTGGAAAACTAAGTAAGGCTCTTGCACATAAGGGCGGAAGTTCAGATATTCTTCCTCATCAAGTAACAGCACTAAAATAACGCTTTCCAAGACAGAAAACGAGTCGCTAATCCGCTGCAGGTTCAAAGGGGAAGCGGGAGCTGTTCCAGGACAAAAGAGCAGATCCCATGGAGGCACAGGGTCCTAATAATAGGAAGCCTAAGGTAACACTCCTAAGAAATTTCTAGAGAGATCCAACTGAGCCACTGTACGATGTCCCACCGGAGGTGACAGGCGAAATGGCACAGAGGTGCACCTAATAGAGGAGTAGGCTAGACCTGAATGAAAGAGGGAGAGCAGATAATCCAAAATTACTCCACAGGACAACCTAAAGGGGAAAAATGCGCGGTTTCACATCAACAAAAACAGCGCCATTCTCATGGTGTACGCTCGTTGCGGCTTTCTGGCTGCAGAAAGAACCTCTGCAACCTCTCGAGACCCCGTGACGCAAGATGGCTATGTCTCTAGGAGCCAAGCATGCAGGTTCAATGAACGTAAGTCCGGATGGACAAGTGAACCTTTCCCCTGAGACAGGAGGTGGAGCCGAGCGCAACGGAGCGGGGTTCCCAGGATAGTTGCACCAACAAAGGAACCAGATCTGTCTGGGCCAGAACGGGCCACCAGGATCATGAGTGCGCGTTCTCGCGCAGTTTGAGAAGAACTCTCTGATCAACGGGAAGGAGGAAAGCGAGAGGAATCTGTTCGCCCAGGAGAGGGAATGCGCGCCTCGCCAGAAAACACCAGGCCCTGGATCTGCTGAGCAAAAATGGCAGTTTTATGCTGGATGGGGATGCGAACAAGTCTAGTTCTGAATTCCCCATCAAGAAACAGATCCTCTGCTACCTCTTGAAGAAGTTCCCACTCGTGGACTTCTGGCCGGGATCGACTCAGGCTGTCTGTAATCGTGGTTGTCCACCCGGGAACGCACAGTGATCAGATTTGGCGCAGCGTCCGATCATCCAATCCCACACCCTCATGGCCTCCCTGCAAAGGGGTAAGAGTGTGCGCCCTGTTTGTTGAGGTAATACACCACCGCCATGTTGTCTGTCTGAAGCAGAAGAGTACACGGTGGGATTACTGACTGAAAGGCCTGCAGGGCATAGAGAACCGCTCTCATCTCTAGGACGTTGATATGTAGATGAGCTTCCATCGGGGTCCACGTACCCTGGGACTTTACCCCGTCCAGGTGTGCCCCCCACCCAAGACCTGAGGCGTCCGTGGTGAGGGTTACCTCTGGGGATGGCGCTACGAACGGGACGCCCGTGGAGAGTGACCCTGGGACTAGCCACCACTGCCAGTCTCGAATCACGGAATTTGTGATTCTGACCGGATGCTGCAAGTGGTCTTGCCTTTGGTCCCATTGCACTTTGAGCATCCACTGAGTTACCCGCATGTGGAGCCTTGCGAAAGGGACAGTAGGAATGGCCGCAGCCATGTGTCCGAGCAAGCGAAGGACCGACCTGGCAGGTACGATCTTGTTCGACGATAAATCCCTTATGAGGGATCTGATGCGCTCCGCTCTGTCATCCAGAAGAAAAGCTCTTCCCTGAACAGTGTCCATTACTGTCCCTATAAACTGCAGTTTCTGCGACGGTACCAGGAGAGACTTCTCGTAATTTATGAAGATGCCCAGAGACCAGAACAGGTCCTGGGTGCTCTGAACCGCATGTAGCGACGCCTCTCTGGAGGTGGCCATGAGAAGCCAGTCGTCCAGGTACCAGAACACATAATGGCCCTGTCTCCTCAGAGACGCTGCCACGACTGCCATGCACTTGGTAAAGACCCTTGGTGCGGATGACAGTCCGAACGGAAGGGCTCGGAACTGAAAGTGGTGGTCGAGAAACTCGAAGCGCAGGAACCTCATGTGCGCCTGAGCTATAGGGATATGCAGGTATGCGTCCTGCATGTCTAGAGACGCTAAAAAGGCATCCTGTTTCAGCATGGGAATAAGACCCGGAAGAGTCACCATGCGGAATCTCTTGTAGGCGACCGACACGTTGAGGTCGCTGAGGTCCAGAATCGGACGGAGGTCCTCTGTTTTCTTTGGAACCAGGAAGAAGTGGGAATAATATCCTTGTCCTCTCTGGTTCTCCGGAACGCATTCTATCGCCTCCTTCGCAGGAGCGGAGTACTTTTGCCAGATCAAAGTCTGTGCTGACCCGGATACCGGAGAGCAAAAGGAGGCCTCGAGGGTGGCTTTCCTGCAAATTCTATAAAGTGGCCTAGACTGACCAACTGAAGAACCCACCTGTCGGTGGTTATAGCCTGCCATCCCGCAGGAAGTTCGCAATGCGACCCTCACCATGATTTCCGCTGATCCTGAGGGGCGGGGCTGGAAAGGAGTCAGGCTGTGGCGGCAGATGGGCCCGCTGGCTGGCCGGTTCGAGAACGCTGACTCGCTGGCGGGCTGTTTCCTGGCTCTACGGAAGCTGGAGCCTCTCTGATGTGTAGCAGAGCCGGGCTTGCCTCTGGCGTCCGCCCACGAACGGCTTTGGTTCCTGCGAAGCGAACATGCTTGGGTCGGCATACGGCCTGAACCGACCTCACCGCTTCTTCCCGCCTTTTGAAGTCTGGTACGATCTTCTCCGGGCGATTACCAAACAAGACTCTCCTCAAAAGGAGCGCCCATAATATTTTTCTGGACGTCCGGGGTAAAACCAGAGACGATAACCAAGAGCTGCCTCCGAGGCATACGCCAGAAGCTGCTGCTCGGGCCGATGAGTCCGCGGAGTCGTGATGCGTGCAGAGCACTTGGGTCCCCACGTCTGAACCCGTACGGAGGAGCTGAAGCATCTCCTCCTTCTGCTCACCTTCAGGCAATTTTTCAGCCGGTTCCAGACCCTGTTCCCACAAAGCGTTCTGGAACTGAACCATGTGGGTTAAACAGTTCAAGGATCTGATGGCGCAGGTAGCGGAAGCATACGTGCGCCTACCCAACGCGTCCAATTGCTTAGACTCTGGGTCCGGTGGCAGGGTGCTCAAATGTTGCAGCCTCTGTGACCGGTCATGTGAGGCTGTGATGACCAGAGAATCGGCCTGAGGCTGCTGTGTCAAGTACTGGTCTTCCTTAGGAGCCTTGTACAAACGATCAGCTTTTTTCCGCATTGCCGGGAGCGAATGTAGACGCTTCCACGCTGCCTTGGTGACGTCCACAAAAGTGTCCACCAAGGGTGGTACCACCACAGGCTTGGAGTCCTTCTGCCGAAGATATCTGGCGAGGCATATCCTTTCGGGGTCTAGCTCTTCTGCATCCCATCCCATGTTCTCTTGTATATGTCTCATAATATCAAAGAACAAAGGATCATCCGGAGGAGATTTAGGCATCTCACGTGGGTCCGGAGAAGGGATGGAGAGTGGAGATGGGGATCTAGAGGAAGAGTAGTCTGATCCCGTGTCCTCCGTCAAAGGCGAAAGTCAGTGTCTCCTGGATCTCTTCGGGCTGGGTGATCCAGAAGAAGATTTCGACGGAGGTCTCCGTTTTTCCAGTCTCCCCTGGGAGAGGATCTAGGCTCCCGGGGAGAAAGTAAACGGCCTGCCGACCCCAATAGCGAAGGGGGTGCAGGAACCGGAGGAGGAGGAGGAACAGTGGGAACCATGTCCTTCTTTATGGTGTCCCACCAGTAGGTGAAGAGGTCCTTCACCTTCGCTAAAGAAGGGCCTGACGACGGCCCGGGCGCCGGTGGGCGGTCGTCGGGTCCCGCCGGCTCCACAGGGGGCTCTGGTAACGGCGAGGGTTCCCTGGGAGTTTCGATGAAACCGGGGTCGCCCGTCTGGTCCTCGGGCTGCGTTAAGTCCTCCTCAGTCAAAGTCTCCTGACCGACGTCGGTCGGAGGCGTCAAGGCCCTCTTCTCAGGAGACGCGGACGTCGGTCCCCCTACCGGCGTCCGCTGAGGTGTTGGTTTGGCTGGCGACGGTCGTCTGGCCGACGGCGGCTCCAAGGAGGTATGACGCGCGGCCGACGACGGTCGCGCCGGTGTCGGGTCCACAGGTCTCTTTAAGGGCGTGAGCTCCAGTGTCTTGCGAGGAGGCAAAGAAGAAGACCTGACGTCGGGTACCGAAAGGCAGGAACCCGACTTGTGATGATGATGGTGCGCCCCGGACTTCGCCAAGGCCTTGGAGGAAGAAGACGAGGACGGCCTGGCGGACTTGGCCTGAGAAGAAGGCTTCCTTACCGCAGCCGGGGGAGGCTGAGAGCTGGCCCTGGAGGGAGAGCGGTCGGACCTAGAACCGGAGCTGCGAGACTCCGAAGCCCTGGAGGGGGACCTGGAAGGGGCCTTCTCCCTTCTTTTCTCTGCGTGCTTGTGGGATTTTTGAGAAGAAGATTCGCCTTGGAGGACGTGGTCTTCAGCTTTTCCTCCAACAAAAAAGCCTGAAGGGCCTTCTGACGTCAGATCCGGGTACGACTGTTGAACCCCTGGCAGAACAAGCAGGCCCGGGTATCGTGGTCTGGGCCCAGGCACCCTAACGAGGCTGTGTGGGGTCCTTGAAGGGAATCTGTTTCCGCAGCACACTTGGAGGAGTGACCAGAGGTCAGAGAGGACATCAGCAAAGGTCTTGCTTGAAGAAAATCGATTTCTCAAGAGAAGCACTAAACCACGCTGCGCAAGGCTAGACTGTAAATCAAGGGTCGAGACAAGCCAGTCGACGGCGGAAAGAATTGGGGAATTCAAGGGACCACTTTTATGTACTACGTACGCTTGACGCCGAGGCGTGGGACCGACATCGTGGCGGTCCTCGCTGAAGATAGCTAGCTAGAATTTTTCCGTGGGGTCCTGACGCCTGCCGGCTTCAGTCCTAATGGTGTAACCTGCTGCAAAAGCTGTGTCTCGAAGTAAGATCTGGAGTCCTCGTGTCAGTGTGGTCCTCGATCCCCTCAAACAATGTGTTGACCGGGTCCAGAAAAATCTCAACTGGCTGGCTGGCCTACATCACGGCCAACAAGCCAAACTGAGGTACTACAGAGCTAGCAGCCTCACCCTCGACCTGAACCAATTCGGCCAAGGCCAAGCACTCTGCTGCTATCGAGTGGTCGAGTGAATCACAGGAGCAGAAGAGTATGCTTGTTCCAATCCCATGAACGATGGCAGGATTTATTGCCCTTCTTTTTCTCGCCCTGGGAAGGGCCCTCCCTGGTAGTTTGGCACATTTCACAAAACGTCCCTGTACTGACACTGGCCTTGACTGGGAGCAGCGTAGGTGCTGAAGAACTCCCTGCAGCCTAGGCCACCGCCTTCTCCGTGGCCACAAGCTGGGAAGGCCGAGCCCCTAACCACAGACACCACCTTGCAAGAAGTCCTTGAAGCAAAACAGGGGTTACTGTTTGTCCGGTCAACAGAGGAGGAGGAGGCAGCTGAAATGGTCCTTGAGCAAGGAAAGCAACAGCACCTTACACAGGCTGCAGGCCTAGGCATTGTGCTCCGACACGAGGCAGTAAATGCATGATAAGTGCAGGTCCATCTCAGACATTTTCTGGCTACAGGTAACACAACATTTGAAACCGGGACTGATCAGACCTTTTCGCAATCCATGATGTCAAAGAATAGAAAAAGTTGACAAAAAAAAATCAAAGAAAAGTAGAGTACAGAACTGCAGGGCCTACACCGTGCATGGAGCTGAGAAGGAGACCTGACTTCTAGCAAAAAGGAAGATCTGATGTCACGGGGTGGAGCCGTGACATATGCCACCTGGGTGGGTGGGAGGAGCTTAGCTTGAAGGCATTCTAGATTTGTTTTTTTTTTGTATTACCATTTAACTGCCTGCGCCAGCCTGGCTGGCCTCTCCTTCGGGCAGCCGATCCCTGCCTCCACCACGATCCTCCATCAGCCGTCTCCTGCCCTGACCAACTGGCCATATCCCTTTAACAGGGGAAGGGGGCCCAACCCATGGGGGACTACTGGGAAGGGAGACTTCCAGTGCCCATAGGTGCCTTTTTCAATCCTCGTTAGGGCAGCAAGGGTGCAGCACGGTGCTTTTCCCATGCTACTGCAGCACTGGGAGGATGGGGCCACCGTCATCTGGCGGCCAGGTAGTCATTTTCCATTTTTTCCCCCCTTTCCCCTCACCCACACACAACGGATGCATGCCGCAGCGTCCTGGCTGCTCCCACATGTAGCGTATGGTCACCCACACCGCACTGCATGCCCAGCCATCAGGAACCGCCAAAGAGCGATGCGTTCTTGACCCTCCTCCCCAGGAGGAGAGTGTCCAAAGGACGCTAGAGTCCTCCTTGCCGGCCTCCGCTCCTGTCGCCCCAGGTTTGAGATGCGAACCCAGATCACCAGCATGCCAAACAATCCCCTATAGCCTGGCAGCACGGAGCCGGCCTTGGCTGGTTTTAAAGGGAAAGGAAGACTGCCAGAGTGTGGATAGTGCACCATATCCACACCCCTAGAAATCAGGTTCTTCAGAAATTAGGGAAGTCAACAATAAGTGCAGCTCTTAGTCTTCATTGTAAGCCTGAACTAATTTCTGCTTCCCAAGTGGATTGCAGGGCACACTAGAGAGGTTTGTAAATCTCTATAAATTAGTGCTAAGTTGCTGGGCTCTACTTATGAAGCTGGGGGATAACTTGATGGACTTTTTATACCTTCTGACCTTAAATGATTACATTAGCAACCCACTGTATTAACCAAGCATTTAACATAGAAACATAGAAACACAGACTTTGACGGCAGATAAGGACCACTTGGCCCACCCAGTCTGCCCATTTCCCTACCTACTGGATAAGCTGCAGATTCTAGTTAACCAACAGCCTACTTCCTGCAACCCCCCACTACAATTGCCTTGTGTCTGTCCCATGCATGTTTGAAATCCCCCACTGTTTTGCCCCAACAACCTCCCCAGGAAGGCAGTTCCACGCATCCACCACTCTCTCCATGAAAAAAGATTTCCTCACATTACCCCTGAGCCGTCCCCCCTCTATCTTTAAATTGTGTCCCCTTGTTCTTACACATCTCTTTTTCTGAAAGATGCTAACCTCCTAGACTTTGTTGATTCCCTTGAGGTACTTGAACGTTTCTATCATGTCCCCCTGTCCCTCCTTTCATCAAGGGTATACATATTAAGCTCTCTCAGTCTCTCTTCATATGATTTCTGATGCAGACCCTGCACCATTTTAGTTGCCCACCTCTGGACTGCTTCCATCCTGTCTATGTCCTTGCGTAGATGAGGTCTCCAAAACTGCAAACAGTACTCCAGAAGGGGTCTCACTCACGAGTATCTGCGTGCTTCTACAATACTGTAACGGCTTCTCCACAAGCCCTTTGTAATGGTGGCCTTAGTACTTTAATACCTGCTATCTTTATTGAACATGACAATGTGAGTGAGTATAACATAGGCAGGTTCCATCAATATGATTGGACAGGGCAGCACAGAACATCACAACCATTAAAATTGCTGTGATGGCTTTTACATGGGGTCTACGGAGAAGCAATCAGTGAAACGCCAAAAAACCTTGTGGTAATGGGAAGAGTAGCACCCTTCACAGAATAAATTTACTTACTCAGAGAACCATCTGGATTGACAGCTTCATTCCTTCATTCTTGTGCACATCTCATCTCCTGGCATTTCCACCACAGCAGCAAATAGCTAACTAGAAACAGGGGCTGTACATCACATACTGTAAAGCCCCTGATTTCAGGGGCATTCCACCAGCATGCACCAATCCAGGCTCTTTTACTTTTAATCAGGATTGCTGTTGCTTATAAAGTGCTGTACTACTTAATCGAATAAGGCTGTATCGCTCAAATGAAAGATGAGGTTGTTTAGCGACATAAAACAAAACCTAGACATCGAGCGCCATCATCTTCATCCACTAACAAAACTGGATAGCAAAATCTAAGTAAAGCAGACATGAAGTTGAAGGACAGGAAAAACAAATCAAGGCTTTTTGTACTCCCACTGGTAAAAACCCAGATGCTTTCATCTTCTGCTCCTACCTGAAGGCTAATGATATCTGCATCAGAGTTGACTATTTCTTCCATGATTCCCTTTTTCCTGTACTCCCAGTTTAAAGCCCAGGATGGACAGTAGCCATATAGCTGCTTCGTGGCATATTTGTCACATAGTACGTTGTAACACATAACTGTGAATAACGCTGGAAAGACATAAAGATACGCACCATTCAGTAACGCAAATGTTATGGACAGTAGTCAAAAAAAGAGGTCAGATTCTCAAAAGTCCAGATCTGGCTACATATACAAGCTGTGCCAGCCACCTGTCTGAGGGACTATATTCAAATCCATGTCAGACTGCAGCAACTGGATGCTATATGTCCAGCAGCATGCATCCAACTTATGATGAGTCTTCCACTGGGGATAATGTCGGGCTAGGCCATTGAAAATAGTCTAGCCAACAATCCACAAGACCTCTTTATCCCACGGAAGATGTGGCAATTAACTCCTGGGCCCCAGCGGTCCACTGTAAGAAACTATGCCCTGGTGCACTGGGACTGACACAGCCCCTTTGAAAAACTGCAGCGGACACAGGCATCTGAAGTCTGGCTTCAGGAGTTGTCCCTAGCAAAAACACTCTAAAAATCATGAGAAAAAAAAAAAAAGAATACATACAGTCATAGCCCCACAACAAAAAACATACACACACACAATTAAATCACAACATTTGATTTATCTGGTAAAACAATGAAACACCTCGGTAAGTCTATTCTCCGGGAGACAAGCATTTTGGATCTTCTAGTGAGGTACTATTCTAACGCAGGGTCATGTGAGACAGCTTTCAATGCAAGTGGCAACTAAGGTACGGCAGCCTTGCACTGGAGGAAGTTTTTTTTTTTTATTTTTTTTACAGACAGGATTTCGATGTGGCTACGGTGGACTTAAGCACTGATGGAGATTAAAACTGCTGCCACTTGGGAAAGATTGGCTCAAGATGTGCCTCTTGCTCCAAGGGCATAGAGCACAACACAGAAGAAAAGGTGTCCAAAATAAGTGAAGTATAAACAACGACAGGGTGTGTACATATAGAATTTTCTAAGCATGCCCAAGAGAAGTGCATTGAAAATGCTATATATGCACACCCTGTAGTGGGTTATTCTGCTTTTGTCTGATTTGGTACAAAGGGTTTTTGGCTACAAAAAGTAGACTTGACATTTGATTTTGCATATAATACGTTACCCTGTCTTGTAATGCCATGTTACCATTCTGCTGCATTACCATTTCTATTTATTTATTAGGGAACACCTTTGAGCTAAAGACACTATTTTCAAAGGTTCCACATCATTATACAAACAACAAACAATATAAACAATAAAATACAGAACATGCAATAAAAACACAATGCACATGTACAATAACACTATGTGCATACTTTTTTTGTTAAGCTTGATATCTGACCCAAAATTATAACATTAAAGTCCCGACCTTATTTTGAGGGTCCGCGTATTCCTGGTGGTGCTGTGGCGCTGACAGCGCAGAACTCGTGCATGAACAAGTCTCGGTGGATTTGGAGCCAAGGGTATGGGCTGGTAGGAGGATGGGGAGATACAGGGACTAACAGAGAACGGTACGAAAGGGATGGTTTACACCTGAATGGGGCAGGTAAGGGGGTATTAAAAGAGCAAATTAGATTATATTGTTTTAAGGGGTTATTTAAACTAGGTAGGGGGTGAGGCAAGTCTGCAGCTAGCATACAGGGTCATCAGGTAGGAGTGCAAAAGGCGCTGTCCCCCCGTGACAACATTGAGTGTAAGGGGAGGGTACCATGGGGAGGGGGGAGACAGTTGGGACGGGTAGAAGGTGGTCTCACTAAACGCAAGGAGCCTGGGTAATAAAACAGCGGAGCTTCAGGCGCTCCTTGCGGAGAGGAGCGTGGACGTCACTGCAGTGACTAACACTTGGGCAACCCAGTATCATGATTAGGATCTGGCAATCCCACGGCATAAAATTTACAGGAAAGAACAGGGGGTTGGGAGAGGAGGTGGGGTAGCACTCTATTTGAGGGAAGAGATCAGATGTATGAGGGGGAGGAAGAGAGGACAGAGGCACTATGGATGCAGCTTCTGGACTCCAAGGGTAGAAAGCTGAGGCTGGGGGTGGTGTACAGGCCACCAGCCCAATCAGTGGAACTGGACAGGGAGTTAGCGAAGAAAATAAGGAGGGTGTGTAGAAAGGGGAGTGTGGTGACTGTGGAGGATTTCAATCTGCCGGGGGTAGACTGGGGCAGCCCTGCCACCTCCAGTGCCAGGGAGCAGGTGTTCATGGATGTGATCCAGGATGGTCTCCTGACACAGCTGGTCAGTAGGCCAACATGACTGGGTAACACGTTGGACTTGGTGCTGTCAAATGGGGAGGCAGTGAGGGAAATAACGGTGGAAGACCCACTAGCTGGTAGTGACCACCAAACAGTGTGGTTCACTCTCAGGTTGGGCAGGGAGTCTGGAGGCACAGTAACAAAGGTGGTGGATTTTAGGAGGGCGGGCTTCGGGATGATGAGAGAAATACTGCAAGGGAGACTTCAGGGTATTAGGCCAGAGATGGATGCACAGAAAAAGTGGGAAATTATTAAAACTGGGCTAACACAGGCTACAGAAGCTTGCACCAGGACTAGGAGCAAGAAGTGCAGAGCCAGGAAACCATGCTGGCTGAACAGAAAAGTGTTGGAGGGGGTGAGGGCGAAGAGAGCTGCGTACCAGAAATTCAGGAGAACAGGGAAGGAAGAGGACAGGAGGCTTATGTGAGTTGGTCCAAGGAGATGACCAAGCAAGTGAGAGTATCCAAGGCCTCCAGGGAGCTAAGGTTAGCGCAGGGCATCAAAGGAGGGGAGAAGGACTTTTTTAGATATGTCAGGGAAAAGACGAAGTGCAGAGACCATATAGTGAAGATAAAGTGGGAAGGGGAGCGGGTGGAAAAGGGAAAGGAACAAGCAGAAGTACTAAATGAATACTTCTGCCCCATTTTCAGGAAGGAGAAGGATGGTCCACTACCACCATGGGCTGGGAGGGTAAGGGGGAGGAGATGACAGACGGAATGATTGAGGGGAGTAAAGTACTAGAGGGTCTGAGGGCATTAAGGGTGGACAAGGCACCAGGTCCTGATGGCATCCACGCCAGGGTGCTGAGGGAGATGGCGGAGATGTTGGCTGAACCGCTGACGTACCTGTTCAGCGCCTCCCTGGACACAGGATGGATGCCTCAGGACTGGAGGGTGGCCCGTGTGATGCCCATACACAAGAGTGGCCCTAGGGTTGAGCTAGGAAATTATCAGACTGTCAGTCTCACTTCCATAGTGGGTAAACTTATGGAAACGATACTGATGGAGAGGCTGGGGTCATTCCGCGAGGGTTATGACCTCCAGGATGGGTGGCAGCACAGGCTCATCTCAGGGAGGTCTTGTCAGACCAATATAATAGAATATTATGACTGGGTAACAAGACAGCTGGATATGGGTCATGCTGTAGATGTCCTGTACTTGGACTTCAGCAAGGCCTTCGATTCAGTGCCTCATGGGAGGCTGGGGGGGGCTGACTGCTGCAGGGGTGGGGATGAAGCTGGCAAACTGGATAAGGAACTGGCTGCAGGGGAGGCTGCAACGGGTGGTAGTGGGAGGGAGCTCTAGACACCTAGACCAGTGACGAGCAGTATGCCGCAGGGCTCGGTGCTGTTTGGGCTCTTTATCTCAGATATTGCACACGGGGTTGGGAGCAAGGTTAGTCTGTTCACAGATACCACCAAAATGGGGGCAGTGGTGGACGAAGAGGATGGATGGAAACAACTACAAGGAGGCCTAGCCAAACTGGAGGTATGGTCGGAGGGCATACCACCCTGACCGCGACATTTTGACAGTACGCGACACTATAGCGCCATGTCGCAGTAGTGGTCCGCGCTGCAACCTGGCACTGTCTGTCAGGGATCCTGCACAACCCCCCCCCAAAATCAGCTCTGACTCAGAGCTTATAATCCTTATTGGGGGGGGGGTTGCGAAGCCCCACAGAAAACACTTAGTTTTCTTTGAAACCGGCAGCCGACTGCAAAATGCGGTCGACCTGCTGGTTTCGCTGTCTGGTCATTCGAAAATGTTTTTGCCAACGATCAGTCATGGATCCTGGTCAGAGAAGTGACAGCTGGGATTCAATGCAAAAAAGTGCAAGGTTATGCACTATCGGGACTATCGGTTGGGAGGGATGAGGCTGGGGATTATGAAGGAAGAGAAGGACCGAGGGGTGTTGGTAACAGGGAGCATGAACAACTCTGCCCAATGCAAGAAAGCAGCAGCTAAGGCGAACAAGATGCTGGGCTGTATAGCAAGGGGTTTCTCGTCCAGGCATAGGGAGGTGATCCTGCCCCTCTACAGATCTTTGGTCAGGCCGCACTTGGAGTTCTATGTGCAGTACTGTGGTCGTATCTGAAGAGGGATATTAATTTACTGGAAGGTATGCAACGGAGGACAACAAAAATGTCACAGGGGATGGAGGACAAGGCCTACGAGGACAGGCTGAATATGTACACCCTGGAGGACAGAAGAGATGGGGGGGACAGGACTGAAACATTCAAATATTTGTGGCGATAAACAAAGCTAGCACTGAAGAGATGTTTAAACTGAGGAAGGGTAGGGACACGGGGTACAAACTAAGACTGGAGGGCGGTAGATTTAGGAGGGAGATGAGTAGGCACTACTTCACGGAGAGGGTGGTGTCTAAATGGAATGCTCTACCAGAGGAGGTGGTATCACGTAAAAGAGGGCATGGGACAGTGCATGAGGAAGTGTCTGGGTGGAGGGCTAAAGGCGGTTATGGGAATGACAGATGGGAGGGGCTGGGGCAGCTGCAATCTAGGGGCTAGCTGTGCACTGGGCAGACACTGATGGACAGGGTGGTCTATTTCTGCTGGCAGATTCATATGCTCGAAGAAAAGTGAAACTGGGACTCTGCGCATTTGCATCATGCACAAATCCCCCAGTTTCAATTTTAAAATTGAGACTTCATATGGAAATAACCCGTATATCTGAAAAAGGAACGTACTGCTGAAATTAGCTGAATTCATGGAATACATCCATGTATTTAGTCAATATGACTCCAAAATCATCCAAACACATTAATGCAGAAGTTTGGCACCATCTGCGTCACAGCACCGTCAGGAAAGTACAGTTATGTAAGGACTTACCGTATCAGTAGATCTTTAAGGAAGTCTCTTACAGTAGGTAATAACCTTGAGGACTGTGCCCCCCCCAGAGTCAGGACCACACAGAATCTTTAGCTAGCAGTATCTGTCGGGGAACCATCCACCAGTCATGTGACCAATGTCAGTGTGATGCTATATAGTGGGTGGTCCCCATGCCCGCCTTTCAGTTTTCCTGCTGGAGACCTCCAAACGAAGCAAAGGAGAATGGAAAAGAGGCTCCTGGAGCCAAAAAAAGCTCACAGAGGAAAAGCAGCAGAAGTTGGGGGAAGGAGGGAGGGGAAAACGGTTACCTACGGCAAGAGCCTCTCTCGAAGATCTACTGCTATGGTAAGTTCTTACGTAACTGTACTATCTTACTTCGAAAGGGCTCTTACAGTAGGTAATAACACTGAGGACTGAGTCCCAAGCAGTGTGAAACAGAAGGAACTGAAACATGGGAGGCAGGAAAGGTCTGCAGAAAGGCAGATAATTTAGGACAGAAGGCCTTGGAGGACAGCTAGACCAAAGCCAGCACTGTGCCTAGTGGCAATGTCCAGACTGTAATGCTTGGTGAAAGTGTGGACAGAGCTCCAAGTGGCCGCTGCACAGATGTCCGCGGCAGACACATGTCTGAAACAAGCAGTAGAAGCAGCCATGCCTCTGGCAGAATGCCCTTTAACCTCCCCCGGAAGGGTTTTACCAAATTTATGGTAACAGAACACAATGCAGTTTGCCAACCACTTGGATAAACACTATTTGGAAACTGCTGCACACTCTCTTTTGGGTGCAAGAAACAAAAGGCTGATCCAATTTTCGGAAAGACTTAGTACGGTTAGTGTAGTAATGCAAAATAATGTGAACATCCAAGGTATGCAGAACTGCCTCCCCCTGACTGGAATACTCAGGGTAGTACACCGGCAGCAAAATAGACTGATTCAATGTGAACTCAGAAACCACTTTTGGCAAAAAATGAGGACTGGTACGCAGAGCCACCAAGTCTCTGTGAAAAATCAAATAAGGCTCCTTACACCACAGGGCCTGAAGCTTGGAAATCCTTGGAGTGGAAGTAACTGCCACTAAAAACAGTGGTTTCCAAGATAAACAGCACATATCACAACTGCCAGCTGGTTCAAAGGAGGCAGGTAAGTTTCTCTAAAATAAAATTTAGATCCCAAGGTGGCGTGGGACTGTGCACCAGGGACTTCAAGTGGAGGATCCCTTTCAGAAAGGTTTTGAAGACCTCCAGCTGAGTCACAGATTTGCCCTCCACCAAGGTGTGGTAGGCAGAGATAGCAGAAGGCGAACCTTCCGCGAAGAGTAACTAGGGCCCAAGTCGAAGAGATGCGGCATGTACTCCATGACCTGAGGAATGTGGCACAAATAAGGGTCCCAACCCTTAGAAGTGGCCCAAATAAAGAAACACTTTTTTCATAGCACAGGTCATCCTCGTGGAACACTTTCTAGCCTCCACAAGGACTTGAGCCAATCTGGAGGAGACTCAAAAGTATGAAGCACCTATGTCAGAAGGTGCCACGCATGAAGGTGAAGGGACTTCAGCCCTGGATAGAACAGCGTGCCCCTCTCCTGAGTCAGGAGATCATGGCAGAGGGGCAGGGGAACAAGAGGTTCCACTGCAAGCTGCTGAAGCAGTAGAAACCATATCTGGCAAGGGCAATCAGAATCATGTCAGCCCCCTCTGCTTGAACCTTTAGCAGCACCTTCTGCAGAACTGGGATGGAAGGTGTACAAAAAATTCCCTGTCCAGCAAAGAGATGGCGTGTCTCGTCAGAAAAACACCATGCTCGGAAGCGAGTGAGCAAAACCTGGGTAGTTTTGCATTGTATGAGAAGGCGAACAGATCCAGGTCTGGATGACCCCATAGGTCGAATATACCTTCAACCACCGCCTGCTTGAGCTTCCATTCATGGGTGCTTACTCTGGTGCGGCTGAGACTGTCTGCTAAGACATTTGCATGCTTAGAATGTGAACCGCTGTGATATGAATTTGATGCAGAACTGCTCAATTCCAAACTCGCATCACCTCCCTGCAGAGGCGATACGAACGAGTGCCCCCTTGCTTGTTGAGGTACCAGACTATGCACATATTGTCCGACTGAACTAATAGTGGGCTTTGGCATAGCAAGTGCTGGAAGGTTTGAAGAGCATATAGCACTGCCCTCATCTCCAATACATTTATGTGGAGGGAAAGTTCTGGCTAAGACTACAGCCCTCGAGTCCTTAGGGTCTCCAGATGAGCCAACCCATCCCTGAAGCATCCAGAGTCAGGGTCTGGACGGTGGGGGGGGGCGCAGACTGGAAAAGGAACTTTCCTGGTAAGGTTGCAGAGATCCTGCCACCAAAGGAGAGCCCGTTGCCTCAAACTGGAGACCATGAGGACTAGGTCATCTGACATCCGATTCCACTGCACTCTTGAATGTCCACTGTGAAACACGCATGTGAAGCCTGGCCAGAGGGACAGTGGGGATGGCCGCTGCCATAAGGCCAAGGAGCTGGAGAACCGACCTGGCCGAAACCCACCTGCTGGACGCTATCATGCAAGCTTGCTTCTGTAAGGTTTCTGCCCTGTCCCAAGGGAGGAAGGCCATATCCTGGGCCATATACAGCACTGTTATAATAAATTGGAGACGTTGGGAGGGGACAAGTTGGGACTCTGGGTAGCTGACTGTAATCTCCACTTGAGTGAAAAGGGACAGGGTAACGGAAAGGAAAAGTTCCAACTGCTCCCTCGACAGGGCTGACAAGAGCCACTTGTCAAGGTAGGGGAACACATAGTGACCCTGGCGTCTAAGGACACCGCCACAACCGCGAGGCACTTGGTTAAAACCTGGGGTGGCAAGGACAGGCCAAAGGGGAGGGACTTGAACTGATAATGTTCCCCCTGAAAGAAGAACCTGAGGTAGCAGCACTGGGCCTGAAAAAATAGGATATGCAGGTAGACATCCTGCCTGTCCTGGGTGCAGAGAGGGAGAATCAGCATACAGAACCATTTGTACTCCATGTAACGGTTTAGAGTGCTGAAGTCCAGAATTGGATGCAAATGTCCCACCTTTTTTGGTACCAGGAAGAAATGGGAGTAGTACCCCTTTCCTACCCGATTTGTCAGAAATGGCTCTTTAGGCATCTTTTTGCAAAAGGGTCTTGATTTCCTCCCTTATTAGGGGGATGTGCACCTCTGGATAGTGAGATTCCCCCAGAGGTTTGATCGGAGGTCTCTCCATAAGTTCTGATGTGTGGCCTTGAATCACCAGCTGAAGGACCCACAAATCTGTGGAGACTGCCTCTCACCCTGGCAAATGACTGGCGAACCTTACGCCCACCGGCTCCCGATGGAAGAGGAGGGCGAGAGGCTGCAAGTCAAGAAGCAGAGGGATTGTTGGGAACAGCTGCCCCATAGGCTCTCTGAGCTTTGGCTGGAGGGGTGGCTGCTACTAAAAGTGCCCTATGTTTGGTTTGGCATCTGGCCGTTTGCTTCTGTTTCATCCATTGCTTGGTCTGGTGATGAAATGGCCGTTTGGCCTTAAACCTGGGGTGTTACACAGTATGGACTGACCGTAAGGCTTTGCACCCTTGTCCTGAAGGCTGGTGATTATGTCCTGGGCACGTCCCCTGAAAAGGACAGAACCTCGGAAGGGGGCATCCTGAATGGCCGCCGGGGCATCAGGTGCCAAGCCTGATAGCCTTAGCCAGACATATCTCCTGAGGCAGACCGCCGTAGCAGTGCCCCTGGCCAAAGAGTTCACCGCATCATATGTCGTCCTCAGTGAGTGGTGACAGGTGACCTTAGCAGACCTGATGGTGTCTGCCAGAGCAGACTTGGACTGAGAGTCCGGCATGGCATTAAAGACTGGCTCCACTTGATGAAACCGAGACTTCTGATAGATGAGCATGTGCGCCACGTAATTGAGGGCGTGCATGGCCAGTATGAAGGAAGAATAACATTTCCTCCCAAATTGGTCCAGCTGCCTCGACTCCTTGTCAGGAGGGGAGGTGCTCACGTGTCTCAGCTTGGTGGACCCGTCATGAGCTGCCATAATGACCACTGAGTCTGCCTTTGGATGGACACTGAGGTGATCCTTCCCCTCTGGTGTCCTGTATGTCCTGTCGGCCTTTCTTGCCACCGCAGGGATGGAGGAAGGCATCATCCAAATGCCTGAAGCCAGATCTTCATGAGGTTCTAACCATGGGGGCGTAAGGACAGGTGCTGTCTCCTGTATATACAGGAGCTCAGCTAGTCTCGGACGCTTGGGATGCTATGCGTCAGTTTTCCATTTGTAGGCCTCAGCTATCTGTTTCAGAAGGTCTGCAAATGAAGAGTCCACTGGAGGTGATTTAGGGAACTCCTTGGGCTCCTCTGGAGAGAGAGTCTCAAAACCCAAAACTAAAGAGAAGGACCCAGACTCGGACTCTGAACCCGAGAAATCTGAAGACCTGATGATGGGACGAGAAACCTCCTGAGATCTAGGAGGGATACTGTCCAATGCCAGTCCAGTCGAAGAACCTTTCGTCAGGCCCGACATAGGCTGCTGTGGGTCCAGAGAAGAGGAAGACCTGGGAGTCTGATCCAGGTAAACCGAGGTAAAGGCTCTCACCAGGAGCCATCTGTCCAGCTCCGAGATGAGCTGTGACTTGGTCTCTGACCATCAGGACTAAAGGATGGCCCGGAATTCTGCTGAGGAGGTGGTGGAGAGGGCTGATAGACAGGCTGAAACCCCCGAGGAGAACGCCAGCATATGGTACCCTGACGTATGGTAGCCGTGCGTTGGGTTAACTGGTAAGGAATAGGCAGGTGCATACCCAGGCATCAAAGTCTGACAGAGGGTAACCTGGTGTGCAATGAGGTGTAGGGTAACTGGGCAGAGGGTAGCCAAATGGAGGCCCTGATGGCGGTGTCGTGGGACCCAGAGGGGGCCTGAAACTCTGCCCAGGAGGACCCGAAAGAGCAGAGTCAGGCGCGGGACTGACTGGTAAGCCCGGCATCAGCACTGACAGCCCCACCGGAAGAACCGGCGGGGAGCTGTACAGAAGGTTTCTCAGGAGGTCCTATGTGAGGTCCGGAATTGACCCAGCAATAATGTCACCACATGGACAACCCCCATGTCCTGCCTCCCGCTGATCTGGGGAGGGCGGAGAAAAAAAAATGACTCACCTTAGTAATGTTGTTTCTTCTAATGGAGTCTTGCTATATTATGACATGTGCAGTATAACCCCAGGTTAGAACTGCTCCGGAGGTGAAAGAGTTAACTTTCCATGCAGGGCATGGAATCTTGAGCACGAGCTCTGTTGAACACTCTGTCTTTGTAGCTCAAACTTAAACTGTCAGATCTTTACGAGCAAAAACTCACTAAGGTTCTGTATGGAAGCCATAAACCTACACTAGCCCACTGGCTACTAACTACAAAAACACATTTTTGTTCTTGATCCCAAAAAAAAGACTCAAGTCAGGGGATTCAAGAAAGAAAAATAAAACATAACACCTAAGCACCCTAAGAAAGGGTGAAAATAAAGTGGGCATCTATGAAGTGCCAACATTGCACTGCCCACTCACATCCCAAAAGTAGAGGTTCTGAGAGGGGCAGGCTGGGGGGGAGGTCATAATATAGCAAGACTCCATTAGAAGAAACAACATTACTAAGGTGAGTAATTTTTTCTTCAAACAACATGCTATATTATGACATATGCAGATTACACAGCAGTACCTCCATGTATGAGGGACAGAACCTACTTAGGAAATAGGCTCTGAAGCACAGCTGTTGCAAATCGAGCATCACTCCTAGCCTGAATATCCAGGGAGTAATGCTTAGTAAAAGTGTGAACTGTTTTCCAGGTAGCTGCTTGACATATCTCTAGGATAGGGATGTCCCTGGCAGCAGCCAGGGACGCAGCTGTACCTCTGGTAGAGTGAGCCCTCAGGCCTGAGGGAGGAATCTTACCCAGTTTTTCATAGCAAAATTGGATACAAGAGACAATCCACCTGGCAATGGATCTTTTAGTGGCAGGTTTGCCTTTACCAACCTCTCCATAAGTGAGGAACAATTGGAAGGATTCAAACCTATGACCCTTGGTACGTTCTATATAGTAACTAAGGGCTCTTTTGACATCTAAACTGTGTAATCTCCTCTCGGCAGAGGAGGAATGGTCAGTGAAGTACACAGGAAGAGACATTGATTGATTAAGGTGGAAGTCTGAAACCACCTTAGGCAAAAACTTTCTGTTAGTCCTGAGGACCACCTTATCTCTGTGAAAGGAGATAAACTCAGGCTCCACTGACAATGCTTGTAGCTCACTTATGCGCCTGGCAGAGGTGATGGCTACCAGAAACACAGTTTTCAAGTCAAGTACTTAAGCTCTGCTGAAGACAATGGCTCAAAGGGGGTTGCATAAGCTGGCAATGCAAATAAGATCCCAAGCAGGGGCAGGGTCCCTGAACGGAGGGTTGTGTGAAGCAACCCTTTAAAAACTTGGAGAACACAGGGTGAGCTGAAAAGAAGAGGCTTACCTGCTGATAAAAAGACAGACACAGCTGCCAAGTGCACTTTTAGGGTAGCTGGTCTTAGCCCCAAAGAATTCAAATGCACTAAATAATCCAGAATCGT
The DNA here is from genome assembly GCA_016271365.2 of Neoceratodus forsteri. NCBI lineage: Eukaryota > Metazoa > Chordata > Ceratodontiformes > Ceratodontidae > Neoceratodus > Neoceratodus forsteri. The sequence continues at coordinate 726,110,067 of CM057453.1, forward strand.
GGGCACGTCAGCTGATTCTGGGGAAATATGCTTACCAGCAGACCATATGGAAAATCTTTTCCATTTTTAATTATAAGTAGCCCTGGTGGAAGGCTTCCTAGAGGCCTTCTAAGATTTCAACACGCCTTGGGAAAGGTGTAGGTCAGCAACTCTAACTCTTCAAGAGCCATGCCTTGAGATTGAGAGATTTGAGGTTAGATACTAGACTCTCCCTGGGCACAAGTTAACAGGTTGTGATTCCTGGGAAGACACAGGGAAGGTGGACTGCTAAGGACATGAGGAGGGGTACCAGGGCTGCCTGGCCCAATCTGGAGCAATCAAGATCATCCTGCAGGGTTGAGACCTGATTTTTACTAACACCTTGAAAAGAAGGGGGAGCAGAGAAACTTCCTTCCAACTGAGTAGGAAGGCATCAGAGGACTGAGCCCAACACTGGGGCCTGCAGCAAAAAGGGAAGTTGGTGATTGTCTGGGGCTGCAAAGAGATCTATCTGAGGGTGCCCCATCGGGCAAATACTACTCCAGTACTAGGGATCCAGTGCCCATTCGTGATGGCCCTGGAAATCCTGCTGAGAGCATCCGCTAGGACATTGTCCTTGCCTGGGAGGTGAACTGCTGTAAGGAAGGCTGCCTGAGAGAATAAGCCAGAGACCACAACTTCATTGTTTCCCGGCACAAGGCCGTAGGACCCAGTGCCCCTTGCTTGTTGATGTACTACACTGTAGTGGTATTGTCTGTTCTGACCTGAACAACCTTATTCTGAACAGATGTGGAAAAACCTGGAGTGCTAGAAAAACTGCTCTGAGTTCCAACAAATTGATGTGGAGCAGAGATTCCTGAGGGACCACAACCCCTGGGTAGTAAGGTCGCCATGTGAGCTCCCACCCAAGAGGGATGCATCTGGTAAAGGGTCAAGGAATGAGAATGGGGAATGAAGGAACCCCTGTCTCAAATTGCTCTGGTCCTGCCACCACTGGAGGGCCTGGATCAGGGTTCAAGTCACTGGGATCAATTTGGTTAGAGGATCTGTCCTTTGAGACCAAAAGGCTCTCAAATGGAACTGAATGTCCCTCATCTGAAACCTTGCTCCTGCACTACTGCTGTAGAAGCAGCCATGTGCCCCAGGAGCTGTAGAAAATGCCTTGCTGGTCGAGAGACCTGCAGGGTGAAAAGAAGAGGCCAGAGAGACCAAAGTCCTTGCTCTTTCCAGAGGGAGGAAGGCTCTGGCTTCTTTTGTGTTCAGTTCTGCGCCTATGAAGGTAAGAAGCTGGACAGGCTCCAGAACTGACTTTGGAAGATTGAGAAGGAAACCTAAAGATGTAAGAAGTTGCTGAGTTACTTGTAGGTGTAGTTTGACCTAGTCTGGAGACTGGCCTACAATGAGCCAGTCGTCCAGATAAGGAAAGATGGCAATCTTTTGCCTTCTTAAGTGGGCAACTACTACTGCCAGGCATTTTGTGAACACCCTCGGGGCCGAGGTGAGGCCGAAGGGCATTGCTCTGAACTGGTAATGGCCTGAGGGCAGTTCGAATCTGAGGTACTTTCGATGGGAGCTTCTGATGAGAACATGGAAGTAGGTATCCTTGAGGTCCACGGAGGCTAACCAGTCCCCTGGCCTTAGAGAGGGTAAAATAATTCCCAGAGTCACCATTTTGAACTTTGGTTTTAAAAGGTGCTTGTTTAGATACCTGAGATCCAGGACGAGCCGCCATTCTCCTGTCTTTTTTGGGGTAAGGAAGTACCTGGAGTACAACCCTTTGCCCTGGTGTAGGGGTGAACCCTTCCACAGCTCTGAGAGCCAGGAGGGAAGAAACTTCTGTTTCTAGGGCAAGTGCCTCTGATGGATTTGCAGGTGGAAAGGACCTGGTTCTCATCTTGAAATTTTTGAAGCTGAGAACCAGTCCTATCTTACTTCTCAGGACCCACTTGTCTGATGTTACAGACTTCAGTCCTGGACAAAGTACGTTGCCTGCCTCACCGTAGTGGAGAATCGCCCTGGCCACCCATCAGGAGCCTGTTTTGCAGGGGCTTTGGGTTGAGGGTAGAAGCAGGCTTACTAGACCCCCTTCTGCCTCTTCCTCTAAAGAACCCCTCTGGGCATAAGCAGAAGAGAGCCTGGGCTTGGTAAAAGGCCTATGAAAAAAGCCTGCCCCTGCCCGACATGCTGCCTTTGAGGGTGGCTTGCCTTTCTTTGGCCTGTGCACTCCTATGGGTGGTCCTATACTCATCCATTTTCTTCATACAATTCTCTGTCTGCTCCCCAAACAGAGAATTGCCCACAACTAGGAAAATCCATAGCCTTAGACTGGGTATCCTGTGACAGCAGTACATCTGAGCCAGGCCATTCTGCAGAGAGACACAGATGTAGCCATGACTCTTGATGAAACATCATTAGAGTCTACTGCAGCATGAAATTGCACCTTGGATGCCTCAATACCATCCGAGCCACCTGCTCCAGCTCCCTGGCAAGCTGGTCAGGGGCCTGTTTTGCTAGTGCCAGCACAGTATCCCATCTGGATTTCTGGTACCTAGCTGCATAAGCCATATAATTTGCCTGTCTGAGTCCTAAAGATGCTGCCATGTACTGTTTCTTTGCCATGGCATCCATCCTCCTGGAATCCTTTTCAGGAGGCTGAGAGGCTAGAAGAATATTAGCCTTGTCACAGGCTGAAGCCTGCACTACCCCCACATGGCTGCACTGCTGAGAGAGAAACTCCGTATCAGAGCCTGATAAAAGGATGGACAAAAGGTATACATTATCAACAGGAAGGATAGAGTGAGGAGTTTTTAGAATTTTTACTGTCCGTTTCCTAAAGGATTTGTGCAAGGGAATAGACAGTCTCCTAGACTCTGGAATATCCATCATTTCTACATAATCAGGCTCTTCTTGCTTCCTCAACAGGGAGTTGGAGAGTTTCAGCAACGTTCTTATAGAACATAAAATGAGAAGGGGACTCAGATAGCCTGGGGGACCCCTGAAGGTCTGTCTGGAGAGATGTCCGGTTCAATGGGCACATCCAGACTTTCAAAATCACATTCACTCTCCTCATACCCCTCTTCCCCTTCCTCCGGTTCATAAAAATCCTCAAAATCATAATCTTGAACCGGTGGAACCGTCCGAACCGAGCGCTTCCCTGATGGTGTCGGTTCAGATGGAACCGGGGAAAGAGACTGGACAATTTGAATAGCTTTAGCTATTTCCTCAGTGGTTGGAGAAAAAACTTTTGGCTCCACACTAGCTGACTTTCTAGCCCTTTTAGTTGGAACCGGCTCCTCAGAGCTGGCTCTTCGTTTGCCCGAGGAAGTATCGCCCTGGTCAGAGGGCACTCCCTCAGGTTCGGTTGGACCCGAACCGGGCTGGCCATCCGGGTCAACTGACTTTTTGGCCTCCCTTTCCCTGAGCCTACTAACTCTCTTCCATGGTGGCAGCAGGAAAATTCTTACAAATCTGGCAGTCTGCATTGAGGTGGTCAAACCCCAGACAATATACACAGGTGGTGTGTGGGTCAGCCTTAGCAAAGGCTTCCCCACAGAGGCCAAAGTGCTGAAACCCAGTGGGTCCGGTTTTTCTTTTGGGTTTCTCAGACATAGTGCCAGCCTAACCAAAACTTGGCCGTTAGTGGCAATCCGTCAAGCAAGACTCTCTTATCGGTTCCCAACCGTGTCACGGGTCGTGGAAAGAAACGTAATAAAATCCGTTTTTTTTTAGAACCGATAAGAACCGGGAACCGCAGTCTAAAGGGCTAGAAGAAAAAATTACTCACCTTAGTAATGTTGTTTCTTCTAATGGAGTCTTGCTATATTTTGACTATTGCAGTTTGTCCCACCATTAGAACTGCTCCGGAAGTGAAAGAGTTAACTTCCATGCAGGGCATGGAACTTAGAGCACGAGCTCGGTTAGAGAAGCTCTGTCTGGGATATTTCAAACCGAAACTGTCAGATCTTTACGAGCAAAACTCACTAAGGTTCTGCGTGGAAGCTGTAACCTACACTAGCCAACTGGCTACTAAAATATCAACACATTTTCCTGGTCCCAACACCAAGACTCAAGTCAGGGGACCAGAAAAAGATAAGATAAGATAAAATAAAATAAAAGCACAACACCCAAACACCCCAAAAAGAAGGGGTGGAAAACATAAAAAGGGGCATCAATAAGTGCCAACAGTGAACTGCCCACCCCATACCCCAAGTAGAAGTTCTGAGAGGGGCAGGCTGGGGGGGAGGTCATAATATAGCAAGACTCCATTAGAAGAAACAACATTACTAAGGTGAGTAATTTTTTCTTCAAACAACATGAAGTCTTGCTATATTATGACATATTGCAGACTACACAGCAGTACCTCCATGGAGGAGGACAGAACCTACTTAGGAATAGGCTCTGAAGCACGGCTGTACCAACCGAGCATCCTCCTGGCCTGGATATCCAGGGAGTAATGCTTGGTGAAGTGTGTACTGTTTTCCAAGTAGCTGCTTGACATATCTCTAAGATAGGGATGTCCCTGGCAGCAGCTAGAGACGCAGCTGTACTTCTGGTAGAGTGAGCCCTCAGGCCTGAGGGAGGGGGGAACCTTACCCAGTTTTTGATAGCAAAATTGGATACAAGAGACAATCCACCTAGCAATGGATCTCTTAGTGGCAGGTTTCCCTTTCCCAACCTCACCATAAGTGAGAAACAGTTGGAGGGAGTCAAACCTGTGACCCTCGGTACGCTCTATGTAGTAACTTAGGGCCCTCTTAACATCTAAGCTGTGCAACCTCCTCTCACCAGAGGAGGAATGGTCAGTGAAGAACACTGGAAGTGAAACAGATTGATTAAGGTGAAAATCTGAAACCACCTTAGCCAAAAACTTCCTGTTAGTCCTGAGGACTACCTTATCCCTGTGAAAGGAAATAAAGTCAGTCTCCACTGACAAAGCTTGTAACTCACTTATACGCCTGGCAGAAGTGATGGCTACTAGAAATACAGTTTTCCAAGTCAAGTACTTAAGCTCTGCCGAAGACAGAAGTTCAAAGGGGGGTTGCATCAGCTGAACAATGCAAACATTAAGATCCCAGGCAGGGGCAGGGTCCCTGAATGGTGGATTGGTATGAAGCAATCCCCTAAAAAACTTAGAAAATACAGGGTGACCAGAAAGAGAAGAGGGCTTCCCTGCTGAAATAAAAGCAGAGACAGCTGCCAAATGCACTTTCAGGATAGCTGGTCTCAGTCCCAAAGAATTAAGATGGACCATATAGTCCAAAACAGTGGGCAAATCGGCAGATTCGGAAATATAGCTTCCAGAACACCATATGGAAACCTTTTCCATTTGGAATTATGAGCAGCCCTAGTTGAAGGCCTTCTAGAAGCCTTCTAAGATTTCTAGAACACCTTGAGAAAAGTTGTAGATCAGAAACTCTTAACTCCTCAAGAGCCAGGCCTTGAGGTTGAGGGATTGAGATTCGGATACCAGACTCCCTGAGCACAGGTTAACAGATTGTGGTTCCTGGGAGACACGGGGAAGATGGACTGCTAAAGACAGAAGGAGTGGGTACCAGGCTGCCTGGCCCAGTCTGGAGCAATCAGGATCATCTTGCAGGGCTGAGATCTGATTTTGATTAGCACCTTGAACAGGGAGGCATAGAAGAAACTTCCTTCCCAATCAAGGAGAAAGGCATCCAGGGGACTGAGCCCAACACTGGGGCCTGCAACAAAAAGTGGAAGTTGACGATTGTCTGGGGCTGCAAAAGATCTATCTGAGGGTGCCCCATCTGGCAAAACTATCCCAGTACTCGGGGATCCAGTGACCATTCATGATGGCCCTGGGAAATCCTGCTGAGAGCATCTGCCAGGACATTGTCCTTGCCTGGGAGGTGAACTGCTATGAGGGAAGTGTTCGAGGAATAAGCCGAGACCACAACTTCATCGCCTCGGTGCACAAGGTCAAGACCGAGTGCCCCTTGTTTGTTGATGTACCACATTGTAGTGGTGTTGTCTGTTCTGACCTGTATCACTTTGTTCTGAACAGATGCAGAAAAAACCTGAAGTGCTAGAAAAACAGCTCTGAGTTCCAACAGATTGATGTGGAGCAGAGAATCCTGAGGGGACCACAATCCCTGGGTGGAGAGGTCGCCCATGTGAGCTCCCAATCCCAAGAGGGCGCATCTGTAGTAAGGGTCAAGGAGTGAGATAGAGGATGAAGGGCACCCTTGTCTCAGATTGCTCTGATCCTGCCACCACTGAAGGGCCTGGATCAGGGTTCTAGTCACTGGGATCAACTTGGATAGGGAATCTCTTCTTTGAGACCAAAGGCTCTCAAATGGAACTGAATGTCCCTCATCTGAAATCTTGCTCCTTGCACTACAGCTGTGGAAGCAGCCATGTGCCCTAAGAGCTGTAGGAAATGCCTTGCTGGTCGAGAGACCTGCAGAGTGAAGGAGCGAGGCCAGGGCCACCGGGGTCACTTACCCTTTCTAGAGGAAGGAAGGCTCTGCCTGCTTTGTGTCCAGTTCTGCACCTATAAAGGTGAGTACCTGGACAGGTTCCAGAACTGACTTTGGAAGATTGAGAAGAAAGCCAGAGAGGCAAGTAGCTGCTGGGTAACTTGCAGATGTGATTTGACCTGGTCTGGAGACTGACCACAATGAGCCAGTCGTCCTAGGTAGGGAAAGATGGCAATCTTTGCCTTCTTAAATGACAACTGCTACTGCCAGGAATTTTGTGAATACCCTTGGGGCAGAGGTAGGCAGGGCATTGCTCTGAACTGATAATGGCCTGAGGCAGTTCGAATCTGAGGTACTTTCAGTGGGAGCTTCTGATAAGAACATGGAAGTAGGCATCCTTGAGGTCCAGGAAGCTAGCCAGTCCCTGGCCTTAGGGAGGGTAAAATCATTCCAGAGTCACCATTTTGAATTTTGGTTTTAAAAGGTGCTTGTTCAGATATCTTAGGTCCAGGATGGGCCGCCACTCTCCTGTCTTTTTTGGGGTAAGGAAGTACCTGGAGTACAGACCCTTGCCCTGGTGTAGGGGAGAAACCCTTTCTACAGCTCTGAGAGCCAGGAAGGTTGAGACTTCTGTTTCCAAAGCAAGAGTCTCTAGAGGGTTTGCAGGTGGAAAAGATCTGATTCTCATCTTTGGAAATTTTTTGAAGCTGAGAACCAGACCCTGGCTTACTACTTCCAGGACCCACTTGTTTGATGTTAAAGACTCCCAGTCCTGGACGAAGTAAGTCAGCCTGCCTCCTACAGGTAATGGAGAACCGGCCCTGGGCATCCCATCAGGGTGCCTGTTTGGCAGGGGCTTTAGGCTGAGGGGTAAGAGCAGGCCTGCTTGTACCCCGTCTGCCTCTCCCTCTGAAGAACCCCCTCTGAACATAAGCTGAAGAGGAGGCCTGGGTTTGGTGAAAAGGCCTGCCTCTACCCCTGGTGGGCTGCCTCTGAGGAGTGGCTTGCCGTTCCTTGGCTTGTGCACTCCTATAAGTGGTTCTATATTCATTCATTTTCTTCATATAATTCTCTGTCTGCTCCCCAAACAGAGAATTTCCCACCACAGGAAAATCCATAGCCTTAGCCTGGGTATCCTGTGACAAACTAATACACCTGAGCCAAGCCAATCTACGAAAAGCCACAGAAGTAGCCATGACTCTAGAGGATACATCATTAGAATCCACTGCAGCATGGAATTGCCCCTTAGATGCCTCAATACCATCAGCAGCCACCTGCTCCAGCTCCTTGGCAAGCTGGCCAGGGGCCTGTTTGGCTAAAGCCATGACAGTATCCCATCTAGATTTTTGGTATCTTGCAACATAAGCCATGTAATTTGCTTGTCTGAGTCCCAAGGACGCTGCCATGTATTGTTTTTTAGCCATGGCATCAATCTTCCTGGAGTCCTTGTCAGGAGGATGTGAAGCCAGGGGAATATTAGCCTTATCACAGGCTGCAGCCTGAACTACCCCAACATGGCTGCATTGCTGTGAAAGAAATTCTGTATCAGGACCTGACAAAGTGTACCTCCTGTCCATCTTTTTATCTACAGGAGGCACAGAATTTGGAGCTTTTAAAATTGTTATTGTTTGTTTCCTAAAGGATTTATGTAAAGGAATAGACAATCTCCTGGACTCTGGGATATCCATCATCTCTACAAAGTCAGGCTCCTCTTGCTCATCCACAGCTTCCTCCAAAGGAAGCTGGAGGGTTTCAGCAACTTTTTTGTAAAACAGAAAACGAGAAGGGGACTCAGCAAGCCTAGGGGGAGATTCTCCTAAAGGTCTGTCTGGGGAGATGTCCGTTCAATGGGCACATCCAGACTTTCAAAGTCACATTCACACTGTTCATAATCATCCTCCCCCTCCTCTGGTTCATAAAACTCCTCTATATCATATTCTTGAACCGGTGGAACTGACCAAACCGACCTCTTGTCAGATAGTGGCGGTTCGGACGGAACCGGGGAAAGTGACTGGACAATTTGGATTGCTTTGGCTATCTCTGCAGCAGTTGGAGAAGGGAATTTTGACTCCACACCTGCTGATTTTCTAGTTCTCTTTGCTGGAACTGGCTCCTCAGAGTCAGCTTTACGTTTGCCCGAGGAAGTCTGGCCCTGGTCAGAGGGCACTCCCTCTGGTTTGGTTGGCACCGAACCGGGCTGGCCATCCGGGTCAGCTGACTTTTTGGCCTCTCGTTCCCTGAGCCTACCAACTCTCTTATCTAGGGTAGCTGCAGGGAAATTCTTGCAAATCTGGCAGTCTGCATTGAGGTGGTCAAACCCCAGACAATAAACACATGTGGTGTGTGGGTCAGCCTTGGCAAAGGCTTCCCCACAGACACTACAGTGTTGAAACCAGTGGGCCGGTTTTTCTTTTGGGTTTCTCAGACATAATGCCAGCCTAACCAAAAACTTGCCCTTTTTCGGCGGTGCCAGGCAAGACACTCTTATCGGTTCCCAACACGTGTCACCGAGTCGTGGAAAAAGCGTAATGAAATCGGTTTTAAGAACCGATAAGAACAGGAACCGCTCTCTAAATGCTTCAGAATAAAGTTTCCACACAACCTGATCGGTTCAAGCGAACCAATAAACATTACAAGTTCCACACAGAATAAACCTATCTATTACTTACAATACCATAGACAGAGCTTGAACCCGATCGGTTTGCGTTAAAATAATGATAATCACGGTTGAATTTAACAGAGAAAAACTCTTTAAACCGAGAAAATGAACCGAGCAGTAGGAGGAATCTCCGGCGACTGTTCAGTGAGGCGGAGTAAAGAATCTGACAGTTTCGGTTTGAAATATCCCAGACAGAGCTTCTCTAACCGAGCTCGCGCTCTAAGTTCCATGCCCTGCATGGAAGTTAACTCTTTCACCTCCAGAGCAGTTCTAATGGTGGGACAAACTGCAATAGTCATAATATAGCAAGACTTCATGTTGTTTGAAAGTTAATTTAAAACCCATCTGATCGGTTCAAACCGAACCGAAAAAGACGTTTACAAGTTCCACACAGAAGAAAATAAAATAAGCCTATCTATTACTTACAATACCACAGACAGAGCTTGAACCAACCGATTGCGGTTAATTTCGGTAAAATAAACCGAGAATTACACTTTTTAACCGACAAACAAACCAAGCAGCAGGAGAAATCTCCGGAGCGACTGTTCAGTGAGGTGGAGTAAAGAATCTGACAGTTTAAGTTTGAGCTACAACAGTTCAACCGAGTTCGCGCTCAAGGTTCCATGCCCTGCATGGAAAGTTAACTATTTCACCGCCGGCGAAGTTCTAACCTGGGGTTATACTGCATATGTCATAATATAGCAAGACTTCATGTTGTTTGAAAGCTCCACATAGGAAGAGGAGGGGGCAACCCGATGGGGAGACCCCACCAGTGAAGGCTGCGTTAAGACCGGCAGCTCGCTCTCATCCGGCTGGACGCCGTCAGGTCCTGCGCTGGAACCCAATGTGAGCGTGTCATCGTTTGGTCATCAGAGGGTTTGAAGACTGGCTTATCGACCTTGGCCATGTGGACACCAGGGTACTTAGTGCCCAACTTATCAGCCAGGCCGGAGTTCACCGAATACGATAGGCGTCTTACTGGCTGCCCAACTGCTTACACCCCACGATGGAGATGGGTCTAAGAGTGGTGGAGGCCTCAGACTCGACCAAGGCACTTGCGACCACTGTGACCAGTGGTGGCGGGTGAACCAAGGGCTGCTCCTGGGAAGGCTTGACAGACTTGGCTGCAGCAATGGTCTTCCTGGAGAAAAGGGCCACTGATCACTCAAGGGCAGCCGTGGGTGAGAGGGGGACCTATCCTGTCCATGTGCTTCTCCTTGTCCCTCCTCTTCTTGTGCTTGTGGGAGTCCATAGGTGAGGATGAAGCGCTCCTCAGCTTCTGCAGCTCTTTTTCCATTGTAGACATCTTTTTTAGCAGACAGGCCTTGAGGGCCTGCTGGCAGCGCTTCCATGTGGCCTGGCTGAAGCTCAGGCAGACCTCACAATCCTCAGTCTTGTGCTCCCGGGGGGGGGCCCAAGCAGAAGAGGCAAAGGGAGTGGGAATCCTTGTGCGGGAGCTGCATACCGCAAGAATCACACTTATTCTTATGCGACTCAACAGAAGATGGAGAAGACATGCACAAAATCAATCTGGATCAATAAAGAAAAGAAAAAATACTCATCTGAAAAAAGGCGGCTGAACAGAAGCAACAATTTCCGCAAGGTCTGATCTGCACAGGTCGATGGTGGGAAAGAACTGGAAGGTGGGCGTGGGGACCGCCCACAATGCAGTGTCATGCTGACATCGGTCACGTGACTTTGGGTGGGCGGTCCCCCACCAGATACTGCTAGCTAAAGTTTCCGTGTGGTCTCAATGCAGGGGGCGCAATCCTCAGCTTAGCCACTGCACGCGCCCTTTGAAGTAAGATCACGTGGGCCCCCCCAAGATAAGGTCGAGACTGTAATGTTATAATTTTGGGTTAGATATTAAAAAAGTATGCATATAATAAAAAATAGTATCATCGGGGACCTTAGATTTGTGGCAGGCACATTAAATATAGACACAATCGTTCCAATTAGGCAGCAGACATGTCCCGTTTATGCAGTAACAGCAGCCGTAAGATGACATGCCCAAATAAGAGTCCCAGTGGAACCTCCCAGTAAAGGGGATGTCCTGATTATCTGCATCCCGATTAAGTAGTCTGTACTGTAACATGTGGGGAATCAGAGAGGAAAGTGATGGTTCCAAATGGGTGCATGTGCATGAGTGGTGGAGATGGTTATTGGAACCCTCACAAGTATTAGACACAATTTTCAGAGTGCAACTATAAATGTCTTTAATTCTGTCGTATCTCTTTAAATCAAGAAGAAAATAGCTTATTTCAACTTTGAGAGAACACTTAAGATAAAAAATAAGTTTCTTTCTTGAAGTAGGTTTCACAGCACAACCTTCAGCTCTCAGCAGAAGTTTAACATGTCTTTATAAAATAGGGTAGAAAAAAATGACCAAATCAAACAACTTGCCTGGTTAAAATACAGCACCTGATGGTTTATTATCTATCTAGAAATTGCATAGTTCGTAACTTACATGCCCTACTCTACCTATCAACAACAACCTAAATGAAAACAAGACCTTTTTCCATTAAAATTAGTTTTCCCTCTTTTTAAACCCAAAACATGGCGTACCTAGGTTTCTTCAAAATAAATTCATTTCCCATATTCATTCAGAGGCACACGTCCATTGTTATCAAACTCACCTATTCAACCTAGCAACAATCTAACTAAAAGAAAATAAAACCTTGTTCTGTTTAAAAAAAAATATATATGTATATAATAGGTAAACCACTCTGAGGGTGTGCTGTTGCTCCGATATATGCCGCCTTGGTGTGGCGAGGCTACGCACGAGGCAGCGGCAGGCCAGCGCGCTAATTCACCCAAGGCGCATGTGATATCAGAACGCCGCCACCGCACACCTAAGAGTGGTTTATCTATTCATAAATGGCAAAATTGTTTTGGAGGGGGGTTAAAGTGCAGTTGTGCAGTCATGCTCTGATATATGCAGCTTAATCTGGTTCAAGGTCAGTTGGCATTCATCTGTATTCCCCCTCCCCCGGGTCGTGCCTGAAAATAGGCAGGATTTGTCTAGTGCACTTACCCGGTCAACAAAAGCCAAATAAATAAATAAATATGCATGGTCATGTGACCATGTAATGCTCAATATCCAATAAATCCCAAGCAATTTCCCTACCCATTTTATATATATATATATATATATATATATATATATATATATATACACACATACACACATTTTATGAGAACAATAACCCACTCCAGGGCATGATTTTCTTGAGAACTATACAACAGGCATCCAGAATCCATCATTTTGATTGGCTGACTGGCACTTTTAGCAGTGGGTAAATCAAGACAATTCACACAAAAAGTGCCAGTCAGGATGGCAGCAGCACAACAAATTAGACCAATACACCCAATCCTGAAAAACTCAAAAAAAAAAAAAAAACTGCTATTTTTTCCCACTAAAGCCAACTGAAAGAAAGTAAAGGACATTACTTGTGCGCTCATCTACTGCTCGTCCCACCGCTCTTTCGCAACCAGCAAAGAACAAACAAAAAATCTTTAAAATCAATTTTTGGGCCACAATACCTTGTGCTCAGCACTGTCGCTCAGTTCTCTTCCGCTGCTCCCTCTACACTCTTAGTTTTACTAACGCCACCCCTCCTGAATCTCTCTCTTTCTCTCTCTGGATAACAAGTTGCTCAGACCCACGCTCAAGCTCCAACCCCTGGCTGCATTTCAGTTGAACTCCAGAGCTGACCCGAGGAACAACCAGCTGCAGTTCGATACAGATCCCACACTACCCGACAACAAAAGTAAACATAATAATAATAAAAAAAGTCTAACCATATCACTGTCCGAGTTCTTGAGACATCTCAATATTCTCCCTATCAATACAGAACTATTATTTATGGCACCACAATAAATTAAACAACAATGATTTAAAATGCCCCCCCCCCCAAAAAAAAAATGGCTCTATCATGCCAGTTCGACATTCTTTATGTCGACCGGCAGTTCGCCAACAGGAATCATGCCAACCACAAGTTGCGGTCTACATAATTCCTGTGTGTCTCCCGGTCCTGTTTTTTGAAACCCCTGGCCCCCCCCCCAACCATCTTTTGGATTCTCAACTCCAGCTGGAGTTGATTCAGGGCAGGGGTGCAGGACCATGAGACAGCATGCCCCTGTCTCGGGCACACCATCACAGCGACCTGTCGGCAAAGTGTCGATTTTGCCGACAGTCATGTATTTTGCTGTGCTGGTGTCGCCATAAGGGTAGCATACCAAAAAAATTAAAAAACTCTCTTTTTCTTTGTCACAAAAAGTAAAGAGGCGCACTGTATAATTCCAATAATCTATGCCAGGCTGTGGGTCATGGCAGGTTTACCCACTTCTGGTGTGGTTTACTCACTCAGCCTGTGGCCTTGTGACCAAACCACACCAGGTGTGGGTAAATACCACCACAACTCACAACCTGAATTATTGCTTAATTAATGCACTTTTTGGGTGTTTCTGAAGTCACTGGCCAGTTGGGCCCGTGCCTGGAGTGTGCATTAATTCTCTAGAAACGCATGCCCTGGTGTGGGTTACTGCTTAACTTACTGTTGTGAACGCCACTAGAGGCAGGAGCAGCAGTTTCCTTTTCTTCTCGTCTTTCTCTCATCACCCGAGCTCAGATTTGCAACTCAAGGATTCTCAAATGAAACTCACTCACTCTCTCTCTCTGACATTATCTACAGTGTAGCATTCAGCAGGATAAAGTACAGTTACGTAAGAACTTACCGTAACAGTAGATCTTCGAGAGAGGCTCTTGCAGTAGGTAATTACATATAGGACTGACACTGGCCGGTGGCAGGACCCCACAGAAAAATTTCTAGCTAGCAGTCCCTGGCGGGGACCGCCCCCACGCAGGTGACCGCGCCATAGACGCCGGTATAAAGGGGCGGTCCCAGACGCCACTCTTTTCCAGTTCTTTTCCTCGCCACAAGGCCCGAAGGTCTGACGAGAGAAGCAGATATTTCCTCAATGAAAAGGAGCTGAAAAGCCTAGGGGATGGAGGGCGGGAAGGTATAACCTACTGCAAGAGCCTCTCTTGAAGATCTACTGTTACGGTAAGTTCTTATGTAACTGTACTATCTTACTTAGAGAAGTTTCTTGCAGTAGGTAATTACATATAGGACAGAATCCCAGGCAGTCTGGAACAAACGAAAGGCACCGGGAGGAGGAACTACTCCAAAAAGTAGAAAATAATCTAGCAGGTCTCAAGAAAGGAGGCCTGTAAGACAGCTAACCAAGCCTGCTTTCCAAGTAGAGGCAATGTCCAAACTGTAATGTTTAGGAAGGTATGGACTGAAGTTCAATGGCGGCAGCACAGATGTCTGCCGCAGACACGTTCTTGAAACAAGTCACAGAGGCGGCAACTCCACGAGTGGAGTGACCTCTGACTTGACCCGGGAGGGTCTTGTACTTGTCATAACAGAAAGTGATGTAATGGGCCAACCATTTTGATAGGCATTGCTTAGAGACAGCATTGCCTTCTCTTTTGTGAGCGAAAGAGACGAACAAGTGATCAGTCTTTCTGAGATCCTTCGTCCTATCGGTGTAGTATCTCAGAATCCTGTGAACATCCATGGTATGGAGCAGGTATTCTCCTTGATTGGAGTACGCGTGAAGAAAGCAGGTAATTCAATAGACTGATTCAAGAAGCCTGCTACCACCTTCGAAGAAACTTAGGATTCTGTATAAGAGCTACTGCTCTTGTGAAAATCAAATAAGGGATTTTGCACATGAGGGCCTGAGCTCGGAAATTCTGAGCAGAAGTAATGGCCACCAAGAAGAGTGTCTTCCATGATAAAACTCTGTCCTGGAAGCTGCAGGTTCAAAGGGAGGAAGGTAAGTTTCTGATGACAAAGTTTAAGTCCCAAGGCGAGCTGGAGCCCAGAGAGGGGCCTGAGATGAAGGACCCTCTGAGGAAAGTTTTGGATACCTCCAGCTGGGCAAATGCCTTGTCAGTGAAAGGGACATGGTAGGCTGAAATAGCCGCCATATGGACTTTCAAAGAGGAGTGACTGAGACCTAGGTCGAAAAGATGACGCATGTACTCAAGAAGAATGTCACAGGGCATGAAAAGGGCTCCACATTCCTGGACGCAGCCCAGATAGAAAATCTCTTCCATTTCAAGGCATAGGTGGGCCTAGTGGAGGGCTTTCTAGCCCCCACCAGAATCTCAGCCACCTTAGGAGAAACGCCAAAATGAGCTTGAGCTAGGTCTGTAGGAGCCATGCGTGAAGTTGAAGGGACTTGAGTCCCGGATGGACCAGGGTCCCCTGATCCTGGGTCAGCAATCCTTGAGATAAAGGAAGAGGAAGAGGAGGAGCCTCTGAGTATTGTTGTAGAAGAGAGAACCAGATTTGCCTGGGCCAGAAAGAAGTGATCAGAATCATTCTCACTCCTTCTAAAGCAAGCTTCTGTAGCACACGAGGGACCAGAGGAATTGGGGGGAAGCATAGACGAATCTGTCCTTCCAGCTTAGAGATAGAGCGTCGCTCCAGAAAGTGTCTCACTCTGGAGCGAGCGAGCAAAAGACTGGAAGCTTTGCGTTTTGGGAGGAAGCGAACAGGTCTATCTGAGGAGTCTCCCAAATCTGGAAGATGCTTTTTAGAACTTTTTCGTCCAGTTCCCACTCATGTGGAAGAGCCGACAAGTGACTTAGTATGTCTGCCAGGACACTGTCGACTCCCGGAACATGGATCGCTGTGAGGTGAAGGTTGTGGAGAGTTGCCCAATCCCAGACCCTCATCGCTTCCCTACACAGCGGGTTGGACCGAGTTCCTCCCTGCTTGTTGATGTACCACACCACGCACATGTTGTCCGTTTGGACAGCTAGGTGACCGGGAAGGATGTATTGGTGAAAGGCCTGGAGCGCATACAGCACTGCTCGAAGCTCGAGCACATTGATGTGGAGAACTATCTCCAACTTTGACCAAAGGCCTTGGGTTCGGTGAGGACCCAGATGGGCTCCCCAACCTTCGCCTGAAGCATCCGTGGTCAGAGTCTGATCAGGGGGAAGATGAAAAAAGGGGACCCCCCCGGAAGAGGTTCTCTCGAACCATCCACCATTGCAAGTCTCTTACTATCGGCGAGGAGATCAGAACCAAATGATCTAGGTCATCTACTCGGTGATCTCACTGAGATCGAAGAGTCCACTGAGAGATTCTCATGTGGAGGCGTGCACGTGGAACCGTCGGGATGGCCGCCGCCATAAGCCCCAGTAGACGGAGCACTGACTCGCCAGGACCCTCCCAGATCCGAGCAGAGGGAAATTCAGACTGGAGGGGAGGCCCCCTGTCCCGAGGCAGAAAGGCCTTGCACAAAGTTGTGTCGAGAATTGCCCCGATGAACTAGAGCCTCTGTGAAGGATCCAGGTGAGACTTGGAATGGTTGATGGTAATACCCAGGCCAGTGAAAACCTGCTGGGTGAGGGAGAGAAAATGCAGGAGTTCCTCCCTTGATGGGGCCGCCAGAAGTCAGTCGTCCAGGTAGGGAAAAACCTGAGCTCCCAAAGAACGCAGGTGGGCCGCTACCACCGCCAGGCATTTGGTAAAGACTTGGGGGGCCGAGGAAAGACCAAATGGGAGCACCGGAATTGGTAGTGGACCCTGGAACGCAAACCTGAGGTACTTTCGTATGAGTGAATGGGGATGCAGGTACGCATCCTGCATATCTAGTGCACAAAGCCATTGTCCGGCCAGCAGGGCAAAAGGGTTGAAGGGAGAGCATCCTGAACCTCTTGTATTCCACATACAGGTTCAGGGAGCTGAGATTGAGAATAGGTCTGAGATCTCCGCCTTCTTTGGAACAAGAGAGAAGTGGAATAGTACCCGTCCCGTAGAGGTGAGGAGGGACGGGCCTATAGCCTGTTTCGCAAGAAGCTTGAGATTTCTTCCCTGACCAAAGGAAGATGGTCCCTTGAGTAAGCGGAGTTCAGGGGGGGGTGACGTGAAGGTTTCTGTAGAAACTCTATGGAGTGCCCCTCTGCTATGATCTGAAGCACCCATGAATCAGAAGTTATCCTCTCCCAACCCAGAAGGTGGAGGGAGAACCTCCCTCCTACCGGTTCCTCCGGGGCGTCCGGAGGGGAAAGGAGTCAGGCGGTGAGGCAGGCGCCACAGGGCGCGCACTCATTGCTTTTTTGGGCCAGGGGCCTGGCAGCTGTGGGGGCCCGACGTTTAGTGGCCCACCTTCCCTGAGGTTTCGCTTGAGGCCGGCTAGTGGCCCACCTTCCCTGAGGTTTCACTTGAGGCCGACTAGTGGCCCACCTTCCCTGAGGTTTCGCTGAGGCCGGCCGGCGCTCATGTAAAGGGACGGCGCTGTGGGGATGGATGGTACACAATCAACGGATTTACGGGCCGCCCCCTTCTCCTGCAAATCAGTGATTATGTCCTTGACATCACCACCGAAAAGCACAGAACCCCTGAAAGGTGCTTCTTGGATGGCTGACTGCACCTCCGGGACCAGACCTGACACACGGAGCCATGCGTGACGCCGAAGACTTACGGCGAACGCAGAGCTCCGTCCTGCGGTGTCCACTGCATCATAGGTCGTCCTCAGAATGTGACGACTGGCCAAACGAGCAGAACGGATCAGGTCGGCCAACTCCTGCTTGAGTTGAGAGTCAGGCAAAGAGTCGATCTTGACTCCGCCTGCTAAGGACGGCCTTCTGGTAATCCCCACATGTGCTAAGCATAGTTCAGGGCCCTAATCCCCAGTGTGGAAGAAGCTGAGATCTTCCTTCCATACTGATCCAGAAGGCGAGATTCCTTATCCGGGAGACGAGCTCAATTGTTTCGGTGTGCTGACCGGCCGTGAGCGCCAATCACAACAGAGTCTGCACGGGGTGAGAGTCTGAAAGTTCACACCCCGAGCCTGGTATAGCCTGTCTCACTTCCTGGGAAGTGGGGCTAAGTACAGTTGTTTCCAAAGTGGAAACAAGGTGGGCGTGAGGCTCGATCCAGGGTGGCACTAAGGTAGAAGCCGTAGGGCAAGTCCAGAAGTTCGGCGAGTTTTACCCGCTGAGGATCTGGTTCTAAGGAATGCCACTGATGGACTTCCTGGATCTTCCTGAGCAACTCCGTGAAGGAAGGATCCTCCAGAGGAGACTTCGGAGGAGTCCACGGCTGGGGCTTGGACGGAGAGCGTGGCTCATCGTCTTTCTCGGAACATCCATCGGAAGCGTCCGAGGAGTCAGAGAGAGAAGGGAAGGAAGAGTCTGAAGCAGAGTAAGACTCCTTAACCCGTCTAGGGGGAGGAACGGGTTCCTTGGGAGGGATCCCAGAATGCGTGTCCTGCCCCTCTCTGGATCCCGAGGGCAAAACCCGGGAATCCGGAGGAGGAGAGGGAGAGTGCCGCCTCAGGGTGTACAGGAGCCGGGGTGGCACTTGCCGCCAGAAGACGTTTTCATTTCCTTGGTGAGCTGAGCTCTGGCCTCAGCCCACCAAGAAGCAGAGTCTCTGAAGATCCACCGCGCCTAGGGGGTGGAAGAGGAAGAGGGGGGATAGTTGCTGAGGAGAACCTAGGGGAGTATCCGTAACCCGCCGCGGGTAACTCGGAGTTGGGTACTGTGGGCGCCGGGTACCGCGGGCCGAAGGAGTCGGCACCAGGCACGGCGAGGATACTGCGCGACCTGGAAAACCGCGGCGGATACGACGGCGGATACCCAGGCACTGGAGGAGCTGCCGGAGCAGACGGCCCAGCTGGGTACTCCACAGGCGGATCAGCCGGGATAGGCCCGTGGGGTGGAGGGCCCGAAGGAAGAGGAAAATCCCCCGCCGGCATCGGAGGGGCCGGTGTCAGGGCCGGCGTCGGAGGGGCAGGCGCCAGCATCAGGGGAACCGGCGTCAGATCCGGTTCTTCAGGAAAAGGATCGGACAGTAGCCCAGGGTCCAGAGTCTCGTCCAGGGACGGAGGTGAAAAATCCCCGGGGTCAGGCAGGGGGGACTGGGGCTCCCCTGACGGCAGCGAAGGCTGCGGGGAGCCTGGAACGACAGAAACAGCAGGTTCCGCCGTAGGCTCAGAGGCTCGGCACACGTCAGAGGAGCCGATGTGTGGCTTATGGGCCGAGTACCAGCGGACGCCAGAGGAGCCGGCGTCCGGCTTCGGGGGTCCCTCATCGGAGGCGGGCCGAGGATGAGAGGAGGCCCGGTCCAAGGGAGACACTGCCGAGCGCCACTCAAGGGTCGAAGGCCTTAGAGACCTTCTCCCGGGCGTACGCCGGAGGAGCTGGACGTCCGGCTTAGGGAGTGCCCGCAGCAGTAAGCCGCAGGCCTCTTGGCGGTACTGGGGCTAAGTCTCCTTTGCCCTGAGACGCCCGGCGGGCCCAAGCTCGAATGCGTCGGGCGGGCCGATGCCTCCTCCAAAGCCTTGGAGGCTGCCATCGGGCGATCCCCCGGAAGGGATGTTACCCGGAGTCGCGGAAGAGGAGGCCTTCTCCCATTGTGCCTTTCCTTGTCCCGCTTCTTGTGCCCTTCAGGGGAGGTCGACACCTGCCGAAGTTTTCTCAGCTCTTTCTCCATCGCAGACATCATCTTTTTGAGGAGATGGACTTCTAGGGACTGCTGGCGTCGTCTGCGGGTGGGCGCGTTGAACTGGAGGCAGTGCGGACACTTGTCGACTGCGTGGTCGGGGCCTAGGCAGAGGGAGTGACCATCTTTGTGAGGCAGCTGGGCGCCGCACGAGTCGCACTTATTCTTTGAAGGGGACGACATATACCGACGTTCACCTGACGAAAGAGGAATAAAATTCTGAAACTATTCGGAAAAACCGACGAAGTAACAGGACTGAGCAATAAGAACTTAACTGCGAGGACTTCCGGTTCCGCCACAGAGCAGACAAGAGCTTAGGAATGTACCTCCGCTCACCAGGGACAAAGTTACCCTATTCCTTAAACTTTAAGAGCAAAAAATGGCTAAAGAAGGTCGTAGGAGAGAGAGCAGGGACCATCTCTGTCAAGTAATTTAAGTAAATCACAGAGGAAAGACTTTGCCGGAGAAGAAATACAATCGCTCAGATCTACATGCAGCAGAAGCCGCTCACGTAGCAGCACGAGAGGCTCCAGCTATGACACGGAGGCTGAGACAGATCTCTTATCTCGTACAAGATATGAAAATATACTGCGGGAGATTCATGATTCTCGTGCTGAATCAAGGAGAGAGTTTCAATCCCTGGCTGTGCAAATCTCTAACATTGATACCAAAGTTAACGCAGCAGAAGACAATAAAAGTCCTGGAAGAGAATAATACGCACCTTTCTAATGCTGTGGAAGCGCTGTTCCAACAGGCTCAGGCCCTGCAAATTAAGTGCATTGATCTGGAGGGATGCTCAAGACGCAGCAACCTCAGGCTATATGGACTCACTGAGGGGGCTCCTATGACAGCATTCCCAGAAAATCTACTGAAAGATGTATTAGAGTTGCCACCCAATTAGGCCTTGTCCATCGAAAGGGCCCACCGCTCACTGCGCCAGAAACCATCTGGGGAGGCAGCCCGTCCTCGGTCAATAATCTTTAAGTTAAGCAGCTACAAAACTAAAGAAGACATTCTTCGGAGGGCTTGGGGTAAGAAGGAGCTGACGTATCTTTCATCCAGAATAACCCTTGACCATGATTATGTCCCGGAAGTGCAGCAAGCAAGACAGCTATATGTGCCGGTGCTGAGAGCTAAGGGTATAAGATTCCAAACCCCGTTCCCCGCGAAGCTCCGTGTATTTTGGGAAGAGGGCCCTCAATTGTATCTTTCTCCTGTGAAGGCGCTGGACGAGCTCCAGAAGAAGGGAATTCCTATTCCCCCTACGGATGCAGAGCGAGTGCATAAACAAAGATTTCCGGTGGGGCTGCTGCCGCAGACCGCAAATGGATACGGGAGACTGGCAACTCTGAGAAAAGTAGGAGAGGCTTTGGGACTGGTGCAGCGAGCGGCGCACTTCAGATCGATGAGCGACTCCTCTCCGTACTGTACCTGAGGAGGACAGAGGAAGAAACTGGTATAAGTCTGTCCTGAGATGGGGAGCACTTTCCCGTGGTGACGATTTATAGGCCTGGCAAAGCACTACTCAAGGCTGAGAGGCCCACTAGACTCAATGACAGGGAATCTTTTTTTTTTTTTTTTAATGGTCTGTACTGAGTTGCCTGGCCGCGGACCATCACTGGTGAAGGTTAAAACTATACTTATTGACCGACCTATATGTAAGTTGGAAAAGGAAGGGTATTCCAAACGTTTAAATAATTAAGTGTTTAAACTTGAACTGTCCCTGGAGGAGCAACGAGGCATATTTTCTGTTTAAACACGACCTTGTTGTACGATCCTCTAAATGTTTAAGGATTGAGGTGATTCTGTGGCGAACTTATTTCTCGAATTCACTCCTTTGGAGTTATTCGTTGAAGAGGCTCTGTTAATTCAGGGCATACCTTCTCTTCAACCCCTACCTCGTAGCCTGCCTTTCTGGCTCTTTTGAGATTAGTGCAAGGGATCCTAGGTTTTGGATCCCCTACCTTGGAAGCCAAGTGTTTTATAATAACAATAAATTGTTGTTGCAATTTGTGTAATATAGAGCTTTAGTTAACAAATAGGTATAGATTTGTTGTGTTAGACTACGCCACTACTTTTTGCCTTTTCTAGCTAATCCTCCCCGAGCCTCTCTCTATTTGCCTCCAGTAATTAGACCCAGTTTCCCTTTTTAGTAGGTTCTTATAGGTTTTGGAACCAGGTGGAACGAGGGTGAAAGTAAGGGACATTGGTGGAGGGAGGTAATAATACCTGGGATGAGACAGAGGAAGAGTCCCTGCTGAATTAGGAATGGCAGCTAAACCTACCACCTTTTGCTCCTTCAATGTAAATGGGCTGACTAATCCAATAAAACGTAGCAAAATACTCGCCTTCCTCAAGAGGACTGAGGCGGACGTTCTGTTCCTGCAGGAAACGCATCTTTCACTGACGGAGCATCAGAAGTTGAGGAATTTGTTTCTGCTTGAGCGTAGTAAATATATGGAAGGGAAGCGCGGGGTGGCCGGTACTTGTTCCAGAGAAGACGCCCTTTGAGCAAACAGCACAGCTGACAGATGGAGAAGGGCGCTTTGCCTTCCTGAAGGGGCGTCTCTTTGGGCGGTTACTAACTCTGGCATCGATTTATGTCCCTCCTGGCTCCGACTTTCAGACATACCGTCAAATTTTTTAAAGATTGCAGGAGTGGGCTGAGGGGGAGGTAATTATTGGAAGTGACCTAAACTTGGTCTTGAACCCGAGGCTGGACTCTTCCTCTGCGGTTCCCCGCCGCAACCAGGTTAGTATAAAAAAGGTTGGAGAGCTGCTTGCGGAGCTGGGACTGGGGGATGGTTGGCGCCTCACCCATGGAAAGCAAAGAAACAATACCTTTTTTTCAGCTCCGCATCAGTCCCACTCACGACTGGACTACATTTTACTCCCAGTAGAGCTAGTTGGTCAAATAAAAGATAGCTGGACAGGGGAGAGATCACTGTCAGACCACGCGCCTGTCATTTGCCAACTTCACCTGGGGGACTTTGTCAAGCGTACATTTTGGAGACTAAATACGTCCCTGCTTCAAGACCCAGAGGTGAAAAATGCGGTTAGTGATACAATAACCCAGGCAGTGGCTGACAATGACTCCCCAGAGACACCGGTGGCTTTGCTTTGGGATACTTGTAAGGCTACAGTGCAAGGTAAATTTATTGCTAGATCGGCTTTTAAGAAAAAGCAACAAGAAGCCCAAAAAACAAAGTTATGGGGGGAGATAGATAATTGTGAATCTCAGCTAAAGATTAAGTATAACGCAGAGATCTTCAAGAAGCTTAGCAAACTCAAGGCTGACCTTAACAAGCTATTGGAATACCAGGTGGAACATAAGGTCTTGTACCTTAAACAAAAGTACTATGAGGGAGGCCCGAGAGCCACTCGCCTTTTGGCGGCCCACTTGCGAGCCCAGAGAGTGAGAGCATGGATTTCAACCTTGACACACCCCAGCTCCAGGCAGAAATTACATCAGACCCCGGTAATAGCAGAAGCCTTCAGAGAATTCTATACTCATTATATGCCACCTCCCCTCCCACACCCCAGCAAGAGAACAATATATCTGAATACTTGGAACGTCCCTCTCTGCCCTCATTGACCCCCCCAAGCTAAATTAGACCTGTTAACCCCTATTAATGGAATAGAGATGCAAAGAGAAGTCTCGAGACTGAAGGCCTCTAAATGCCAGGGTACAGATGGACTCCCGGGGGAATTTTATAAATATTTTAAAAGTCAGATTATACCACTCCTACTTAGGGTCTATAATGGAGCCTTGCAAACCAAAGAAATGCCACCAACCTCATGGGAGCAGGCCATCATATCAGTTATACCTAAACAGGGGAAAAACCCGATGCTTTGTCCCTCATACCGGCCCATCTCCATATTAAATACAGATTATAAAATTTTTATGTCAGTTTTGGCCCAACGTATGCAGAAAGTAATCCCTAAACTGATTAATCTCGACCAGACGGGTTTCATCCCTAATCGCCAGGCACAGGACAATCTCAGGAGAACTACCCACCTAATTGATTACCTGGGTCCCACTCGAATACCCTCCATTTTTCTTAGTCTTGATGCCAAAAAAGCGTTTGATAAAGTCCTTTGGCCTTTTCTTCGTGCAGTACTCGGCAAATTTGGTCTCCCTGCTCAGTTTATTGATGTCATTTTCAAAATATACCATACACCAAAGGGATACATTAGGGGAAATGGCCATGTCTCCCCTTCCTTCCCACTATGCAGAGGTACACATCAGGGCTGTCCGTTGTCACCCATTCTTTTTGCTCTATATCTTGAACCTTTAGCCCAAAGTATCAGAGAGAACTTAAATATAAAGGGAATAAACATAAATGGGGACGAACGAACTTGCACTGTACGCAGATGACATCTTGCTATACATCACAGAACCTGAGTCATCTATCCCATATTTATTTCAACACATATAGAAATTCTCAGATCTTTCTGGCTATGACTTGAATACCCATAAAACTGAGGCCATTACTTTTAATTACTCCCCTTCTCAATTCTTAAAAGACAAATACCCATTAAAATGGGACCTCCCGTCTATGAAATATTTGGGAATAGTGTTATCACCTAGCAATTCTCAACTATACGACCTAAATTTTCCCCCTTTAATAAAACAAATACAAACAGATATTGAAAGGTAGTCCGTGCTCCCTCTCCCTTTGTATAGCCGAATTCAATCTATTAAGATGAACCTGTTGCCGAGGTTTTTATTCTGGTTTCAATGTGTGCCCTGCTTAATCTCAAAAGAGAGATTGATGGCCTGGCAAAGGATGCTTTTGAAATTTATATGGGCAGGAAAACGTCCCAGGATTAGAAAACAAACTCTCTTCCTCTCGAAGGAGGAGGGAGGGTTTGGTGTCCCTTGTTTGGAGGGGTATTGGGTGGCAACCCAACTGAGGGTCTCTTTATTATTACAACATGCCACTTACCAGGCTATTTGGAAGTCCATGGATCTAGCCATCCCGTTCTCCCTCTCTCCGGTCACAAATGTTTGCACCAGCTGCGTCAGTAAGTAGCTCTTCTCCACTGTATTCAGGCACCACTGCAGCTCTGGTGGGTTGCAGACGAGGGTGTCTGCGTGGAACTACAAAGGTATATCTTTGGAAGTATCAGGCTTGGTCCCTGAGCTCACTTCATACACCTGTTCATGGGAACCCTTGGTTTAAGCGACTTCAGAGACGGGGATGTTGGGCTCCGTGGCAGTTAATGAAAGGGGAGCAGATCCTGACATTTGAAGAAGGCACTGGAAAGTTTAATTGGGTACAGGGGGACTTGATATTCTACTACCAGATTGGAGATTATATAACAAAATGCTTACGTAAATCTTCTTTAGATTTGGGGGGGGGGGGGCTCCCCAACCGATGGTGTTTGAAGGGATCTGGGGGACGGAGAGGGGAAACAAGCAATCTCTATACTTTATAAAACTTACATTATGGATTTACACTGTTCCACTACATATATAAAAGAGAAGTGGGAAAGGGATCTTGGGCTAAGTTTACATAAAGAAAGATGGTTATTGTCCATAAAGAATACTTGGTCTACCTCCTCCTCCCTGGGGTGGCGTGAATTTTTATGGAAACTTAGAAGCAGGTACTTCCAAGTACCGGAGCAGGTGTCTAAGTGGAATCTGGAGATCTCGCCATTATGTTGGCGGAAATGTGGTAATCCTGGGGCATCTCAAGCCCATATTTTCTGGCACTGCCCTATGCTCAATCAATACTGGAGCAATACACAAACCCAATTACAGAAAATTTTTAATACTGTGGTACCTATGGGACCGGAACATATAATTCTGGGCCTATCCCCCCTAGAGGTTGTAGGTAAGGAGGCCAAGTATCTTTGGAACATTTTTGTGGCGGCAGCTTGTAAGGTGATATCAAGGAAGTGGCTGTCCCCCCAGCCACCTACTGAGACGGAGTGGAGGGACTTAGTAAACAATGTCAAAATCTATGAGAGGATTTCCTTCTCGCTAACTCTGAGGTCTTCACAGTTTGTAAATCGATGGGCAAGATGGGAATTGCTGGGTTAGGAAACCTTGAGGGGGATTGATCTTACTCTCCTTTTCTCATCTAGGTGCTGACCTTCATTTCACCCTACCTGGGTTGGATCTAGTTTCCCCACGCCCCTAACTCTATATCCCTGTCCCTTGTTCCCTTCTTTTTTTCTTTAATTCTTTACTGTTTAAACTATTTTAGTAAATAGGACGTACTCTATAATTTCTCTTTTTCTTTCTGTTTGTACTCTAACACCGTTGAAAATGCATATGTACTATGATTGTGATTTGACATGATGTAGTACCAGTTGAAATTGTAAGAAGTGTTTACAATTCTACTGGACCTCTTAAGGTCTTTACATAAGTATGTATAAAATAATGATGCTGATATAACATAAATTCTGTACTGGAATCTGTGGATACCAATAAAAATGAAGCATAAAAAAAAAAAAACTTAACTGTGAGGCGCTGCACGAGCTGACAGCGGGAAAGAACTGGAAGGCGGGCATCCGGGACCGCCCCTATATACCGGCGTCATATGGCTGGCCCCCTATTATGGGCGGCGTCGCCAGGGACTGCTAGATAGAAATGTTTCTGGTAGTCCCAAGGCCGTCAAGCCAGTCCTATATGTAATTACCTACTGCAAGAGCCCTCTCAGTAACATCCTCTGTTACACAAACACACACTATCTCTCACTCCCCCCCTCCCTTTTTAAATTGCCAGTACAACTCAGGTGTAGTTCACCTGAACTAATCTGCCCCTTCACCTCAGGATTCTATCTGCGGCCCAAAGCAAGGGGAAAAAAGAAATGGAAGAAGAAAAAAAAACACACACACATTTTTCTCATTTTAACAAATACCCTTTTCACACATTTTCCTGCGCCTTTTACAGTTCCCATGTGGACTCCCCCCAGTGTATCAGGGCCAGCAGGGGTTCAATGGCCTAGAAGGCCAAGGTGTCAGTAGTCCAGAGGGGGTTTGGGCCTACACTGGCCAGTACATAATGTCACACTGGTAGAATACACACACTGATTTGATGGCACAGCTGCAGCAAATTGCAAAACTAAAGTCAAATGGCTGTTACACATTTACCTGTTGGTTGGCTTTGGTCTCGTTCTTTTAATGTGATCCATGGCCTCTGAGGAAGCTGCTCTGGATGAACTAGTACAAGAGAAGGAAGACAAATTATAGCCTCTAGGAAATTCAATGAGAGTTCAACAAAAATGTAGATGGCGCTTTCCTATGACTGCTTTGTACAAAGATTCACTTTTCTAAGTGAGTTTATTAGCTCATTTACATCAAAATCAAAATTATTTGCCTTTATAGTTTGTTGTTGTTAACTCCGCAAGGTGGAAAATTATTATTCTGGGTAAGCGATGCAGGAACTAAAACCTGCTGGCCAAGTAAGTGTGAAATTTCAGAAGCAGAAATGAAGAGCTAATAATACAAATGTTTAATTACAAATAGAGATGTTGCGAAGGTCTGCTTTGCTGGTGAAGTAGTTGCGAAATTCACCTCAGCAAAACATTTCGCGAAGTTTTCACTTAGCAGTGAGTTTCCAGGCAAAGTGGCACTTTTTCAAGCAAAGTCAGGTGAAGTCATGGCAAAGCTGCAATTCTGAAGGCAAATTTAAATGTCTTCGCTGGGGAAAAAGTGCCACTTTTACCCGCCAACTACTTTGTGCAGTCAGCACTTCACGAATTTGGCAAACTTTGTCAATTCATTCACAAAGCAGTTTGCCAACTTTGCACATCTCTACCTGTATTCCTTTAAATATGCTCACATGTGCCACAAGGAATGATGGCAGGGAGCTGGGGAGAAATATAGCACAGGACGTGGGCAAATTAAGTCCTCGTATTCCCCCGGCGCTTTGTTTCATTCTTCTTTTTTATTTATGGACAGAACCACTGAGCTGAAGCTCATTTACTATGATATCCACAGGTTAATCATATTCAATAATGTATGGGGGTTTTGTACATTATGAGTTTTTTTAAATCCATAAACACACCCAAGGTGGGTGATACCACATAAATCACGAAGTGCTTTGTGATGGTATCACACAAGGGTGTTTGAAAAAATGAATGTCAATACCCATAGTTTTTTTAAATATACATGCCTGTTTGTTTTTTTTAAATGTAAACAAAAAGTAGCTGGAAAACCACTGTGAAGGCTTGAACAATATTCATCTTACCCTTTACTTTCTTTAATAATGAACATAATGCATAAACACAAGCATTTACATATTGTGCAAAAATTCTCTTTAAGAAAAAACATCTGCAAACTGGGGCAATTCATTCTGAAAATGTGGCAAGCAACAAGAAACACACACCACACAGAAAAGTCCGCTTTAAGAGATATTTTTAGTTTCTAGTATGGTACTATCAAAACTTTGTGGCAATTGTTTTTTTAATGGCTTTTTGTACTGAGAAAAGAAGCTATTTTGTGCAGAAATACAGGTTACTCACCTGTCACAGTAGTTCTAGGAGTGCTATATGATGTCCGTCCACTCTTTCTGGCAGTTGCCTTTCCCTTTAAGACTCCACCGGAACGTCTTCAAGCTGGCTCCTCTCAGCCACATGGATGGTAACTTCCTCAACTCCATCCTGTGACACCAGATCTTGCCCGCTGGAAGCAGAAGGGTGCACCACAGCCAGGGGAGATCGGGTGGGTCAGTGTAGATGAACATCATATACCACTCCTAGAACTACTGTTACAGATGAGTAACCTGTTGTTCTAGGACGTGGACATGATGTTCTATCCACACTTTCTGGCAGACTACTACCAGTTTTCCTGGGAGAAGGGGGAAAGGCGCACACCCCCTATTTAGGGAACAGAGATTGGAGAACTAAGGCCCCAAAATCAGTATCCCGGCGAGACTCAAGGTCGATGTGGTAATGCGAAATGAAGGTGTGTGCTGCCCTCCATGTAGCAGCCCTGCAGATTTCCTGGATAGGGACATCCATGGAAGCAGCCACCAAGGCAGCGATATGGTGGGTGGAATAAAAATTAAGCCCTACGGGAGGCTCCCTACCTGCCAATCTATAGCAGAGGTCAATGCAGGAAACAATCTCACTGCTACTTATCCGCTTAGCTGCTAGTCTGCCAGGTGTGGCTTCAGCATGGGTGACACACAGCTGGCAAACCTCTCCCCGAACTCCAGCCATGTGCTCTTCATAATATTAAATTTTTTTCAATTAAATGTTTATTTTACCAGGAATAACAGAATTGAGTGGCCTCATTTACAAGGTGGTCCTGGAAGAATGCAACATTATGAGGCAATACAAATACATTATAAATACGATGCTAAAGACACTGCGCTTATACAAGTGAAAATGGCAATTACAAATACATTCACTGATGGTTGGTAACAAGGTATGAATAAATACTGTTCACAATAAGGAAGCAGGTACAGTGGGATAAAATGTTAATACAAATATATTCATTGACTGTTTCTAACAATGTAGGACTAAATACACATTATGAAATGGATAGCAACAATCTCAGCTCCCGACTGGTCGAGAGCTGCTTTCAACCAGGCTGTTATCCCAACAAAACAGCCCAGATGAAAGTAACTCTCCACAAAACAGACTCTGCACCTCACAAATACCCCTACACTCAACTGCCCACACTTACTTGCTTGTACTTGTGCAACAGTTACCTGAAACACTAACTCAATCTGCTATCACACACCTCCCTGGTCCTGCTCTTAACAACAGCTGCCTGGTTTACGCTGTTTTTTGACCGCGAGGCACTACCTGCCTTCATGTGGACTGGGCTCCGCTCGCGAGACCCGCGCCGCTGTGGAGGGAGCGTAGTTGCATGTTCGCGGGGCTGGAGGTTTGAGCAACTTCAAAGCCTGGTCACTGGCTCTGATGTGCCAAAATGCCGGGCTGTGATCCAAGGCAGGTGGGCACCCCTCACACAAGACCACCATAGAGGGGCACAGCGGTCCCAAACTGTGAGGAACTTGGACTTGAAACACCCCAGAGCAGAGTCAATAAAGTTAGCATGGGGGACAGGAGACCAGTCTGTGCCAGCCAGGTCCCTAAGCAGTGATGGAAGGTCCAGGGAGTTGTGGGATCTGGCAAGAATTGTTCTGGGAGGGGGAACCCTGGGACTGAAAATTTTGCAAACCAAGTATATCATGTGATGATCACTTAGGGAGTCTGGCAAGAGGCCAGAGGCAATTATTCGATGTTGGTGGGAGGTAAGGGATCAGTCCAGGAGAGAGTGGTTTTGCAATTTGGAGTTCAGTCTTGTGGGTTTAGAGATCAGCTGGGTCAGGTTAAGAGCAGCCTCCAGGTTTCAGAACTTGGAGGTAGTGCTGGAAAGCCAATTTAAACTGGAATCCCCCAGGATATGCAGCTCACCCCCTAAGGCACTAGACTTCAAAGTGCCCAGATGGTCCAGAACAGAGGAGGAAGGGGAGTCCGGGGAGCAGTAGGAACCAGCAATTACTAAGGGGACAGTGGGGGAAGGAGAGCTTGATCAGCAAAGCGTTAACTGACTGAGTGGGCAATGATAGGTCTATAGAGGAAAAATGGAGGTTGGATGAGATATACATTGCTATGCCGCCTCCTCTTTTGTGGCCCTGACAGTCGTGACAGATGACTGTGTAACTTGGGATGACGATTTCGGCATCCTTCTTGTGTTGCTTTAGCCAGGTTTTAGAAATAATCAGGACGACCGGCCTTAGGGATATTACAGTTGGCTGTAGCAGGGCTAGTTTAGGCAGCAGGCTGTGGATGTTGAGGTGCAGAAGTTTTAGGCCCGTGGTAGTGTGTGTGTGTTTGGGGGTTGGCGGGGTTGGGAAGCATTGCCTGAAAGAAGGAAAATAGCGTAACAAAGAGCTTGGAGTGTGACATGGGCCAAAGAAGCTTGCGGGTAGGGGAAGGTGGTTGAAAAACCTCCAAAGGGGCACACTGGGCAGTGTTATTTTGGGCTAATAGACCTGAGTGAAAGTTTGGTGGGAGGACTGGTGGGCCAATTTAGTAGCTGGGGTGCACAGGGCAGCACATCAGAGGAGGCAACGAAAGGATGGCAGTGCTCTGCAGTGCTGACTGGGTACTTAAAGTCAAATTTCCTGACAGCTCTGTTGGGAACATGGAGGGAGGTAGTGACATTAAGGGAAGGAAAGAAGGAAGCAGTTAGAGTGGCAGTATGGTGGAGCTGTACTAGGTGGTATGCTAGTGCAGGATTTAAATGAGGTAGCGGCCACTATGGGGGGATAATATAACCAGCAGATGGGAAAACAGACTGATTTGTTTGATGGCATGTGGTCAGTGCTATAAAATGAGAGGATCACCAAGGGTGGGGGTGGTGGAGTAGCCAACGCATGGCATCGGCGGGGCAATCCACAAGCAGCACAACAGCCTCCACGGCTCAGAAGAACGCCGCACCTGATTCTTTGCCTTAGGGTTGCGAGGGAAGGCAGCTTCAGGGGCCCTCATGGTCTTCCTGAGAGGAAAGCTGTGGAGAAAGGACAGAGGTGAATCAACCAGAGCACATTAAAAGCAGGTAAAAAAAAAAAGGGGGGGAGCTGGGCGAAATAGGGGAGGGCCAGAGAAACACAGTGGGTCAGAAAGGAGGGCTAGTCCCTGTAAGTCTCACAGGCCTGCGGTACTAGAACTGACCCAGAGAAAACTAGACCTGAGCTAGCACAGTTCTGAAGACTCAGAAAAAAACAGTACCAGTTCTGTTGTGACAAGTTCTAAACTAATAGGGTACTCTGCAGAACCCCGAGCAGCTCCGTGAATATTATCTGATTTAAGTAAATTGAGGAACTCGGCAGAAACACAGAGCAGTTCTGTTAGATCAAATGCTAATTCAGTAAATTACAGAACCCGACAGAAAGCCTGAGCTGGTACAATTAATTTGTATACATACAATACAAATTCTGTTTCAAAAATTCTGATTAGTTTAGGTACTCTGCAGAAACCATGAGCAGTACAGATAAATTATCTGTTGCGTGCTGGCCTGGTGGCGCTGAGGGCTGAAGTGCTGGACACCTTAATTCGCATTATGCTGGCGACCTGTGTTCGGGAATGACCACAGGTCGCCGGGAATGGCAGGGACAAAGAAGGATCACGCGTCCGGAGGACTGCTCTCCTTCTCCGGGAAGGGGGCACATCAGTAGTTAGCGCGTGGCTGGTCCCTGGTGGAGACTGAGGGACAGCACTGCCGAAGCTACAGAAGTAGGGGCGGGAGAGGGCAGATGCCGGTAAAAGCGTGTAAGGAAGCGTGCATGCTCCATTCACTGGCGTCACTGCATGCCCCTTCCCACAGGGGGAAACCACACAGGAAAAAACTCTCGGCAGCATGAAGGCTGCTCACCACCACCACGGTAGCACACAAGTCAGCTCCCTCCTGGTCCACCCTCCTGGTCTCCATGGTGGTAAGGTAAGTATCCGCTCCAAAGCGACCAGGGAGGGTAGTGCCGGGGAGGCTCCGGTCAAGGATAGTAAAATAAATCAACGGGGGGAAAAAAAATATCTGTTGTACGTAAATTAGGGAACTCAGCAAAAATCCTAAGCAGTTCAGTTTAAATCATCTGCTTTAATAAAATAAACAAACTCCGCAGAGAGCCTGAGCTGGTACAAATAATTAGTATAAAGTTCTTAAAGCAACCTTAGGAAAATAGCTAAAGGAGTTGTAATTTAACAGCACAAGTGGAATAGAAATAAATGATCTTCATTTATACACCGAGAGTTGGTAGGCAGCTTAGTCCTGAGTTTAAAATTCAAAAGTGGCAATACAATTACAAATACATTCATTGATTAACAATGTACAACTAAATACACAATAAGGCAGCAGGTACAGTGGAATAGGACATTAAAGTTCTGAAGTGCAGTTTTTGGAAATGGGAGGGACAGGGGGAGAAAGTAAGAACTCAAAGTTCATCAGGCTGTAAGGGGATAATAAGTGCAGTGAAGACAACAATTGACTAAAGGAAGACAATAAGTGTTGCATGGGTGGTACAACAAAGGTTCCTCAGGGAGGTTTTGGTTCAGATTAAGAATAACAGTTGCAAGTTTCCGGCAACGACTGTCTCAGCAAGGATTTAAAGGTGTGCAACCCAACAATCTGCATGACTTTGAAGGACTTTTGGAGGGTATTCACATGGTAAGGAGAGCATGACTTCGGGAAGTCATAGCGAGTTCTTAGGTATGGTGAGCATAATATTTTTTATTTAGTTTTTGTTTACTGGGTAGGTGGACTAACCAAAAAATACAGGTTACTCACCTGTAACAGGAGTTCTAGGCATGGTATATGTTGTTCATCCACATTGTCTGGCAGGTTTCTTGCCACTTTAAATCTTGCTGGAAGGTCTTCAAGCTGGCTCCTCCCATCCACCCGGGTAGTAAAACCCTCGGCTCCGCCCCACGATGCCAGATCTAGCCTGCTGGAAGCCAGGTAGCGCATCGAGCCGGGAGGTAGGGTGGATGGTGGATGAACAACATATACCACTCCTAGAACTCCTGCCACAGGTGAGTAACCTGTATTTAGGGGGACGTGTTGTTCAATCCACACTGTCTGCAGACTCCTAGCAGTTCTCCGGGAGGAGGGAGGCAAGGCGCACACCCCCTACTTAGGAAATAAGGACTGGGGAACCGAGGTCCCAAAACCAGCATCCCAGCGTGACTCTAGGTCAACGTGGTAACGGGAAATAAATGTGTGTGCTGACTTCAACGTAACAGCCCTGCAGATTTCCTGGATAAGGACATACCTAAAAGCAGCCACCAAAGCAGCGGTATGGCAGGTAGAATGAGCTCTTATCCCTTTGGGAGGCTCCATGCCCAGCAACCTATAGCAGAGATCTATGCAGGAGGTGACCCACCTACTTATCGTCCGCTTGGCTGCAGGTCTGCCAGATGCAAGGTTCAAGGAATGGAGCCTATATTCGGCCACCGAGGTGTGACTGGGGTAGAACACCAGCAGAGTCAACACCTGGTTATCGTGAAACTCTGACATCACCTTCGGAAGGAACTTCGGGTTGGGGCGAAGGACAACCTTGTCCCTGTGGAAGACCAGGTAGGGAGGCTCGATGGAAAGCGCCTGAAGCTCTCCCATCCTTCTGGCTGACATAATAGCCACCAAGATGGTGGTCTTCCACGACAGGTGAGCGATGTCACACCTGTGCATCGGTTCGAATGGCTTGTCCATGAGTTTAGCCAATACCAGCAGTAGATCCCATGGAGGTGGAGGTTCTCACACCAGAGGGGATATCTGGTTTAGGCCTTTGAAAAAGCACCTTACCACCTTCTCCTGCACCACTGACTGCTTGCCAGTCCACGCCTGGTAAGCAGAGAAAGCTGCCAGTTGCACCTTAAGGGTCGTCGGCCGAAGCCCTAGCTGAGAAAGGGGCCACAGGTAGTCCAAAATACTAGCCAATGGACAGAAAGAGGGGTCCAACCCCTTGTCCTGACACCAAATGGAGAATCTCTTCCATTAGAAGGCGTAGCATTTTCTGGCCGACTCCTTAAAGGACGTCTCAACGACGCTGGGGACCTCGTCAGAAAGACCCAAGGCCTGGAACTCTAGCCGCTCAGAAACCAGGTCACCAGGTGCAGGGATTGAAGGACCGGATGGAGAACCTTCCCCTTGTCGATTGAGATCGGGTCCGGGCGGGCTGGAAGCCGCCTCGGGCGCCTGGAGCTGAGGCGGAGGAGATCTGGGTACCAGAACTGGCGAGGCCTGTCTGGGGCTACCAGAATCACCTGTGACTTTTCCCTCTTCGCCTTGAGAAGCACCTTGTGGATCAAAGGAAATGGAGGGAAGGTGTAAAAGAGGCCCAGGGGCCACATCCTCGAGAAGGCATCCCCCTGCAGCGAGCCCTGCTGAGGGGGTTGGGCGTGAAACAGCCTCAGCTTTGCATTCTCCCTAGAGGCGAACAGGTCCACCTGAGGGGTGCCCCAATGGGAGAACAGATCTTGCACTACCTCCGGCAGGAGAGACCACTCGTGAGATGCAGTGCCTATCCGGCTGAGGGCATCAGCCAGACTGTTGGAGGCTCCTGTCACATGGATGGCTAGGAGATCCGCCTCCAGGCTGATCATGAGAGACCAAATGCAGAGAGCTTCCTTGCACAGAGGCAAGGAGTGCGTCCCGCCCTGACGGTTGACATAGTACATCGTCGTGGTGTTATCAGTCTCAACCTGAACCACCTGACAAACGGAGCGAAGGCGGTGAGGGCTAGTCGAACCGCTCGAGGTTCCAGCGGGTTGATATGGCATCGAGACTCCTGAGTGGACCAGAGGCCGTGGGCCCGGAGATCCCCCA
Organism: Neoceratodus forsteri; assembly: GCA_016271365.2. Classification (NCBI taxonomy): domain Eukaryota; kingdom Metazoa; phylum Chordata; order Ceratodontiformes; family Ceratodontidae; genus Neoceratodus; species Neoceratodus forsteri. The sequence continues at coordinate 726,144,971 of CM057453.1, forward strand.
GATGGGCACCCCAAACCATCAGAGAGGCGTCGGTTGTCAGAGTGACCATCGGCTCGGGGTGGACAAATGGGATACCCTCCTGCAGATGAGCTGGGACAAGCCACCACTGAAGGCCGTCCCACATCTTCTGGGTCACGGTCACCGGCTGGTCCAAAGGACCGGAGCGCTGTGATCACTGGAGGGTCAGCCCCCACTGCAGGGGGCGCATATGCCAGCAGGCCCAACGGACCACACTGGTGGAGGCTGCCATGAGGCCCAGAAGACGCAGAAAGTCCCGGGCAGGGCGCAAGTGCCCACCCAGAAATGATTGGGCAAAGGAGAAAAGGACCTCGGCCCTGTCTGCCGGGAGCCGGGCTCTGGCTCGAAGACAGTCAAGCTCTGCCCCGATGAACTGAATCACCTGCGATGGCACGAGTTCCGATTTGGCCTCATTGATTAGGACGACAATTTGAGAGCAGATCTGGAGGGCCAGAGCCCTGGACCACTCCACCTCCAACCTGGAGGGGGCTGCAATCAGCCAGTCGTCCAGGTAAGGGTACACCCAGACCCCTCGGCACCGCAGGAATGCTGTCACCATTGCCATGCATTTGGTGAAGACCCTGGGAGCTGGAGAGAGGCTGAAGGGCATGGCCCGGAACTCGTAAAGTGGTCCCTCTGCTCTGAAGCAGAGGAATCGTTGATGAGATGGACGGATTGGGTCATCAAAAAACGCGTCCTGGAGATCCAGAGAGCAAAACCACATGCCTGGTTCCAAGGATCGGAATGATGTGAGCCAGAGTGACCATCCTGAAGGTGCGCGACCTTAGGAACTTGTTCGGGTTATGCAGATCAAGAATGGGGCACCAGCACCCCCTCTGTTTTGGGACCAGGAAGTACCTGGACACAGACCCCAGGTTTGGAGGAGGGTCCACCACCTCACTGTTTACCTCCTTCTGGAGGAGCACAGCAATGTCGGCAGAGAGGCTGCGGAACCAGTAGCCCCCCCCCCCCAACCATGGGGCGACGGCTTGATGGGGAAGGGACTGCTCAAATTACAGAGGCAGACTCCTGTCGACCACTTCCAACACCCAACAGTCCGTGGTGATAGCGGACCAGGCGGAAAGGAAGTGGCGGAGCCATCCCCCCCCATGGGGGAAACCTGGGGAGGAGTAACGAGGTTGGGGGCAACAACCCCTCAACCCATCACTGAGCAGGCTTGGAGGAAGAACCGGCCAAGGGACCGCCTGGACCTTTCCCTCCAGGCTTCCTACTAGAGGAAGCAGCAGACTTGGCCTTAGGGCGTCAAGTGTGAGCCTGCTAGCCCTGTTGCTGGTGCTGCTGGGCCGGACGTGCCACAGGGGCGGGAGGGCAAAAGGGTTTACACCGCTGCTGGCGGCCTTTGTGCTTCTGAGCAGACGTGACAGAGTCCAAGGTGGCACTGGACTTCTCAATTCTCTGGAGATGGCCTTCCACCCCTGGCCCGAACAAGTCTGTGCCCAGGAAGGGAACGTCCGCCAGTTTGCGCTGGGTATCCACCATGAAGGTGGAGATCTGCAGCCAAGCCCTGTGGTGCATGGCTACTGCAGAGGCTACTGACCGGGCACAAGAGTCACCAATATCCAAAGAAGTTTGGAGCTGTTATTTGGCCACCACCCTTCCCTGATCACGCACCTGCTTGACCGTCGTGTGAAGCTCAGCCGGGAGATGAGGAATCACCTCATCCAGGGAACCCATTAGGCCGTGTGAAAAATGTGCCATCAGTACATCCGAGCTAGCCTGTCGAAGACCTAGGGAGGAAGCAGCGTAAGCCTTCTGCCCCGAGTAGTCCAGTTTTTTGGACTCCTTGTCGGGCAGTCTGTCCACGTCCCGAGCGTTCCCGGAACGCCGGAAAACGCTATCAGTCACCAGCCCCTCCTCAGAGGGGTGCTCCAAAAAAATCAGAGAGGGAACCGGTGGGTACTGCGTACATGCGAGCCATCCTGGCTGAAGGCGCGGGACAGGATGCAGGTCACTGCCACAACTCCAGGGCCAGGCCAACAATGGCTTGGCCACATGGAAGGCCTCCACTGGGGAATTCCCTCAGTCCAGTATCTCCATGAGGGGATACCTGACCCATTTCTGTACAGGTTCGAGCTGCATCCCAGTGGGCTCTGAGATGAGCCAAAGGACTCCCAAGAATGAGGATGGGCTCTCGTCCACCGACTGACCCCCTGCAGATTCCAGGTCAAGGGGCCTGGAGTACAAGGAGGAGTCGTCAGACTCCGAGGAGTCCGCGAACAGCTGCCGAGTGCCTCAGCCACCTTCCACCTGCCAAGGCCGATTGAGAGTGAGGGTGACCAACAACCTGTGGGGGTAAGCCCTGACCTGATCGAGAATCCTTGGTCGGGGCCCCAGTCTTAGGTTGAGGAGGCGGTTTGTTCCACCACAATGGGTGGAGCAGCCGGTTTTGGCTGAGCAACCGATGCCGGGGTCGGCTACTCGTCGACGAGAGGTTGCTTCAGTTGTTCGGGCAACAACCACTCAATGGCCGGAGAAGGCGATGGAGTCGGTTTAGTACCAACTAACAAGAGTTGTTGCCACATCATGTCCTCATAGCGCCGATGCAACTTGCGCCGGAGCCTATCCTCTGAAGAGGACGAGTGGCGATGCCGCTTTCCATAATGCCGGGACCGAGACCGCCGATGTCGGCGGATCTACCAAACATGGAAGAGGACCGAGACCTTTGGGGTCGCCGACGGTGGGTCAAAGAGGGGGCAGGGAGAAACCCGCTCATCTCTCGGTTCAGGGTCCTTGACCGGGGACTACGGCACACGAGGCAAGGGCAAGTCCTCAGTTACTACCGGGGGAACCGGTGAAGAAGGGTTGTCGGTTTCTCCAGTCGACAACCCATCCAACGAGTTGAGAAAAATCTCGACCACATCAACGGGTGTCTCGGCCAGCTGACCCGACGGGGACACCATGAAACCAGCGGCCTTAGCCGCAACCTCGACCTAAGTCGAGAGCCGACGGTCTGGTGAAGGGGATCTCTCCCGCTCCCACGAACATCAACGGTGGAACTTACCTTTCAGTTCCTTTTTCTTTGACCTACTCAAGTGTCCCAATGGTCCTTCTCCCTTGGTGGAGAGGGACTGACAAAGTTCCTTGAAAGAAGCAGTGTAGGAGGAGCCCAAGGAGAGCGGGATAAACGTCGAGGCCAAGGAGGAAGAAGAAGACGCGACCTGAGCCGCCTCCTCCTCGAGGGCAATCAACTGCTCCTGCTAAACCCGCAGACAGGGACACTGCCCAACGGGCCTCCTTCGACTTCACCGGCAGGTACCGTTTCTCGGGGCACCACAGATGGAGTCAGGCAGCGCGGTCTTCCAGAACCAAAGCCATGAAGGATTTGCAGAGATCACAGGCCTGCGGATCGTGAGCAAGACCCAGGCAATAGACGCACATGGGGTGCGGGTCGGTCCGGGACATTTTCTGCCCACAAGGGCACCGACAGAAGCCGGGAGTGGATTTATCCCATCGTAGCAGCGAGGGAAGATGAAGACGCAAGTCTAGAGAATTTTAAAATTATTTTCAGAACTTCCGAATTAGGATCCAGGCCTAAAACGCAGAGCGCTAAGGAGGGAACCTGAGCTTCCAAGTGCTAAGGAAGATCTGGCGTCATGGGTGGAGACGAGGGTTTTACCACTCGGGTGGGTGGGAGGAGCCAGCTTGAAGATCTTCTGGCAAGATTTAAAGCGGAAAGAACCTGCCAGACAGTGAGGATGAACAACATATCCACATCCCTAGAAATTACTATTTTCAGGCACGACCCGGGAGAGTACAGAGACAAACTTCAAGAGAACATTTTTTTTTTTTTTTTAAACTTTATATTTATTGATTATTCATCAAACATACAGTTAATTTCCAACTTTCAGTATTACAGTTATGAGTAATTATTAACCTATGAGGGTGCCACTCCTCTTAATATTCTCAGTGGGTCCACCGAAAGTTAAAAGATACGTCATTAAGGGGATTACCTAAGGTTCCAAACTACTATTTTAGAATTACAATTGCTGTAAAGGAACCCATGAGCTACATGGTGATTTAAATCATATAGTCATTTAAAGTCCAGTATCTATTCCTCTGTAAAAACGAGGACAGAAAAGTCCACCATGTATCAACTTAAAATATGCACTATTTAGTGCTAAAACAAACATTGATCTTTTCTCAAATACAGGGCTATTACTACCGTACCCTTAGCAGGCTGTACCCTGTTAGTAAAGAAATATTTCCTTACTTTTTATAGAACATAGTGGTTTAAACCGCTAACTAAGAGGCTTATAAGTACGTCTGTTTTCCTTTATGTTTGATATATATACACCCTGATTTTAATAAAGCTTCTTAACTGGCAAAATATGGCAATATCAGAGGGAGGAGGGTAAAGGCCCAGAGTCTCTAGTCCATAAACGTATGCATTTTAGAAAGACAGAAAAAAACAAACAAAAAAAAAAAAGGCCCCTGTCCCCTCTTCACTCCTCTAAACAAGGAGTACTTTACTAAAAGAAAGAGGAGGTACCAGGCTCAGTTCAAGGAATATCTTCCTCCGAAGATGAGTTACCCTCCATTGCAGCTTGAGGTCGACGAACGGCATGTCTCCGACACCACTTCTGGGCCTCTTCAGGGTCTGAAAAAACATAAACTTTGCTGCGGTGCACTATGCGAAGTCGGGCTGGGAACACTAGGCCGTGAGGAATGCTCGCCTCTCTTAACATGGCTCGGGCTCCATCAAATCGCTTTCTTTTTTGACGCGTAGCATAGGACAGGTCTGGGAAGATCCGATCGGCTGGCCATCATGCAGCAGGAGTCGCTTTTCTAGCTAGAGCAATCAGGTAACCTTGTTCCAACACCATCTGTAGCAATCACTACCGTCCTCGGAGCATCAGGGTTGTCTTGCGGCCCCGAGGTGCAACTCTGTAAGCTTTCTGAAACTTCTTAACCAGCTGAGCGGCTTCATCTCCGAGTTGCTGTACCAACCAATCTTGCACAAACAGCATAAGGTGGTCCCCTTCAGAGCCTTCCGTGAGACCGAGAAGTCTAAGATTATTTGCTCTCACTTGATTCTCTAAGGTTTCAAGACGGGAACGGAGATGTGTATTCTCCTTAATTACCAGATTGACCGCTCCTAAGGCTGCTTCTGAGGTTTGTTTTTTTTGAGTCCGCTGTAACTGTAGTGATTGTTTTCACTTTTGTTTCAACCTGAACCACTCTATTTGTAAGAGCATCAAATTTATCAGCCAGTCCAGAGATTGATGCTATCATCCGATTCATTTTTACTCCTAGTGTTTGGAGTGTTTCTTCCTCAGGTCCCTCTTCTGGTATAGGCTCCTGGCCCTGCACAGGCCGCGTGTTGAAGAAGGTTTTACTTTTAGTGCCGTCCCCTGAAGTTTTATCTCTTTGGGGGTTCCCCATCTTAGACCGGAGGCCTTCCAGGACAATTATATTGTAATTAAGTGTGCCTTCTCTTCAGATAATGTAAGGTTACCAAGTATATTATTTATGCCAGACTCGGAGCTCAATCAATTTGCGGCCATCTTGCTCGGGCTCCACAGTGCCCCCGCAAGAGAACATTTTTAACAAAATCCAGGTTATACATACGATACATGTTTGAGGCATTAACAGCAGAAAATGACAAAAATACAAGTTAATAAGAGTATCTTCTCAGCAGATATTCACCTGGAGTACACCCAAGTAGATCAGAGATATAGAGAGGGAGTTTATTAGTGATAGCTCTGTAGACCCAAATGAAGGCATTTTTCAACCTTCTTGTGCGAAGTGAAGGCCAGCCAAGTTGTGCATAGAGGAAGCAGTGGTGGGTTTTTAGTAGGGCCATTGGTAATGAATTTTAACACTCTATGGTACAGCGTATCCAGTTTAGTTAAGGTGGTGTTGGAACAATGGCTATAGAGAAAGTCTGCATTATCACCAAGGGGGAGAAATGTGGCCTGTATCAGCCTTATTTTTGCCTCCTGGTTGCACAGATGTTTGATTCGGAAGAACAGACCTAGCCTTTGTCTTAGCTTTTTCGACAGTTCCTCGATCTGTAACGAATGAGAGCCGGCAATCAAGCCAAAATCTCATGCCGGCCCAGTGGCGCTGAGGTTTGAGGCGCAGGATGCCAGACCTCGCGACATGCCGGCGACCCGGTTTCAGGAATGAGCCCGAGCCGGCTGGGGTTGGCAGGGGGAGAGACAGAGTGTCTGTAGGACTGCTCTCTCTTCCGGGGGAAGGTATGGGGAAGCGATCTCTCCTGGAGCGACCTCTAGTGGTGGTCGGAGGTGCCCAGTGTAGCAATGCTGCGGATGCAAGGGGAGGAGTTACGGTATAATGCTGTCCTGCTAAGCCGCACTCCGAGGGGTAGAAGCTACACAAAAAAATAGAGGGGACAAAAAAAAAAAAAAAAACACTCCTGGGGATAGATGAAGGCACCTAGGCCTTCTAGCCCACACTCCCAACCATGGACTGACCTCCTCTCCATGGGGGCTGACTAGTGTGCCCTATAGATAGAGCGCCCTGGGTGGATAGGGCGACCCTATCTCTGGAGGGTTCAGACCCTGAGGTGGTGCTGGGTCACAAGAGAGGAGAGAACTAGAAGTCACGGCGGGGGGGGGGAGGTAGAGGCTGGGAGCACCCGAGGATGCCTGAAGGAGTTCTCCAGGCAAGTGGAGATAAATATAGTCAAAAAAAAAAAAAGCCAAAATCCAAAATATTTGAATGTATCCACAACCTCAAGTGGTTCCCCTAGAAGGGTCATGGTCTACAGCTTGGCGCCCAGGGAGTTAATGTTTACCGCATGGGCTTGGTGGGAGAGAAACATGACTTTAGTCCTCTTTGCAGTAACTCATTCAGGCCTAGATATGCCTGTAGGTGGCGTCTGAAAGCATAGCCACTCAGGCCAGTAACGCCTGTAGACGTACTCAGCTGACTTTCACTCAGCCCAGGAAACGTCTGAGGAAGTCAGCAGTTTGTACCTAAATATTAAACAAACCAAATTGCTGAGAATTGATTGCATTGCACAGTTAGAAAGGTAATTTTGTGCTGAACGGCCGGCCCGGTGGCGCTGAGGGTTGAGGCACTGACACCACGCCGCGACACGAAGTTCGAGCGAGCTCGGGTGCCGGGGTCGGCAGGGAGGGACTGGATTGAGCACCCGCATGGATGCTCTCCTGTCCCGGGGGAGGGTATCAGGGAGCTCGGCGCTCCGGCCCCTGGTGGAGACTGGGTGGGGGTGCTGCAGTAGTGCAAAGTGGCACTAATGGCATGCCTGACACTGGCAGGGTAGCCGTGCGCCATTGCGTCAGGGAGTGCACACGCAAGAGAAGGGGGCGGGCAGAACAGAACACAGGAAAACCCCGGTTCTAGGGGTAGGCGACGGCACCAATCCCCATGCCCACGACGGGTCTAACTTGGTCGGCCTTCACAGATCCTCCGCCCAAGGGCCCACGTCAGCAGCTGGAGTCTACAAAGTTAAGAGCGTCCAAGGTAGGAGGGGTGGCCCCACCCCAGAGGGGTTAAGATGGGGGTGCCAGCTGCGAGGCAGGGGCGGAGGAGAGGAGGGTTCGGTCAGAGAGACTTCAGGCAGGGCAGGATAAGGCTGGATCCCTGAGAGAGGCTCCTAGAACCGTGACCAGAGGGAAAAAGAATTGAAAAAAAAAATTTGTGCTGAACAATTTTGCTGCTGATACTTTGTGTCTATCATGTATACTTTAGGACTTATTCGCATTTCCTTAAGGTATGGTGTGCATGGCTGACATCTGTCTCTCAAGCCTCACCTAAGCACCTTGAATAAATCTGAAAAAAAAAACAGTTGTCTGGTATTTCAGCTAGTATAAAATAAAACTAAATGGATTACAATTGATTACATAGCACCATTAGAAAAGTAATTTTGTGCTGAACAATTCTGCCACTGATATTTTGTGTCTACCACGTATACTGTACTTTAGGAGTTATTCGCATTTAAGGTATGGTGTGCATGGCTGACATTTGTCTCTCAAGCCTCACCTAAGCACCTTGAAAAAATCTGAAAAAACAGTTGTTTGGTATTTCAGCTAGTATGAAACAAAACCCAAACTGATTACAACTGATTGCATAGCACCATTGGAAAAGCAATGCTGTGCTGAACAACTCTGCCCTCGTACTTTGTGTGTAGCACGTACGGTTCAAGAGATACTTACATTTGTTTGTGGCATGCTGATTATGGCTTGATTTTGCTCAGAAAGTTCCAGGATGCAGTGCTAAGAGTACACAGGACATAATGGGTGGAAGTCTCAATGAGCTCTTCTGGTGTGAATGAGTTAAGCAACAGTTTCAGGTGAAGAAGGTTTTGTTGTAGCAGGTTAAATTTCTGCTGCAGCTCTGAGCATGCAAACTCAAGGGTTGGCCTAGCGATGTAAAGTACTGTGTCGTCAGCAAAAAGGTGGACATTACCTTTCCTGATCTTAGAATTGATGTCACTGATATAGATCACAAATAATAGAGGCCCCAGGATCGATCCCTACGGAACTCCTCTCCAAGATTTTAAGGAGGAAGAGGTCACCTTGGGCTTTGACCTGTTGTTGTCTACCTATGAGGTAGCACGAGAACCATAATAAGTGAGCGCTTGTCTCAGGTCCAGAGTATGGAACCTGTGCTTGGCCTCCGAGGTTTGGTTGGTGAAGTACACCATGAGATTAATCATTTGGTTAAGGTGAAACTCTGACACAACCTTCGGAAGACACTTCGGGTTGGGGTGTAGGACAACCTTGTCTCTGTGGAAGACCAGATAAGAAGACTCTACCAAAGGCGCCTGGAGCTCACTGATCCTTCTGGCTGATGTGATAGCTACCACGAAGGCAGTCCTCCATGACAGGTGAGACATCACACACCTGTACATCGGTTCAAATGGCTTGCCCATGAGCTCTGCAAACACCAGCGACAAGTCCCAAGGTGGTGGTGGTTCATGCACCAGAGGGGAAATGTGGTTGAGGCCCTTAAAGTAACACCAGACCACCTTCTCCTGCGCCACAGACTGCTGGCCAGCCCGCTCCCGGTAAGCAGAGATGGCTGCCAGGTACACCTTGAGGCGACCAAAGACCCGACAGAGAGGGACCATAGATAGTCAAGGCTGTTAGCCACTGGACATGACTGAGGGTCCAATCCCTTGCCCTGACACCAAATGGAGAACCTCTTCTATTTGAAAGCACTGCATTTCCTGGTCGACTCCTTCTAAGATGCCTCCACAACAATGAGAACTTCTTCAGAGAGACCCAGAGCCTGGAACTCTAGCCGCTTAGGAAACCAGGCTGTCAGGTGCAGAGACTGAAGGTCCGGATGGAGTACCTTCCCCTGATTAATGGAGAGCAGGTCCAGGCGGTGAAGAAGCTGCCTCGGGAGCCTGCTGCTGAGGCTGAGGAGACTGGGGTACCAAAATGGCATGGACAGTCCAGAGCCACCAGGATCACCTGTGCCTTGCCTATCTTGGCCTTGAGCAGAACTTTGCGGATCGAGGGAAGGCACAGAAGAGGCCTGGGGTCCAGGGCCTCGAGAAGGCATCCCCCTACAGCATTGCCTGCTGAGGGGGGACAGGCACAAAACAGCCTAAGCTTTGCGTTCTCCCTGGAGGCAAACAAGTCCACCTGAGGGGTGCCCCACTGGGAGAACAGACACTGTGTTACAGAAAGGAACAGTCAACAGTCACCTCTGATAAGCAGATCCCGGTGAAACATCAGGTGTTTTTGTGGCTGCTCCCCCATGGTGGCTGTATGTAAGTATTCTTCAGCACTTGCACAGAGCAATTTAATGTTAAATGAACTTTGAGAAACACTCTATTTGTGACTCCAGAACATTTCATTAAGGGTGAGTGCTGTGACTGTTGTTTTCTGATACAAGTTTCTGTCATTAGAGCACCCAGCTCTCCCTGAGCAGCTCTGATTTATCCATAGACTGTGTGCTACCTCCAAGGTGGAGAGACCACTTGTGAGAACCTCGTCCACATCGCTGACAGCATCCGCCAGCTGGCTGGAGGCACCGGCCACATGGATGGCTAGATCATCGGCCTCCAGGCGGTGCACGAGAGTCCATATGTGGACAGCTTCCTTGCACAGAGGCAGGAAGTGCATCCCACTCTGCTTGTTAAGGTAGTACATGGTTGTGGTGTTGTCCCCATCTGGACCTGGACCACCTGACCCCGAATGTGAGGAGCAAAGGCAGTCAGCACCAGCCGAACTGCTAGGAGCTCCAGCAGGCTAACGAAGCATCAGGATTCCTCGAGGGTCCAGAGCCCATGGACACTGTTTTCCCCCAGATGGGCTCCCTAGCCCATGAGAGGTGTACTGGTCGTCCGGATGACCGTTGGCTCTTGGTGGACAAACGGGATCCATTCCTGCAGATGTTCCAGGACTAACCACCATTGGAGAGCATCCCACATCTGCTTGGTCACAGTGACCAGCTAGTCAAAAGTGACCCTTGCACTGAGACCACTGGCTGGCCAGCTCCCACTGCAGAGAGCGCATTCTCCAGAGGGTCCATCGGATCACGCTGGTGCAGGTCGCCATGTAACCCAGCAGGTGCAGGAAGTCCCGGACAGGGCACAACTGCCCAACCAGAAATGATCGGGCAAAGGAGGAGAGCTTCTGCACTGTTTGCCGGTAGCCAAGCCCTGGCTCTGCAAGAGTCAAGCTCTGCCCTGATGAAGCTGATCACCTGCAAGTTCGGACTTGGCCTCATTGACCAGGAGGTCAAGAAAGACACAGGTCTGGAGGGCCAGGTCCCCAGACCACTCCACCTACTGCTTGAAGGGACCCGCGATCAGCCAGTCATCCCGGTAAGGGTAAGCCTAGATCCCTCAGCACCACAGGTAAGCTGCTACCACTGCAATACATGTAGTGAAGACCCTAGGGGCCGAGGACAGGCCAAATGGCATGGCCTGGAACCTCGTAGAGGGTGCTCTCTGCTCGAAAGCAAAGGAACTGTCTGAGACAGATGGATCGGGATGTGGAAGAACATGTCCTGAAGATCCAGGCAGCAGAACCACATGTTTTGCTCCACAGATGGTATGATCTGGAGAGAGCGTGACCATCCTGAAGGTGTGTGACTTGAGAAACTTGCTCAGGTCTTGCAGATCTAGAATGAGGCGCCAGCCCCCTGTCTGTTTTGGCACCAGGAAGTACCTGGAGACAAATCCCGAGTGTTCCAGAGGGTCCGCGATAGGAACCACGACCTCCTTGCGGAGGGGCTGGGCAGTGTCATCCCGCAGGGCTGACAGAATGTCTGCAGATACATTGTCCTCCCGTGGGGCACAGGCTCGGCATGAAGGGTACTGCTTGAACTCCAGAGGGAGACCCTGACCGACCAATTAGAGAACCCACTTGTCCGTGGTGACAGCAGACCAGGTGGAAAGGAAGTGGTGGAGCCAACCCCTCACGGGAGGACCCAGGGGTGGCGTGACAGGCATGAAGGAGGCACCCCTGGAAGCACAGGAGGGCCCGGTGGAGGAACCACCGAGGCCTCATCCTCCAGGCTTGCAGATAACCATGACCATTGACTTCTGCGGAGGTCGCCAGGTCTGAGCCTGCTGCCCAGCTTGGGGCTGGGCTGGTTTGGCCACAGGAGTGGAGGTAGACCAAAAGGGCTTCTTCTGTTGTCTGGAGCTCTTGGGGTCCCTCTGGGTGGATGTCACAGAGTCCAAGGTAGCACTGAACTTCTCAATGTGGGTGAGATGGCCCCTGACCACTGGCCCGAACAGGTTGGTGCCCAGGAAAGAGACAGCTGCCAGCTTGTGCTGGGTATCTGCCAGGAAGGTCGAGATGCACAGCCAAGCCCTGTGGCACATAGAAACATAGACTTTGACGGCAGATAAGGACCACTAGGCCCATCTAGTCTGCCCATTTCCCTACCTACAGGATAGGCCGCAGATCCAAGTTAACCAACAGCCTATTTCTTCCTACCCTCCCCCGCAAGAATTGCCTTATGTCTGTCCCATGCATTCTTGAATTCTCCCCCAGTTTTAGACCCCACAACCTCCTCAGGAAGGCTGTTCCATGCATCCACTACCCTCTCTGTGAAATAATACTTCCTCACATTGCCCCTGAACCGCCCTCCTTCTTTTTAAATTGTGTCCCCTTGTTCTTGCAAGTCTCTTTTTCTGAAAGATGCTACCCTCTTGGACTTTGTTGATTCCACTGAGGTACTTAAAAGTTTCTATCATGTCCCCCTCTCCCTTCTTTCCTCACGGGTATACATATTAAGCTCCTTTAGTCTCTCCTCATACAGCTTCTCTCGCAGACCCTGCACCATTTTAGTTGCCCTCCTCTGGACTGCCTCTATCCTGTCTATGTCCTTGCAGAGATGGGGTCTCCAGAACTGGACACAGTACTCCAGATGGGGTCTCACCAACTGTCTGTACAGAGGGATAACAACTTCCTGTTTTCTGCTGCTGATGCCTCTCCCTATACATCCCAGTATACCCCCAGCCCTCCCTACTGCCTTCTCACATTGCTTGCTAACCTTAAGGTCATCTGATATGATTACCCACAGGTCCCTTTCCTTTTTTGTTGTTGTTACTACCTCCCCACCCATTGTGTATTCTTCCCCTAGGTTCCTGTTTCCCAGGTGCATTATTTTGCACTTCTTTGCATTGAATCCTAGCTGCCATACTTCCACTGGCCACTGCGGCCGCCACACAGCGGGAACAGGAGTCCCCAATGTCCAAGGCTGCCTGGAGTTGTTGCTTAGCCACAGCCCAACCCTGATCTCGGACCTGTTTGGCTGTGGTCTGGAGGTCCGCCGGAAGACGAGGTAGCACCTCATCCAAAGTGCCCAACAAAGCATGGGAGAAGTAGGCCATAAAGAGGGTCAAGCTCGTCTGGGGCATCCAAGCAAAGAGGCAGCACAGACCTTCTTTGCCAAGTGGTCCAATTTCTTGGACTCCTTTTCAGGTGGTTTGTCTAAGTCCCCCACATTGCCAGAGCGCCTGAACACAGAATTGGGCAGCAATCCCTCAGCCAAGGGATGTTCTGTGAATCCCGAAAGGGAGCTGGTAGGGACCACATACATACGGGCCATCCAAGCCAATGGCGTGGGCTGGTCACTGTCGAAGCTCCACGGCAGGGCCAAGAATAGCTTCTACGACTGGGAAGGCTTCCCCGGGGAAGCCACCCCAGTCCCAAGATCTTGGTGAGAGGGTACCGATCCCTTTTCTGAACGGGCTCCATCTTAAGACCCGTAGATTCAGAGATCAGGCGGAGAAGGTTCATGACGGAGGTAGGGCCTTCATCCGTCGAAAGACACTCAACTGACTCCATGTCCACCAGACGGGAGTGTAAAGAGGAACCCTCTGACTCCAAGAAGTCGTTGAAGAGGGGTCGACCACAAGAATCCCCGCTGACCCCCTGCAGACAGTCAGGGGTGACAGTGACTGACAGCAGATAGGGGACACGAGGCCGACTAAGACTTCTTGGTTGGAGCGCCGGATTTCGGCTGTTTAGGTGGCGGCTCCACCAGAATCGGCAGAGACATACTAACATACTAAAATGCCAGCAGAATAGGCCTAACGGTCTTTCGTGTCTGCTCGTTTGGTCAGACCCCACCCTGGTTGCTGACCTTGCTGCCCCCCTCGCCTTCTCTGGCTTCTCCCTTCCCAGTTCCGGGTATTCTTGCTGCATTGGATTTTGCTTCCAGAACCCTTCCCCTGTACCTGTCCCACCCCCTCTTGAACCCCTCCACTGTCTCCGCCTCCACCAGCCCCCTAGGCAGTGCATTCCATGGCTCCACCACCCTCTCAGTGAAGTAGCACCTCCTCCTTTCTCCCCTGAATCTTCCCTCCTCCAGCTTCCACCTATGCCCTCTAGTGGCCCCTCCTCCTTCCTTGAAGCACCCTGACTGTTCCTCCCTATTTACCCTCTTCATGTACCTGAAGACCTCTATCATGTCCCCGGTCCTTCTCTCTTCCAATGTGTACATATTTAGCTCTTCAAGCCCTCCTCATAGGTCCTGTCCCCAAGCCCCAAATCATTTTGGTTGCCCTCCTCTGACCCTCTCCAGGAGGTTAATGTCCCTCTTAAGTGTGGCTCCAAAACTGCACGTAGTACTCAAGGTGCGGCCCTCACCAAGCAGTTATACAGAGGGAGTATCACTCTCCTTCTGGAGGTGATCCCCTAGCGATGCATCCCAACATCCTGTTGGCCTTGGCTGCTGCCCTCCTACAAGTCTCAGAGTTGTTCATCTTGACATCCACCATCACCCCCAGGTCCCTCTCAGCCATTGAGACTTGTAGCATCCCCCGGTGTACAGTTGGCCCGGGTTTCTAGCCCCAGGTGGAGTACCTTGCATTTTCCCGCATTGAACCTCAGCTTCCACTTTCTAGACCATCTTTCCAGAGCCTCCAGGTTCCCCTGTAGGGCCACCTCCCTCCTCCCCAACCACCACGCCCCCAGTTTCGAGATCATCCACAAGAGACTCATCTCACTCCTGATTCCTGTCCTTATGTCAGAGTGTGGCGTTGAACAGAAGGGCCCAAGGACTGATCCCTGTGGGACCCCACTAATGACCCTCCTTGGGATGAGACTATCCCACCAACTATGACCCTCTGGGTCCGGTCCTGGAGCCAATTGCCTATCCATCTGATCATCTGGTTCCCACCCCATTTCTCCCAGCTTATCCAACAGGCCACGTGAGGAACAGAGTCAAATGCCTTGCTGAAGTCTAGAAGAGGACATCCACTGGTCTACCAGGTCCAAGGCACTCTGTCACCCAGTCATAGAACTCCACCAGGTTTGTCTGACATGATTTCCCCGGGATGAATCCATGCTGTCTATCGTCCAGGCACCCTGACTTATCCAGGTCCCCCCCAGCCTCTCCTTGACAATGCCCTCCATCACCTTGCCCACCACCGATGTCAGGCTGACAGGCCTGTAGTTCCCTGCCACCTCCCTTGATCCCCCCTTTTGGATAGGCACTATATGCGCCACCTTCCAGTCCTGGGGCACCCACCCTGTCCTCAGAGAGATGGTGAAAAGCTCTGCCAGGGGTTTCTCCAGGACATCCGCAAGTTCCTTCAGCACTCTGGGATGTAATTTATCCGGCCCCGGTGCTTTCTCCGTCTTAAGGGAGCTGAGGGCTTCCCTCACTCACTCTGCTGTGATTTCCACTTCCGGTACCTCTTCTCCCTGCTTAGCCTCCCCTCCTGCCAGTGATGCCTCCCCTCCCCAGACCCGCCAATCGGTAAGGGTCCCCCCCTCCTCAGTATCTCTGTCTCCTCCCATGTATGATGCAGCACCCCTATTTCCTTGGTGAAACTGAGGTGAAGTACTCATTTAGTACCTCAGCCTGCCCCTGGGTCTTGTGCCCATCTCTCCCAATTTAATCCTGCTAATCTGACCCTTCACCCTCGTTTTTCCACAATGTATCTAAAGAACTCTTGTTCCCTCTCCTAATTTCCCTGGGCAGGTTCTGCTCTTTCTTGCCTTGCAGCCCTCACCACCTAGTGGCCCTTCTGCCATCAGCTCGTACTCCCTCGATCCTTTCACTCCTTGAGCACTTGAATTGCTTATAGGCTGCCTTCTTTCCCGCACCACCTCCTGGACCTCCCTGGTCCACCAGCAGGGTTTTTTGGGCCCTACTGCATTTTGTCTTACTCTTGCACAGGTGCTGGTAGCATCTTGCATCCTCTCCTGATGATTTCCACCTACTATCAGGTCCCATGTCTGACCCAATCCCACCCAAATGCTCCTTAGGATCCTTCCCATTTCCTTAAAATCCCGCCTCAAGTCAGTTACTTCCATCTTTGTGCAGCCTTCTACCTCCTAGGTCCAGGCAGAACCAGACCGTGGCATGGTCACTCCCGCCAATGGGTCCCTTATCTTCAGGCCCCAATCTGGTCACTGTCTGCCAGGACCCATCCAGTACCCGCGCCCCTGGTCGGTTCCCTCACCTGCTGAGTTAGGAACGCCTTGAAAGACATCCAACAACCTCTGTTCCTGGTCACAGAGGATGTCATAGTCTCCCAGTCTGTTCCTGGCATGTTTAAGTCCCCCAACACCACCACCGTTCCTCTGCCCAGTCTTCAGTGTCTCCACATCTGCCACCAGACTGTCCTCCAGCTCCTCCGCCAGGCAGGGGTCTATACACCACTCCTATTTTATTCTTGCCCCCCTTGTTATCAAGAGTTTACGTCGCCTCCACGGTTCCCTCCGCCTCCTCTACTCCCCTATGCCAATGTAGTTTTGACTATCACTGCTACCTCTCCTCCCTTCCCTCCACCCTGTCCTTCCTGAACATAGTGTAACCCTCCAGGTTCAGGTCCCAGTCGTGTCCTGCAGTGGCCCAAGTCCTCAGTGACCCGCATACGTCCACTGCTCCCTCAGTTAGCATCGCCCCTGGAGCTCAGGCATTTTATTGCCCAAGCTCCTGGCATTTATAAAGACTACCTTCACCCTTTCCCTGTAGTTCCATTTCCCCTGCTTGTGTTCCCATGGGAGTTCTGTTTTCCCTGGTCTGCACTTTTGCCAGTTGGCCTTTTCCGCAATCCTCCAGCTCCCAGGAGGTGGAGACAGAGTCCCTGCTTTATCAGCACCCCCGCCTTTTCTCCCATCCCTCCCCCCTTCACAAGTTTAAACCCCACTTTTCACCAAGGAACCTTTCTATTTTCAACTTAAGGATTCCCTCCTCCAAATTGAGATGGAGTCTATCTCTAGCAAACAGCTCCTTATCCTCCCAGGTCTCCCCAATCCCCATCAACCCATACCCTCTGGCCTCCCCACCACTCCCTGAGCCACTGGTTTATCTCCTAATCTTCCTTTGTGTTCCCCACTAGCCCTTGGCACCGCAGGATTTCTGAGAAGGAAACAGTGCATCCTATGTCATGACAGACCCTGGCAAGCTCCTGAATCTTGCCTGTATCTCTATCCTCGCTATTTCCCTCAATGTCATTTGTACCCAGGTGGACCAGTATGTCCAGGGAACTCCCACAATCTTTGCCAGCTGATATACCTCGTGCTTAGCCCTTGTGCACCGTTAGTCCAGGGAGCATCTCTTGTTCTAACTGGCCAGGCTTCTCCTTCCCTATCCCATTTGATACCCCTGATCATAGAATCCCCCACCAGGAACACTCCTGACCCTTTTCCTCCATTCCTCCTTCCATGTCTCCTCATCCTTTCTACCGGGCCCCTCCACCCAGCCGGCTCCTTGTTCCTCCTCCTGTCTGGGTGCCACATGCCACCCCCTCCTTATTTACCATGGCCACTCCCTCCCCTCCAATCCTATGCCTCTCCTCCTCCTGAGTATCCTTCTGTACCTTGCTAATTCCCCCCTCACTGCTCGCGACTGGTCCTTCTCCATCTGCTAAACTAGCCTGGCTCGTCCTCCCTTCCTTCCTGTCTCCATTTAGTTCCTCCTTGCTACGTTGCCCTCTGGCCTAAACCCTCAGCTCCCTTTACTGAATCCTCCTTGTACTTCTGGTCCTTCTCCTTTACCTTTCCTCCCATCTGTCCTTCTCCTTTCTTTCCTCCCTCTTCCCCACCCCTCCTGCTCTGATTCACCCCCCCCATTTTCCTGCATTCCAGGTCCCCCCTGTTCTTCCTGCTGTCTGGCCCCAGCCTCCTGCCCCCACTCCCTTTCCGTCTCCTAACTACCCCTAATAGGTAGCTACATCGCCCACCCTCATCCTCGAGTAGAAGAAAGATTTAAAGCAGTTACTGAGTGTGGAGTCTGATCCACCTCCCGCCTTGCTTCCTTCTGTCCAGCCCCTGGCCATCTGCCTACTTCCCTGAGAATGTTGTCCTCTTCTGTGAGGGTCCCCAGTTACCTGCCTGCTTCCTTGGTAGTGTCCTTTTTGAACCTCTGCCGAGGTCCTATGCTTGACCCCTGAGTATTCTCCTGCTGCGCCTTTCCCTATGCCCCGCCCCCAGTGCTTGGGTGCAACCGCGTGGGAGATCCCCAGCCCCTTCTATCCATACCACCCCTTCCCCAGCTGTCTCCCAATCCCCGAACCTTCCTCCCAGCTGTGCCAGCTGGTAGCACACTGGGCAACCACCGAACTTCCAAGCCCAGTCCAGTATCATGGCTGTTCCACACCCTGTGCACCCCACCACCCTCCCAAAGATGCCGGCCCTAATGACGTGTGGTTCCAGCCCCTTCCAAATAGGTTTCCTTGGGTGAGACACCAGGTTCCCCCCAGTCCAAGATACACCCTACTGCCTAATCAGGTCACCCACTAATCTTAGAAACAGTCCCACTGTACACCAGTAACCCTGTTACTAGGTGCAGTACAACACATTAAACTTATAAGGGAAATTAACAACTCCCTAAGCTCCTCTCTCCCAGCCTTTAAATACAACCCCCAGTGGCTAGAACTACATGAGCTGCACCGCAGCCTTTCCTCAAATTGCAGGGCAGGTGTTCCCTATAAATTAGCAGAATTCTGGGGAGGGAGGGTGGGGAGGGGCGGTCTTGGGCAGACACCTGACTCGAGAGAGTGTATCAGACCTGTGTCTCCCTCCAAGCCCAGCAGCCAAAGAACCAGCCCCAAGCAAATCCCACCAAATAGGTTTTAAATCAGAAGAAATAGGCCTCCACCAGCGAGCCTGTTACACAGTGAAACATCCACAAAATGAGCCCACTTACAGCCACCAAACTAGTTTTCAAACTTCCAGCATCCCCCAAAACAATACCCTGCTAGCCCCTTAGAAGTAAGAAAGAAAAGAACTAACCTTCTACCAAGTAAAATCCACAAGAACCCTGTGAAAACAACAAGCAGCAGCTACTGTCCTGGAACACAACTGATCCTGTCCCCTTCCAGTTCTTTCTGAGAAGACAAAGCAGCTAACACCTCAAACCTGATTCAGCTCTGCCTCCAGTCAATTGGCTGAGTGAGACCTGGCCAGACCATTAACACCCTTCCCCCACTATGCACTAACCTTTGCAGCTAGTGGAGTCAGCAAAAAGGAATCAAATTCAACTCAAAGCCGCAAAATATGTTTTCTGCAAAGGAAACAGGTCTCCAATTTAATCAGCTTCACTAACAACACATCAAAATAGGCTTGAAATTAACAGATATAGGTCTCCAATTTAAACAACCATCTCCAAGCAAATCCCACCAAATAGGTTTTAAATCAGAAGAAATAGGCCTCCACCAGTGCAACCTGTTACACAGTGAAACATCCACAAAATGAGACCACTTACAGCCACCAAACTAGTTTTCAAACTTCCAGCAGCTCCCAAAACAATACCCTGCTAGCCCCTTAGAAGTAAGAAAGAAAAGAACTAACCTTCTACCAAGTAAAATCCACAAGAACCCTGTGAAAACAACAAGCAGCAGCTACTGTCCTGGAACACAACGCTGGGGTAGGCCGAGCTGTGACTGATTTGGTCAGCTCTTAAAGCAGAGAAGGCTTCGGCCTCTGTGGCAAAAGCTGGGTGATGGCCGGGGTAGCAGCCGGCACAGGCTTCATGCTGGCGAACACCAGCTGTTGCCACAAGATCCTCGTAGCATCGACGCAACTTGCACCGAAGTGTCTCCTCCCCTGAGGACAAGGATGAACAGTAGCGGTGGCGCCACTTTCCCAGGCATCTACAGCAGGAATGCAGACGTTGGCATGAGCCGCTCAGCAGACGGAAGTAAGACCGAGCCCTCGATCTCTACCACCAGGTGGACTGGTGTCGAGCTTCGGCGGGTGCTGGCGAAAGCCAGGGCACCTCAGTTTCCTGGTCGATGGCAAGAAGCAGCGGGTCAGCAGACTGATCTGTCTCTCCCTTGGTCTGAGTCAGGACCAGAGTCCTGGACAAGGAAGTGTCGGCCTCCTCAGCTGACAACTGGTCTACAGGCTTGAGAAAGATCTCAGCCGGAAGATTGACCAGCATCTCGGCCAACTGGCCCTAAGATTCGACCAAAGTCAGATCTGGTGAAATGCAGGATTCAGAAGCCCGAGAGCATTCACAATCCAACGATCAATGGCAAGACCATTTTTTGACCTCTTTTTTAGGCTTGGACTTGTGTGCCGATGAGGGGCTCTGGCCATGAGTTTGGAGTCTGGCACAAGTCCTTCAACATCCCCATTAAGGAGGCACCCAAAGAGAACGGCAAAAAGGCTGAAGTCGAGGAGGCCTGAGCCGCCACCTCGGAAGCCGCTATCTGTTCAGCGGACCCCGCAGCTGCGGAGACCACACGATGAACGTCCTCTGACTTGACCAGTGGGTTCAGTTAGTTCAGATGGCTGGGAGTGGCGTGACGGTCCTCGAGTACGGAAGGATGATAAGTTCGACAGATGACGTAGGCCTGGGGATCATGCTCGTGGCTCAGGCAGTAAACGCATGCGGTGTGCAGATCCATTTGGGGCATCTTCTGCCCACAAAGGCATCACCAGAACCCCATAAAGGACTAGTCAATTGCGGTCGAGAGAACGAACCTGAAGACGTTTTTTATTGAAACTAGAAGAAAATACGAAGATTTAACAGCAAATGGCCTACTCAGCGCAACAGCGAAAATGAGGGAACCTGCTTCTTCCACCGGAAAGGAAGATCTGGCATCACGGGACGGAGCCAAGGGAGTTACCACCCGGGTGGGTGTGAGGAACCAGTTTGAAGATATTCCAGTGGAGTCTTTAGGGAAAGGCAAGTGCCAGAAAGTGCGGACAGATCATCATATCCATGTCCCTAGTAATAGTGGTTCATTTATATGACTTAAAAGCACATAAATGAAAAGTGTTACCTTTATTTGAATGGGTTTGATTGACAGCTATGCTATAATATCCAGTCATGTATTAAGGCGAAAGCTGGTTATTATGGCATTTGAAAGTGCTGCCAACCCAGTTATTATATGATCTAACCAGTAATTATATCACAATACAACTTGGTTATAAATATGATTTACAATAATACATACAAAAGTAAACTAAGGTTAAAAACTTAAATAAAATAGAGCAATGAATGAGTCATAAGAGACAACTAAATAAGCAATTGTTCAGGTTATGCCTTCACAACATGGTTGTGTGAGTTGAAGAGAGCTGAGAAACCACTTGTGTGAATAAGACTGTAATAAAGAAGTGGATAAAGACCTAACAGAGGAAGTGAGAGCATTCCAAAACACTGGACAAAAAAATAACTAAAGGCTTGTTCACCTTTTTGTTTTTACACGAGGAACAATAAGTTCATTATAGCTGGCACAGCACTGCAGACAGACTAATCAAACTTTCCTACCAAAGCAGTCTCTTCTTCTTCCATATGGCCCACAATAGCAGCAAAAGTCTGCCCCACAAAAGCAGGGCTATGGGAGATAACTGGGAATGACATGGGGATAGAGAAGAAGAGCTTCTGGGGTTCTGGAGACTGAAGTAGAGTGACCTAAATAAATACCAGGATGGGATGAGGCTCCCTCGAGGCTGGGAAAAAAAAGACAGGCAGTACAGAACAATTAAGTATAGGAAAACTGCTACTGCAGACCTGACTTTATAACCATCATAGCTCAGGCAGAATCACCCAGTACTCAAGGGTAACCCTTCATCCCCCTTCCTCAGAAGGCCAGGGTACTCAAGGAAGAAGACTGGCAGGTGGTAGGGTTAAGGAGTGGGAACTTAGTTGCAAAAGGAGTGAGAACCCCAGAAGGGGTGCCCTTATCAAACAGAAAGGGGGAAGAGGAAGCAGGAGGACCTGAGGGATAAGAGCTCATTCTACCCGCCATACCGCTGCATCGGTGGCTGCTTCCAGGGATGTCCCTATCCAGGAAATCTGCAGGGCTGCTACCTGGAAGTCAGCACACACCTTCATCACCCACTACCACATCAACCTTGAGTCATGCCGGGATGCTGGTTTTGGGGCCTTGGTTGTCTAATCTTTATTTCCCAAGTAGGGGGTGTGCGCCTTGCCTCCCTCCTCCTGGAGAACTGCTAGGAGTCTGCCAGACAGTGTGGATGAACAACATATCCATGTCCCTAGAAATACAGGTTACTCACCTGTAACAGGAGTTCTAGGAATGGTATATGTTGTTCATCCACACGACCCACCCGACCTCCCCGGCTTCGACGCACAACCTGGCTTCCAGCGGGTTAGATCTGGCATCATGGGGTGGAGCCGAGAGTTTTACCACCCAGGTGGGTGGGTGGAGCCAGCTTGAAGACCTTCCGGCAAGATTTAAAGTGGCAAGGAACCTGCCAGAGTGTGTGGATGAACAACATATCCATGTCCCTAGAAGCATAATTATTCACCTAGGGACCAACGACCTAGCGGGGGTGGAGGTGGTATAAAGTAGGTTCAGAGAGTTGGAGAAAACCTGCAGGGAGGTGGCCAAGATCACTGGCATTCACAGAGGTAATCCCAGTGCCAAGAGCTAGCAGAGTAAGGAAAATTAGGATAAAAGAATTCTATGTGTGGCTGAGGGACTGGTGCAAGAAGGAGGGGTCTGATTGAGCAAGAATTGGTTAAATAAACTGTCTATGCACAGGACAGCCTACACCTCAACAGGGAGGGCTTGAGGGTCCGCAGGGACAAGCTAGAGGGTACATTACTCATAAGCAGGGCCCCGTGTTTACTGCGGCAAAGTGGACCTACATTCTGCGGCAGGACCTCATACTTTCTGCAGCAGAACAACTACTGATTCTGCGGCAGATAAATTGTGGCTAAACAGCATACCTTCAAAGTGGAACAGCAGATCATTTAACAGTATGTAGTCTTCTTATCACAAATATTAAACAGCGGCAAGGAACCTGCCAGAGAGTGTGGATGAACAACATATCCATGTCCCCAGAAGCATAATTATTCACCTAGAGACCAACGACCTAGCGGGGGTGGAGGTGGTATAAAGTAGGTTCAGGGAGTTGGAGAAAACCTGCAAGGAGGTGGCAAGATCACCAGCATTCACAGAGGTAATCCCAGTGCCAAGAGCTAGCAGAGTAAGGAAAATTAGGATAAAAGAATTCAATGTGTGGCTGAGGGACTGGTGCAAGAAGGAGGGGTCTGACTGGGGAAGAATTGGTTGAATAAATTGTCTATGCACAGGACAGCCTACACCTCAACAAGGAGGGCTTGAGGGTACATTACTCATAAGCAGGGCCCCGTGTTTACTGCGGCAAAGTGGACCTACAATCTGCGGCAGGACCTCATACTTTCTGCAGCAGAACAACTACTGATTCTGCGGCAGATAAATTGTGGCTAAACAGCATACCTTCAAAGTGGAACAGCAGATCATTTAACAGTATGTAGTCTTCTTATCACAAATATTAAACAGCAGTAACCCAAACCTGGCACAGCCATGAGCATCAGTGTTCTCTTTTAATGAATTTTCTCTTCCATCCCGAATTTGAATGCTCAATCTGTTCTTCAGGAAATTGGTGGCCCTTGTTGTTCTCCTAGGTTATAATCAGAGGCGGACATACACACTTCGCTTAAACCACACAGAAGGCAAAACCTGCTTGGATTTCTTCTGGTTTATACTTACAGTTAGCAGATTTAAAGAGACTCAACTTGAAGGATGTTTTGTTTCTGATTTTGATCAATGTTCGTTTAAATTATTATTTTTGTAAACTAGGAGTATTCTAACTGCCTTGCAACAAACACGTTGAGTGCAGTGTACAAATCTGTGTTTTGGGGGGTGAGTGGGAATTGTCTTCCTTGTAATAGTGAAGGAGGGTTTAACTTGCAGTGTCTGTAGGGTTTGTCGACTCCTGATTTTTCTTTTGGGGGACATACTAAAACATGCAAGCAAGTCATTCTTATTAAGCTGGAGTAACCTTGGTTAGCATGTTCTCTTCTCCTTGCAACTCAGGGATTGGTGGTGTTCTTCAGTCAGTGACCCTCATTTCACTTATGTATAGCAGCAATCAAACTCTCCATTCTAATTTTTTTCCACACCTGTTTGCTCCAGTTCTACTATACCCTGGTCCCCAACTCTACCGCAGCTGGGCAACTTGACCTTCCTTAAGAATTGAGCTTGATGCCGCCACTTAAGCTGCAGGTTCAGATTTGCCAAGAAATTACTCTCACACTTGCAGGTACAGAGCTGCAGCCCACAAATCAAAACTGTGACAGATGTCCACCAGTGAGGACCAATTCCTCTGCTCAGTCTGCTGCCAGCCCTATGTTTCTGCAATCAGCTCATACATGTCACCACACTGAGATCAATTCCACCTCCACAGGTACCACTGAATCTACTCACTTCTTGACTACAGCTTGCCTTCCAATTCTTCCTTCCAAATTCATCTTCCAAGGATTCAGCATGCACCTGAGCAGCCTCATAATAAAAAATTAACATGGCTGAGCTACCCACACCTACACAGCAACAAATCATAACTGCCGTGGACCTAATTAAGCTCTGCTACTATTGCGTCAGTCGCCCCCACCCCCCCCCACACACACACAATACTGGCAGGAAGGAGTTATGTAACAAGAGCCAGCACGAGTCAAGATGCCATGCAGCCACTAGCTTTTCAGCTTTGTAGTGGACAGCATCAGTTTGCTGCCCCTTCTAATAAGCATGTGTGCCATGGCATACTTAACACATCAATAGCTATGCCTGTGCCTTGTGTGACTGCACAGCACAGCTAGCATTTCTGCGGCGGAGTGGCTGGTTTTCCTGATTTCTGCGGCCACTGCTGCAACAGCAGAATCGCAGAAACATGGGGCCCTGCTCATAAGCTTAATTTAAACTACTGGGGGGGGGGGCAGGTCTAAGGGCACAGAGACCCCAGGAGGTGGTAATGAATGGACCACCCCCCCCCCCAATAACAGCAGAGTGCTGCGAGAGGGTGAAAGGAGTCGGGCAGTTTGATAATGGGTCAGAGGGAAAGCATATTGAGACAACAGGAAGCTGAAAGTGAAGGAAATGATGGGGTTCAGACTCAAAGTAGAGGGTGGTGTCCCTGAACGCATGCAGTCTCGGAAACAAAATGGATGACCAGCAAGCACTATTTGCAGAGGGGAGAGTGGACATTGCAGAAATAACTGAGACTTCAAGTTCAGTTCAAGTTTATTGCAGGAAAGACTCCGCTGAGCAAGCTCATTCACAAGGATGTCCTAAGGCACATACACATACAGTTCGCAATTTCACAGGCAGAAGATATAAAACGTAGAACAAAGAAAAAAATATATATAATATATGAGGTATACACAATAGAAGTCCTTATGCTATATATAGACTTGGGCAACACCTAACTGTGACTGGGGCCTCTCAATTCAGGAATATAAACTTTACAGGAGGGACAGTTGTAGGCAAAGGAGGAGGGGTGGCAGTATTCATTAGGGAGGTTATAACAAGTACAAGGGAGGAGGCAGAAGAGAGAAGGGCGGACGCAAAGTGGGTCCAATTACAGACCAGTAGAGCGAGGAAGGTGAGGTTGGAGGTGGTGTACAGACCACTGAATCAGGATGAAGAACTGGACAAGGACCCGAGTTCACAAATTCCGAAGGCCTTAGAGAAGGGTGAAATGGTATTAGTGGGGGACTTCAACCCGCCCAGAGTGAACTGGAACGTACCGTCCATGACATAAGCCAGGAGTCAGAAAATTCTAGAAGCATTTCAAAACAGGTTCCTGACTCAAGGTGTCACTGAACCCACCCAGGAAGAGGCAATCCTTGACCTAGTACTCAAGAACGGAGAGTACGTAAAAGATACAACAGTTAGGAAGCCACTGGGTGGAAGTGATCATCGCTCGGTGTGGTTCCAGCGAGGCACGGGCGAGGAAAGTATCCTCACTAGTATCAAAATTTTGGACTTCAGGAGCATGGGAAAAATACTAAAAAGGCACCTAGTGAAAATCACAGAAACTATGGAGGTGCACCAAAAATGGGCTCTTATTAGGGAAGGCTGAAGGACTGCAACAGAAGAGTGTGCTAGATACAAGAGGAAGAACTCAAAGGTCAAAATACGCACCTGGTACAGCTCTGAGGTAGCCCCAGCAGTGAGGAATAAGAGGCTGGCCTATAGGAAATTCAAGAAGACCAGAAGAGAGTAGGACAGGGAAAAATATCTAGGGCTGGTGCGGGAGGCAAGAAGGAACTGCAATTAGCATAGGGCATTAAGAAAAGGGGTAAGGCTTTCCTTCGCTACCTAAGTGAGAAAAGAGGCAAGAAAGATGGGATAGATAGACTAAGACAAGGAGATGGATGGGTCAAGGAAAATAGGGAGAAGACGGAGCTAATGAATGAATACTTCTGCTCTGTCTTCACCAAGGTGGGGGGAGAAGAAAGGAGACAGAACAGGGGAGGAAGACAGATGGGGCAATAGAAGGGGAAAGAGTAAAGAGTTGCTAGCACGGAGGACAGACAAATCACCAGGCCCGGATGGAGTGCACCCTAGGGTGCTGAGAGAACTGGCAAAGGAGCTTGCAGAGCCACCGGTGAACCTGATCAGTTGTTCACTGGAGTCGGGCATGGTACTGCAGGACTGGAGAATGGCACATGTGGTATCCCTCCACAAGAGCAGCCCCAGGGATGACCCTGGGAACTACAGACCGGTCAGTCTCACTTCGACAGTGTGCAAACTTATGGAGATCATACTGAAGGAACGACTGATACAGTATCTAGAGGAACATGGTCTCCAGGATGCAAAGCAGTATGGATTTATGGGAGGGAAGTCTAGTCAAACGAATCTGATCGACTTCTTTGATTGTGTAACCAAAACGGTGGATGGGGCCAAGCAGTGGACATCCTCTACCTGGACTGCAGCAAGACCTTTGATTCTGTACTCCACAGGAGGCAGAAAAGGAAGTTGGTAGACCTCGGAGTAGGAGAGAAGATGGTTAGATAGGAGAAAAACCAGCTAGGGAACAGGACCCAAAAGGTGATGGTGAGGGGGGAGTTGTCTAACCCCAGGGTGGTCACAAGTGGCATCCCACAGAGCTTGCTGCTAGGGCCAGTGCTATTCAACGTTTTCATTAATGATATTGGGGATGGCATCAAGGGCAAAATGTGCCTGTTCGCAGATGACACCGAGCTCTGTGAGAGGGTGGACTCAGCCAAGGAGATATAGGACCTTAAAAAGGACCTAAGAAGACTTGAAAAGTTGTCCAGGATCTAGCAACTGAGCTTCAATGCCAAAAAGTATAAGGCTATGCACACTGGAGCCAAAAACCTCAGGACAGAGAATTACCTGGGAGGGGTCAGAGTATCTCCCATAGAGGAGAAGAAGGATCTGCGAGTGATAACAAGTGACCTGAAGCATATTTTATGCAGTGCAAGAAGGCAGTAGCAAGGGCAAACAGGATGTTGGGGTGCATAGCCGGGGGGCAGCAGTAGGCAACAGGAGGTAGTATTGCTCTTGTACAGGTCACTACTGAGACTGTATCTGGAGTATATATATGGTGCAGTTCTGGAACCTTCACCTGAAAACGGACATCAACCTGACGGAGACAGTCCAGAGAGGGTACGAAGAGAACTGCAGGGCAGCCGGGTAAATCGTACAAGGAGAGACTTAAGGCCGTAAACATGTACTCCCTGAAGGACAGGAGGGAGAGGGGAGACATGATTGAGATCTTCAAGTACTTGAAAGGGATCAGTAAGGTGAACAAGAAGGTTCTCTTCTGGCTAAGCTGCAACAAAACCATGAGGGGGGCACAGCCCAAAGCTGAAGTGGGGATGTGTTAGAGGGAGGTTAGAAGACAATTCTTCACAGAAAGGGTGGTGAGTAAATGGAACAGATTTACCAGCAATCCTGACAGTCAGTCTCCATAAGCCCGAGATCGGAAGACCAACAGGGTCTTAGTGTAATATGGGGGGCAAGCCCCCAGCACCCCCCATTACTTAAATAACCAACTCTGAGGGGGAGCAGACCTCGGAGTAGGTTAGAAAATTTACGGGGCCAACAACCGTGTGAAAAAAAAATTTCCCCTCCCGGGAATAGAACCCGGGTCGAGAGGGCCATGCTGGCTGAGCTGCTAGCGGCTTAGCCCTCCACGCCACAGGAGCAGCTTGGCCAAATTCCGCATTTCCTCCTTGCTTATGGTGCCCGACTAGGGGTAGGTTAACGGTTCATCACATCCACTACCTTACCTCTGTCAGCACCAGCTTCCTTCAGTCAGGCAGGTGTGTGTTGAGCTGCCATACTCGGGATCCCTGAATGTTGGGATGCCGAGTGTCTGTATTTGGTAGGGATACCAATGGAACGCACCGCCAGAAAAGGTGATATCATCAAGGGTGGTGTGCAGCTTCAAGAGAGGCTGAGACAGACATGGGGGAAGATAAAGGTCATGAAAGGGGGGAGGAAAGGGATGGAAAGGTAGTGGAGGGGGGTGCAGTGACACCAGCCTGAGCTAAGAACCCTGCACAACGAGCAGACTAGATAGACCAAGATGCCTACTTCTGCTGGCTTCTTCGTATGTATGTAAGATGTCTGTGGAAATGCTAATGTCAAGAAGAAAAAGATGAATCAGCATTTATATAGTGCTTTTCACACACAGTGTATCCTAAAGCACTTTAAATGCAATGAGAGACTGGTAGTGAAATGACTGAATGTGTAGTGGCGGCCATATCGCACATCATCACCTACACACAGCCCGGATACTGGCATGAACCAATTTATGGGAAGGGAAATGTTCGCCAAGACACTGGGAATGTCCCCTACTCTTTGCGAAGAGTGCCCTGGGTTCTTTTACTTCTACCTGGACACCCACCAGGACAATACCAGGATGGGCAGAAGGGATCTCGGTTTAACATCTCATCCAAAGGACGGCACACCCCAGCAGTACAGCACTCCCATAATACTGCACTCAGATGCCAGAGTTTTTAGGTGCAAGTCCAATCCCGGTGTAAGACGAGAACATACGACCTTCTGGTCCAGAGGCGGATGTGCTACCAACCGAGTCACACTGAGTTAAGCTCAGGAACAACCAGAACAACAATTTCCAGAGATGAATACCATGAGGAAAGGAAAGGAAAAAAAATCAGTTAGGATTACTGAGAAAAAAAAACACTGTCCCACTCCCAGAATGGCGTACCACACTATCAAGAGCGGAGATACTCATGAGCCAGTGCGGCTGTTGAGGGGGCCACAACTGTTATAACACCGGTCTCCTGTCAAGTGGGATAATAATTTACAAGTATCCGATCTGGTAACAGTACTAAACTATACAGTGTCCAATGGTTTCCATGTGCCATCATTTTACTCAGTTTCCACGCACTCACCTGCTAGATTGTCAAGCATGTAAGTCAGTAGCTTTCGTGTCCCATCTGGCTCCTGGTAGAGGTTGAGAATATCTTGTGACAAAGGGTTTCCTGCATAAGAAAAACACATTACAAAAGTGTGACAACTAGCTGCAGCAGTATGTAGCTCAAACTGCACAGTGCTGTTATCTGCTAGCCCTCTATCATATCATCAGCTCTAATACCTAAAAATTGGGGAGGACGGCAAACTGGACCAGCCATGGACAATTTACTGATCTGAGGCAATAACGACCAGTGTATCCACTTTAATCAATTTAAGTCTTTCAAAAAGTTCCTCTATTAAACACTAAACATGTCACCATTTCTCTTCAAAGTTGTACAGACTTCAGTTTGGGAAGAAAAGCTGACTAAAAAATGATATGGTAAACACACATGTGCACATACACATGGACGAGGGTAACAGGAGATGAAAAGTAATCCACATTAAACTGAAAGAAAATTTCACACCGCACCACGTATTCAATTTAATTTTATTCTAGAAAGTATGTGAGCAAAAATGCCCATTTTCATAAACGCCCAGTGGTACGGAAATTTGATGATACATAGAAAAAGATAAGAACAGTATTTGCAACATTTTACGGTATTTACAATAGGAACAGTGTATATGGCAGGATCATCTAGATTAGAAAGAAAAATACAGAGCACACAACAACACAACCAATATACAGATTCATATAAACTCTAAGGTAACTCAAGGGTTGGTGGACATTCAAGGGGGGTTACCTACCGGGGCAGACACAGGTGGTAGTCCTTGAGGGAGGAGGTGAATGAGCCCATTGAACTACAGGCCTGAAGTTCAGGGGGCAGTTTATTGTAAAACTTACGGCCCTTGTATGTGATGGAAGTTGCATATGCTTGGTGCGGTAAACTCTTGTACTGCGCTTGGGAACCGATAAGAGGAAAAGGGAGTCAACGCTGATCGGTAGTAGGTTACGGTGAACATTGTGTAGGAAAGAAGAGTACTTTACATTTGAACCTGCCTTCAAGGGTGAGCCAACTGAAAAAGGCATAGAGGGTACAGTAATCTGGGTCACCCAGGGGAGGCCGGTCATGAAGTGTGCGATATTATTGCATGTAGTCCTGAGTTTGGAGAAAAGGGGGATGTGTTGGGGGGTAGATAATTGAGCCATAATCGAGGAGGGGCAGGAGAAGGGAGCTGGCGACATGTAGTCTGGAGATGGCGATATAGAACTTTCTGATTCGGTATAACAGACCTAGTCTCATATGAATTTTCTTGATGAGATTGGTAATATGGATACTGCAGGTCCAGTGAGGGTCTAAGTATGGTCCAAGGTATTTGAATTTGTAGACTTGTTCTATGCTGTTACTAAGATAGTCTTCCAGAGAAGATCATAAACTTGGTCTACTTGGAGTTGAGAACCATGCCTTTTGCAGAAAGCTAAGTGTGTAGCCTGCAAAAGGCAGCCTGCAAGTTACTGAACACTGTGTCCAGGTTAGTGTCGCTGTAGTAGAGGGCTGAGTAGTCAGCGTAAAGGCCTAGTTGAATGGTGTGGTAGAAGGAAGGGAGGTTATTGATGAAGAGCGAGAACAGAATGGAGCCCTGGGGTACCCCATATTTAATCGGACATTTAGCAGAAAAATGACCATTGATATTAGTTTTCTGTGATCTGCCGAAAAGGTAGTTTCCGACCCATCTGACAACATTTTCAGATATGTGCAAGCCCTTGGGGGTGTCCAGGAGAAGGCAATGGTCGACCAGGTCGAACGCCTTGATCTGGACCACGAAGACAGAGCTTGTGTGCTTGCCTTGAGGATATCACTGGTGAACCTGACCAGGGCGGTTTTGGTGCCATGTACAGATCTGAAACCATGATGGGCAACAGAAAGCAAGTTATGACAGTCAAGGAAGGTGGTGAGCCAAGTATGAACAACATTTTCAGTGATTTCAGAGAGGGGAACAAGGAAGGAAATAGGTCGGTGATTCTCTGCTTCATTCCTTGAACCTGACTTGAACAGTGGTTTGAAGGTGGCGGTTTTCCAGGTGCTAGAGAAATAGCCGGAGAAGAGTGAGTGGTTTAGTATGTTCGTGATGGGGACCGCTAATTAATTAATGGCAAGTTTAAGGATTTTAAAGTCGACTCCGTCCGCCCCTTTGCTGGGTTTAGGGTTGTTACTTCGGATGAGCTTTATGGTGTCAGAGGGTTTTAGGACCCTAAAATAGTATCTGGGGCAGGGGGGTGGATGAGGGGGGAGGAGGAGGGTTTATATTTATCGAGGTCACCAAAGAATGAGTTGAAAATGTTTGCTACTTCTGAGGGGTTGTTGATCTGCTTGCCACCATGGATAAGATTGATAGATTCAGTATTCTTGTGTTTCTCGAGTAGTGAGTGTAACCCAAAGTTGATGGGAGTTGGGTGTCCCCCTCAAGTTGTTTATTATGGAAAAAGTAAATTTTGGCTTTTCTGATGACTGATTAGATGATGATGACTGATAAGATTAGCGATGTTATGAAGTTAAACTTTGCCTGCAAATTTCACACAAAGCAGCAAAAATTTGTACTTCGCGGAATTCGTGAAGCTTTGGAAAAACTTCGGAACTTCTATTTGCACAATCTGCGCGAAATTCACGATGAAATTCAAAGCTGTTAACCTCGCAGGGCAAATTTCGCCAACTTCACACATCTCTACCTGAGATGATGTTAGTCGATGCCTCCTAGTTAAAAAAGCTACTCGACAATTTTGTTATGCAGCTCTCTTTTATGAAATCTTCTCTTGAAAAAGTAGGTTCAGAATTCCCCCTTGGTGCCTTCTTAAGGAGGTTCAGCTGAAGCAAGACAGACAAGCCCCCTTCTTCAGAGCTAGAAGTCAAGATCAAATCATTAACCTGGGCTTCCCACATGGTACCACAATGTGCAATCACCAGCACCACCAGGCAGGGCCTAATTATATTATTAACAGGTAAAATATCATCACAGCTTCCTCTGCTCTAAAGTAGGCCCTTCACAATCAAAATGTCAATTTTTATCTTCCAAAGACATAAATTTACAAACAGGCCATTATTGACATGACAAATGGCCTTTTGAAGAGCACCTGACAACCCTGGGGAATATTTGAAAAAAAATTTTTTTGATACATTTCATCTTATACACCATAGGTTTTCGGTATCTAGTGCTCCCTTTCTTCTTTATAACTGTGTAGATCATTATGAAATTTAGATCAGTGTCTATGAGAATTAATCTGCTCTGGCTGGTTGTCTACATCATATTTATCATATAAACTAAAAACGCAAGAAGGGCCACCATGTGATGCAAATGTTGGATCGCTGAGTGTAC
Source organism: Neoceratodus forsteri (assembly GCA_016271365.2). Taxonomy (NCBI): domain Eukaryota; kingdom Metazoa; phylum Chordata; order Ceratodontiformes; family Ceratodontidae; genus Neoceratodus; species Neoceratodus forsteri. The sequence goes on from CM057453.1 coordinate 726,177,390, forward strand.
TGACATGCCACTGACTAGTCTTATAAAAGCCCTTCATTTACATCTTCATGTCTATATTTAAATTCACAACTTGTCCCCATTACTGTACATCTGCATTTAAAAATGCCCTGCAAGGAGTTCTGTTTGATAGTAAAGTGCCCCTGAACTTTCACTACTGTATCAGGGTACTGTCCTTTATTCGTCACTTCCAATCACGTTTAAATTTTTGATCACTGACTACTTTGCAGTTTCCATAATCAAGCTTTATATGTGAGCTACATGCAAAACAAGTCTACATGAATGACAGACATGCTAATTATGCCTTTGATCTCCTTACGCATGCTGTATGCCTGTCACCTCTTACATCTCCAACAATCGTGATCATCCTGCACTATTACTTAACTCACTGTCCCCGCCATGGCTCTCTCCAGCCCAGACTCTGCCCGTACTAGTAAATGTTATCTGGCATCTCAATCTCCCCCCATCATGGTCACTGCCATGATGGTGGGGAGGTGGAGCTGACTAGAGATCCCATCAGAGACGGGTCAGTGCTAGATTTGGTCTGAACAGCGAAAGTACTGCAGACGTCACAGTGGGTAGTCCCGATTACAGTGTGGTTTGGCATACAGATTGGGCAGGGAACAAAAAAGAAACACTAGGATGAGGCTCCCAGACTGCAGATTTTAAAGAACCAGGAGACTGCCTAGGGAATACCTGGGGGGGTGGAGGCACAATGGAATAGAATAAATGAGGGGATAACTAAGGTAACAGAAAGCTGCCTAAAGGTAATAAGTAATGGTAAGAGTAGAAAACAGTCACTATGGTTCTCAAAGAAGATGGCTAAGGCAGTGAAGGAGAAAAAAAAAAAAAAACAGCTTTCAAGAAGTACAAGGGGGGACTCCTGGTGATGTCAAGGGATGAATGGCCACTTGACTACGGAGGTCCTTGAGTCGCAGGTGATCATCAACTAGCAATCTTCTCCAAAATTACCTCTAGACATAAAACACAGTGCAACCCCACTTATCTGAACGCATTCAGAGACATCCGAAATAGTCAAAAAAACGGGAGATCAGATAAGCGGGAGCGGCAGAAAAAACAATTTTTTTATTCAGGAGGTTAATAAAATAAATGTTTATGTGTATTTGTTTTATTTTGCAGCCTTTTAGAATGCACAAATGTTATTTAATGCATTTCAGTAGCTTTATGACACTTCAGAGTGCTTTTTATCTTGTTTGAAGCATTAGCAAGTTTAGAGAATTGCACCACAGCACGCGAACAACGGGAGTGAGTGAGGGAGAGACAGAACGAGCACTCTGCTGCAGTGCAACTGTGTGGTTCTCTTCCTGCTATTCTCTCAGTCTCCAAAGTGTGACAGTAAGTTATTTTCTAATATTTAGCAGAGTGGGTCCTGGTTATGAGGAAATATCAAAATAACAAAACCAAGTCTGCGGAGCCCACGGAGTAGCAGCCTCTATCTAAATGCAGGCTGAGAGGCAGGCTGCAGGGGAACAACTCCGTTGGATTCTACTGCAAGTAAAGAACCCTTTTTGCAGAAATATGCCAAGTTAAATGTGTGTTTCCATTGATTTTTTTCACGTCACCAGCTTCAGTGGGACTACAGTTCTTGTGAACAGGGTATGATTTAATATGTTGCAAAACAGGACCAAAAATGGGTGTGGTCTGCCGGTTTCTTAGTGCAGTCCAAGGCTTTTGTTTTGCAGCCATCATCACTCGAACGAGTGAGGATCACGGACTATAAATGTGAATTGTGAGTTTGATGGGGTTAAGAGGGATCAAGTGGAAACAAGTGGATGTAGTGGGAGCTGTCAAGTGTTAACCGGGAGCCAGGTGTTACAGGAAGACCTGCGGCGGCTGTGGGACCTGCTCCTAGGCTTAGACAGACGACAGCTGTCCGACCTGGAGCGGCGCCATCTACGGTCCCTGGACCGTGACCGGGAACGTACAGCTGAGGGGAAGTGAGACTTAGGGACAGTATGGTGCTCCTCAGGCGTCTTAACCAGCAACCCAATGGGGTTGCCCTCAGGCTCTTGGTTGTCCGGTCGATCTGGAACTGGTGCTGGTTCCGGCTCTGGAGGAGCGCCATCTTTGTGAACCTGGCTCCACCAGAAGGAAAAAAGTTCCTTCAGTTCTTGCTTGAAGAGAGCCACTGCCCTCCCCCCCTTTTGGGGGGACTGGAGAAGCAGGGGGATCCGCCAGAGCTTTCAGGGAGAAACCTGAAGAAGAGACCTCCGGAGTCGAGGATCTCGGGGGCCAGCATCAGTATCTTGACCGGCACAGGCTCACCAGTAGTCCCACTGGCCTTAAGCACTTTGACGGCGCCGGTGTCTTGGCCGGTGCCCGGTCCGACTTGGCCGGTTTTGATGGACAGGACCCGGAGGGGACCTTGGGCTTGGTGTCCCAGTCCTTGTTGGTTGGCTTAATGGGAGTCCAGTAAGACCGTAGTCGGGGTCTTCTTCGGCAAGGCCGAGGCACTGGCCGAAGGGGAGGCCTTGCTTGTCTCCACCGGAACGGAGGTAATGCAGAACAGCATAACCTTCACCTTGGAAGGTTTACTGGTAGGAGCTCCTGAAGGGACCGATGTCGGCGACTTGGTGGGAGCTTCTGGCCTCAACTTCTCCTCATGCCTGGAGTGCTTCGAGCGGTCAGACGAGCCCGAGGAGGCCTTTTTATGGGGAAAGCGGGATCTGGAACAATGATGGGACTGGCTACGGTCCTTGTCCCGGGACTTCTGGGACTTGTCCCAGCACTTGCCCTTTTCCCCAGGAGACGATTGCAGGGTGTCCACTTTTTGTTCTAGCCGGCGGGCTTTCAAGGCCTTCACACATCTGATCCAAGTCCTGCTAGTGAATCCCTTGCAGATCTTGCAGGATTTGAGGTCATGGTCTGGTCCCAGGTCCCAGGTAGAAGACACACTAATCGTGGCCATCCTTAGATGGTATCTGGCGACCACAGGCACACTTCATCTTCTTGGGACCAGAGGAGCAGACCAACGATGGTGACGACATGCGACTGTAGCAAGGTCTAGTACAATAAAGATCAACGGCCAAAGCCAGAGAGAAAAACAGAGAAACTGTGGAAGAAATTCAAATTTGCTGGAACTGCTTGAAAAGCACACTAAGAACTTCCCAACGAGAGTGGGTCTGCGATGGGAAAGAACTGCGGTGGAGCCAGGGTCCACCCCCTTATATAATGTGATCGACGTCAGGGCGGGGACGTCAGGGGGGCGGTCCCTCGCTGGGTACTGCTAGCTAAGTTTTTTCCTGTGCGTCCTAAGGCCTGCGGCAATAGTCCTAATGGTCACAGTCTGCTGCAAGAGCTCCCCCTTTGAAATAAGATGGTGACGACATGCGACTGTAGTAAGGTCTAGTACAATAAGGATCAACGGCCAAAGCCAGAGAGAAAAACACAGAAACTGTGGAAGAAATTCAAATTTGCTGGAACTGCTTGAAAAGCACACTAAGAACTTCCCAACGAGAGTGGGTCTGCGATAGGAAAGAACTGCGGTGGAGCCAGGGTCCATCCCCTTATATAGTGCGATCGACGTCAGGGGGGCGGTCCCCGCTGGGTACTGCTAACTAAGTTTTTTTCCGTGTGTCCTAAGGCCTGCAGCAATAGTCCTAATGGTCATAGTCTGCTGCAAGAGCTCCCCCTTTGAAATAAGATCTGGGAGTAACTCTGAAGACCACTCCAGAAGTTCTAGAATGTGGCCTTGCTCTATGAACCGCAGGACCCAAGCATCTGTTGTGAGCTCCTTCCACCTGTCCAGTTGAAGGGAAAAGCGACCCCCTAAGACACCTCCTGCAGTGCTGGAGGGAGGGGATCTGGCAAGGACTCATGATGAGGCAGGACCAGCGGCCAGGGCCACACCTCCCACCTCTAGGGGCCTTCCCAGTGGTGGAGGTAGAGATAGGGGTAGGCAGGGCTGTGGCTGCTCAGTGCTTAACTGGCTGTCAGTTACCCGGCTTGGGTTTGTGGGAGGCCTGAAGAAAAGGCACCTTCGGTTCATTTCTTTGCTGTGTATGATAAAGCTAGAGGACTGATTGCAGAGTTCTCCCCCTGGCATGTAGGTCAGAAATGATGTCCTGTACATCTGCCCCGAAGAGCTTGTAGCCTCTAAAGGGGGAATTAAAGATGGAGTGTTGAGCCAGCCCGGTGGTGCTGAGGGTTGAGGCGCTGGACGCCACACCTCGCACCATGCTGGCGACCCGGGTTTGGGAGCAAGCTCAGGTCACTGGGGGTTGGGCGGGGAGTAGAGGACTGAGCATCTGACAATGGCTCTCCTCTCCTAGGGGGAGGGCAGGGAGCAATTCCCGGTGCTAGCGACACCCAGTGGAGGCTGGGTGTGTCACAGTCTAGGGACTGCTTGCAAGAAGGGGAGAGGTGTTGGCGGGCGACCTGCAGATGTGTGCACGATTGTGCTGGAAGTCACTGCACGTCCATGCCTCAGGGAGGGAAGGAGTAATTGCGAACAAGAAAAAACCCTGCTCTGTGGGGTAGACGACGGCACCTGACCCCAAGCCCTCCGGATCCCGCCCCACCCAGTCTCTCAATTCCCTACTCCCTAAGCCCTGCCTTCAGCTCACACTGCCTTCCAAGGAGCCGAAGATGTGAGGTGGCTCCCCACCCTGGGAGCAATAGCTGGGCCTGCTGCAAGAGGTAAAGGGCCGCGAGGGGATACTCGGACTGGGGGGATCTCAGGTGGGCAGGATCAGCCAGGATGCCTGAGAGAGAGAGTCCCCACAAGCAGTGACTGGAGGGAAAAAGAACTTAAAAAAAAAAAAAGATGGACTGTTGTACATCAGTAGCAAAACTGGACACACTGAACCAAGAATGTCTCCTAAAACAGATGCTAACTGCAGCTGCTCCAGCAGAGGCATCTGAAACATCATAGGTAGCCCTCAAGAGATGCTTGCCCACATCTGCCCCTAGACTGGAGTGCTTTAACTCACTGGGTCCAGTAGATGCCATATGACGTCTGAACCATCCATTACAGAACCTGACCCAAAATGGCCACTAGGACTCAATGAGTTAAGCAGCACCTGCCTCTGGGGACCCTCTGGAAGGGCCTGAGCTGCAGACTTGGCCTTTTTCCAGTGAGTGTTCGGGTGCCTGACCATATTGGCAGTGTAATTTAATAATTCTGTGGGCCAGTGTGGTAGAAGCATAGGCCCTCTTGCCCATAAGATTCAGCCTTCTGGACTCCTTATCCAGTGGGAGAGAGCTGATGTGCTGAGGTCTCTTCAAGCCATCATGCGCAGCATTTATCACCACTGAATCTGCCCTAGGATGCTCTGCAAAAAAAGGCTTCCCCGAGGGAGTCTGGTATAATTTGTCTGCCTTTCTCGGCATTGCAGGGATCATATTTGGCCTGTCCTCAAATTCAGCCAGCAGGGGGAGAAGAATCAAATGGGGAGAATCTGGCAATTCTAGATATTCTGTCAGACTTCTACTGGTAACATCCTGCTCCTCAGCATCAAACCCTATAGCTGCTTGCAGCTGCCTCATCAGAGAGATGAAGAATGGGTCATCAGGGAACCATAGGGTATACTTGGAGAAGTTCTCACCCCCTGAAGAAACCGTGGAAACCGAGCTGGAGTGGCTTTAATGCCCCTCTTCCTCCTCAGGTGGGAGGAGGTCAGAATGGTATTAATCCTCGGCCCCAGCCTCTGAAAGGGGCACAGAAGATGTCGATGACAGCAAACGTGCAGGACGTGTCGATGAGGGAGACTGCGGTGCGGGGCAGAGCCTGGCGTCGAAGGTCCCGGAGGAGAAGCAAGGCGGTGCATGGACTCTCAGAAGGAGGAGGGCATAAACTGAACATCAATGGTCATCGGCGTCACTGGAGCACTTTGCGGTGTTGATGGGGGGGGGGTGTCGGGTTCCCCCGCGTCAGCAGTGTGGCTTGAGGCATCAATGGGGCTGAGGCCCCAGCATCGGTGAGAGGGCTGGAGATGGAGATGAGGGAATTTGGGTTCTGGATGTCAATGAAGTGGCCCAAATAGGTGACAGGGGAAGCAGAAAGCCCACCGTCGAAGCGCCAGTGCCGACCGATATGGAGCCGGCGGACCTCCTTTGTCTGAAGCCCCTGGGTTCCCGAGGCATTGATGGGGCAGGATGGAGTCCCGGCATCAATTAAATGGCCAAAGGCACTGACAGGAGAGGTGAGAATCCAGATGTCAATGAGTCAGCACCAACCAAAGCAGATCCAGCAGAGAGTCTTGTCTGTTGCCCCCAAGCCAGAATGGGTCTGAAGAGGAGCTGTAGCATCGCTGGGGGCATCAGAAGGCCCAATGCTGAAAAACCATCTAGCAGGATGTACTGCCAAGGTCAACTCTATGGAACAGAGGGTGTGGACGGCAATGGGGGTTACCGTCAAGGCGGCTGACGACCCAGCTACGGTCGGCGCTCGATGCAGCAACTGAGAGCGCATCATTCAGGATTTCTCCTTGCTCCTCTTCTTTTCAGTGCTTGCGTTTGCCAGATGATTTGTCCCAGACCTTAGATGAGTGGGAATTTGTCGACGGTGCTTATAAGGCAGAAGAGCTTCTTGCCTAGAACTCCTTCTCCATTTGGGCAACCTTCTGTTCCAGGAGGAAGTTTTCTAGGGCCTTCTGACGGCACCGCCGGTTAGCCTGGTTGAATCCACGGCAGATCTCACAGGCATTAATGTCATGGCCTGTGCCAAGACAGCAGAGGCAGGCATTGTGGTTGTCCTTATCCAAGATCTTCTTACCGCACCCACAATAACATAAGAGTTTCTCTGGGTCGGTCAGCATAAACAAAGTTGGATATCACTTTATAAAATAAAGTGATTAACAAACTAGGGCGAGAAAGAAAATAAAGAAAACAAAGATTTGTCGATTAACTAAAACTACATTGTCTCCGTAGAGTCCGACGCGTGAAGGTCGATGGCGGGAAAAGAACTGAGGAGAGCGCGGGGGCCACCCACTTTTATACAGGGAGAATGTCGGTGTTTGACATCATCGTGGGCAGACCCAACTAGACTGCTAACCAAAAGGTTTCCATGTGGTCGTCCTAGTGCCTGGCGGCTATAGTTTCATGGGTGTGGCCTGATGCAAGAGATAACCTCGATGAAGACGTACTGCTGATAAAAGATTAAAAAAAGGTAAGAAATGAAGAGTGAGACTGTAGCAAACAGCACAGACAGTACAGACTTGAAAACTAAAGACAGAAAAAAGACAAAGGGAAGACAGAAAATACAAAGCACAGACAGAAAAAGTGATTTAAGAGGAAGGGTCATTAAAATCCACAGCTGAAATAGCCCAGAGAAGTATATAAAAAACAAGGCAGAGACAGAAAGGCAAGAAATGTAGTATGAAGAAAGAAAGAAATTATAGAGGTTACAGAAGAGAGACCAGAGCGACAACTCCAGACCAAAGTGACAGAAAGAGTGGAACAGGTAAGACATAAAAAACAGCACACTGTACAGTACAAACAACATTTTTGTGATCGTGTATGTGCATCTGCGTGCGCGCCTGTGCACAAGCACCAGCCAAGATGGGGTGGGGTGGGATGCCAATCTGTGTCCAGTTGGGACTTAAGGTAAAGTACTTTAGTGAGAACAGTGCCATTTTTCAGGACTGACTGTGTGTAACAAAAATATTAGTTACCTACCTGTAACCGTAGTTCTGCTAGTGCCATACAGTTTACATCCACACACTGGCACTTCTGTTGGAGACAGCTGAGCCATCAGAATTTTAAGCTGCGGGCCCGGTGGCACCGAGGGTTAAGGCGCTGGACGCCACACCTCGCTCCACGCCGGCAATCTGGGTTCAGGAACAAGCCCGGGCCGTCAGAGGTTGGCAGGGGAAGAGAGGGATCGAGCGCCCAGAGGCAGCTCTCCCTCTCTGGGGAGGGTTACAGGTCCGTCCCGCCGCTATATCGCCACCTCCTGGGTGAACCCAGGAATGGCGATGTGGATCGGGACGCACAACGGGAGGGGCAGTGCTGGCCGAGAGCCCGGGGAGGAGCAGCGTTTACGCGTGACTCCTCATTGGCTCTCCTAGTGTGCCAGTAACTGCAGGGGATAGGGACTAGAACAGGAGAAAATGGAGCCCGTCATTCCTAGGTGATGACGACTCCACAGCCAGACGCGTCACCAGTGCTCACTGGGGGCAGACTCTGCTGTGTCCCGCTCGCTCTGCCATTAATAGGAGGAAGACTTGGGGTTACCTTCCCCCGCCCCACCCGGAGGGAGTATACCGGGCTACCTGAGGGTCTCTTTGAGTGGACGGACACTCTAGGAGCATACTCCTGGGGGCACCACAGGATGTCGGAACGGCGAATTGAGGAGTTCTGAATGAGTGGAAGGACGGTGCTAGTTAGTGGATAAACATAAGGTTAAAAAAAAAAAAAGAATTTTAAGCTACGCTCCTCCTACCACCCTGGTCATATATATATCCTCCAGCTCTGCCCTGTAATGTCAGTTCATCTGCATGTTGGAAGCAAGGATTAGGGTACCACTTGCCAGGGAGGCGGGGTGGGTTGTGTGGGTGTAGTAGAATTACGGTTACAGGTGAGTAAACCGTGTTTTCAACAATATGGATACTGTTCACTATCCACACACACTGACAGATTCCTAGCAGTCCTCCAAGAGGAGGGGGCAAGGTGCATACCCTAACTTGGTAGACAGGAGGACCGAAGATCCAAATGCACCATCCCGATGACTCATTAGGTCAACGCTGTAATGGGAGATGAAAGGGTGCACTTTACTCCCTGTTGCAGTCTGCATATCTCCACAACAAGGATATCCCTGGAAGCAGCCACCAAGGCAGCAGTATGTCTGGTGGAATCAGCCCAACTAACAGCACAGGCTGATGCAGAATGCAATCCACCTAGCAATTATCTGCTTTGCTGCCAGTCCGGCAAGCATGGCTTCAACGTACATTATAAACAGCTGTCGAGCCTCATCCAAACTCCAACTCTGCGCACCTTATAATGAGAGCACCCTCCCAGGTTCAGACTATGGAGCCTGCGATTGGCCTCCGAGGTTAGGCTGGTAAAGTATATTGGTAAGTTAATCACCTAGCTAAAGTTAAACTCTGACACGACCTTCGAGAGGAACTTTGGGTGGAGGCGAAGGACGATCTTGTCCTTATGGAAGACCAAGGAAGGAAGCGGCACACAGCAGGAGACATTTACAATACAAAACAAAGGACTACCTGGGCTTCTTTTCCCATTACCTGTATAAAATTTACACCTGGTGAAGGCTAGAAGTCAACAAATTCACTTTAAGTTGCCATTTCTAAAAATAAAAATAAAACTACAAAAGTAGCCTACCTTTCAAACCCAAGGTCTGTAACTGGAAAAGCCTTCCGAGCTCATAAGGCAAAACCCGCAGAAGATTGTTATTTAAAAGTAATTCCCTGCAAAGGAAGAAAAAAATTGAACAAAATGACACACTGTAATACAATGGAAGCAAAGATTCTGCAGCAATTCAAGGATTTCTCTTTCACTTTTTATATGGTACCAACAGGACAGAGTTACATCATAGGAAATAATGCTTCCCCTTTTTTTGTTAGCTGAAACAAGCTTTGCAGCCCGTGAATAATAGGTACTACAGCATAGTGGTAAGTATGGGTGTTTCACATGTATCCAAAGGTTAAGGATTACCAAAAAAAGTGATGGTTGTGTGACGTGCGAAACTATATGTCAAGGACACTGAGAGTGCTACCCATTATTAAAGATGGGGGTTCAGTTAAAAAAGGCAACTTAAAAAATACCTGGAAAGTTTCTTTCACTGAAAGAACATCCACCAGTCCAAGTACCACAAGTACCATCCCCATAGTCAGTTGGGTAGCAGGAGCTCAATTCTTGAGTGACTTGGAAGTCCCGCCCCATCACGAGTGTATTCTATAGCAGAAAATAAACACAAAGAGGGTAACCAAACCATAGAAGGTCCTGGACTGGTGGATGTTCTGTTGAGAAAAAAATGCACAAGTATTCAAAATTACCTTTTTCTCTCTTATGCATCCACCAGTCCAGGTTATCACGGGGACATATGAAATCAGTGAAGAGAATACTGGAGGGAGGGCGGAATACAAACCAAAGGAAGCTTTTAGCATTACTGTCTACGGAATTGTATGCCTGAAAGCTGCATCTGCCAAGGCAGATGCAACCAACTTGTGTGTGTAGGGAGCTCCATGCGAACAACCTACAAATTAAACTACCTGCTTGTGAAGGCTCATCTCACCCCTACCCACAATATTGCTCATGTTTCTTCGTGAGCATTAACTAGAGCTGATGACTCCGTATTTTATTACACGCATCCTAATCCATCTAGAGATGGAATCCTTTGAAATCTTTTTGCCTTTGCTCTTTCCAGGTTAGCATGAATAAAACATTTTTTTTCAATCCTTGAGTGCAGTTTAAGTAAAATTTTAATCCCATTCTGGCAACTGAAAAGTGTAGATAGTCTTGCTTTTTGGTTAAGGTAAAATGATGGGAGCATAAGGTCTAGTGAAAATGAAAAGTCTCCTTCGGTAAGAATACAAAACTTGTACGAAACTCTACAGATTTCTGACTCAAAACTAGATAAGGTTCTTTTGCTGAGAGGACTCCAAGTTCACTCACTCCTCTAGCACAGGTTACGGTTACCGGAGAGACCAGTTTCATTGTCAGAGGCTCAAAATGTTCCTTGCTAAGATGCTAAGAGAATTAAACTGAAGCACCGTGGAGGAACTACTGCTCTGACTGTTTGTCTTTGTAGTATGATGGTGCCCATGAAGGTTGGCTACCCAGTGGCAGAAATACACTGTTTTGTTTCATTTTCAGTTTTCCCTTCCGGAGTTAATAACACAAGACTATCCATAAAGTCAGTTTATGACACCCTAGTATTTACCATAAAAAAGGTGTGACATCACACTCCACTGATACAGGCTTGTTGTCAATTCCCAGGTCAAGGCTGAAGCTGCCCAGGTACATGGGCATCTGCAGTGGCGACATCTGTTCTCTGGAACTCCTTGCCACTTCACATTCATTCTTCCAGCTCAGTGGAGGCCTCCCAAAAGGGGCCCTAAAATTCCATCTCTTTCAACAAACATGCTGCCTGCCCCAATTTTATATCTGAATACACTACTACTTAGGTCGATGTATTTATGAGACCCATTATCTTTTTTTTTTTTTTTTATGTATTTTTTGTGGCACCCTGAATCTCTGTGAAAGGGCACCCAAAAATAAACATACCTTGCCAATTCTGAGGTTAGTGAGGCAGTCAAATGCTTCTTGAAAGACGGTGAAAAGAAGTACTGCATTATCTGAAGCATTAGGTAGACCAATAATTTAATAAAATAAAAAAATTAAAAAAACTAGAAAAATGTTAAACAAGAGCTTAATTGTTGCAAATATAGTTTAATCCTTTTATTTTCGTAGCAACTGCATTAAACAGTTTGGCAAGCCCCTTAGCCAAAATGGAGCAATCAGAATTTCTGTTGCCTGGTCCTCCTATATCTTTCCAAGGACATTGGACAGAAGTGGTAACAGAGTGACAGCATGGAGTTCTTGATCACTGCAGCGAGTTCCTGATTACTGCAGCTGAAGGAAAATGTGTCATAAGTTATTGCTTTTTGGTCACTGTCCCCTGGACACCATCTTTCTAGCTCATAACTCAATACTGAGGCAAACAGATGTTGCAGTCACAAAGTACCCATTACTATGGCAAACAATTCCGAGTTTAGAGGACGTGCTTCTGGAAGAATTTCTTGTGCTAGGTGAATCTGTTTGTACATTGCTCTCCTGCTGTACTGCACATTCACAACTGTTTAGCCTCTGAATGTGCAGCTCTTCCCCCTCAAATAGCAGAAGACTCTCCCTGAGCATTCTCCAGCTTTCCATTCCTCTTTCTTGGCTGATGCAGACCTTGGCTGATGTGTTGTCTGTGACTGTCATGAAGATCCGGGTAAGCCGTGAGTTCCAGAGGGATGCGTCTGTCACTACTCTGGAGTTCAAGTCTGTTCCAGTAATTGCCCCACCATTATACAGAACCTGTTTATCCAGCAGAACAGGATGCTGACAAATCTTATCTTTGCACATTTGTTGTGGTGGGGAAGACAACGCTGTAATGTATACATCCTGCCCACGGCATGGCATCTGAATCTGAGATGGCGGCCTCATTCCATACTGCTGAGCAGCATCCTGTGTCTGTGTGAAGAGTTCCTGGACGAAGGAAAGACACTGGAATCTAAGTTTCACCAGCTTGCACAGTTTCTGTTTCGCTGCTGCTGCACACCTACCAACATCTCCCAATATGATTTAGACAAGATACGGAGGATGGCAGAGAGGGAGGAGACAGAGGTGCTAGTACACCAGGGTACCAATGATCTGGCACACCAGTCAGTGGAGATGATGAAGTGGAACTCCTGCAGACTGGGGGGGACAGACTGGCAGGACACTCAGCCTCCCTGGCCTTTTCTGAAGTCCTCCCTGTACGGAACATGGAGGGGAAGCAGGTTATGATAAGGAGTGATGTAACAGAAGAGTTTAATGGGTAGCCTAAGGGATGGTGTCAGGATAAGGGTACCACCTATGTGGGGACGGGGGAGACCAGGAGACTCAAGGATGACGGACTTCAGCTAATAAGAAAGGGACCTGCACGCTGGAGCAGAAGTCTGACGGCCACATCAGATGTTTAAACTAAATGTGGAGGAGACTGGGACTAGGGGAACCATGGTAGCAAGTGAGAGTAAGTGGATCCTAGCTAGTACTCCCCTGAATCTGGGGGCTTGTAGCTGCAGGATGGATACCAAATAGAGTTGTGGCTCTAACAGGACCAGATGAGGGGACATTAGAGAGGGGGAATGCAAAGTGTGCCAACACCAAGAATAACAGGATGAGAGGTCAAATAAAGCACAATGGTAGTAGCAAGGTAGGATCAAGGGTCAGATGGAAGGGAGTATGTCTTAACATCAGGAGCCTCAGTAAGAAAATCACTGAGCTCCAGGCAATGAGGGCAGACAATGAGGTGGACCTCGTGACCATCACAGAAACATGGGGTTCGGAAAATAATGATTGGGACTTAACAGTTCCTGGGTACTCAATGTTCAGGAGGAATAGAGGAATAGGTAGGGGAGAGGAGTAGCCCTTAATGTCAAGGATGGCATCCAGGTGTAGGAAGATGGGTGCATCAGGGATAGTAAACAGGAGACAGAGTCACTATGGGTGCAGCTGATAACAGCCTCAGGCAAGAAACTGCACTTGGGAGTTAGCTATAGATCTCTGGGTCAAGGGGAAGAGCGGGACAGACAGCTCAGTAAAGAATTTGAAAGAAGGGTGGCACAGGGAAAGTAGTGGTGGTGGATGATCTGAACCTGTCAGACATTGACTGGAACATTCCAGTGTCCGGAAGCACCAGAAGTCTGGCCTTGGTGGACGCCTTCCAGAATGTCTACTGTTACTCCTAGTTAAAGAACCCACTAGACAGTCCACAATCCTCAACGTGGTGCTCACCAACTCAGATATGGCGTGAGCTGTAAGAATAAGGGAGTAACAGAGGAAGAATGACCATAATTCCATTTGATTCAAACTGGCCCTTGGGTCCAGAAATCCCCAATCGAGAGTTGAAGCTCTTCATTTTAGAAGGACGGACTTCAATAGGCTGAGGGGAACTGGCCAGGGAAAAGTTAGTCGGTGTGGACACAAGGGGGTTGGAGAAAGTTGGGGAGGGGGAGACAATTACGGGAACCACTCATGAGGCATACAAGTGCTGTATGAGAACAGTAACTACAAAGAATAGTTTGAAGAGTCTGTTTTGGATCTCAATAAGAGTCAGGGAAGCGGTAAGGAAAAATAAAATGGCTTCCTACAAGTACTTGCAAGCAGCTACTAGGGGCCACCCACAACATCATACGTCAACGTCCTCTCCATATAAATGTGAGTGGCTCCGCGCACTCCTCAGTTCCCACCAGAGAGCATACTCAAAAGACCTCCTCCAAGGGAACTGAGAGACAGCTAAAGCTTCCCGCTACCAGGCAAAGTAAAAACAGCAGGTAGACTGCCCTGGAAAGAGAGTCAGGAGCGAAGAAGCTCTGAGTCCAAGGAGGGCGGAAGGTAGGATGGCATAGGCTGATGAAAGGAATCCTCTCAAAGATCTACTGTTAGTGTAAGTACTTACATAACTGTACTATCTTCTTTGAGGATCTCTCATCAGGCCACATCTAAGCAGTACTGACAGAGCACTAGTCTGAGTGGCTAGAGGCTATAGGCCCAAGAAAGGAGGCCTTGAAGGACAAGCAAGCCGAAGCCTGTCCTTATTCTAGAGGCAATGTCCAGACAGTAGTATTTCGTGAAAGTGTGGACAGTACTCCAAGCTGCAGCAGCACAAATGTCTGCAGCTGACACATTCCCGAAACAAGCAACAGACATGGTCATGCCTCTGGTGGAATGGCCATGCACCGACCCAGGAAGTTCCTTACCACACTTCCTACAACAAAAAATAATACAGTTGGCCAGGCACTGTTTAGAAGCCAATATGCCCACTTTTCCAGGGGCGAAGGAAACAAAAAGCAGTCCTTCATGCAATGAACATAATATCTGAGAATTCTATGTACATTTAAAGTATAGGCAATGCTTCCCATGGATTGCATGCTCTGGAAAATAAACTGGCTGGTGAATGGTCTGATTTAAAGTGAACTCAAGACACCACATTTGAAAGAAACTTAGGGCTGGTACGCAAAAGACATCTTGTCTTGGTGAAAAATCAAATGAGGAGGCGCTCACATAAGGGCCTGAAGCTCACAAATCCTTTCAGCAGAAGTAACAGCAACTAAAAATAACGCTTTCCAAGAAAAGAAGCGTTAGCTGCAAGTTGCAGCTGGCTCAAAAGGAGCCAAAGTGAATGTCTCCAGCACAAAATTCAGGTGCACTGAATTGCAGATGGGAGACTTCAAGTGCAGGATGCCTCTCCTCTCAAGAATGTACAGGCTACTTCTAGCCGAACCACATTACGGCAATCAATAGGCAAATGGTAGGCCAAAATAGCAGCCAAGTGCACTTTGATAGAAGAGTATCTGACAAGGACAATAAATACTCTAGAACTTGGTTCACCAAACAAGTGAAGGGATCCAGCTGGAATAAATGGTCCTGGTGGAAGGTTTTCTGGCAGCCACCAGGACATCGGCCACCTTTGGGGATACTCCAGATCTCGCAACTGCTATGTCTTCAGGAGCCAGGCATGGAGATAGACTGACTTAAGGTCTGGATGGACCAGGGTGCCCTGTTCCTGTGACAGCAAGCCACTGCACATGGCAGGGGTACTGGGGGGTCCTAGGCTAATTGCTGCAGCAAGGGAAACCATAACTGGTGAGGACAGAAGTGAGCCACCAGGATTAGGGTAGCTCCCTCCATTTGGAGCTTGATTAGCACCCTCTGAATCAGAGGAAAGGGAGGGAAGGCATAAAGGGGTCGCCCTTTCCAAGGCAGAGATAACACATCTTACCAAAAAACTCCAGGCCCTGGCATGAGCAGAAAAGTGGCAGTTTTGCGTTGCATAGGGACGCAAAAAGGTCCAACTCTGGATGACCCCACCTGCCAAACAGCTCTTCTACTATAGAGGTTAGCAGCTCCCACTCATGCATTCAAGACTGCTACCGGCTTATCCAGCCCGTTGGGACATTCTGGGTGCCTGGAATATGGCCGGCCAACAGTTCTAGACTGTGTTCTAGAGCCCAGTACCAGACCTTCATTGCTTCCCTGCACACGGGGTACGAATGGGTTTCCCCTTGCTTGTTTATGTAGTGTACTACACTGATGCTGTCCATCTGCACCACCAGATGCCTCGGGGAGAGATGGTTCTGGAAGGCTTGCAGAGCATACAGAAAGGCTCTCATCTCTAGGATGTTTATAAGAAGGGAAGTCTCCATTCTGGTCCATGTTCCTTGTGTCTGATGAGGTCTCAGATGTGCTCCCCAGCCCAGCCCTGAAGCATCTGTGGTGAGAATCTGCTGAGGAGAAGGAATGAGGAAGGGAACCACTTTCAGCAGATTACTGGGCTCCATCCACCAGGGGAGCACTTTTAGACAAGAGATGTTACTAGAAGAACCTGCTGTTTCACATCGTCAGTGAACTTATCCCACTGGACTCTAACTATCCATTGAGGGATCCTCATATGCAGTCTGGCCTGGGGTACTGTGACACTGGCTGCGGCCATCAGGCCCAACAGTCTCAGGAATGTCCTGGCTGTGACATATTTGCTTCTGGATACAGACGTTGATACTGACCCATTTACAGAAGAAAGGGTTCAGAAAGAACTCTTAAAACTGAAGGTGGACAAAGCAATGGGGCCTGATGGGATTCATCCCAGAATTCTAAAAGAACTAAGTGTAGAACTAGTGACACCACTGACTATCCTCTTTAGCAAATTATGGGAGGACGGGGTGGTACCTGAGAACTGGAGGAGGGCAGATGTGATTCCCCTTCACAGAAGTGGGAGCAGGGCATACGCAGGAAACTACAGACCTGTTAGTTTAACCTCAGTGGTAGGGAAAATGATAGAATCACTTCTGAAGGAAAGAACTGTCGAGTACCTAGAGGCCAGAGGGGCACAGGACCCAAGGCAGCATGGATTCACAGTGGGAAGGTCATGCCAGATGAATTTAATAGATTCCTTTGACTGCGTGACCAAAGTAGTAGATCAGGCAGGGCTGTGGACATGGCCTACCTAGACTTTAGCAAGGCATTTGACACAGTCCCACACAAAGATTAATATACAAGTTAGCCAGCCTGGGAGTGGGTCCCAAGATGATAACCTGGGTAAAAATTGGCTGGAGAATAGGACACAGAGGGTAATAGTAAATGGAGTACACTCTGAAGAAGAGGGTTACTGGTGGGTACCAAGGGTTCAGTATTAGTCGGTCCTCTTCAGTGTCTTTATGCTTACATTGCAGAGGGACTGGAAGGAAAAAGTATGTCTCTTTGCAGATGACACAAAGATCTGCAACAGAGTTGATGCACAAGGCTGGGTGGAAAAGGATGAGAAGGGACTTGGCAAGGTTAGAGGAATGGTCAAATGTGGCAACTCAGATTCAATGCTAAGAAGTGCATGGTAATGTACCTGGGAAACAAAACCCAGGGAAGAGTACACAATGGGGGGTGAGATACTAACAACAACAAAAATGGAAAGGGACCTGGGGGTAGTCATCATCAGATGGCCTAAAGGTGGGGCAAGCAATGTGAGAGGCAGTAAGGAGGGCTGGGGGATACTGGGATGCATAGGGAGAGGCATCACCAGTAGAAAACAGGAAGTTGTTCTCCTCTGTACAGACAGCAGGTGAGACCCCATCTGAGTACTGCATGCAGTTCTGGAGAACCAATCTCCGTAAAGACATAGGATGGAAGCTGTCCAGAGGAGGACAACTAAAATGGTGCAGGGTCTGCACTGGAAGACACATGAAGAGACTTAAGGTGAATATGTATAGCCTTGAGGAAAGGGAGGGAGAGACATGATAAAAACTTCAAGTACCTCAAGGAATCAACAAAGTCCAAGAGGGTAGCATCTTTCAAAAAGAGATGTGCAAGAACAAGGGGCACAATTTGAAGATAGAGGCGAGTGGGTTAGAGGTAATGTATGAATTTTTTTTTTTTTTTTTTACAGAGAGGGTTGTGGATGCATGGAGCGGCCTCCGGAGGAAGTTGTGGAGTCAAAAACAGTGGTGGAATTCAAGCATGCATGGGACAGCCATAAGGCAATTCTAGGGGGTGGGGGTAGGAAGAAGTAGGCTGCTAGTTAACTAAGATCTGCAGCTTATTCATTAGGTAGGGAAATGGGCAGACTGGGTGGGCCAAGTGGTCCTTATCTGTCGTCAAATTCTATGTTTCTACATAAAGCATCTGGGCCTCAGCCATCAGGCTATCCACCCTGTCCTGGGGCAAGAAGGCCAAACTCTGAGCAGTGTCCAGTACTGTCCCTATGTACTGCAGATGCTAACAAGGGGTCAAAACTGACTTGAGTAGATTGACCGTGATTCCTAGGGCATTAAACAGCTGTCTGGTATGCACTGTCAATCAATCACTTTATTTAACCAGGCACTAGGGTGTGAGACAGTTGCTCCTTGGCCTGGGCTTTGAGCAACCAGTCATCTAGACAGGGGAAGACATACAGTCCCTCTCTTCTGAAAGTTGTTGCCACAACCGCCAAGCATCTGAAAAACACCCATGGCATGGACGACAAGCCAAAGGGCAATATCCTAAACTGGTAGTGCTCCCCCTGAAACAGGAAAGCACAGTTGCATAAGAACTTACTTTAACAGTGGATCTTCCAAGAGAGGCTCTTGCAGTAGGCAATAACCATTAGGACTGAGCCGCCAGGCGCTAGGACCACATGGAAAATTTTAGCTAGCAATGTCTGGTGGGGGACCACCCACCTGGCATCATGTGACCGACACGAGTCCGGCACTATACTGTGGGCGGTCACCACACCCACCCTCCAGTTCTCTCAGAGACCTAAGAAAGGTGCAACAGGAGAAGGAGTGGGCTCCTGGAGCCAAAAGAAAGGCTGAAAAGAAGAAGGAGCAGGGGGAAGGAGGGAGGGAAAAGCTTGCCTACTGCAAGAGCCTCTCTCCAAGATCTACTATTACAGTAAGTTCTTAAGTTACTGTACAATCTTACTTTGAGAGCGCTCTTGCAGTAGGCAATAACCATTAGGACTGAGTCCCAAGCAGTGGAGGCCAGGCAAAGACTGATCACGGGAGGCAGGAAAGGTCTGCAAAAAAGCAGGGAATTTAAGATAGGAGGCCCTTAGTCCAAAGCCTACCCTGCGTCTAAAGGCAATGTCCAGAGTGTAATGCTTTGTGAAAGTGTGGACAGAACTCCAAGTAGCTTCCGAGCAGATCTCTGTGGCAGAAACATTTCTGAAACAAGCAGTAGATGCAGCCATGCCTCTGGCTGAGTGCCCTTTTACTTCACCCGGAAGTGGTTTGTTATACCTCTGATGATAAAACAGGATGCAGTTTGCCAACCATTTGGATAAACACTGTTTCGAAACTGCAGCACCCTCTCTCGGGCGCAAAGGAAACAAAAAGCTGGCCCGTCTTCTGGACCGACTTCGACAGAGTCATATATGACCACAAAACTCTGTGTACATCTAGTGTATGCAGGATTGCCTCCCCGGATTAGAATGCTCAGGGCAATACACTGACAAGTGAATGGTCTGATTCAAGGTAAACCCAGAAATCCCCTAAGGTAACAACTAAGGATTTGCACGCAGAGCCACCAGTCTCTGTGGAAAATCAAATAAGGCTCCTTACCTGGGGCCTGAAGCCGCGAACTCCTTGGAGTGGACAGTGCAGGTGCTAACTTCATGAGCTGGTTCAAAGGGAGGCAATGCGAGTTTCTCATGAATGAAGTTTAGATCCCACGGCAGAACAGAGTTTCTAACCGGGGGTTTCATGTGGAGTACCCCCTTTAGGAAAGTATGGGAGACCTCCGGTTGAGCCAAAGTTTTGCCATCTATCAGGACATGGTAGGCGGAGATGGCAGATAAATGAACCTTCAACGAAGAATAGCTGTGCCCCAGGTCAGAGAGATGCAGAAGGTATTCCATAACCTGAGGAACAGGGCACGAAAAAAATGGTCCCAACCCTCAGCAGTTGCCCAAATAGAAAACTGCTTCCATTTCCTAGCACAAGTCATTCGTGTGCATGGCTTTTTGGCCTCCACAACAACCTGAGCAACTCTGGAAGAGACCCCATAGCGTGACGCAGCCATGTCAGTAGGTGCCAAGTGTGAAGCTGAAAGGACCTGAGACTTGCATGAATCAGCATGCCCTGCTCCTGGGTCAGGAGGTCCTGGCAGAGGGGTAGAGTGACCGGAGAGACTACCGCCAACTGCTGGAGCAGAGGGAACCATATCTGGCGAGGCCAGAATGGGGCGATCAGAATCATGTGAGCCCCTTCTGCCTGCAGCTTCAGGAGTACCCTCTGCAATAGCGGAAAGGGAGGGAAGGCGTACCAGAACCCTGTCCAACAAACAGACAGAGCGTCTCACCAGAAAACACCACGTCCAGGAACGAGCGAGCATAAACTGGGTAGTTTTCTGTTGTATAGGGAGGTGAACAGATCTAAAGCTGGACGCCCCAGAGGTCAAAGATGTGACCACTGACTGCCTCAGTTCCCACTCTAGTGCCCTTGCCTGAGTGTGGCCGAGACTATCCGCTAGGATGTTTTGAATGCCTGGGATGTGCACTGCCGTGAGTTGGAGGCTGTGCTGAATTGTCCGGTACCACACACGCATCGCCTCCTTGCACAGGGGGTACGATCGTGTGCCTCCCTGTTTGTTCAAGTACCAAACCACACACATGTTGTCCATCTGGACAAGGACTGGACCTGGGAAGAGGAGAAGGGACTGGAACACCTGAAGGGTGTACAGCACCACCCACATCTCTAGCACGTTGATGTGCAAAGAGAGGATCCCTGGGTTCTATGATCCCCTCCTGAATCTTTCGGAGGATTTCCATGAAGGAAGGGTACTCTGGCTGGGGGAAGACTTGGGAGTCTCCTTGGGCTCAGGGTCCTCCAGAGGAGGAGAGTCATAGCCTGAGGTAGAGGGAGGAGGAGGAAGAAGACTCAAGAGTCCGACGAAGGGCTCCTATCTGGAGTCAATGTCCTGCTAAGAGGAACCTCCTTTTGCGGTTCCGTCAACCTGCTACCCTGGCCCTCCACTTTGGAAGGACCCAACGGGTGATCTGACGTGGAGAGGCGTGATTCCACGGGTAAGAGGGACCATGGAGCAGGAGCCAGACGGACCGGCATGGAAACTGCGACTGGCTAACAGCGGTCCAGCTCTGAAACTAGCTGTGTCTTGGTTCTACTCCACCAAGACTCAAACAGCACCTCATAGTCCACCTGCGGCTGCAGAGAGGGTGGTGGCTAATACAACACCGGATAGCCCAGGGCTGGGTAGCCTGACGAAGGATACCCAGGTGATGGATAGTCCGGGGTATGATAAGCCGGCATCGGGAACTCTGGCATTGGGTACCTTGATGTTGGATACTCTGGAGTAGGATAACCTGGTGTGGGATAGCCCGGTGTCTGGCAGCCCGGTGAAGGACCGATGGTGGCACGAAGGACCCAGTTTGAAGGAGGCATACTGAAGGGCCCGGTGGGACTAGGAGTCCGGCTCAGGCCTATGAGAGGATGA
Organism: Neoceratodus forsteri; assembly: GCA_016271365.2. Classification (NCBI taxonomy): domain Eukaryota; kingdom Metazoa; phylum Chordata; order Ceratodontiformes; family Ceratodontidae; genus Neoceratodus; species Neoceratodus forsteri. The sequence goes on from CM057453.1 coordinate 726,198,537, forward strand.
CCCGGCGATGGCTCAGAAGGGTCCCTCCAGGGTCTGGGGAAGAGCAGTAAGCCCAAACGAAGGGACCAAAGGCATGGGAGACGAAGCCTTTCTGAGACGATCTAGCATTGGACAGTCTGATGCTGGCTTGGTAGGTAGGTCAGCAGGCGGCTGTTCCTCCTCCTCCTCCCGGGATGGGGACTCCAACATGGGGGGGGGGCTGCAGCAAAGGCGGCAGCAGGTGCTGGTCCGAGGGACGAACGTCAGACCTCGAAATCGGGGCCCAACATGAGCGCTGTGACTGGGCAGTCATCGGAAGAACTGACACCCGACTTATCAGCCGGGGCCATGCGGTCACCGGGAGGCCCGGCGCTCTATTTACCAGCCAAACCACTGGACTTAGACCCGTGAGTTTTGAGGGGCCTAAGAGTAGCAGAAGTCTCCGAATCCCCAGAGGCACCCACCTGGTGAGGGATAGCCCGGCATCGGGTAGCCCACAGAACCATGATTAGCTTGCCGGGGGCGGGGGGGCAATGGCTGCTCTAAAGAGGGAGGAACAGACTTGGCTGGAGGGGCACAATCCTTACTGGTGGAAGGCCGCTCTTCGGCCACGGTACCAGGAGGAGGCCACGGCCTGGAACGAGACTGAGGCCAGTCCTGGTTCTTCTCTTTATCCTTCTTCTTCCGCTTTTGTGAGCCAAGAGAACCCCCCCCCACCCCAAGATGAGGAAGAGCTCCTGATCTGCTGCAGCTCCTTTTCCATGGAAGTGAGTTTTTGTTTCAAAAGGTGAGCTTCCAGAGTCTGCTGCCAGTGTTTCCGTGTGGCCTGGTTGAACTTCTGGCAGCCCATACAGGCCTCGGTGTCGTGGTCAGGTCCGAGGCACAGAAGGCAGAAAGTGCGGGGTGTCCTTCTCCAGGAGCTGCTTGCCACAGGAGCCCTTGTTTTAATGAGATTCTGAAGGAGTTGGGGAAGACATGCAATCTGGTGATGAAGACTCATTTGTGTAAGAAAAATAAATTAAAATTCGAAAGATGTAAGTATCACAAATGGTTGTCTACTGTAGCAGCGTTCCACAAGGTCCGATGTGCACAGGTTGACTGTGGGAAAGAACTGGAGGGTGGGCGTAGGGACCATCCACTTACAGCACCGAACCAACATTGGTCACGTGACGCTGGGTGGGCAATCCCCCTCCAGACACTGCTAGCTAAAGTTTTTCATGTGGTCCTAACGCCTGGCAACTCAGTCCTAATGGTTATTGCCTATTGCAAGAGCCCTCTTGAAGTAAGATCCTGAGGTACCTCCTGTGGGGTGGACAAATCCTGATATGCAGGTACGCATCCTGCATTACCACGGAGCATATCCAGTCCCCCCGCCCCTTTTTGCAGGAGTGGTAGAAGGCCTTGCAGAGTGACCATCCTGAACTATCTGTACTGAATATATAAGTTCAGATCCCTCAGATCTAGAATGGGCCTTAGGTTCCCTGTGGATTCTGGGACTAGGAAGAAACGAGACTATAACCTCCTGTTCCTTTGTTCCCAGGGAACTGGTTCTATGGCCTTCTTGCACAGCAAAGTACATACTTCCTCTAGCAGCACTGGTATGTGATCTGGAGGATAAGTTGAGGGAATTTGTGGAAGTTCTGGAGGCAACTCCAGAAGTTCAAGAGCATGGCCCTGTTCTATTAGTTGTAGGACCCAAACATCTGTTGTGACCTCTCTCCACTGGTCCAGATGGAGGGAGAAGTGACCCCCAACCACCTCCTCCAGATTGAGTGCCAGAGGATGGGGGTCCAAGAAGGAATCATGCTGAAGCAGAACTGGCAGCTGCAGCCTCATCTCCTCTATGGGCTTTAGAATGGACACCTATGGAGAAGGGTGGGGATGGCAATGCTGCTCTGCCCTTGCTCTGCTGTCTGACCCGATCTAGGCCTATTGGCTGCCCTGCAAAAGGGCACATTCTGCCTACTTTTTGGTTGGGTAAGGTAAAAGGAATGGATTGACTTTAGAGACCTTCCCGAGGCTTGCAGGTCAGGCAGGATGTGCTGCATATCTGCCCCAAAGAGCTTGCATCCTGTGAAAGGGGCGTTCAGAATGGACTGCTGGACACTGATAGAAAATCCTAACACCCTTAACTAAGAAAACCTTTTTAGATAGATGCTAGCCACAACACCATGACTGAAGCATCCGAGATGTCACAGGTAAATCGACAGCAACTGCTCCCCCGCACCTCAACATAGGCTGCCACGACCATCCACCAATTTCCCCTCTCTAGCCCCAATCACACCCATTTGTCCACTAGGTCCTTTTCCATTTCCCTATGGACAGATTTCTTTTGTTTGTTTTTAACTGCTGCATATGACCATTTATTTGTATCATCATGTTTTTCCTGCTTTATTTCACGTATGCATTTGTTAATTCACTTCTCTGTGATGACGTTATTACCTTTCTGCCTGTTGTTCCACTGTATTATGGTGTACTGTATCTTGTCAGAATTAATTCTAGTACCTTGTTTGTATTAGCTATAGCACTGGACGCTTGTGAAAACAGGCAGTTTTTACTCACAATTGCCTTCCAGTATAATAAATAACCTGAAACTAGACTTTAAGAAGTGTTTACCTGCGCTGGCCCCAGTCTGGAGGGCCTTAAGCATCTCCTGCTTCTGAGGGCCATCAGGGAGGGCCTGGGCAGCTGCCTTAGCCTTCTTCCAGAAGCTATTCCAGAATTTGATCATATGGGCCTGGTCATTTGCTTTTCTGAGGCCCAGTGTGTGCAGAAGCAAAGGTTCTTTTCCACATGGGGTCCAGTTTTCTCAACTCTTTATCTGGGGGAAAAGAACTGAGATGCTGAGATCTCTTAGACCTATCATGGACTGCATTTATCACAACTGAATCAGCCTGAGGTTGCCCTGTGAAAAAGCCTTTCCTGAGGGAGCCAGGTACAGTTTGTGTGCCTTTCTGAGCATGGCAGGGATCAAACTTGTTCAGTGCCAGGCAGCCAGTGTGGCATCCTCTAGTGCAGCTAACAGAGGTGGAAAAATAAGAGAGGGAGAATCTAGTAGTTCTAAAGAGTCTACCAGGTTTCTCCTGGTGATGTCTTGCTCCTCGGCATCAAACCTCATCACAGTTTGGAGTTGCCTCATCATGGAGATGAAGGAAGGGTCTTCAGAAGGGGACCTCGGGTATGCAACATGTAGTACTCACTCCTGGAGGAAATGGTGGAGCTAGACTTAGATGGGCTCCCGTCCCTATCTTCCTCCTCCTCTTCCTCATCTTGCAAGAGGAGGTCAGAGTTGTATTCCTGATCCTCATCGACAGGCTCTGAACGCTGCAAGGAAGGAAGCGAGGACATCGACACCCTGGAGCAAGCAGGGCACATCGACGTAGCAGGCATCGACATGAAGGCTGGTCTGCTAGGCACCACCGTCGTCATGCCTGAACGATGCATAAGGTGCTGTATTATCTCCACAAAGGAGGACAGCACGTCTGCATGGTGATGGTGACCTGCCTTGTAACGTCGACGAGGAAGGCTTGAGCCCCGATGTCAATGGACAGCCCTGCATGGTCAGTGACTGCAGCCCTGACATTCATGCGCCATTGCTGGCCGCAGGCGAAACCCACTGCCAACCGACCTTGAGGGAGGTGAGGTCTGAGCGTCAGGGCTTGCAGCGCTGACAGGGGCATCAGCAGCCCTGACATCGATGGACCTTCGCTGACCATGGAAGGTCTGGCAGAACTCACTGCCAGAGCAGACCCTGTGGGAGCAAGGGTTTTGGTGGCAAAAGGTATTGCCGCTGAAGCGGACGACAACGCTGCAGCGACAGCAGACTTGCCCTGGGCCTTGGAGGAGTTGGAGCCTGATGACAGGGCCGTTTACGCAGAGAAGCTTCTCACTTGGAGCGCTCTTTCCATTCTGGTTATCTACTGATCTAGCAGGAAAGTCTGCAGGGCTTTCTGGTGACATCGCCAGGTAGCTTGGTTAAACTTCAAGCAGATCTCACAGACCTTATTGAGGGCCTCTCCAAGACAACAGATGCACACATCATGGTAGTTGCTGAAGCAGATTTTCCCACTGTACTCATAGTAACGAAAGAGTCTAGCGGTATCTTTTGTTGATATACACAACGGCAATCACTTTAAAAATAAAGTGATAATTTACTAGGCGACAAAAAAATAATAAAACCTGGAAAATTGAAGATTAGCGGTCGACTGTGGCAGTGGTGTCTCTGTAGAGTCCAGTGAGTATGGTCAACAGCAGGAAAAGAACTGAGGGGGCACGGGGCCACCCACACTTATATGGAGAGGATGTTGACATATGATGTGATCATGGGCAGCCCCTAGTAGACTACCAGAAAACTTTTCTGTGTGGTCCGAGCGCCTGGCGGCTATAGTTCCAGGTTATAGGTGTGGACTGATGAAAGAGATATCCTTGAAGATGATAAATAGCTCTTCCAATATATTAGGGGGGAAAAAGCAGATTATAAGGCTCATTGATGGGGGGTTGGGTGGGGTGAAGAAGGATGGGCAAAAGGCCGCCATCTCCAATGATTACTTTTGCTGTTTTCACTACGGAGGATGGTGGTTCCTTGCCAGACAGTGGCATCACAGAGGCCACTAAGGGGGTCCCGTAGATGAGGCAGCCACAATTTACAAGCAAAAGGGTCCAGAAGCGACTGGCAGCCTTAAAGATAAGGCTCCAGGACCAGATGGGTTACATCCAAGGTTCTTCAAGAAGCCTGTAGTGGTACTGGCTGAAACCCTGGTATGTCTATACAACAGCTCACCAAGGACGAGGGGTAGTTTCAAAGGACCGGAGGATGGCGGACACAGTTCCACTTCATTCGGGTTTGGGGAGCGGGGGGGAGACAAGAAACAGGTGGGGAACTACAGACATGTCAGTCTTACCTCTACTGTAAGGAAGCTGATGGAGACACTGATTCAAGAAGACCTCAAAGACTACCCTGGAGAACAGTGGTCTCCAGGACAGCAGGGAGGTCCTGTCAGACTAACCTGATAGCTTTCTTTGACTGGATGATGAGAGAAGTGGATAGGGGTCTCGCTGTGTATTTTCCCTTACTTCAACAAGAGTTTTGACTCGGTGCCTCACAGATCCTTGTTGAAGATGATGAAGGATCTTTGTGCAGTTAAGGTCACAGTAAACTGGGTAGCTAACTGGCTAAAGGGGAGGCAGCAGAGGGTTGTGGTCGACAGGGTCAAATCAGAAGTGAGAGAGTTCATGTGCGGGGTGGCACAGGAATCCGACCTGGGTCTGGTCCTCTTCAATATGTTCCTCAGCAAGATTAGTGAGGGAACCCGGGGCAGGCTGTCTCTTTTCGCAGATGACATTAAGCTCTGTGGGAGGATGGACAGCGACGAGGAAACCACAAAAATGCAGACTGACTTATAAAAACTAGAGGAGCGATCTAAGATTTGGCAGTTGAAATTCAATGCCAAAAACTACAAAGTAATGCAACTAGATAATGAGATCCCCAGGACAGAGTACTGGATGAGTGGAGTGAGACTTGGCACCACGGCTGAGGAACAGTACCTTGGAGTTATCATCAGTGACTCCCTCAGAGAACGGAGTCAGTACAACAAGACATGTAACAAAGTGAGTAAGATGCTGGGATGTATCAGGAGGGGTAGTGGAAAGCAGAAGGGAAAAGGTAATACTTCACCACACCTGGAGTACTGTGCCCAGTTCTTGAGTCCTCACCTCAGGGAGAGACTGGAGACAGTGCAGAATGATGCAAGGTTAACAGGGCAGGTTCCACGAGGAGTGCCTCAAGGCACTGAACATGTACTCTCTGCAGACCAGAAGGGAGCAGGGAGATATGACAGAGACTTTCAAGTTCCTAAAAGGAAGTAAAAGTGAACCGTGGAAAACCATTTAACTTGAATACTAGTCTGTGGTCACATGGGCGTAAGTGAAAACTGACAGGAGAAAGGTTCAGGAGGGACATGAGGAAGTATTATTTTACAGAAGGGGTGAAGCCAAGGAACAGTTTACCAGCTGAAGCGGTGGGTGCTAAAACTGTTGTTGGTTTCAAGCATGGTTGGGACAGAATACAGTATAGTGGTTGCTCAGGGTGGCAGAAACTGGAAGGAGAATGGGGGTGGGGGGATGGAGAGGGATAGGACTCTGGAGAGACGTTTCTATGGCCACTATGTTTGTCAATGCAAATCCTACCTTTCCTGGTTCACTGAGCATCTCCCTGATTGACTTTTGTCCATGAACTCTGCCACACTGCCTGACAAACACAAAGTTATACTGGCTGAGAAGTGCTGGAGGTGGCAGTATAGACTGGAAGTTAGAGTAACAAACTGTGAATGAGCTGAGGACATCTAGCAGACCTGGGTTTGATTCCCACAACCTCCACTTGTATACTGTGCGACTCTGAGCAAGTCACTTAACCTCCTCGGTGCCCCTGAAAACAGGCACTTTTGCCTAGTTGGCCTTACCTGGGCGCCAAAAATTACTTATAAAAAAAAAAAAGGCACACTGTGCCACTCATCTGAGTGAAGCTGAAGCGGCTACTACTGGTAATTTTCTTTTCCATCAGGGACTCCTTGGCAAGTACTGTAGTGCTCATTTGGGGCAAAATCATAGCATCTACTTAGGGAAGTATTAGTAGTTTGTAGTAATCAAAATAAAGCAATTTAAGGGTGTGTCCAGGGCATACTGCTTCTTAGTCCCTTTCGCTCCTGACTGCCTGCAGTGTGAGAAAACTGTCCCATCCCGCCCACCCCCTTCAAACTCAGTTAAGAAAAAAACATAACAACTATGGAATGTTCAGGCAGGTCTGAATGAAGCTCTGTAGAGATCTGCTTTATGAAGAAAATTAGTTTCTACAGTGAAAGCACTTCCTTTGCCTTTTCTGGGTCCAATGAATCATAAATCAACTCTCCACTGAAGATAACAAATAAGTGATTATTGATTTTCTCTGCAACTTTTATGCATTTGATTCCAGATGTGAACCACTTTTTTTTGTTCGTTTTGTTTTGTTGTTGCTATAACTGCTTGATTTCTCCTCTGTGGTGTGGGTAACTTCTTTTAACTTTCATTGGGCTCCACTGGCCCCACTGTTCTGATGGGGATATCCCCTTCGAAAACCACTCCTTTCCTCCAGTACAGATCTGACTGTGGAACTGAAAGTTAAAATAATCAGGGTCTACAATAAACCTGCAAGTGAGGATCACACACTGTTAGTTGATCCCTTCTTCGTTCATGAATTAATGCACTTGTGATGTGGTGGCACTCTGCCTGGCTGACCCCAAACTAAGCTCCCCACTGGTGTGTTTTCAGACTGTAGCCGGGGACTGCAAAGGCAGCAGAGCGTGTGACCTCTGACTGAAGGCATATTCCCCTCCTATTAAGAGATCCTTTTCTCAGAAAGCACCTCTGTAGCTTCTGAAGCCATGACGCTATCACAAACCTTTTATAAAGACAAATTTGCACAATTTAAATAGTGCTGTTTTGTATATCCGAGTATGCTGAGTACACCATAGAGCCCACTGCTACCTCGCTGCACTTTTGGACCATGGATAGACAAAGGCTGCCAAAAAGAAAGGCACAATTCCCTAAGCAGGATGAAACCAACATCTACTAGCTTTTTCTGACTTCTACCAAGCTGAAAAGAAGTAAGACTACACCACAAAGTGTATAAGACAGTGACAGAGTCCTTTTGGGAGAAGAGACAAGATATCAACTGAGCCACAACAATGAAAACTGCATCTCTGGCCCCAAGCTGTGGGCCAACAAACTATTTACCAGGTTGTGGACGCGTACCAAAAAAGCATTAGTCTGTTCTGTGTTTTACATAGGACTTTGCATATGGAACTGGAAAGTCTGCATGAGCTGTCCCAGCATGAATGAATTCAAATTGTACCTCTGCCCTCCATCATCACTTTATTCAGCACTTATCCAGGATCAGTGCTCGTGTCTCGATGTGCCCAAAACATGTCCCCAAAACTGTGAAAAACAGCAGCCAGAGCAGTCTAGTAGTAGTTGGCTCAAATGACTGCAAAGCAAAATTTAGGTGTCAATCCCATCAAATTTGCAAAATATTTGAAACTTTCCCTTTACTATCAAATTTCACTAAGGGTGTGATACGTGACAGCATGGAGGAGGAATGGTAAAAACTAACAAAAACAAGTTAGGTACCATTAAAAGAAAGGTTTTTTTTTTTTTTTTTGGCTTAGAACGGAACACTGAGTGAGGTTAGTTGAGACCGATGCTTAACGTAATTCTTTGGTCTTCTCAAGTATCTTCTTTACAGAGATACACTCTTTGGCCTTGGGACCAGAGGCACAAGGATCCTGGAGAAACCAGAACTACTGGGGCTGGTTCGTGCTATGAGCATGACACCGAGGTATGGTGCCACACAGTATAAATATTGGGTACCAGTTTCAATGTCCTCAGTACCTTTTTTTTGTTAACCAAGGTCAGGAAATCAACTAACTAATAAACACATGGAAAGAAATTAGCAACTACTTTAGAAACAGCACATCAGGTGAACACTAGCCCACCAATCCCAGAAAGGGGGGGTGAAAAGCATATACAGCCTCACAGCCAATCCCACAACAGGAGAAGCAGTGCTGCAAAAACAAGGGTAACAGGATGCAAACTCAAGACTTTGTAGATCAATTGCTGTCTTCTAGCTGAAAACAGAATCCTGCGTTCTCAGTTAAGAGAAAGTGGAATGTGAAAAGTGCCAACACATTCATATGGTTGGTGCGTGTGGCACCATACCTCAGTGCCATACACAAAGTGTGCACCATCCCCAAAAGCTCTTGTTCCCACAGGGCCTTGGTGCCTCCAGATTTAAGACTAAAAAGTGTGGCTCTATGGAGAAGACTCGACTCTGGAAAGATCAATAGACGTTGAAATCGACAACACCATCTAAGTGCACTGATCCCATAAGTCTAGGGCAAAAATCACTCTTGAGCTTTCCATCCACTGCTTCAGCGAGGATGATGACTGAACCCTTATATGTGGGGTGACTCACAAGGGGAGCGTCCTCAAACACCTAGTTATTTAATGTGACTAGAAGCTAGCTTTCAGCAGCCAGTGGTCACAGGGAAAACTCAAGCCAGAGTAATGACAGACATTTTTGTGGTGTTTTAGTCGCTCTTACAGCTCTGGATTTCCTGAAGAGAAGTTCTGCACAGCTGAGAAACTGCCTTTTAGAGAAGGCAGGAAAAGAACTGATGACAGGGTAGAACATCAGTGACTACCATGGACACCATCACTTAAAGTTCATATCCTGCTTTGGAGCCGAATGTGGTAATGGTACTTACACTGCAGTAGCTAGACTGGTGGATGTATAGGAGACGGAAGAAAGGCAGTTATCTAATAGGAGCAAATTATCATAAAATACTGAATCTGAATGACCATACATTTATTATGACACAACACAAAGCGATTTTCTTGTTTCCAGAAAAACTTAACAATATAATATCCAGTCACAATTCAGTTTCACTTCAATAATGTTCTGGATTTCTATTCCCTTATTCTTTATCACTGAGAACAGTAACATGAAAACATAATCTTTGCATCTCAGACATAATCTGACAGAGACAGAAACAATGGAATACTGGGGGGGGGGGGCAGAGGCACTGCGGGTACCCTAGAGATGGGGAATGGAGCTCTATATGCACTGGTGTGATCTACAGAGATCCAGAACACAGCATGCAGTCAGACAAGGCACTGATGGAAACCCTGTCAAGATAGCAGAAAAGGGGGAGATACTGTTGGTGGAGACTTCAATTTGCCAGATGTAGACTGGGGCCTCCCAGCTCTAGCTTCAGCTAGAAGCAGGGAAATCTCAGACTCCCTGCAGGGGATGTTCCTCAGGCAACTAGTCAGTGAACCCACTCAAGCTGGGGCAATACTGGACCTGGTACTCACCACCAAGGACAGTGTTGCAGATGTCAAGTTGGGGGGGGGGGCACCTGGGGACCAACGATCACCGTACACTGTGGTTCAATACAAGGACAGCTGTAGACTGGAACAACACAAAGACAAAGGTTCTGTGCTTTAGAAGGGCAGATTTTAAAAAGATGGGTTAATGCCTCAGGGATGACCTGGAAGGGGGGGATGAACTGGGTGGTGTGGAAGAATAGTGGGGGAAATCAAAAAGGGCTAAAGTGAAGGAACAAACCTCTGTGTCAAGCAAGGGTGCAAAAAAAAAAGAAGAGAGAGACTATGGTTCTTGAAAGTTGTGGCAGAAAAGGTAAAAGCTAAGAGGGCAGCAGTCAGAAGGTATAATGAGACACAGAGGGAGGAGGTTAGGGATCCATATCAGGGGAAAGAAAGGGAAGCAGGGACAGCAGTGAGGAGCACAAAAGCACAAACTGAAGAGAGAATAGTCAAGGCAGTAACAAAAGGGGACAAGACATGTTTTAAGTATATAAGCGTGAAAAGGAAGACCAGGAGTGGGCATATAAGGTTAAAAAGGGAAGGGGGGGGACAGATATTCTGAACAAATACTTTTGTTCATTGTTCACAAAGGAAAGAGATGGGATGGGACAACAAAAATGTAGCAGGAGCACTGGAGGGAGGGAGGTGAATACTAGTCCATTTTTGTCGGAGAGAGAGTCCTGAAAGGACTTGCTTACCTGAAAGTGGACAAAGCAATAAGGCAAGATGGGGTCCACTCAAGGGTACTGAGGGAGCTCAAAGAGGTACTGACTACACCTCTGATGGCCCTATTTAATTACTCACTGGAAACAAGAGTAGTTCTGGAGGACTGAAGGAAGAGGAGGACAGATGTAGTACCACTTCATAAAAGTGGTAGCGGGGAAGAGGATGGCAATTATAGGCCAGTCAGCCTGACATCAGTGGTGGGAAAGTTAATGGAATCACTGCTGAAAGAAAGAATTTTGGAATATCTTGAATACAACGGGTTACAAGACTCGAGGCAGTATGGATTCACAGGAGTTTGGTGGGGGGGGAGCATGTCAAACGAATCTGATAGAGTTATTTGACTGGGTGACCAAGGAAGTAGATCAGAGTGGAGCAGTGGATATAGCCTACCTAGACTTCAGTAAGACATTCAACACCATTCCACGCAGAAGACTAGTACGCAACTGGGTAGCTTAGAAGTGGGTCCGAAGGTGATAAACTGGGTAATTGGTTAAAGGATAGGTGGCAGAGGGAGGTGGTAAACAGAGTTCACACACAGGAAGGGAGGGTGATCAGTGGAGTGACTCTGGGATCAGTGCTGGGGCCAGTTCTTTTTAATGTCCTTATAAGTGATACTAGAGGAGCTGGAAGGGAAGATCTGCTTCTCTGTGGTTGGCATTTAACTTTAGATTAGGGTGGACACTCCAGTAAGGGGCCTGGGAAAGATATGCAGTGATCTGAGAAAACTTGAGGATATGGCAGCTAGGTTTCAATGTGAAAAAGTGCTAAATAATGCAGTTGGAGCACAAAAACCCAGGGGCGGAATACAAAATGGGAGTGGGGGGACTGACGACCACCAAACAGGAAAGAGACCTGGTGGTGATCATATCGGATGACCTAAAGGTAGCCATGCAGTGCGACAGGACAGTTGGGAGAGCGAGTGGGATGCTGGGGTGCACAGGGAGGGGTATCACCAGCAGAAAGAGGAAGGTGCTGTTGCCTCTGTATCGATTGCTGGTAAGACCCCACCTATAGTACTGTGTCCAGTTCTGGAGACCACATCTCAGAAAGGACAGAGTGGAAACGGTCCAGAGGAGGGCAACGAAAATGGTGCAAAGTTCACATCAGAAGCCCCACAAGAAGAGATTAAAGGACCTAAATATGTACACCCTGGAAGACAGGAGAGAGAAGGGGATATGATAAAGACCTTTAAATGCCTCATGGGTGTAAACAAGGTACAAGATGGAAGTATTTTTAAAAAAAAAAGGTGTTCAAGGATGAGGGGGCATGGTAACAAGCTGAAGAGGGGTAGATTTGAAGTATTTTTTCACAGAAAGAGTGGTGGATTCCAGGAACAGCTTTACAGCGGAGGTTGTGGGGGCCAAAACACCTGTGGGGTTCAAGAATGCATGGGATAGACACAAGGGGAACAAGGGGATCTTAGGGAAAGGGCATGGGGAAGGGGGTGTATGGGCCAGAGACCAAGTAGGATCTGCAGTGATATTACAAGAAGGGAAAAATGGGCAGACTAGGTGGGCCAAGCAGACTTAACCTGCCGACTAATTCTATGGTCCTATGACCCCCCCCCCCTTCCCCGAATTCATAATTCTCAGTTTGCGAGACCACAGTACTTCCCAGGGCCTGATTCAATTGAACTCTGATTGGGTATGTATGCAGCACCACCTTGTCTTTACGGAAAACAGTACACGGAGGACCCGTGACCAAAGCATGGATTTCAGATATGGTACGCAAAGGTGATGGCCACCAGAAATGTTGCTTTCCAAGTGAAATACTTCATGCCACAGGTTGCAATAGGCTAAAAGGGCTTGGAGGTGACCATATCTAGCATGAGATTTAGGTCCCAGGGAGCCACCGGCTTCCTAACGGGGGTCTTGTATGCAAGGTACCCCTGAGGAACCTCCTGAACAGTGGCAGCTGTGCCAAAGATAGGGCTCCTATAGGTTTGTGGTACACTGATATAACGGATAGGCAGACCTTAACTGTGGAATACTGCCGGTCAGCATCAGAAAGGTTAGTAAGTATTCCAAAACTTTCTCAGGTGAACACTTGAAAGGGTCCATGGAGGTTCTGAAACACCAAATGGAAAACATTTCCTCTTGGCTGTGCGTCTCTTCCTGATGTAAGGTTTATATGCAGCCAAGACTATTTCAGAGACAACTCTCAGACAATTTGAACCTGTTCATTTCTGTTTCTTCAGAAGCCAGGCCTGAAGGTGAAGGGAGCGACCAACTGGCCCTAAGCTTGGGACAGTGAGTCCATCCAGACTGGCAGAGCCCTTGGACTGCTGCAAGCCGATTCAGAGGAAACTATAATTGCTGAAGCCAGCATGCAGCCATTGGAATCATCTTGGCTCCGTGAGCCTGCAGTTTGTGCAGCACTCTCTGAATGTGAAGGACTGGACGGAATGCATACAGAAACAGATTGTGCCAAGGCAGTCTCAATGCATCCTGACAGGAAACACCAGGCCCTGGATTCCTGGAGTAGAATGGAAGCTATTTTGGCACTGCATGGGGACACAAACAGGTCCACATTTGGGGTTCCTCATTCGAACAGCTATCTCAAGACATTTGGAGGTAGTGACCATTCATGAGGATTTGCCAATTTCAGCTTAGTCTGTCAGAATGTTTTTGGTCCCTGGCAGAAAGATTTCATTTCCACACTCTCACTGCCTCCCTGCAGACAGAATAAGAGTTTCCTCCCCCTTGTCTACTGACAAATCACATGACAGAACGGTTGGTCTGTAGGAGAATTCTTTTGACTGACTAAGTCCACCAAGGTTTTTTACACTGTAAGGAACTGCACACATCTTGAACAAGTTATATGCGCTTAAGTGTTTTTGATGTGTCCTAGACTCTCTGCATCTGGAGACACCGGCAGGGTGCTCTCTACCCCAGCAAGGAGACATACAGAGTGAAGATCACCTCTAGATCTGGTGGAGAGAAAGGGGGGGCTTGAATGAGGTTGTCCTCCACAGGTCACTACACCAAGCACCTCACCAGGGGGCTTGGTCACTTGAATGGGGTAGTTCCAAGGGTGTGATGCTTGAGACCATTGAACACAGGGCATCCCAGAGTTGTCCTAATGTGCACCCTCACTAGGGGAACTGTGAACGCTGAAGATGATAGAAGTCCCAGCATGTGCTGCATGAAGTGGGCTGGCACAGTCTTGTACTCTGTGATGAAGCATGCCATCTGCAAGACTGCTTGCACTCTGCTACCCGGAAGGAAGGACTGAGTCATATTCAGAACAGCTCCTATGAACAAAAGTACCTGGGAAGGCTCCCGCTGAGACTAGGAAGGATACAACAGGACTCCCGTGGAGGTTAGAAACTGTAAGGCAGTGGCCACTGCCTGATCTGTCCCCTGCCTCGAAGAGCCTGATAGGAGCCCATCATCCATGGACCGGAAGACTTGGGAGTCCTAGCTTTCGGAGGTGCAATGTGAGTACTGCAAAGCACTTTGTAATGACCCATTGCGCCAAGTAAGGCCTAAAGGGTAGGACTCTGAACTGGTAATGCTGCCCCTCCACACATAACCCCAGGTACTTGTGGTGGCTGGGATGCTTCAGTATGTGCTGGTATGTGTCTTGCATATCCAGAGACACTAGCCAATACTGTTGCTTCACGTAGGGTAGTGAGAATACCAAGAAAATCATCATGAATCTTTCTTGATCCATGTACTTGTTCAGTTTTCTGAGGTAGAGAATGGGGCACATGCCTCTGAATTTCTTGGGTAGCAGTAAGTATTGAGAGTTGAACCCTTTTTTACGTTCCGACTCTGGCACTGTTTTGATTGCCCAGTTTCTCAACAGGCCCACAAGCTCCTGTGCCAGTAGATCTGACATGTAAGCTGACAAAGGGAATTGCCTCCTGGGTGGATTGTCCATGAAGGGGTCTCTAACAAGCACAGGAAGTACCCCTCTTGGATGATCCGTAAAACCCATTAATCTGCTAAAATGGATTCCCACTGACAGTAAGACTGGGTAAGGCATCCCCCCACTGGGGAGGAGTGGTCCACCTCAGGCAGCTGAAGTGGACCTGGGGCAGGCGCTACAGATGGTGGCACTGAGCACTTTAGGCACCTGCGCCTTACACCGTGCCTTGTCTGGGCTTGAGGTGGCTGAGATATGTTTCATGGCAAAGGGCAACTTGTGGGAAGAGCCTCATCCTATACACCTCTGTGTGTTGCACAGGGCCGGCCTGGAACTATTAAGTCATTTTTATTTCATTAGACTCATTCAGACACTGCTCCACATGCTGTCCAAACAGTGCTTGTGGATTTCCTTCCTGAATCATATCCCAGACAGTTTAGGTAAAATTTCCCATGTGCTTATGTTTATGCTTAAGAAGAACAGCTCCCTGCAGGACACCCTATTTATCCCATGCAGGCATCTGTATGTCTGTAACATATCCCCTATTCTTCTATTTAGTATCCAGTGTGCATGTGGTGAGGTCCCTCATCCTCTCCTTACACAACAGTATGCCTTCTCTCCATCCCCTGGATCATTCTGGTTGCCCTTCTTTCTACAGAATGGACTATTTCACAGTCCTTCCATGGGTATGGGCTCCAGAAGCATGTACAGCAGTACTTCAGATGTGGACGAAACAGGGATCTGTACAGTGGGAGGATCATACCCCTGTTTCTACTGCAGATTCCTCATCCTGTGCAACCCAGCATCACATCTGTTGCCTTCCCCTCTGCCTTGTTGCAATGTGTCGTACATTTCAGTCTATTTGAGCCTTGTAGAATGCTTTCAGCTAATCAAAATGTTCCATTTCCAGCTACAAGTTTCTAACAGTCATATTAGGTTCTCCCATGCAAACAGTTGTACAGATGGTAGTTCTAAGTTATGCTGGCATTGTCCATTTCTTACAGAGGAGTTTCTCCTATTTTCTACTAAGTAAACAATCTGAATTTACATTTGTTTTTAAAAGAAAGTCTAAAAGTATTTATAACATATCTATACGTACAGTTCTAACATCTTGCATAGTTATAAGAGTGGCTTCTAAGTCCACCCGTGTGTCAGCTTCATTTCACAGGACTCTCATCCAAAGGATCTGAGAAGGCTCGCTTCTCACCATTACATGTCACTTCTGTGATTTGAGCCAATCAGCACTTAGAACCACAGGAGCATTTATCCTGCGTACAGAAGTTGAGTGTTCCATTTCAGAAGGGGGAGGGGCGGGGAACAGCGCATTAAACTGCTTTATAAAACACCCTAGCCAACTCCATAACAAAATCCTCTTGTTCATGGAATGAAAACATTCTCTTGTGCTGTGTGGGGCAGACAAAACCTGTTCTCTCGTCCAAACAGCACAATTTACAGAAAGACAACTCTCAGTACACACATAAACGTAAATATATATACTACATATATATGCTACAGTATCTGTGGCCACGTTGCAGAAGTTAACCAATACCCTTTCCACTCCAACTCCAACTGCCTGGTTATGGTGTACAATTACTGTAATACTCCTGCTTGTTTAACAGCGCATCTCTTCATCTTTTTGCAGTTCTTACTGTGTTAACTCTTGCAGAATTTAATTCTTCTTTATTGTATACTGAATTTTCATTCCATCCCCACAACCTTAAAAGAAATGAGTTCTGACTTAGTGTGTTTTTTGGCCAAAAAATAAAGAAAGAAATGGATAGGATGAATATTGAAAGGAGATTAAAGATACCAAAAAGGGCAAACAAAGGTGAATAGATGAAGTGAAATTAATTAAGAGAGAAAATAAAAGAATAAAATGAGCAAAGCAAGGGCAAAAGGGCAACAAGAGGAAGGGAAGAGTATGATTCAAAACAAATGATCTAGCTGGGGAGAAGAACAGCTAGAAAAAAAGGATAGGTTACTTACCGGTAAGTACGATGACCCGGCTTCTGTAATAGTATTCTGTTCACACCCCCACTTGAGCAGTTTTCCAGTAAGCATGCTCAATAACCAGAAAAGACTTCCAGCTTGACTGCTCCTACCACCCAGTCATGTGGTCCACCAGCTGCACCCCCCACTACTCTCAGACATACACGCTGGAAAAAGGTACTGAAAGCAAGCCTTGCTACAGGACGTTTCATGGGTTGTGTGCATATGAATTCAATATTAGTAGAACTAATTACCAGTAAGTACTCTATTCTCTTAATGATATAGATTTAGTTACTGTATACAATAAGGCCGGCTCCCAGCAGTCCTCAGGAGGAGAGGACAAGGTGTTCACCCATGTCTTAAAGGGGAACTGTTACAAGGGCGTTCCAGTGCCACTGAGGTTGAGGCGCCAATCACACCTTGCACCACACCGGTGACCCAGGTTCTGCCGGACTCTGGTCAACAGGGGTCGGCAGGGAGGGAGAAGGATTGAGCACCCAACGGCAGCTCTCCTTCTCCGGGGAGGGATCACCGTACTCTCCGCTGCATTACCGCCACCTGTTGGGGGAACCTCAGGGTGGTCGGTGCGGATGGGGAGACGTTCCACACAAGGGTAGACGTTGGCAGGGGACTGGCTTTGACGTGCGTCTCCACGCACGCCAGCAGCCTTGTCCCCATTGCATGCCAATGCTAGTGGAGGGATGCACCAGAACATCAGGAAAAAAATCCTGCACTGGTCTAGGTGATGAGCCTCTGCATCAGTCCCGAAGGCAGCACCCAAGAGAGCAGACTCCGATGTACGCGCTCCCAGTCGTTGTTCAGGGGGAGACAAAGGGGGGGATCTCCGACACCCTGCCCGGAGGGTAATCCAAGGCTCTGCAGGTATGTGGGTAAGCATTAGCACTCTAGGGGCAGGCTAATCAGGGGGGCTGCTGATAGGGACCTTCGAGGGGAGCTCCAAGAGAATGAACAGTGGCAGAAAGTAGGAGAGATAAAGAAAGAGTAAAAAAAAAAAAAAAAAAGGTGGGGGAACTGTTAGCACCATGAGCCCCACACCTAAGTGTGAAGCTGGTCCCAATTTAAACTGTGTGCAAAAACATATATTTTTTTTTTACTTACTGTTTATCACAGTATAGTAGCCTGCATCAGTCTGATTCTGCTGACTTCCAAGCTGACATTTTCTGTAACTACAAATCCCAGAATCCCCTGCAGCTGACAAGAGGAGGGTTGCAGCAGTGGAAAATCCAATAGCCTGCAGTGCATCTCAAGAGTATCTATAAGCTCTGATCTTTTGTTGCTACTTCCACTGTGGGATCAGCAAAAACGAAATTTAAATATCTGTAAGTTTTCTTTCTCCAACAGCTGGTCTCTGGGCTTCCAAACAGATGGTCTGTACCTCCTGATGCAGATATGTAGGCAGGAACTAAGCTCTGCAGCAGGGGATATCCAGGACTCCATTTCCTGTTCCCACCAGTTCTTCCAAAAACAATCCACATGTGGCAATACTATATAAACTTGGAAACAAAAACAAGAAAATTAAGCCATACACGGCTGATTGGCCAACTTTGTACATTCTGGGAGGGAAGCAGAAGACCGGAGACCAGCCCTCGCAGAAAGAAAGTTTACAGATATTTAAATTTCATTTTCTCTCTCCTAAGCTGATCTCTGGGCCTCCATATAGATGGGATATACTAAAGCAGTACATCCCTAGATATCTCGGGTGGGAAGAATGTAATTGCCCTTAAGGGTCCACCACCACCTGAAGAACTCGGCAGCCAAAGAACTCCTCCGCCGAGGTCATCACATCCGGTTTGTAAAATTTTGTGAACATATGAATGGATGACCATGTGACTGCCCTGCACAGATCTGCTTCTCTGAAGTCCGCCCATGAGGTGGCCATAGCCCGGGTAGAATGGGCTCTCACTGGGCCAGACAAGGTTACTCCAACCTGATCATAAGCAGTGGTGATGACAGAACAGATCCATCTAGCTATAGAGTCCTTCGAAGCATTTTTACCCATATTTTGACCTGTAGTTAGAATGAACAAACTGGAAGTTTTTTGAATAGAATCCATTCTTCTGATATACATTTTCACCGCTTGTCTTAGATCCATTGTGTCAAATTCCCTTTCCTTTTCATTTTTTAGGTGTGGGCAGAAGGAAGGCAAAATCAACTCCTGGTTGCAATGAAAAGGAGACATAACTTTTGGTAAAAAAAACTGGATCTGTTCAGAGCATCACAGAGTCCTAATGAAACACAGTATATAGCTCTTTGGTGGACAAGGCTCCTAGCTTGCTGATTCTCCTGGCTGAAGTAATAGCTATGAGAAAAGAGACCTTCATTGTGAGATGCATGAGAGATGTCTCCTTAAGAGGCTCAAAAGGAACCTTGGTCAAAGCTTTGAGAACCAGATTAAGCTTCCAATGTGGTATGGTGGGCCTGACTGGAGGCGTTTTAATGTTGCTGCCCTTAGAAACCTCCTGACATGGGATATGAACCCAATGATTCACCTCAATCCACCAACAAGAGCGCCTCCAGTGTGGAAACCTGAACCCTGAGGGTGGCTGGCTGCAGACCTTTGTCAAACCCATCTTGAAGGAACTGTAGTAGTACAGGCAATGATATTGGCTGGTTCTGTATGTGTTTGGATTAAAGACAGAACAAGAATTTCCTTCAAATTCTGTAATATACTTTAGAGGAAGAGGTGCAACGTGAGTTTACCATCATTTCAATAACAGGAGCTATGTAGCCTAGCTCTTTGAAAGTTTCCCGCTCAATCTCCAGGCCAAGAGGAAGAAGTTGCTCAGACTGGGGTGCAGTACTGGACCCTGATGGAGAAGGTCTGGGTTGATCTGGAAGGTTAGAGGTGGTCGCCTTTAAAGATGAATGAGAAGCAGGAACCATGGGTGACGAGGCCATCGGGGACAGACTAGAATCAGTTCTGCCCGGTCCAGAGCCACTTTGTGGAGGACTCTGGATAGAAGTGGTATTGGAGGAAAGGCATACAGGAGACCAAACTGACCCCAGTCTAGGGAAAAGGTGTCCTGAGCCACCGCTAGTTCATCCTTGGCCAGGGAACAGAAATGCTTTACCTTAGAGTTTTGCCAGTAGGCGAAAAGATCTATCGGAGGATTGCCCCATCGTTCTGTTAGGATGTGGAAGGCACTGTCCTTCAGCTCCCATTCCCCTGGTAGAACATTTTTGCGACTGAGCCAGTCTGTTGTGACATTTCCCTGCCTGGAATGTACACTGCCCTTATGCCTGCCAGGTTCTGCTCAGCCCACTGAAAGAGAAGCAAGGACTCCCGTAGCATTTCTGAGCTTCTTGTCCCGCTCTGATGGTTGATGGATGCCATCGTTGTCCAATTGTCTGTTATAATCAGAACGTCCTGATTGAGGACTTGCTGTTTGAAGTGCATCAGGGCTAGGTGTACCGCTCTCATCTCGAGGATGTTTATGCTGTACCTTGTTTCTAACAGCGACCACTTGCCCTGAGCTGACAGCAGATACAGGTGAGCCCCCCAGCTTGGGTCTGGCATCAGTCGTGATTCGGATTTGGTGTGGATGGCCCAACTTGCGACCCCTCATGACATTTGTCCTCCGAGTCCGCTACTGAAGGGAAGTTTTTATCTGTTGAGAAATTAGGATCAGTTGGTGCTGGCTGTGTCTGGACTGGGACCACAGCCTGAGCAAGTGTGTCTGAATGGGCCTCATGTGGACTAGAGCCCAAGGGACTGAATCCGCCAGTGATACTAGAGTCCCAATTAGCTGCATGAAGGAGTGAGCCAGCAGCTGAGGAGCTGTGTGAAACTTCTTGAGTTTCAGTAGGTCCCTGAATTTTGCTTCCAGGGGAAGAGACCTTGCTGGCTTGTGTCATGAAGTCTTCCCCCAGGTGGTTCAAGGTATGGCTTGGAGTTAGGGAACTTTTTTTCCAGTTGATGACAAAACCGTGGGCCGACAGGCACCAGACTACCTCCACCACTGCTTGTACTGCTTGGTCAAGCTGCAGGGCCTTGAGAATATTGTCCAAGTAAAGGAAAAGCTGTATCCCTCGATTCCGAAGGTGAGCTATGACTGCTACTAGCACCTTGGAGAATGTCCTTGGGGCCAAAGAAAGCCTGACTGGCAGTGTTTTGAATTGGAAGTGCTGCTCCCCCACCTTGAACCTGAGATACTGCCTGTGTAGTTCCTGAATGGAAATATGCAAATAGGTATCTTGCAGATTGACGGATGCCAGAAAATCCCGTTGTTGCAACTCCTTGATGACAAGTGTAACCACCTTACAAATGGGGGTCACCAAAAAGCCTTCCTTGGGGAGCCTTGCTGCCTTCTGCCAGGCTGGTGTCCTGTATTTCAGCTGTTTTCAAAAAGAATAGTGTGAGTGTGCCTAAAGCCTCCATGTACTGTCCCTTTAAGAGCTGTCTAATTGCAGCAGTAAAGCTTATGAACGGGAGGGGGGAGACGGGACTGTGTGTTTCTATGACCAACCCCCACCTGAGCTACTGAATCAACGCTCCATTTCTGCCGTCGCTATGTGCGCAGAGGGAGTTCAGTTTGAAGATGTAATTAAGCGTGGGAACTTATGCAGCACAGTAATTCAATTGTAGTTTGTCTAACGTGCCTTTATTGCAGCACAAACTTTTTCTGTTTGGCCTCACCAAATTGGTCCCAGACTGCTGAACTGGACCAACTGGATTTTGGGGACACTAAAATGGAGTAGGCTGTGGGCCAGTCAGACTGGGACTCTGAAGTGGAGCCTGCTGAAATGGGGCTGTGTGAAGAGAGCCTCTGGAAAATGTAGTTTTAGAGTGCTGGCGCCTTTTTGCACCAACAGAGGGAGCCTGTTGTGACTGACAAAGAATCAGCCAACTGGAACCTTTTGGATTTGGGGAATGCCCGGGCTGCCTGCTGAGAAGGCAGAACAGAAATGGAGCTGAAAGAGTGAGCAGCTCATGGAGCTGCTGCCCCACAGGGCAGCGTGAGGACTTGGCGGGAAGGCTGAGTCTGGCCTTCCTGCATTCGGCTCTCCTGCAGAGAAGAAAATGGGGAGAGTATTTATTCCGGACTACGTCCCCAAAGCAGTAGTTGTGCCCCGTGTCATGGGCATGATGAGCAGAGAGGAACAGAAGAAGGGGATCTTTATTTCGGACTGTGTCTCCGAAACAGTTCTGATGTGCCCTGACATGGACCCGAAAGAAACAAGATTCGAGTTGGGAGTGAACAGGGAAGGAGCTCTGCTCTGTTCGAGCAGTGTGATAGTTCGCGCGGGAGGCACGTGTGAGGCCTGAATTCCGGCCTGTATGCCGCTGTGGAGGAAGAGAGAGTGAGTCAGAAAAAGGTGTTTTCGGACTGAATCCGAGGTTTGTGGGGAAAAAGCAAGCTGCTGCTGTTGGGACCAGGCTTACCCTGTAGAAGACCGAAGATTTTGCTGAAAGCGATCGGCCTGTCAGGGTAATTGCAGTGATTTTTGCAATTGGGACCGAGGAGTCACCTGCCTGGTACAGTAAACTGTTCTTTTACATATAATTGTGCTATGTGCTGGAAGGGGAGTGCAATCTGGTGTCCCCATTTGCTGTTAACTGTGTGCTAGTGCTGGAAGTAGTTTTCCCAGCAAGAATCAGACTCAATCCGTGCTGCCTGGTGCAGATAGGCCCTGCCACGAGGGTCTTGTCTCACTACCTTGCTGCACAGAAAAATCCATCATCAAGGGGTCAAGCTTCTTCTGGCAAACCAGCAAGTCAGCCATCAGCCCTCCTGTGTTTAGCCTGGGTATCGTGAGTAATTATAGAGTAGCTCCCTGCAACTTTTGCTTAATCATAGTGTATCATCTGATTGCCTTGTGCTTTTCTTTCCACAAACTGAGCCATCAGGCTCCGGATTACAAATTGTGTGTGCATGTTTTTTTTCCATCACAGGGCCCCAACCAGCTGCAACGGACCTGGCTAGCCTTTTTCCATCCTGGGTACTCAGAAAATGCGACTAGTGGGACTCTAAGTGCATGCAAAGTACTGTGATTATTAATGTGTTTAAGCTAATTAACCTGATTTTCCCCCTTCCTTGTTACAGCCCCCCTGAATAAATCAGATCTGTTTGTTTCTGCAATTTACATTGACTGTGGTGTCAGTTTATGCTGAAAGTGGTGTATTGTGGCTATTGTACTGCATCACCTTATTTTACAGGAGGTCCCCACAGTCAAGCTGAAGGAACCAGTACTGGGGGTAAGTGCCAAATACAAGTGTATGTGTTCAGCATACCAGGGGTATTGGGAAAGTCACTGTTGTGTACGGTGTGGACCACTAGTGGGAGGAATGGGGGGGGGGGCACAGTGTCCCAGAGGGCTGTGACCTGGTTAGCGTAACCCAGACCTTTGGATGGAGGCACCCATTTCAGAACTCAGGCCCCTTAACCTGTTAGCAGCAAAGCAGACAGGGGTAGTAGCCCAAAGGATGGTGCCACCTAGGGATTACACAAGGTTTCCATCTTGAAGGGTCTGCTGCAGACAAAATGATTCAGGAATTTGAGGTCTAGGACTGACGTGAATCCCCCTGTGCGTTCTGACACAATGAAGAATAGGGAGTAGACCCTCCCAATTGATCTCTGTGGGGGGAACTTGCTCTACAGCCCCTGCTTGAAGAAGGTCTGTAATGGCCTGTAACATCGCCTGTCTCTTGGACGGGTTGCCCGAGATGGGGGGGAGGGGCACCACATGAGGTAGTGGGGGCTTGGATTTGAATTTTTTTTAGGTAACCCTTGCTGATGATGTCTAGGACCCATCTGTCCGACGTGGTTTGGACCCATTCCTTCAGAAATTTTGAAAGTCTGACCCCTAGTCGAGGATGGGCCCAGATAGCTCCATTGTGTCTGGGGCCTGAGGATGATGGTTTGCCCCTGCCTCGTGACTGGGGCATAAGCATTTTAGCTGTCCCCCTAGATTCCTTCACTGCCTCCTTCACAGCTGAGCCAAACAGGAGATTACCTTCATAGGGGGCATTTACTAAATGGCTCTTTGAAGAGGCATCTGCTTGCCAGCTCTGAATCCAGAGGTTGTGGCAAGAAGTAGTTCCGGGCGGTGCACCCGACTGCCTCCTCTGATACGTCTGCTGCATAAGCCGGTGCCAAACCCATTAATTGTAGCTAATTAATAATATCTTTGTTCTTCTCTAGGTCCTCAGCGAATTGAAAAGCTAATTCTGAGGCCCAGGACAAGGTCACTCTGGCCGAAAAAAGATCGGCAGTTGCCACCTTGAGAGACATTGCTGATGCTTGGAAGGCTGTCTTGAGTGAGGCATCCACTTTCCTGCCACTGGGTCCCTGAGTGATGCTCCTCCCTCATCTGGGATGACCGTCTTCTTGGTGAGGTTCAAAATCAGAGGGTCGATTCTGGGGCAGTCTAGCCACTTTTCAGATCGTTTCTTATCAAATCTGAGGAGCTCAGAGATCCGCCAGGCCACCGGATAGGTGCGTTCTGGACCTTGCAATTCCTCTTTTAGCAAATCCTCTATGGCTGGGGGAATAGGGATAGCTGTGGCCAGTTTGGCGGCAGATGCCAGGTGAAAGGCTCATTTCGACTGTGCTGGAGCCACTGAGGAAGAAGCAAGATGAATTTCAGCTATGACCTTTTTGATGAAAAAGTCTAGGTCTTCCAGTTCAAAGTTTCTGGACGGGGAGTCATCGGAGTCAGAGGATGAGTCCCCTAACTCCCCCTCTTCTAGAGAAGAGGAACTGGAGTCTGAGGAGTCAGGGGAACGGTCCCTATGCTGCTTCCCTTTATGGGTGCCCCTAGATCTACTTCAAGAACGAGAACTTCTCTTTCTCTTGTGGCATGAGGAATGCTGATCCTCCTCGTCAGAGGATCTGCTCCTGTATCGGGAGATTTTCTTTTTATCGTAGTGATGCAAGGACAACTGCCTCTCTTCGAATGAGGGCGGGGACGAGGTCCGCTTCGTTTTTGCCTTCTTGTGAGGCCTCGCATCTGGTGATCCTGCAGGTTGGCAGTCGAAGCATGCAGGGTCCAGAGCAAAGGCCCTATTTAGTTTGTCAATGAGGTCTGGGGCTACAGAGGGGACTGCGGACTGCTGGGTCTCCCTGGTGGCCACTGCCCTCTCAGACCTGATGGCTGCTGCTCGCTCAGACCTGTCTGTTGGCTATCTGTCTGAGCCGAGGAAAGGGAGGCCTCCATCATGTCATCCCCATTTGCAGACACTGTCTTCTCATATTTTAGGCGAAGTAAACCTACAAAGGTGATCAGAAGAGGGGATTTGCAACACTGGCATTTTCTGCCCCTGGCAGGCTTGTCTGAGGCCATGACTGAAAATGTCTCTAATCCCCTTTGATTCCATGTATCCCCCTTCCCCTGGAAGATTCCTGGTAATACGGGGGGGCTGTCTGGAAGAATGCTGAAGCCCCAATGGAACACTGCTGCTGGCCCTTTAAGGGCAAAAAGCTGAGCTGTTTAAACTGTTGGTTGATTAGTTAATATTTTCTTGCTCCCTTACTGCTGGGGGGGGGGGGGCCTGCAGTATATGTGAGAACTCGGTTTATTCCTGAGCAGCACTACTTGTAAAATGCAGCGCTCGTCAATGAGATGGCACTGGAACGTCGACGAGCAACTGACTTAGAGCTTCAGGCCCACCGTCGACGAGCGGCTGAAATAGTCAGGAAGCCAGCTGTCGACGGAAGAAAAACAGCCCTGCCGTTGATGAGGAGAGAATCCTCTCAGGGCACTGAGGTGCTAATACTGTCCGCTCTCCACAGAAATAGCATTCGCCGACAAATCCACCAGTAGACAAACTCCAAGGCTACAATGAACACTGGGTTGGACCCAGAACTGTGGGAAAAACATCCACGGTAAAGTGGAGCCAGTCTGTGCAGCTTGCAAGGCTGAGACTGGGGCCCATGCAGCAGTGCTCTAAAGTGCTGAGATTCTGCAGCAAATCCAACTATATTTTGTGATTTACAGTCTGATGTCTTCAGTGCTCTAAAGTGCTGAGATTCTTCAGCAAATCCAATAAGAATTAAATTTTGTGACTTACAGTCTGGTGTCTTCAGCCCTGCCACACAGTAACAGAGCTCTGCTGAAGAGTACTTGCTAACTGGAAGGCAGGAAGTAAACTGGTGGGAACAGGAAATGGAGGGCTGGATATCCCCAGCTGCAGAGCTTAGTTCCTACCTGCGTATCTGCATCAGGAGGTACAGCCCATCTGTACTGAAGCCCGGAGGCCAGCTTAGGAGAGAGAACATCTAATAAGAACTTATAAAAGATGTAACATGCACAACAGCCTACTCAATCTCTCAATGATGCAACCCTCCTCTAATGTCACCTGCAGGAGATTCTGGGATTTGCAGCTACAGAAAATGTTGGTTTACAACTGCAAGTCATCAGAATCAGTCTGATTCAATCTACTAATCTGCAGTAAACAGTAAATAAAAAGAAAAGTTTTCTTCACACAGAAAAGCAAACTGGGACCAGCCCAACATTTGAGTGTGGGGCTCTTAGTGCTGACCATTTTCCTTTACGTGAACAAAGACTAGAGGACCCAAAAGCAGCATCCTTCAAGACTTGGCTGAATCTGTGTGCATCAGACTAGGTAGCAGTCCTACAAGTTTCAGTAATGGGGATGTACTTGGTAGCAACAGATGTGGCAGTATGTCTGGTGGAGTAAGCCTGTCACTGGGGTTCTTCAAAGCTGACTGGTAACAGAGTGCTGCCAAGATGGGATCCACCCGCCAATGGTCTGTCTGGCTGCCAGTCTGTCTTGGGCAGCTTCAGCAGAGTTAACAAAGAGCTAGCGAGCCTCTCCACGAAATTACACCATATGCTCCTGATACAAGGGCAGAGCCCTGCAGACATCAAGCATGTGTAGCGTCCACTTGGCATCTGAAGTATGATGCTTCAGAAATAACAAAGGAAGAATCAAGGCCTGGTTCGGAAAGAAAGGGGGGAAAAACTTGCTTAAGAACTTACATAGGATTATAGTACAGATGTGTTCATGTCAAAAACTAGATACGGCAACTTCTCAGAAAGCACCTGGAGTTCACTCACCCTTCTAGCCAAGGTGATGGTGACCGTAAGAAAAAATTACCACATTATTCCTTCCAGGGGATCCCTCAGCATGCTTGACTAGTGCAGTTATGCCAGCTCGGTTCAGCTGCCCCGAAGGTTGAGTTATGCTAATGATACCAGGGAATTAGCCAATTAGATTGTAGTAATAGAGGTACTGCTGTATTCCAGTCAGATTCATTTTGTAGCCTGAGGGGCCAAAAGCCCCAAACCCTAAACCTATCCTAGTACCACATTAGAAAAAGGGAAAAAACAAGGAAAAAGAGAACTCGTCTCCAGGCGAACTATATACATCATGCTTCTCTGTGGAATGTTACACATTTTATTGCTCTACAGACAGAAATCTGACCCAAGGCAAGGACTGAAAAACTTTTCTCAGTCAAGTTATGTGAGGGGAGTCTGAGTGGGAAGTCAAGTATACGGAGGGATCTCCTGGAAGAAAAAATATTACTACAGTAGGTAATTTTTTCTTCTCACCACAGGAATCCCTCAGTATGCTTGACTAGAGCACACTACAAAGCAGTGTAGTGGAAGATGGAACAGAACCTACTTTGGAAACAGGTTCTGTAGGACTGCAGTGCCAAATCTGGCATCTGATCTGGACTGTGCATCCAAGTAGTAGTGCTTTGTGAAGATGTGTACAGTCTTCCAGGTAGCTGTTTTGCAGATGTCGAGCTAGGGCATGTCTCTTGCTGCTGCCACTGAGGCTGCAGTGCCACTGGTGGAGTAAGCCCTGAGGCCTTGGGTTGGCTGTCTGTCAGCCTTACTATAAGAGAACTGGATGCAGAAGACTATCCAATGAGAGACAGTCCTCTTAGCTGCTGGCCTGCTTTTAACCACCTCACCACAGGTGAGGAACAGTTGAGTGTGAGAGGACCTGAGCTGCTTGGTATGCTCCAGGTAATAGGTCAGTGCTATTTTGACATCCAGGCTATGAAGCCTGCACTCCCCAGAGTGGATTTGTCTGTGAAAAAGACAGGGAGCGTTATAGACTGGTTAAGGTGAAATTCAGACACTACCTTGGGAAGAAATGTCATGTTAGTCCTGAAAACTACTTTATCCCTGTGGGAAATAATGTAGTTTGGTTCAGTGCAAAGAGCTTGCAGCTCTGAAATTCTTCTAGCTGAAATGATTACCACTAGGAAGATGGTTTTCCAGGTGACATATTTTAAGTCTGCAGTAGCCATGGGCTCAAATGGAGACTCCATCAACTTTGCTATACAGAGGTTCAAATCCCCGTTTGGGGGCATGTTCAAGCAGGCATTTAAAGAATTTTTTAAAGATGGAATGAGAAATTAAGGATTTTTTCTTACCAACAGACATATAGGCCAAAATGGCTGCCAAGTGGACTTTCAGAGATGAGTCTCTAGGGCCAGATGCTTGTAAGTGTACCAAATAGTCTAGTATGGAGGACAGGCTAACCTGCAGACAGTCAATCTGCCTGTCCTTACACAAGAAAGAAAATATCTTCTATTCTGAAGCATAAGTCTTTTAGGTACTTGTTTTTTTGGCCAGTCAAAGAATTCTCATGACTTGTTCTGAATAATGAGAGTCGGGGAATTCTATCTCTTCAAGTACCAAGCTTTGAGGCAGAGAGACTCTATGCTGGGGTATGCTATCCTCGTCTGAGGCAGGGTCAGGAAACTGTGAATGGGGGGCAGGTGAATTAACTGAGATGGTGAAGAAGAGGAGGGTGAGGAGCAGGGTGTACCATAGCTGCATTGTCCAGTCTGGAGCCACCAGAATCATGCTTGCTGGCTGGCTTCTGAGTTTTAGCAGAGTCTTGAGAATCAGGGGAACTGGAGGGAAAGCGTACATGAACCTCCCTGTCCAATCCAGAGACAGGGCATCCACTGGCACTTAGCCCAGAGCCGGAGGCTTGCAACAGTACAGGAGAATCTGGCAGTTGTGTTTGGAGGCGTAGAGATCTATCTCTGGAGTGCCTCACCTCCCGAAGACTGTGGCCAGCACCTGTTTGTTTAGGGTCCACTCATGGTGGCCCTGACTGATGCGGCTCAGGAAGTCTGCCAGAACACTGTCCTTGCCTGGCAGGTGAATGGCAGTGAGCTGTATGTCTAAGGAGTAGGCCAGAGACCAGATCTTCATGACCTCTGTGCAGACCTTTGTGGCTCTTGTGCCCCCCTGCTTGTTGATGCAGAACATAGCAGTGGTGTTGTCTGTCCTGTCTTGGATAGACTGACCTTTGAGCTGGGGAATAAAGGCCTTGACAGTCAGGTACACTACTCTGAGTTCGAGGAGATTTATGTGACACCTGGACTCTATGGAAGACCACACCCCATTTATGGACTGGTCTGTCAGGTGTATACCCCACCCTAGGAGAGAAGCATCTGTAGTGAGCACTCGAGGGTTCCCTCTCAATTCATTCCCTGAGGTTGTTCCTGTCCTTCCACCAGTCCAGGGCTTGTAAGAGTGTTCTTGTGACTGGAACCAGTTTTGATAGGGAGTCCCTCTTTTGAGATCAATGGGCTCTGAGATGGTACTGGATATCTCTCATCTGGAACCTGGCCCCTCACACTACTGCTGTAGTAGATGCCATGTGGCCTAGAAGTCTGAGGAAGTGTCCGGCTGGTCTTGGCTGGCCCAAGACAAATGAGAGAGACAGGGTCTGGAGGCTTTCCACCTTGTCCAGAGGGAGCAGGGCTTTACCTTGCTGTGTGTCCAGCTCTGCTCCGATAAACTCAAGGAGTTGAACTGGCTCGAATTGTGATTTCTCTGTATTGATCAGAAAACCCAAGGACTCCAGGGCACTCTGTGTGAGGCTGAGAGAGTCTAACTTTTTGGGGAGACTTGTCCGCTACCAGCCAGTCATCCAGGTAGGGGAAGACAGAGACATCCTGTCTTCTGAGATGGGCTGTCACCACTGCCAGGCACTAAGTGAAAACTCTGGGTGCTGAAGAAAGGTAGAACGGCACAGCTGCAAACTGGTAGTGGCCCAAGGGCAGTCTGAATCTGAGATGCTTTCTGTTAGAGGGCCTAATTGGAATGTGAAAATAGGCATCTCTTGGGTCTAGGGAGGCTAGCCAGTCTCTTTATTGTAAAGAGGGGATATTACTGACAGGGTGACCATTTTGAATTTGGGATTGAACAGGTGCTTCTTTACATACCTGAGATCTAGAATGGGTCACCAGTCATCGTTTTTCTTTTGGGTTAGAAAGTACCTGGAATAGAGGCCTTTAGAGGGACTCTTTCCACTGCATTTGATGCCAGTAAAGATTTTACCTCCAACTCTAGCAGAATTTTCTCTGTGGGGGGTTAGGGGTTTTACACTTCTGTGGCCCTGCCGAGTGGCAAATTTTTTGAACTGCAGGGTAAGTCCTCAACCCACCACCTCCAGCACCCACTTGTCTGTGGTGATGTGGTGCCAATGGTTGAGGTAGTCTGTCAGCCTTCCTCCTACTGGCAGAGGGTAGGAGACCTGCTCCTTCCAGTCAGGAGTTTTGTTTTGGTTGAGTTTTTGTTCAGGGTGTGGGATCAGTACGTTTCTGAGCCCTTCTACCGCTTCCCCTAAAGAATCATCTCATCTGAGAGTAATCCAAGGGCATGGGCACTGGCATAGGGTGGAAGGCCCTGGGATAGTAACCCCTATCTCTGCCCCCTCTTTGGGGTCTGTAGAGAGGTAGAGGGTTTATCTTTAGCTGCACCGCTCTGATAGGTGGTTTTGTATTCTTCCACCTTTTTCACGTAGCTCTGTTTTGTCTCCAAAAAGATAATTATTCTCACAGGGGAAGTCCATAGCTTTGGTTTGGGTGTCCTGGGAGAGATTGGTAGTCCTCAACCAGGCAAACCGTCTGCGGGAGATCGCTTAAGCCACAGCCCTAGATGCTGTGTCACTGGCATCTACAGCCATATGGAACTGATACTTTGTGGCTAAGGCAGTTTTAACAGTTTCTGCCAGTTCCTGAGCCACTCTGTCTGGGGCTTGCTGGCTGATAGCCAGGACAGAGCTCCAGAAAGCCTTTTGGTACTGAGCTGTATACATCCTGTACGTACAGAGGAGAAGCAGTAGTGAGGCTGTGATGTAAGATGTCTTACCAATAGCATCCAGTCATTTGGATTCTTTTTCAGAAGGCTGGGAAAAAAGAGACACCTTTGCTTTGTCACAAGCTGCAGCTTGCACTACTCCTTCATGGTCTGGATGTACGTAAAGGTACACAGCATTAGATTTATCCAGCTGGTACTTTTTCTCTATTTTCTTATCCACCCATGGTATGGAGGTGGGATTCTGGAGAAGTCTGAAAGTAGCCCTGCAAAGGGGCTTATGAACTGAAGGAGCAGCTTTTTAGGAAGAGGGAGACCCATCATATCCAAAAAGTCTGCCTCCTCATCGTCCTCGGTGGACTCTTCAATAAAATGGTCAAGAGTGTCCACTATGTGCTGGACAAAGGTAAAAGGAGAGGAAAATCCTCATGGCTATGGGAAAGAGACAAATTCTTGGTCAGGAGTTTCATCAGCACCCTCTTCTTCATCATCACCCCTCCTCCCAAAGAAAATGCCCTGGCAGAGACCAGGGTCAGAGGGGATAGATGTAGCAGGACCAGCTGGGGCACTCAGGAGTCCACAGCATGAAACGTTTGGTATAGGTGCCAAACCATTGCATTTCCTCTGCAGAGGGTATATCTTGTTGTAACACCTTTGCTTTTAAGCGGGCGGAGCGTGATACGTTTTTGTTTTTAGCAGGCCCTGAATATCTTTTTTGTTTGGCTTGGTCATTATTATTTTTATCAGACTTATTTTCTATGGGGTCCTTGAAGGACCTGTATTTAGACTTCTGATAAAGAGGAGGACCCCTCTTCTGAATTTTTAATAGTGGGGGAGGCAGACTGAGAAGCCATAATTTCCAGCCCTACGGCTCACTCTTTACTGTTTTGGAGCAATGTAAAACAAAGTTCACAGATGGAAAAAGCAGTGGCTGGCCCAAAATATATAAATGGAGGACTGCGGCAGTCTTCTTTGACCACAAATTAAAAGGCTTTAGCAGTTTGGAAAGAACAAAGGGAGCAGTCTTGTTTTTGGGTCTATCTGACCTGCTAATTTGTCAGAAGACCCTGGAAAGTTTGTTCTCAAATAGATAA
The DNA here is from genome assembly GCA_016271365.2 of Neoceratodus forsteri. NCBI lineage: Eukaryota > Metazoa > Chordata > Ceratodontiformes > Ceratodontidae > Neoceratodus > Neoceratodus forsteri. Next base: position 726,230,171 of record CM057453.1, read on the forward strand.
TACAAAACGCACCCAGTGCTGTGGAACCATGGAAAAACGGCTCCCAGCTGAGGTGAAATAAAGAATTGTGGTTCAAAATCGCGGAACCGCTTTAAAAATAGGCATCTGTGGGAAAAATAATATTAAAATATAAAATCCGCAGAAATTTTACCTCAGACGCGATAATTTTTAGTCAGAAACAAAGTACCAGAATGTGGAAAAAGGAAGATACGTTCCTTAGTTCCAGGGAACTAAGGAATCACGGAAAACACACAAAAAATTATTAAAACACTCTAAAAGCAGCACAGAATAAAAGAAATAACTGATAAAATGAAAATTAACTACTTCAAGCAAAGGCCTAAAGAGAGAGAGTTCCAGGGTAGACTTGTCCAGTCAGTGAATAAATGAATCTGACTGGAGTACAGCAGCACCTACAGGCAGCACTCTCTTACTACAACCTGATTGACTAATTCCCTGGCATCATTAGCATAGCTCCACCTCTGGGGCAACTGAACCCAGCTGGCATAACTGCACTAGTCAAGCATACTGAAGGATTCCTGGGGTGAGAAGCACCGTATACCACAACTAATCTGACAAAGTAAACTTAGCTCATGGGTAAGCTGATTGAGCCTGTGGATAAGTTAGCACCAGCAAGAGGTCCTAGAGTGGAGGTAGTTCACACACTACAGAGGATACATGGTTCATCCCTCTGAACAACTGGGCAATCACTTTCTCCTGGCCTTCACCCAATATGCAGGCATGACAGTCAGGTACACTATGAGGGCAGTAGCTTACAACGCTGACTGGGACAGGGACCAAAGGTAGTCAAGAAGGGAGTAGGGAGGCAGTATAGCGCAGTGGTCTAAGGCTCTGAGATGCAAATCTGGTGACATCCAGCAGACCAGACCTGGGTTTGAATCCCACAGCTTCCACTTGCATACTGTGTAACCCTGAGCAAGTCACTTAACCTCCTTGTGCTCCCAGGTCGCTCCTGTAAAAAAGCTTTCAGCTTAGTGTGCTATACCTGGTTAAACAACAAAACAAAATAAAAAAAAAAAGAATGTGCTTCACTGAGCGGGAAAGCAAGGGCTATCCTTGTTCTGTGCAGACTCAAAGGGTGGTGGTTAAAAATATGTTACTACCCGGTAACTGCAGTTCTAGGAGTGCTATATAGTTCACATCCACACTCTGGCAGTTCCACTGGCACAGTCTAATTTGCCAGAAGTCTTTAAGGTAAGTTCCTCCCAGCAGTCAGATGGTATATCCCGGTTCCATCCTGTGACATCAGATCTTGCACACTGGAAGCAAGGATCTGAGTGCCACTTGCCAGTGGTGGCCAGGTGGGTTGTGTGGATGTGAACTATATACTACTCTTAGAAACAACAATTACATAAGAACTTACTCTAAAATACAGTTACACAAGAGCTTACCATAACAGTAGATCTTCGAGAACAGCTCTTGCAGCAGGGAATACCATTAGGACAATTCTGCCAAGCACTAGGACCCCACAGAAAAATTTCTAGCTGGCAGTCTAAGCTGGAGGACTGTCCTCCTGACGTCGGCCCCGCCCCCAACATCACACACGGTATAAAGAAGGCCGTCCCCCAGCACCACCTCAGTCTGCCTGCTGGAGACCCAGCTAGCATAAGGATGGGGAACAGAGGATGTTCTCACATCCCCCAGAGAGAAAACTACAGTAATATAACCCCAGGAGTAGGAGGGAAGGAAAGCATACTTGCTGCAAGAGCTCTTCTTGAAAATCTACTGTTACGGTAAGTTCTTACGTAACTGTACTATCTCACTTCGAGACAGAGCTCTTGTAGCAGGTAACACCATTAGGACCGAGTCCCAAGCAGTACAAGGATAGAATCCAGGTCAGAAGGGTGGTGGTTACACAAGACAGCAGACCACTGGTACTCTTTAAGAGAGTAGTCCTTGGAGTACGGCTAGGCCAAAGCCAGAGCTCCCTTGCCCACACCTACCACCTCAGCATGACTTCCTGCCCACCCCCCCTCCTCTGGTGGAGTTGCAGGGAGAGGTAGTAGGCGGAAGATTCTCCCTCTACCTCAACTCCTGGTCCAACATCACCGTGAATCAGTGGGTACTTCGGATAACGGAGAGGGATTATGCACGAGAGTTTAAGCAAATCCCTCCAGACAACCCACCTGTGCCCTCCCATTGCTCCCCATCCCATGCAAGGCTTCTCAGAACAGAAATCCAAGCCCTCCTAGACAAGAGAGCAATCCAGGCTGTACCTCTGTCACAAAGACGACAGGGATACTACTACTCCACTTCTTCCTTGTACCGAAGACGACGGGACCTTTGTCCCATCCTGGGCCTCTGCCAACTGAACACTTTCATTGAATACAAAAAGCTCCGGATGTTGACACTCCCAGAATTGCTCCCTATGATTCACCAAGGAAATGGGCTCTGCTCCCTGGACATACAGGACACCTACATGCATATCATACATACATACGTGACATCCTCTGTAACCAGGGAACAGAGACTGATGGATGTCTTTCAGGATGCCTTCCTGGTTCAGCAGGTGGGGGGAACCTACTAAAGAGGGGAGGAGGATACTGGATGTTGTTCTAGCGGATAGTGAACAAATTAGGGGCCTGGAAGTGTGCAGTCAACTGGCAGGTGGAGACCATGCCACGGTTTGGTTCCTGCTATATCTGGGGCGGGTCGCACTCATATACGTAGTGGTTGGATTTCAGGGGAGCAGACTTCATGGGTATGGGTAGGATTCTAAGGAGAGGTTGGACATGGTTAAACCGGATATGGATGCTGGAAGATTGTGGGAGACCATTAGAGAAGGGGTACAAGAGGCTACTAGGTCCTGTACTAAAATAAGGCATAAGCATGGTAGAACCAACAAGCCATGTTGGTGGAACAGGGAGGTGCAGGAGGCGGTGAGGGATAAAAACTCTGCCTATGTATGTTTTAAATGTTCTAGGGGGGGGGATAAGAAGCGAGGGGAGTATGTACTATTGGCCAGGAAGGTCACCAGAGTGGTGAGGGCGCTAAGGCAGGGATGGAGAAAAATCTGGCTATGGATATACGGGGGGGGCTATAGATACATAAGAGAGAAGAGAAAAGAGAGGACACAGATCAATAGGATTACGATTGTGGGGGGATGGGCTCAGGAAGCAGAGAAACAGGCAGAGGTGCTAAATGAGTACTTTGCCTCAATATTTGCAGAGGGTGATAAGGGATCCCTACAGCTTGATGGGAAAGATGAGGAGCCAGTAAAAGGGAGATGTCAGTCTCAGTCTGAGTCCACAGGATGGCAAGAGATTGGGGCACAGGCTAGACCAGACCAAGAAAGAGTAGGAAGGTTACATGAGGGAGTGGTTTGGGGGGGGAGAAATCACAGTGGATTGGGTGAGGGAGGCCCTTCGGAATCTGAAAACTGATAAGGCGCCAGGACCGGAAGGAAAACATCTGAAGGTTATGAAGGAATTGGTGGATATGCTGGCAGCCACATTGGCTGCACTCTTTAACATCAATCTGTGGATGGGATGGGTGCCACAGGACTGGAGGGTGGCTTATGTGGTACCTATACATAAAGGAGGGTCTAGGGAGGAGATGAGGAATTATAGGTCGGTCAGTCTGACGTCTGTAGTGGGCAAAGTAATGGAGGGCTTTATCAAGGAGAGGCCTGGGATGCAGTTGGAAAGGTTAGGGCACCAGGATAATGAACAGTATGGCTTTGTCCTAAGGAGATCGTGTCAGACCAACTTCGTAGAGTTTTATGATTGGGTGACGGGGGCCCTCGACAGACATAGGCCGGTGGATATCCTATACCTAGATTTCAGCAGAGCGTTTGATTCAGTACCTCATAGTGGACTGACAGCAAAATGGGGAGATGGGGGTGGGAGGACAGGAGCTAAATTGGGTTGAAAATTGGCTTTCATGGCTTTTACAGATGGTAATAGTGAGTGGGATAATATCCTCCCCCAGGAAAGTTATCAGTGGAGTCCCTCAGGGTTCAGTATTGGGGCCACTCTTGTTCAATGCCTACGTCTCGGATATAGGGAGGGGAGTTAGAAATAGGTTGAGTCTTTTTGTGGATGATTCAAAATTGGGAGCACTGGTGAATAGTGAGGAAGCGAGGGAGACAGTCCAGGGAGATCTGGATACCCTGGAGGGGTGGTCAAGGAGGTGGGGACTGAAATTTAATGCCGGGAAATGTAAGGTTCTTCATTCAGGGGTCAAAAACCCAGGCCATGTATATACCCTGGTGGGGTCACATTGCATGCTACATTGGGAGAAAGGGATTTGGGGTGGTGGTAGATGTCAAAATGAATAACACTGAAAACTGTAGAAGAATTGCAGCCAAGGCAAACAGGATATTGGGTTGCATAGCCAATGGAATGACATCCAGAAGCAGGGAGGTGATCCTCCCTCTATATAATGCCTTGATCAGGCCGCAGCTGGAGTACTGTGTGCAGTTCTGGAAACCTCATCTGAAGAAGGACATAGCACTGCTGGAAAGGGTCCAGAGGAGAGTGACCAGGATGATTCACGGCATGGAGGGGAGGCCTTATGAGGAGAGACTGGAAGAGCTTGGGCTTTACTCACTGGAGGAGAGGAGAGATAGGGAAGACATGATAGAGGTTTTCAAGTATGTAAAGGGAATAATTTGGAGTGGAACCAGGGAGTTGTTCAGGCTGAAGAAGGGGGAAGTGACCAGGAGCCATGAATGGAAGTTGGAGGGGGGAAATTATAGGGGGAACGTAGAAAGTATTTTTTCACTGAGAGGGTGTTGGAGCCGTGGAATGCGCTACCAGGGAGGGTGGTGGAGGAGGGCACAGTGGAGGGCTTCAAGAAGGAGTGAGACAGGTACAAGGGGAAACAATCTAGGGAAGACACTCTTGGGGGATTGGGGGTGGTGAGGCGGGCAGCCATTAGGTTGCTGGCTTTCCAGCAGACAAGACAGACCATTTGGCCTATTCTGCTGGCTTGTTAGTATGTTAGTATATAAAGATCCTGCCGTCCCACAGAAAGTACCTCCGCTTCACCTTCCAGGGAGAGCACTACCAGTTCAGAGCACTGCCACTGGGCCTTTCTTCAGCACCCAGGGTGTTCAACAAGTGCCTGGCAATAGTGGCAGGTGCTCTCAAGAGGCAGGGACATTATGTCTACCCCCACCTCGACGACTGGCTTCTAACAGCTCCCACAAGAGATCAATTATGTCACTCTCTGGCAGACACCTTTCGCCTGTTCTGGAATCTGGAGGTCATCCTACATCTTCCCAAGTCATCTCACCAGCCTACCCAGAGGTTGCAGTACATAGTGGCCATCTTGGACTCTGTCCAAGCAAGGGCCTTCCTCCCCTCAGACAGGGCAGGTCGACTAATTGCGCTGGCTCGGACATTAGCCTCCACAAATCAAGTTCCAGCAAGAATGGTACTGCAGCTGCTAGGTCACATGGCAGCCACTATAGTCACTGTTCCCTTAGCGTGTCTGCACATGAGGGTTCTGCAGTGGAACCTCAGGGTTCAATGGGACCAGAGGTTGGACAATCTCGAACAGCCAGTCTGAGTCTACAAGGTGGTACGTCAAACTCTGGAGTGGTGGCTCACTCCTTCCCGGTTAGAATCTGGGGCTCCTTTTTTTTTTTATGTATTTCTTCCAGAGCTCCCAGCTTACAAGCCTATCTTCAGTTATCCCCCAGCGCAGCCACGAAGGTTAGACCCCTTCCCTTGTGCAACCCATGACTTACCCTTCGTGGCAGGGTGGTAGGGAGCGACTCAACCCAACCCAAAAGAATCCACGCCAGGGAGGTGCCTTCTCGGAGTCGGCGCTGCGGGGACCACTTCATTCTGCTGGAGCTGGGTTTTTTTTTCCGCTTTTCTCCCTTTGTGCGGAGGCGGGTTGCAATGACACCTCATGGAGAGCGCACAAGCTCCGATTCAACTCCCTGCTTGCGCAGAAGAGAGTGTACTTCCTCCCAGAGAACAGGAAAGTGAGCTGGGGAACAGTTGGAGGGTGGGGCAGGGGTATTTGGAGGCTGCTGGATGAACTCCAGGGTAAGACCCGTCCCTATGATCTGCAGGATCCATGCATCTGAAGTTATAGTTCTCTACTGATTCAGATGGAGGGAGAACCGGACTCCGACCACCACCTCTTGGTCTGGACCAAAGGGGGAAGAGAGATCTGGCAAGAAGTCAAGCTAGGGAGGGACCAGCTGAAGAGGCTGGTCCAGCATGTCTGGGATGCTTGGCCGCCGCCCCAGCATTGGAGGGGGTGGGCAAGGAAGCCTGAGCTCTGCACTTACCCTGTGTACAGAGGACTGAGCCTGGCCTATTGGCCTGTCTACGAAAGGTAAACCATCTTCTACAACAGGGCTGAGTGTGGTAGAGAGAATGGATGGATTTAATGGCCATGCTAGAGGCCTGCAGATAATTTATAAGATCCTGGAAATCAAAGCCGAAGAGCTTGGTGCCATTGAAAAGGGAATTAAGCACCTTGTTTTGCACATCAGCTGCAAATCCAGAGACCCTAAGCGAGAAGTGCTTCTGAAGGCATATGCCAGTGATGGCTGCCCTGGCCACTGCATCAGCCATATCATAAAGGACCCTGATGAGATGTTTACTAACATCTTCCACAGTTTGCAAGCACTGAAGGAATTCCTGCTTCTGGGAGCCATCAGGAAGGGCTTGGGAGGCAGATTTGCCCTTTCTCCAGCTGGCATTCTAGAATCTGACCATATGTGACAGATAGTTTGTGATCCTCAGGCTCAAAGTGGATGCGGTGTAAACCGTTTTGCCCGAGGTCAATCCTACATTCCTCGTCTGGGGGAAGGGAACTAAGGTGCTTGGGCGCCTTGGATCCGTCATGGGCTGCCTTAATGACCACCGAGTCAGTTTCAGCCAGGGCAGCAAAGTAAGGAAGGCCCTGAGGGGCATTACAGACTTTGTCTGCCCTACATGGCATAGCTGGCACCATGTCTGGTCTGTGCCAGGCTGCTGTAGTGGCATTCTCATTCCAGGAAGTTCACCAGGTCTTTCCTGGTGACAGCCTCTCCTCGGTCTGGAAACCTACTGTGGCAGACAACTGCTTCATGACATTAAAGAAGGTGGCATTCTCTGAGGAGACCTGGGAGTATGCTTAACAGTCTTCATTAACAGAAGAGGCAGGAGACTTATCTGAGATGCGGATTTCTTCCTCTTCATCCTCTATGTCATCAGGGAGGATGAGATCAGGATGACACTCCTCTTCGACGTTGACCTCCTCGTCTGGATCTGGCAAGAGATGCGCCGGCGGTGGCCCACAGGGAGCTTCTTGGAGCCGATGAACTGGTATTGTTGAAGAAGCTATCATCGATGGTGCCGGCAAAGAGAGCCTATTGAAGGCACCCAGTTGCTGAACTAGTACATCTGTGAATTTAACTAGTACTTCGTACAGGTCCATAGTGGGCATCGACGGGGGGGGGGGGGTTCAATGGTACAGGAGCTGATGACCCTGTGCCCTGGAAGCCCGATGAACCTGTAGCCCTGGAAGAGGAAGGGGCAGCCCTTGACGGGGTTATCGTCGATGCACCCGTCATCAACAGTGGAGAGGCAGACAACCCGAAGGTCGACGGCCGAGTGCCCTGACAGTTAGGTGGAGAAGCGGTCAGTATGGGTCTAGTAGGAATAAAGACCTGGACAGCTGGTCTCTTCAATGGGGCAACCTCCGTCGACGAAGAGCCCCCCAAAGGAGAGGCCGACAGGGAATGGGATCATCGCCAGGGAAAGTGGTCACAATCCCAATCTTTTTTAAGACTTTTCTCAAGGGATCATCTTCTGCCTTGGAGGCCTGGGAACTTCAAGATCCAGTCGGCGACTGAGCGACTGGGGCCCCAGAGAACCCCTGCTCAGAGCTGGTTACCTGCTGTTCCATCACAAATTTTTTTGAAAGCCTTGTTGCATTGCCTGAGGGTTGTTTGGTTTAACTTCTGGCAGAACTCACAGCTGGAGACATTGTGGTTAAGCCCAAGACAGCAGACAGAAACTGAGTGTTTGTCAGTAGAAGCAATCTTCTTTCCACAGCGGCAGTGACAGAAAGGAGAAGATGACAGATTAACTCTTGACATAAAGAAAAAAACAAATCTCAAAGAGATTTTGGTAGAGGTTAGAGGGGGGAAAAAAAAAAACGTCCACAGGCCGGAAAAGGCACGAACACTGCGACAAAGCTTCCGTGGAGACTGTGCTTGCCAAGTCAACAGTAGGAAAGAACTGAGGAGGGAGCAGGGACACCTACTCCTCTATAGGGCTGCTGACGTAGACGGCATGGGCAGCCCCAGCTGTACTGCTGAAAATCTTCTGTGTGGATTCCCCTTCACCAACGGTGAAGGTTCCTATGGTGTAACTTGATGACTGAAATGCCCCCGAAGAAGATCTACACATACAAGTAAGTAACATATTTTTCTATGGCATGGATATAGTGCACTATCCGCATTCTGGCAGACTCCTAGCAGTTCTCTAGGAGGAAGGAAAGGCGCACCCCCCTACTTGGCAAACAGACTGGAGAACCGAGGTCCCCAAACCAGCATCCCAATTTGACTCAAGGTTGGAGTCAAATACCAGGAAATGAAGGTGTGTACTGACTTCCAGGTAGAAGCCATACGGACTTCCTGAATACAGATGTCACTGGAAGCAGCTACTAAGGCAGGGTATGTCTGGTAGAATGAGCTCCAACCATAACAGAGGCTGTCTACCAGTCAATCTACGGCAGAGGTTGATGCAGGATGTGATCCACCTGCCAATCGTATGCTTTGCTGCTAGTCTGCCAGGCGTGGCTTCAGCGTGACAAACAGCTGGTGAGCATCTCTCCAATAACCAGCTGTGCGCTCTGTTTTATAAGAGAGTGCCCTCCACAGGACCAGGGTATGGAGCCTGCAGTCGGCCTCTGAAGATGGGTTAGTAAAGTATACCTGTAAGTTAATCACCTGTTAAGGTGAAACTCTGATACTACCTTTGGGAGGATCTTTGGGTTGGGGCAAAGGACAACTTTGCCCTTGTGGAAGACCAGGTAGGGAGACTCCATTGATAGCACTTGGAGCTCCCCAGTCCTTCTGGCTGATGTGATGGCCACCAGGAAGGCCATCTTCCACAGCAGGGGTGACATTTCACACCTGTGCATAGGCTTAAATGGATTGCCCATAAGCACAGTACCACAGTAGAGGTGGTTCACGCACCAGTGGGGACAGGTGGTCAAGACTCTTGAAAAAACACCGAGGCCAGTCTGGAGCTATCAGGATCATCCACATCTTGTCCTTCCAGGCTTTGACCACTACCCTGTGGATCAAGGGGAAGGAAGTGAAGGAAGGCATACACCAGGCCTGGGGTCCAGGACCTTGCAAAGGCATCCCCCAACTGCATCCTGGCTGCAGGAGGTGAGCCCAAAATAGCCTCAGTTTGGCATTTATCCAGGAGGCAAACAGGTTCACCAGAGGCATGCCCTACAGAGAGATCAAGTGGTTCACCACCTCCTGATTCAAGGACCATTCGTGCAACATCTCTCCTATCCAACTGAGAGTGCCTGCCAGTTAACTGTTCTCTCCTGTGACATGGATCACTGGGAGATCTGCACCCAGGTTGCGCATGAGGGTCCAGGTGCACTGGACCTCCAAACACAAGGGAAGGGAGTGAGTTCTGCCCTGCTTGTTCAAGTAGAATATGGTCGTGGTGTTGTCCATCTGAACCTGCATGATCTGCCCCTGACTAAAGGAGCAAAGTCCATCAATGCCAGCTGCACTGTATGGAGCTCCAGCAGGTTTATGTGGTGGTGGGATGCCCACACTGACTAGAACCCGTGGACTCCATGGGCTCCCAGGTGCGCTCCCCACCCCACAAGAGATACATTCATCGTAAGAATGATGGTCAGTTCTGGAAGGACAAACTGGATCCCTTCCACCAGGTGTTCAGGGGTCAGCCACAACTGGATGGCATCCCACATCAGCTGGGTCACTGTGACTGGCTGCTCCAAGTAGCTTAGGCACTGGGACCACTGACAGCCCAACCCCCACTGGAGGTGGCACATCTGCCAGTGTGCCCAATGGACTATGATGATGCAAGGAGACATGTACCCCAGCAGCCTCAGAAAATCCCGGGCAGGGTATAAGAGCCCTACCTGAAATGACTGGGAAAAGGAAGCAAGATCCAGTGCCCGGTCCATTTTGGGGGGGGGGGGGCGCCTTGGCCTGCCGGGAGTCTAGTTCTGCCCCGATAAACTTGATCACCTGCATGGGTACCAGCTCGGACTTGTTTGGGTTAACCAAAAGGCCTACGTCTTGGCAGGTCTGGAAAGCTAGATCTCTGGACCTCTCCATGGCTTCTTTGGATGAACAGGCTAGCAGTTAGTTGTCCAGTTAAGAATATACCCAGACACCTAGGTGCCAGAGGTACGCTGCCACCACCACTGTGCACTTGGTGAAGATCCTGGGCACCGAAGGGAGACCGAAAGGCATGACATGGAACTGGTGCAGGACCCTTCCACTTGGAACTTGAGGTACTGGTGGTGGAACGGATACACTGGGATGTGGAAGAACACATCGTGAAAGTCTAGGGAGCAAAACTGCATGTTCTGCTCCAGCGATGGAATGATCTGATTCAGAGTGACAATCCGGAATTTGTGTTTCCACATGAACTTGCTCAGATCGTGCAGATCCAGTTTGAGGCGCCAGCCACTCATCATTCCAGAACCAGGAAGTACTTGGGCACGTAACCTTTACCGGCCACTGTGTCCGGGGCATGGGCTGCTGCACAATTTGCAAGGAGCTAAGCAATGCCCTCCTGAAGGAGGGATGACATGTCCTGTGACACCCATCCCTGGATTCCCGAGGCGCCCTAGAGGCATTAAGTCCAGACTCAACCCTCTGCCTACTATATCCAACACCCACCCGACCTCCTGCAAGGAGTGCAGACAGGGACAGGACAGGGGGAGGAATGACACCCCCACACCATCACTGGGCAGCTTCTGTTGGTGTTCTGTTTCTGGATGCTTTCTTGTGGGTAGGGCCTTGAAGAGATGTAAGGGGCTGCAGATAGAAGCACGCTGGATCTAATGCAAATGCTCTATTCAGCTTTGCAATCAAGTCCAGGGCCAGCTGAAGTTACAGCTGTTCCTCCATCTCCTGTAAACAAGTGGATATGGTGGGGTCACCCTCTGTATGAGTAGCCACAGAGGTCACTGCTCCCTCGCATTTGAGGCACAGGGAGCCAGAGAGGGTGGCTGGCAGGGCTGACTTGCATTTTGTGCATTTTCTCCCCATGGAGGACTTGTTCCTTGGTTTGTCCGCAGACACTGTTGCCCAAAAAGGAGCACAGTGCTATGCCAGGAGAAGGAGCCTGCAGCCGTGGGCAGTGAAGTCTTGTACTGTCACAGAGATAGACACCCAACAAAATTTTTGGCAGAAACTAGAAGGCCCCCTGAAAAAGTGGACAGCTGTGGGGTCTAGAGTGCAGGTATTACTGATAGGGCTGCCAGCAGTTTCTAGAAGCAGTAAGACTCTGCATAACAAGACAGCCTCACGAATACACACAACCCTCAAATGCAGTCTGTCTTTACATCCATCTGTGAGGCTTTGCACAACAAGATATCAGATGGCTCCACATGGTCTATACATCAGTCTGTCTTTACATCAGTAGAGCTCTCAAATCTTTACACTGAGCGAATGCAGACTGGAGTGATTAGCAGCAGAAAAGTCTGATGCTGAATTGCCTTGCTATCCCTGTGCCCCATGTAACTCTGCTGCCAGAAGCAGGAACCAGCGGGAGCACTGCTCAAAATGGTCGAGTGACTGATTTCCCGCACCTATGAAGGAGCGTGCATTCTCACAGAAAAGTGCTGCCCAGCCCCCTAAAACCAGTACTTACTATGCCTTCAGGTAGTGCCGTTGTCTAAATCAGTCTCGGTTGGCTCCTGCAAGTGATGGCCAACACCCTCACTACAGCAAGATGTTGCGCAGACCACCAGGTGGTCCAAGTGTGGGCGGAAAACCATGCAGTCGGAGAGCTAAGCAGGCAACCTGGGAGGTCCAAGTGTCTGAGGAAAAGCCGTGCATGGAGTTGGCAACCAAAGATCCTCAGGTGTTGCTGCTGCTATAGTCAGTTGAATTCTTTAGCTCAGTTGATGAAGAAGACAGCTGAAACCCAGTTCCAGAGTTGCTCTTAAAGAAACACTAAAATCCGAAGTTTGGTGGGGCTGTGCTAAACTGTGCTTCTAGGCTATGTCTGGGGAAACCGCGTCTAGAAGAAACTCTCCTCAGTGCAGGGTAGAGCCAATCAAGGTATAATCTCCCAAACAGCTCCCGTGTGGTGCACCAAAAATGTGTAGACAGAGTTCAGAACTTTGACGAATAGTCCTGCGGTCCTGTCACCAAGTGACATACAGTAGCTAAGCTGCAAGCTGCCTACTTTCATGGAAAGCAGGAAGAAGACTGGCGCAGTCCACTGTGGGTGTGCTCTCCTGCAGTGTGTCGCAAGTCAACTGCCTGCCTTCACTGAAGACTAATGGGGAGATCCCAGTGGTCTTAACAGTGCATTATGAATTCCTGCCGAGTTTGATTTTCTGTTTTGTTCTATCTTTTGCCATGCTAGGAGCTGTTGTACCTCGTTTCGTAGCACTGCAAGAGATACCAGAAAGAAAGTACAGTTACGTAAGAACTTTCTGTAACAGTAGATCTTCAAGAGAGGCTCTTGCAGTAGGTAATTACATAAAGGACTGACGTCGGCAGGACCCCACGGAAAAATTTCTAGCTGGCAGTCCCTGGCGGTGACCGCCCCCACGTCAGGTGACCGGCGTCAGACGACGTCGGTATAAAGGCACTCCGCCTTCAGTTCTTTCCCGACACAGGCCGGAATGCCCGGACGAGAGAGAAGCAGACATTTTCCTAAATGGAAAAGGAGCTGAAAAAACCTAGAGGGATGGAGGGGGGGAGGTATCTACTGTCATCTAAGATCTACTGTTACGGTAAGTTCTTACGTAACTGTACTATCTTACTTCGAGAGGGCTCTTGCAGTAGGTAATTCCATATAGGACAGAATCCCAAGCAGTCTGGAACAAATGAAAGGCACCGGGAGGAGGAACTACTCCAAGAAGTAGCAAACAACCTTGCAAACCTCAAGACAGGAGGCCTTGCAAGACCGCTAACTTGAAGCCTGCTCTATGGCGAGAGGCAATGTCCAAACTGTAATGTTTCGTAAAGGTATGGACGGAAGTCCAGGTGGCGGCAGCACAGATGTCTCCCGCAGACACATTTTTGAAACAAGCCGCAGAGGCTGCTACTCCCCGAGTGGAGTGACCTCTGACTTGACCCGGTTGGGTCTTGTTTTACTTGCCATAACAGAAAGTGATGCAATGAGCCAACCACTTTAATAGGCATTGCTTGGAGACAGAACTGCCTTCCCTTTTGTGAGAAAAAGAAACGAACAACTGATCAGTCTTCCTGAGCTCCTTCGTCCAATCAGCATAGTATCTCAGAATCCTGTGGACATCCATGATATGGAGCAAGTATTCTCCTTGATTGGAGCACTGCGTGAAAAAGGCAGGTAACTCAATAGACTGATTTAAGGTAGACTCCGCTACCACTGTAGAAAGAAACTTAGGGTTCGTGCGAAGAGCTACTCGTTCTTTGTGAAAAATCAGATAAGGGATTTTATTGCCCGGTGGCACTGAGGGTTGAGGCGCTGCATGCCACATCTCGCGTCACGCAAGCGACCCGGGTTCGGGAACGAACCCGGGGTGCTGGGTCGGCGGGCAGGGAGTAGGATCGAAGGCCCGAGGGACAGCCTCTCTCCCTGGGAGATCCGGGGCATCCCGGTGCAGGAGAGACCCGGTGGAGACCGGAGGTACTTCAGCTGCTGGGAGCACAAAGCGTAGCCGGAGGCAGACGCCTGGCCAGAACGTGGGCGGATGCACGCACGCTCGTGGCCATTGGCATCAGTGCATGCCTGCCGGCTTAGGGGTGAAAAAGTGGAAAAAGGAGGGCACTGGTTGCGTCAGCATGAGGGCCGTCTCCGCGCAGGACCCTCCCGGTACCTGGGCGCGCAGCAAATACTGGATCCGGACAGGGTGGGTTGAGCTCCGGAGGGTGCTCCCCATCCCCCCCTTGTGGGGGTACACGGGCCTAATTAGGTGGCCGTGAGGGGGGTGTCAAGGGATGGCGGCCGGACAGACCTGCGGGTGATGCCAGGACACGACAGCTAAGCAGATCAGTGGCCCTGGGGGACAAAAAATAGAAACAAAAAAAAGATAAGGGATTTTACACATAAGGGCCTGGAGCTCAGAAATCCTGCGAGCCGAAGTAATGGCCACCAAGAAGAGCGTCTTCCACGATAAGAACTTCAAGTCTGCGGAAGCCGCAGGTTAAAAAGGAGGAAGGGTAAGTTTCTCGAGAACAAAGTTCAAGTCCCAAGGGGGAGCCGGAGTCCGAACAGGGGGTCTGAGATGAAGGACCCGTCTAAGAAAGGTCTTGGATACCTCCAATTGGGCAAATGCTTTATCAGCGAAAGGGACATGGTAGGCTGAAATAGCAGCCATGTGGACTTTCAAAGAGGAGTGACTGAGACCCAGGTCGAAAAGATGACGCAAATAATCAAGCAGAACGGCCACAGGACAGAAGAAAGGCTCCATGTTCCTGGAGGCAGCCAAAATGGAAAATCTCTTCCATTTCATGGTGCAGGAGGACCTAGTGGAGGGTTTTCTAGCCTCCACCAGAATCTCGGCCACCTCAGGACAGACGCCAAAATGAGATTGGGCTAGGTCTGCAGGAGCCATGCATGAAGTTGAAGAGACTTGAGTCCCGGATGGACCGGGGTCCCCTGATCCTGGGTCAGCAATCCTCGAGATAAAGGAAGAGGAAGAGGAGGAGGAGGAACCTCTGAGTATTGTTGTAGAAGAGAGAACCAGATTTTCCTGGGCCAGAAGGAGCAATCAGAATCATTTCTGCTCCTTCCAATGAAAGTTTCTGCAGCACACGAGGGACCAGAGGAATTGGGGGGAAAAGCATAGACGAATCTGTCCTTCCAGCTTAGAGATAGAGCGTCGCTCCAGAAAGCGCCTCGCTCTGGAGCAAGCGAGCAAAAGGTTGGAAGCTTTGCATTTTGGGAGGAGGCGAACAGGTCTATCTGTGGAGTCCCCCAAATCTGGAAGATGCTTTTTAGAACTTTTTGGTCCATTTCCCACTCGTGTGGCAGAGCCGAAGAACGACTTAGCTTGTCTGCCAGGACATTGTCGACTCCCGGAACATAGATCGCCATGAGTTGAAGGTTGTGAAGCATTGCCCATTCCCAAACCCTCACTGCTTCCCTGCACAGTGGGTAGGACAGAGTCCCTCCCTGCTTGTTGATGTACCACACCACGCACATGTCTGTTTGGACAGCTAGGTGACCGGGAAGGATGTATTGGTGAAGGGCCTGGAGAGCATACAGCATTGCTCGGAGCTCGAGCACAATGATGTGGAGAGCTAACTCCAATCTGGACCATAACCCCTGGGTTCGGTGAGGACCCAGATGGGCTCCCCAACCTTCACCTGATGCGTCCGTGGTCAGAGTCTGGGCGGGGGGGAGGATGAAAGAAGGGGACCCCCCGGAACAGGTTCTCTCGAACCATCCACCACTGCAAGTCTCTTGTCATCGGCGAGGAGATCAGCACCAGACGATCTAAGTCGTCTACAAGTTGATCCCACTGAGAGCGGAGAGTCCACTGAGAGATCCTCACGTGGAGGCGCGCACGCGGAACCGTCGGGATGACAGCCGCCATAAGCCCCAGAAGACGGAGCACCGACCTCACCGGAACCTTCCTGTGTTACGAAAGAAGGGAAATCTGGGACTGAAGGGAGGCCCCCCTGTCCGAGGGCAGGAAGGCCCTGCCCACTGTCATATCGAGGATTGCCCCGATGAACTGGAGTCTCTGGGAAGGGTCCAGATGAGACTTGGAATGGTTGATGGTGATACCCAGACCAGTGAAAACCCACTGGGTGAGGGAGAGAAAATGCAGGAGTTCCTCCCTGGATGAGGCCGCCAGGAGCCAGTCGTCCAGGTAGGGAAAAACATGAACTCCCAAAGTACGCAGGTGGGCCGCTACCACCGCCAGGCATTTGGTAAAACCTCGGGGAGCGAGGAAAGACCAAAAGGAGCACCCGAATTGTAATGGTCCCCTGGAACACAAACCTGAGGTATTTTCAAAGTAGGCGAATGGGGATGTGCAGGTATGCATCCTGCATATCCAGTGCACAAAGCCATTGGCTCGGCCGGAGAAGGGGCAAGAGGGTTTGAAGGGAGAGCATCCTGAACTTTTTGTATTCCACATAGAAGTTCAGGGAGCTGAGATCGAGAATGGGTCTGAGATCTCCTGCCTTCTTTGGTACAACAAAGAAATGGGAATAGTAACCCGTCCCGTGAAGGTGAGAGGGACGGGTTCTATGGCCTGCTTTGCGAGGAGAGCAGATATTTCTTCCCTGACCAAATGAAGATGGTCCCTTGAGTAAGGAGTTCAGAGGGGGGTGGCGTGGAGGTTTCTGCAGAAACTCTATAGAGTGCCCCTCTGCAATGATCTGAAGCACCCAAGAATTCGATGTTATCCTCTCCCAACCCGGAAGGTGGAGGGAGAATCTCCCTCCTACCGGTTCCTCCGGGAAGTCCGGAGGCAGTGGTTGAGGGAAGGAGTCAGGTGGTGTGAGGCAGCGCCACAGCTGGGGCGCCCGCTGCTTTTTTGGGCGGCGGGGGCCTGGCAGCTGTGGGGGCCCGACGTTTAGTGGCCCGCCTTCCCTGGGGTTTCGCTTGAGGCCGGCTGCATCTGCGAAAGGGACGGCGCTGCGGGGGATGGGGACGGTACATGGAATCGACAGATTTGAGGGCTGTCCCCTTCTCCTGCAAGTCGGTGATGATGTCCTTCACATCACCACCGACAAGCACTGAACCCCTAAAAGGTGCTTCTTGAATTGCTGACTGCACCTCCGGGACCAGACCTGACATTCTGAGCCATGCGTGACGCCGAAGACTTACGGCAAACGCGGAGCTCCATCCTGCGGTGTCCACTGCATCGTAGGTCGTCCTCAGAATGTGACGACTGGCCGAATGAGCCGAACGGACAAGGTCAGCTAACTCCTGCTTGACTTGGGAGTCAGGCAAGGAGTCAATCTTAGATTCCGCCTGGGTAAGGACAGCCTTCTGGTAATCCCCCATATGTGCTACATAATTTAGGGCCCTGATACCTGGTGTGGAAGAAGCATAGATCTTCCTTCCATACTGATCCAGAAGGCGAGATTCCTTATCCAGGGGAGACGAGCTCAAATGTTTCAGGTGTGCTGACCGGCCGTGAGCAGCGCTAATCACAACCGAGTCTGCACGGGGGTCAGTCTAGGAAGTCTACACCCTCCGGAGCCTGGTATAGCCTGTTGGACTTCTGAGGAAGTGGGGCTAAAGCCGACGGTTGTTTCCAAATAGTGGAAACAAGGTGGGCATGAGGCTCGATCCAGGGTGACACTAGAGATGGGGCCGTAAGAGGCAAGTCCAGATGTTCAGCGAGTTTAACCCACTGAGGATCTGGCTCTAAGGAACACCACTGATGCACTTCCTGGATCTTCCTGAGCAACTCTGTGAAGGAAGGATCCTCCAGAGGAGACTTCGGAGGAGTCCTCAGCCGGGGCTTGGATGGAGAGCGAGGCTCGTCGTCTTTCTCGGAGCATCCGTCGGAGGAATCCGAGGAGTCCAAGAGGGAAGAAAAAGAAGAAGAATTTGAAGCAGAGTAAGACTTCCCAACTCATCGAGGGGGAGGAACGGGTTCCTTAGGGGGGATCCCTGGACACGTGTCCCGCCCCTCTCTGGATCCCAAGGGGAGAGCTCGGGAATCCGGAGGCGGAGGGGGAGTGTGCCGTCTGGGGTGTACAGGAGCCGGAGGTGGCACCGTCGCCGTGAGGTGGCTCTCGACTTCCTTGGTGAGCTGAGCCCTGGCCTCAGCCCACCAGGAGGCCAGAGTCTCCTGAAGATCTACTGGCGGCCTGGGGGGCTGTGGAGGAGAAGGAGGAGGATAGTTGTATGGATTATATCCGTAAGGTGAGTATCCGTAACCCGGCCGCGGGAATACCGTAGCAGGGTATTGCGGCGTCGGGTACTGCGGCGTCAGTGGAGTCGGCGCCGAGTACTGTGGCGCAGGATACTGTGGACCCGGGTAAACCGGTGTCTGATAGGACGGCGGATACCCAGGTACCAGAGGAGCTGCTGGAGCAGACGGCCCAGTAGGGAACTCCACGGGCGGATCAACCGTGATAGGCCCGTGGGGTGGAGGGCCCAATGGGAGAGGAATATCCCCCCTCCCGGCGTCAGCGGAGCCGGTGTCTGGGCCAGCGTCGGCGGAGCCGGCGCCGGCGTCCGGGGGGGCGGCGTCAGATCCGGTTCTGTAGGAGAAGGGTCTGACGGTGGAAAAGCATCGAGCATTGCCTCGGGATGGAGGAAGAAGTCCCGAGGTCAGGCAGGGACTCGGGCTCCTGGGCGGCAGCGAAGGCTGCGGGGAACCTGGGTTGACAGGCGACGAAGGGTCTGTACGAGGCTCCAATGCCCGGCGCGCGTCGGAGGAGCGGCGTCGACATAGGGCAATCCGGCGGACGCCAGGAGCGGCGTCCGACTTAGGGGGTCCTTTGTCGGAGGCGGGCCGAGGGTGGGAAGCGCCCGGTCCGAAGGGGACACTGCCGTGCGCCGCCCCAGAGGGTCGGGCGTCTTAGTGGCCTTCTCCCGGCGGACGTCGGAGGAGCCGATGTCCGGCTTATGGGAGGCACCAGCACCAGTAGGCCGCAAGCCTGCGGCAGTACTGGGGGCAGAAGCCTCCTTTTGCCAGGAGGCACCCGAAGGGCTCGAACGCGAACCCGACGGGCGGGCCGACGCCTCCTCCAAAGCCTTGGAGGCTGCCGTCGGGCGATCCCCCGGAGGGGACGTTACCTTAGCCGCGGCTCCAGTCTGAGTTGCAGAAAAGGAGGCCTTCTCCCGGTGCCTTTCTTTGTCCCGCTTCTTGTGTCCTTCTGGGGAGGTCGATGCCTGCCTAAGCTTCTTCAATTCCTTCTCCATTGCAGACATCTTCTTTTTAAGGAGATGGGCTTCCAAAGACTGCTGGCGTCGTCTGCGGGTGGCCTCGTTGAAATGCAGGCAATGCAGGCACTTGTCGACCGCGTGGTCGGGGCCTAAACAAAAAAGGCAGAGGGAGTGACCGTCTTTGTGAGGCAGTTGGGCGCCACAGTCGCACTTATTTTTGAAGGGGACTGACATAAACCGGCCGTTCACCTGGCCGAATAAACTGCAAAATACTGATACTTGGTAAAAACGGCGGAAGCAACAGGCTTGACACGAACTTCACCAGCGGCGCAACGAGCTGGACGGCGGAAAGAACTGAAGGCGG
Source organism: Neoceratodus forsteri (assembly GCA_016271365.2). Lineage (NCBI taxonomy): Eukaryota > Metazoa > Chordata > Ceratodontiformes > Ceratodontidae > Neoceratodus > Neoceratodus forsteri. Next base: position 726,249,536 of record CM057453.1, read on the forward strand.
CATCTGACGCCGTCACCTGACATGGGGGGGTGGTCCCCGCCAGGGACTGCTAGCTAGAAATCTTTCCGTGGAGTCCTGCCGCCTGCCGACGTCAGTCTATATGTAATTACCTACTGCAAGAGCCCTCTTGAAGTAAGATCATGTCTTCCAGAGACACACAAGGACAGAGTCTCAAACTACAGAGACCATCCCAACCCTACAATTTTCAGGACCCTTCTAATGAGGAAATACAGGACCACCCAACCTGGAGCTGCAGCACGGACTATGACAGGGAGGACACAGGACCCCTCATTCTGTCACTTTTTGCTTACAGAGGCATGCCCAAAGGCCTGGGCAGTGGGGAGTTTGTGGAGTGGTACTGCTTATTCTGTCTCTGTTGCTGTATTAAGTACTACTGACTTTGTGAGCCCTGAATGGAACAATGAAGGGAGCCACCATTCTGCAGGCACTGCTTGGCCAAGGTAATGTTGGACTTTGGTCTGCAGCCCAACAAGTCCCTAAGGGAAGATCATGAACAGTCTCTTGACCAACAGTGCTCCCTCGACCAGCATCAACTATTCATTATCATGTAGTTACGGTGCTTGGGAGGCATGCTGAACAACTGCAGGGATGACAGGAATCCACTGAATTCCTCATTGCCCTCACGTACAGCAGGATTACACATTGAAAATCCTTTTGTGACCATTAGCAGATCCAACACAAGGACATATTCTCAGATCCGGGGCATGATGTCTTCCAGGGCCATCCATGCTCAATGATCCTCAGTCACCTACTTGTAGGTGTATGGCCTGGCAGTGGTCTTCATCATGAGCAATCCCCAAGCAGCAAACACAGGCATCATGTTGTTGATGATGATCATTATGAACCTGAAAAAACACATACATCTAAAAGCCTGGCTTCCTCTTCTGTTCCTAGATTGCATTCAACAGAGCAGTGAGCTGTGGCAGGTAGGTGACAACAGAAAAATCAAAAAAAACTGAAGAAATTTTAAAAAATGCCTGAAAACTTCTCAGAATCCAGATTCACAAGCAGGAGCTGTGAAGTAGGAGACCTGTCCTTTCTAGTGGAAGAAAAGATCTGAGAACAGTAGTGGCAGAGCCAGAGGACATGTTTGGATGGCAGGAGGAGTCAAGCTTGAAGACTGTTCTAGTGACAAAGCATTCTCAGTGGAAGACTGCCCAAGTGTTGATAATTAATAGAATCTAGGCAGTTAGAAGTGAAAAAGTTCACAGACCTCCAGACAGAGATAAAATATAGAAGCCTAAGGTAGAGGTAAGAGAATGCAAGCCGCAGAAGCAGGTAAGAGAATGAGAGAAAATTGTCAACTGTACAACCAATTAAAATCTATTTGAACAAACAGCTAAAGACCAAAACAAGACCCAACAAGCATTTGTCAATGGCGAATGTTAGCTTGCTGGCATTGGCACTGGTAGTGCAGGAGTCTGAGAGATACATAATAGGAATGGCAGTAAAGTACTGAACTGACGCCAACCCCACCCCCACCCTGCAGAGACTGACAAGTGTTGGGTGTGTGCATTTGGGTCGTTGGCTGTATGTCCCGCCATTTCATCTCACCCTACCCTGCAGACACTGACAAGTGTCGCAGTGCCTTGAGGTCTTCGGGCCTTATACTCACCCCATTCCATAAGGAAATACGCCGAGATGGGTGCGGCATAGGAGAATGGGGTAAACGTTGGGGCCGAAGACCTCAAAGCACACCTCGATGCCTGTCACTGGCTGCAGGGTGGGGGAGAAATGGCGTACGCATTGTGGCCGACGATCCCAAGTCACACCCAGACACCTGTCGATCTCTACAGAGTAGGGCATTATGGTTGGAAACCCTACCACCCTGGCCATTTGTTGGTATTTTCGCTTCAAATTTTCAAAATGGGATTTCTGTGACCCCACCTCATGAACAGTGGCATTATCGTTTCGTTACTCAATCCCAAAAGGTGGTTTTGCACAGTGACTGCGCCATTTGGTGCCACAGGTGTGAAAACACATTTCTGGCAGGATGTGAAAAATGACAGCTATACTGTTCTTGAGGTGGTGTGAAAAAATGGCAATGTTGAAAATCTGGAGTGAATGTATGAAAAATTGTCAAAGTTACGAATGTGCGTACAAACTGCGCAACGCATGCCTGTAACGCAATAACTAATTTTTTCACCAACTTTTCAACATGGGAATTTTTGAACCTCTCCTCATGAACAGTGGCACTGTGATTTTGTTACTCTGTCCCAAAAGTTGATTTCCCATAGAGAATGCGCCATTCTGCACCACAAGTGTGAAAACACGTTTCAGGAAGGATGTGAAAAATCACAGCTATACTGTTCATAAGGAGGTGTGAAAAAATGGCAATGTTGAAAATCTGGAGAGAAAATATTAAAAACTGGCGAAGTTACGAGTGGCATAGAAACGCTGCATTAACGACGTCAGGACGCAGTCATTTTTTACCTTTAATTAAATTTGTAACATGGGCTTTTTGGGACTTCCCTCATGAACAGTGGCACTGTTATTCATTAATCGGTTCCGAAAGGTGATTCCACACAGTAGCCTTAAAATCATCTTTCGAGACTAAGAAACTAAATGACAGTGACATGTTCACAAGGTGGGGTCCCAGGAACCCCATGTTGAAAATTTGGGGCTAAAATTCCAAAAAATGGCTGAGATATCAACCTAAGTTGAAATCCCCCACTGCCTCACATTATAAAGCTTACGGTCATTTCTTCAGTTTGCAGTTCGACTTTGAAGAGTGCAGACATGTCCCGTTCAGAGAAGATTGCGGCTCCCAACCTCCAGAGGGTAAGTATGAATGGGGGGTGCGGGAAGGTGGTGCGAGAGGAGGTGGGGATGGTGAGGGGACAAGTGGGACAACAGTGGACCATTTTCTTGTTTCTGCGAAGTGGGGATGACTCAAGGAAGGGTTTTTTTCCATTTACAGGTTACACAATTAAAAAAAAAAACAGGCAGACTGGGTGGGCTCCCAGTGTACCACAATTTGGTGGTGGTGGGGGATGCCAACACAAGGATTGGGACCCCCGACGTTGGCAAGGTGTGTAGACGGGGCGCATCTGATGGTGTCAGAAAGGAAAAGGGGAAACTGTTTAACCAGGAAAGACACATTAAGAGAGAGGGATGCTGACACAGGGATTGGACACCCCATGTCGGCTTTTCGGGAGTGTGTGTCAGGCAGCAGGAACCGCCATGTTACGGTGTGCCACATAATGTGGGGGGGGGGGAGGGGCATGCCAACACGGGGATTGGGCACCCCAATGTCGGCTTTCTGGGGACTGTGTGGTGGATGGCAGGAGCAGCCACATTTATTGAAATGTTTCACCAGGAGAAGCACGTAATGGAGGAGTGTCATCTGCCGCTGCAATGCCAAGCCTGTCTCTAATTGCATTGGCAGATTCGTTTCAACTCCAGGCTCTCTCTGAAACTGCCATCATTGGCAGTATGCTCACTGGTTGGCGGCTGAGGGACGCACCCACTAAAGCATCCCCTGCATTCGCTATAACACTGACACACCTCTGAAATGTGGTACTACCACAAGATGTTGCTTGCACATGCATGCAAGCCAACATAAAAAGTTTAAGGAGGCTTTAAGGCATGCTTTGCTGACTGGTGTGGTAGGTAAGTTGCTGACAATTCTCTTTTAACATTCACACCGTGCTGCATACATAACTCTCAGTTTCACTATAAGGCAACAGCTAGATCCCCTTACGTGAATTCCTCTCACCTGAGTGACACCATGTTTCCGAGTTCTGCTGGTAAACTCCGAAGTTTATTTGATGAAAGATCCAAGTACACCAGATTTTGGAGCTTGGCAATTTCGGGTGGAATGCGTGTAAGGTTGTTGTCATTAAGATGTAGTGCAGTCAAGTGCGTCAGTGACCACAGTGATGTGCTCAAACTCCGTACTCTACCTAAGGGGACAATCAATAAAAAACCTGTATTAAAGCATCACCTCAATACTGCACAGACAAAGAAACATAGAATTTGATGGCAGATAAGGACTGCTTGGCCCACCTAGTCTGCCCATTTCCCTACCTGATGGATAAGCTGCAGATTCTAGTTAATCAACAGCTTATTTCCTCCTACCCCCCACTAGAATTGCCTTATGCCTGTCCCATGCATTCTTGAATTCTCCCACTGTTCCCGACTCCACAACCTCCTCAGGAAGGCTGTTCCATGCATCCACAACCCTCTCTGTGAAAAAATACTTTCTAACATTACCTCTGAGCCGTCCCCCCTCTATCTTCAAATTGTGCCCCCTTGTTCTTGCACATCTTTTCTTCTGAAAGATACTACCTCTTGTAGTTTGTTAATTCCTTTGAGATACTTGAAAGTTTTATCATGACCCCCTTTCCTCAAGGGTATATATATTAAGCTGCTTTAGTCTCTCCTCAGTATATCTTCTGGTACAGATCCTGCACCATTTTAGTTGCCTCCTCTGAACAGCCTCCACTCTATATCTTTGCGGAGATGGGGTCTCCAGAATTGCACACACTACTCCAGATGGGGTCTCACTAACTGTACAGAGGGACAACAACTTCCTGTTTTCTACTGTTGATGCCTCTCCCTATGCATCCCAGCATCCCCCCCAGCCTTCCTTACTGCCTTCTCACATTGCTTGCCCACCTTTAGGTTATCGGATATAATTACTCCTAGGTCTCTTTTGATTTTTGTTGTTGTTATTAACTCACGCCCCCCATTGTGTACTCTTCCCGTGGGTTTTTGTATGCCAGATGCAATACCTAGCACTTCTTTGCATTGAATCTGAGCTGCCACATACTTGACCATTCCTCCAATCTTGCCAAGTCCCTTTTCCTTCTTTCCACCCCACCTTGTGTATCAACCCTGCTGCAGATATTTGTGTCATCTGCAAAGAGACATACCTTTCCTTCCAGGTGCTCTCCAATGTCACTTATAAAGACATTAAAGAGGACCGGTCCCAGTACCAAACCCTGCAGTACTCCGCTACTTACCTTTCTTCAATGTGGACTCCGTTTACTATTCCCCTTTGCGTCCTGTTGTCCAGCCAGTTTTTTATCCAGGCTACCACCTTGGGACCCACTCCAAGGCTGGCAACCTTGTATATTAATCTTTTGTGTGAGACTGTGTCAAATGCCTTGCTAAAATCTAGGTAGGCCATATCCACAGCCCCTCCCTGGTCTACTACTTTTGTCACCCAGTCAAAGAAATCTATTAGGTTCGTCTGACATGACCTTCCTGCTGTGAAACCACACTGCCTTGGGTCCTCTGCCCCACTGGTTTCTAGGTACTCAACAATTCTTTCCTTCAGAAGTGATTCCATCATTTTCCCTACCACTGAAGTCAAACTAACTGGTCTATAGTTTCCTGCCTCTGCCCTACTCCCATTTTTGTGAAGTGGAATCACATTTGCCCTCCTCCAGTCCTCAGGTACCACCCCATCCTCCCATGATTTGTTAAAAGAGTAGTCAGTGGTGCTACTAGTTCTACCCTTAGTTCTTTTAGAATTCTTGGGTGAATCCCATCAGACCCCATTGCTTTGTCCACCCTCATTTTCAAGAGTTCTTTAAAACCCTTTATTCTGTGAATGGACTGGTATCGACCCCCCTATTCAGTGTTTCTCCTTGTATGGTTTAGGTACCGCACCCTCCTCTTCTGCTGTGAATACTGAGCAGAAACATTCATTCCGTATCCCTGCTTTTTCACTGTCACCCTCTGCCCACATTCCCTCCCCTTTATTAAGTCTCTGTATCCCTCTGTTGGTCTTTCTTTGCTCCCTAATGTACTTATAAAAGGTTTTATCCCCCTTCTTAACAGAGTTGGCTATCTTTTCCTCAGTTTGTGCGTTTGCTATTCTGACTGCCTTCCCTGCCTCCTTCTGCTTTAACTGATAAAGTTCTCCGTCCTGCCCCTTCTGTGTTTCCTTATATTTCCTGAATGCTATCTTTTCTCCTTAACCATCCCTGCCACCTCTTTTGAGAACCATAGTGGACAAGCACTTGGGGGGAGTGTTACAGGCGGAGTTAAACAAGATCACTTCAATTTAAGCAGTTTTATGAACAGTCATAAGTCACTGTACCACTAACACCTGATCAGGACACTGCCAGGGGAAAACGTTTTTAGTTCACTTTTTATCCCTGCTTAATCTTGCACCTTTCTTTCCCTCTCCCCCTCCCCTAGATACTAAGCACTATCCACTAAATCACCTTTCCCTTCTATACCCCCCTTCTCTAGTCCCCCCTTCTCTGTTGCTCACCCCAACTTACCTAATCGACCCCTGCTCTAAGAAATTTACCTGCCCTTTCCCACTCCCACTCATGATGACTCCTCCCCCTCACTATCCCCCCACCACCACCACTCTGCTGCACACCAAAGCAACACACCCGACAATACCTACCCAGGCTGGGTCTAGCCCTCTGCCCTTCCCAAGCCCTTCTTCCCTAGCCCCAGGAATCTAATGCACTTCTTGCTCCTGTTTACGCTGTGTACCACACTACCCAAGTGCCACCATAATTACGACCAGCACTTTATAATTATACCAACAATAAAGAACAGTTACGCAAGAACTTACCGAAACAGCAGATCTTCAAGAGAGGCTCTTACAGTAGATAATTACTTGTAGGACCGTGCCCCCTTGGCATCAGGACTACACAGAAACTTTTGCTAGCAGTGTGACGGGGGAACCGCCCACCTGATATCAGGTGAAGGACATCAGCGTGACACTACATAGTGGGAGGACCCCATGTCCACCCTCCAGTTCTCCCGCCGGAGACCTCCAAGAGGTGCGACAGGAGGATATAAAAGAGGCTCCTGGAGCCAAAAAAGGCTCACGGAAAAAGAGCTACACACTAAAAAAGGGGAAGGAGGGTGGGAAAACGGTTACCTACTGCAAGGGCCTCTCGCGAAGATCTACTGTTACATTAAATTCTTACGTAACTGTACTATCAATGACGAGATGTGCTCTGCAGTAGGTAATTACTAGGACTGAGTCCCAAGCAGTAAGAGTCCAAGGGACAGTAAAACATAGGAAGCTGGAATTGAAAAGTTAGTAGATAGCCAAGTACTTAGAATAGGAGTCCCTGAAAGACTGCTAGTCCGAAACCAGCCCTGCACCTAGAGGCAATGTCCAAACTGTAGTGTTTTGTGAAAACGTGGATGGAACTCCAAGTAGCAGCTGCGCAAATTTCTGCGGCAGATGCATTTCTGAAACAGGCTATCGAAGCAGTCATACCCCTTGTAGAATGTCCTTTAACCTGCCCAGGAAGGACTTTACCATACTTCTGGAAACAAAAAGCAATGCAGCTGGACATCTGGTTCCACCACGGATCGAAGCGGTTGCTAGACTGCCAGCTCCGTTCCCGACCCTGAGTAATATTCCCTTTAACTAATCTACTTGATCGTTCAAAAGCCGAAAAAATGTCAGGAGGGAGTACACAAAGAGAAAAGAACTCCAGGTCTCGCTTCCTGCACAATAAAGAGAGCAGGATGTTGTTGGATCAACTGCGGCCTCACCACCTAGGGGAAAGGGCCTGCCGCGAGCGACCGAATTAGCCACAACCTACGACATGGATGAGGAAACAGACAGATTAACGTGGCGGAGATTTGATGTATTATTAAAAGAACTGAAAGAAATGCAGGCAGAAAACAAAGTTGAATTCTCCCAGCTTAATCAAAAGCTTAATCAAGCTGAGCGTCTGGTCCAGGAGACAGAAGATCGGATAGCTCAGGCCGAGAATGGAATAACGCACCTAGGCCAAATGGTTTATGCCCTGTGTCACCACGCCTCTTGAGCTAGAAAACAAGTGTATAGATTTAGACAGTCGCTCCCGTGGAGGCAACTTGTTACTCTACGGGCTTAAAGAAGGAGCCAAAACTGGACTAATGGCAGAATTCATTACAGACCTGCTCCGCGATGTCCTGGAGTTGCCACCCAATTATGACTTCCGGATTGAACGTGCTCATAGAGCCCTGATACCCAGGCCTAAGGAGGATACTGCTCGCCCCAGATCTGTTACAATTAAATTTAATAGTTACAGAGTTAAAGAGGACATTCTCCAGAGAGTCTGGCAAAAAAAAAAAAAAAAAGAGGTAACATACCTGGTCTCCAGACTATTTTTTGACCAGGATTACCCTACCATCATCCAGCATCAGAGAATGGAGTATGGCCCCGTTTTGAAGGCGCTGTGAGAAAAGCAGATGAAATTCCAGACGCCATATCTGGCTCGCCTGAGGGTTCACTGGAAAGAGGGTCATGTGGTATATGACTCAGTACAAGAAGTGGAAGAGGCCCTGAATAAGTGAGGAATTGTGCTCCCACACTCTATTAGACAGGTGCAACAGAAACAGAAGGAATCGCCCAACAAATGGAGCTCAGTAACATCCCGCAGACAAGAGACACGTCGTGGGCCTACATACTTCACAAACTGCTTCCATGATCAAGGACCTCATCAACAGGTTGCCGGGGGGTTCGGAGAATGATGGAGACAAGGGTGGTGATGATCGCTGAAAAGCGGCATAATGTCAATGGGACTAACCTAAATCCGCTTGAGTAGGCGCCATGTAAGCACCCCTGATGCACGGACAGAATCCCCCCAGTGCCTTAGCGCACTAGGAGTATCGCATTTCTGGCCTTTGCGAAGATAGGAGTAATCCCCCCCTCCCCCAACTACAGTCTGGCTTCTCACCGTATAGTTCGAAAACTATTCCCTGAGGATTGGGGGGAGAGGTATCAGTAAGGGGAATACAGCAGAACATATGTGGAAACACAAATGGTGGGCCTGGGATGAGAATTTTACACCTGCTGCACAAGATTATTGGTTTAGAAACCAAGCAAACAAGGGTTTTCATTCCCCTTGGTAAGTTTTGAGAGGAGGGTCGCCCATCTCATTTGAAGCAGCAGTGACAAAGTTTAATCTAAATCCATCTGATAGATTTAAATATTACCAAATTAGAAATTGGATATGCACCAACCTAAACACCACAAAGGTGGTGAGGACCTCAGACCCCCCCCCAAAATTTGAAAAAATCTGGGCATCGCCCTCGGGGAGGGATGCAATCACACTACTATATTCTAGCTGATTAGCAGACCAGGGACATAATGCCCTTGGGGTCAAAACTAAGTGGGAGGAGGAAATGGGGGAAAGGGTGGAAAAGGAGACATGGAATAAAGGCTGGAGTGAGGTGTGGAGTGCCACCTCCTCCTCCACTGTGTGGCGTGAATTCCTGTGAAAAACCAGGATTAGAGATTTCCTGGTCCCTAAAACCCAAGCCAAATTCAAAGCCGGGGATAGCCCTACATGTTGGAGAGGGTGTGGCAAACTTTCTGCAGGGCACCTTCATATCTTGTGGCAGTGCCCAGGAAAACAATCCTATTGGGAAGGTATTATCAGACATCTGAAAGCAATTTTTGATGGGGCGGAGGATCTGGGCCCCACTCTTTTGGTGTTGGGAGCAGAGCCTAGGTTCCTGAGAGGAAAGGAAGCTAAATATCTTTGGCGCATGCTGCGGCACTGACGGCGCTTACCAGGCGCTGGTTACAGACAGACAGGTCCACCGTGGGGGAATGGGTGAGTATTGTTGTTTAATACAGGAAATGGAAAGGCTCACTTTTGCAATTCAACATAGGCAGGCTCAACAGGTGGACTAGATGGGAGGTTTATGTCCCAAACATTAGGTAGAAAGCAATATAAAGGGCATCTGGCCAAGGTTAAAGCAGCACACTAGCGTAGGGCCACAAGGATCTTGGGGAACCAAATGTAAAGCAGGGTAGGAAGGGAGATGCAGGTGAATTATTAGTCTGAAATCACTTAGAAGGGACTTTTTGAAGAGCCAGTATAGTCCAAACTAAGCAGAGAAGAGTAGGCCCAGGCAGTATAAGTTACCAAAATGAATCTGGAAACCTATAAAATAGGGACTGATGGGTAACAAGGATATGTGTGGAGTAAGATGAAAGGAAATCTAGAATTATATCATCTAGAGTGGAGGGAGACGACAGAGGACGGCAGCTTTAAGTTTTTTTTTTAATTTTCTAATTTTATGTATGCTGAATTTTAAGACCAACTAAGGATTGTTAAATCTATAATGATAGATCAAAATGTACTATTTTTCATAGGCTTGGTTTTGATATGGAACTGCTGATGAAAAAGTCTGCATGACTGTTCTGCACTTCTCTCTCCTATGGAATAATAAAATAAAGAAAAAAAAATGGCAATGCAGTTAGCCAACCATTTGGAAAGGCATTGTTTGGAAACTTCCGCACCTTCTCTCCTTGGTGTGAAAAAAACCAAAAGCTGATCCGTCTTTCGGACATCTTCTGTCCTGCTGGTGTAATAATGTAAACTTCTGTGAACGTCTAACGTGAGCAGAATGGTCTCCCCCTGATTAGTATGCTCAGGGTAATACACCGGCAGCTGAAGAGACTGATTCAAGGTAGTCTCTGAAACAACTTTCAGTAGAAACTTAGGACTGGTATGCAGAGCCACTCGGTCTCGATGAAAAATCAAATAAGGCTCCTTACACATCAGGGCCTGAAGATCGGAAATTCTTCGAGCAGAAGTAACTGCAACTAAAAAGAGTGCTTTCCAGGACAAAAAGCGCATCTCAAAAGTACTTGCCAGTCTGAAAGGAGGCAAGGTCAATTTCTCTAAAAGAAAATTAAGGTCCCACGGTGGAGCAGGGTTACGCACCAGGGGTTTCAGAAGCAGAATTCCTTGTAGGAAGGTTTCTGAAACCTCCAACTGAGCCAGAGTTCTGCCCTCCAATAAAACATGGTAGGCAGAAATGGCCGCTAGATGCACCTTCAGTGACGAATAACTCATGTCCAGGTCAGATAGATGAAGAAGATACTCCATGACCCGAGAAACAGGACACGAATAAGGATCCCAACTCTTCGAGGTGGCCCAAATGGAAAAACGCTTCCACTTCAAGGCATATGTCTTTTTTTTTTTTTTTCTTTATTATACTTTTTCTGGCAGGACTTCCTGTCAAACTCAGCCCTGGTCACGGCCCCCAGGACTCCCACCTACTGCCAAATGCCGCTGTTCTCCTGGTCACCCCTGCCCCCGGAGAGCAGGGCTGTGGCACTGGTCCCTGCAACCCAGTGCCACAGAACCAGTATCTGGCTGGGCGAGCTTGTGGTGGCAGAGGCTAACTAGCCCCGAGGAGGATTTCATGGAGATAGAGGTCCTGCCTTGTTTTTCCCCCTGTAGACTGAGGCGGAGATGTGCAATGATGTCCAGCGTCTGTCCTGCCCCAGAAAGCATTGATTTTGCGTCGCTACAGGGCGGCCACCTGGCCTCCACCAGGTGTTGCTCCTGTGCAATCACAGACCACCCCTTCCCCCCGGAGAAGGAAGCAGTCCTAGGGACGCTCAATCCTTCTCCTCCCCGCTGGCCTCCGACCGACCCGGCCGTTTCCCCACCCGGGTTGCCGCAGCAGAAAGCTAACCGCTGCGCCGGCGGGCTGGCTATGGCATATGTAGTTCTGGTAGATGACTTTCTGGCCTGCCAAAATTTGAGCTACCCTAAGGGAAACCCCAAATCTGGAAGCCACTATGTCTTGAGGAGCCACACATGAAGATGAAGGGACTTCAGCCCCGGATGGACCAGTGTGCCCCCCCTCCTGGGTCAGGAGACTGTAAGAAAGTGGTAGAGGAACTTGAGGCCAAAATGGAGTTATAAGTATCATTCGTGCTCCTTCTGTTTGAAGCTTGATCAGCATTCTCTGTAAAACCGGAAAGGGAAGAAATGCATACAGAAACCTCCCTGTCCAACAAAGCAACAGCACATCTTGCCAGAAAGCACCATGCACAGGATCGAGAGAGCAAAACCTGGGAAGTTTTGCATTTGATGGGGCTGTGAGCAGATCCACTTCCAGACGACCCCAGAGGTCGAACATGTGATCTACTACCTCTTGCTTTAGCTCCCACTCGTGCACTCTTACCCTGGTGTGGCTGAGACTGTCTGCAAGAACGTTCTGCATGCCTTGGACGTGGACTGCCAGGAGGCGAACCTTGTGCAGAACCACCCAGTTCCAGTCCCGCATCACTTCCCTGCAAAGAGAATACGAGTGGGTGCCCCCGTTTGTTGATTACCACACTACGCACATGTTGTCAGACTGGATTAACAGTGTATCTTGCTGAAGCATGTGCTGAAAGGCCTGAAGAGCATAAAAGGCTGCTCTTATTTCTAGCACATTTATGTGCAAGTGTAGTTCCACAGGCTCTGGGATTTGCAAGATGGGTACCCCATCCCATTCCCGATGCAGCCATGGTCAGGATTTGGGAGTAAGGAGGGGCCTGGAAAGGAAATACACGAGTCAGGTTGTCAGAGTTCTGCCACCACAGCAGATCTTTCTGCATCGGGTCAGAAACTAGGACACAGCTGTCCAAGTCGTCCACCCTCTGATCCCATTAAGACCCGAGAGTCCACTGAGAGATACGCATTTGGAGTCTGGCCAAGGGAACTGTGGGGATAACCGCTGCCATGGGGCCAAGGAGGCGAAGGATCACCCTGGCCGAAATGTGTCAGCTGGAAGATACCAGCTTGGCCTGTCTCTCCAGAGTATCTACCCTGTCCAGGGGGAGAAAAGCCATACCCTGGACTGTGTCCAGAACCGCCCCAATAAACTGCAGGTGCTGGGAGGGAGCGAGCTGAGATTTGGGGTAGCTGACAGTAATACCCAGTCGCTCGAAAAGCTGCAGGGTAGCTGACAGAAAAGCCCCCAACCCCCTCCCTTGACGGTGCTGCAAGGAGCCAATCACTGAGGTAAGGGAATACGTAGTGCCCCTGACTCCTCAGGGCTCCTGCCACCACCACTAGGCACTTCGTAAAAACCTGTGGTGTGGAGGACAGGCCAAAGGCGAGAGCTTTGAACGGGTAATGCTACCCTTGGAAAGAAAACCTGAGGAATCAGCGGTGAGGATGGAATACTGGAATGTGCAGGTACACATCCTGCATGTCCAGGGCACAAAGCCATTGTCCTTTGGAAAGGCGAGGCAGCAGACTTTGCAGCGTCGGCATCCGAAACCTCTTGTATTCTATGAAGAGGTTTAGGGTACTGAGGTCTAATATTGGGCGCAGATCTCCTGTCTTTTTTGGAACCAGAAAGAAGTGGGAGTAGAATCCTTTCCCAATCTGGTTTGCTGGCACTGGCTCTATTGCTTCCTTTCGTAAAACAGCATGATTTCCTTCCTTAACTGGGGAATCTGCAGCCTTGGGTAGTGGGAAAAACCAGGAGGATTGTTTGGGTTTTTTTTGCAAAATCTGAGTGTGTGACCAAGCTTTATTAACTGAAGTACCCAGGCATCGACTGTGATGGGTTCCCAGTCTCCCAGATGCCTTGCAAACCTTCCGCCCACCTCTTCCTCCAATAGACGGGGAGGAGGGAGGGCGGTCAGCGAGTCAGGAATGGGGGGTTAAGGAGGACCGCCCTGAAGCTCTCTGAGTTTTGGCTGGAGGCCATATTGAAAGCCTTACATTTGAATTGATGCCTAGGTGCCTGTTGTGGTTTCATCTGGCGTCTGTTTTGCTGACAAAAGGGACTTTTCAGCTGAGGTTTCGGGTGCTACATAGTATGTACTGACCGAAGGGCAGTGCCTTTATCTTGCAGGCTCATAATAATGTCCTGGGCATCCCCGCTGAACAGGACAGAGCCTCCGAAGGGAGCATCCTGAATAGCCAACTGGACGTCAGGAGCTAGACCTGATACTCTAAGCCAAGAGAATCTATGAAGGCTTACTGCCGTAGCCATGCCTCCAGCGGAGGAATCCACCGCATTGTAGGTGGCCCTTAGTGAATGACGTCCCACCTCCTTAGCAGATCTGAGGATATTCGCCAAGGTGGTCTTAGATTCAGAGTTTAGTAGGGCCTTGACTGCTGGCTTAAGTTGGTGGAAGAGATTTTTGGTACACTAGCATGTGTGCCACATAACTGAGAGCACGAATAGCTAGTGTAGAAGAGAAATACAACATTCTCCTGAATTGGTCTAGCTGTCTGGATTCCTTGTCGAGAAGAAAGTACTTAGGTGCTTAGGTTTTTTTTGCCAACAAAAGGGACGCAATTATGACCGAGTCAGTCTTTGGATGTACGCTGAAATGGTCTTTGTCTTCTGGTGTCCTGTAAACCCAGTTGGCCTTTTTGGCCATAGCCAGGATGGAGGAGGGTCTCTGCCAGATGGTTGAGGATAGATCCTCATGAGGTTCCAGCCATGGGGGTGTGAGCACTGGAATCGTTTCTGGGAAATCTAGATGCTCAGCCAACCTCTGACATTTTGGGTCTTAAGCATCAGACTTCCAGCCTTGTGCCTCTGTCATCTGCTTTAGGAGATCCACAAAAGAGGGATCCTCATGGGGGGGGGGGTCCTGAGAGACTCTCTAGGGACCGGCTCCTAAGGAGGAGGGGTTTCGAATCCTGAACCCTCTGAGGATGACCCGGAAACAGAATCCTCAGGTTCCTTATCTGGAAAAGTAAGCTCCTTCTCCCTTGGAGCCAGGTCTGACACCAGGGCCTGCATACGGCCTGTCGTCGGGCCCAACACTGAGGCTCGAGGGGTGACCGGAGAGGGCATCTGGACGACCAACTTCCAAAGGTTGCGGATGCCTGCTGTCCAGTTCTGAGATCAACTGAGATTTCATCTCAGACCACCATGACTGCAAAATCTCCCCTAAAATCCACCTGTGGTTGAGCAGGAGACGGCAGAGTGGGAGGTGGTGGAGGGTGACAGCTATGGAATCCTGATCCTGTGTTGTGTGTTCCATGTGCCGAGAAGCCTGGGGCAGCATAATGGTGTGCACAACCCGGTGCTTGGAAAAGAGGTGGTTGAAAACCAGGATATCCTGGGTAGTAATAAACCATCAAAAAGGGGTCCAGCATCAGGCCTGATGGAGGGTAGCCCGACAGTGGAAAACCTGACGGTGCCCCAGATGGAGGGTAACCTGATGGTGGCCCTGACGGAGGGTAGTCGGACGGCGGCCCTGATTGGGGGGGGTACCCCGGTGAAGGGCCCGAGGGCGAAGTCCCGAAGGAGGCTCCGGAGGTGGGAAACCCGACGGGGGCCCCCCGACGGAGGGTGGTCCGATGGCGGATCCAATGGGGGAGTAAAAGGCCCAATAGACACTGAGGAGGAGTATGGTCTGGCACCCCTGCCAAGGGAGGCAGAGCTACTGTTAGTCCTTTGGAAGCTCCGTCGTCAGGTATACCTAATGAAAGGTCTTCCGCCAGGACCTGCAGTTCCAGAGACAGCGGAGGAATCTCCGACGGAGGAGGAGACGGGTGCTCTCCATGAAGGGAATTGCCCTCCAGCTGGGACGGAGCCAACGTTCAGCTGCACATCATCAGAGCCTCCAAAATTGTCTGACAGACGCGAAATGGTTGTGTGATCATCAGAGGGTCTGACAAGCGACTTAGCGACCTGGGTCAAACAGGAGTCGGAGACACCAACCCCCAACTTACCAACCCCAGCCAGGCGCTTGTCGGAGGGTCCGACGAGCAGCTTATCAGCTGTGCCTGCCGACTTACAGCCTGAGGTTGTGATGGGCCTAACTGCAGTGGCGGCATCATATGAATCCGAGGCACCCCTGGTCACCATAACCAGTGGTGGCGGGGTGGCCAAAGCCTGCTCTTTTGGCGGGAGTGCAGGCCTGGCCGAGGCATTCGTCTTCCCATAGGAAGAGGGCCACTCCTCTGCCGAAGAGCCCATGGGTGGCTTCAGAGGAGGGAGAACTGCTCCCGGTCCCTGTATTTTCCTTGTCCCTCTTCTTCTTCTTCTTTTGGGGGTCAGTCGTACAGGAGGAGGCGCTTTTTAGCTTCTTTAGCTCCTTTTCCATTGAAGCCATTTTAGTTTTAGGAGATGAGCCCGGGGACTATTGGCACCTTTTCTCGCATGGCCTGGTTGAACTCGGGCGCAGGGCCTCGCACTGGAAGCAGTGAGCAGTCAGAGGGTATGCTGGTCCTTATGCGGGAAGTTGGACTCCACAAGAATCGCACTTGTTTTTATGCGATTCTGTTGATGAAGAGGACAACATACACGAATATTAGGAAATTTAAGTAATAAGAGGAAAAACAGATACTCATCTGAATTGAGGCATTCGAAATGCTGCAACGAGCTTTAGAAGGTTCGATGGCAGGAAAGAACTCGAGCGCGGAAGTGGGGACCGCCCACTATATAGTGTCACGCTGATGTCCGTCACATGAAAATGTATTCCAATGCATATACTTATGGCAGTTATTGTGATATGAAACAAAATTTAAATTTCAACACAACAAAGTGCTCAGCCTTCTCTGTGATGCGTGGCAAAAACAAGCAGTTGTATGAAAAAGCAACTATATATACAGAATAGTATATGGGTAACCATACACAACAAGGCTGTGTTTCCACTGAGGGTCAGAGATGACATCATAGGGACCTTGCTGTGTATAGTTATCTATATATGGTTTTATATAGTATATAGTTGCTCAAAAAAAAAAAAAGTCAGAATGGTGGGTTTCAGGTTTACTGTGCAACTCCAGCCATGCTTAATCTGCTGTCCGCCCCAAATTGTGAACAAGCCATTTGCCTCATGGCATTTACAAACAGGTGCTGGTGCAGCAACTTGGGTCAGTGGAGAAAGGCAGGCACTTTTGCTCTAGCCACCAACAACTCCAAACAATCTCCTTTACCACCAGTCCACGGCTGTTAATCCTACCCCAGCACCGACACTGATTCTCCACTTCAGTTTGTGAGAGAATGCTGGTGTGGTTCAAAGCAGAAAAGTACTTGTATTGTTTTAATGTCCCAGTGGTACTACAACAACTTTTCATGACCTTTAAACTGTACTACAAGAACCTTTTGAAAGGTGCCAAAATCCAATGACAATCAACGGCAACCGTATCAGATGGGAAAATAGGTCCAGCAAGTGTTCACTCTGTTTCATAATTGGGGATGAAAAGAAGTGTGCTGTGCAAATATGTACCAATTTGTAAGGATTCCCTATCCATTCTATAACTTAGGATATCGCACAGTGATTCCCCTGGTAAGCAGAAATCTGTCCAGTTACACCTTCAGCAACTGTGCAGCTTCATGTTCACCATTTCCTTCTCAGGCTGTTCCGTAGGTTCACCAAACTAGAAAAAGTGCCTCCTAAAATCCCCCTCAATTTACTACCCCCAAGCTACAACTTATCTCCCTTCGTCCTGCTGCAGCACACTAGAGCAAACATCTTTGACTGTAAGATCTTCTCCACACCCTTGGGGTATGTGAGATCATGCTCCCCTCGCTGCCTCCTTATCTCCAGGGTAAAAATGTCAAGGGCCACCCGACTCTCCTCTTATCTTTTGTCCCCCATACCACAGATCATTTTGGTAGTGCAGGGCTGCACCCTGTCAACTGTCTCAATGTCCTTTTAGTGATGTGAAGATCAAAACTGCAGATGTACTCCTGGAGAAGCATGACCAGGACCTTATAAAGTGGCAAGACTACTTCCCCTGCTCTGCTGGCCCCTCATCTTTTGAAGCACCCAAACATTCTGCTGGTTCTCTTGACAATGGCCATGCACCGCTTGTCTTGCTTCAGCCCACGGTCTGTTATGACTGCCAGGCCCTTTTCCTAAACTGCAGCAAGAAAAGCCTCACACAGTGTTTCGGTCCTCATTCTGTTTGTCCTCCCCAAGTGCAGCACCTTGCAGTTCCATACACAGAATCTGAAACACCAAGAGTCAGTCCAATCATCCAGTTTGTAGAGGTCCTCCTGAAGTTTGTCCCCATCCTCAGGGAAGTCTACCACCTTGGCTAGCTTAGTGTCATCCGTGACCTTAAGCAGCCTGATGGAGACCCAGCTTCCAGATCGCTGATGAAGATGATGAAAGGCAGTTGCCCTATAAGTTATTTCTGAGGGATGTCACTAAGCAGTCTCCACTCAGTAGTACCCATCAACTACCCTCTGCTTCTTGCTGCCAAGTCAATTAGCTACCCACCTTGTTTACATCTCAGGTACACAGTACTAGTTTACTTTGCCCAGAAGCTTGTTATGTGCCACAGTATCAAAGGTCTTGCTGAAGTCGAGACAGACAACATCCACAGCCTTACTCCTGTTCACCTCCATGGTCACCCCTTAAAGAAGGTGATCATCAAGTTTTTTGGCATGACCTGCCCATTCATTAAGTCATGCTCATAGGGAATCAAGAACCTCTGTCTCAACCAAGTGCTCCGTTTCGGTCACTGATAATGGACAGGTCCTTGCAGAGAACTGATGTCAACGGATAACCAGACTGCAGCTTTCCAGATCTAAACTTGCCCCTTCCGTGAAGATGGGGTCTACACGGGCAACTTCGCATTCCTCCTGCACAACACCTCTCTGAGCAGACTCCTGGAAAGATCACTCCAAGTGGCACATGCAATTTTTTCCCTTTAGCTCCACTATTATCCTGGGATGTACATTATCCACCTCGTGGGGTTTGCCTGGCTTGTAGTCAGCTACCAGATCAGGTGTGATGTCCAATGACTGCTTTGTGGCTATCCCTGATGTTACAGGCCCTCCCAATAAGCCCCTTTTACACCCAACAAAGGACTTCTGGTGAAGGCTGATGCACAGTATTCATAAAGATTTTCAGCTCTCACCTCTACCTGTCCAACAGGTTCCTTTCACCCCATTGTGAAGGGCCCAATCTCCTCCTTCACCCTCCTCCTTCAAAATATGTACTGGAAGAAGGCTCCAGCTCTCAGGTCAACAAGCAGAGAGCAAGTCAATGCAATTCCTGATGAGTTTGGGTATAGTGGTGGATGAAAACAGCTCAGTCTCTATAGAACATGACCAATCATATCAGGGGGACTACTGTGCCCTTTCGGACTGTTTCTCTCAAGCAAACTACATTCTGCAGTTTGGTAACCTGCCTAAGGCAAAGCTGCCCGAAGCTCACCCTCCAAGCAAGGGGACTACTGTGCCCTTTCCGGCTGTTTCCTCTAAAGCAAACTACATTCTGCAGTTTGATAATCTGCCTAAGGCAAAGCTGGCCAAAGCTCAGCCTCCAAGCAAGGTACGGGTTGGAACTCTGAATTTTGGCATCTACCCCTGGACTGACAGGACTGATCTCTGCTTGAAATGTTTTGCTTTCTCACTTTAAGTAATGTTTAGCCTGATGTAGAGATTTCTTATAGTTGAATTAAGTTTTGAGAGGTTTTTTTTTTTGCCCATTTTCCCATCTGCAGTTTATACTGATCTGCCACTAGAGGCATCTTATTTTTCCTATTAATCCTCCAACCCACTTGTCTAACTTGCCTCTGCCTTTCTCCTGTTCTAATCATCGTTATCCCCTCCCTTGTTTCTCACTTTTAGCATATTGTACTCTGAAGGAAAAAAAAAACACCGGTGTATAATTAACTTTGCACTGTGCTTGGGACCTTTCGTGTGGCCTTACTGCTGCACTCCTTGGTATCATAATGTCTCTTATACCAGCTCTATTTCCTTGAGGCATTATATTGGGAAGATCATGCCAGACAAATCTTGTTGAGTTCTATGACTGGATGACGAGGGCCATGGAGCAGGGTAGGCCAGTGGACGTCCTTTTTCTGGATTTTAGCAAGGCGTTTGATTTTGTACCCCACAGTAGCCTGCTGGCTAAGCTGAAGGAAATGGGGGGAAGGGAGACAGTTGCTAAGATGGACAGGAAATTGGCTCTCTAAGCATACTCAGAAGGTGGTGGTTAGAGGGTTAGCCTCATCCCCAAGGTGGGTTACTAGTGGTGTTCCCCAGGGGTCAGTGCTGGGGCCACTCCTGTTCAATGCCTATATCTCAGACATCAGGAGGGGGATCATGAGTGCGATGAGTCTCTTTGCAGATGACTCAAAGCTAGGTGCAGTGGTGGATGGGGAGGAGGGGAGGGTGGCCTTGAAGGAAGACCTGGAGGCTCTGGAACGGTGGTCGGGAAAATGGAAACTAAAATTCAGTGCAGGGAAGTGCAAGGTTCTGCACGTGGGAGTCAGAAATCCAGGCCAGGGGTATACCCTGGGAGGAGACATGATTCAAGTCATGGAGGGTGAGAGAGACCTGGGGGTAGTGGTAGATGTCAAAATGGACAACTTGGAGACCTGTAGGAGGGCAGCGGCAAGGGCAAATAGGATGCTGGGATGCATCACCAGGGGGAATACCTCCAGAAAGGCGGAAGTGATCCTTCCACTGTACAACTGCTTGGTTAGGCTACACCTCAAGTACTGTGTACAATTTTGGAGACCACATTTAAAGAGGGACATTACACTCCTAAAGAGGGTCCAAAGGAGGGCAACCAAAATGATCTGGGGCCTGTGGGAGAGGACCTATGTGGAGAGGCTCAAGGAGCTCGATATGTACACCCTGGAGGAGAGGAGGGACAGGGGGGACATGATAGAGGTCTTTAAGTACATGAAAGGGATCAATAAAGGAGGCCCAGTCAGGGTGCTCCAAAGGAAGGAGGGTGGGGCAACAAGAGGTCACGGGTGTAAGCTGGAAGGGGGCAGGCTCAGAGGGGAGAGAAGGAGATGTTATTTCACTGAAAGGGTGGTAGAGCCGTGGAATGCACTGCCCAGGGAGCTGGTAAAGATGGAGACTGTGGACGGGTTTAAGAGGGGATGGGACAGGTACAGGGGGAAGGTAAATCTGACCAGGCACAATACAGGTGGAACATCTGGGACTGGGGACAGTATAACCCAAGGAGGGGGGGGGACACACCAAAATCGGCCCTCAGTGTGGGTGCTGAAAATTGAGCAGACTTGAGAGACCGTTAGGCCTATTCTGCTGGCCTTTTAGTATGTTAATATGTTAGTATTGCTCTCTCTGGTGACCCTATCTGACCTTGCCTGTGATAAGTTTCTAACATCTACCTCACCAACATTGGATAGTAATCATTTATATGTTTACAGTACTATCACCTTATCTCAATGCTGTGGCTCTCTTACTGTGCCATGGTACCTGTATTCCCCTGGTGACTGGGGGTTGCCATTTCTTCGCCCTAGCTGGCTATCCCCTTGGGCACATCTCCCTGGAATCTTCAACTTACAAGCCAACTGTAAAGTGCGCTCAACTCAGAGAAAGCTCCACAAACTCAACAACAAGCAGTTAAAGGAATATCTGTGTAGACTAGCCTTACTGTTGCTGCTGCTTTCTGACAATATTCACCCCAGCCCTGGCCCTCCACAACTTACAGCATACCCACAGTCATCTACTGGGTTACTTAAAATTGCCTCACTTAATACATGCAGCCTCCTCCCCAAAATGGACGTACTGAATGCATGGATCTTACAACATAAACCAGACATCCTCTCAGTAGTAGAAACAGGGCTTTCTCCAAAAGTAGCGGATGCTTCAATTTCCATCCCAGGCTACATAGTCTTTAGACAGGATCGTCTCTCCAAGTGTGGGGTGGTTGTGCAATCTACCTCCGAAACAACCTTCAAGGTCTCGTTCTAACTCTGCCCAAAACTGATGACCATATACAAGCCCTTGCCATAAAAGTGCTTCTAGGTGCACACAATAAAACCCTTACTGTGTTTTCAATCTATATTCCTCCCAGATAGATGGCATCCTGCTTTGATTCACTCCTGGAGTGTTTTGGCTCTCTGAGTCTTAATTTGGAAATTATCATGTTAGGAGATTTTAATATCAATTGGTTCGCTCCTGACACAAGCCCTTTCAAAGTTGCTGTTTCAGCAGTTCACCTCACCCAGCTAGTCGAATCCCCTACTAGAATCAACTATAAAACTGGGACAGGTACCATACTGGACTGGGTGCTCTCTAACCACCCTGCTCATATATCGGACACAACCGTACTCCCAGATGCCTTCAGTGACCACTCCCCAGTCTTGTTTCATTGGGTGAACAAATTCTCTAAACCACCCGCTAGAACAATTACCACCAGGGTACTCAACCGTAGGCATCTTGAATCACTAAAAGGTGACCTGCGTAATCAGGACTGGTCAATGGTTTACACAACTAACAACGTTGACATTGTCTTTGACCAATTCATTCTTCAGTTAAACACTATATGTGGTAGGCATGCCCCCCCCCCCCCCATAAAAAGCATAAAATCAAAGGCCGCTGTAATCCCTGGTTTTCTCCGGACCTCCTTGAGCTTCTGAATGCCAGGTATCATCAATGGAACAGGTCTAGGTCCCTGTGTAACCAGGCCGTCATCCAGCGGTACAAAGCTGCTAGAAACAACTGCACGAGGGCTATTCGTGCAGCTAAAAATCGATGATATAAGAAGTGCTCTCTCAGACCTGGAATAAAGGCAGAAGATTTTAGACTAACCTTAAAGAGTTCACTGGGAGAGACCTCAGATCTGCCCCTACCATGCTTAACATGGATGGTGTACCCTCACTCGACCCCAACCTTATTGCTAACACTTTTAATAATGCCGTCACGGACCTAAGTGGTGTCCTGCCACCTGGCTATTTCTCTCACACCCTCACAAGTGACTACTCTGGGAAAGAGACTCAGCACCCTTCTCATCCTCCTTTCTACTTCAAAACCCTCTCAGCCCATGAAACCAGGAATTACCTATTCAAGGTATTAGGGAAATCAAGATTCAATGGTGACACCCTGGATCTTAAGTTTGTAGCCCTTACGCTGGATGAAATTCTGTCACCTCTAACACATATTATTAACATGTCACTTGGTTACTCTCAATTCCCTCAGAAATGGAAATCTGCCACTGTGACACCAGTTCATAAGTCTGGGGATCGCACAATTACTGGGAACTACAGGCCTATCTCTATCCTGCCCCCACTCTCGAAAGCTCTTGAGCATATAGTGGCTGACCAACTGGTTGAATACATAGAAAAATATCAGCTACAATGCCCGCAACAACACGGGTTCAGAAATGGTCATAGTACCACTACCGCCTTTCTGGAGTTCACAGGCCTTATTCACCACTCCTTAGATCAAGAACACCTGGTTGGTGCTGCTTTCATTGATTTAACCAAAGCTTTTGACACAGTGAATCATGCCCTCCTGGTCGAACAGCTTACCACCATTGGCCTAGCTCGTGACAGCATAGCCTGGTTTGAAAGTTACCTGCACAACCGTACACAGCAGGTGAAGACTGGTAACACCCTCTCGGATAGCAGACCTGTCCTATCTGGAGTTCAAGGGTCCATCTTGGGCCCTCTTTTATTTAGCATTTTCCTCAACAACCTTCCTTACTCCTGTCAGGGTCACATCCTTTTATATGCTGATGATGCTGCCCTGTTTACCAGTGATCCAGACCCTAAAGTTCTTGAATCTAGGCTACAGAGTAATTTCGTAGTCGTAGAAAGATGGTTCCATAAGCACAAGTTAGTTATGAATTACAACAAGACTAAAACTATGCTGTTCTCCAGCTCCCAAAATAGGCACAGAACTTACTCTCTTTCTATCACCAATGAAGAGGGCTCTCCCCTGGAGCTAGCTGCTAGCTAGAGCTAGGTTGGGGGGGGGGGCAAGCAGGGGGTCGTTGATAGAAGAAGGAGTCTGGAGGGTACTAAATGGACTAATAAAGACCTTCAGGCTGATGGGAGAGGTAGGAGCAAGCAAGGGTTCGATGATAGGAGGAGGAGTCTGGAAGGATTAAAGCGAGCTAATAAAGTGGGGGGTGGGGTGAAGGTGACATTGCTGGGGGATTCCATGACCGGGGTATCCACTGGGAGGGGGAGAAAAAAAGCAGCCCTGTCAAGGCTAAATGTATACCAGGTCTATCCGTACACAAGGCCAAATTCCTCCTATACTTGTTAGCACTGGATTGTGGGGGATCCCCAGGCTTCCTAGTACATTTGGGGACAAGCGAGCTAGAAATACAGGCTAGATTCCGGGAGCTGGCAAGGGTTTGTCGCTCTATAGGAAGCAAAATTTCTTTTTCTGAGATTCTGCTGGTACCAAGGGCAACCGGTGAGACCAAGCTAAAACTTAAGAGGGGTGAACCAGTGGCTCAGGGACTGGTGCGGGGCAGAGGGGTATGGGCTGGTAGGTGACTGGGGGGATACCTGGGAGGATAAGGGGCTATATGCCAGGGATAGGTTACATCTCAACCTGGAGGGGAGAGAGATCTTAAAACTAAAACTTGCTGGATTTTTAAGTGAGAGGTGAGGTTTAAGCTTATAAAGGGGGGTGGGTCAAATAAAAGAAAGGACTCAGAGGGGCTGTTTGGGGGTACAGATTTAGGGCATGGGAAGAGTGCAGGGGGGTTGCGTTGAAAATCCAAGGAGAACTGGGCAGAAAAGGGACTGCGCAGAGCTGGGGGGACTGAAGAGGTTGGGGTGGAGGACAGTCCTGATCAATGCCAGGAGCATGAGCAATAAAATGCCTGAGCTTCAGGCTATGCTGTCTGAGGGAATAGGGGATGTGGCAGCAATTACAAAGACATGGGCCACCCAGGCCCTGTCCACACTATGCCTCTGTAACGTTACAGAGGGCTCAAACCGTTAACGCAACAGTTTGTGTTTACACCTGTAATGTTACAGAAGGCATTTTCGTAACCGTTGTTGAAACCACTTATGAGGTGGTTTGAACAACGGTTATGCCCCTGTAACGTTACCAGCCATAGTGTGGATGCGTGAGCGTATAGCTCCAGCATTCCCGCAGTGCAGCACGAACTGCATTGTGGGATAGGGTGCAGCTGTAACGGTTACACGGCACCCACAATGTGGACGGGCTGTAATGGTTCCAAACAGTTATCGAGAATGTTTGCCGGCAGTGTGGACACACTGTAATGGTTCCGGTTTGGAACCGTTACAGACTGTAAGTGGTGTAGCGTGGACAGGGCCCCAGAGAAATGATTGGGATCTAAATTTGGAGAGTTACAGGATTTTCAGAAAAGACAGGGGTGTGCGAAGAGGCGGAGGGGTTGCGCTGATGGTCAGAAATGACATGGTGGTTAGTGGAGTGGAGGAGGTTGGAGGGGGTGTGGAGGCAATATGGGTAACCCTGCAAACGAGGGGAGGAAAAAAAATTGATAATAGGGGTGGTATATAGGCCACCTGCAATGGAGGAGACTCTGGAGGATAAACTGGTTGAGGACATCAAGGGTCATTGTGACCTTGGTACATGTAGGGTGGTGGTCATGGGTGACCTTAATATGCCGGGGGCAGATTGGGACACCATGACATCCTCTGTAACCAGGGAACAGCGACGGATGGATGTCTTTCAGGATGCCTTCCTGGTGCAACAGGTGGGGGAACCTACAAGAGAGGGGCGGATATTGAATGTTGTTCTAGCAGACAGTGACCAGATAAGGGGCCTGAAGGTGTGCAGTCCACTGGCAGGTGGGGAGCATGCCTCGGTATGGTTTCTGCTGTATCTATGGGGGAAGAGAACCACACTAATAAAGTAGTGGTAGATTTCAGGGGAGCAGATTTTGTGGGTATGGCTAGGATTCTAAGAGACAGGTTGGAAAACATTAGGCCAGACATGGATGCTGGAAGTTTATGGGAGACCATTAAAAAAGGGGTGCAGGAGGCTACTAGGTCCTGTACAAAATTTAGGAGAAAGCATGGCAGAACCAGCAAACCATGTTGGTGGACTAGGGAGGTGCAGGAGGCAGTGAGGGATAAAAGGCTGCCTATGCACGTTTTAAGCGATCAAAGGGGTGGGGGTTAAGGAGGCGAGGAGAGTATGAGCTTTTGGCCAGGAGGGTCACCAGAGTGGTGAGGGGTGCCAAGACAGGGATGGAGCAGAGTCTGGCTACAGATATCCTGGGGTGGGGGGGGGATTCTATAGCTACATAAGAGAGAAGAGAAAAGAGAGGACACAGATCAACAGGATTAAAATTGTTTGGGGATGGGCTCAGGAAGCAGGGGACCAGGCAGAAATGCTGAATGAGTACTTTACCTCAATCTTTGCAGATGGGGAAAAGGGATCCCTACAGATTGATGGGAGGGCAGAGGAGCCAGCAAAAGCGAGAGGTCAGTCTGAGACCAGAGGATGGAGAGAGGCTAGGGTGCAGGCAAGGACTGACCCAGAAGGGGTGGGGAGGTTGAATGAGGGGGAGGATGGGGGGGAAGAAATCACAGTTAAAGAGTGATGGAGGCCCTTCGGAATCTAAAAACTGATAAGGCATCGGGGCCAGATGGGCTACACCCGAGAGTTATGAAGAAACTGGTGGATGAACTGGCAGCTCCATTGACTGCACTCTTTAACATCTCTCTGCAGACAGGATGGGTGCCTCAGGACTGGAGGGTGGCGTATGTAGTGCCTATCCATAAAGGGGGGGGGTCTAGGGAAGAGATGGGGATTATAGGCCTGTCAGCCTAACGTCTGTGGTGGGCAAAGTAAGGCAGCTGGAAGGGTTAGGACACCTGGATGATAAACAGTATGGCTTTGTTCCAGGGAGATCGTGTCAGTCCAACCTTGTAGAGTTTTATGACTGGGTGACGAGGGCTTTGGATACACACAGGCCAGTGGACGTCCTGTACCTGGATTTTAGCAAGGCATTTGATTCAGCACCCCATAAAGGACTGATAGCAAAGCTGGGGGAGATAGGAGTGAGGGGACAGGAGCTGAAGTGGGTTGAAAATTGGCTTTGGGGGAGAATTCAGAGGGTAATGGTCAGTGGGATAGTCTCCTCCCCTAGGAAGGTAATCAGTGAGGTCCCTCAAGGTTCAGTGTTGGTACGACTCCTGTTTAATGCCTATGTCTCGCACATGGGGGTTAGGAGTAGGCTAAGTCTCTTTGCAGATGATTCCAAACTGGGAGCACTGGTGGACTGGGAAGAAGCAAGAGAGGTGGTCCAAGGGGATCTGGATACCCCGGAGGGGTGGTCAAGAAGGTGGGGATTGAAATTTAATGCCGGGAAATGTAAGGTGTTGCATTTGGGGGTCAGAAATCCAGGCCATGTTTACACCCTGGGGGGGGTCACACTGCAAGCCACAATGGGTGAGCAGGATTTAGGGGTGGTGGTAGACGTTAAAATGAATAACTCTGAAAATAGTAAAAAAACCGCAGCCAAAGCAAACAGGATACTGGGCTGAATAGCCAGGGGAATTACGTCCAGGAAGAGGGAGGTGAGCCTCCCTCTGTACAATGCCTTGGTCAGGCCGCAACTTGAGTACTGTGTTCAGTTCTGGAGACCTCATCTGAAGAAGGACATAGCACTGTTGGAGAGAGTTCAGAGGAGAGTAACCAGGATGATTCAGGGAATGGAGGGGAGGACCTATGAGGAGAGATTGAAGGAGCTTGGGATGTACACACTGGAGGAGAGGAGGGACAGTGGAGACACGATAGGAGTCTTCAAGTATGTAAAGGGAATAACTGACAGCAGAAACAAGGAGCTGTTTAGGCAAAAAAAAGAGGGAACAACGAGGGGGCATGGGTGGAAACGAGGGGGGAATTATAAGAGGGAACGTAGGAGGCATTTTTTCACTGAGAGGGTGGTGGAGCCATGGAATGCACTGCCCAAGAGGCTGGTGGGGGAAGGCACAGTGGAGGGCTTCAAGAAGGGGTGGGACATGTACAAGGGGATTCTTAATCCAATGAAGACCCTCTTGGGGGCTGGGGGGGTGGAATAGCGGGCAACCACTAGGTGGCTGGCTACCGAGCAGACATGACAGACCATTAAGCCTATTCTGTTGGCTTTTAGTATGTTAGTTCAGCTCTTTAAATATCTGGGGATTACTACTGACAGTACGATTACCTATGCCTATCACATTGACAACACTGCTAAGGTTGTTAACACTTGCATTGGGCTACTTTATAGACATAAGCAATGTTTGACCCCAGAGGCTCTTAACCTGGCTATTCAAAGCTCTCTTGTCTCGCTTATTGATTACGGCTTACCAATCTATGGATCAGTTACTGAAACAACTCTTCGCCGCATCATAGTTGCACTCAACAAAGCATGCCAGCTCCCTACCAGCTCAGCCCGTTGGTCCCATACCTGCGACATAGAAACATAGAATTTGACGGCAGATAAGGACCGCTTGGCCCACCCAGTCTGCCCATTTCCCTGCCTACTGGATAAGCTGCAGATCCTAGTTAACCAGCAGCCTACTTCTTCCTAACCCCATCCCCTAGAATTGCCTTATGACTGTCCCATGCATGCTTGAATTCCACCACTGTTTTTGACTCCACAACCTCCTCCGAAGGCCGCTCCATGCATCCACAACCCTCTCTATGAAAAAATACTTCTTAAATTACCTCTGAGCTGCCCCCTCTATCTTCAAATTGTGCCCCCTTGTTCTTGCACACCTCTTTTTTTGAAAGATGCTACCCTCTTGGACTTTGTTGATTCCCTTGAGGTACCTGAAAGTTTCTATCATGTCCCCCCTCTCCCTCCTTTCCTCGAGGCTATGAACGCTCAGGCTAACTTGCTCCAATTCAAATACAGACTCATGTACCAAACATGTTTACTGTCCAAAAAAGTAAGCTAGGTAAAATGCCCGTAGGAGTGCAAAGCTTATTAACCCCACTATCAATTGTCATTGCATCAGAAGCTCTACTAGCCAGATTTTTACTATACCCAGCTGTCGCACTTCTCTGGGACAAAAGGTCCTTTGCCTACCGTGCTATGGATGAACTCGCTGCACCATGACATCACTTCAGCATCCATCTTGGGCTATTTCAAGGTTAAACTTAAAGGGACACTGTCAGCTTTGTCCCTTCGTTTTTTGGCAAAAGCATTCAGTGTTCCTATTACTCACACAACACTCAGTATTGTACTCAGAACTCCCCAAGAGATTTAAAAGATCAGGATTTTACCTGCTTTCCCCGGTTTTTTACATATATATACTTTCAGTGGTTCCGATGCCAAGTCCCCGCAAACCGGAAGCACATCAGATCAAGACCACGTGACAGCCTGGCCGGTCCGAAATATGATTTTTCAGAGCAGCCCATGGAGTCATATTGCCCCTGTCCTTGTGTTATTTTAAAGGTTGCAGCTATATCCGTCACCGGCGAGCACTAGAGTGGCATTATTTGTATTTGTAAACTGCGGCGAAATCCAGCCTGATCTTGCATCAATGGCATGCTTTTACGTGCAAGATATTTTGTTCGTGGATCTTGTAGACATGCGCGGGATTTTGGCCATGGCGTGCCAATACGAATAATACAACTTCTAGAGCTCGCTTTGTGATGGCAGATAGCTGCAACATTTTAAAACAACACAATGGACGGGGCAATATGACTCCAAAGGCTGCTTCTGAAAAAAGTCGTATTTCAGGACCATGCTTGTGGCAGTCGCGAGGTCCCGATCTGGATGTGCTTCCAGTTTGCAGGGACTTAACGTCAAGACGAGTGAAACTATATTTATGTAAAAAACAGGGAAAGCAAGTAAAATCCTGATATTTTAATCTCTTGGGGTGTTCTGAATACAATTCTGAGTGTTGTGTGAGCAATAGGAACACTGCTTCCTTTTGTCAAAAAACAAAGGGGCAAAGCTGACAGTACCCCTTTAAGCAACAGCTAGTTGCTGATGCCAGTTGTGACTGCTTCCAATAACCTTCCTTCTTGTGACCAGCACTTATTCTAATCTTATGCTATCCTGACCTCATGCATAACTGTTCTCAGCATGTAAATAACTGTTCTGAGTTGCTAATCATTCTCCTTCACGTTTCCTCTTGATCCCTTCCACTCTTTCCCCTCACCCTTCTATGGCTTTCTCCCTATCTCCCACCCCCCGCCGACACCCTTATATCTCCGGAGCTCCCTTGCTCACTTTAAAATGCTTTGTCCCATACCTTCTCACCTATGACGAGGCCCCTGGGCTGATGCCATCCCTTACCTTGTTGATTATTAGATATTAGGCTGAGTCTGTTCTCATTTTCCTGTAAAGGGTCGCTTCATAAGACCCCACCCCCTCTAATATGAGCCTTTGAATTCCAGGTTTTAATCAAATGTGCACCATGGCATACAATGTACAATGCCACACGTACTGGAACTTCTCTAGTTATACACTCTTGAAATGTCTTGTATAATTCCTTGTTTTGTTTGTTCTCCGTCTCATACTTTCCCAATATGTATTTGTTCGTCTGACATGGAACCTATGAAATGAGCTTGTTCTCAAAGGTGTTATCTGAAATTTCAATAAATAAATAAATAAAATCATAACATGTGTTTTTAAGCTAAAGACACTTTGAGACCTAAGGGTGTTGGCAATGTCCCTTTAAACTAAAACACATTTTTCAACAAGAAAATCACTGTGCATACAGTGTCATTCACCTGGATCAAGCACACTGGTACACATGGTACAGATTTCTGCATGACAGAAGTGATTAACAGCCACCGTACTGCGCCATTTCCTGCAGAATTCTGGCAGACACTGTGCTTGATCCTGGTGGACACCACGGTATTACAGTGGAATAATAAATATGTACTTAGTGACTGCTTTTGAGGCTACTATAAAGCAAATTTTAGCCCTCGGAATAGCTAAATGTTCTTTTTGCCCTTGGATGCCCCATGCTGCCCACCTTCTTTTGCGACTGATGGGGACCACTGCTCTGGCACATACAACTGGTTCCCAGGGTTGCTGCACAACAGCATGATGTTCGTGCTGCACTGTCTCCTGCAACTTGGCTTATTTCGTTACACCAGAAGTCTGTCAGCAAGGTGAACGGGACTTGTAGGGGTGCACTAAGTATTGTAGATCATGGAGCATGGGGGTGGACTGCATGCCAATCATTGCTCCACATTACTGCAGTACCACCACTGCACAACTCCTGAGGCCACACTGGCCTCTTGCTAACCCCCCCAGCCCAAAGTACAAGACTGCTGCTTCTGCAGCACCCCACAGACTCCATCAGCCAGGAAACAAGAGTCGACAACAGGTCTATGCGCAGCTATAGATCTCCACTTTAATTCCCTCTAGAATCTAAGGCTTTGCAAGCTGATTTAGGCCTTAAAGGAAAACTAAAGTCAAAATTTACCAAACAATAGGCTGGCCCGGTGGCACTGAGGGATGAGCCGCTGGACGCCTTACCTCGCGTTACACCAGCGACCCGAGTTCAGGAAACGACCTCAGGTTGCCAGGGAGCCAGCACGGGGGGTTGGGCCGGATTGTGCTACCGCCAGGCAGCTCTCCTCTCCTGGGGGTGGCTGTCACTTCCCAGTTCTACTCCCACGGGTGGAGGTCCGGTGGGAAGCGTAGGCGGGGGGGTTGCAGCAGATGCCAGGGGTGGGGGTAGAAGGGGTCAAGCCAGTACTCTGCATGCGCCTCCACGCACGCACACATACGTGTCTGCCGGGGTTCCGGGTCTGGGCGAAAAAAAACAAAATTATATATGGAAAAAAAATTTGACCAAACAATATGTTGCGAAGAGTGTTTTGGTTGTAGGTGTACTCCTAGTAAGTCCCTTTATATGCTGAAAAAAAGCTTTCTTTTTAATTTGCTTGCTAGTTTTATGGCCCCTAAGGATCTCCATGTTAGCACTTGTTATAGGTCTTATTTCTCCAATGCCTCTTGTGGCATGTGACAGTGATGTGTCAAGGACCACTGATTCAGAGAGTAATAACTACTACAGCAGCATTCTACTGTTAGGGGAATGATATTCTGGCTTCTATTAAATAACTGTCTAATAAAAACGTTCTGTTTTCTAGGTATGTGTCTAGGTCTAGCCAGCAGGAGTGAAACTTTGGTTTTTAAAGCTTTTCATTTGATCAACTACATTTAACGATTAAAGAAAGCACACAAATCACTCAAGGTCACAAATGCTGTAGTGAAGCCTGTTTCCCTACAGAACAGCCCACCCATTCATACCTCTGGTAGTTGCATTCTGCAAATTTAGCCTTCATTAAAACTCCCTGGACAAGGAGAGTTAATTAACATAATAGCTCTATTACTGTAAACATTTCTTGTTGAATTAAAGAGCCCCTTTATCAGTGCATTACAGAACAAACAGGAGGCTCCCTTACCTGAATTGAAGTTCCACTGTACCAGTTTTAAAACATTATGGTTTGCTCACTGAGGAAGGGAAGGGATCATATTTTGCCCTTAGGCAGCTAGCCGCTCGATTTCTTCCACGTTCTGACTCGCCGATCCGTCCCCGCACTCCAACATTTTGTGATGTCACTATAGGACCAGCGCGGGGATGTGCTCCATACAAGTCAATGGAACATCATTTTAAAAGCTATTTTCACGATTTTAATTGGAGTTTTGGTACAAATTGAAGTTAGCATTCAAGTCTTGTTACTTGAATACTGGCTTCTATTTGTACCAAAACGCCGATTAAAATTGTGAAAATAACTTTTAAAATGACGCTCTGACTCCGTTCCCCCTAGGTTTTCAAAATTATTAGCCACTGTGACTGAACAGACCCAATATTTTTTAGCCACCGCAAGAGGTCTTTAGCCACACACAGCAAGTAATGGTACTGTATACGGAGTTGTATTAACATTGTTTTTAAATACCTTTATGGACAACATTACTTTTGTAGTGGTAGGCACAATATATTCACAGTTTGAGCCAAATTGTTTGAAATTATTTTATATAAGTAGATGCGCAAGTACGTGTACAGCAATAACATACATACCAAAGCTTAAGATGTGGTCAGCCCAGTTTTGACCCCAAAAAATGCAGCATAATTATTATAAACGGTGCACCTGCTTTATTAGGCAAGCAGGAGACAAATAATGCTAAAGGCCAGGCAGATTCAGGCAGGACAATTAAACACCACCACCACAGTGCTCTTAACAGTTTGAAGGCATATTAAATATGTGACACCAGTCAGATGTCAATTATTTCGTGAAAATGACTGAGCACCTGGCAGTCGTGAGTAGAAGAAATTTTGAATCTCTGCCCCCCGCCCCCAGCCCACCAACTGCAATAAAATGCCGGGGTCAGGCTCACTGAAGCCTGTTATGTACATAACAAGCAATCAAGTTTAAAAAACTATTAAAATAACACTGTGTGAAGACTTGAGGAATCTGTGCCATGCCCCATTACAAAAATGTGAATAAAGGCAAGCCAGGCATCCATCAGACATTTTACAAGCAGAAAAAAACAGTGAAAGTAACAGTTAACACACTGCTCTCTCAGCCCAGATCAGTGTCGGACCTGGTTCGTAAGCAAGGCAGTAAAATTATATTTTAATGCCGGTAACTATTGTTATTTAAACTAAATGTGAAAAATGTTTTGTTTGAACAGATTATAAGCTAGCAAACTGTCATGGCATTAAATGAGAATAGCTACCAACAAGGCAACAGCAGTAATTTTTTTTCTGCGTGTCTGAGCTTCGTGAAGACTACACGAGAGTCAAGCGGAGAACATGGCAACAATTAACACATTTTGCTGTAGCAGTAGGTACAAATTACAGTACAACAAAATAAATATCATAAGAAGAAGCACAGCCAGTGGGACTGATTTTATTTTTCTTCTGCTAGGTCTATGCAGTAGTGCTGCTGCAGGTTTTCTCGAGAAGAACTTGGAGGGTGCATCTTCATTTGTCTTGACAGTTTGAAGGAACCCACGCCTATCCTTTTCCGACGCCCAGATGTCAAATGCAGTTTCAAAATCAAACTCTCCCATGTCATCAGGAGCCTCAACCAGAAGAGTCATTAGATAGTTCACATTCCAGACCATCTGTATTCCCCCTCCCCCGGGCCGTGCCTGAAAATAGGCAGGATTTGTCCAGTGCACTTACCCGGTCAACAAAAACTAAACTAAAAAAATAAATATGCACTAAACCCAACGTTCACACTCCACTGAAGTTGATGGGGTTGCCAGACATACTGAATATAGTTTGGACATGTTTGGCCAAGATTCCTTGTTTGGGACTACCACTTTGACATTGAATTCTTGAACAGTGGACTCTTTGTGTGCCGAGAATAATCTCCATAATAATGACCATTCCAGTTTGGTTTCATCTTGGTTAACTGGCAGGTTGTTAGTATGGAGTCCTTTTTTAATGACACCATAGTGAGCAATAACATTCTCAATCTCCTGTTTTCCATAGCTCTTAATGTGATCAGGTACATTGCGTGGGTCTAATACCGACCAGTTGTCCAACAATGTGCCTTCTGGAAAGTAACTTTTAAGTTGTTCAACTGCTGACTGTATATAAGATGTTTGCAAATTCTTGAACTCTTCTCTTTGCTGCCATGTATCTAGCAGTGCATGTGTTCTAAATATAGATTTTCCCCTCTTCTGATGGTTCACTTGGTATCTCTGACAAAAAAACTTTTAAGTGTGGGCCTGGATTTTCAGGCAGTACACGAAGTGCATCAGTGGTGCTAACAAGCTGCTGCCTTGCCGCTAAGAAGATGACAGACCGTTTTTGGAAACGTTTCGAGAGAACTGCAAGACCTACTGCATCAGCCAGAAAGAAAGTAGTGGCAACAAATTTGAAAGTCCCAATTTTTTTAAGGCACCCCATAGCAAGGTTTCTCTGATAGTTATCCTCTGCCATTTGTGACAAAGCAGAAATAAGTGAGGCTATGCATGCTTGTAATGCCTTCACAGAATCAGAAAATGAAAGCCATCTAGAGAAAAAAAATCTGCTTTAGTTTCATAGCGTGCTCCTGGTGCATGTCTTTGCTCTGATCGAGTATTCGACAAAATTTGGGCAAGTACTTTATCAGTTTCCCAAGCTGATTCACTGTAGACATATAACTGACCAGATACTGGTGCTGGTTGGCTGCTTTCTCTGATGCGAAGGCGAGTCTATGTGCAAGACAGTGAGTGGCAACTAAATATGGGTGATCTATTTTGGCTACAGTGGTCCCACCTTTTTTGCATCCTGTCATTACAGAGGCCCCATCAGTTGCAAGTCCTATCAGCTCTTTATCTCCTACATTTTTTGTTAGAGATCATGTACTTCACAGCATTGTATACTGCTTTTGAATTGCATTCTGCAAGCTCAGTCACATCTAAAAATTTAGACTGAACATAGCCCTTGCTGTCAATGAATCTGATGTATACCATCAGTATACTCTTGTCGGCTACATTTGTTCCCTCATCAATTTGTAAGGAAAACATTTTAGATAGAGAATCTTCAAGAGTCCTTTAAAAAAACATCCTGCACTGCCTTAGAAATTGCTTTGTAAAAGTCATTGATAGACTCAGAATTTGTGTAGATGCCTGTGCCTTGGAGGACTGATTGCTTAATAGGTGCTAGCAGAGTGGATTTCTGTGCAGAAAAAGAGAAAAAAGGAATGGACTGTCAGTTATTTGGAGCCATGCCCCCCATGTGACTTGTAGCATGGCTTTGCTGAAGCACTGCTAATGTTTTTTTATTCAAATTCAGAAATGATAATACAGTAAGAGCTATTATTTATGTTGGCCTGCAGTTTCATGACATATGATCTGCAACCCTGAGGCAGTGCCCCCATTTAATATACATGAAGCGAGACACTGATGTTCAAGATATTGGCAAGTAAAAATACTCAGAGCATGAACCTGCAGTTCCAAAAGTTTCTGTATGTTATGATTTGCAGTCAAGAGTTTTGCCCATGTAATAAATGCTTCGCATCTGTGCTATGATGGCACTTTTCACTGATGAATAAGCTGTGCTCACAGCCTTTGTCATTCCTTTTTTCCCCTCTTTCTGCCTCAACTGCAAGCCTTATTAAACTAAGAGAGAAACATTTTTAAAACCATGACAATTAACAACAGATTCAGAAGACAAGAAGAAATGCAAACTGGTGGGGCATTTGTAATAAGACTCACTTGTGATCTTTGGATATCTGATGTTTATTTAAATCGTCAGCCTTTGGCTTATTGGGTGGTTTCCCTTCTGTGAAAATATTTCTTCGGCCAGTTTCTTTGCAAATTTTAAAGTAGAATACTGCAGCTTCTTTGTCATGAATGAGCCATGGGTAGATTTTAAACCAGGAATCCTTAATTTCCCTATGACTGTCTCTGTCATATAAAACTCTGGTTTTCTTGCTTGCAGTTTTTGAACAGCTGCTCTCCATTGCTACAGAGACGCTGCTACATGATTCTGGCTCAGTTTCAGGGACAGGACTTGCCGATCTGGGCCTTTTGAAAATATCTGTTTTCTTGCTTTGTTTTACTGTGGCCACCCGGCTGCTCTGTTTAGCAGTTTCAGGATTTGCAGCTTGTTCTGACATTTTTATTTAGGTAGATCGTACAAGAATATACGTGACACAGACTGGATATTTGCTGTAGATTCTAGAGTCTAGAATATGACACTGACTGGATATTTGCACAAGAATATACAGTATGTGACACTGACTGGATATGTGAGAATATATGTGACACCGACTGGGTATTTGCACAAGAATATGAGACTGGATATTTGTAGAAGAATATATGTGACATTGACTGGATATTTGCACAAGAATATGAGACTGGATATTTGCACAAGAATATATGTGACACCGACTGGATATTTGCACAAGAATATATGACAAAGACTTGGATGTCTTTTTGAATTGTGTGACTAATAAAGTTCTTTAATGAAGCAGTTGGGTCTCAGAGTTTTATTTCTTCACACACAAACACATACATTATGTGGCCAACAGATGTAATTGGGATGGGGGTGGGGGTTTACAGGACCGGTTAATATTGATATGCTTCAGCACTTAGTACAGTTTCACTTCTCAAAAAGATTACGTAACACAGCATGCTGCCAGTGTGTTTGATTGTTTTCTGAACACACACATACACACACTGTACTGCAGCAGTATGTCACACAACAGTCAGAGAACAGTTTCAAATAATTATTTTGCCTTGGCAAGTTTGTTTATTTGTGTATCCCCCTCTCAGCTTGTCTGTTTCTTGATCACTTTTCTTTCTACTGATGTGCTTTTTCTTAATCACAACTTGTTGCTTCACTTAATCTTTAAGTGTACCTGCATACACACTTATTGTCCCCCACCACCCCCCACATCCATTATTATTTATTCAATACTGCAGTAGTGGTTCCATGCAGTAGGTACTGTGCCTTAATACCCCACAAGCCTTTCTATTTTGTTTTAATATCTTTTTCAACCTCATTTAGTACTACAGTAAATATGCCCAATTCAACACTGCCTTTCAATCCAAGAATTTATTTTTAATCTCCTCTTGTCTGCCCTTGTCTACATTCTATTGTTTACCTGCCTGCTTTTTTCACTAGCTTGTATCTCTGTACTGTAAAGCACTGTGTCTTTAGTTCCCCTGCTTCTTTCAACTCCATACATGTTTGGTTTATACTTACAAATGTTTTTTTTTTTTGTCTCCTGCTATTTCCCCTATCAAACTGCACTGAACGCTCTTATTTCATTAACTTGTCAGTTTTTTATCTGTAGTACTGAGCAAACAAAGCTCAAAAAATGCAATTTTCCCCATCTCCGTTTTAAATAAGCGTCACACTGCTTGCACGCGAACTTTCAGATCTGTCTCCTGTTTTTTTTTTAAAGTTCCCCCATTTATTTCTTGTCTCCTCGCCTTCTCTGGCACCCTCCCTACTTACCCACAACCTAAATATGCCAGCAAAATAATTATTTTAGCAAGATCAGCGATCGCCGAGGAGACTACAGAAAAGCACCCGCTTCCTTTCACCACCGCCGTCCGAGTGACTTGCTTCACAGAGAAAGCCCGTCCCCAGAACACAGAAACTCCAATGACTGGCCGAAGGAGACATGTCTACCTAATCTCCCCAATCAGACAGTCTCCTCCGCGCCAACAATTAAGTCATGTGGTTTTCTTTGGCTCAGTAATGCGGTCAGATGGTTGCCAGTGACCCAAGCATGCACATTACAGCATTACTGCGCTCCCGAAGGTCACCAACAGGGTACTGCTGCTCCTTGTAGTTTTTCGGCCACTCTCTCAGTAGTTCTTATGGCCGTGGCTAGAGAGTGGCAAAATTAGGTTGCAGGTTGG
Organism: Neoceratodus forsteri; assembly: GCA_016271365.2. Classification (NCBI taxonomy): domain Eukaryota; kingdom Metazoa; phylum Chordata; order Ceratodontiformes; family Ceratodontidae; genus Neoceratodus; species Neoceratodus forsteri. The sequence continues at coordinate 726,287,256 of CM057453.1, forward strand.
TTACTGGCCCATGGCAACGGCAGGTATATAAAATCTTAGCCACAGGGCTTGTGGCAACGTGGCGAGCGGCCAGCGGGAACGTAGGAGGCTCTATAGACTTGTATGGAGCACACCCCCGCACCGATCCTATAGTGACATCAACAAAACGTCAGAACGCGGGGGACAGATCGGTGAGTCAGGGCGTGGAAGAGATCGAGCGGGTAGCCCCCTCAGGGGCAAAATACTATCCCTTCCCTTCCTCAGTGGGTAAACTGTAACATTTTAAAACTGGTATGGAGGAACTTCCATTCAAGCAAGGAAGCCTCCTTTTTGTTAAAACTGAATAGTAAAAATAGGGAGCAAAGATGCTCTCTGACGGTCCTGCAAGCATCACTGTCGCATGGGACAAAAGGCACTGTAAGAACAAGAAGAGACTTTAAAAATGTTAATATGGAGATCCCAGGGGCCATAAAACCAGGAAGTAAAATTTAGGAAAAAACTCCTTTCAGCAAATAAAGGGAAGGACTTAACTAGGAGTACACCTACAGATCAAAACACTCTGTACAACATATTTTTTTTTTTTTTTTTTTATAAATATTGACTTTAGTTTTCCTTTAAAGGAGTATTACAATCAGAATTTGCAAAAAAAAGTACAGTTACGTAAAAATTTACTGTAACAGTAGATCTTCGAGAGGAGCTCTTGCAGCAGGCTACACCATAAGGACTGAAGCCATTAGGTGCCAGGACCCCACGGAAAACTTCTAGCAGTCTATGGCAGGGGACCACCCCTTTACATTAGCCTGAACCCAACATCAGACAATGGTATAAAAGGGGTGATCCCCCAGCCCAACCTCCATTCTCCTACCAGAGATCCCGGCAAATACAGAAATGGAGAATCAAGTAGGTGCCTCTGAAACGAGGAAGTCAAAAAAGTCCATGATGGAGAAACAGTCACCAGGGGGAAGGTGGGAGGGAAAGCAGTACCTACTTTAACAGCTCCTCTCAAGATCTACTGTTGCGGTAAGTTCTTGCATAACTGTACTAGCTCACTTTGAGGGGGAGCTCTTGCAACAGGCTACACCATAAGGACTGAGTCCCAAGCAGTGAAAGGACAAATCCCCATCAGCCGGAAAGTGGTAAAAGTCTGCTGAAAATACTCATGAGAGTAAGCCTTGTAGGACAGCAAGGCCAAAGCCCGTCCTATGCTGACAGGCAATATCCAAACTGTAATGCCAAATGAAGGTGAGGACAGAACTCTAAGTGGTAGCTGCACAAATATCAGCCGCACACACATTTTTCAAGGAAGCGAAAGATACAGCCATACCCCTGGTAGAATGGCCTTTGACTGTGCCTGGCAAAAGCTTGTCATACTTTCAGTAGCAGTAAACAGTGCAGTTAACTAGCCATTTAGACAAAGTCTGCTTAGAAACAGGAGCCCCTTCTGTCCTCGGGGCAAAAGAATCAGACAACTGGTCAGATTTTCTGGTAGCGTGGGTGTGATCTAAATAGTAATAAAGCACCCGGTGAACATCCAGAGTATGAAGTAGAGCCTACCCTCGATTAGAATACTCTGGGTAGTAAACCGGTAGGTGGATGTCCTGATTCAGTGTAAACTCGGACACCACTTTAGGCAAAAACTTAGGATTCGTCCGCAAAGAGACACCTGTCCTTGTGGAAAACTAAATAAGACTCTTTACACATCAGAGCCTGAAGTTCAGAAATCCTTCAAGAAGAAGTAATGGTAACTAAAAATAATGCTTTCCACGACAGAAAGTGTTACTCACAACTTGCGGCCGGTTCGAAGGGAGGCAGCGTAAGTTTTTCCAAAACAAATACAAGGTCCCATGGGGGAACAGGGTTCCTGATGGGAGGTTTGAGGTGAAGGATACCACGCAGAAAGTGCAGGAAGGATCCAACTGGGCAAGCGTTTTGCCCTCTACAGGTGCATGATATGCAGAGATGGCCGATAAGTGCTCCCTTTTGGAGGAGTAGCTCAGCCCTGAGTCCGACAGAAAAAGGAGGTATGCCAATACAGAATTCACTTGACAGGTGAAGGGATCAAGGTGGCGAGCGGAGGTCCAAATGCAGAATCACTTCCACTTCATAACGTAAATGGCCCTGGTGGAAGGCTTCCTTGCGGCCACCAGGATATCTGCCACTCTGGGGGAAACCCCAAATAGAGCCACTGCTAGGTCTGCAGGAGCCATGTGTGCAGGTGCAGTGATTTGAGATCCAGATGGACTAGGGTGACCCGCTCCTGGAAGAGCAAGTCTGAGCTCAGGGGCAGGGTGATCAGAGGTTCCGCTTCCAGCTGCTGAAGTAGTGGGAACCAAATCTGATGTGGCCAGTAGGGAGCAACTAGGAGCATCCCCACTCCCTATGATTGCAATATGATAAAGACTCTCTGCAGTAATGGAAAAGGAGGGAAGGCATACAGAAACCTCCCTGTCCAAAAGAGGGAGAACGCGTCTCACCAGAATACACCAGATCCTGGATCCAGCATGCAAAAACTGGGCAGTCTGGCGTTGATTGGGGACGCAAAGAGGTCCAACTCGGGCCAGCCCCACCTGTCGAACAGCTCTTCGGCCACACATTGGAGAAGTTCCCATTCGTGTGCCCTGGACCGAGACCAGTTTAAACTGTTGGCCAAAGTGTTTTGTACGCCTGGGACATGCACAGCAGTGAGTTCCAGAAGATGCTCGATGGCCCAATACCAAACTCTCACGGCCTCCCTGCAGAGGTGGTAAGAATGAGTCTCCCCTTGTTTGTTTATGTAGAAGAACAGTGACATGTTGTCCATCTGAATCGAGAGAGAGCATGGGAGCAGATTCATCTGGAATGCCTGTAGGGCATAGAGTATTCCCCGCATCTCCAATGTGTTGATATGGAGATGTTGCTCTTGCAGAGACCAAGTTCCCTTGGTCTGAAGGTCTGCAAAATGGGCACCCCAGCCCTGGACGGACGCATCCATAGTCAGAATCTGATAAGGAGAGTCCTGTTGAAAGTGGAACCCTGTGAAAAGATTGGAGGGGTTCAACCACCATGTCAGAGTTTGATGTACCGGAGTGGAGACTGTCACAAGTTACTCCAATTCATCTGTGCGTTGTTCCCATTGGACTCGAAGGGCCCAATCGGGAACTCTCATGTGCAGGCGTGAAGAAGGGACAGTCGCAATGGCTGCTGCCATATGCCCTAGCAGAATTAGGAACACTGGCTGACATTTGCTGTGATGAGATGACCAGGCGAGCCTGGTCTTGAAGGTGTTCCGCCCTGCCCAGGGACAGGAAGGCTTTTCTTTCATCGGTGTCCAGAACTGCCCCAATGTACTGCAGCCTTTGGCTGGACCAAGGAGAGGACTTTGGGAGATTGAGAGTGATCCCTAGGTCTCGAAACAAGGTAAAGGTGTCTTCCATGGTGCTGATCAGCTGATCCCTGAAGGAAGCTGTCAAGAGCCAATCGTCCAGGTAGGGGAAGACATAGTGACAATTCCTCCTGAGGGCCACAGCCACTACTGCTAGGCACTTTGTAAAGCCGCATGGAGCCAAGGACAGGCCGAATGGTAGGGCTCGGAATTGGGTAGTGGTTGCCTTGGTAGCGAAAGAACCTCCTGTGGGGTTGAAAGACCAAAATGTGAAGGTAAGTATCCTGCACAAAGAGGAAGCACATCCAATCCCCCTGATGAAGGGTGAGCATCCTGAAGCGTTTGTATTCTCTATACGTGTTCAGATCCAGGATAAGCTGCAAGTCCCCTGTCTTCTTTGGAACCAGAAAAAAGTGGGAATAAAATTCCTTCCCTTTCCAATCTGGCGGAACTGGCTCTATGGCCTGCTTCAGTAAGAGTGCTTGGACCTCTTCCTGAATGAGGGAGAGGTGTAACGGAGGGTAAAGGGAGTTTACAGGCGGGTTGTCCAGGGGCATCTCCACGAACTCCAGAATATGCCCTTTCTCTACCAGTTGAAGAACCCATTGATCTGTGGTCATTCTGTGCCATTCTTCTAAATATACAGAGAGAAGAGACCCTCCACATCCTCCCCTAGGGATTCTGCCAGAGGTGGTGGGGTTGGGCAGTGAGTCAGGCCGAGGAACTGGGGTCAGGCATAGAGGCCTGAGAAGTTTTGGTGGCCCTGGGACCCAAAACCTCCTGAGACCTGAGAGGTGGCCTTTACGTTTAAAGGCTCCTCTGGATTGTTGGCCTCGAGGCTGTTGCCCGGAGGACCAATGGAATGGCTGGCGATGATTTTGCTTCTGGCTAGATCTGTACATGGTATGGACAGATCTGACAGACTTGCCAGATTCCTGAAGGACAGTGATAATCTTCTCTGATTCCTCGCCAAAAAGGACTGAACCTCTAAAAGGGGCATCCATGCTGTCCACCTGAACGTCTGGGGTGAAACCTGAGATGCACAGATTGGAATAACGGCAAGGCAGACACCGGTGGGTCCCTGCCTTTGCTGCCAAATCTGCCGTAGAAACATAAAATTTGACAGCAGATGAGGATTGCTTGGCCCACCTAGACTACCCATTTCCCTACCTAATGGATAAGCTGCAGATCTTAGTTAACCAACAGCCTATTTCTTCCTATCTCCCCACTAGAATTGCCTGATGTGTTATATCTGTCCCATGCATTCTTGAACGCCCCCACTGTTTTTGACTCCATTACCTCTTCAAGAAGGCTGTTCCATGTATCTACAACCCTCTCCGTGAAAAAATAATTCCTCTCATTACCTCTGAGCTATCCCCCCTCTATCTTCAAATTGTGTCCCTTGTTCTTGCACATCTCTTTCCCTGAAAGATGCTACCCTCTCAGACTTTGTTGATTCCCTTGAGGTACTTGAAAGTTTCTCTCATGTCTCTCCTCTCCTCAAGAGTATACATATTAAGCTCCATTAATCTCTCTTCATATGTCTTCTGGTGTAGAACCTGCACCATTTTAGTTGCCCTCCTCTGGACAGCCTCCATCCTGTCTATGTCCTTATAGAGATGGGGTCTCCAGAACTGCACACAGTACTCTAGATAGGGTCTCACCAACCATCTGTACAGAGGGATAACAACTTCCTGTTTTCTACTGGTGATGTCTCTCCCTATGCATCCCAGTATCCCACCAGCCCTCCTTACTGTCTTCTCACATTGCTTGCCCACCTTAAGATCATCTGATATGACTACCGCAGGTTCCTTTCCATTTTTGTTGTTGTTAGTATCTCACCCCCCACTGTGTACTCTTTTCCTGGGTTTTTGTTTCCCAGGTGCATTACTTTGCACTTCTTTGCACTGTATCGTAGGAGGAACTTAGGAAGAGTGCCTATGTCCAAACTGGATTTCAAAATATGCAGCAGCTCAGCTTTCTGAGGACTGTCCTACTGAGTCTGAACCAGTTCCATGGCCTTCTCCCACAGGGCTTTCTGATACTGGACCATGTGGGCTAAGAAATTTAGGGAGCGAATGGTACAGGTAGCAGAGGCGTAAACCTTCCTGCAGAAACTGGTCCACCTGCTTGAAATCTTTGTCCGGAGGCCGAATGCGGAGATGCCGGGGCCTCTTGGATTGGTCATGGACCCCTGTAATGACCATGGAGTCCATAATCAGATGCTCTCCAAAGAAAGGCTCATCTCGGGGAGCATTATAGAGACGATCAGCCTTCTTGAAAATAGCAGGAGTAGTAGACGGGCATTCCCAAGCTGATCTAGTGACATTCTTAAATGGTTCCACCAGAAAAGGAACCACCACAGGCTTTGGATCCTTTTGACGGAGGAAAATGGTCACACGGCACCTCTCAGGGTCCAAGTCTTCAGTGTCCTAGCCCATGTTGGACTGGATGTGCCGCATGACTTCCATGAACGTCGGGTCATCGGAAGGAGACCTTGGCGTGTCCTCAGGTTCCAACAGAGGAAGGGACATCCCCGAGTTGGACGACACTGAGGATGAGTAAGAGGAACACCGGTCCGACTCCCCTGAAGGGAAAGTTTGTGAGGCCGAACGAAGATGCCTACAGGCCTGCGACCTACGTTGGCGCCTGTCCGAGGACCTGGAGGACGAGCAACGGTGCTTCTATCCATGATGGTTAGAGCGACCCCTACCAGTGTCATCTGGTTACGGGGTGGGCTCTTTAGGCATAGGCTGCCTGGGGGGGGGGGAGGCCTCTTCGGGATCAGATCTCCCTTAACCACATTCCACCAGGACGTAAAGAGAGTGGTGAGATCCGGCAGAGGGTTCTGGGACATAAAGGGATTAGTCGACATCATGGGGGGACGTTAGACAGCCCCTGCATCTGTCCCTTTGGTGGCAGAAACCCAGGCGTCGGGTTGTGAGGGTTTGGGATGACCTGCAGCGGTCCAGTGGGTGTCTGGCTATCTGGTGGTCTAGTAGGTGTAGTCAGAACTGCCAGACCCCCAAAGTCGGTTGAGATGTAACGTTAGGGTCAGCGGGGATATTGGGTGTTCAGGAAACAACAGAAGGGGCACAGTCAGGGACAATGCCAGGGCAGCCTGTGTCACCCGGACAGGCATAGACCAACATTGGTGTGAGGAACGAACTGGTGTCAACTGCCAAGAGGAGCTAACTCCCGAATGGGGCAGAGGCATCACCCTCCCAGGGTAGGCAAGTGCATGCCCCTGGCATCGCTGAGTGGCTTTGGCCCCAGAGCCAGGAGCAGATTTAGCAGACACCGAGGCCGGGCGGACAATGGGTAGGGACCCGCAGCCCAAAGCAGACACGACTGAGCCACCTGGCTGAGAGCCTGTAGTCTGGTGGAAGGGCCTGAGCCTCAGGGACCAGGAGGCTGAGAATGAAGTCCCCAACCAAAAAAAAAAAACACTGCCCCAATGTCTGAATGATGGCGGGTGGTTTGACCACTGGGAGCCAGGATGGAGTGAGGGCTGCCATGGAAGCCGGGTCCGACCTACCGCGGGAGGTAGTCCCGGAGCTGTTCACCTTCTGGAGAGGGGAGGCGAGCACATGCCCCTGGCATTGCTGAGTGGCGTTGGCCCTGGAGCCAGGAGCCGACATAGCAGATGCTGAGCCTGGGTGGACGATGGGTAGGGACCCACAGCCGGAAGCAGACCCAGCTGAGCCTCCTGGCTGAGAGCCTGTAGTCTGGTGGAAAGGCCTGAGCATCAGGGGCTTTCAGACTGAGGACAAAGTCCCCAACCCCGAAGAACCACCACCTGACATCTGGATGATGGCGGGTGGTTTGACCACTGGGAGCCCAGAAGGAATGAGGGCTGTCATGGAAGCCGGGTCCAACCTCCCACGGGAGGAAGTCCCGGAGCCAGTCACTTTCTGATCAGGGGACCGGGAACGAGAAGCAGATCAGAGTTTGTCCTTGTGTTCATCTCAGTGTTTGTGCTTTCCATCCGACTTCTTGCCCTTCGAAGAAAACGAGGCCCCTGGGATCAGGAAAGAGGAGGTACATTTACCCTGAATATCTTCCTCCATCGCAGCCAGTTTCTTTTCGAGCAAGTAGCTTTTCAGGGCCTTCTGGCAGCAGATTCTGGTCCTCCGGTTAAATTTCAAGCAGTGCTGGCAGGCCTCTGTATCATGGTTGGGGCCTAGGCAGAAGAGGCAGTAAGCATGACCGTCCTTCGACAGGATCTGCTTGCCACAAGCACACTTGGACCGTCGCAGTTCTACAAATGAAGTCAGAGAAGAAGACATGCAGAGGAAATACTGAAGAAGTATTTTTTTAGAAAAAAATAAAGCGCGGGTAATCGCAGAAAAATGGCAGTCGACTAAAACAGAAGTTGTCCGTGGAGCTGATGTGCGTGGGTCGACAGCGAGAACAGAACTGCGGTTGGGCTGGGAACTGCCTCTATTATACCACTGGCCGACGTCGAGGGTGGGCGGACGTCAGGGGGCGGTACCTCACCATAGACTGCTAGCAAAAAGTTTTCTGTGGGGTCCTGGTGCCTGACGATTTCAGTCCTTATGGTGTAGCCTTCTGCATGAGCTCCCCCTCGAAGTCAGATCACATGTTGTGCAGAATGTTTTAATTTGCGGGTGTAGTCCTAGTGTGTCATTCCCTTTGTCTGGTATTAGGATTTTTTTTTCTAAATTAGCCTGCTAGTTTTACAGTAGTTTTATGGCCCCTGGGGATCTCCAGCTTAGCATGGTTTATTGCTCTTCTTGTTCCTACAGTGCCTCCTGTCCCATGTGACAGTGATGTATCCAGAACCATGGATTCAGCAAGCACTGGTTTCGAGTCAATTTTATATAACTCTCCTCACCCAGTGAGCATTAATGGCTATATTTACAGTTTAGCGAATACTTGAGGGCCAACTGTGAGTGGGAAAAGAATGTAAGAAAAGAGTGTAAGAAAAGAGCTAGAGACTTTACTAATTATAGCACTGATGATCTGGGATGATTTGTGTGCTTTTTACGGCTGTGAGTAGTTTGATGAAATGAAAAGTTTTAAAAGCAAAACATTTACTCCTGCTGGATAGACCTCACACAATCACAATACAAAAATACTGAATCAGAGCTATTTAGTGGAGGCCAGAACATCAGGCTCCTATCTGCAGTACTTGCTGAATCAGTGGTCCTGGACGCACCACTGTTACAGGGGAGACGAGACATTGTAGGAAAAATAAGAGCAATAAAATCTTGCTAAGATGGAGAACCCTAGGGGAACTAGCAGGCTAAAATAGTCCACCGCCAGCTTGCTGCTCACCTTGACATGTTTAATCTTCAAACCCCGCGCCAACATGGTTTCCGGCCCGGTCACAGTACCACCTCTGCACTTACACAACTTACAAATGACATCAGAAATAATATGGACCGTGGCCTACTCACTGGGGCCGTCTTTATCGACCTGTCTAAAGCCTTCGACATGGTACACCATCCTCTCATGCTAAAGAAGAGCTCCAATCCATTGCAGCATCTGACCAAGCCCTCTCCTGGTTCCATAGCTATCTTGACAATCGGACTCAGGCAGTAGCATTTCACAAGGCCTTTTCCTCCCCCCTAAACATCTCCCATGGAGTTCCCCAGGGATCCACTCTTGGATCTCTACTCTTCTCCCTCTTCCTAAATGATATTCCCAGCATGTCCTGGCATAGCTGCACTCTTATGTACGCAGATGACCTTGTTCTCTACTCTGGGTCAAAATCAGTTGCTGCCATCAACTCCACTCTCACTAATGACTTCCAATTCCTGCAGACCTGGCTCTCTAGCAACCACCAAGTCCTGAACCTAGAAAAAAACCTGTGCTATGCTATTCGGATCCTCTAAGAAACTGTCTGCCCCTGCGAACAGGCTCTGGATTCAATGCCTTGATGGCTCCCTCATCTCAAACACTGAGTCCTTCAAGTACCTTGGGGTCACTTTGGATCCCACACTTGACCTGTCTCAACATGTCAATATGGTGTGCCGTGCCGTCAATGCTAAAACTGGCAGAGCTTATCGCGTGCGCCACTCCCTCACTCCTTCTGCTAGACTTTCTGTTGCGAGAGGTATTCTCTTACCCCAGCTCCAATATGCTCTGCCCCTCCTCTTTGCTGCAAACTCTGCTACACTCCACAAATGGGACACTGTCTACAACAACATCTGTAGATTCACCTTAACTGCCCCACGTCTTACCCATCATTGTCTCCTTTACGCTGGCTTAAATTGGCTGTCACCTAAGGATATTCGAGCCTACTCCCTGGGCTGCTTTATCGACTCCCTGTCTAGACCTCTCTGCCCTGTCTATCTTGCCAACCTCCCGACTCCTGCCTCACACACCCGTAACCTCAGGTCCTCCTCTGTCCCCATGCTCTCCACTAGACCTTGCATGACAAAAATGGGTGAAAAGGCATTTGCCCATTTTGCTCCCAAATTCTGGAACTCACTCCCCCTTATGGTGAAAACTTCAGCTTCCCATCAAGAATTCAAAAACTCGCTGTTCACCCACCTCCTAGCCTCTGGCCAATGCAAATGCTCTTAATTTGCTTTGTCCCACTGCAGGCTGTCAGGTCTGACCCTGAGTACTACACTAATGTTCTCCCATGCAATACATTTGTCTAGGTGGCTATGAACCTTGATGTCTTTACTGTCCTCAGCTATCTTATGGTTATCCTAATTGCTTTATTTTACATCCTTACTATGATCTATGCCTAAAATGTACCCTTACGTAACTATTACTGTGCTACCCAATGTATATCTTGTTTTGCTCCTGTACACCTATATTATGTCTGTGCATTTCTGCATATTGTAACCAATGTCCTGTGCTCTCCCGGGTCGTGCCTGAAAATAGGCAGGTCTGTTGCCTAGCGCACTTACTCAGTTACCAAAAGCTAATAAATAAATAAATAAATTTAGAAAATAACTCTTAAAGCAGCAGTGCAACGAAAATGGGTTAAAATCTGACCCCACCTTTTTTTCTTCCTAATGGATGCCAGATGTCTTCCAGTTTATTTTGATGGTGAAATTTTTAGTTCTCATTATCATTTAAGAATGTTATGAACATTTTAAAGTAATTGTTTCTCAAGAAAAAAAGATGGCCGCCTCATTTTCCCACAGAAATAATACTGAGGACCCGAGGAGGATAAGAGTCCAAACAAAAATGCAGATGTACAGTACACAGCATAGAAAGCATCCAGAAAACCCAAATCAATAGTTCTGCCAATATTTTTTATACCCATAGCAGAAAATTGGCTTTTTGAAATAACTTTTTTCGTTGCACTGCTGCTTTAATGGCAAACAGAGGGAAGGACACACCAGGACTACACATAAAAATCAAAACACTCTGCACAACATATGTTTTTTGCAAATTTTGTCTGTAGTACTCCTTTGACAATGCAAGGGACAACAAAACGCATATTTACTCTGAGGTGTCAGACCCAGAAAGAAACAGAACTATTACAACCTTTGATGACTGGCTGCCAGTTTATTCTTTAGATGGTTCTACAACTGTAGTCTGTATCATTCCAATGCTGACATCTCAAGGAGAGACTTATACCATAGCACTCGAGTAGAAAAGCTGGAGATAATTAAGCGAGTCTTACTGTGAAGCAGAGAACCAACACATCAGTCACTAATTTGAGCCCCAGGACACTAGCAAGGCAACCAAAGTCTCCTCGTGTTACAAAAAACAGTTTGCTATGATCTTTATTGATGTAGCAGGGAGTTAACACTTCAAGGCAATATGCTCATGTTGGCCGACCAATCATCAAGTGACTTAAATTACGACACTGCATCATGGGTAATATATGCAACCACTGTGAAAGAAATAAGACTGGCTTAGCTTTAAGCAGGGCTGTAAAGCACACTAGGCTTTACAAACATTCCGCAAGACAGAAAACAGCAAAGACATGTTTTTTTTTGGTACTGATTTGTCATTGTTAAAATTACTGGTGACTTATTTTAGTTTTCAACTGTGACTGTTAATCACCATTCATAATTTCAACAAGTGTTTCTGTTTACTGAATAGAACCCTAAATGTTGGATGATCCTGTCACATCTGCTTACACTCTGACAACAAGGTCTCCAGCTCTGGCTATCCCAAATAAAAATTCCGGTGTCTCACCTGCAATGTTAAACCCTGAACTACACAGTCTACAAACTCTTGGCGAAGGCACTCACCAGAGATTTCTAGTTCTGCCCAGTGTGACTTCTTTCCATTGGCTGCCTCCTCAGCTGTCATGATGGTGTAAATTCGACGTGGATCTGGGGGATCATATTTTTCCTTTGGCATCCCTGTTAGTCTAAAATAAAAAGAAAAAGTCTGAAAACTGCAATAAATGTCAAATGCACCACTTACATTTTTAAAACTCCTGCACACAAAGAGTCATTCTGAGGAGACAAATGATACACTGACTGCAGGGTGTCAGTCAATCGCCTGCTGTTGTCTATTTACGGCAGGTTTGAAACTGGGCACCAGTCCATGGCCAAATGTTGACAGATTCTGTATTAAACCAGTAAATTGTTCCTTTGTTTAGACCTACTAGGTTGTACTGGAGGAGAGAACATTTCCATAAATGCACCAGTTGGGACATGGCATGTGTGTGTGCCTTTTTTTTTTCTTTTTTTGGGGGAGTGGATTTCCCAGTCACTTGCCCTACTGGCAAACTTAATTTCAATCCTTGGTGTAGTGCTGTGAGGCAAATCTTTTTCTTTTCTCTTGCCTATCAGATTTGTCTGATAATCACCTGTGGCGATTCCTTCTGAAGCTAGGAGGTGATCAAGAGCACTACTCTATTCCAATTCCGCTGAAATACCCCAAGAAAAGTTTTCTGAAAAGAGAAAGCAAGAGAGAGAATGAGCACTGAATCAGTTGCTTCTGGGTAGTAGTTGAGGTGCTCACAAAGAGACTACAGAGTACTTTTATGAGGAGGACGGCTGCAGAGCTGAGAAGTGCTGCACAGGTCTTGGTGGTGAATCAGGCTGGCCTGTGGAAGACCGTGCAGAATACAACTGCTGCAAAAGGCACCTAGACCATGAATACGCTCTGTAAAGGTAGGAGGTTAAAACTCATGACAAGAGGATACAGTATTCAAGCCATAAATCCCTGACAAGGTACACCACCAATGAGGGAATAAGACCAATGCGTAAAGTGTTAGGTGCCAGCGCATGTACTACACCACTGAATGGTGTGCAGTCCATGGAATGCCAAGTCCAGGGAGATTATCTAGGGCTCAAGAGCAGAAGACTGAAGCTGTTGTATCTGATTGGCTTGTCGGTTTTTGTATTCTATTTGTAATGCGCTCCTGGTGGTTCACCAGTGGAGTACAGATAAATCAAACTTCAAGTGAATTTATTTATTTATTTATTTATTTTGGTGAGTCAATTTTTTTTAACCTCCTCCGACACTCCGGCATCCCCCTCTCCTTCGGGTCTCCTAGCACTTCTACTGCCCCGGCCATCCTTTTCCCGAGCTCTGCTCTTTTGTCACACATTGCAGCCGACCCCCCGGGATGTCACGGCGTATCCCATCGCTGGGCGGGTCCCCCTCCTCAGAGGGGGAAGGCACCAGGGGGCGGAGGAAACCCAGCACTCTATTTTCCTTACTGACCCGGGGTGCTGCTATGGAGGAGTAAGCGTAGAGTAGGGAGGCAGTCATACGGCGGGCGCCAAAGTTGTTTTTCCAGTTTTCCTGGTTGTCCCTCCTGCACCGCTGCTTGTAGTGCTCCCGGTCTCCACCAGGAGCCGCTATAGAGCAAAGCTTCCCACCCAACCGCCCCAGGAGAGACAGCAGTCCTCCAGATGCTCAATCCTCTCCTCCCTCTGCCAGCCCCTGGTGTCCAGAGTCCGTTCCCGAAGCTGGGTCGTCGGCATGGTTCGAGATGTGGCACCCAGCACCTCAACCCTCTGCACCACCAGGCTGGCTCAAGTGACTTAAAGGAAAGCGGTCAACAATACAGGCTCCCGCAAGGCTTACCCTCCAGTTAAGATTTCTAAGTATGTTGCTGCATTTTTCTTGCACCGCAACATACTTTATTTTAATCAAGAAAAGTCTGCAACCCAGAAATATGGCAGACGTTGGGGGGGGCTCCATTATCTGTAAATATGCTGTGCCACACCTTTACAGATAATGGAGCCCCACCTCCACCCCAAAAGTGGTTCACTGACTACCTTCATGACAGGACACAAATGGTCCGGTGGAAGGGAGCTAGATCAGATCAGCGCCCAATAACCAAGAGAGTTCCACAGGGGTCTATTTTAGGCCCCCTACTGTTCTCCCTGTTTATAAACACCCTACCCCTACACTGCAGAGGGGGGAAGTCATGCTATATGCAGATGGCGCAGTGCTGTACAGAACAGGGAAGGACAAGGTGCACTTAAATCTGGAGCTGAATAAAGACTTTGCAACCCTTTACGCATGGTGTCAGGGAAACAGGCTTGTCTTGAACAGCAAAAAGACAAAAGCCATGTTCTTTGGCCCAAAAAGACTTGGCCCAAAGAGATCAAACCCCCTATCCCTCTCCACCTTAAATGGAACAGGGATCGAAGTAGTAGACAGCATCAAATACTTAGAAATGTACCTGGACCAAGTGATCTCCTTCAAGAAGCATATGGATCACCTCACAAAGGTAGTCAACCAAAAACTGGGCCTTCTCTACAGGCTTCACCCCTTTCTGAACAAAGAAACTAGAACAGCGGTCGGTAATGGGACAACACTACTCGTGGTGTTCTACGGAGCAACACTGCTCCGGACTCTGAGGACAACGGAAAGACAGTGGCTGAGCACACTCTGTCACAGGGTCAGCCAGTTTACTGCCGGGGCACAGCGGATGGAACACCACTGCAAGGTGCTCCAGGCCTTAGAATGGCCATCCCTCAAAGCTAGATTAGCATATCCCTCCCTGTGCCTGACTTTTAAGCTTCAACAACCCAGGCCCCCGGTCTGCGAGACCTGCTTGCCCCTAAGACAAACAGGAGAGAGCTCAGTTCTGCCAATAGGACACTACTTGAAATACCCAGAGCCAAATCATCACTAGGTCAGAGGTCGGCAAGGGTAGCCCTACCCAAACTCTGGAACAATCTACCAAGAGAGTTACAGGATAGCACCTCTCTCACGGGTTACAATAAAGCGCTGAAATCACACCTTGGCTCTGGGCCCCTGTGCTGTTGCCTCAACTGAGGTCTCCCCACGGGACCCAATGAAGGGGAACACCTGCTCAAGAACACAATCAATAAGAAGATAGGGTTTGAAAGTAGGAAACAGCACTGGTCCTTGCACTTATCAATGTTGAGAAATGTCAAATGTCTGCACCACTGTTGTAGGTTTCTTTGATGGACTACATGCTGTGATGGATGTCTTCTGTACTCTGTGTAAGCCTTGCTGTACTGTACATATCAATGCTTTGGTTTTTTCCTTTCCCTCTAGGTACATGCAACTAATCCCGGGTCACCCCTGAAAAAGGGACCGTCAAGGTTCCAGTGGGCCTACCCGGTTACTAAAATTTAAATAAAATAAAAATAAATAAATAATTAAAAGTGTCTGCCATACTTCCGGGTAGCAGACTTTTCTTTATTAAAATAAAGTATGTTGAGGCGCAAGAAAAATGCCGCAACATACTTAGAAAGCTTAACAGGAGGGTAAGCCTTGTGGGGGCGGGAGCCTGTATTGTTGACTGCATTCCTTTAAAAACAAATATTCAAGTTCAAGTTTATTGTAGGAAAACTCAGTTGAGCAAGCTCATTCACAAGAAGGTCGTTTGACACAGAAACCTAGAGCCAAATATTGGAGGTGGAGGGGGGATGGAGGCTAAATATGGTGCCATTTGTACACTCGAAACAAAATCTGTTCCAACATCCTTGGCAGACCAATGGAAAAAGTATTTTACACCTTGAACTCTTCTAATTATACCACTGTAATCCTAGAATGAAAGAGACTAAACATCAGATCATAGTGTAAAAGGGGCGCAGAATGTCACTTTGTGACATCTGTTTCGCACGGAGCAGCTACAATACAGAAAACAGAGTACATGAAAACAGCCCATCGCCTGTTTACCATTAAATCTCTAGGTCTTTGTAAGAACAATTTTGACAAAGGCACAGACGTACTGTAACTAATGAATGATAATTATGTTAAGAATTTTTATTAATGTGGGCAGGGGACCAGTTAAGGCATGATCGGCGTAGTTTATGCCTGTTTTTGCTAAATTTATGTTCTGTGCACAGTTCTGGGTTGTCTCATCCCAGCCGGGGTTGCTCCAGAGTTAGCGCAAGTGCAGTTGCACAAGTAAGTAAAGACCATGCATGTTGTGCAGTCAGGCCACTCAGGTCAGCATTCACCCTCAAGGCAGGCTCTAGACTTCACAACCACCTGTAGCCCACTTTATTTAGGGCTTGCACCTTCCCCAAACCCTCCCATATGACTGTAGGTAAAGGGTACCTACTCCTAGAGAATAATAGCGAGTTATTGTTTACAGGTCCACTTAGTGGAGAAGTTGCTTAGCTGTTGTTTTGGATGCTAAGACATCCTGTCGATCTGACTTCAGTGGCATGTGCCATGATTGGTTGACTGTGTGGATTACAGAAAATGGGGGGATGGCAGCATTTAGCAAGCAAGAGAGATAGTATAGTGGCAGCAGCGAACAGTGGCACTGAAGTATGCAGAAGATGGAGCCAGCATTCTGGAAAGGTTTCAGCAGCTGGCGAGGAGCACGGATTGAGCTGTGATCCTGGGCACTGCTAAAGTGCCAAACCGTCAGAGGTAAAAAGATGTTCAGAAACAAATGCTGTAGCAGCTGGCTGGGCATTTTACTTTGCACTGTCTTTCTGAAAAAAAAATGTGCAAATTGTGAAGCACATCTGCCGTTTGTAACTGGTCACAGCGGGCAGGGGGACAATATGTAGTGAGAGGCATGGTTCCATGTGGGCAGGAGGAGACAGTATGAAGTGAGAAGCATGGTACAGAGGTGTGGTTCGAGTTTAAAATAAAACAAAACAAAAAAAAACTCAAGTATTGCTTTTTGTGACAGTTTGCCTACAGGATACTAAACATGTTACTATGAGAATGGAGTGGCACAGCAAGAGTGCAGAAGGCTGACGGGTGGATAGAGGCAGGGCGAGATAGGTAGCAAGAAGCTCAGTTGCACACAGTTTAAAAAAAAAAAAGCCAACACTAAAGAAAAAAAGTTTTGTTTTTTATTTCCTTCATTACTGTGTACTTCATGTGGTTTTGGCTACGATGTTAATATGGGTACACAGAGTGTGCCAAGGGCATACTGTTGGTAAAGAAGTAGTGCGGCGAGAGGGGGGGCTGTCATGATGACACGGCAACTACAAATGCAGCTGTTGAATGGATGCATTTCTCTCACTGCTCAACAGTGAAATGAATTATTTATCTGAACTAGTTACTGTCCCCATCCCTACTGTATAACTCCATATATTTGCTCCGTAGGGGTACTCTTTACCTACAATTCTATGAGAAGGTTTGAGAACAGTGCAAGCCCTAAATAAAGGGTGAGGCATCCTTTAACACAGCAGGAGGCTGATTACCTTCCACAGAGGAGGACAGCATTTTGCTGAGAGACTCCAACTTCCTTCCCCCAGATAACCCTCTGATGTCCTGGGCTTTTGTACTGCACCCCAGTAAGCAGCATCGTATGTGGCAATGCTGCCCCTGCACCCACACATTTGATTTTTTGCTCCTTTCCCCAGACACCAGTGTGAGAACACACTCCATATACTGTACACGCAGTCTGGGTTTCAGGAAGAACTGTGTGATGTAAAAAAAATTACTTAATTTGTCTAAATGAACATCTGGGAAAATAAAAGCTAACTATTCAAAATAAAAGAGGATGTTTTTAAAGACTGGAGGTATCGGACTTCCAGTGGAAATTTCACATGCAAGAGAATTCACGGAAATCCTGTATTCCTTAGTACAATCCTCGAAAAAGGTCTTTGAAAAAGGCTGTGTGAGAATAACATCTTAACACTTAAAGAGACCCCCACCCCCTTCAATCTTAGTGCATTTGTAAATTGTACTACATATGGTGGTGCCTTACCTCACTGAAACACCACCCATGTATAGCTACTTAGATTTTCTTCACTAGTTTTTAAGTGGAAGGGATCGTAATTTTGCTCTCCCCGGATCCCTTACACTTCCCGGTTTGACGACACCGCCCCGCTCCACCCCTGTGCTCAGGCACTTGATGACATGAACCCAGGGAGAGTGTGGTGACACGCCCCACTGAAATTAATGGGGTCAATTTTACGTGACTTTTTATGGACAAATATGGCTTGTGGAGAGAAATCATGGACACCGGTTGACTAACAAAGGCCTTGTTAGCAGACTGGTGTCCGTGACTGCCCTCCACCTGGCCAGATTTGTCCATAAAAATGTACGTTCAATTGACCCCACTGATTTCAACAGGGCATGTCCCTGTGCTCACGTCATCAAGTACCTGAGCGCATTGGCAAAGTGGCACCATCAAACCAGGAAGTGAAATGGATCTGGGGAGAACAAAATTACGATCCCTTACATTTTCTTCACTAGTTCTGAAGTGAATGTAGCTATACATGGGTGGTGTTTCAGTGAGGTAAGGCACCACCATACATGGTGTATGTCACTAGTTTGGGGAATCGCTTTAATGATGCAGCTCAATTACAGGTCGCAAGGTATAATCTCAGTTACAGGCGGTAATCTGTAATCTCAGTTACAGGCGGTAATCTGTAATCTCAGTTACAGGATGTAATCTATAATCTCAGTTACAGGCAGTAATCTGTAATCTCAGTTACAGGCAGTAATCTGTAATCTCAGTCACAGGTCGTAATCTGTAATCTATAATCTCAGTTATAGGCGGTAATCTGTAATCTCAGTTACAGGTCGTAATCTATAATCTCAGTTATAGGCGGTAAACTGTAATCTCAGTTATAGGCGGTAAACTGTAATCTCAGTTACAGGTTGTAATCTATAATGCCAACCACAGCTCCACAGCACATCCATGTCATCACAACTTTGTAAAACCACTAAAAAGGACTGGGATAATTATTCAAATACACAAACATCCACGAAAACAGTGACCGCGTCACAAAATACTACCTGACACACTGACGTACTACCATCGTGGAAAACTAGGAAGTTTTTACTTCCTGGCCTAAAAAGTTATCTGGGGCACTGAACGTGGGTGGATGCCACATTACGGCACTAATGGCAATTCTTTGTGTCTCCCAGACAGAACCTGAAATCCCAGCACTGAATTCCAGCAACAAAGGTTGAGCTACTTTATGAACTCCCAGCATTATGGTAAGAACACTGATAGCAGCAGTTATCTTCTGCTGAAGATCTTAAATATGAAGGACCTTAAAACCTTTTATAGGTACATCAGGGAGCAAAGGAAGACCAAGGGAGGATAGTGAGGCTTAATAAAGGGGAGGGAGGGTGGGCAGAGGGTGACTTTGAAAAGCAGAGATACTAAACAAATATTTTTGCTCAGTATTTACAAAGGAAGAGGGGGTACCTAAAACAAACAGTAGAAACACTCTGGATACAGAAGTTGATACCAGCCCATTTACAGAAGAAAGAGTTCTGAATGAGCTCTTAAAACTGAAGGTGGACAAAGCAATGGGGCCTGATGGGATTCATCCCATAATTCTAAAAGAACTAAGGATAGAACTAGTGACACCACTGACTACCCTCTTTAACAAATCATGGGAGGATGGGGTGGTACCTGAGGACTGGAGGAGGGCAGATGTGATTCCCCTTCACAAAAGTGGGAGCAAGGCAGAAGCAGGAAACTACAGACCTGTTAGTTTAACCTCAGTGGTAGGGAAAATGATGGAATCACTTCTGAAGGAAAGAATTGTTGCGTATCTAGAGGCCAGAGGGCACAGGACCCAAGGCACGCAGATTCACAGCCGGAAGGTCATGCCAGACAAATCTGATAGATTTCTTTGACTGGGTGACCAAAGTAGTAGATCAGGGAGGGGCTGTGGACATGGCCTACCTAGACTTTAGCAAGGCATTTGACACAGTCCCACACAAAAGATTAATATACAAGTTAGCCAGCCTGGGAGTGGGTCCCAAGATGACAGCCTGGGTAAAGAATTGGCTGGAGAACAGGACACAGAGAGTAACAGTAAATGGAGTCCACTCTGAAAAAAGAGAGGTTAGCAGTGGGGTACCACAGGGTTCAGTATTAGGACCGGTCCTCTTCAATGTCTTTATAAGCGACATTGCAGAGGGACTGGAAGGAAAAGTATGTCTCTTTGCAGATGACACAAAGATCTACTACAGAGTTGATGCACAAGGTGGGGTGGAAAGGATGAGAAGGGACTTGGCAAGGTTAGAGGAATGGTCAAAGGTATGGCAGCTTAGATTCAATGCTAAAAAGTGCAAGGTAATGCACCTGGGTAACAAAAACCCAGGGGAAGAGTACACAATGGGGGTGAGATACTAACAACAACAAAAATGGAAAGGGACCTGGGGGTAGTCATATCAGATGACCTAAAGGTGGGCAAGCAATGTGAGAGGGCAGCAAGGAGGCTGAGGATACTGGGATGCATAGGGAGAGGCATCACCAGCAGAAAACAAGAAGTTATTATCCCTCTGTACAGACGGCTGGTGAGACCACATCTGGAGTACTGCGTGCAGTTCTGGAGACCCAATCTCCACAAAGACATAGACAGGATGGAAGCTGTCCAGAGGAGGGCAACTAAAATGGTGCAGGGTCTGCACCGGAAGACATATGAAGTGAGACTTAAGGAGCTTAATATGTATAGCCTCGAGGAAAGGAGGGAGAGGGGGGACATGATAGAAACTTTCAAGTACCTCAAGGGAATCAACAAAGTCCAAGAGGGTAGCATCTTTCAAAAAAAGAGGTGTGCAAGAACAAGGGGGCACAATTTGAAGATAGAAGAGGTGCTCAGAGGTAATTTAAGGAAGTATTTTTCACAGAGAGGGTTGTGGATGCATGGAACAGCCTTCCAGAGGAGGTTGTGGAGTCAAAAACAGTGGTGGAATTCAAGCATGCATGGGACAGTCATAAGGCAATTCTAGGGGGTTGGGGTAGGAAGAAGTAGGCTGCTGGTTAACTAGGATCTGCAGCTTATCCATCAGGTAGGGAAATGGGCAGACTGGGTGGGCCAAGCAGTCCTTATCTGCCGTCAAATTCTATGTTTCTAACATCCAGGATGGTTGATCTATGGGCAGCAAGTAAGACAGAAAGCAAGACAGCTCAGCACCAGGCAACAAAAAAGTTACACTGGATTCATCCAACCCCAGCAGGGAGAAAGCAGAGACAGAGGTGGTGGTGGTGCTGTGGCTTGGCTAAGTACTGTAATCTGGGTGTGTCCAGCTCTGCATGGATATCAAAATGGTAGCCAAATACAAGTGGAATTTCTACTGGACTAAATGAAATCTCTAAGTCGCCAGTTTGGTTAAACAGTGCAACTACACACCTACGTACGTATACACACACACACACACACACAAACTCT
The DNA here is from genome assembly GCA_016271365.2 of Neoceratodus forsteri. Classification (NCBI taxonomy): domain Eukaryota; kingdom Metazoa; phylum Chordata; order Ceratodontiformes; family Ceratodontidae; genus Neoceratodus; species Neoceratodus forsteri. The sequence continues at coordinate 726,308,094 of CM057453.1, forward strand.
CCCTGCCCTGTCACCATCTGATCCATCCCAGTGCTGTCCCTTAACGTCTCTTGGTGGTCAAATGCCACTTTTTTTCAATTAATGTATATTGTTTCTGTAACACATTGTCATAAAAGCTAAAAAGCTGATTCAGTGTGGTAAACTGAGAGAATACCTTAATGTACAGCACGAGACTAGTGTTATGCATCAATGACAGGAGACCAGAGGGCGGGCAAAGCGCTGAAATTATAGACTAATTCGACAGATACAGCCAAGTAGAGTTTCAGAAGGCACCTCTTATATTCACTAAGCAATAAGGCGCAACAGAGCATGCCTACAGCAAGCTATAAGAGACAACCTTATCTCACTATGTAACAGTTGTGCTGTGGCTGTAACTAACGTGAGCACCAAATTACTTAAAGTGACCCACAAACCTCACTAATCATTTCCAGGGATACTTAAGACATCCCATTCCTGACAAAGGTGGTTCAAGCTTCAAACTTTTTTTTATTATTAAATACCTACTGTAATTCTGAGCTACAAGGGGACACTTATGTATTTACCCATTGCGTAAGTTAATTTCCAGCCCACAGGTAGGAGACACTAGGAAAAATGTCCAACCAAAATTATGATTGATCGAGCCTCATTTGCTTTATTTTACAAAATTATCTGAACAAAAAAATCTTAGCAAACATACTGTGAACTAACTGAATGAACCTATTAAAAAAACTCGGCAAACAGACTGAACTAACTGAATTAACCTACTAAAATAAATTGGCGAACATGCCGTGAACTGAATGAAGCTACAGTATTAAAAAAAACTTAGCAAACATACCGTGAACTAACTAAATGAACCCATTTATAGTTTCAGGACCAGACAGTGTCATGATTAGGCACTTTTACTATCAGTGTTGCCGTGTCAAATGCTAAGAAGTACATTGTTTAATTCAAACAGATAAAAAAAGTACATAAAGCCTCTTAAGAATTGTTTTTGCTACCATGCTGGTATGACCCCCCAAAAAAACCTTTTACCATCAAACATCATCATAAGGGCAAAAAGAACAAAGGTATGGGGAGACAAAACTAGCAAAATGAGGGGAAAAGCATGAGAAACATAGTGTATTGTAGAGGGCACAAAAGAAAAGAGGGCAGCATGTAAAAAGGCTGTGTGATTGCAAAGGTATCTTAGGCCATGTTCACACTGCTATCTTGAAATCTGTAACGTTTTCAAAATGGTTTAAACTGGTAACATTACACTGTGTCTGCATTACCAGGGAACCTTTTTCCAAAACATTACAGCCTGTCCAGGTAGTGTTTGCTTCAGGGTGCAGTGTGAGCCTTGTGTTCTGCTCCCAAGTACAGTACGCATCCCACAATGCAGTCCGTGGTGGCTGCATGCAGGTATACTGGAGGAAGGGGAGCTACACACTCACTCGTCCACACTGCCATTGGTAACGTTACAGCATTGAAAGTGTTACCAAAACAGTTGATGAAACCACCCACCTCATCTGTGGTTTCTGTAATGTTTCAAAAAACGCAAGCTGTAACATTACCAGTGCGGACGCAAACCGTTACGGTAATGGTTTGACATCTCAGTAACGTTACAGAGGGCTCAGTGTGGACAGGGCTTAAAGCAACTAGGACTAAGGGGAAAACGTGGTTCACCACTGATATAAAGGCAGCAGTATGAGCCAAGAGGAGAGCATTTTCTAAGTGCAAGGGGAATCAAAGGGAGGATAAAGTATATGGAAGCAACAATAAAAATCACCAGGAACGTGAGGGAGGTGGAGACATAACTCTGGTTAGCAATTGAGGTGAAGGAAAGGGAAAAGGCGTTCTTCCAGTACATCCGGGAGACGTACAAGGAGGGGGTGTAGTGCGACTGGAGAGCAAGGAGGGGTTAGAGTAGGGGCACAAGGGGAAGGCAGATATACGGAACAATTATTTTTGCTCTTTATTTACTAAGGGGAAAGATGGATCACTGCCAGAAAGTGGGGTTAGGAAGAGAGGAGCAAAGACTCCAAGAGCATGGTCCAAATAACAGAGAAGAAAAAATTACTCACCATAGTAATGTTGTTTCTTCTAATGGAGTCTTGCTGTATTCTGACAATATGCAGTTAGTCCCAGAAATTGAACTGCCCCGGAGAGGAAAGAGTTAACTCTATGCAGCAGCATAGAACCTTGAGCTCAGTTTTCAAACCTCTGTTCTCTGGTAACAGTGTAACCGTCAGATTCTTACGAGCAAACTAAGTACTAAAATATGGAAATTGTTTAAACTGTAAAGACAAAAGGCAACAACTTGGGTCCAACAGACTACCTGACCAAACACAATCTGCTCTGTCACGAACAACACTGGTTCCGGAGGGGTCACAGCACCTCCACTGCCCTTGTCGAATTTACTTCTTATATTCATGAGGCCCTGGATCATGGCTCAGTAGTGGGAGCTCTCTATCGACTTGACCACAGCTTTTGATACGGTCAGTCACAAGCTTCTTCTCCACACCCTACCATCTCTGAGTATCTCCCCAGAGGTAACCTGATGGCCCAAAGATTATCTCACTGGCTGGACCCAACAGGTAAAAATTAATCGAACCTTATCCTCCAGTGAGCCAGTCCGAACAGGGGTCCCTCAAGAGTCCATCTTAGGCCCACTGCTTTTCACCCTCTTTCTGAACTCCCTCCCCCAATCCTGTAGCGGGGAGCTATTACTCTATGCTGATCATGCTGTAGTCTATTGGAAACATCATCATCTCTATACACTACAATCCGACCTGCAGGGTTTCTTTAGTGAGCTCGAAACCTGGTCCTCTGAACACCACCTAATACTTAACTATAAGAAGACTAAAGCCATGATCTTCGCCCACCGCTAAAACCCGCTCTGTAATACAACGCTAATCATCACAAACTCCCGTGGCATTCCGCTGGAGCAGGTCTACAGCTTCAAATACCTGGAAGTCATGTTGGACACCTCCCTTACCTATCATGCTCACATTAAACAAGTGTCCTCCTCTATCAATGCCAGGTTGGGGATCCTATATAGACACAGGCACTGCATTCCCCCGCAGGCAATGCAGCTTGCAGTGTCCTCTTCAATCCTACCTTTGGTGGACTATGGCATAGTAATTTATGGGTCCGCTGACCATACTGCCCTGCGCAGCATCAACCTCGCCCTCAATAAAGCCTGCCGTCTTGCCTCTAACTCGCAAACCCATACTTGTCAGCTTTACAAACTTACTAGCCGGCTCAACTTCCAAGATAGGGTGCAGTATCACACCTGCCTTCTAGCTAGAAAAATACTATATAAACAAGCTCCAATAGGCCTCCACCCTCTTATTCAAACAGCTTCTCTCAGGAGGGCACCAAGGCACTCTGCAAACACCTCCCTACTAGTTCCCCACTGTAGAACCTCCCTTGGGCAACAGTCTTTCCGTTATCATGTGCCCCCATTGGCTAAACAACCTACCGTCCACAATCTCACCTTACAATCAGTCTGGGTCAATTTAAATTTGGTCTTAAATCCCTCCTCAACTCTACAACCTGTGATTGTATGTAACTTTACAAGAAGGTTTCCAGTCCTACGTTAAAGGGAGACTCCCCCCCCCCCCAGGCTTAGGGACTTTTTCTTCCCTTTTCCTAAGTTTAGGATCCTCAAGTCTCACTGTAACTTATTCTTGACTCTGGGCCTATTTTGTAAGACCCTCCGAATATACAGGTTACTCACCAGTAACAGGAGATCTAGGAATGGTATATGTTGTTCATCCACACTTCTTGGCAGGTTCCTTGCCGCTTTAAATCTTGCCGGAAGGTCTTCAAGCTGGCTCCTCCCACCCACCCGGGTGATAAAACTCTCGGCTCCGCCCCATGATGCCAGATCTAGCCCGCTGGAAGCCAGGTTGTGCGTCGAAAACGGGGAGGTCGGATGGGTTGTGTGGATGAAAAACATACACCATTCCTAGAACTCCTGTTACAGGCGAGTAACCTGTATTTCTAGGGACATGGATATGTTGTTCAATCCACACTTCTTGGCAGACTCCTAGCAGTTCTCCGGGAGGAGGGCGAAGCGCACCCCCTCCATTGGGAAACAAGGACTGGAGAACCAAGGTCCTAAAACCAGCATCCCGGCGTGACTCAAGGTCGATGTGGTAGTGGGTAATGAAGGTGTGTGCCGACTTCCAGGTAGCAGCCCTGCAGATTTCCTGGATAGGGACATCCCTGGAAGCAGCCACCGAAGCAGCGGTATGATGGGTAGAATGAGCTCTTATCCCTTTGGGAGGCTTCATGCCCACCAACTCATAGCAGAGATCTATGCAGGAGGTGACCCACCTGCCTATCGTCCGCTTGACTGCAGGTCTACCAGGTGCGGCTTCAGCGTAGGTGACGAACAGCTGGCGAACCTCTCCCCGAACTTCAGCCGTCCACTCCTTATAATAAGAGAGCGCTCTTCTAGGGTCCAAAGTATGAAGCCTATATTCGGCCTCCGAGGTGTGACTGGGGTAGAACACCGGCAGAGACAACACCTGGTTAAGGTGAAACTCTGACACCACCTTCGGAAGGAATTTCGGGTGGGGGCGCAGGACAACCTTGTTCCTGTGGAAGACCAGATAGGGAGACTCTATGGAAAGCGCCTGGAGCTCTCCCATCCTTCTGGCTGACGTGATAGCCACCAAGAAGGTGGTCTTCGACAACAGGTGAGAGATGTCACACCTGTGCATCAGTTCAAATGGCTCTTGCCCATAAGCTTAGCCAATACCAGCAGTAGAGCCCATGGAAGTGGAGGTTCTCGCACTGGAGGGGATATGTGATCAAGGCCTTTGAAAAAGCGCCCGACCACCTTCTCCTGCGCCACCGACTGCTTCCCAGCCCGCGCCCGATAAGTAGAGATGGCTGCCAGGTGCACCTTAAGGGTCATCGACCGAAGCCCTAGCTGAGAAAGGGACCACAGAATGCTGGCCAAGGCACAGGGGGAAGGGTCCAACCCCTTATCCTGACACCAAATGGAGAATCTCTTCCATTTGAAGGCATAGCATTTTCTGGTCGACTCCTTACGGGATGCCTCGACAACGTTGAGGACCTCGTCGGAAAGACCCAAGGCCTGAAACTCTAGCCACTCAGGATCCAGGCCATCAGGTGCAGGGACTGAAGGTCTGGGTGGAGTACCTTCCCCTGGTTGACTGAGATCAGGTCCGGGCGGGCTGGAAGCTGCCTCGCGAGCCTGGAGCCGAGGCTGAGGAGATCTGGATACCAGAACTGGCGGGGCCAGTCTGGGGCTACCAGAATCACCTGCGCCTTGTCCTTCCTCGCCTTGAGAAGCACCTTGTGGATCAAGGGGAAATGGGGGAAAGGCGTAGAAGAGGCCCGGGGTCCATGGCCTCGAGAATTCATCCCACTGCAGCGAGCCCTGCTGAGGGGGGTGGGCATGAAACAGCCTCAGCTTCACATTCTCCCTGGAGGCACACAGGTCCACCTGAGGTGTGCCCCAGTGGGAGAAGAGATCGTGTACTACCTCCGGCAGGAGTGACCACTCGTGAGATGCAGCCCCTATCCAGCTTAGGGCATCGGCTAGAGTGTTGGAGGCTCCTGCCACATGGATCACTAGGAGATCTGCCTCCAGACTGCTCACGAGGGACCAAGTGCAGAGAGCTTCCTTGCACAGGGGCAAGGAGCGCATCCCGCCCTGGCGGTTTAGGTAGTACATGGTCGTGGTACTGTCCGTCTGGACCACTTGACCCCATACAAACAGAGCGAAGGCGGTGAGGGCTAGTCGGACCACTCGAAGCTCCAGCAGGTTGATGTGGCAGAGACTCCCGAGGGGACCAGAGGCCATGCGCTCTGTACTTCCCCAGATGGGCACCCCAACCCAGAGAGGCGTCCGTCGTTAGAGTGACCGTCGGCTCGAGGCGGACAAACGGGATGCCCTCCTGCAGATGAGCTGGAACGATCAACCACTGGAGAGCATTCCACATCTCCTGGGTCACTGCCACTGGCTGATCCAGAGGACCGGAGCGCTGTGACCACTGGCCAGCCAGTCCCCACTGAAGGGGACGCATGTGCCAATGGGCCCAACGGACCACGCTGATGCAGGCTGCCATGAGGCCTAGGAGGCACAGGAAGTCCCGGGCAGGGCGCAATTGCCCAACCAGAAATGATTGGGCAAAGGAGGAAAGAACCTCGGCCCTGTCCGCCGGGAACCATGCTCTGGCTCGAAGAGAGTCGAGCTCTGCCCCGATGAACTGAATCACTTGCGTTGGCACAAGTTCCGATTTGGCCTCGTTGATGAGGAGGCCAATCTGAGAACAGACCTGGAGGGCCAGATCCCTGGACCACTCCACCTCTGGCCTGGAGGGGGCTGCAATCAGCCAGTCATCCAGGTAAGGGTACACCCGGACCCTTCGGTGCCGCAGGAATGCTGTCACCACTGCCATGCATTTGGTGAAGACCCTGGGAGCTGGAGAGAGGCCGAAGGGCATGGCCCGGAACTCGTAAAGGGACCCCTCCACTCTGAAGCAGAGGAATCTGTGATGAGATGGACGGATTGGGACGTGAAAGAATGCGTCCTGGAGGTCCAGAGAACAGAACCACATGCCTCATTCCAAGGATGGAATGATCTGTGGCAGAGCTACCATCCTGAAGGTTCGAGACCTTAGGAACCTGTTCAGGTCGTGTAGGTCTAGAATGGGGCGCCAGCCCCCCATCCGTTTTGGGACCAGGAAATACCTGGACACAAACCCTTGGTCTGATGGAGGATCCGCCACCTCCCTGATCACCTCCTTCTGGAGGAGCAGGGTAATGTCGGCTCGATGAGCCGACAGAGGCCGCGGACCCCGTAGCTCCCCGTGGGGCGACGGCTCGAAAGCGGGCCTGCTCGAATTCCAGAGGCAGACCCTTTCCTACCACTTCCAACACCCAATGGTCGGTGCCAGGCAGAAAGAAGTGGCGGAGTCACACCCCATGGGGGAACCCAGGGGGGAATGACGAGGCTGGGGGCAACACCCCTCAACCCGTCACTGGGCAGGCTTGGAGGAAGGACTGGCCGAGGGACCTCCTGAGCCTCCCCCCCCCGGCTTCCTGCTGGAGGAAGCTGCAGGCTTGGCTTTGGGGTGCCAAATGCGAGCCTGCTGGCCCTGATGCTGGTATTGCTGGGCCGGACGTGCCGCAGGGGCAGAAGGGCGAAAGGGCTTACGCTGCTGCTGGCAGCCTATGTCCTTCTGGGCAGACGTGACAAGAGTCCAAGGTGGCACTGGACTTCTCGATCCTCTGCAAATGACCCTCCACCCCAGGACCGAACAAGTCGGTACCCAGGAAGCGGACATCTGCCAACTTGTGCTGGGTATCTGCCGTGAAGGTGGAGATCCGCAGCCAAGCTCTGTGGCGCACGGCCACTGCGGCCGCAACTGACCGGGCACAAGAGTCTCCAACGTCAAGAGCAGTTTGGAGCTGCTGCTTTGCCAGCGCCCTTCCCTGATCTCGCACCTGCTTGACTGTAGTCTGGAGGTCAGCCAGGAGATGAGGACTCACCTCATCCAGGGAGCCCATAAAGGCGTAGGAAAAGTGTGCCATCAGTACGGCCGAACTGGCCTGACGAAGGCCTAAGGAGAACGCAGCATAGACTTTACGCCCGGCGTAGTCCAGTTTCCTGGACTCTTTATCAGGAGGCTTGTCCACGTCCCTAGCATTTCCAGAACGCCAGAAAACATGTCGGTCACAAGCCCCTCCGCAGAGCGATGCTCCGAAAATCCGGAGAGTGAGCCGGTGGGGACCGCATACTTCCTGGCCATCCTGGCCGAAGTAGCAGGACAAGAAGCCAGCCGCTGCCGTAACTCCAGAGCTGGCCAACAATGGCTTCAGCCACCGGAAAGGCTTCCGTGGGAGAATCCCCTCGGTCCAGTATTTCCATGAGGGGATACTTGGCCCACTTTGACACGGGTTCGAGCTTCATCCTGGTAGATTCTGAGGTGAGCCGAAGCATTCCCATGAATGAGGATGGGCTCTCATCCACCGACTGTCCCCCAGTGGACTCCAGGTAGAGGGGCCTGGAGAACAGGGAAGAGTCATCATCAGACTCAGAGGAGTCTGCAAACAGCTGCTGAGGGCCTGACCCACACTCCACCTGCCGAGGCCAATCGGGAGTGAGGGTGACTGACAACTGATGGGGCAACCCCTGACCCGACCGAGAATCCTTGGTCGGAGCCCCAGTTTTAGGTTGTGGAGGCGGGGGTTCCACCACAATGGGTGGTGCAGCTGGTTTCAGCCAAAAAACCAGCGCCGGCTTCGGCTCCTTGATGACCACGAGGGGTTGTTACGGCCGCTCAGGTGACAGCCACTTAATGGCCGGGGAAGGCAATGGGGTCGGCTTATTCCCAGTCAGAAGGAGCTGCTGCCACATCAAGTCCTCGTAGCGCCGACACAATTTGCGCCGGAGCCTATCCTCCGAGGAGGACAAAGACGAGGATGAGCGGCGCCGCCGCTTCCCTCAGTGCCAAGACGCAGACCTCCGATGTCGACGGGATCGACTGGACCGAGACCGACACCTTCAGTGTTTCCGAAGGTAGGTCTGGGAGGGAGCGGGGAAACCCGTTCCTCCTTTGGCTTGGGAACCTTAACCAGGGACTCCGGCACAGGCAAGTCCTCGGTTTTCACCAGGGGAACCGGTGAAGAAGGGTCGTCAGCTTCTCCAGTCGACAGCCCGTCCGACAAGTCGAGAAAAATCTCGACTGCGTCGATGGGTGTCTCAGCCGGCTGACCTGACGGGGACACCGTGAAGCCAGTGGCCTTAGCCGCAACCTCAACCGAAGTCAAGTGTCGACTTTCCAGGGACGGGGACCTCTCCTGCTCCCACGAACGTCGACGGTGGGACTTACCCTTTGAGTCCTTCTTCTTGGACCAAGAGGAATGTCCCAATGGACCCTCACCTTTTGTAGATAGGGATTGACAAAGCTCCTTGAAAGAAGCCATGTAGGAGGAGCCCAAGGAGAGCGGGATAAATGCCGCCACCGAGGAAGATGATGCGGCCTGGACTGCCTCCTCCTCCAGGGCAATCATCTGCTCAAGCTGCTCATCCGAGCCAGCCGCCACGGACACCGCCCAAAGGGCCTCTTTCGACTTCACCTGAGGAATACATCTCTCTCGGGGTGCCCAAGTTGAAGTCTGGCAGCATGGTCTTCGAGGACGTTGACCGAAAAGGACTTGCACAATTCGCAGGTCTGCAGATCATGATCGAGCGCAAGGCAGTAAACGCACATGTCTGAGACATCTTCTGCCTGCAAGGGCACCGCTGAAATCCGGGAGTCGATTTGTCCATCGCAGCCGTGAAGGAAGAAACAGACCGAAGTTTAGAAAATTTAAGAATAAGTTTTGGTTTAACCGACAAGTTTGGATCCAGGCCTAAAATGCAGAACGCTAAGGAGGGAACCTGAGCTTCCAAGCGGTAAGGAAGATCTGGTGTCATAGGGTGGAGCCAAGAGTTTTATCACCCGTGTGGGTGGGAGGAGCCAGCTTGAAGACCTTCCAGCAAGATTTAAAGCAGCAAGGAATCTGCCAAGAAGTGTGGATTGAGCAACATATCCATGTCCCTAGAACTGATGTTCTGTCATATGTACCAAATTGTTTGACCCGAGACCTTTTTAGGATCCCTGCTGACGTAACTCTACATTGTATTCTGTGCCAAATGTGTAAGCTATGTATCAAATGTTTAAGTTTCAGTACTGTGCCTAATGTTTAAGTTATGTACTGCACAAAAGGTTTAAGTTTTGTACCAATTGTTAAAAGTCTGTGACACACTGTAGATTTTCTTGCTGACATGGAGCCTTTGCAAAGGAGTAGATGACTCAAAGGACTGTAATTTTGATTTCTTTCAATAAATAAATAATAAATAAAAAAAGGACAAGTCGAGAACCCAAGAAAAAAGGTAGTGACAATATATATATACATTAAACATAAAAGCAACAAGAATAAAACAACTACCCCATCCTTTAGAGGGAGGGTACAAGGTACGCCCCTGAGGTGCAACATTGTACCTGCCAGCCCACTTCCCAAAAACTAGGTACTGAGAGGGGAGGCAGGGAGGGAGGGAGATCAGAATACAGCAAAGACTGAAGAAACAACATTACTATGGTGAGTAATTGTTTTCTTCAAACATCATGAAGTCGTGCTGTATTCTGACAATATGCAGACTACCAAGCAGTTCCCCCAGGAGGAAGGAATGCAGAACTTATTTTGGGAACAGGCTCTGCAGTACTACTGTACCAAACCTAGCATCACTCCTAGCATGGATGTCCAGAGAGTAATGCTTGGTGAATGTATGGACTGTTTTCTAGGTGGCTGCTTTACATATTTCTAGCAAGGGTATATCTCTGGCAGCAGCCAGAGAAGCAGCTGTACCACTAATCGAGTGAACCCTCAGGCCTGAAGTGGGTGCTTTGCCCAATCTGTCATAGCAGAATTGTATACAAGAGACAATCCACCTGGCTATAGTTCTTTTAGTAGCAGGCTTACCTTTCCCCACTTCACCATAAGTGAGAAATAATTGAAGACAGTCATTTCTGTGTGCCTTAGTATGCTCTATGTAGTAGCTAAGTGCCCTTTTAGCATCCAAACAGTGTAACCTTCTTTCCCCTTAAGAAGAGTGGTCAGTGAAAAACACAGGTAGAGAGAGACTGGTTCAGATGAAAATCTGACACCACTTTGGGTAAGAACCTCCTACTGGTTCTCAGGACCACTATACCCCTATGGAAGGAGATAAAGTCAGGTTCAACTGACAGGGCCTGTAATTCACTAATCCGCCTCGCAGAAGTAATAGCTACCAGAACACAGTTTTCCAGGTCAAGTACTTAAGCTCGGCCAAAGCCAGAGGTTCAAAGGGTGGCTGCATAAGCCGAGCAATGCAGACATTCAGATCCCAAGCCGGAGTAGGCTCTCTAAAGGTAGGATTGATATGAACCAGACCTTTGAAGAACTTACTGAAAACAGGATGAGATGCCAGGGAAGAGCCCTTCCCTGCCGAAAGGAACGCAAACACAGCTGCCAGGTGAACCTTCAGAGTTGCAGGCCTAAGGCCTGAGCCATTAAGGTGAACGCGATAATCTAAGGCTGTAGCAATGTCTGCGGCATCAGGCAGAATGCCCGGCTGAGAACACCAAATGCTGAATCTTTTTTACATTTGGAATTATAAGTTTTTCTGGTGGAAGGTTTCCTGGAGACTTTCAGAATATCCAGAACTCCCTGAGAAAGATGCAGGCCTGCATATTCTAACTCTTCAAGAGCCAGGTCTTGAGGTTGAGAGGCTGGAGATTGGGGTACCAAATTCTCCGGACAGGAGGTTAGGAGATTGTGTCTCTTGGGAAGAGACAGGGTAAGTGACAATGCCAGAGACAACAGCAGAGGATACCAAGATTGTCTGGCCCAATCTGGAGTCACCAGTATCACTGTACAGGGTTGAGATCTGATTTTGATTAGAACTCTGAACAACAGGGGGAAGGGAGGGAAGGCATAGAGGAACCTGCCCTTCCAATCCAATACAAGAGCATCCAGAGGAACAGTCCCTAGGACTGGAGGTCTGCAGCAGAGCAGAGGAAGCTGGTGATTGTCCAGGACTGCAAAGAGAACCATCTCTGGAATGCCCCATCTGTTGAAGATTACTTTCATGATGGGAGGATCCAGGGACCATTCGTGATGTCCCTGGGAGATTCTGCTCAGAGCATCTGCCAGTACACTGTCCTTCTCTGGGAGATGAACTGCTGTCAGAGAAGCCTGAAGGGAATAGGCTAGAGACCACAGTTTCATGGCCTCTGTGCACAAGGCCATGAACCGAGTGCCTCCTTGTTTGTTGATGTACCACATTGTGGTGGTGTCTGTCCTGACCTGCACCACCTTGCCTCTGACAGAGTCCGAGAAAGCCTGAAGGGCCAGGAATACTGCCCTGAGTTTCAGCAGATTGATATGAAGGAGAGGCTCTTGTGGAGACTAAACCCCCGAGCCGTGAGGGCTCCCAAATGGGCTCCCCAGCCTAGGAGAGAAGCATCTGTGGTTAGGATTACTGAGGGAACTTCAATGAGGAATGGGACACCTTGTCTGAGATTGTCCTGATCCAGCCACCACTGGAGAGCTTGGACCCGAGTCTGAGTCACTGGAACCAATTTGATGAGAGAGAGTTTTTTCTGAGACCAAAAGGACCTTAAGTGGAATTGAATGTCCCTCATCTGAAACCTGGCTCCTTGTACCACTGCAGTGGAAGCTGCCATGTGGCCCAGGAGTTGAAGAAACTGTCTTGCTGGGCAAGACACCAGAGGTCGAAAGAGGAAGCGAGATCTGTAAGGGCCTTTACTCTTGCTAATGGGAGGAAGGCCTTTGCCTGGACAGTATCTGACTCTATTTCTATGAAAGTAAGGAGTTGTACTGGTTCGAGAACTGACTTTGGAAGACTGAGGAGAAACTCCAGAGAACTGAGCAAGTTCTGAGTGACTTGTACAGCTGACTTGACCTGGTCGGAGGACTGACCTACAATGAGCCAGTCGTCCAGGTAGGAAGATAAGATATACCCTGCCTTCTGAGGAAGGCTACTACTACAAAGCAAAGCACTTTGTAAACACCCTTGGAGCTGATGTTGGGCCGAAGGGCATGGCCCTGAACTGATAATGGCCTGAAGGCAACTCGACCCCGAGGTACTTTCTGTGGGAGCACCTGATAGGAATATGGAAAAAGGCATCCTTGAGGTCCAGGGATGCTAGCCAATCCCCTGGCCTTAGAGGGGGAAGAATTATTCCCAGAGTCATCATTCTGAATTTTGGTTTTGTGATGTGTTTGTTCAAATACATTAGGTCTAGGATGGGTCGTCGCTCCCCTGTCTTTTTCAGGGTAAGGAAGTATCTGGAGTACAGACCTTTGCCCCTGTGCTGAGTAGGAACTTTCTCTACAGCTCTGAGAGCCAGTAGAGAAGAAACCTCTGCCTCTAAAGCAATGGTTTCTGAGATGGTTGCAGGTGGAAAGGATCTGACCCTCATTTTTGGAAACCTTTTGAAACTGAGGGCCAGTCCCTGGCTTATTACCTCCAGGACCCACTTGTCTCAGGTAACAGACTTCCAGGCCTGGAAGAAGTAAGCCAGCCTGACTCCTACTGGAGTAGGGGAGTCGACCCAGGCTGACACATCAGGGTGTCTGCTTGGCAGGAGTCTTGGACTGGGAAGAGGATGCAGCCCTGCTCATCCCCCTCCTGCCTCTCCCTCGAAAGAATCCCCTCTGTGGGAAAGAAGAGGAAGCCTGGGCTTGGTAAAAAGGCCTGTGGAAAGGCCTGCCCCTGCCCCTAGACTGCTGCTTCTGAGGAGTGGCTTGCCTTTCTTTGGCCTGTGCACTCCTGTAGGAAGTCCTGCACTCATCCATTTTCTTCATGTAAACCTCTGTTTGCTCCCCAAACAGAGTTACCCACCAAGGGAAATCCATGGCCTTAGCCTGGGTATCCTGAGAAAGGCTAGTACATCTGAGCCAAGCATGTCTCTGGAGAGACACAGATGTAGCCATGACTCTTGATGCCACATCACTGGAGTCCACAGCAGCATGGAATTGTACTTTGGATGCCTCAATTCAATCAGCTGCCACCTCCTCCAGCTCTTTTGCTATTTGGGGGAGGCCTGTTTAGCCAGTTCCAGAACCATATCCCACCTGGACCTCTGGTACCTGGCTGTGTAGGCCATATAGTTAGCCTGTCTAAGTCCCAAAGAGGATGTCAAATATTGGTTTTGGCCATGGCATCCACTTTCCTGGAGTCTTTGTCAGGGGGATGTGAAGCCAAAAGAATATTAGCCCTGTCACAGGTTGCAGCCTGCACTACCCCAACATGGCAGCAATGACTATATAAAAACTCCGTACCTGAGCCTGATAATATGTACTTCCTGTCCATTCTCTTATCAACAGGAGGTAAAGAATCAGGAGTTTGCAGTATCTTTTTTGTCTGTTTCCCCAAAGACGTGTGAAGAGGGACAGACAATCTTTTGGACTCTGGGATGTCTATCATCTCAACAAAATCAGGCTCTTTCTCCTCCTCAGCAACTTCTACCATTGGGAGCTGGAGGGTTTCAGCCACCTTCTTGTAGACCAAAAAGTGGGAAAGGGACTCAGAAAGCCTGACGGGAAGGAGGAGACGTTAGAAGTTCTGTCTGGGGAGATGTCCGGTACAATGAGCACATCCAGACATTCAAAATCATTATCTTCATCCTCGGGATACTCTTCGTCTCCCTCCTACTCCACATCAGAGTAAGCATCCAGATCGTAATCCGATGGGAGTCAGATCTGACCAAACCGACCGCCTAACCGGCGGTGCCTGTTCAGACAGAACCAGGCGAAGTGACCAAACTATACTTATCGCTTTGGCTATTTCGTCAGCAGTTGGAGTATGGGGTGCTGGAACTGAACCGGCTGACTTTCTTTTTCTTTTTGCCGTAACAGACCCCTCTGAGTCAGATCTCCTTTTGCCCGAGGATGTATTGCCCAGGTCAGTGGGCACCTCCTCAGGTTTGGCCGCAACCGAACAAGGCTGGCCATCCGGATCCACAGACTTCTCAGCCTCCCTTTCCTTCAGCCTACTCAACCTTTTTTCCAGAGTGGCTTTAGGAAAATTCTTGCAGATTTGGCAGTCTGTTTTGAGGTGGTCAAACCATAAACAGTAAACACAGATGAGGTGGGGATCAGTCTTGGCAAAGGCCTCCCCACACTCAGTACAGTGATGAAACAAAGTGGGACCGTTTTTTTCTTGGGTTTCTCAGACATGGCCACTCTAACTAATTACCCTTAATAGCTTTTAAGCCAGGTAATAATCCCCTATCAGTTACCAACCGTGTTTTGGGCTGTGGAAAGAAAAAAACAGAAAAATTGATAAACTGATAAGAACCGGAACACCACACTAACTCACAGAAAAACACAAATATAAACAAAGGGTCAGTTTCCAACCTGACCGACTGATCAGAAACCGAGGAAAAAACAATTTCCACAGAAAATAATAAAAACATAAGTCACCACCTATCTACCACATTACCTGTACCATAGACAGAGGCTGGAAATCCAAAAAATATTAAATCAGTTTAAAAAAAATGAACGCTTTTTTAAACTCTACCAAACTGAGCAGAGGAGAAATCTCCAGAGCGACTTCACTGTTAGGCGGAGTGAAGAATCTGACGGTTACACTGGTAAGTACCAGGGACAGAGGTTTGAAAACTGAGCTTGAGCTCAACGTTCTATGCTGCAGCATAGAGTTAACTCCTTCCTCTCCGGGGCAGTTCAAGTGCTGGGGCTAACTGCATATTGTCAGAATACAACACTTCATGTTGTTTGAAAAAAGGTGTTGGAAAAGCTAGTAGGGTTGAAAGTTGATGAATTTACTGCTTAAGCCTGAGGAAGCTACGACAGGCTGCAGGAATAATGGCACAGCCACTTGTAGACATTTTCAAATGTTTGCTAGCCACAGAGGTGGTCACTAGGGACTGCAGGACAGCAGATGTGGTTCCGCTACACAACACCAGAAAGAGTAATGAGTCAGGGAACTACAAGCCAGTCAGTTTGATTTCCAGAGCAGGGAATATTATGGAGTCTTTAAACCTAGAAGGGAATGAGCTGCAGGATCCCAGGCAGCGCAGGCTCAGAAGGGAAAGGTTTTGCCAAATAAATGTGATCATGTTCTCCAACTAGGCAACCACAGCAGTGGACAAGAGGAAGGCAGCTGATACAGTATATCTAGACTAAAGCAAGGCTTTCTGACTCGGTCCCCTACAGGGGACTGGTTAAAAAGTTTAGGGACCGTGGGTCAGATGAAAAATGACAAATATGGTGGAGAGTTGGCTGTGGGGTTGAATACAAAGTGTGGCAGTTAATGGGAAATTTTCTGAGGTAAGGGAATTGATAAGAGGGGCACCTCTGGGGTCGGTACTGGGACTGGTCCTCTTCAATATATGCATCTGTGACACAGGTTATCAAGGGTTAAGATCTGCCTCTTTGCAATCAACACAAAGCACAAAGATTTGCGCAAGAGCAGATACAGATGATGGGAGAAAAGAACTAAGGGTGGTCAGGGCAGGTTGGAGAGCTAGTCAAAGATCTGGTAGCTGAGCTTTAAGGCTAAAAAATGTAATGTAATGCACACTGGGAAAAGGAACCCAAGGGTGCAATACAAATTAGAAAGGTTTGTGCTTAATCAGGACGAAAGGGCATCCACCGAGATGTCCCAATTAAGAGACGTTGGCTGTACTGGAGACTCTAAAAAATGTCTGTACACTGCAACAGGGCTGTAGGCAAAGCAAACAAAATGCTGGGATTCATAGGGAGGGAAGTAAGCAGCACAGGTTAGGAGGTGATCCTCCCTCTGCACAGGTCACTGGTGCAAGGTACTGGAACCCATACCTGAGGAAAGACTGCAACAAGGTGAAGACAGTACGGTACAGGGTAACTAAGATCAATGCCAGTGGCTCAGCAGGTTGCACACTTACTTCTGAGGTCAAAAGATTGGAAGGTTGTGGACTGTGGGTTGTGGACGTGGCATCTGACCCACCAGTCAGACAGTGAAGGGGAGGTTTAAGCCAGAAGCCACAAGATTCAAAAGGACACAAAGAGAACAAACCCCACAGCATTGTTGGAGTCTAGGATCAGAGCCACTGGAGGCCGCGAGGGGTGGAAGCCTGTTGTTTACTCCCCACTCCCCCACAACCAGTCACTTGAGATCACAGAAGAACCAGGAAAGGACTGGGAGGGCCCAGTCAAGTGATCTGTGACCATCAATCAGGTGACAGACGTGGGCTACAGATAACTGATAAGAGGCTCCTTGTCTAGCAGTCATCTGTGCAGTGGGACAGAATGTCAGGGCAGGAGCGTAACAGCATCCAATTGGGGGTGTGTCAGCAAGGGATGCTGCCCCCCCCCCCCAAGTGTGACACC
Organism: Neoceratodus forsteri; assembly: GCA_016271365.2. NCBI lineage: Eukaryota > Metazoa > Chordata > Ceratodontiformes > Ceratodontidae > Neoceratodus > Neoceratodus forsteri. The sequence goes on from CM057453.1 coordinate 726,324,981, forward strand.
CACTAGGAATCGAGTGCTACCCTTCATCCTACACCTGAATGCAAGTGCTCAATCTTGCCTCATTCCCTGTGCCAGTCAGGTTTCGCTATGCTTACCTTTAGGGGTACAGTAGTATTCACAGGGATCACACTGTTGGTATGTACCGTTAAATGTCACACATTACTAGTGCTAGCTCTGCCAATCGTCACTGGGGCAAAAACATTTTTTTTTTTCCTAAATGAAGATTTTTAAATTGCCACTATCAAATGTTGATTAAAGTAAGTCATGCTTCAGAGGTCAAAATTAAGTTTTGCAGCCACTAGCCACCAGGGCTCGTAACTGAGAAAATCCACTGGCCCCGCAGACTTTTCCACTGGCCCAGTTGGTGTACATACTGAAGCATTGCCTTCTCCAGTACAAGCCCACAGGGCTAGTTTAAAGAAAATCTTACTAGCCTGATGCAAAATCTACCAGCATTTGGCTAGCGGGCCGGTGCCAATTTCGACCCCTGTGCTTACTATAAGAAAAGAGAAAACAGTTTGAGCTAGCCCTGTAGTACCATGTTACACTCCAATTCTTGATTACTCCTCAAATGAGATCTCCTTGGATTACACCATTTGCTACAGACCAAATCTAATGTTATTAATTATCCATGGTTGTTCAACTCCCACCGCTCTTGGCCATGACAATGTTTGTCAAATGGTGTCCCTGTTATATCCCAACAGCCGACTGTTCACTCCTGCGACATGGATCGCCAGGAGATCTACACCCAGGCTGTGCACGACAGTCCAGGTGCAGAGGGCCTCCCAAAACAGGGGATGGGTATGTGTTTCACCCTGCCTGTTCAAGTAGAAGGTGGTTATGGTGCTGTCTATCCAGACCTGCTAAACCTGACCACTGACTAGAGGAGCAAATTCCGTCAGATCAAGTCACACTGCATGGAGCTCTAGCAGGTTTATGTGATGATGGAACTCCCACTGATGACTAGAACCCATGAGCTCTATGGCCTCCCAGTTGTACTCCCCTCCCGAGATGCATCAGTCACGAGCATGATGGATGGCTCTATGCAGAAAATAGGATCCCTTCCTCCAGACTGGATGGAATCCCACATCATCTGGCTCACTGTGACCATCTGGTCCAAGTGGCCTGGGCACTGGGACCACTGATGGCCCAACTCCTTCTGTACGTGAGGCATCCATTAGAGGGCGCAATGAACCACACTGGTGCAAGACGCCGTGTATTCCATAATCTGCAGGAAATCCAGGGGAAGGAGTGAGCACCAAACCTGAAATGATCTGGCAAAGGAGGAAAGATCCAGTGCTCAGTCTGCAGGAAGGCAGGTCTTAGCCTACAGGAAATCCAGCTCTGCCCTGATGAATTTGATCACCTGTGAGGGGACCAGTTCAGAATTGCCCAGGTTGACCTACAGGCCCTGGTCGTGACAGGTCTGGAGGGCCAGATCTCTGTACCACCTGATGGTCTCCTTGGACGGCCTGGTTAGCAGCCAGTCATCAAGGCCGGGATACACCCAGATGCCCCTGCATTATAGGAAGGCTGACATCACTGTCACACACTTGGTGAAGACCCTGGACACAGGCGAAAGACTGAAGGACATGATCTGTAACTGGTACAGTGCCCATTCTGCATGGAACTGGAGGTACCAGCAGTGGGACGGACAGAGTGGGATGTGGAATAACACATCACAGAGGTCCAAGGAGCAGGAACACATAACCTGCCTCAGAGAAGGAATGATCTGATTCAGAGTGACCATCCAGAGTGTGAGCTTTTGTATGAACTGGTTCAGATCATGCAGATCCAGTATGGGGTGTTAGCCCCCCATCTGTTTTGGAACCAGGAAATAAATGGACACTGAACTCTACCTGGTCAGGGTGTTCAGAACGTGGCCTATGGCTCTTTTCACAATGAGCTGAGTGATGTCTTCCTGAAGGGCAATCAGCATGTCCTGTGACATGTTGAGACTCCTAAGGAATGTGGAGTCAGTAAGGTGGAAGAGCCTCGAAATCCAGAGGCAACCCTCTGCCTACCGCCTCTACCACCCACTTGTTTGTTCTGACAGCAGACCAATATGGCAAGAAGAGGCACAGCTGACCCCCAATGAGGAGTGCAGACAGGGACAGGGACAGGGACAGGATGGGTGAAGGGATGACACCCCCAACCCACCACTGTGGTGACAAGCATAAGTGCCATGATCGATGTCAGTCATGGGACCGGGAAAGATCAAGGTCCTCCCAGTCCCTCGACTCCCCCAACAGCTCAAATTTGGTTCAGACTCCCCTGGTCGAGGGTGGGGACAAGAGCTCCTCGGTGCCCCCGTTGATCTTTCTTGAGCCTATCGACCAGCTGTCTGACAGAATCGAGAACTCGCTTTCCCAGACCCCATTTTTCCAGGTCCTCATTGAGGAAGACATGGCCTAGTCAGTGTTTCTGGCCATTTCATCATGGCAGAGGCCTCCACTAATGGTCGAGCCTTTGACGCCTCTCTTTCTGAATGTAGCAAGGCACGTAGTTTACTACAACCGGCAGGAAGGAGGTTTCCCTTCTATCGTCCATTGAATTGACAATTGAGGTCCAGGTCGAAGCCTTGATCGAGGCATTCCTGCTCTCAATCCCAAAAAAGAGAGAGCGGATCCAAATCAAGCCAATCGGCAGTAGAGATGTCACAGTACAAAATTCTGATGGTATGATAACTGTCACATTTAATACCACGGTTACTATTATACCGCGGTATTACAGTAAAAGCAATTATTATACAAACAAGAAGCCTCCTCAAACTCTTGCATCTGAGAAAGTTGGGATAGAAGGAGCAGTTGTTCCTGAAAATATAACACAATTAGTTGAAAGGTCTGAATAATATCGCGGTATACTGTAAACCACCGTTATCACAGTTTTGGAAATTTGCCCAGGGTATCAATACCATGACTTCCGATAGCACAGTATACCATAAAACGGTGATAACGTGCCATCCCTAATCTTGAAGTTGACAATTTCCACATTCACTTATCCTTACCCACAGGTACCTCCTTGGTCAACACCCTTGTTGAGATGACAGGCCAAAAGGCAGGGATCTAAACTGATACAGAGTTCTATTTACCCAAAAAGTGGAGGAACCATCTGTGAGATGGATTAATGGGGATATGGAAGTATGTGTCCTGAAACTCTAGACAGCAGAACTGCCCCCTGGCTCCAGGGACATATTATGTGGTGCAAAGTCATCATACGAATATTTGGACAACTAATGAACTTCTTCAACACTCAAAGATCAAGAATAGGGCACTACAACCTGTCCGCTTGGGCACCATGAAGTACTGCAACACAAGCCCCTGATGAACTAGGTCTTCTGGGACAGATTGTATCGCATGCCCTTTGGGGAGTTGCAGAACTTTGTTCCATAGTGCAGGGAGAAACTTCAGCGACTGCACGTCCACCAAAGAGGCAAAGAAAGGGAGCACTCCGCTGCCCTCAAAAGATGCAGGAGCAAAAGATAACACAATAAACACACACAGAGCTCTGCAAACACAAAGCTGGACTGCTGGAATTTATTCATTTAGCGAAAATGCATGTGCAAACCACTCTGCTAACACCCCTACGTACTTCCACTGAACGTGGCTTCTTCAGGGGCAGAGTTGGCCAGAGTTCACACCCATTTAACCCCATCTCATAAGTATAGAATCCGTCACTGGTCATAAATAACAAAACATAAGATGCGAACAATTAAGACTGCAATCAGGTACACATGTAACAAATGCAAAAATATCACATACTGTACAACACGGTATCGAAGAATGGATATGTACAAAAGGTAAACTCATAACTTTGTTATGTTGGTAACCATAACCAATACTGACTAGCAAGAAAATACAGTTATATAAGAACTTACAGTAACAGTATATCTTAGAGAGGATCTCTTGCATCAGGTCACACTTATGGAACTACAGCCACTGCTCCAGCCATCTGAAGCTTGATCAGCACCCTCTGAATTAGTGGGGAGGGAGGGAAGGCACAGAGGAACCTCCCTTTCCAAGAGAGGGACGTGTCTCACCAGAAAACTCCAGGCCCTGGAGCAAGCCAGCAGAAAAGTTGCAATTTTGCATGGAATGGAGATGCAACAAGGTCCAACTCTGGACCACCCTACCTGTCGAACGGGTCTTCTACAACTGAGGTCAGCAGTTCCCACTCGTGCATCCTGGACTGCGACCTGTTTAGTCTGTCTGTCAAGATGTTTTGAGCACCTGGGACATGGATTGCTGACAGTTCTAGATTGTGGTCTACAGCCCAGTACCAGACCCTCATCGCTTCTCTGCACATGGGGGTATAAATGGGTCCCCTCTTGCTCGTTGATGTACTACACTGAGTAGTCCTGGAAGACTTGCAGCCCATATAGAATGGCCCTCATCTCTAGAACATTGATGTGGAGTGTATGCTCAACCACAGTCCAAGTACCCTGCGTCTGTTGAAGGCCCAGATGTGCTCCCCAGCCCATCCCCAAAGTGTCTGTGGTGAGGATCTGATGAAGGGAGGCAATCAAGAACGGGACCCCTTTGAGCAAATTGCTGGATTCCATCAACCACAGAAGCACTTTCTTTACTAACCGAAGTGACATGAACCTTCTGTTCCAGGTCGTCACAGGGGTTGAAATTAACATACACAGCCTGTTCCATCTGCAAGTAGAAACAGGCTAGTGCATTTAATTTTTGCACCTGCATGCACTGTAGTGCATGTAGTGTGGTACTTGGTTTTCTGGCTGCAGCATGAGGCACCACAAGGGGCATAGGAGAAACAGGAGGGGAACAGGATTAAACTCCCTCCCCCCACACACTGGATGTCAGTGCCACGCAGCTGCGCCTTTTTTTCTCTCCACCAGACGTTAGCATAGTATGGCTGCGCAGCCGGTGGGTTTTTTTTTTTTGCTCCTCCCTCTCTCCCTGACCAGCCGCTCCTTCGGGCCACCTGGGACCCACGGCCACGCTCCTCCCCAGTTGCCATCTGCTGCCGGTCCTGGGTGACCCAACATAAACCTTCGTCAGGTGGGCCCCCTCCCTCCAGAGAAGTGCCTTTAGGCACAACCAGTTAGCCCTAGGGGTCAGCATGGGCTATCTCGGGCTACCATGGCACGCCGGGAACTAGTGACCATCATCCGGTCAGTCAGGGGGCCTTTTCCTCTTTTCTGGTTGCCCACTGTACCCTGATTGGGCCTACGTGGGGACAGTGACCTGAGGCTGGGACGTAGAGGAGCATCTCGAGGCTACACACTCCCTAGCATGACTCCCAATCCACCTTCAGGTGCCAAGGCCCTGGCCCCCACCCCCTGGGAGAAGTATCAATGGGCGCTCTGATCCCTCCTGCCTGTCTCCGCTCCTGGTACCGCATTCAGGGCATGAACTGGGTCACCGGCGTGTCGAGCAAACCACTTCACTCAGTGCCACGGAGCCATCGCAGCCGTTGTTTACTGCGGAAGGAGTCGAAAGGGAGCTGCCGCCAGCCCCAACTGCTAAGGATAGTCGAAGATGTCTGACTCCAAGAAGACAACTGGCCATAATGGCAGTGTGAAGAGAATGGAAGGCAGGACAGAAGGTGTTCAGGAAGACAGGCCGCAGTGATGACTGGTTCTGAAGGTACTGGGGGTGGAGTTCTTTCAGTGACTGGCAGCTAGTGGCGGTGCTAATCAAGTGCGGTGGTTTCACGGAGGCAGTACAGCGCAGAGGATTAGGGCTCTGAGCTGCAAACCTGGAGACTTTGGTTTGAATCCCACAGCCCCCACTTGCATACTGTGTGACCCTGAGCAAGTCATTTAACTTCCTTGTGCTCCCAGGTTGCACCTGGAAACAAGCTTCTGCTTAGTGTGCCTTTCCTGGTTACAAAAAAATCCTCTTTCCCTTTCGGGGGGGGTTATGAGTTCACAAGGGGGAGAGTGACAGACAGACTGACTGCTAGCTTCTCCAATGCCATCTCAACATTACTGTACCACACCACGTGTCACTTTGTCACCCTCGTAATACAGTAATGTTGAGATAGGCATGTGCACGATTGAGAACTACGCAGTTGTTGAAGTGGTAGAAGTAATCAGAAGTGTAGTGGGAAGCTCCTCTGACTGACTGAGTTTATTGAGTCTGTACTCCACCCTCCTACCGATATTAGTTTCTTTAGGCAGGGCAGAGACAGTGTTGTTCAGGTGATCCAAGCCTGCATGTAAACTATGAAATTAAGACTTTTTTGTTGTTGTATTTACTGAAAACTGGGCTTACTGGAGACTTAATGCAGCAGACCCAGAAGTAAACAAACTGAGTTGGGGTTTCCAATTCACCCCTCTCCTCAAGGGGATTTTGAGAGACACTTTGTACCAAAGAATTATAAAGGGAAAAAAAAAAAGAATTATAAATTACGGAATAGCAGTTGCTGGGTACATTTAATTTTTTTTGTAGAAAGGCAGTTTTTTTTTTTATTAAATATTAAAATAAGAGAGGAAACTGTCAGCAACTTGGGATTTACCCCATCCCCACAGTTTGCTGTGTGTCTAAATAAAGAACTAGGTGCTGGCTGCTCTGCTGACAAGTGAATTTCTTTTTTGGTGGAGCAGTATATGGAAATCTTTAATGTATTGTTAAAGCAAGCAGGCAGCACAATCTCACTGCGACCTCTCACTCCACAGTTACAGAGATCAGCATTGCTGTGCAGCAGGTTTTTATATCTACATGAGAAAAATCTTACACCCTTTGCCTTATAATCAGTATCTTTTTTCAATGTTTTATCATTTTTTTTAATCTACCAGTGCAGGTAACCTGACTCTGGTGCATGTAACTTTTGTCGCCACATGCACCTTCGTGCAGGTACTGCAAAAAGTTAATTTCTACCCCCAGGTCGTCGGTGCACTGATCCCATTGGACTCTGAGTCCACTGAGGGCTCTGCATGTGCAACCTTGCCAGGGGAACCATGACAACGGTTGCAGGCATCAAGCCCAACAGCCACAGGAATGCCCTGGCTGTGACATGCCTGGTGCTGTAAAGCAAATGGGCCTGTTCTATCAGGTGCTCAGCCCTGTCTTGGAGCAAGAAGGCTGCACCCTGGGCAGTGTCCAGTATAGCCCCTACGTACTGCATGCATTGACAGGGGGTCAGCGCTGACGTGAGCAGCTGACCGTTACCCCTAATGCATGGAACAGCTGTCTGGTGCACAGTAGGGTGCAACGCACTTGCTCCTGGGACTGAGTTCCGAGCAACCAGCCATCCTGCTAAGGTAAGACGTATGGTCATTCACACCTGAGGGCTGCTGCTACTGCTGCCAAACATTTCGTAATGACCCATGGAGCAACGACAAGCCAAATGGTAAGGCCCTGAACTGATAGTGCTCACCCTGGAATAGGAAACTGCAGTTACATAAGAACTTATCGTAAGAGTAGATCTTCGAAAGAGGTACCTTTTCCACCGGAGACCTAGACAAAGGTAAGTAGAAAAAGATAGGAGTGAAATCTGCTAGGACTATGCTTCCTCTCTAGACCCAAGGGCTAGGCAGGATGAAAATGAAGGAAATGATCCAGGAGTAGGGGGAAGGTGGGTGGGAAAATAGACCTACTGCAGGAACCTCTCTCAAAAATCTACTGTCATGGTAAGTGCTTACATAACTGCAATATCTTAGTTCGAGAAGGTTCCTGCAGTAGGTCTTCACATACAGAACTGAATACCAAGTAGTCTCAAAGAAATAATATGGAGGTACATCCGGGAGGAGGGGAAGTCGCCAACTGCTAGTTACAACAGGAGGCCTTGCAGAACCGCAAGACCAAAGCCAGTTCTGTGCCTAGAGGCAATGTCCAGACTGTAATGTTTAGTGAAGGTGTGGACAGACAACCACGTGGCCACTGCACAGATCTCTGCAGTGGACACGTTCCTGAAAAAGGCGGCAGAAGTAGCAACACTCCGATTGGAGTGAACCTTAACTGCCCCCGGAAGGGATTTCCCATGCTTTTGGTAAGTGAAGTGGATGCAGTTAGCCAACCACCTAGAAATGGTCTGTTTGGAAATGGCCTTGCCCTGGCACTGGGGAGCAAAGGCCACAAAGAGCCGATTTGTCTAACGGACCTCAGAATCCTGTACACATCAAGAGTGTGCAGAAGGTATTCCCCCGTTAGAATGCTGTGGATAATAGACCAGCAGTCTGACACTCTGGTTAAGAGTGGTTTCTGAAACTACCTGGGGAAGAAATGAAGGGTTAGTCTGAAGGACTACTCTGTCCCTATGGAAAATCAAATAGGGTTCCTTACAGACAAACGTCTGAAGTTCTGAAACCCTTCTGGCGGAGGTGACAGCAACTAAAAACCAAGTCTTCCAAGAAAGGAAGCGCATGTCACAGCTAGAGGCTGGTTCAAAAGAGGGCAAGGTCAACTTTTCTAGCATAAAATTCAGGTCCCGGGTGGATGGACCTTAATGGAGGAATAACTAAGGCCCGTCTCTGATAAATGTGCGAGGTACTCGAACACGAGCAGCCGAACACGAAAAGGGATCCCAGCTCCTTGCTAGGGCCCAGACTGAGAATCTTTCCCACTTCATGGCGCAGGTGGATCTGGTAGAAGGTTTTCTGGCTTCCACCAAGATATGAGCTACCTGTGAAGAAACACCATAGCGAGAGGCTGCTGTGTCCACAGGTGCCACGTATGAAGGTGGAGAGACTGAAGGCTCGGATGCACCAGGGTGCCCTGCTCCTGAGTCAGAAGGTCGTGGGATAATGGCAGGGGAAGCAGAGGTTCTAGCGCCAGATGCTGCAAGAGGGGGAGCGATCAGAATCAAATGTGCTCCTTCCTCCTGAAGTTTCACCAGAACCTTCTGAATGAGTGGAAAGGGAGGAAAAGCGTAAAGAAACCTCCCTGTCCAAGAGAGAGACAGTGTGTCTCGCCAAAAAGCACCATGTCCAGGGATGAGCGAGAAAAAGTTGGGTAGTTTTGCATTGAATGGGGAGGCAAACAGATCTCTGGCCGACCAAATCGAAAAAAGATCTTCGACCACCTCTAGCTTTAACTCCCACTCATGAACCCTGGCTACTGATCGACTTGAGACTGTCCGCCAGTACGTTGCTTATGCCTGGAATGTGGAATGCTGTCAAGAAAAGGCTGTGCTTAATCGCCCAGTACCAGACCCTAATTGCTTCTCTGCAGAGAGGGTACAAGCGAGTTCCTCCCTGTTTGTTGATGTGGACTGTGGACATGTTGCCCGTCTGGATAAGAAGTGATCCCAGTAACAGGAGGGACTGGAATGCCTGGAGGGCATACAGAACTGCTCTGGTCTCCAGAACGTTGACATGGAGCAGAAGCTCCTGGTTGGACCAAGAGCCTTGTGAACCCCCAGATGGGCTCCCCAGCCCAAGTCTGAGGAATCCGTGGTAACAATCTGGGTGGGAATAGGGGAATGAAAAGGGGCTCCCCGTAAAAGACTGGAAAGATCTTGCCACCAGCGAAGATCTCTCTGTAGGATGTTGGAGAGCATGACCTTCTGGTTCATGTCGTCCATCCTCTGATCCCACTGGACTCGAAGAGACCACTGGGTGACCCTCATGTGAAGTCTGGCCAGGGGGACCGTCGAAATGGCCGCTGCCATCAGTCCCAAGAGACGAAGCACGGCATGTGCTGGAATCCACTGAGCCTGGGACACGAGAGTGGCTTAAGAAACTATGGTCTCAGTTCGATCTGATAGCAGAAAAGCCTTCCTCTGAACTGTGTCTAGTACTGCTCCAATGATTTGAAGCCATTATGACAGTACTAGCTGGGACTTGGGCAAACTGACCATGATACCCAGAAGAACAAACAAGCTCAGAGTGAAAGAAAGACTCTTTCAGGCTGCTCAGAGAGGGCGCTGCGAGGAGCCAGTTGTCCAGGTACAGGAACACATAAATGCCGTGCCGGCGAAGAAAACCAACAACCACTGCTAAACACTTGGTGAACACTCAGGGGGCCAAGGAAAGGCCAAAGGGGAGTGCTCGGAATTGAAAAAGATTCTCCTGAAAAGTAAAACGGAGGAAGCAGCAGTGGGCTGGGAGGATAGGGATATGCAAGTAAGCATCTTGCATGTCCAGGGAGCACAGCCAAGAATTTGTTTGGAGCAGAGGAAGAAGCCCCTGAAGGGTCAGCATGCGAAACCTCTTGTACTCGACGAAGAGGTCGAGCATGCTGAGGTCCAGGATCAGTCTCAGATCGCCCATCTTCTTTGGAACTAGAAAGAAGTGGGAGTAAAATCCCATTCCTAGCTGGTTTTGAGGGACGGTTTCTATGGCCGCTTTTAACAGGAGGACCTGAATCTCCTGGAAGACTATGGGAATCTGATCCTTTGGATAAAAAGACTGTCCCGGAGGATGAGGGGCAGGAATCTCTGTAAGCTCTATTGAGTGACCTCGCTGGATGAGTTGCAACACCCATGCCTCTGCGGTGACGAACCTCCACCCCTGCAGGTGGAGGCCAAACCTCCCTCCTACTGGTTCCTCCTCGACTGCTGGAGGTAGCAAGAGGAGGGGAAAGGAGTCAGGATGCCGAGGGGAGTTTTGCCCCAGAGGCTGGCTTAGGGAATTTGGCCTGGGGGGTTTGGACTCCCGAACCAGGGGCTCGTCGCTTGCCCTGATGTTTACCCTGGTTTTGAGGCCATCTCCTTTGGCGACGAAAAGGCTGCTGCTTCTGCCCTGTCTGGCACACGGAGCGTACATCCCAAAGGGAGCGTCTGCTCTCTTGCAGCCTGGGAATTATAACTTTGGCATCATCACCAAACGGGACGGAACCCCTGAAAGGGGTGTCCAGGAGGGAGGACTGGACATCTTGTGCCAAATCTGCAATCCTAAGCCAAAAAAGGTGACGGATGCAGATCCCCGTGGCTGCCTCCCTAGCCACCAAGTCTACTCAGTCACATGTTGCACGTAAAGCAAGACGACAAGTAGACGTGCCCATTCTGGCTTTGTCCAGTAACTTGTTTCGGAGTGACTCATCCTAGACCTCCTGAAGGTCCCTCTCCAGTTCGAAGAGAGGCGCCTTCTAGAAAGCCACCGTGTGTGAAACATAGCTGAGGGACCGGATGGCACAGGAGGAGGAGGAGGAATAAACCTTCCGGCCAAACTGATCCAGCTGCCTAGAGTCCTTGTCGGGAGGTGAGGAACTCAAGTGCTTCGGTTGAGCTGACCAGTCATGGGCGGCAGTAATCACTATAGAATCAAGCTTTGGGATGAGTGGTAAGATGTGGAATCCCTTCTGGGGGATAGTAGGTACAATCTGCCTTTCTGGAGACAGCAGGAATGGATGACGGCTGCTGCCAGACAGTAGTCACCAGATCCTCGTGAGGACCCATCCAGGGAGGATGGGTAGGGGATCTGTGGTGTCTAGATCTAAATGTTCTGCCAGTCTCTTACGCTGGGGATCCACTTCGTTGGAAGGACAACCTCCTGCTGCCTGAATAGTGCGCAAAAAGTCCCCAAAGGAGGGGTCCTCTGGAGGAGATTTTTGGGGACTCCTTGGGTGGTACCTCGACAGGGGACCGAAGGTCCTAAGGGTCGGAGTCACAGTCTGTGTCAGAAGGCTCAGAACCGCTGGGGATAGTAGGGTCTACCCCAGAGGGACCTACTGGTAGAGCACCCGCTGCACATCCAGAGGGTGTCAGAGGGGGAGGGCCACTAGGTAGGAGGATGTCCCCCACAGACTGCCTTAGCTCCATGATGAGCTGAGTCCTGGCATCCTGCCACCAAGTGGGTATCGACTCACGATGTGGCACAGGAGGTGGAGGAGGAGAAGGCTGGAAGCCCGGGTACTGTGGGTATTGCCAAGAAGGGTATTGCAATCCTGGATTGCAATAAGGTGTGTGTCCAGGGTATCCCAGCGACAGAAGCACACGGCCTGGTGTCAGGTACGGAGATGCCAACGGCGGGCCGCCCGGCAGGGGTGGGTGGGGGTCTGGCCCCGAAACACCACCTGAAGGTTCGATTGGACCTACTGGGGGTGGTGCCAAAGGGCCACTGGGTGGTGTGGGATCCGGGAGGGCCCCTGACAGTCCCGAGGGAGGAGGCTCCATAGAGGGATCCCTGGCTGGCGACGGACTCCTGTCCAGAGGCAGCAAAAGACCTAGCGAAGGGGGTAATTCCGGGAGGGACATCAACGAAAGGTCAAAGAGCAATCCTGACGGCAGGGACAAGGCAGGATCGGGTGGCGAATCCCTGGGGTGAAGGACCCAAAGGGATGAAGAGTCTGTCTGCAGCACACTCCGTCCGCTGCCGGAGGCCACACGGGAGCCTGACGGGCGAGAGGAAGTCTTCGGGTGGGCGACGGAGGATCCGCTGTCCGACTTATCGGACCTAACTGGGCTAGAGGAAACAGGAAGGCCGCCGTTAGGCTTATCGGTTAAGGCCACGCACCCGTCGACAGAATCGGGGGGGGGGGGGACTTATCGGCTGTGCTGGGTGAAGACACAACAGAGATCTCAACAGAGGCTACCCAGCTGCCTGCTCACCTCGGCAGGAGGGGGAGAAGATGCCCCGCCCAAAGAGGCAGACGGGGTACCTGAAGTAGTACTCACAGTTTTTGGAGCAGGCCTCTCACGTGGCGACAGACTCCTGTCCCGGCACTTCTCCTCTTTCTTTCTTCTCGGGGCCAGCAATGACGACCTTTCCCTCAACTCCTGGAGCTCCTTTTCCATCGACACCAGCCATCGGGTAAGGAGGTGAGCCTCAAGGGTCCGCTTGCGTCTGGTCCTAGTGGCTTGACTAAAGGCCTGGCAGACAGCACACTCGTCGGAGTTGTGCCTGGGACCTGGACACAATAGGCAGTGGGAATGGTTGTCCCTGTGTGGGATTTGAGGTCTGCACTTAGAGCACTTCTCTGGATGAGTCGACATACAATCAGTCGAATTACTGAGGAAAAAAGTTATAGTACGAAGAAAAACTTTGACTGACACGCGGGCATTAGATCGCTGTTCTAAGTTGTGAGCCGAACGAACTGAGGCGACGGCGGGAAAGAACTGGGAGGGCAGGCGCGGGACCGCCCCTTTTATAGTCGGGCTGACGGTGCGTCATCCAACGTCGGGGGCAGTCCCCACTGATGATTGCCATCTACAAGTTTGCCGCTGGAACCCGACACCAGGGGCGCAGTCCTATATGTGAAGACCTACTGCAGGAACCCTCTCGAAGTAAGATCCTGAGGTACTGCCTGTGGGGGGGGGGGCGTGCACAAATCTTTATGTGCAGGCATGCATGTATCATGCATGTCTAGGGAGCATAGCCAGTCTCCCTTGCTTAGTAGGTGCAGCAGACCTTGTAGGGTCACCATCTTGAACTTCTTGCACTGGATGTAGAAGTTAAGGTTTCTTAGATCCAGGATGGGCTGCAAATTCCCTGTGGATCAGGGGACTAAAAAGAAGTAGAAACAGAACTCTGTTCCTCTGATCCTTGGGAACTGGTTCTATGACCCTTTTCTGCAGCAGCCTGTAAATTTCCTCTAGCAGCACTGGAATATGAACTGGAGGGTAGCCTGAATGAACTGGAGGCAGATCTGGAGGCCAATCCAGAAGCTCCAGTGAATGACCTTGCTCTATGAGTTGCAGGACCCAAGCATCTGTTGTGATCTCCCGTCATCTGTCCAGGTGGAAGGAGAAGCGACCCCCCTACCTCTGCTTTCTGCAGCACTGGTGGGTGGGGTTCTGGCAAGGAGTCATGCTAAGGTGAGGCAAGCAGCTGGGGCCACACCTCCACCTCTAGGGGCCTTTCCGGTGGTGGAGGTAGGAGTAGGCAGCGCTGTGGCTGCTCGGCGCTTGCCAGACTGTTGGGCACCCAGCTAGTGTTTGTGGGAGGCTCGTGAAAAAGGTACCTTCTGACCACTTCTTGGCTGTGTACTGTAAAGCGATTGGACTGACCACAGAGTCCTCCCTAGGGCCTGCAGGTCTGACAGGATGGCCTGTACATCTGACCTGAAAAGTTTGTAGCCTCTAAAGGGGGCATTCAAAATGCACTGCTGTACATCAGTAGCAAAACCAGACACCCCGAGACAAGAATGTTCTTACACAGATGTCAATCGCAGCCACTCGAGCAGAGGCATCAGAGACGTCACAGGCAGCCCTCAAGAGGTGCCTGCCCACATCTGACCCAGACTGGAGGGTTTTAAGCAGCTCCTGCCTCTGGGGACCCTCTGGAAGGGCCCGGAGCTGCAACTTTGGCCTTTTCCAGAGGCTGTTCTGGTATCTGACCATATAGGCTATGCAATTAATTTTGAAGGCCAGCGTGGCAGAGGCATAGGTCCTCTTGCCCAAGTCAATGGACCAGAGCCTGCCGAAGTAGGCCCGGCGGAGCTCTCTCACTGCTGCCCCTCAGCAAGAAGCAGTCTGAATATCAGGGGCACCTGAGGCGTCGACAGGGAAAGCCGGATGCCTGGCATCAACATGAGGTCCAAAGGTGTTGACAGGAGAGATAGAAATCCTGATGTCGATGAGCCAGTGCAGGTCCAGCGGATTGCCCTGTCTGTTGTCCCTGAGCCAGACGGGGTGCAAGCAATAGGAGTTGGAGTGTCGGTGGAGACTTCAGGAGACCCGATATTGATGAGCCATCACCGGCTAAGGAAGAACCGGCAGGATGCACTGCCAAGGCCGACCCTGTGGAACAGAAGGTTTGGGCGGCAGTGGAGGTCACCGCCGAGGTGGCAGATGATCCAGTTACAGTCGGTGCTGGAAGCGGCAACCGAGAGCACACCACAGAGGATTTCTCTTTACTCCGCTCCCTCTCCCAGTGCTTGTGTTTGCCAGATGACTTTTCCCAGGCCCTAGAGGAAGTGAAAGCTTGTGGACAGAGCTGGCGAGACAGAGGAACTTCTGCTGCTGTGTAGTCTGGTTGAATCCACGGCAAACCTCGCAGGCCTTAAGTACATGGTCAGCACTGAGATAGCGAACACAGACGTCGCAATCATCCTTACTGTAGATCTCACCACACCCGCAGTGTCTGAACAGTTTCTTGGGGTCTGTCAACATAAAGGGCAATGAAAATTACTTCAAAAAATAAAGTGATTTACAAACTAGGGAGAGAAAATCAAAAATAAGTAGGAGATTTGGTGGTCAACTAAAGTGGCACTGTCCCCATGAAGTCCAACGTGTGATGATCAACAGCAGTAAGAGAGCTCGGTAGGGCGCTGGACCGCCCATGTTTATATAGGGAGGACATCGGCATCTGACACTGTCATACGTGGCCCCAACTACACTGCTAGCTAAAAAGTTTCCGTGTGGTCCTAGTGCCGGGTGACTATTATTTCTTCACGCTACACCGGCAACCGGTTCAGGAACAACCTCGGTCATCGGAAACGGCATGGGGGAGGGCGGGACTGAGCCGTAGGTGGCTCTCCTCTCCCAAGTGGATGCCCACACCTCCATAGTTCCGCTCCCACTGGGTGGAGGTCCGGTGGAAGCGTAGGCGTGGGGGTGGGC
Source organism: Neoceratodus forsteri (assembly GCA_016271365.2). NCBI lineage: Eukaryota > Metazoa > Chordata > Ceratodontiformes > Ceratodontidae > Neoceratodus > Neoceratodus forsteri. Next base: position 726,340,392 of record CM057453.1, read on the forward strand.
GGCGGCTATAGCAAGGGGTGGGGCGGAAGGGGAAGAGCTGGTACCCTTGCAGGCCCTCATATGCGTGTCTGCTGGGGTCCCGGGTCAGGGATAAAAGGGAAAATCCATAAAGTACACACACACATATATATTACATACACACACACACATATATATATATATATATATATATATATATATAAAACGGGGAGGGGGAGGGAGACATCATGTCATGAAGCAGGCTTACTACAAGGTTACTAACATACTAAAATTGCCAGCAGAGTAGGCCTAATGGTCTTTCGTGTCTGCTCGTTAATTAGCCCTCACAGTGGGTGCCGTCTCTGCCGCCCCCCCCCTTGGGTTTCTCTATCTCCAGTCCAAGATATTCCCCTTGTATTGGACTTCCTCAGCTCAACCCTCCCCTTATACCTGTCCCGGCCCCTCTTGAACCCTTCTACAGTCTCTGCCTCCACCAGTCCCCTGGAAAGCACATTCCATGGTTCCACCACCCTCACAGTGAAGTGGCACCTCCTCCTCTCCCCGAGTCTCCCCCCTCTAGCTTTCACCCGTGCCCTCTAGTTGCCCCTCCCTTTCCTTTTGAACACCCCGGCTGAGCCTCCCTTATTAATCCCCTTAAAATACTTGAAGAACTCTGTGATGTACCCCCTGTCCCTCCTCTCCTCCAGAGTGTACATGCTGAGCTCCTCGAGCCTCTCCCCATAGGTCCTTTCCCCCAAGCCCCAGATCATTTTGGTTGCCCTCCTCTGGACCATCTCCAGGACTGCAATGTCCCTTTTTAAGTGCAGTCTCCAAAACTGCACACAGTACTCTAGGTGCGGCCCAACCACGTAGTTATACAGAGGGAGGATCAGTTCTGGAGGTAATCCCCCTAGCGATGCATCCCAATTTCCCATTGGCTTTGGCTACTGCCCCCCCTACAAGTCTCAGAGTTGTTCATTTTGACATCCACCACCACCCCCAGGTCCCTCTCGCCCATCATGACTTGTAGCGTTTCCACCCCCAGGGTATACACCTGATTCGGGTTTCTGGCACCCACTTGCAGAACCCTGCATTAAACCTCAGTTTCCACTTCTTCGACCACCTCTCCAGAGCCTCCAGGTCCTCCTGTGGGGCTACACTCCCCTCCTCCCCATCCACCACCGCTCCCAGCTTCGAGACATCCACGAAGAGACTAATTTCACTCCCGATACCCTTCCTCATGTCAGAGACATAGGCGTTAAAGAGGAGGGGCCCTAGGACCGATTCCTGGGGACCCCACTAATGACCCTCCTTGGAGATGAGACTAGCCCCCCAACCACCACCCTCTGAGTACATTCCGAGAGCCAATTTCCTATCCATCTGATCACCCACTTCCCCATCCCCATTTCCCCCAGGTTCGCCAGCAAGCCAACATGAGGCACCGAGTCAAATGCCTTGCTGAAGTCGAGAAAGAGGATGTCCACTGACCTACCTTGGCAGAAGACACCAGGAGAAAGGACTGCTGTGTGACTGGACTTCTCTACTGGGACTATATTGCCCTCCTTCCCTCCCCTCCACCCTGCCACCCAAAGCTAGTTCTACTTTTATGGGCACAGAATTTGACTAACAACAGGAACTTCCTGTTTGGGATCAGGAAGTGAGTGATCACAGAGCCACCAAAGACCCACCATCCTAGAGGGGCAAGAGTAGCTCTCTGGCCCCCTCTAGCTGCTGGAGGTCTGCCTCTGAGTAAGTAAGGGGTCTACTGAGAAATATAGGATATTCTTGTCTCAGAACAGGACAATCAGGAGCTTAAAGGGCACACAGGCAGAAAGTAAGGAGAGAAAAAAAAAGAGAAAGAGTAAGTATCAAACAGTTAAGGGGCCAGAAATAAGACATGATGGGAGTGGTGCAGTGCAGTGGCTGTGGAGCAGCAGTCTTCGGGAGGCGTTCTGGAGGATGCGGTGTTGTCCCATCTGCAGGCACCTCTCTGGGCTGAGGAAGGAGGTTGCTCATCTCCAGGCTGAGTTGGCCAGGATTTGTGGGACCTCCTCTTCCATCCAGGGACCACCAGTGCCACTGCCGTTCCTTCAGAGGTTGCCAAGAAAGAGGAGCGGCTGGACCACAGTGGGCTCAGGGAGAGGGAGGGTGAGAGTGGTGGAACAGAGGCGCATCCCTCCAGTTGTACCTCTCCACAATTCCTATGCCATTCTGGCAAAGTGTGGTTCCTCTATGGAGGCACCCGCAGTGGAGACCAGGGAGGATGCTGGGAACCTCCATGAAGGAGACCCACAGGAGAGTGGCAGGGGACCCCGCAGGGGAAGAAAACAACTCCTGGTGGGGACTCCATTGTTAGGAAGGTAGAACTGGGGAGGAAGGGAGAGGGAGGTAAGGTGCCTGCCTGGCACCATGGCTTGGAGGAACAGGGAGGCGAATCCTCAGGTTGCGGAGCAGCTGCACAGGGAGGGAGCTAGATGTCACTGTCCACCTAGGGACAAATGACCTGGCTAAGAAAGGGATTAGAGAAGTGCAGGAAGAGTTTGTGGAATTGGGGAGGGGCCTTGGACAACTAGCACGCACGGTAACCTTCTCGGAGGTGTTGCCCATCTATGGCGTAGGAGAGGCTAGGGTGTTCCGCAGCATGGGAGTCAATTAGTGGCTGAAAAACTGGTGTAGAGCTAAGGGATTTGAATTCATTGGGGACTGGGGGTCCATCTGGAGTAATGCAAGCCTATACTGGCATGATGGGCTGCATCTGTCCAAGAGGGGAACCAGGATCCTAGGTGATAGGTTTAAATGCTTCATGTGAAGCATTTAAACTAGCCAAGGAGGCACTGGAAAGACGGAAATCCTAGCCCCAAAAAAAATCACAGTAGTAAGTGCGGTAAACACCAACATAGAGGTGTCGATAGGGAGAAGGGCAGGGGTAAATGGAGAAAGTGACAAAAGGCAAGAAGGACAGGGATGGGGCCAAAAGGAGTAAGGCCATCAGGAAATGGAGGGTAATGAGGGTAATGAGTACCAATGCCCGTAGTCTGGGCAACAAGCTCCCTGAGCTGGTGGCCTTGATGGAAGAGGGATGCCTGGATATCGCAGCAGTCACAGAAACATGGTACACAGAGAACCATGACTGGGATGTTAACATACCAGGGTACATAACCTACAGGAGAGACAGGCAGGGGAGAAGACGGGGAGGAGTAGTTCTCTATGTAAAGGAAGAGATAAAAGCAACTGAACAAAACAGTAAACAGGGAGGAGAGGAGGCACTGTGGGTCACTGGAGGCTGGAAAGGGCACCACAATCCGCGCAGGGGTTGTGTACAGACCCATGTCGGGAGCGGAATGAACAAGGATGATGAAGGCATTCTTAGAATGGCAGAGAAAGGGAGATACTGTTGATGGGAGACCTGAATATGCCAGATGTTAATTGGAGCACATTTGCTGCAGCCACATCCAAGAGCAGGGCCATTCTTGATGCCCTACAGGTGGTAGGCCTCAGACAGCTAGTTTTGGAACCCACTCGTGAGGGAGCAATCTTAGACCTTGTACTCTCAAACGGGGGCAGTGAGAGGATCTCAGATCTAGAAGTGGGTTGCCACCTGCGAACAATTGACCACCAAACAGTGTGGTTCACGTTAAACTCAGCTACAGAGTCAAGCCATACAAAAGTGAGGGTACAGGACTTCAACAGGGCTGACTTTGGCAAGATGGGAGAGTGCCTCAGAAAAGCACTTGCAAACAGGCTGGAAGGAGGTGTGAAGCAACAATGAGGAATCATCAAAACTGCCATCACAGAGGCAACAGGCCTTTGTGTGAAGCAAATAAAAAAATCAAAACGAAAGAAAAAGCCACTGTGGTTCTCAAAAGAGGTGGCTGTGAAAGTCAGGAAGAAAAAGATAACATTCCAGAAGTATAAAGAAACACAGAAGGAGCAGGACAGAGAGTTGTACCAGATAAGGCAGAAGGAAGCAGGGAAAGAAGTCAGAATAGCAAAGGCCCAAACTGAGGAAAAGATAGCCAACTCGGTTAAGAAGGGGGATAAAACCTTTTATAGGTACATCAGTGAGCGTAGAAAGACAAAGGGAGGGATAGTGAGGCTGAATAGCATGAACGGTGGGTGGGCAGAGGGGGACAGTGAAAAAGCAGGGATACTGAATGAATATTTCTGTTCAGTATTCACAAAAGAGGAGGAGGAAGTGCCTAATCCAATTAATAGAAGCACTTTTGATAGGGGGGTCAATCCCAGTCCTTTCACAGAAGAAAGGGTTCTGCAAGAACTCCTAAAACTGAAGGTGGGACAAAGCAATGGGGCCTGATGGAATTCACCCCAGAATTCTAAAAGAATTAAGAGGGAACTAGTGAAACCAATGGCTACTCTTTTTAATAAATCATGGGAGGATGGTGTGGTACCCAAGGACTGGAGGAAAGGCGGATCGATTCCCTTCACAAAGTGGGACCAAGACAGAGGCAGGAAACTACAGACCTGTCAGTCTGACCTCTGTGGTAGGGAAAGTGATGGGTCACTTCTGAAGGAAAAGAATTGTTGAGTACCTAGAGGTCAGTGGGGCACAGGACCCAAGGCAGCATGGGTTCACAACAGGAAGGTCATGTCAGACGAATCTAATAGATTTCTTTGACTGGGTGACCAAAGTAGTAGACCAGGGAGGGGCTGTGGACATGGCCTACCTAGACTTGAGCAAGGCATTTGACATAGTCCCACACAAAAGATTAATAGTCAAATTAACCAGCCTGGGAGTGAGTCCCAGGGTGGTAGCCTGGGTAAAACATTGGCTGGACAACAGGACACAGAAGGTAATTGTAAATGGAGTCCACTCTGAAGAAAGAGGGGTTACTAGTGGGGTACCGCAGGGTTCAGTATTGGGCCCAGTCCTTTTTATAAGTGGCATTGCAGAGGGACTGGAAGGAAAAGTATGCCTCTTTGCAGATGACACAAAGATCTGCAACAGGGTTGATACACAAGGAGGCGTGGAAAGGATGAGAAGGGACTTGGCAAGGTTGGAGGAATGGTCAGAAGTATGGCAGCTAGGATTCAATACAAAGAAGTGCAAAATAATGCACCTGGGAAACAAGAACCCAGGGGAAGAATACACAATGGAAGGGGAGGTAGTAGCAACAACAAAAAGGAAAGGGACCTGGGGGTAATCATATCAGATGACCTTAAGGTTAGCAAGCAATGTGAGAAGGCAGTAGGGAGGGCTGGGGTATACTGGGATGCATAGGGAGAGGCATCAGCAGCAGAAAATAGGAAGTTGTTATCCCTCTGTACAGACAGTTGGTGAGACCCCATCTGGAGTACTGTGTCCAGTTCTGGAGACCCCATCTCCGCAAGGACATAGACAGGATAGAGGCAGTCCAGAGGAGGGCAACTAAAATGGTGCAGGGTCTGCAAGATAAGCCGTATGAAGCGAGACTATAGGTGTCAGCATGGCTCAGTTGGTAGCACATCCGCCTCTGGACCAGAAGGTCGTGGGTTCTCATCCCACACCAGGATTGGACTTGCACCTAAAAATCACTGGCATCCGAGTGCAGTACTGGGGAGTGCTGTATTGCTGGGGTGTGCCGTCCTTCAGATGAGACGTTAAACCGAGGTCCCTTCTGCCCATCCTGGTGTTGTCCTGGTGGGTGTCCAAGTGGAAGTAAAAGAACCCAGGGCACTTTTCACAAAGAGCAGGGAGTATTCCTGGTGTCCTGGACAACATTCCCCTTCCCATAAACAGGTTCATGCAATTATCCAGGCTGTGTGTGGGTGATGATGTGCGATATGGCCACCACCACACATTCAGTCACTTCACTACCAGTCTAGCATTGCTTGTAAAGCGCTTTGGGATACTGTGTATGAAAAGCACTATATAAATGCTGATTCTTCTTCTTTTTCTTCTAAAGGAACTTAATATGTATACCCTTGAGGAAAGAAGGCAGAGGGGGGACATGATAGAAACTTTTAAGTACCTCAGTGGAATCAACAAAGTCCAAGAGGGTAGCATCTTTCAGAAAAAGAGACGTGCAAGAACCAGGGGACACAATTTAAAGATGGGGGGGTTCATGGGGCAATGTGAGGAAGTATTTTTTCACAGAGAGGGTAGTGGACGCATGGAACAGCCTTCCTGAGGAGGTTGTGGGGTCTGAAACTGTGGGAGAATTCAAGAATGCATGGGACAGACATAAGGCAATTCTTGTGGGGGGTAGGAAGAAATAGGCTGTTGGTTAAATAGGATCTGTGGCCTATCCTCTAGGTAGGGAAATGGGCAGACTAGATGGGCCAAGCGGCCCTTATCTGCCGTCAAAGTCTATGTTTCTACCCTGGTCCAGGGCACTTGTCACCCAATCATAGAACTTCACGAGGTTTGTCTGACACGATCTCCCTCGGACAAAGCCATGCTGTCTGTCGTCCAGATAGTCCAATTTCTCCAGTACCCCCCCCCCCCAGCCTTTCCTCGATAAGACCCTCCATCACCTTGCCCACCACCAATGTAAGACTAACGGGCCAGTAGTTTCCGCCTCCTCTCTTGTTCCTCTCTTCTGGATAGACACTATATGGGGCACCTTCCAGTCTTGGGGTACCCACCCCGTCTTCAGAGAGATACTGAAAAGCTCTTCCACGGGGGCCGCCAGTTCCCTCAGCACCCTGGGATGTATTTCGTCTGGCCCTTGTGCTTTCTCCGTCCTAAGGGACTGGAGGGCTTCCCTCACTCTCTCTACCAGGATTTCCACCTCCACGTCCTCCCCCTTGGCCCCCTGATTTGCCTTCCCACTACCTGACGGTGCTGTCCCCCATATGTTCACCATCTCTCCCCCTGAATGATGTGCCCCCCCAATCCTCCCTGGTAAAACTGAGGCAAAGTACTCATTTAGTATCTCGGCCTACTCCCCCGTATCCTGTGCCCATCCCTTCCCTGTCCTAATCCTGCTATCTGCCCCCTCACTTTCCTCTTTTCCCCAATGTATCTAAAGAACCCCTTGTTCCCTCTCCTGATTTCCTTGACCAATTTTGCTCCTTCCTCACCTTAGCCGATCTCACCACCCTGGTAACCCTCTTGGCTATCAGTTCGTACACACCCTGATCCTTTTTGTTCCTTGAGCGCTTGAAGCGCCTATAGGTAGCCTTCTTTTCCCTCACCGCCTCCTGAACCTCCCTGCTCCACCAACAGGGTTTTCTGGCCTTACCGAATCTGAACCTCACTCTTGCACAAGACTTGGTAGTCTCCTGCTTCCCCCTCCTAATGATCTCCCACTTACTGTCAGCATCCATGTATCGCCTTATCTTGTCCAAATGACCCGTAAGGATCCCCATCATCCCCCTGAAATACCTACCCCTAAAGTCAATAACCTCAGTCTTTATGCGGCTTTCCTCCTCCTCTATGTCCAGGAAAAAACAGCCTGTGGCATGATCACTCCCTGCCAATGAGCCCCTCACTTCCAGGACCCTAACCTGGTCACTGTCCGCCAAGACTACATCCAGTATCTGGGCCTCCCTAGCTGGCTCCCCCACTTGCTCGGTTAAGAACACGTCCTGGAAGACATCCAGCAACCTCTGCTCCCTGGCCACTGGGGACATCATAGTCCCCCAGTCTGTCCCTGGCATGTTTAGGTCCCCCCCTCACCACTACCTTTCCCTTGCACAATCTACAGTGTCCCATAACATTTGCCACCAGACTCTCTTCCAGATCCCCGCCAGCTTGAAGTCTGTATACCACCTATTTTACTCTCTTACCCCCTGCATTTGAAGGATGACCCAAATCACTTCCATGCCCCCTTCGCCTCCTCCACCCTCCTATCCCAATGCCATTTCTGACTATTAGTGCTACCCCTTTCCCTCCCCCCATCCTTCCTGAACATAGTGTAGCCATCCAGGTTTCGGTTCCAGTCATGCCCTTGGGTGGCCCAGGTTTCAGTGACAGCTGCCATGTTCACTGCCCCCTCAGCTAGCATCTCCTGGAGCTCAAGCATCTTATTTCCCAAGCCCTGACATTTATCAGGACCACCCTCTACCCCTTTCCCCTCCTCCCACTCCCCACCCTTGTGCTCCCTTGTGACACATGCCCCCTTCCCCCACACCCTACCTGTTGGCCTTTTTCCGTATCCCTCCAGCCCCTTAGGGCGGTGGAGACCAAATCCTTCTTTTATCAGACCCCTGCAACAGCCCCTTCTTCCATCCCTCCTCCCCTTCACAAGTTTAAACCCCTGTCACTGATGAACCCCGCTATTTTCAGCTTTAGGATTTCCCTCCCTTCCAAATTGAGGTGGAGTCTGTCTCTAGCATACAGCCTCTTATCCTCCCAGGTTGCACACCAGTCCCCCACCAGTCCATACCCCCTAGCCTCACACCACTCCCTGAGCCACTGATTCATCGCCCTAATTTTTTGCTTGTTCTCCCCTAGCACTCGTCACCGGCAGGATTTCAGAGAAGGAGCTCGAGCATCCTATGGAATGGCAAACTCTGGCTAGCTCCTGAAACCTTGCCTGCATCTCTAAGTCACTATTCCCCGCTATGTCGTTTGCACCCAGGGTGCAGCAGTCTGTCCGGGGAACCTCCACATTCCCTTGCCAGTGAATATACTTCGTGCTTGACCTTGTGCACAGACAGGCCAGGGAGACATTTGGTTCTTACCGGACAGGCTTTACCCTCCCCTGCCCTCCCACTGGATAACCCTGATCATGGAATCCCCCAACAGGAGCACTCTAACCTGTCCCTTGCCTCCATGCTCACCCCCCAGGTTTCCCCTCCTTCCATGCCCTTCCTTGTCCTTATTTCTGGCCTCTCCCCCCAGCCGGCTCTTTGCACCTCTCACAGTCTGTGTGTCATATGTTGCTCTCCCTACTGTCTCTGGCCACCCCTCTACTCCTGTCCTGGGCATCCCCCATCCACCCAGTATCCTTTTTGCATCACTATCCCCCTGACCCCGCACTGGACTGGTCCTTCTGCCCTATCTGTTGGCCTAGCCTGGCTTGCCCTTACTTCAGTCCGTCTGCATTCAGTGCCCCCACCTGCCATGCCCCCATGGCCCAAACCCTCAGCCCATTTGCTGCAACCTCCTTGTTCACCTGATCCTTCTCCTTGACCTGCCCCACTCCCATCTCCTCACCCTGTCCCCGCTTTCTCGAACTCCATGCCTTCCCCCCACTCTTCCTGATTTCTGGGCCCTGCCTCTTGCACCCTCCTCCCTTTTCCTCCATATCCACCCCTGCCGTAGCTGCATCCTCCTCCCAACACTCCCCTCTTCTACTACCAGGCATAGAGGGGAGAAGCGGTTACTGAGCCTAATGCCAGACCCTAAGACTTCCCCGTCCGACTCATCCCCCATCTCGGTTCCCTCTGTACAACCCCAGACGCCTGCTTTTTTGGAAGTGTCCTCCTTTTGGGCCCCCTCTGTCAGGATCCCCATATGCCCCCCGAGTGCCTCCCTTTGCTCCTCTCCCTATGCCAGAGGCTTTAATACCTGGTGCAGCGATGTAGGAGACCCTGGCCCCTACTTCCTCCACCCCTCCATAACCCCAAAACCTCAGCTGACTCTAATCCCTCAACCTCCTCTCTAAAGCTGTGCCAGCTGACAGCACACTGGGCAACCACGAGCGTAAAGCCCTGTCAAGTACCCGAGGCTGCCCACACCCTGTGCATCCAACCACCCTCCCAAAGATTCCCTCTTGTGACATGGGTCCCGTCCCCATCAAGGAAGATTTTTTTTTTTTTTTTTTTTTTTTTTTTAGGACAAAGCCCCCAAGTCACTGGAAACCCAATCCCACGGGTTCCTCAATGATCAGCACTACAAGTGCCTATACAATGATCAGCTACAGTAGTTTCATTTAAAACAATCCCCCACACAGCATGCAAGATGCCAGTCAAGAACTGGATGTCCCAAGGTCCAAGGCTAAAAGTTCAGTACTAGTCCAGCCCACTCCTATCCCCTGACTCATCCCCCGCCAACTATTTAACAGAAGTCGAGGTCAGGGCCGGAGTGGGTGGGAAGCAATTACAGCTCCTGCAGTAAAGTTATTGGTGAATGCGGGTTACTGGATTCCTGGCCTGGCGGGTGTGCTGCTTGTCCAAAGGCAGTCACTACAGCCGACAGTTAGAATCTGGCTGGGTACCCATAAATTCATTAATCACCCGAAAGGGTTATCACCCTGTGCAGGGATAATAGCTGTTTGTAAACAGATGAAGGAATATATATGAATAACTCTGAAAATAGAACAGCAGCAGCCAAAGCAAACAGGATACTGGGCTGCATAGCCTGGGGAATTACGTCCAGGAAGAGGGAGATGATACACCCTCTATCAGTGCCAGTGGCTCAGTAGGTAGCACACTCGCCTCTGAGGCCGGGAGATCAGAGGGCTGTGGGTTCAGTTCCCACATCTGGCACTTGGGTTAATATCCCAGTACTGACACTGTAGTGCAGCATGAGAGGGCTGCTGCACTTCTGAGGTGCAGTCTTTCAGATGAGACGTTAAACCAAGGTCCCATCTGCCTGGATTGGTGGTAGTTCAGGTGGATGTTAAAGATCCCATGGCAATTATCGAAAAAAAGTAGGTGAATTTCCCCCGTGTCCTGGCCAAATTTCTCCCATTCACTAAAGGAAATTATCACCAACAGCTGGTTTAATTTCAGTTGTTTACCATCTGTATCCCCTTCCTGGTCACCACTGAAAAAGGGACTTCTAGGCCCAGTGGGCTTACTGGGTCAACAAAATTCAATAAATAATATACAATGTCTTGGTCAGGTCACAACTTGAGTACTGTGTTCAGTTCTGGAGACCTCATCTGAAGAAGGACATAGCACTGGTGGAGAGAGTTCAGAGGAGAGTTACCAGGATGATTCAGGGAATGGAGGAGAGGACCTATGAGGAGAGATTGAAGGAGCTTGGGATGTACACACTGGAGGAGAGGAGGGATAGAGGAAACATGATAGGAGTCTTCAAGTATGTAAAAGGAATAACAGAGCGGAAACAAGGAGCTGTTTAGGTTAAAAAAGCGGGGAGCAACAAGGGGGCATGAGTGGAAACTGGAGGGGGAAATTATAGGGGGGAACGTAGGAGGCATTATTTCACTGAGAGGGTGGTGGAGCAGTGGAATGCGCTGCCCAAGAGGCTGGTGGAGGAGGGCACAGTGGAGGGCTTCAAGAAGGGGTGGGACATGTACAAGGGGAATCTAAATCCAATGAAGACCCTCCTGGGGGGGGCGGGAAAGCGAGTAACCACTAGGTGGCTGGCTACCGAGCAGACATGGCAGACCATTGGGCCTATTATGCTGACTTTTTAGTATGTTAGTACATAATGTCCCCTTGCATCAGGCCCTCTTGAGGTGCAGCAATAAGAAGTTAAGATACAGGGGTGTTTTAAATCTTTTACTGCAATGAGAGAGGAGTTTTGCCTGCAGTCAGGTTATTTCTTTGCATGCCTGTGCATCAGGCAATACTTTTCAACTGTGCCAGTTCGTCTTTCCCCATAAAGGGCATTTTTTCGGCCACAGCCTGACTCCAGACCCCTGACAGATTTATATAAGCTATTCTCAGGAGCAGACCCTCCTCATCATATCAAGGCACAGGAGTACTGGAGTGATGACTTGCGAGCTGGAGAGTGGAAAGCTGCTATTAAACATGCCCACATGTGATCCCGTTCAAATAAACTAAGAATTCAATACAACTTTCTACACAGAACCTACCTCATGCCAATAAAGCTACACCAATATAAAGATTCTTATAATCCACGCTACTTTAAGTGTCTGGTAGCGGATGGGGATTTCATCCACATGGCACCGACGTGCAGCAAGATAATCCCGTTCTGGAAGCAGGTGTATAGTATCATGGAAACGATACTGCAGTGCTCACTCACCAGTAGCTCCTCAGAATTTTTGCTGGGCATAGGAGACATTCAGGCTTCCAACGTAAGGGGCAGGGCTAGTCACAGATTACAGGGTACTGCCCTGGTTAATGCTAGGAAATCCATTGCACAGAACTGGCTCAGTTCCTCTCCCCCTATGTGGCTCACTGGCTAAATAATCTGTGCTTATGTATGAGGTTGGAAAGCTATCACCTTAACGCTAGGGGTCAGGGGCAACTGTTTCATCAAACATGGGATCTAATGCTCCATGCTATTAATAACAATGACTTTTCACTACGAGTAGTTTGCTCTATTCTTAGGAAGGCCTACAGGGTACCTGAACTTCATAGCATGTCTCGGGTAGTAATCTGTGGTACCTCATACTGTATATATAATAACCCTCAAACCTAGTATAATGGTGAAACAGGAGTGCTTTGTTATGCTTTCCTTAATATGTTTACAGTGGCCTTTTCTGATCTATAAGGGACTGTGTCAAGTGAAGTTGTCTACATAGATTGTGTCTTACTGTACAGTCATGTGACGTTATGTTTGTACCATATTTTATCCTGCAGTACCTCAATAAAATATGTTTACAGAAAATAAAAAGGAGTCCACTCTTACATTCAGTTTAAAGGGGAGGGTCTCCTCAGCCTTTTATTTTGTTTACCTGCGTAGTCTGTAAGCATGAACAATGACTGCCTCTACTACACCCTCCTAATTTCATTAGGATTTAAATGTAAGTGAAATTAAGTCTGGTGTGAAAACCTGTCTGACTCCACTGCAAATGTCATGGCCCAATTTATGTAAGGCCTCCTGACATTTTATGATGCTTTGGTGCAAAAGTCTGCAGTAGCTATACTGTATTAATCAGTGCTGTTGCCGTTCTTTGCAGTCCCTATGTTCTTCTTGTCTTATGCTGGTAATGAAAATTTCAAATCATAGTAAGTGCCCTGCTGTTTTCTGTACTTTAAAGTATATCTGAGCTAGAAAAACTTGCTCCTAGGGAATGCAGGGACTTCACAAAACATGTAACATAACTGAATGAGGGCATAACTTCTGCTTGCTTGCGACGGTATGCATTATCAACTCCCATGATACCTTGCATGAGTAGGGTCATGACCTTTGAAACAGAGACAAACAGGTTTGCAATCCACACCAGGGCAAAACAGAGTGAAGCAACCTCATTTAAATTTAAATTAGCGGAATTCAAGAGAGGGAATCATAGTTCATGACTACAAACTACACAGATATACTGATACACATGATACTGGTCCTCTGAGCCCACCAATGAAGAGAGGTCCTCAGCTCATGAGAAATTGGGATCTTTTTGTTCCTGGCTATGTCTGGACTGAGACCAATGCCTGAGAAGGTTTGCCTGAATGGGCCACATGTGAATTAATGCCCAAAGGACTGTATAGGCCAGTGAAACCATAGTCCCTATGAGCTCCATGAAGCCGTGAGCCGGCAGCTGGTGGGATGTTTTGAAATCTCTTGATGAGCTTCTGTAGGTCCTTGAATTTTGTTTCCGTAAGAAACACCTTGTTCACTTGCGTCTTGAAATCTGCCCCAGATGGTTCAGGGTCTGCGTTGCAATTAAGGAGCTCTTCTTCCAGTCAATGACAAATCCATGTGCCAAGAGGCACCAGACAACCTCTGCCACTGCTTGTACCACTTGATCAAGCTGAGGGGCCCTGATGAGAAGATCATACAGGTAAGGGAAAAGCTGTATCCCTTGGTTTCTGGAGACAAGCGAGGATAGACACTAGGACCTTAGAGAAGGTTCTTGGGGCTGAAGAAAGCCTGAATGTAAGCGTTTTGAATCGAAGTGTCTGAGATATTGTCTGTGTGACTCTTGGATGGGAATATGCAAATAGGTGTCCTGTAAATCAAGTGAGGCCAAAAAGTCTCCTTGATGTAGCTCCCTGATAATGAATGAAAGTATTTCCATCTTGAAGGATCTGTTGCGCTCAAAGCAGTTCAGGAATTTCAAGTCCAAGACAGGCCTGAATCCCTGTGTGTTTGGGAACAATGAAGAACAGGGAGTAAACGCCCCAGTTGAACTCTGTGGAGGGAACCTGTTCGATAGCCCTTGCCTGAAGGTCTGTAAATGCCTGAAACATCACCAGTCTTCTGACTGGGCTGCCTGAAATGGGTGAGGGCACCACATGAGGTAGTGAGGGCTTTGACTAAAATTCAATCAGGTAACCCTTGCTGACTATATCTAGGACCAATCTGTCTGTCGTGGTATGGACCCAATCCCCATGAAAGCTTGATAGTCTGTCCCCTACACGAGGATGAGCCCCAAAGGGCTTCACTGAGACTTTTTGTTGTTGCCTCTGGTGTCTCTGGCACCAGTTCCTCCTCCTCTGGAGTTGCGGTGGTTACAGGAGGAGAACTACGTTCGCTTGCCTGTGAAGTTATTTTGGCCTTTGTTGTAACTGGTCATGAAAATTCTGTCAGAGGCCTTAAGTCCATGACTTGCCTCTGTTTTCTTTCCTTTTTTTTTTTTTTTTTTAACTTTGGATCTTTTATTGAAGTCTCAAGTATATGGTACTGTTAATAATTCCTCATAAGGGGAAACAGGGTCAACAGATACAGTTTATCCAAATTGTTGACGCAGTAAAATATACTATTACAATAGTAGTTTCAGCTTAAACAGAATAAATTCCATTTTATAATCTATAAAACTGTTTCCAGGCCTGGCCAAAAGTTATCAGTCAAGATGCACACTCTTTAAGGCTTTAGGCCTCTAGAGGATGGATATAGTCTTGCAGCATGCACTTAAGTCTTCCTCTCAGTTGGCCACTGAATTAGTGAACTCATGTAAGAAAGTATTCCTCTATCACAACTGCTGTCTTAGAACTAAGGATTACCTTACTTACAAAAAACAAGTTAACATATAACCAAAATAAACCTAACTTATGTATGCACAGTGATGCTATTTATTATGAGTAGTGTTCAAGTTTCTACAGCATTTTGCAAAAATCTTTTACCTCCTCCCCCCCTTAGAATCTGAGTATTCTGTTCTTCCCTCTCTAAATCTGCCTCTCCTCTCCAGACCTTTCTCCACAACTGCCAAGGATGCCATAACTCTAGAAATCTTCCTTCCTCAAATGTATCGTATAAGTAATACTTCCCAAACACTTTCTCCTCTACCTTAGAAACTCACTGTCCCAAGGATGGAGGGTCTACAGATAACCATTGTATTGTGATGCATTTTAGAGCTGCAACCCTCAAAATCTGGTATAGTTCTGCTATTTTCCGTTTTTTAGAGGACAGGGTGGGGAAACCCAGCACCAGAGCCTGAAAAGTAAAGGGAAGGGGGATAGCACACACCTGTATTAAAGTGTCACGAATAAGGTGCCAGAACTGTTGTAATTTACTACACCCCCAAAAAATATGGTAATGTGTTCCTTTGGGTTCCCCACACCCAAGCCACCAGGCTGCCGTGGTTTGCGGGTTAAAATGTTGGGCAGTCACCGGAGTCCTGAAGTATCGCATCAGAATTTTCCAGTTAAACTCTCGCCAAATCACTGCTGATGTCACCCGCCAACCTCTTTGTAGTCTGAAAGCCCACTCTTTCCTTGGGATGTCTTCCTTGATCTCCACTTCCCACATTTCTCTAATCTTTTCCATCATCTGGGCCCCTAGGTGGGAGGACAGGACTTTATACAGGACAGATGGGTATCTCAAATTATCCTTGATCCTTATAGCGTCCCACCAGTATGTCTCTAATTGTGTTAATTCTCTACTGATCAGCTGAAGGTTATCTCCCGTATTTATAAAGTGTCTTGTTTGAAGATATCTATAGAAGTCTTCCCTGCGGAGTATGAATCGCTCCTTAAGGGTAGCATATGGGAGACATCCTGTTCTATCATTTGTTTGAAGGTAGTGAGTCCTTTATGCTCCCAATAGGCATATCCTTGATCCAGTCTGGGTGGGATAAAGCCTTCTTCATGCCTAATCAAAGAGAGTGGGCCTAATGTGTTCGGGGTTTGTGTTGCCTTCTTTAGTTTTGATAGAATGTGCAGAGAATGTTTAACCCACGGGTTAGAGATGGTAGGCCAAATCTGGGGACTTATGGCACCTGTGGACAGTGCCCATAATTTAAAATTTCTCCCCACTGCCTCAGCCTCCATTAAGTACCAGCCTGAGTCCACATGTTGTTTGGCCCAGGTAACTAGCTGTGCCCCTTGGGCTGCTAAATAATAATAATTGTATATGTGGGGGAGTCCCAGGCCCCCCTCTCCTCTGGATCTCATCAAGATTTGAAGGGTCAGTCTGGGACGATGTTGCCCCCCCACACAAATATAGAAATGTACCTAGACAGTTGGGTGGGATGGGGATTGGAAGGGTTTGGAACAAAAATAACAATCTAGGCAATACATTCATCTTTATCACCTGAATTCGGCCGTATATGGTGAGGGGTAACAGTTTCCAGCGGGCAAAGTCTGCATGCAGCATTTGGTATAGCTTAAGCAGGTTATTTTTAAATATTCTGGTAGTATCTACAGAAATTTGAACCCCCACGTAGCGGAAGGTATTTCTTTTAGCCCAGATGAAGGGAAAATTTTCCTTAAATTGCTTTGGGAGAGTTCCACTTAGCACTACTGCTTCAGATTTATTTAGATTAATTTTATAACCTGCTAATAAACCAAATTTCTTCAGGGATTCTAACAGATGAGGCAATGAGGTCAGGGGCTCTTTTAAGAAGAAAAGTGAGTCGTCGGCATAAAATGCCACTTTCTGTTCAGCTCCGACCGTCCAGATTCCCATAATGTTTGGATTGTTTCGTATCTGTATGGCTCGGGTCTCCAATAATAACGCAAAAATTAGCGGTGAGGGGGGACAACCCTGCCTGGTACCCCTCTTCAGGGGAAAGCGATCAGAGAGCAAACCGTTAACTCGGACTCTAGCCTCTGGTCTATCGTATAGGGCACTACTGCCAATACAAAATGTTCCCCTAACCCGAACTTTGACAGGGTGGCTGACATAAAGTGCCAGTCCACCCTGTCAAAGGCCTTCTCAGTGCCAATGCTGATCACCAGCTGCAAGGAAGTGGAACCCCTCTGGGCTGTGATAATGTTTAACAACCTACAGTACGTATACTGTCTAGAAGAAACCTCCCCGAGATTAAACCCGTTTGATTATGGTGAATAAGACTGGCTATGCACTTCTGTAGTCTATCAGCCAACATCCCTGTGAAAATTTTTAAGTCTACAGATAATAAAGATATTGGGCGATAGGAAACACAGTTTTCATGATTTTTACCTGGCTTTAGAATCACTGATATCTAAGCCAAATTCCAAGAGGGTGGAACTGCTTGTTTACTGATCAAAACCTCGTTGCAAGTGGCAACCAGCTGATCCAGTAATTGGGAAGTGAAGCCCTTGTAAAATTCGACTGGATAGCCATCCAGCCCTGGGGCCTTACCATTCTTCATTTTTATGTTGGCCTGCCGCACCTGAGCGCAAGTCAACATCTTGAGACAGTGCAGATTTGGAGGCGTGGCCACTGTTGGACGAATGTAGGGCACACATCAGTAGATGCGTCCCTTATTCCCCAATCAGCCTGTATGCCAGCACCACACCATGCATGCTACTGTGGAGAGCACATCTAAGGAAAGGTCCACTGCAATCTGAGCAAAGCTCGTCAGATGCAGTGGACCCTTCCTGCGTGCTCGCCACATTAACAACTATGTGGGCAGCTGCCAACTACCGACTCGGGATGCCCAATCCCCAGCCAGCTTTCTGTGGCCACACAAATTTGCTGACAGAGCCCACTCCGATCAGCATACAGTAGCACCCCATTTCCTATATGCCATGGGGGTGCCCAACCCCTCGGTTCTTGCCTCCCCACTTTCATTGTGCCGACGGAGAAGCACACTCCCGTCGCGCATAAATTCACCCTCCATTGTCTGCAGATGAGGTGCCCAATCCCCGTCGGCTGCAGCAACCCCCAAAAAACAGTTAGCTGGCAAGCTGGGAGCCCACCCAGCGTGCCAAGTTCCCTGAAAAAGTCCCACAATGTTAGTTTTTTTTCTTCTTCCCTGTAACAAAAAAACGGTCCCTCGTAGTCTCCTGCCCCCCACCCACTGCGCACCCTGCCTCCCCACCCCATACTTACCTCCGGAGTCCAGCTCGACGATCTTCGGTGGACCAGGAACACGTCTGCACTCTTCAAAGCCGACTGCGAACTGAGGAAATGCTGGTAAGCTGTATGATGGAATGAATAGGGTTTTTTCAACTTTGCTGCATATCTCAGGCATTTGTTGGAATTTTGACACCAAATTTTCAACATGGGGTTTTTGGGGCCCCTTCTCATGAATTCTATCACTGTCATGGCGTTAATCGGCCTCGAAAGGTGATTTCGCAGTCACTGAGCAAAATCACCTTTCAGGACCCAGTACTGAAATGACAGTGCCAGTGTTCATGAGGTGGCCTCTCAAAAAGCCTATGTCCCAAATTTGGTGGAAAAATCCAACAAATGCCTGTTTTACTAGCGTGCATTGCACAGTTGCTACGTAGGCTAGTAACTTCATGAATTTGCAATATTTTAATGCCAGATTTTCAGCATTGTCATTTTTGTACACCTCCTTGTGAACAGTACAGCTGTCTTTTTCCACATCCTGCCCGAAATGTGTTTCCGCACTGCCAGCGCACAATAGCGCAGTCGTTGTGGGAAATCAGTGTTTGGGCCAGATTATGAAAATGACAGTGACACAGGTCATGAGCAGAGGTCCTAAAATGCCTATGTTGAAAATTTGGTGATGATATTCCATAAAATGACTGTGTTACTGGCGTGCATTGGCAGACTGCACGCACGCTCGTACTGTCGTGCATTTGTGATATTTTCACTCTGGATTTTCACCACTGCCATTTTTCCACACCTCTTGATGAACAGTACAGCCGTCATTTCACATATCCTGCCCAAAATGTGTTTTCACACTTCCAGCGCCAGAAGAATACGTGGTAGCTGTGAAATCACTTCTTGGGACACTTTGAGGAAATAACAGTGACACTGTACATGAGTAGAGGTGCTAAAATGCCTGTGTTGAAAATTTGGTGCCGAACGCCCATAATATGCAGTGTTCCAAGCGTTGTTGCATATTTCCACGCACCCTTGTACAGTGCCTTCAAATATTCTCGGATTCTGTCACATTTGTTGTGTTACCAGCAGAATTTGTAATGCATTAAAATGATTTGTTTCCCCCTTGATTCACACAGCATACTCAACAATTTAAAGGGGCAAAAATATTTTTATTGTGTAACAAAAATGTATGAAACATTAAATACTGAAATATCTTGTTTACTTAAGTATTCACCCCCGAGTCAATACTTTGTAGAAGCGCCTTTGGCAGCAATTACAGCTGAGAGTCTTCTTGGGTATGTCTGTATCAGCTCTGCACATCTGGATTTGGGGATTTTCACCCATTCTTCCTTGCAGATTTGCTCAAGCTCTGTCAAGTTGGATGGGGAGCGTCGGTGAACCGCAATCTTTAAGTCTTTCCACAGATTCTCAATAAGATTCAAGTCTGGGCTTTGGCTGGGCCACTCAAGGACATTCACCTTCTTGTTCTGAAGCCACTCCAGTGTTGCTTGGGGTCGTTGTCCTGTTGGAGCGTAAATCTTCGCCCCAGTCCAAGGTCTAGTGCAGACTGATGCAGGTTCTCCTCAAGAATGTGCCTGTATTTGGCTACATTCATTGTTCCCTCTATCCTGACAAGTGCCCCAGTCCCTGCCGCTGAAAAGCATCCCCATAACATGATGCTGCCACCACCATGCTTCATGGTAGGGATAGCGTTACACGGGTGCTGAGCTGTGTTCGGTTTGCGCCAGGCACAGCGATTTGCATTCAGGCCAGAAAGTAAAATTTCTGTTTAATCAGACCAGAGAATCTTTTGCCACATGGTCTCAAGAGTCTGCCACGTGCCTTCTTGCAAACCCCAGGCATGCTATTATGTGGCCTTTTCTCAGGAGTGGCTTCCGTCTAGCCACTCTCCCATAGAGGCTACATTTGTGACGTGCTGCAGAGATTGCTGTCCTCTGGACAGGTTCTCCCATCTCAGCCATGGAACTCTGTAGCTCTGTCAGGGTGGTCACTGGGTTCTTGGTCACTTCCCTGACCAAGGTCCTTCTTGCGCAGTTGCTCAGTTTGGGAGGACGGCCTGCTCTAGGAAGAGTCTGGGTGGTTCTGTAATCTTTCCATTTCCTAATGATGGACTTGACTGTGCTCCTGGGAACTTTCAACACCCTAGAAATGTTTTTATACCCCTCCCCAGATCTATGCCTCCTCACAATTCTATCAGAGAGTTCTGGACAGCTCCTTGGTCTTCATGGTAGAGTTTCTGCTCTGACATGCACTGTCAACAGTGGGACCTTATATGAACAGGTGTATTTCCTCTGAAATCATGTCAATTTGAACTGACCACAGGTGGGCGCCATTCAAGTTTTAGAGTGATCTCACAAGGAAATTGGATGCACCGAGCTCAATTTGAGTGTCATAGCAAGGGGTGAATACTTATCAAATCAAGACATTTCAGGTTTTTATTTTAAATTACATGTACAAAAAATGCAAGAAGTGTCATTCCACTTTGACATTATAGAGTAATTTGTGTAGATACGTGACAAAAAAATCCCATATAAATGTATTTTAATTTAAGTTTGCAACATCACAAAATGTGACAAAATCCAAGGGTGGTGAATACTTTCTGAAGGCACTGTGACTTCACAAATTTGCTATATTTACATGCTACATTTTCAATACTGCCATTTTTTGACACCTCCTTATGAACTGTACAGCTGATATTTTTCACATCCTGCCCAAAATGTTTTCCCGCACTGCACTACCAAAGCTAATGCCAGAGCGACAACATTCGGCATTGACAAATGCTTGTTTGAATTTTAGCTCCAGATTTTCAACATGGGGTTCTTGGGACCCCATCTCTTGAACACATGCACTGTCATTTCGTTACTCAGTCCCAAAAGGTGATTTTGTGGTCACTGCACGGCATCACCTTTTGGGACCAATTAACAAAATGACAGTGCCATTTTTTATGAGGTGGGGTCCCAGAAAGCCTATGTTGCAAATTTGGTGTGTGCATTTTGCAGTTTCCACACATGATCGTAACTTCGGCAGTTTTTAATATTTTCACTTCAGATTTTCAACACTGCCATTTTTTCATACCTCCTTATGAACAGTACAGCCGTCATTTTTCACATCCTGCCCAAACTGTGTTTTCGCACATCTGGCGCACAATGGCTCAGTCACTGTGGGAAATCAACTTTCAGGACAGATTAACAAAATTGCAGTGCCACTGTTTATGAGCAGAGGTCCCAAAATGCCTATGCTGAAAATCTGTTTAAAAATCCCCAAATAATCGCATTACAGGCGTCGTTGCCAGTTTCTATGCCGCTTATGACTTCAATTTTCATATTTTCACTCCAGATTTTCAACATTGCCATTTTTTGTACCTCTCGTGAAAAGTACAGCTGTCATTTTCACATCCTGTGCAAAATGTGTTTTCGCACCTGTGACGCCAAATGGCACAGTCGCTGTGCAAAAATCACCTTTCGGCTAACGAACTGATAGTGCCACTGTTCATGAGGTAGGGTCACAAAAAGTCCATGTTAAAATATTGGAGTGAAAATGCCTTGGGCGTTAGGGTTTCCAACCGTAACGCCCTACCCTGTAGAGACTGACAGGTGTCAGGGGTGTGACTTGGGACTGCTGGACGTAAAGCTCACACCATTCCACCCCCACCCCGCAGCCAGTGACAATCATCAAGATGTGCCTTGGATGCTTTGGCTCCAAAGTTCACCCCTCTGTCCTATACTGCGCCCATCTCAGTGTATTTCCTTATGGAATGGGGTGAGCATAAAGCCCGAAGACCCCAATGCACACCGCGACTCTTGTCGGTGTCTGCAGGATAAGGAGAAATGAAATGGCATGAGCACTATGGCCAGCACCCAAAGGGACACCCCAATGCCTGTCAGTCTCTACAGCATGGGGAAGGGTTGGCATCAGCTCAATACTTCACTGCCATTCCTATTATGCATCTCTCTAACTCCTGCACTACCAATGCCAATGCCAGCAAGCCAACATTCGACACTGACAAATGCTTGCTTTAATTTTAGCTAATATCTCCCGAGGGGTGATTGAGGCATTTAGAATTGCTCTATCTTCTTCTGTTAGGGTAGGTATCGGGAGACCCTCCAAAAAGGACTGGACATCTGTGTGATGACCGGGAAGATTCTCAGCCTCATATAGGGTAGCGTAAAAATCTTTAAATATCTGAAGTATTTCACTAGGAGCTGTTGTGGTTTGTGCCCCCTTCTCTCGTAACACCGCTCTACTAGCTATTTCCTGACTAAGTTGCCATGCTAACAACTTTCCGGCTTGATTGTCCTGTTCGAAATATTTTTGTCGAGCATATCTTAGCTCTCCTTCGATCTGAAGGTCCAAAATTTGATTTAATTCCTGTCTTGCTTTGTCTAGGTAATTTTTAACCTGAGGGTCCTGGTGAATCTGGTGTGAAGTCTCTAATTGTGCTATGGTTTGCTCCAACTGTACTCTCTTTAGGGCGCGTTCTTTTTTAAACCTAGCTGAAAATCTAATTATTTCTCCCCTAAGGCAACATTTAAGAGTGTCCCACCTTATCCCTTCTCCTGTCTCTCCTTTAGGGTTATCTAGCTCAAATCCTTGGATCATGTCCTTGATCATTTCTTGAAAATCTTCTCTTGTGAGAAGGCTCACATTCAGTCTCCAGCTTGACTGTGTGGGGATGAGAGTAGAAAACAGATTAAGGGCTACCGAGGCGTGATCTGAAACGGTGATGGAGCCTATGTCACACCTATCTATTTTCTGTATCCGGTTAGTAGATAACAGAAAGTAATCTATTCTGGAGTACCCTCCATGGCATGGGGAAAAATAAGTGTGATCTCTCTCCCTGGGATGCATAAATCGCCAACATTATGATAAACCCAATTCTTGATTAAGGCATAAAATGAGTTTGCCCAACCTCAAGGGCCCTCCCTGGTTTTTCCCTGATCTATCCATTCCCGGGTATATGACCTCATTGAAGTCCCCGCCAATAATTACCATACTGTGGGGGTCAGTGACCGCCTCCTTAACAATTTTCTCTATTAAAAAAAAAAAAAAAAAAAAGTCTAGGCGTTTCTTCATTTGGGGCATATACGTTTACCAGAATACATGATTGACCTCTATACAAACCCCAGATTTGAACAAACCGTCCTTCCGGGTCTGTTCTGACCCTTGAGACTTCTAAGGGAGTATCCCTTTTTATCGATATTGCCACGCCTCTACAGTGTGGACTGGTTTCAAACTGAGAAGAGTATACACTTCCTACCCAGGATCTTTTTAGCTTAATATGCTCAGCTGCAGTCAAATGTGTTTCTTGTAAGAAGGCTATTGTAGCCCCTTGCCTACACAGATCTTGTAATATTCTGGCTCTTTTAATCGGACTATTAATCCCACGCACTTTGAGCGTGACTATTTTAAGGTCAGCCATTGATACTGGGGAGGGTTAAGTACCAACTTTCATTCTGGAGGAGGGGAGATGCATGCCACTCAATATCCATATGCCCTACGACACTGTGCATTTCAGATAAATTTATCAACATCTGCCTGTAACAATCAACTACACAACATAACTGGAACTTGAATACTTGTTTAACCCAACAAAACATGGTTGTCTTCAAGGTGTTTTACCCTATTTCCACCCTCTTTTAGATCTCACTAGTTAAGAGTAGTGGTTGGAGAGTCCCAACTCAATGAACCCTCCATCCGGATCAGGGTATGGAACCGCCTGATCACCAGAAGGGCACATTGTTAATACCAACCCTAAGGGCACCAGATAACTTCAACTTTCTATCTGGTAAAAACCCAGTCTGGATTTGAAAAGAATCTCGCCCCGCCAGTTCTTCCTTCTCACTTAAGTCATATCTCCCTTATATCTGTGTGTCTGAGGTGGTGCTCTGTCATCAACAATGACAGAGCAAGAAATAGCCCCCCACCTCACACTCTCTATTCTGGTAAAGGCAGGGAGGAGTGTAAAATATAGTGTGGCCCGGCCTACTCAGCGCGCCCTCCCCCCCTTCACAGCCATCGAAGGGGTGGGCAGACAGACCCTTCTGAAGGCCAATAGCAGCGGACCCCCTTTGTTCCTATGCAGTCTGTCAATGCCAACTGATCGAGGCCAGATAGCCTACTCAACAAACTCAGAATGTTACCACGCACCCTCATGTTGATTTAACACTTGTGAAGGCCCCGATATAGGAAGAAGTGCTTTCCTACAAAGGCTTGCTTGTTTTGATTATTTTTCTTTCCCTCACCAGTGGTTCTCTCCAAAGGACAGACCAATCTGGCCTCTGGGAATCAGACATAACTATAGCTCCCCATGGGGGATATTTGAACCTGAAGCTCATCGCTAGTGCCAGCAACTATTTGCCGCAGTCTAGCCTCCTGAGCTATTTAAATGGGTTATGCATGAAATGTGATCTCGACAATGAGACGCCGGCGTCCACCTAGACCATCAACCAGTCTGCTCGGCCTCTGACATTTCCAGCTAAGCTCGCGCTTCAGCCTCCACAGATCTACCCCCCCCGGGGTAAGCACTAGAGCACCCGAAACCCACTTCCACTCCTCCCGCTTTCAACCGTTATTAAAGGAAGTTTTAACTACTTCCACCTAAGAATTAAAAAAATCAGTAGTGTTTTCTACAATCGGTCCCATCCCCCCTGCTACTCTAGCAGGGTACATATTGGAGGTACTACTGTTATTAGCATACGTTATTGTCCTCCATAATAATAAATCACTCGCAGTCCCTTTCATTGAAGAGTCGTCTAATTTTTATCCCTAATCTTCAAGTTGACTGGTCTTCCCACATGTTTTCTTTCTTCCTCGAGAATCCTCTTTCCCCACTGGATGCGGTATTCGATAGGGTCGAACTGGCGTTCGGGTCCTAGCGAAGGCCTACTGCTTCCCACAAACCGGAAACACCCGGGCGGTCGTGCAACTCCTTTCTTTTGGTTCCTGCCTTCTGCCAGGCTCCATCATTTAGCTGATCTCTTCGGATTTGTACTGCATCCTGAGGAATCTCCACATCCAACAAAAGAAGGAACTCCTTAGCTGCCATCAGGTCAGGGAAGCTGCTGAAGCCATTTTCTGTAGATATTTTCAATTTTGCAGGGTATTCCACAAAGGCCCTTCTGCCCTTCTGCTGGAGAGTGCGGACCATTGCTAGCACTTTTCTTCGCTGGATGAGCAATTGAGGTGTGTAATCTTGCTCAAAATAAAGTCTGGTATCACCAAAAGTTACCTCCTTTTTAAACCAGGCAAGCTTTGATACTTCCTCTTTGGTACGAAAATCCAGAAAAGCTATCACCAGAGACCGAGGGCGGGCTTTAGGGTCTTTCGGTTTGGGTAACAAGGAATGGTGCGCCCTGATAATTTGTAGAGGTTTATCGACTGGCCATCCCAAAATCTCAGGGAGGAAAGATTCCAAGAAAGTAGGAACTGGACCCGATTCTGTGCCCTCAGGTAACCCATGTATACGAATATTGTTGCTTCTATTGCGGTTCTCTAGCTCCTCTAATCTGATTTCCAATTGTTGCTCCCTCCGATGAAGATCTAGGAGGGCCGTATTGTGGATATCTGTGGTGGCAGAATGCTCATTCAGCCCTTTTTCCAATTGCTCTGTTTTTTTGGCTATGAGGGCTAGTTTCTGGCGATCCTCCATGGCTCTGGTCTCCAGTCGTTCCAGAGTTGCACTCATTTTCTGAACAGTTGCACACAACTGTTTGGTCATTAGTGTGCACTCCTGTTCCTCTGCTTCCTCGATGGTTGGTGAGCGGCATGGCAAAGCCATGGTTGTGCAGGCCGGAGCAGACTGGGCGAAATCAAACAGCGTTTTGTGTTGCTGCGATTGCTGAGTGCTCGTTTTCTCTTTCATTTTATGTCTCGAGGATAATGTTCCTTCGTTTTCTTATAGTTGGAGATCGGGATGGGTCCTGTAGGCTAGCGATTGCAGTGGATTAATCAGTGGCGGGTTGGAGCTTCCAAATCAGGCTGCCATTGGGTTAGTGCGTTCACCGGAAGTCCTTGACTCTGTTTTCTGATTGAGGCATGTGCACTTTAGCTGTCTCACCTGATTCCTTCACCGCTTCTTTGAATGCAGATCGAAATAGTAGATTTCCTTCATATGGAGCATTCACCAAGTGAATTTTAGAGGAAGCGTCTGCTTGTCAGACCCGAAGCCAAAGGTTGCGCCGAGCTGAAGTTTGATAAAACATGGTTCTAGCTGCGCAACTGACCACCTCCTCTGACATGTCTGCTGAATAAGCGGAAGCTAACCCCATGAGTTGGAGCTGCTGCAGGGTAGCCTTCTTCTTCTCTGAATCCTCTGCCAGTTGGAAAGCTAGCTCCGTGGCCCAGGAAAGAGCGGCTCTGGTTAATAAAAGATTAGCTGTCACTGCCTTGCTGAAGCTTGGAAGGCCTTCTTTAAGGATGCATCCACTTTCCTGTCCACTGGGTCTCGAAGAGAGGCCCCCCTCCTTCTGCCGGAATGACGGTCTTCTTGGTGAGGTTTGAAATCAAAGAGTCAATTCTGGAGCAATCTAGCCACTTTTCTGTTTGCTTCTTATCGAATTTTAATAGCTTACTGATTCACCATGGGACTGGATAGGTTCACTCTGGCCCTTGCCATTCCTCTTTTAGTAAGTACTCGATGGCCTGGGGAATAGGAAATGCCATTGCCGGTTTGGAAGGACAAGCCAGTCTAAATGTTGGTTTTGCTTGCTTCGGAGCCGTTGGTGATGAACCGAGGTGGATCTCATCTATAATCTGTTTTATAAAGAAGTCTACGTCATCCAGATCAAAGTTACTGGAGGGTGTAGTGTCTGAGTCTGAGGAAGCATCCACTAACTCCCCTTCCTCCGGCGAAGATGAACTCGATTCTGATGAGGCCGGGAACCGGTCCCTGCAATGCTTCCTCATGTGGGTGTCCTAGGACATGCTCCGGGACTGTGATCACTTCCTTTTCCTGTGATGTGAGGAAGGCTGCTCCTCCTCCAAGGACCTGCTCCGGTAACAGGATTTTTTCTTTTTCTCCGTGTGATGTGAAGAATGCTGCTCCTCCTCAGCTGAAGATGGAGACGGAGTTCGCTTTCGCTTGGCCTTCTTGTGGACCTTCTTCTCTGGGGACCTGGAAGGCTGCCAATCAAAGCATGAGGGATCCAGAGCAAATGCTCTGTTCAGTTTCTCTATGAGGTCTGGGGCCAGTGAGGGAGTGGCTAGTTGCTGGACCTCCCTGGTGGCTGTGACCTCCTCAAACTGAGCAGCCTGTTGCTGATCCGCCTGAGCTGAAGAGTTGGGGGCCTCCACCAGATCCACCACCCTGGATGTCGCTGCTTTCTCGCATTTTAAACACAGAAAGTCAGCAAAGGTGACCAAAAGGATGGATTTCTATCTCTGCCGTTTTCTGCCTCTTGGGGGGCTTGTCCGAAGACATGGTGAGAAGAGCACCCATTGTACTCTGAGATTTTTGGGGGTCCCCCCGTGAGCTTCCTGAAGTAATCCCTTCTGTGCAAAGCCCCCAGGAAGCCGATATGCCTTGCTATTATTATATTTATTATTCCTCGAGCTGTTGCAGGGAAAGCCTTTTTGTTAGCCCCTCAAGTGCTGCCATTTGCTGCGGTGGGGGGAGGCAATGCACATCCAGCAGCTGGTACCATCAGTGACAATTCTGAAGCACTCGTCAACGGGGAGTGCCACTGACAACTCAGGAGGCGCCAAAGAAGGTAGCTGACAAGCAGCTGCGTGAGCACTCCGGTTGACTGACGTCAAAGAGGAGATTTCCCTTTGTGCTAAATATGTCCCCCCCTTCTGTATCCATTTTCCCGACTGACAGCGGGGCCGAGGGGATACAATCACAGAGGGTATCCAAGGCAGGCTGTGCATCAGCCAAGGATGAGCCTGAAAATCACAGGAAAAATCTCAGCTGGGAACAGAGCCAGCCTGTGCAGCGTGCAAGGCTGAGACTAGGACCGTACAAGAGAGAGCTTTTTCTAACGCTGCTCTTTGCCAAACACTTGAGGATATCTTAAAAGAAATGAAAATTAGACTCCCAGTCTGACATCTTCAGCCCTGCCACGAGGTGACAGAGCTCCGCTACAGAGTACCTGCCACTTGGAAGGCAGGCAGTAAACTGGTGTTCACAGGAAGTGGAGGGGAGGATATCCAGGCTGCAGAGTTTTGGTTCCTGCCTGCATGACAGCATCAGGAGGTACAGCCCATAAGTATGGAAGCCCGGAGACCAGCTTAGGAGAGAAAAAGGCACTTATCCGAATTCCTTCGCGTCCCAGACCTCCTGCTTTTTGCTTGAGATTTTTGGCTGGAAGGGCAAGGGGGCCAGTTATGCATCATTTGTTCACTTCAACAATCTCCGTTACATTCCTGTTCAGTATTTTAATGTATGGTACTTTCTTTCTCTTGAGTAGGACTTCTAAAGAATGTGACCCCCCGAAAAAAATCAGTATGGCCAGGGTCCCAGACTCCTTGAAACAAATGTATGGCAGAAGCGAAGCAAACTATGTTGTACCCTTTCCCCCATTGCATGCTACAATACTGTATCACGTTAAATGCTGCTTTGCTGCTGTTTATTTCTCTAAGCGCAATTACTTTGGTAAATGTGCCAGATGGTTTCAGACGTTTCCATTTATATCTCATCATCTAGGTGTTCTGTAAGAGAACCTAGCTCTGCCCTTGAGAACATTTAACTCTCCAATGGAGAGGGTGTTTCCCACATGGGTCACGTGTGGTCTTTGGACCGATATAAGCATGTTTTTGTAAATGTCTTCAGCCTTTGAGAAAGGACTGATGAAAATCCGAAACACGTCAGGCCGGACAAGGTCATCTTGGGTGAAATAAATGAGGAAAGTAAAGATTTGCCTCTGAATCATTCTGTGCATGTGTGCTAGAAACTTTTTTCCTTATATGAATCTAATAGGTACTGTCAAAAGGTAACCTAAACCGAAGAGATTTTTTCCAAAGACAAGTGATAAAACTATGCAAAAATAAGTGGCAGCCATCTTTGATGACTTAAGTCATTAACTGCAAAATTAGCTACAAAAGCCATTTTTAATACATTTGAGGCAATCAAAAATATGTAGAATGCCCAGTTTTAGTAGAGAACTGAGCGTCCATGAAGCTCAATTTGATACTCTGTCACACCAGATCTGCTCACACTGCTTTTGGTACTCCTGTCAATCCCGCCCTGGAGGGAGTTAGTCTGTCTAACCAAACTTTACTTCTCCCATGTTGGCTGGCCATGAAGACCATGACAAGGCTCTGGCTCAAGGCCAAACCTCCAACTGTAAAACAATGGCTATTTACTACAGTGCGACAATCACCTCTACACTGCATGGCAAGGAATCTCAGTTCCGAGAAAACTGGCAAACATTGGTGCTTTAGGTTTTGGCCCTTGCCCATGATGACTCCGACGCGTCGCAATGTAATCTCAGTATGGTGGAGGAGAAGGGGGATTTTCCTCTACTGATTTAGAGTTCCTTGTATATTAAAATGCATTCTACGTTCCTCCTGGTCTTTTCTGAAGCCTTGTCAACATTACTTTGTATTAGCTCTCTGCACTACCCATCTAGTTTAACCTTGTCAGTGCTGTTGTCACAGTTGCCTATTTCAGTGAACTACCGCAGTATAGTGTGTCATACTTAACTATTGCAGTGTCTTTGTATATTGTGTTCTGTGCCCTTTAATATGTAATCAATAAAGATCAAAAACTCCACTGTGCGGAATCCAAACAGGGCTCCTTCCACACATCATGGGGCAAGCAGGAAATGATGTGCCGACTTCTGAAAAATGAGTTTTCTAATCAGCAAATCATGCTAGACCTTATAAAATTAAATGATGCTTTACAACACAGCTTACGTTACTGGGGGGCCTCAGTCAGCCAAACATCCCTATTTTAATATTATTCCTGCTTCTTACAGATTTTGTTTGACTAAAGACAATCCTGGCATCTCTGAGGAAACTCAACATTAATTTTAAAGTTTCCTATAAGATATCAAGGGCTTTTTAACATCTCAGAAGCACCAGAAAAGTGTTCTGTTTGATTCAGTACTGTTTCTGGGTATCACCATGTGTAAACATTTGTACCGTACAACAAATAGTGAATACCAGAGCTGGCCCAGTGGCGTGGAGGTCTATGGCGCTGAAAGCCTTACCTTCTACCATGCCATCGAACTATATTCGGGAACCAGCACGAGTTGCCGGGGGTCAGCCAGGGAGGGTAGGGCTGGGAGAGGACTGAGCAGCCACCTGGTAGTTCTACTTTCCTGAATCAGGGTGGTTGGCCATCTCAGCTCTTGGCTGCCACCAGGTGGAGGCCAGTGGTAGTCCATGGGAGCTCGAGCGACAGATACAAATCACGGAATGGGGGGAGTGAGTCACAGTCCCACAACACTTGCATGCTTCCACGCGCATGCACTGCCCAATTATGCAGTAGCTGAGGGATGGGTTGGGAAAAAATAAAATGCAGGAAACAGGAAGGCACGGCAGGCATTCATGACACCCACACACAGTGCCCTCATCCAGGGAGGAAGGGAGGGTGACCCTACAGGGGGACCTGGAGGCTCTGGAAAGGTGGTCTAGAAAGTGGAAGCTGAGGTTCAATGCAGGGAAATGCAAGGTACTGCACCTGACAGCCAGAAACCCGGGCCAAGTGTACACCCTGGGGGAGAATGCTACAAGTCTCAATGGCTGAGAGGGACCTGGGGGTGGCGGTGGATGTCAAGATGAACAACTTGGAGACTTGTAGGAGGGCAGCGGCCAAGGCCAACAGGATGCTGGGATGCATCGCTAGGGGGATCACCTCCAAAAGGAGGGAAGTGATACTCCCTCTGCATAATTGCTTGGTTAGGCCACACCTAGAGTACTGCATGCAGTTTTGGAGGCCACACTTACAGAGGGACACTGAACTCCTGGAGAGGGTCCAGAGGAGGGCAACCAAAATGATCAGGGGCTTGGGGGGACAGGACCAATGGGGAAAGGTTCGAAGAGCTAAATATGTACACACTGGAAGAGAGAAGGGACCGGGGGACATGATAGAGGTCTTCAGGTACATACAGGGGGTAAATAGGGAAGGAGCAGTCAGGGTGCTCCGAAGAAAGGAGGGGTGCAACTAGAGGGCATGGGTGGAAGCTGGCGGGCAGGAGATTCAGGGGAGAAAGGAGGAGGTGCTACTTCACTGAGAGGGTGGTGGAGCCATGGAATCCGCTGCCCAGGGGGCTGGTGGAGGCAGAGACGGTGGAGGAGTTAAGAGGGGGTGGAACAGGCACAGGGGAAGGGTTCTGGATGCAAAGTCCAGTGCAGCGAGAATATCCAGGACTGGGAAGGGAGAAGCCAGAGAGGGTGAAGGGGGCAGCAAGGTCAGCTCCCAGGGTGGGGCTGACCAAACGAGCAGACACTAAAGACCATTAGGCCTATTCTGCTGGCATTTTAATATGTTAGTATGCCAGTATCCACTGCAATCAGCAGTGTACTTGTTGGCAGGTCTGGATTCAGGCTTTGAGGAAAGGATATCCCTCCTCACCTCACAATGGGGTGAAAATCCATGGGGTGCTAGCCGTACAAGGGAAGATTGGGAGACGATGGACGGTGGGGGCGGTGGAGCAGAACCTGAGGGGAGACAAGCCTGTCATGGCCAGGAAAATAAACAGATTATAGGAAAACAAAAAGTGAATACCAGCCCCCCCAATATTTGGCCCAGCCACACCTTTCATACAGTGAAACACTTAGCCATAACACACCACTTGCTTCTCCAAGAGGGGCACCACCAGCTTCTCCATCCCCAGTGAGTTATTCAAGGTAGGACATCAACCGCCCCTGTGAAGAATACAATCCGGTTGAGAGGCATCCCCCCCCCCCCGTGCAAAGCCATCCTCCAAATTCCATGTCAGGGTGTCAGTCTCATCGAGGGCTTATTGTATGTGGAGTGCACCCCCAGACTTAGACACTCCCTGGTGCAGCATACTGACTGCTGCTGGCCTTGCACACAGCAGTGGCCTGGTCAGACATACCCTTGCCCTGATGCAGCAGCTGATGACAGCAACCCCATCCTGATTGGAATGCACTGCCTAAGACAGCACTGCTTCCAGCCTTACCACCTGATTCCTGGATCCCAAGAATCTCTTTAATGTTTGATTAAAAGCAAGGAATCAGAATGCTACCCTAAATTTACAGTTTAAATAAAAACTGTTCTTTAATGTGGGCATTTGACAAATGGAACATGGCTGCTCTACGAGTACAAGCTAACATACTTCTACAGACACCATGGCAACATCAAAGTCAATCTGTGGCTAAACCGTGACTGCTATTTGTAGCCAGGGTGAGTCAGATGTTCCCTGTTCAATGGACGATGATCTAGAAGATGCCACATCAAAGAACTGCTTCTGGCATCTGAGAAACAGAGGTTCTACAGCCAGATGCCTGAATTGTTCACAATTAGTAGTAACTCTTCCACTAGAGGCAATTCCTTGAAACTGGCCAGGGGGAGTGGGGGGACACAGAAAGCACCTTTTTTACCGAAAGGATGGTGGCAGAATGGAGCAAACTTCCAGATTAAGTAATTCGTATTGAGACAGTGGGAAGGATTA
Organism: Neoceratodus forsteri; assembly: GCA_016271365.2. Classification (NCBI taxonomy): domain Eukaryota; kingdom Metazoa; phylum Chordata; order Ceratodontiformes; family Ceratodontidae; genus Neoceratodus; species Neoceratodus forsteri. Next base: position 726,372,873 of record CM057453.1, read on the forward strand.
AGAGGGGCAGGCACATGGGAATTGTGCGGTTGGGTATAATGGGGGGGGGGAGAAGATGTGGACTAAAAGGGGCTTAGTCTAGTAGGCGTCGAAAGACGGACTGGATGGGCCACAAAACCTTCTTTCTGCTGACATTTTCAACGTTGCTATGAATATATTGTTTGTCAGTGTGTTTTTATTAACCATGCATCACCACACTAGCCTAGCGGATAAGTGAATTCATTTATCACTACTTTTTCCCCGTCTGAATTTCTTTGTTCTCATCATCTACTATTATTATTACTCAATTGCTTTACTACTAAATTTTGTTCCTTTTGTTATAAAAAAATGGCCTTACTGATTTGAGATTTTCCCTTTTCCCTGCTCACACTTAATTCTCCCTTCTTGAGTAACATTTTAATTCTTCTTGTGGGTACAGTGCAGTTCATCTTTTGCACCATCACGAAGTCCCTGTGACCCTACTTTCTCTAGTGAATATTTATAAATAGTATCATTTCATTTATCAACTAAATATGAATATCCTTTCTTTGCTCAAGTAAACTAGCCCCTCCCTCTTTTCAGTTTGTGTTAAAATGCACCCATCTCAATTTGGGTCTCCAACTGAAAACAGTTAAAATAATTACCTGTCATAGTACTGTAACTTCATTCTGATCTACCTCCTACAGCCTAACTTAAACTGAATGATTTTCGTCTCCTTTCATATCAATCTGCAAGCTGCTGGTGTCTTAACTATCTCATATACTTATTTTTAAACTTGACTTTGTCTTTTTCCATTTTATTCTTTACTAATATTTGTGTTTTAACCTTGAGTTTCTTTTGTTTAACCTTGTTTCTTCTGGTTAATCTTGAAGGTTTGTCCAAAGTATTATTCTCCTCTTCTGCAGTGCTCGCTCTCGCTCCCTCTCTCTCTCTCTCTCTCTCTCTCTCTACTACTTCTCGTGGCCACCATCTCTAATTTACCATATACTTGAGTTGCAGTTTTTTAAGAATGTTACTTTAACATCAATTTTAGCCAACAGCCTGGTTGTCTAGTTGTTAATGTACAGTCCAGATTTTGTTCATTTCACAGTTTATTAAACACTTAAAGCAGCAGTACTACGAAATCAGGAAGTGAGCTATCAAAATTCTGTTTTTCGGCTATAAGCATGCGGCCAAAGTTCCAGTTTCCATACCTGTAAATGTTTTTTTCCAGTCGTCTTTAGTTTTTTAGATATTTGCAATTTATTTTAAGTGTTGTAGCGCTACAACAAATATGGCAGCTGACTAATTTTCTGTGCACTTTTTCTACAGGTCACATCACATCTTTTGACAATAGCAGAGGGATTCTCTGCTGACCATTCCCAATGTCCCTGCAAGTCATTCATATGTGCAGCTGGCAGCAGAGGGGGTTCCAGTGCAACATGCTGGGTGGCTCAAATGTAAACAAAAGAAGACAATAACTGAGCAAATTATCACCAGGTATATGATTTGCAGGGCTCAGGGAATAAACTGTCAAAAAAGCGCAATTTTTTTTTTTGTAGTACTGCTGCTTTAACACAGCTTCCTTTGCAATACACTTTAAGATATATCCAAGATGAATTTCGTACATGACTTCCACAAACCAACAAAAGTCGGACCATTTCATTCCTCAGTGTTGATACAAAATTAAACGCCTCAGTGAAACTCTGTTAAACTGGAAGTGGTTACATACCCCATAAATAAATGTATATTCTTTACAGCTTAAATTATTTAAACTATTTAATCTTAAATCTGTTGCAACGTTTCCAATGTATACCCAGTACATTTAACACAGCAATGTAGAGTTTACCAAATAGTATCAGACAATAATATCAAACGTTAGTAATTTCAAATAACATGGATACTGCCTTCTGACAGAACAGTGAAAGTTTACAATTTGCAATTAACATTCTACAGCAGCTCACTAGTTCAAGTTTTCTGTTATTCACAACAATAGGTGATCCTCAAAGTAAGCCAAGAGCTCTACTTATCTCATTTTACAACGTTAGAAATATCACTTCTTGTGCTTGAATCCTTTTATGTCCTCCCACCAAATGAATCTTTTTTCCTACAGATGGCATTATAGACCAATAAAGAAAAGCAAGAAAATACCTTCCACTCGATGAGGGGAAGCTAGTTACTAACATGTCCCTTGATTCATCAGATTTACTAAAGTACAAGATAACAATCACAGCAACAGTCAAAATATAATACAAAATATCTACAAAAACACTATAAATGGTACATCACTATAAAACTCAAACCATTTAAAACGTAGAATGGGACAACCATTTTACTAGTTAATAATAATAATAATCAAGATTCCACTGTGGCAAAAGACTAAATGAACATCTATATTAGAACTCATTGTAAATTACAGCAAATGATTTCCATTTTCAAAAATGGCCAATTCCATTTGACAATATCTTACAAACGGTTTTTCCCCCAAAGCTAAGGGCAAATCCACATGCTTTGTACAAAAATGTGTCTCAAAATGGGGATGTCTGCACAGAAGGCTGATGCAAAGTGGGGTTGTTTGAACGATAAAGTGGTACAAATGGATTTTTCATGATAAACCGTCTCCCAAGTGCTGGATTAAAAATTAAAAATTCCAGGTTTTGTACTGGTGTTTTTTGTTGAAGACAGAAAATTACTGCCCTAGTAAATCTGCATTTTGCCTTTATGCCATAATTTGAACAAACCTGTATAGGTAAATCCACAATCCATTTTTAGATAGTACTACAACTCCTGATCCGTCATTCATCAGTATGATCCGTCGTTCATCAGATGGCTGATATTGTCAGTACGTAAAAGGAAATCTCAAATAAGTGCAGTTACCAATACACCTGAAACAGGTGCAGAACAGAAAAATGAACTATACCTAAAGAGTAACAAATAGCAAAATAAAATATGTAATGCTATAACAACTGGTTATCATTTTTTCCCATAGGGAAACCGGGTTGTTATTTTGTCATTATAACCAGCGGATTACAATAACAAACACATGCCCAGTTTCCCTAGCTCGGCACATGCCCCTGCCGTGAACTTCCTCATCTCTACGTTGTCCCCTGCCTTCCCGTTCCTCAATGCTCTACACTTCGTCGGCAGGTAAGTCATTTGTTTTTAAACTAAAATATGACTCAGCACAAGAAACGTTTATTTTTGGTTGCAAATAAAAAAAAGTGAACACTGCTTTATGACAGGAGCCATCACGGAACGCACTGAAACCGGGACAGTACAAAATTAAGGACGGGTAGGTGATTTAAAACTATGACTTTACACACACCCTTGGGGTGGGGTGCCTTAATAAACCCCTCGAGCGTCCTCTCGGGGTTTATGTTGTATCCCACCTCTTGGTGGTGTGTAAAATCCTTGTTATAACCCCCTACCCATCCATTATTCTCTATAACACACTAGTCAGCTTTAGTATGCTCTTCCCCACAAAATGTGCAAAAATTTTAACTATGTAATCTGCTATGAGTATTTTAAAAACAGCCTTTATTTTTTAAACGGGGTATCCAACTCAAATATTAATGGAATAGTGAGAAATTTGTAAGATTATAAACAAAGGTAAAACCTACACCATTGAACACCCTTTTTCAACTAACTACCAACATGACCTATACTCGAGATGAGTACTAATAAAACTAAAAATACACACTGCTGCTGAACTGTAACCATGTGAAAAATTTGAAAGTGTTTTTGTGAGGTTCTTTTTGTAGTTTGTGCTTGGAAGCTTAGGTCTGCAAAGTATTTTCAGGGCATTTTAAAACTGTCACCTGCAGTCTGCACAGGGTGAGAGGGATCATCTTTTGGCCCAGACCAGGTAGTCAGCCAATCCCTTCCGTGCCACCCCATGCTCAAGCATGTAATGACATACTGAGGAAGAGTGCGGGGCGCACCCCATTGAAGGTAATGGGGCTCAGAATTAATTACTTTTTTATGCATAATGATGGCCACTGAGTGATTAATCAAGGCCACCGTTCAACCAACAATGACCTTGTTAATTGAGCAGTAACCCTGATTAATGACACAGTGGTCATGATTATGCTTAAAAAAATAATTCATTCGGATCCCTATTGACTTTAATGAGGCGTGCCCTAGTACTCTTCCTGGGCACATGTCATTACGTACCACAAACAACAAAAGCAGCTCAGTCTCAAACAACCAGCAACAGCAAAAAACAGCACGGCTTAGTCCGAAACATAAAACGCTCTCACACTTTACTGCAAAGCATTTCTCCACACTGAGATTTCTGATTCTACTGTTTCTGTAAGTAAATAAAGCATTCTACATTTATGACTAGATGCAGCCGTTGTTTTGTTTTTGCCACAAGTCATTACGTGCTAGAGCGTGGGGCAGTGTGGAACAACAGGGAAGTGGAAGTGATTGTCTGGCTACCTGGCCGGGACAAAAATACGATCCTTTCCCAACCCAAAGCAGACTGTTGGTAAAAAAAAAATGTTAAGTGCTGGGAAAAGACTTTCGCAGACCTAAGCTTCCAAACACAGCAAGTGTTTAGTAAAGCTTGCTAAATCCCTATAATGACACAGCCAACTCAGGTTTTGTAAAATAAGGTTAACAATGAATCAACAACAGTAAACTACTGATGCACCAAATTCGTTCTCCCACAAAAACAATCTGCTTTAGTTTACTTCGTGAATCGATAAGGACATCGCTATTGTGGTGAAAGATTCACACAGAAGCCAGGAATCTGCATGCCCTGGCACTTGTGTCGAGTCTAGCGCAGTACCATCTGACACAACTCGAGCAGTGCGGAGGCAAAGATTTATAATACAGAGAAAATTAAATAGCAACTCTCGAGTACTGTATAATAAAAAGCTTAAAATCACGCTATTTACACCAGTGTTTTAACTTCAGTTTTTTTTTTTAGTATTTGATTTTTTTGTTTACTTTTCCCTGTTGGTCTGCTGAATATTGCAGATAAGTGGTATTTATATCACAGAGACCTTCAAAATGTATTTGACCTTTCACAGCTAACCTCTCAAGTGCCGTTTGTGATATCAGAGTCTGATGTCATGTTGAGCACTACGATGTTATAAAACTCATTCACACAACCTGATCAGCACCAGTGGAGATCAGGCTGTGTAAATGAGTTGAGGAGTGCTGTACATCGCTCAGTTGTGGGGAACCACTATCCTGTTTTGGTGGGATCATGTAGCGGTGCAGGTTTTTTTTGTTTTGTTTTTATATACGGGCTCCTACCACCAAGCATCCGCACTGGTCACGGCCCCAGGTCTTCCACCTACCGTCTGCCGTGATCCCCCGGTCACCCCTGGCTTTCCCCCCAGAGGGTGGGGCCGCGGAGCTGGCGCCCCTTATACCAGCCCACGGAACCATTATCTAGTTGGGGGATCCGGCGACGGAGGTCAAGGAAGACCGGGGAGGGCTTCATAGAAGTGGAGGTTCCCTGCTTTTTCTTGTATTTTGGCCCACTGGAGAGCCGGACGTGTAATGATGTCAGCGCACCTACGTGCAGACGTCCACCGGCTCCCCCCCCCCCGTCAGATGCACCGCTACTGTCAGACACCCAGCCTCCGCTGGGTGTCACTGTAGCGCTTCACATGTATCCACCACCCGAAGGAAGGAGAGCTGTCGCGGGGACGCTCAATCCTTCCTTCCCCTGCCAACCCCGGCGGCCAGAGTCCGTTCCCGAGCCCGGGTCGCCGGTGCGGTGCGAGGTGTGGCATCCAGCGCCTCAACCCTCAGCGCCACCAGGCCAGCAACGGTGCAGGTATTTTTTGCAAGTGAGTAAACATGCTTCTCTGCCTACAGCAACCCCATGCCAAGTCCCAACTAAGTCATAATGCAAAGAAAATAAGCAGTAAATTCAGTGGAACTGCATGAATGTTGCAACAGGAAACCAGCTAGTGAGAATATGCAGTATTCTTTTATGCTTAAGATTTAAGGAGCTTAATATGTATAGCCTCGAGGAAAGGAGGGAGGAGGGGACATGACAGAAACTTTCAAGTACCTCAAGGGAATCAACAAAGTCCAAGAGGGTAGCATCTTTCAGAAAAAGAGCCGTGCAAGAACAAGGGGGCACAATTTGAAGATAGAAGGTGGGCAGCTCAGAGGTTATGCAAGGAAGTATTTTTTCACAAAGGGTTGTGAATGCATGGAACAGCCTTCCGGAGGCGGTTGTGGAGTCAAAAACAGTGGTGGAATTCAATCATGCATGGGACAGTCATGAGGCAATTCTAAGGGGTGGGGGTAGGAAGAAGAAGGCTGTTGGTTAACTAGGATCTGCAGCTTATCCATTAGGTAGGGAAATGGGGAGACTAGGTGGGGCAAGCAGTCCTTATCTGACGTCAAATTCTATGCTATGTTTCTAAGCTTGCTTTTGTAAAAAAAAAAAAAAGACATAGGGACACAGATGGGATTGAAAGGGTACAGAAAAAGGCCACTAAGATGGTGCAAGGAATGAATGGGAAACCCTACGAGGAGAGGTTGAGGGAGTTGGATTTGTACCTGCTGGAGACCAGGAGGGACATGATAAAAACATTCAAGTATGTGAAGGGGATTAATAAAGTGAGGGGGAGCTTATTCACAGGAAAGGTAGAAACTAGAACTAGGGGTCCATGGTCTACGGGTGGAGGGAGAAAGGTTTAGGGGGATGTGGGGGGCGTTACTTCACTGAGAGGGTGGTGGATCCCTGGAACAGTCTGCCAGAAGAGGTGATGGGGGTCCAAACAGTGGAGGGATTCAAGTGGGTATGGGACAAACACAAGGGGCAGAACAGGGGGCGGAGTGAGGGGGTCTGAGGGCAAGGGAGATGTGTAGGGAAGGGGTAAAGCAGCAGACACAATGGACCAAGAAGGTCCTTTTCTGCCGTCACATTTGTACAGTTCTGTGATTCTATGATTGTTTATCCAATTTACTCTTACATTCTTCTAAGTTTTAGCTTCCAACAATTTTCAGAGGGACAGTCACAACAAGATTCTGGCACTCGCCAGCCCTGGAACAATGACTCCACCAGGTTGAATATTTTTAGTCCATTTATTATAATATGAAGTGAAAACAGACAAACCACCAAATGGGTACTGTGCTTGGTGGTTTGTCTTTTTTCACTACATTCAACCTGGTGGAGTCACTGTTCCAGGGCTGGTGAGTGCCAGAATCTCATGACTGTGCTACGTGTTTGTTTTTTGTTTTTTTTTTGAGAGCACCACCTTCCCAGTGTGCACTTTCCTGATGCAAAAAAAAATTTCCAGAAGGAGACTATTCCATACAGTCACACCACATTCCCCTCCTCTGTGTTGTTAATTTCTTAATGCATCTTATTCCGAACACCCCATTTTTCATCTTGACCTACACAGTCCCACAAGTCATCATTCTCAAATGCACCATGTACTGAGCACAAATCCCCCTCATTCTCCTATATTCTAATGAGTGAAGTCCCAATGTATCCAGTCTACCTTCATAACTCAACACATGCATTCCTGCCATTCTCCTTGTTGCCCTTCTCTGTACCCCTTACAAACATCCGATTCCAGTATTTATTTATTTGCTTTTGTTGACCGGGTAAGTCACACTAGACAACCAAGTGCACATTTTCAGGTGAGACCCCGGGAGGGTTACAAAACTGAGTTACAGAGTGCTTTACATACAGTCATGAGCGAGGTTTTTACATTGAGGTACAGGACTAGCATAAACATGGTAAGGAGGGTTGAGTGAAAAACAAACAGCGAGTCAAAGGCTAAGGTTTACAACATGACACATGACAGCTTGACAGGGCTATCGTAGGAGGCCAACATATAGAGACAATATGGTACAGGAAACGTACAGTGCAAAATAACAGAGATACAGTACCCCGAGGGGTAGGTATAACACAGTGTAAGTTCTGTTACATGTCTTGTGAAGTCCCTGTATTCTCTAAACACATTTTTTCTAACTCTGATAAATTTTAAACTACAGAAAACACCAGGTCACCTACCATGCCTTGAAAAGATTCATGGCCAACGTAAGACAGGAACATAAGGACTGCAGAGGACCGCAATACCACTGACTGATACAGTATAACTACTGCAGGCTTTAGCACTAAAACATCATAAAATTCCAGGATGCCTTACATGAGTTGGGTCATGACCTCTGCAATGGAGTCAAGTAGGTTTTCACACCAGATTTAATTACCTTCATTTACATTTAAATCATGATAAAATTAGGAGAGTGCAATAGAGGCAATCAGTGTTCATGCCTACAAGCTACACAGGTAACTATAATAAAAGGTTGAGGGGACCTTTCCTTTAACATCCTGAACTATTACATTTTATATCGGAGGTACTTTTTTCCCCCCTTTGATTAGATTTTTTTTTACCTGATGTTAGTAGGTGTGATGTATGGAACAGCACTCTGCCTGGCAGCTGATACCTCTAGCTCTGTTCTTCCCATTGCATCACCAGCACTGTGACTTGACTGCAACATCACAGTTCCTGTGACAGAGCCACACAGTAGCTGCCAGGTCAGCCACCTGTGACGTCATAGTCTAGGACAGGGTTTTACGTAAATCTAAAAACTGATTAGCGTTTTGCTCATAAAAGTTTTAAAACATTGTGAAAATGCATAGCACTTGCCTCACCGTGTTTAACAAACATAACACTTCCAGAAAACCTATATAAATACTTTCTGTACAGTTAGTATTGTTCTAAGAAAAAAAAACTGCTAATCAATTATTTAAAACCCTGTATGAGGTCACAATGCTGATGATGTAGTGGGAGGAACAGAACTAGCTATGTCAGCTGCCAGGCAGAGTGCTAGTCTGCATATCCAGCATAATATTATAACATAGAAAACTTTCTAATGATCAAACAGAAAAACACTTTACAAATAAAAAGTCACAACTGACTACTTAAAATGTGCACTATGTTCCATCTGTTATTTTTAGCTCTACTTGCTCTTTAACAGCAAGCACCTTTTTTTTTTTTAACAAGTCTGATTACTCTATTTGTGCAGCGGCTATGTGTGTAAGAGAGAGACTTCTCCCATGTAGTCCTTTGGATGCAGCATGCCGTTACCGATGCTGCGTGAGGGGAGTCAGTGTACAGAGGTTAGTTGGCGTGTCACAATTTATGTGCAGTTTACTCACATTGCTGGGGGGCCCATTTCAACCTTAGTACCACAAGGTACTAAAGGGATCAAGGCAAAGCAGTGTAGAAAAAAAAAAACAGCATCCAGTCAGATCAGGAACCACAAACAAGTATACAGCACAGGTTACCAGCTCACACTATTTGGTGTTCCATGCATGATTTCTGGTATGCACGGAACACCAAATACTATGGAATTTCAAACCTTGGACCATAAGAATGGCAGCCATCACTCAGGATATATGTGCAGCTCTGTCGCTCTAACAGAAAAAAAGTTGGAAAATGTAAACTTCTTCCTTTCAGGAGCAGTATTTTCGGCTGGAAAATGTAAACTTCTTCCTTTCAGGAGCAGTATTTTCGGCTGGAAAATGTAAACTTCTTCCTTTCAGGAGCAGTATTTTCAGCTGGAAATTGTAAACATCTTCCTTTCAGAAGCAGTATTTTCGGCTGGTTATGGTGTGCTGTCCAGCATGCACATCTGCTCCAGCCATTAGAAGACCATTTAATCTCCTGAAGCAATGGACTAGTGCGACTGACCCAGACTGAGGCCCTCAAGATTACAAAAGTTCCACTCAGCATCTCTCCAAAGACATGGGAGAGTGGAACATCACTCCAGAAGCAAGAAAGAGTGGATCTCAGAAGGAGGAGTTAAGGAGGGCTCAAGAGAGCTAGGTTAGGGCATCCAAATTACCAGAGTTCAGACTCAAAAAAACCGCTGGGTATGATCGCTACAGACCTCACTCATGGCTCCACCACTCATTGGGTCAATACAGGTTATGATCAGCCTTTTACAATAAATCATTTATTTTCATGCAGACCATGGCATATCCCCTAAATATATATATATATTTATGCAATAGGCATGGACTCAAAGCCATTGAATAAATAAGGGATATGTGGAGGGTGCCTGTGGGATAACCAAGTTATTTGTACAGCAGCCTGTGACCTCGAGTAACCTAACGAGCGGTGAAGCCACGAGTGAGGTTTACCAGAGGTCACAGCTACGGGATCCTTGGGTTCAATTTTGTTGTATTTTATTTTTACTCAAGTTCCTTTCCATGTTTTTCTCCTGTGCCTGGTTGCTGTGTTTGGTTTGCAGGGTTGCTGTGCTGAGAGAGGAAAACATGGCTTTTTTCTTAAGAGCGTTTTTATTTAAAATTTAGTTCCAGTTTGGGGGGGGGGGAGATTTGGTTTGGGTGTGCATTTTGTGAGTCTTTGGGACTGTGATAGCTTGGGTTGTAAAGAGCACTGTGAGAAAGTGAAACTGGGAGGCAGTACTGCTGAGCAGGCAGCACAGGTGGTGGTGGTTAGTGATGTAGTCACTGTGTGGCTAAATGGATAACTTGAAGTTATTCACATAGTGATTACATCATCACCCATTTATCTGCACAGTGACCCAGATAACTGAAGTTATGTGTCAGTTTTTATCTTGACACCTGTTGCATAAATCCATTTATATTCACAGCCATTGAATAAATAAAATGTATCCATATAGTAGCTATGTCACAATCACTCCGGAACTCATTTAGAATGTTCGGTCTCAGTAGCAGTATTACCCATATTCAAATGCGAATAACTTTAAAACGAGAAAAGATAGCATGGTACTCAGAGCATGAAAGTTGTTCAGCACAAAATTAATCTAAAATATGAGTGGTGTTTCATTTATAGATACCCTATAGATTTTTTTTATAATTAGCAAGAAAGAGCAGAAAATGCAATTTTCTGTTCACTTTTTTGACAAACATATGCAAAAACAAGATAAGCAATCAAAAGCAAATATCCCTGCACTGACAGAAAGCATCCCTATTGCATAAATGAAATATACAATGGTGAGCTGTCAGATGTAATTTATCTACACTTGTGCTCTTTGACCTCGGACACCTCACTCATGGCATATGCCACTCGTGAGGTTACCCGAGGTCAAACAGCACTTGTGTAGATAAATCATTTATCTGTCAGCTCTCCATTGTATGATCCCATATATATATATATATATATATATATATATATATATATATATATATATTTATGCAACACCTGTGAGTATATTAAAAGGACACATATCCCCTGGGACTTAGAGTGAGAATACTGAAAGACTGTTATACTAGGTGCCCAGGAGGAAACATATTTTCACTGTAGGTCCCCAATGACTGGAGCTGGCAACGCAGTGGCAGAATTCCATTTCTGTACCTCAACTGCTCAGTCGGTCGCCAGCTCCCACTTCAGCACTTCTGGTTTACCTCCTCACCATAACAACAAAATTTAAACAGTTTCTGGCATTTGACATTTATTACGAAGATTTGGACTGCCCTGACAGTGCCTCTCATTACCAGTTCCCACACCACAGAACACCAACCTCCCTCCACGGAGGCTCCATCTCAGTCACTGCTTATCTCCGTCCGTGATCTACAAGTGGTACTCAATAGTCATACCGCTGCAACCCACGTCACAAATATGGTCATACTGCACAAGCCAGTCTACTCCCGAACACAGATGCATCCTCCACTGGCTGCCTCCATCTTTACAGATGTGACATCATCATGCGCTGATGCAACATGCATAAAAAAAATAAAGTACGCAACCCACTCGGGCATCCAGAAAACCACGTTCTGTCATCCGAAAACAGACAAACTCAAAAAGTAACCATTTACATACTAAAAATTACAAAATACAAAAACTGGAGGTGTTGCATAAATGGAATACGCCAAGCCCCCATTGAAAATATGTATGCTATTTTCCCCTCGAGCAGTTTGACCTTTGACATCACTTGTGGCTCTGCCACTCGTGATGTCAGCAAGTCAAACTACGCAGGAAAATAATATACTTATTTTCAGTGAAGGCACTATCCTTATTTATACACACACACACACACACACACACACACACACAGCTTATTACACTTAATAATGTGGGTGGTGAGGTACGTGGAAGCTGATTGGTGTAGAGCCCCAGTGTAGCCATGTATTAAATGCCCCTTTTAATGCATGGTTACGTGGAGGAACGCAGTGAAACTGCAGTCCGCACTCTTTTCCTCCTTCAGCAACCAAAGCAGAATGGCACCCATTGGAACATGTGGGGAAGCGAAAGAGCCCCAGTGCTCTCAGTTGCTGCCAATGGCTAGAGTGTGCGTTTATGTTGGGTCTGCCGTCTGCTCCCAAAGCAGTGTAGTGACCCATGTTGACCTAGCAATATCCTTTGCTGCCCTGTAATGCCACATCCCTGTCTTTGTTTGTTGTGCTCCATTCAAGTTGCAAACCCGCTGCCCCACCAGACAGTGACAGAGAAAGTGAGCAAACGCCCCCCGCAGTGGGGACAGACCGACTGTATGTTCCCCCCCCCACTTCCTTCTGTGGCTAGTGACATTTCCCCTGGTGATCTGTGGGTGCAGGTGATAGACAGCGACAGTCCAGACAAGTCCTTCAGAGCCAGAGGGAGAGATATTCCCCCAACGGTGTCTGCTCCCCATCCTCTGCTCACCGAGAGTGGAACATGTCGATCAGCAGTGTCCAGTTTGGTGTGTCCATGTTCCAGGCTTCGCATGGGAGGGAGGTAGTCCAAGATGATCTTTTTCTCCCATTGTAAGTCTTGCAGTATGGTGATGTGCTGCTCACTGTCTGTGGCTGTGTACAGAAGTCCTCCTCCCACCCCCACGAGACAGTGTCGATGTGGTGGAACTTGTGAACACGGAGAAGAATGCTTGTGCATGGACCCGGGGGGGGGGGAGAGAGGCAGAGGGACTGGAAGCTGGATACGGAGCACAGCATTCTCTGATTTTTGCAAGCATTTTAGTGGTTGGGTGTGTGTCCCTCCCCCCATTACCCTGTGTTACCCAGTCAGAGGAAAGAAGTATGGGAAGTGGGAGGGAATGGGAGCCTAGTAGAGTGGTGTCACCAGTGCCGAATTCCTGCAGTATCCTCTCTATGTTTCTGTTCAAGTGTCTGCCATAGCTGTACATCATCACTACCCACTCGTACTCCTTCAACAGCCAGACAGAGACAAGAGAGCCAGTGGTAGCCAGCACGAGAGACCAGGATACGAGTCAGGGGAGAGAGGTGCAGCGGACGTCCCATGTGGGTGGACGGGAGAGACACTGTCAGGAGGGTGGTTGCGGTGCCCATTAAGGGTACTGATTCTCGAGCAGACTCGATAGACCATTGGGTCTACTCTGCTGGCATTTTAGCATGTTAGTACGTTAGAGCAAAGGTGGTCGGCCGAGAAACCGGGAGACGCACAGAGTGAAGAGATATGGGAAAGCACTTTGCAGGACACACAGTCTCCCCGGTCATCGGCTGAGACAGCAGAAAGGCAGGAGAGTGGAATGTGTGTGTGTGTGCATGTCTCTCTCGGGTCTCTAAGGTGCTGCAGCAGGAGACTGACAGGTAGAAGTGTTGCAAGTGTGACACAGAACAGTATGCACAAGAAATGTCACAAATCCTGTGTGTACTGTATTTGTGACATTTGTATGTGCATAAAAAGAAGTGACATACACATACTTTGCTGGGGACTATTTTGCAAGGTGGCAGGATACATTACATGTTTTGTTCTTTAAACAGGAAAAAACCCTTTTACTGTGTTTTCCTGTGTTTTAGCCAGCACCCATGTTATAAGTTCAATAACCCACACCATGGTACGGGGTTATGGGGGACTTAATGCATGCCTCGGTTGCTGTGAGGATACTCGGCCTGCAGCCTCATGCCTCACAACGCACCAAAGGCGTGCATTAAATCCCCATAACCCTCATACCATGTCGTGGGTTACTGCATACGCAATATACTGATATAGTTTCACTAGTATATATAGTAGTTAAATGATGGTATTTAACTACTTAACTATCAGATATTGGAAATTATACCACAGGTATCTACTATAAGCCAAATCAGAACACAGAAAAACTGGTAGTTATTGCCCCACAAACTACTACCTACACACCCACAGTAGGTTATTCACCTGTAACCACACCCACAGTAGGTTATCCATATTCTCTTCTCTGCTGTCCACACTACCTGTGTGCTCTAAAATCTGCTCACACTCACGCTCCCCCCACCTTCTCACATGTACCCCTTGTACAGTGCAGGTAAGTTTACTATTTATATCTCCAGCTGTATTTACCTCTGATGTTTATAAAGGAGACTGACCAGGGATCAGAGAGGATTTTGTTGCTGAAGTGCACTGGGTGGGGGGGGGAGATTATACAGGAAACAACTCTGTGGATTCGGGACAGAAGGGTCGACAACAGTAAGAAATGAGATCTGCATCCTTTTTAATCTGTAGCTTTGACACAAACTAATTACATCTCGAATAGGTTTACCAAAGCAGACTAACTAGGAAGACCAAGCTGGAGGAAGCAGCAAGAGAGGATTTTGTTGCTGAAGTGCACCAGGCATTTTGGGGGGCGGGGAGGACTCTGTGCATTCAGGACAGAATGGATCAGAAACAGCAGCAGAGTTACAGTGTGAAAATGGGCTTTGAAACAAAGCCATGACTCTGGACATGCGTATTACCACCGGCACAAATGCGCATGCCCAGAGTTACAGCTTTACTTTTCAAAGCCTGATTTCAACATGCAACATTGCTAATTTTTCATTAGGAGTTACATAAAAAAAAAAAAATCTATGTAACTCCTAGTGCCATAATAGTAATAACATTCATTTAGTTGGCGTATACTCGCAATAACTGGCTTCTGTGGGTATTAAATGCCTCAGCTTCACCTTGGAGTTTAATCATCCATAGAAGCTGGTTATTGCTTCGTATACTTCAACTAAATTAATGTTAACACTTAAATATCTGATAGCTTTATATATAGATATATATAGATATATATTAGTGGCACAGTACTGCCACTATAGTTAGGGTTGTGTAGCCATTTCTACATTAAACCTCAAATTTTGCACTTTAATAGCTTTGCAACCGTTTGTCCCATTTGCCTGAAATTTGGAATGAAGGAAGATTTTTGGTAGGTCTCCAGATCTGGAAATTTTTCTGTTGATCGGATGTACTGTTGCGGAATCGTAGTGCGCTGAAAAACATGAAAAATCCCAACATTCCGTTTTCTTTAGACATCCACTTTGTACTGAAGACTGTATCTGAGAGGGTTCAAATTGGGTGGGCTACATGGGTCCTGGGTGGCAGATGTGCCTTTTGAAAATTTTGTGCAAAAATCGTCTTCTGTTCAAAAGTGATAGCGTTTTTAGTGCTCCATTATATCCTATGGGAAAATTTACATGTGCAGCTCAAAAACTGTCATGATAGTATTTTTTAGTGTCAGGCTTGCCAAAAATAGGGTTGTGCTGCCGCCATCTTGTTTTCAGTTAGCGAGAGAGAAAAAAACAATATAACTAAAAAAATACTGCACTTTTCGACACACCAACTATCGGGTTTACCATTTCGGGGCCCCGAGGAACAGGAATCTGGCATAAATTTTTCACCAGCTCGTCTGGAAATGTGGTTTCCAGATTATTTCCACCGTTTTGCCGTTTTTTGATCGTGACACTATCTCAAAGTGCCAAGGCAATATGCACGACCATAAAAAATACAACCGTGACACTATTTTTTACATCCGCATTTGTATTCCCATTACAAAGATAGGAGTGTCGCGATATTTTAAATGACTGCGATAATACTGCACTACCACATTTTCTGAAATGCACTTTTCTCTGTCACTTGATTGTGGTAAGGTGGATTGTGATATTGGCCTGAAATGTTCAGGGTGACAAGCCCTAGTACCGCAGCTGTGCCTTTCAGTCGTTTGGTTCCAAAACGTTCACCACATCCCTAGTTACAGCGTTCCGGAGTTACAAATTTTCCCACAGGATAGCATTGTGGGAGTTGTTTTCTTTGTCACTTCATTGTGGCTACGTGCACTGTGGTACTAACCTGAAATTTTCAGGATGCAAAGCCCTACACCTACAGGTGTGCCTTTTGGTAGTTTGATAGCGAAACACTGAACATGGCCATAGTTACAGCATTGTGAAGTTTGGAAATTTCCCCACAGGATAACAATGTTGCGCTGGTTTTTCTTTGTTGCCTTTTTTCCAATTGTTTAACCAGGTGAGACACACTAAGGTGAAAGCTTGTTTACAGGTGCAACCTGGGAGCACAGGAAAGTTAAGTGACTTGGTCAGGGTCACACAGTATGCAAGTGGGGGGCTGTGGGATTCCAACCCAGGTTTCCAGATTTGCAGCTCAGAGTCTTAAACCACTGCACTATACTGCCTCCCTAATTGTTGCTGCAACGTGGATTGCGGTAATACCCTTAACGTTTCAGGGTGAAAAGCCGTAGTCTCAAAGGTGTGCCTTTTGGTGGCTTGCAATGAAAACATTCAGAAGGGCGATAGCTACAGCATTCCAAAAGTTTCAAATTTTCCCTATAGGATAACACTGTGGAGCCTGCAACTCCTTTCGGGGCCCGTATCTCAAACGGTTCGAGATATGGACTTTTCATCGGAACATTTCAGAACTAGGTTACAAAGCACTGAAACCCCTGAAATTTGAATTTTATTTCTAGCATGCATGGTTAATGAGATATTTGCGAATTACTGTTCTAATTGTTGATTTTCGTGTGCGTGGGCCAGTATTATGCCCTCAGATTTAGCACTCACATCGCATTTTGGTGCACGTATCTCAGAAACGATGCGAGATACAGGTTCGGTCGTTGAGTGGTCACAAGAACTGCACACCGTCACGAGTACGACGACACTTGACTTTTTTTCTACCTCCTATGGTTCCAGAGATATGGGCAAATTACTCTTGCAAAGCTTGCTTGCCTTATAGGGCTGCTTTTTGGCTCTCCATGCTTATATATAAGTGAGAGCAGAGGGCCAGTACTCCCACCCACACATACATTATGCACAAATAGGTGGCTTGGTGGGAGTGTGGGGCTAAGGGTCCTCTTGACTCCCACCAAGCCATCTCTATTACTACTTACATTACACTTTATAAAAAAAAAAAAAAAAAAAAGGAAATTCTTTGTAAAACGTTGTTAATGCATCAGTTAGGGTTGTTTCCACACCGCACAAGTGTGGAAATTCAACATTAGGGTTACCACCCATGTTGCCACACCCCCACCCCACCAACAGGCATCAGGGTGCGTGTTGGGGTCGCCGTGCCTCTTACCACATCCTCCTATACTGCACCACCTTAGCTTCTTTATACATGGAATGGGGTGAGAGTTAGGCCGACGACACACCCTGATGCCCGTTGATGGGGTGGTAACCCATAAGTTGAACTTCCACACTTTTGTCGGTGTGGAAAGAACCCTAACTGATGCATTAATGACATTTTTACATACATATATTTATATATATATATATATATATATATATATATATACACACACAGCCATACAAAATAAATACTTACATAAAAATATATATGTATAGATACATACACACACAGACAATATCTGATGGTTAAGTGTCGTGCACAAGGAAATATCAATGAGGGTCCTAACAAGCCCATAAAGTCACAAGCCCAAAGCATGAGTGGCCTTTAAGAGCTCATTAGGCCCCTTAATGGTAATATTTCACCATTGCATAAGACTTTATATTACATAAAGATGAACAAACTGACTGTTTAGATGTTTTATTATAGTTGTAGTATGGTGGTTGTTAGACACGTTTATGTTGTAAGAAGGTGGTTGTTACACATGTTAATAGTGTTTAATAATATGGTGTATGTAATAAGCTGGTGGGATTCCATTAGGAGTGTATGTAATAGTTTAATTACTATCCGATAAGGGGAAATGTCACATTTTGTCTGTCCACTTATCTTCCCCAATAGGAAAAACCATCACATATTTCCCAGGTGGCCCATAAAAACCCTTTTAAGGGCTTAGGGCATGGAAAACAGCGCTCTAATGAGTTGTGTGCACCAAATATTTTACTTAAAAGCCCTGACTGCAGACTAGCTAGGTCTTAGTGTTTTTTTATTGGCTAGGGCTAAAGTTAAGTCCTTTAAGAACTTGGAGAGAGCAAATTTCATTTTAAAGTCCCTTTTAAGGGCTGGGGGATGCAACAGTCCTTTTAAAGGACAGCTGCCCTTTTCATAGAACCCCAAATCCCAAAATCCCAACCCCCTCTCCCTGATTAGAATTTTAAGTACCTCTAACTTACAAAACTCATGGTTTAAAGAAAAAACCAAAAACTCCAGCATAGCCACCATGGTGCCATCATGAGCTACAGTGTGCTGCCAACAACCAGCAGGGCTTCTGTCTCTCATAATCCACTGTGCCCACAAACTTTTCCATGGACCCAAATGGTGTTTTGTTCAAATATTACCTTCTGCAATACGAGCCAGCAAACCTGGTTAAAGAAAAGCTTTACAAAACTCATACAAAATTCACCGGTGTTGGGCTACTGACCAGGTGTGCCAACTGTGACCCCCTGAAAACAGGGTTTTAACTAAGATCAGAAAATTGATTAGCAGTTTTGCACGGGAAAGTACTAATCAACTGGGGAAAATGAATAGCACTTGCCTCAATTTGATTAGCAAAATTAAAAATGCTTGCATATGTTTGTGCATATATAAATACTGTAAGCAAAATAAATGTTTTCATTAAAATCAACTCTGTGTCATCTGTTTCATTACCCCCCCAAACACACAGACACACACCATGAATTCCCCCAACCCATGTACTCCTCACTCCTTATGGGTTTGACTGGCAGCTTAGGTGCAGCCTCCAGCATGCACCATCCTTCACTGACTGTCAGCAGCTTTTCATTAAGCTCACCAATAAGCAACCCCGCCCGCCTCCCATTTGCATGTTTTAGATGTACAGATTTTACCAGCACATAGGGAAAATCATAATGTACTACCTCAGCTGGAGTCTACTCTGGGCAGGCTGCGTGGTGCAGTTAGCTTGCTACCTAGCTGAGGAGATACAGTAAAAAAGCAAAGGCTTTGGCCCTAACGTACAGTTACAACCTTGCTTTAAGATTCACATCCGCTAGAATATTTAGGTTATTCACCTGTAACCACAGTACTACTAGTGGGATACAGTTCACATCCACACACTGGTAGTCTTCCCAGAGACCACCAAGTTATCATAATGTCTTCAAGCTACGCTTCTCCCACCCCTCAGATGGTATATGCTCTGGTTCTGCCCCATGATGTGATGTTATGTGTCTACAAGTTGGAAGCAGTGATCCAGGTGCCAGTCTGCCAAGGGAGGTTGGTTGGGTGGTATGGATATAAGCTGTATGCCACTCACAGAACTGTAGTTACAGGTGAGTAAATACAGGGTTACTCACCTGTAACAGGAGTTCTAGGAATGGTATATGTTGTTCATCCACACTGTCTGGCAGGTTCCTTGCCGCTTTAAATCTTGCCCGAAGGTCTTCAAGCTAGCTCCTCCCACCCACTCGGGTGGTAAAACTACACTACGCAAAGTACACTACTATACAAATATAGGGATCAGATCAAGACTTTTCTCCAGAGCTTTGGGGGGGGGGGGGACTAATGCACCAGGTAAATCAGTAGAAAAAAAAAAAAAGGCTTAAAATTTTACTTGTTCCTACTGCCCAGGTATCTTGCTAATAATACAGGTGCAGATCTTTCACAGTACATCTGCCTTACTGCTAAAAATGCTTGTTAGACATAAAAAAATGATTCAGATACAGATCTGCCACAACCAGTCAGCCACTGGAACCCATCTGTCTGTGGTGACTGCTGGGTGCTAACAATGCTTAGCTACCTACTACTCAACAGCATCCATTTTATCTGCACTCTAGTGGTGTCAGTGGCTCAACAGGCTGCACGCTCGCCTCTGGGGCTGTGACAGGGTAGAATAAGGCCCTGTACCATTTTTTATGCAGAAAGAGAAACGCAAGGATCCATTCTATCCTCTCCTTTTCTTTCTCTCATCTGTCTGGCTGCGCAACCAAATGTTCTCTTGAGACCTAGGAACTGATCACTCAGACAGTCTCGCGATTCTCCGCCTCTCGCTATCTCTCTGCCTTCACCTGCTGTTTCTGTCTTTTCTTCCCATTGCATATCTGCAGTTATAAAATATATGTGAATTTTTGTGTGAAACTAAGTGATACTGGAATCCCTTTGTTTGAAAATGTATATAGTTATACTGTTAAAATGATTGGAAAAGGCTATTCGGAACTCAAGGTGTTAACCTTGAGAATGCAGCACAAGCTCTTGCAGAGTTGTCAACAGGAGATTAGTTCTGGGACATCATGTTCTATTTTGTTGCACCTGCAAGGAAGGAAACTTACAAACTTCTATTTAACGAGTTCCTAGGCAAAGACCTATTAAAAAAGAAAAGCAATATGTTTGCTAGAGAAACTGAAACTTGGAATTAGAGATACCTCCAGGTGAAGGACTTTTTCTGTACTGCCTTTGCAAATAGTTCTACTGAACAATTTTTATTTTTATTTTACTGTTATTGATAAAACATTGCTTGCACATTTTACAATTGCTCCTGGTCTTCCTATGCTTTCTGTCCTGTGCCTTGATGATAGAGGCCAGAGGATGGAAGGTTGTTGGCCCACACCAGGAACATGGGCAAATACCCACAAACAGCACTGTAGTACAGCACTAGGGAAGGGGTGCTGAGCCATTGAGGCACCGTCCTTTGGACGAGACATTAAACAGAGGCCCATTCTGCCCAGCTCTGGTCGAAGTTAAAGAAATGGTACTTCTTGTAAGAGTAGGGGACTTCCCCAGATTTCCCGGCCAACATTCCCTGTCACTAAAATAGATCCAAGTACCCCCCAAACATATCTGAAAATGAGAAGTTAACCTGTGAGCCTTACCAGAGCAAAAATGAGAAACAAATGAATGGCTAATAACCATACACTGAGAGTCACAAAATTTCTGAAGGTGGTCCGCTTTAGTTTGTTCATCTTCATGAAATCCAGAGGGACTACTCCTATTGTAAACCTCAGGTGGCTCTCCCCTGAAGCCATTTACTCAGCAGCACCGCTTATAAAATCTCTGTATCTACCTCCTTCTCATATTTATCCAGCTTGCTCCATTTTCCTGAAGGGCCATGGT
Source organism: Neoceratodus forsteri (assembly GCA_016271365.2). Taxonomy (NCBI): domain Eukaryota; kingdom Metazoa; phylum Chordata; order Ceratodontiformes; family Ceratodontidae; genus Neoceratodus; species Neoceratodus forsteri. The sequence continues at coordinate 726,393,974 of CM057453.1, forward strand.
TTCAGCTAATTTACTGTCAGTTCCTTGGTTTAAAATTTCAGTTGGTCAGTGCTTCTTTGAGTTTGTCATTCCGGAGCTTTGGTACACCTTACCTGTCTACGTCAGGAAGACCAAATCTTTGCAGTCCTTGAAAATTTCTTATAAAAAGTACCTTTTTGACCAATACAAATGTAACTGTCTTACATGAAATGTAGTGTAGCTTAGTGGTCCCTGAAACATTCCTATAAATAGTACCTTTTTGACCAATACAAATATAACTAGTTTTATACGAGATGTAACGTAATTGCAAATCCATTTATTGCCAAGTATATGTCTGCATCGTTCATGTACATGTCCAGTGCACCCCTATAAATAAGCATTGTTCCAATGGGCTCCACCCAGTTACCAAAGTGACAATGTCTAAATAAATAAAAATGTAACAAAAAAAATTGGCTCATTCCAGCAAGGCTAGTCTTGCTTTTTATGTTGTTATCTTGGCCTTACTGTCTCACCAGCCTCACTGTTACAACTGTAGTTACATCAGGATCACATCAACATAATTTTCACGGTTTTTGTATACAGTGTTGATATGGAGGGTTTTGACGTAGTGGCACTACTTTTCAATAACATTCCCCGTACTGTACACAGTGGCTCAATTCCACTCAACACCAGGCTATTAGTTTCACCCCCCAGCACCAAACTCATTTATAGCCACCACTCTCCCCATATCACTGATTTTATTTAATTGTCTGATGGTTCTGGTTGGACACAGGACCCATCACGTAGCTAGGGGGAAGAGGGCCAGATATATATATTTTTTTAATTTCCTGACAGGCCAGGTCGGACACCAGAACTGTGAGGTAGTTTGGGGAGGCAGACAGGCTTTAATTCCCTGAGAGGCTGAGGTGGGCTTGGGATTCATCAGGTTGTTGAGGGGAAGGGGACATTTATTTATTTTAATTCACTGATGGTCCAGGTTAGGCCCTGGACTCGTCAAATAGTTGGGTGGAGGAGAAGGGACAGATGTGTTTTTATTCTCTAACAGAACATGTTGGGCACTGAACTGGTTAGGTAGGCTGATGAGCCACACTGGGCACTGGACCCATCAGGTAATCTGTGGGAGGCGGGCAGTGTGTTTGTTTTTTAATTCCCTGACAGGCTAGGTTGGGTATCGGATTGTTCTGCTGCGCAGCAGGCTGGAATGGAGTATGCACAGCAGTGTGAGCCACATGTGCATTTTGGGGAAGAGTTCAGCTTTGAGACTGTGCACTGAGAGAAGAGGGAGAGTTGAGTGGTGGAGCCAGGATCACAGGAACTTGGGGTTACAGGTTCAGAAGAGTGTGCCCTCTCCCCCACCCAAGTCCATTCTTATGCGCTACTGTACTGCAGGCCAGAGAGGTCGGAGATGCTTTAACAGGCTGCTAGCAGCAGCAGTGCGGCAGCAGCCACAAGTCTCCCATGCAGTGTTGGGAGTCCCTCACTGTGACTCGAGCGGAAGGGGTTGGGAACAGCAGTGTTTCAGTACCCCACCTATTCCTCCTTCTGCTCACCACTTTGCTGTAACTTCTCCTGATCTCCATTTGGCTTAACACATTGGCTAAGTTGGGCACGGGAACCATCAAGTAGTTAAAAGAAGGGGGCCAATTTTTTTTATTCTCTGACATTTCAGGTTGGACACCAGACCTTTAGGTTGTTCGGGGAAGGGAACAGTTTTGTAATTCCCCAATGGGTCGTATTGGGCAACTGGCCTGAACAGTACAAATTCTCTTAATTTCTTGACATGACGCACTGTGCACTGGATTAATCAGATTGTTGGCAGGTGGGAGCATTTCTTTTACTCCCTAATAAGCAGGGTTGCATATCAGACCCATCAGGTAGTTCGGAAGAGAGGTGTATCTTTTTTTTTCCTTCAATAATTCCCTGCTGGGCAGGAATGGGAATCAGACCAGTCAGGCATTTGGAAAGGGTGGGCAAACTTTATTTATTTTTTTTTTTTTTAATTTCCTGAAGGTTATTTATTTATTTATTTATTTAAATCTCACATTACAAATACCTTGGAGCTTGAAGCAGCTCATTTACAAAGGTTCCACGTCAAAGGAAAGGGTTACAATAAGGTAGGAAGGTATAGACAACATTCATGGTATCATCGGAGCACAGCAAATCAAGGTTCAGATTAGGCACTGGATCTGTCAAGTCATTGGAGGCGGACATATTTGTTTTATTCCCTGATGGGTTGGGTTTGCCACTGGACTCATCAGGGGGTAGATTTCTTTTCTTTCTTTCTTTTAATTCCCTGATGGATTGAGGTGGTCACCGGACTCATCAGGTAGATGGGAGAGGGGGCCCCGACTGGTTTTTTTTTTTTTTTTCTCCCCCCATTAGGCCAGGTTGGGCACCAGAAATTCTATTCTATTCAACATTCCTCGCCCTACCAGCATGGAACTCATGTTCCTTCTTTGGGATACAGTGTGTATGAAAGCCATTAAATAAAACCAAATTATAATACATTCCACAGTCCCTGTGCTACCCGAGTCTTACTTCTGTGCTTTGTAAATCACTGCACCTGTCATAGTTGGAGAGAGAGGAACCAATTTGTTTTCCCTGACATTCTGGTTAGGGCACTGAAATCAGTCCAGTACTTTTTTTTTTTTTGGGGGTGGGAGACAGATTTGTTTTATTCCATGTGATACAAGGATGGTAAACTGATGATGCCCCACCCGCAGTTTTTTCTAAAAGACTGTGCTTGTGACATATGCTGTCAGTCAATGGGAGTCACCCAGCGGTAAGTGCTCCACCACTCAACATGCTGGGTGGGAGGATGCATGGCAAAACAACCCTGCGTGTGTTAGGGACAGTGGAGTGCTGAGACCGAGAGACAGAAAGACAGAGGGAGAGTCAGGAGGTGGAGCAAGAATCACATGCGCTTTGGATTACAGCCACGGACATGCGTGCTGTCAGCACCCCTCCCCCCCATTAGTGTGCTGCAGAACAGAAGTGATGAAGAGGCCCAAACTCACTAGCAGTCAGCAGCTGTGAGGCAACAAAGCGGGGCATACATTTGTCCCTGACAGGCTTGGTTGGGTACCAGATCCATCAAATAGTTTTGGGTACAGAGACCGTTTTTATTTTTTTTTTTTGTTTGTTGTTTTAATTTTTCCTGACAGGTCAGGCACTCAATCAATATATTGAGGGGATTGAGACAGATTTTTATCTTCCAATGAGCCAGGTTGGGCCCTGGACTCATCAGGTAACTTTTCACTTTTTTTTTTTTTTCTTTCCGAGAAGAAACACAAAATTACTCTAGCTGAGGCCAGCTCATAACTTTTTGCACGGGCAGTTTTCAATGTAATACGTAATGTAAGCATATATGAATGATATTACAGAACCTTTCATGTTCCAGTATCAGCAGGTTAAAAACTTCATATTTAAAAAAATGTGCAGCCTGAGCAAACTCGACTATTCTAAGCTAGAAGAATTGATTTTAGAGTTAAAATCCACTAATACTTTATTTCTAAAATTTACATATTACTAAGGGATTCCATTCTGTTCGTCAACCTTTACAGGAATTGAAAATATCTTGGGAGAAAGAACTGGACCAGGAAATTTTGCAGGACTACTGGGAGAGAATTATAAATCTAAAAAACTTGGATACTAAAAATAATAGGCTAGCGCAAATATATGTGAATACATTACATCGAACATATCTGACTCCTGCCAGACTAAGCAAGACTGATACTTCCGTGGCAGAGACCTGTCAGAGATGCTAAGACGAAAAGGGGACTCTTACACATATGCTTGTTTCATGTAAAGTAATTTGAAAATTATGGGGAAAAGCTGCTTTAATTATTTTAGGTAAAGTCATTGGATATGGCATTCCATTCGATCCTGGAATTGCCATATTTGGATTAAAAACAGGAACATTTCTTCAAAACAAATAAGCTATCAGTGAATGAAGGAATAATGGGAGTGAAAAAATTACTTCTGCAACATTGGAAGGATGAATCCTCCCTGACTTATATGGAATGGATAGGGTTAATGTTGGATCTAATTCGCATTCTGAGAGAGCCTTATACATATGGAAGAGACGTTGGACCTTTATGTAGAGATTTGGTCCCCATTTTTGAATTATATAATGATTAAAAATGAGTGAGTGAGCTGGCCTGGTGAAGCAGAGGGCTGCGGCGCTGGCACCTTACCTCACACCACACCGGCGACCCGGCTTCGGGAACGGACTCGGGGCTGGAGGTCGGCAGGAAGGAGCAGGATCGAGTCGAAGGACTGCTCTCCTCTCCTGGGGTGGGTTGGGGATCGGTGACACTCTGTAGCGGCCCCCCCCCCCCGGGGTGACCAGGGGAAGCTCAGAGGAGGCGCGACTAAGGGAAATCAAAAGAAATGGAAAAATGGTGTCTCCTCCTACTGGATGACGGCTGCCTGGACCAGTGCCCCATCGAGCTCCGCGGCAGCCGACCGCAGCAGCACCCTGGACCAATGCCTAGGCCGATAGACCATTTCTCCTCAGAGAGGAGATCATGAGAGCCATCGGTCCTGCCCTCCCCATCGCATCGAAATAAAAAGGAGCAGGAATTCAGCGGAGGTGAGGGGCCATCAAAGGTCCCTGCTCTCCCCATACCACCAAATAAAAAGGGAACGAAATTCAGGTGCGGCCTTGCGCCACAGCAGGGTCTTGGCGCCAGCTTGGAACCTCAGCCGTGTTTGTGTTAAACAAAGGACTCTTATCTTTAAGTGCCAATTTTAAAAGTCCCTGTCAGCAGAACAGTGAAGATAGTTTTATTTCCCAGCTGACTTTAACATTAAGGGCTTTTCCACCTCTGACTTGGGAGCTTTAATTAAGACTTGTTGTATTTTAGAAGATTTTGCAGTTTTAATCGGGGTTTCAGCTTGCAAACTGCTTCCAGATGACTTTAATAAGATGGTGACTTTAATAACATTAAGAGCTTTCCCCGTCTGACTTGGGAGCTTTAATTTAGCCTTGCTGTATTTTAGAAGAGTTTGCAGTTTTAATCTGGGTCTCCAAAATGTTGTAGTGGAGCTCAGGAACTTAATCCGAATTAGGTATTAATCAGTTGCTGAAAAACTACAATTGTCTCTGTGCCTAGCCCCTCCTTCTCCCCCTCCCTACCTGATATAACCTGTCCACTTTCTCTGCTTGTTCCACAGGCGGAGGTCATGAGGGCCAGAGGGTCCTGCCCTCCCCATACTGCATCAAAATAAAAGGGAGCAGAATTCAGTGCGACACCACGCCACAGCAGGGTCTTGAGCATCAGCTTGGAACCTCAGCCGCTGCCAGTGTGTCTCGCTGGCGCCTGGCTGCCCCATCACCCCTTGGTCGGTTCAGGTGTATACAGGCTGAATCACGTGTGGCTTAAAACCAGCCTACTTTCTCCTTAGCAGCTTATACTGTCTCTCCACTAGAGGCCGCCCTCTCAGCATCCCTGCCAAGTAAGACACAGCAACACAACATGCTGCCTCTATCTCTTGCTGCACTGAGCCTACTTGCACCCCTAGAATCCCTCCCTTCTGCCACCTACCCTAAAGCCCAGCTCAATCCTCAGACATGGTGCACATGGGCAGCTATACCAAACCACCACTCTTCCACCACCTCTAGTCATACGCTACACTCCACAATAATTAACTGGGACATAGGAGCTCTCATCCTGCCGCCCTCCTTTCAGGCAGGGCTGTCAGCTTTACACTTCCCTTCCAGAAGCAGCGATGCACAGTCCACCCTGTGGCCTTCACCACTCCGAAGGTCGAAATGGGCAATGCAGGTAGCTAAAACAGCTAATAACCCTTCTGCTACTCCTAGCTGGTGACGCAGAACCAAACCCCGGGCCAACCACCCACTTCTCCACTGCATTCCAATTGCCTCGAGGCTTCAGAATAATGCACCTTAACATATGCAGTATCCTGAACAAGCTAACTTCACTCCAACCCAGTGTTCTTTCCCTGTGTCCCGATATCATAATTATCACTGAAACCTGGCTGAAACCCCATAACCTGGATGCTGAGATATCAATCTCAGGCTACTCCATCACCCAGAATGACTGTCCTGGAAAAAAAAAAAGGAGGGTGGCACTGCCATGTACATCTCCTCCGAGTTACAGTTCACCCCTGTCCCCCTCTCCCTGCCCACAAAGTCCCTAGACTCCCTTTTAATCAAAATCTCATAATCGCACTCCATTCCACTTTATGTAGCAGGGTCCTACTGTTCCCCGGACACCGCCCCGCAAGTCATCCTAGACCACCTTAGCTCCCTAAAATCACTCGTTTCTGGGGGCGAGTTACACATTCTTGGGGACTTCAATTTTAACTGGCTCTAAGCTTCACAGCCAAGTGAATGCACTAAATCTGTCCCAACACATAACAGACCCAACTCACCTAAATCATAAGTCACAGAAACACTCCCTCCTGGACTGGGCCCTTATCACACTCTCCCACCGCATACTAGAAGCAGAAATCCTGCCCGACTCCCTAAGGGATCACCACATGATATACATAGTGAGGAAAATATTCAGGCCCAGGTCACCTCCTCTGCGTACACTACTTACTAGGTCATACAAATCACTTGACCTCACTGCACTCTTACACGACCTGGCAAATACTTATTGGTCTTACATCCCATGCGCATCCTCCATCGACTCGGCCCTGGAACTCTTTAAGACCAAATTCCTCATAGCCTGGGATCTCCACGCACCACTCCATAGGACTCGAGAAAGAGGTGCCCACCTACCCTGGGTCACCGCAAACATCATATATCAATATCACACCAGGGACAAGGCTTGGAAAACGTACAAGACAACTGGTACCCAGGCGGCACTCCAACTCTACAGCCAACTTCGCAACTCCTGTACTAGGATTACACGCCAGGCCAAAGCCAACTACTTCAAGGCCTCCTTCCACACTAACCTAACCCATCCTGCGAAATTCTGGAAAACACTTAAATCACTACTCTCCCCACCCAGCCAGCAACCCACCCCTTCCCTAAACATAGCAGGCTCCACTGTCACTGATTTAGGTGAAGTAGCGTCAGCTTTTAACACACTCTTCACTAGCTGTGCATCCTCTCTCCTATCCCGCACCTCCCTACAAGCCCACTTCCCTCGAGCCCCCCTACCAGCCAGCTTCTCATTTTGTCGGGTCACCCACCCAGAAGTGCTAAAAGCCCTGCAGGCTCTCAACCCAGACAAAGGCAAATGTCCCTCAGGGTTGGACTCCAAAATGCTATAACTATCTGCCCCTGCCATCGCCCCCCCAACCCCTCTTCAATCTCTCTTTCTCCCTGGCAGCAATTCCTTCTGAATGGAAGCATGCCATTGTCATCCCTCTCCCCAAAGGAGGTGACCCCTCCTCACCAGGAAACTACCGCCTTATTTCCCTGCTCCCTATTCTGGTCAAAGTTCAGGAGCAACTTGTTCTCTCCCAACTAACCTCCTTTCTAGACTCCTCTTCCTTCTTTTCACACTACCAGTCCGGATTTAGGAAATCACACTCTACCATCACTTCCCTGTCAAGGCTCACAGATGACATCCTTACCGGCATGGATAATGGGCACACCACCTCAGCTATCTTTATTGATCTAGCAAAGGCTTTTGACACTGTCTCTCACTTCCTTCTGCTATCTAAACTCTCCCTCGCCTGCCTCTCCGGATCTGCCTCCAGCTGGTTCCGCTCCTACCTGGCAGGCAGGTCACAAGCAATGAAAGTCTGCCCACACACTTCTGCCCCCCTTCCAGTCTCTTCCAGAGTCCCCCAAGGCTCGGTCCTTGGCCCGTTACTCTTCTCCATTTTTCTAAATGACCTGCCCTCAGCATGCCCACACACCTCCATTCACTTGTACACAGACCACACAGTACTGTATGCAACTGGTCCCACCCCCAGCGAAGTGATCTCTAGGCTCCAACAGGACTTCAATACTATTCAGCTCTGGTTCCGCTCAAACCAGCTATTTCTCAATCCCAAGAAAACTGTCACCCTAACTTTCGGCACGAGGCAACGACTTGCCCGACTCCCCTCCACCCCAACTTTCCATACCCTCGACAGGACCCCTTTGGAGACCTGTACCTCTTTCAGATACCTTGGGGTCTGGCTTGACCAGTACCTCGAATTCTCTGACCACACTGACGCAATCCACAATAAGCTGCTTCCAAAACTGGGCACCCTATACCGCAACCGAGGTTGTATCCCACTACCAACCCGAAAAGCAATCGTACATAAAATGATCCTCCCATCATTTGACTATGCAGACATAGTATACAGCGCGGCACCAAAGACCTCCTTAGCCAGACTCGACCCTCTCTTCCACTCCTTCTGTCATTTTGCACTGGATTGCCCTCCCACAACCCATCACTGTGACCTCTACAGGTCCCCAGACCTACCCTCACTTCAGGACTGGAGGCTGGTGCACTGCGCAAGGCTCACAGCAAGATTCTGGACACAGTCTCTACCTCCTTACCTTGCAACTGCCCTCATAGCTCAACCTCATCCCCCATACTCTCTCCTGAACTCCAACTCCCGGCTTCTCGCCATCCCTCACATGTCCTCCACTAAAAGTCAAAATGCTTTCAAGTACCGTATGCCTAAAGCATGGAACTCCCTGCCAAGAGACATTAGACAATGTGGCAACACCCAACAGCTAAATTCCCTACTCAAGTTGTACTTCTCCTCCTCCTCCTCCTGCTCGCGTACTAAGTCTTACAGAATGACTCAGTTGTTACAACCCCGCCCTTACCACGACCAGGTGCAAGTTAGCATACTCTGTATTTCTCTTGCTGCTGCATTTTAGACTCCGAGCAATACTTGCAAAATCTAGTCTTCCCATGTGACTCTGACTTCATAATGTCTGAACCTAGTATGATCTCTGTATTGCAATTCATCTGTATATCCTGTGATATAGTTCTCGCTTTTTTCCCCTACCCCCAGTATGCATCTGGAATCTAGCATTATACCACTCAGCATGCCTTCCTGGTAAAACTTTTAAATAAATAAATAAGAGGAAGACCCACCCGAAGAGTTACATCGGGGTACCCTGAGGTGGCTGCAATGTGGGGTCGGCGGCACAGACGAGCGAGAGGCGAGTGTCCTTGGCAACTGGCCCAAAGGACAGGTAGGGGAGTTGCAGGAGAGGGGAGAAAAAAGTGAGTGAGTGGGCACTTTCCACTCCTTGTTTTTGGCAATGATGATGAGCTTTATATGGTTTCAGGAGTGTTTACAATGAATGAGGCACCCCCGCTCTGAGCCAAATATAAAAAAAAAAAAAAAGAAGATATCCAAGACTCCCCTCAGGCATACCTCTGGCTAAATGGATCTCTGTCCCAAGCATTCCCACTGAATAGAGGCACACGGCCGGGCTTCCCCTGTCCCCCATGCTCTCTATACTATACTTAAAACCCCTGGCGACTGCCATACATAGAGACTCTAGGGTAACAGGAACTCTTGGGGGTAAGTACTACAAAGTCTCCCTGTTTACTGATGATGTTCTTTGACCCTTGCCTCCCCAGAGGAGTCACTCCTAGCGTTCTGGGAAATCCTCCACTACTTTGGTGCTCTCTCAGAACACAAACTGAATACCCTTAAGAATGAAGTCCTATTGTACCCTCCCACACCCTGATAAACAACCTTCTCTTTAAATAGCACAAGCTAGCAATCCGATATTTGGGAACAAGACTCACAAAAAATTGGAACCCCTCAAATCGCTCAACTTTGAACCCCTGATCCAGCAAATAGGTGAGGATTTATCCCATTGGATGCAACTCTGCCTCAGATTTTTTAATAGATTCGAGGTGATCCGCCAGAACACCTCTCTAGAATCCTCTGTTACCTGCAGACTCTCCCACTCATGCAAAACAACAGCTACTGTCAAGCCTGAGATAAAGCAACATTGTGCTTTATCTGGCAGGGTAAACCACCAAGAATTCACCTCTCTAAGGACATAGACAAGGTAGAGAAGGTTCAGAGGAGGGCAACAAAGATGGTGCATGGATTGCATCACAAGTCCTATGAGGACAGGTTGAAGGAACTGAACATGTACTCCCTGGAGGAGAGGAGGGAGAGAGGGGGTATGATAGAGAGCATACAAGTATCTTCTGGGAGGAACAGGGTGCAGGAATACACTATTTTTAAGCAAAAGATGTTCCAGGACTAGAGGGCATGGGATGAGCTGGAGGAGGACGATTCAGAGGAAATGTGAGGAAGAATTTCTTCACAGAGCGGGTGGTGGACAAGTGGAACACCCTGCCAGAGGAAGTGGTGGGGGCTGAAACAATCACTGGATTTAAGAATGCATGGGATAGACATAAAGGAATTCTGGAGGTCAGGGGTAAGGGGCAACAGACTTCTAGGAAAACATAAACTGAACTTACAAGCTCAAATGGTCAGACTGAGTGGGCCATAGGCCCTTATCTGCTGACACTGTCTATGTATCTATGTATATATGTCCTTCACCTCTCCCGAGATGGGGTGGGAGTGAATTTACCCAATTTAAGGCGATATGCCTGGGCATCTCAACTGAGGACAATGTGCTTATGGCTAGCTCCTTCCTATCAAGCGTACTGGAAATAGAGCAAACTGGTACTGAATGATACCCACGACCAGGATAGGTACCTCTTCAGTAACTCCCCCCATGCACACCCTTACGTAAGTTCTACCAATACACAGCGGAGACCTACCGTCAATGGTTAGCAATACAAGTGTCTTTCCTTACCCCAACAGAACAACTTTTTCTTCAGGCCATAGCCTATGACACAGGCCCCCAAAAAAAAAAAAAACTTGATACCATACTACACTGATGGCACAGACTAGAGCTCCAATATGTATTTCAAGCTGTAGACTCACAGAGCATCCTGCCATTCTCCACCTTGAAGGCAACCTGCCATCTCCCTGCCAAAGACCATTATAGATATCTCCCACTTCATTCCTATCTCAGTGAGGGAGGAGCAGTCCTAGTTCGCCTCTCGGCGAAGCCCCCTCTACTTATATAACTGTTTAAAGCCCATTTATTAGGTGACATCTGGACCAACCTTATTAGCCATCTCTATAGAAGACTACCACTGAGACCACTGCCACCATTCTACAGCGGTAGAACTTAGAACTTGCCATTACCCACACCTTAGAAACCTGAAACAAGTTCACCATCCCTGCTGAAAAAAACTCACATCAGCCACATACTGGAGAGAATACTTCTGGAATCGTCACCACAAATACTTTCCCACACCAGCGGTAGTTGCCAAATACACAGGGTCAAGCGCAGAAATGTGCTGACGGAACTGTGGACAGCCCAACACCGACCAGACCCATGAATTCTGGATATGTCTCCACCTTCAGACCTTCTGGCACAACATTATACAGGAGATTGAAGCAATTTTTGACCACCCTGGTGAACTCACCTCCTCATGGCAATTCCTTAAATACTCACTCCAGCTAGTATTACTATTGATCATGGCAGGTAAGAAAGCTATTGCCAGTCTATGGCACACCCAAAGACTCCCCACTCATGCTAGCTGGAGGGACATCGATTTGGAATTATACACTCTGGAACACATGACATTATCTGCTTATGGATCAACTCCTACTATCTGAAATATGCTGGTGTCCATGGACCCTACACCAACTAGACAACAGAGCTTGCATTAACCCCCTAGTGAAGTCCCCAAATGGGATTTTTGAGGATTCTGAAGCACAAAAATAAAAGCAGTGCTTCAGCACTGACCCTGAATATTGAAAGACTTGCACCAATATCCTTAGTAGAAAAAGTATCTGTTAATGTTGTGCAAAGCCACTAGAGAAATTTTTGACCCCAAGATTTTCTGGTCTGACCCTCAACATTTGAAGCGGAGGGTCAAGCTGACCCCAACATTACTAGTGCTAATGCAAGCCCTGAGACAATTATCCAGACTTTGTCCCATGAGGCTAGACTCCCCCACCCCTCCTTCCTTATCTTCTTCTCTCCTCAACAGTTCTTTATTTCCATCTCCCTCATATCTTCTTTTTCTTCTCCTATAAGTCTTTATTGTAATCAATAACTACAGACATGCATTCTTAGACTCTCAGTTAATGTTGCCTATACGTCATCCTGACTTTATTACAGAAACATCACTATGGACCTGTAAAGAATAGTTATGCGTGAGCAGCCCCGCTCCCTCATCAGTTCTTTCCTCCAGAGACACAGGGAGCATAACTCTAGCCATAGGGGACTGAGGAGAAAGAGAGAGAGAGAGAGAGAGAGAGGTGCCCAGAAGAAAGGCTGGATACACCAGACAGCCTGATCCAGTAAGGAGCCCCAAAAAGGGGGATGGTAGCTGGGAAAGCAGACTCTACTCCTGCACCCCGTTTACCCCTCGAAGGTACCTGTAAGCCTCTCATCTCCCCTCTCGCTCCTTTCCAGAATACACAAGTTGAGATCCCTCAGTCTCTCTTCGTAGGGCTTTAAGTGTAAGCACTGCACCAGTTTAGTTCGGGAGTCAATGGTGGCTGGCTGTTGGGACTGGGGCAGGTACAGAATCTATATTATTTGCACTACTTATCTGCACAATAAACCTGTTTGTGGTTTGAAAATTGACAGTGCTTCCTTTGAAGCTTATGACCTACTCTAGTTGCTCACCTTTCCATTTGTGTTCAACACAAAGTCAGTACCATTTTAGTTGCTCTCCTCTGGACTGCCTCTGCCCTGTCTGTGACAGAGTGGAATAGGATGCTGTCCCAGTTGTTATGGAGAAAGTGTTTAAATGCAAGCATCTGTATTCTTTCCTTTTCTGTCTGGCTGCGCAACCAAATTTTCCTGTGAGATGTCGGAATTGATCACCCCAACAATCTCACAATTCTTTGCCACTAACTGTCTCTCAGTCTCCCTTGCTGTCTGTCTTTTCCCCCCCTTGCATATCTGCTAATATCAAAATATGTGCAAATCACTGTATGGAAATGTAACTGATATTGGGATCCCTTTTGTTTAAAAAATATATAGTGTTACTGTTGAAATGTATATAATTATATTTTGAGATGACTGCAGACAGCTACTGTAAACTCTAGAGGTTACTTGAGTGCAAATCTTTCAGCCTTTTGCAAAAGCTACAGAAGGGGCCTCATCTCAAAGCACAAGCTACAGAAGGGGCCTCAGCTCAAAGCACACTGTGTTCTAGCAGCTCCTGCCTGATATGTACAAAAACAGGATGCTTGCTAAGGATGGGGGTTGAAAGGACTTATAAGAGCTAAGCTGCAATTGCGAGAGAGATTAGGAGAAAAAGGGACACAGAGACGCAAGGAAAACTTTTTTCTTCTTTGTACAGTTATACTGAACACATTTTTTTTTTTTTATGTTACTGCTACTGTAAATAAATATTTTTGGTGAATTCTACAACTGCTCCTGGTTTTCCTATGCTTCCCGACCTGTGCCTCGATGACACTGTCCATGTCCTTTCCTAGGTGCGGGTTCCAGAACTAGACACATTACTCCAGGTGGGGTCTCACCAGCGAGTAATCTAGTGGCACCACCTCCTTCCTCCTGCTGACAATACCTCTCCCTATGGATCCAAACATCCCATGGCCCTATCCACTGCTTTGTCACACTGTCCTGCCACTTTGAGGTCAGCAGATATAACAGCAAGGTCCTTTTAATGCTTACTGACCGTCAGTATCTCCCCCCCAATTCCTGTACTCTGCCCTGGTTCCTATGACCTTAGGTACATGATTTTGCACTTTTGATACTGAACACTGACTGCCATGCTATTGACCACTCCTCAAGTTCCCCCAAGGTCCCTACAGATTTTCTCCCCCACCTCCTGAGTGTCCATCCTATTACAGATTTTGGTTTCATGTGCACAAAGGCATGCCTTCCCTTCATTTCTTCTGCAATGTCGCTTATGAAGACACACAAGAGGACAGGTCCTAGTACTTAACCCAGTGGCACCCTGCCAGTAACTATCCCTTCATAAGAATGCATGCTGTTAACCACCACCCTCTGTCACCTATCCACTGAATTTGAATTTTATTTATATTTATCCAGGATAAGATCACTAGGCAAGCCCATTTTAGGACCATCCTGCTTACCAAATATTCCAGTCACAGTACAATACATACATTCAGTCTGCCTCAATATACAAAACCACAACATAAATACCAAGTTTCACATTCGTAACGCTCACAGTTATTACCCAATTCACCACTTTGGAGCCCACCCCAGGCTGCTCAGTTTCTTTATCAGTCTCCTGTATGGCATAGTGTTTAAGGCCTTGCTAAAATCCAGACAGGTCACATCCACTGCCCTCCTCTGATCCAACTCCCTGGTCACCCAGTCGAAGAAATCAATCAAAATTCGTCTGGTATGACACCCCCCCCCCCCTTTGAATCCATGCTGCCTGTAGTCTTGCCACACCACTGGATTCAAGATACTCTACCAACTTTTCCTTTATCAGGGTTTCCATTAATAACCCCACCACTCAGGTGGGACTGACTAGCCTATAGTTGCTAGCATCCTCCCTGCTGCTGCTCTTATGGAGAGGGACCAAGTCCTGCTCTCCTCCAGTCCTCCAGAACCATACACGTTTCAAGAGAGATGCTGAATTAGGCAGCCACTGGGGCAGCGAGCACTTCCCAGAGTTTCTTTAGTACCCCTGGGTGTATTCCATCTGGTCACATAACCTCGTCCACTTTCAGAGCTGCAAGTTCCTTCTTGACTCTTTCTTCTGAAAATGCACTTATCTCCCCCTCATCTGATCCTGCTGCTCTCTGGTGGTCTCCCCCTCCAAAAAAAAAAAAAAACACACTCTTGAAGAAGACCCAGGCAGAAACTGCTGATTCAGAGTGTTTCCTTTACACAGGGCTGGTTGCCTTCATTCGCTCTCCTTATTTTTCTCCACTGTACTTTTGCCCCTCTGTGGCAATTCCCCCCGACGAGGCAGTCTCCAATTTCTTTAAAATTCGCCCTCCTAAAGTCCAGGAACCTTTTCCTGGTGTGATCTGCTTCCACCCCATCTTAGTGACAATCCACAAGGTAATGTAACTGGACTGCCTACTATGACGTCTGCAATGATATTCCTGTTTCTAAGCACCAGGTCCAGCACTGCCCCGTCACTAGTGGGTTCACTGGCCAGCTGCCTGAGAAAGGCCTTTTGTAGGGAGTCAAGGATGGCCCCTCTCCATGTCAGCACTGCTGCTGGAAGATTCCAATCAACATCCGGCAGACCGATGTCACCAACTAGCAGCACCTCCCCCTTACTTGCTATCCTGATGATGGCTTCCCCAAGTGCCTTATCCAGCTCCTGTCCCTGTGCTGGAGGTCTGTATACCACCCCTGTATGGATAACGACCCCAGCATCTGTCTCCAGGATGACCCACAGTGCCTCCAGCCCTTCCCTTTTCCTCTGGGTGCCCCCGCACCTCCGTAGCCTTGATTCCCTCCCTTATATACAGTACAACCCTTCCTCCCGTCATAGTCTCTCCTGAACGGAGAGAAACTCGGTATGGCTATGGTCCCAGTCATCGCCATAAGTGCACCACGACTCTACTACGCCATCAAATCCAGGCTAGCCTCCGTCATAATGGCCTCTCCATGTCTGGAATTTTACTTCCCAGACTCCTTGCACTGGCACATATGGCTCTCCATTCCTTACTCCCTCCTTGCCTGCTTCCCTACCCCCCCGCCTATGCTGCACCTTGATGTTCCCTCTGTCCCACCTCTTCTCTTGTTACCATCTCAGTTATCTGTCTCCTTTACTCCTTCCTTCTTGCTTCTCCGATTTATAACTAGTCTTCTGCCTCCCCCCCCAAAACTGTGTATTTCGGTATCCCATGTTATAAGACAGTCACCTGACTGGTACATGAGTATCAGGTGACTGATTAATCCCCCATATACACACGCCTAGTTGTGAAAGGCCACGGAAAACAGATCCCTGGACAGACCTGTACTCGTTATGTGTGGGAAAATTATATAGGAAAGGCAGCCACTGAAATACAGGGCAAAGCGAGCGATATTGTTCACGAAGAAGAGACAGCTGTAGTGAGTACTGCGCCGGGCCAGAATAATTTGTTCACCTCTATGGTGTAAACATACACAAGTTGGCTCCTTTTGGGTACATATGAATGCCAGAAAAAAGTGAGCTGTGCACGGAGAGAGAGAGAGAGAGAGAAAAAGAATAAGACAGACAAACAGTGACAGGAGAGTACGAGTTGGGGACTTCTACATCTGAAGTGCCGCTGTGTCCCCTCACTCACTCTGTCTGTGTGTGTGTGTGTCTGTCATTCTTTAATTCCCCTGCTGGTAGACAGTTGCTCACCCATGCCAGTGTCCCACCCTCCCCCTAACAGTGAGAGCCAGACATGTAATTGAGGAGTGCAGGTAGAACCCCTCCCCCGGTCCCAGAAACACGCTCACGAGTGCCACGACAGGCATAGAGAAGCCTGCAGAGAGAGTGACAATGACACGGAAAGAGAGAGAGATGGACATGTCACTGTCAATTAGATGGGCTAGGCAGTCCTTATCTGCCGTCAAAATCTGTGTTTCCAACTGCTTCACTCTCTTCTCTCTCTCTTTCTCTTCACATTGTACCTAGTTGTCCCCTCAGCGATCTGGCAGCTAGCCGATGAAAGTGGAACCTCCGTTTTCTGTATGCCCCCACCGTACTGTTTCCCACAGAGACTGACAGTTGTCTGCAGACAGTGAGGGAAAGCAGCAGCCACCAAGCTGCCAGAAAACTGTTCTTTCGCACCTGTACTGTCAGGACACAGAGAACGACAGCAACCGAGCAGCAGCTGACAGCCGGGCGCAAGAGACACAGTCACCAACACACATTCCACCCAACACGGCTTGCTAGCAGGGGCGCAAGACACAGATTGATCAGCACAAGAACTGGCCCATCATGGCTTGCTTCACCATACAGGGAAGGAGAGAGATGGAAACATGCTGCAGCACAGTACAAGGCCGTCGCAAGTGCTGAGATAAAATCATGCAGTCCTCGCCACCTCTTTACTTACTTGTCGTGCATTAATGTTTAAGCAGTGATAGCATACAATCCCCCCTACCTGGTTACCGCACCGTGCTTAAAATCAGCTGTCTGTGTATGGCACAGCTGGTCTGGAGAGAGAGGTATGTTTTCCGTACTGCACACAAGGACATGTCATGTTCTGCCACTAAATATTACTGTTTTGGTGCGGGATATGTCATGTTATGCCAATAAATGTCACTGCGTTGGTCTCCGAACAATCTGTGCCCTCAGGCACACAACACTATATATCAGCGGCACTGAAACTGTGGGACTACTTTGAGTGGGGGAAGGAAACTTCAAAAAATCTCGACTTTTTCATCATTTTATATGACTTGCCTGTCATTTTAGAACAGTATACTAACCCCAAGTTATAACCCACGTGAGTGTGCGGTTATTGGGGATTAATCAACACCCCGGGTGCTGTGAGGGCACTCGGCCCTCACAATGCACCCTGTGTATTGATTAATCCCCAATAACTGCACACCCTGTTGTGGGTTATTGCTTACTTCTTGCATCTCTACCCATGGGCCCTCCTTCCTTGCTGCTTCATCATCTGGGGCGAGGGAGAATAGTTGCCTCCCTTAGTTCTGCAGTCTCCTCCCTGGCTAGTGTAAGTGCTCATCCAAGTAGCATTTAAACCTCCCACTAAGGACTGTCGTCTCCTTCTTGGAAGGATGCAGGCTGTCTCCCCTATGGAGGCCCATATCTTCCCAGACCGACCCCCGGTCCCAAATGCAGCCGAAGCCCTCTTCCATGCACCATGCCTTCAACCAACTGTTGAACGACCTGGTGCAGAGTGTCTTTTCCTCTCCCTTGCTGTATACAGATAATGTCTTACCAAAAGCCACTGTGTGTGCCACATGCTTGAGGCCCCTCCCCAGCTCCCTGGAATTTCCCTGCACTACCTGTACCCTGTCCCTTGCCAGGTCTTTTATCTTCAAGTGGACAAGGACATCTAGCTCCATTAAACCTTCTGCTGCTCTACTGATCCTCTGGATCCCCTCTCCATCCCTCTAAGCTGAAGCACTTCCCATGCACTTCATCTCCTCCCACTCCCAAGAGTGACAGGGTTGGAAATGCAGAGAAGAGTTAAAACCAAGGATCTATTCTGTCCTCTCCTGTTTCTGCCACTTGTCTGTCTCTTGCCTGTCTGTCCGACTGCACTATTAAATGTTCTTGTGGCACCTAGGAGTGGACCGCTGCGATGGTCCCACAATTTCCCCGTCCTCGCACCCCTTTTTTTTGTCCCCGGCGGTTTAAAAAAAAAAAAACTATATATGTGAATCCTTATGTGAAATTGGGATCCCTTGGTTTGCAAATGTATGTAGTTAATATTGCTGAACTGACTACAGAAAGCTATTTGGGTTTATTAGAAAAAAGTAACAAGCTTGAACACATGGGTTGACCAGGAGATGCATTCTGATTTCTACAAGCTTGTTTACAAATGTTCTATTTTGTTGTACCTGTTGAAACTAGATGGCCTCTTCAGGCTGGTCACAGGAAAGAAACTGACAAAGTTGCGAGACATTCTGTGAGAACAGGATGTAGAGTTTTAACTGCCAGGAAAAGCTATCTTATAAAAAGAGCGCAATGTTTTGTTGTGAAACAGACAGTTCCAGATGTAGGACTTTGTTTTGAACTGCCTGTATGAAGAGCTATCCTGCATAATTGTTTTTTATTTTACTGTTATCGATTATAATAACACGCTACTTGTGAATTCTGTAACTTCTCCTGATTTGCCTACGCTTCCTGACTTATGCCTCTACCACATGAAGTCTGTACCCCTAACAACATAGTTCCCCACCAACTGCTGCTTCCTACTTGGCTTGGGACCTCTTCCTCCCTCCTTGGGGCCTCCCCTTCTGAGGACTACCACTTCCTCCTTTTCCAATGCTCTGGCTGCCTTGTCCCACTGGTACTGGAAATGACTTCTGCAATGGTACAGGCTGAGGAGGGCATACCCTTCCCACCACCCCCACTGTCTCAGAGCCCACCATGGTCCAACCATTATGCCCCTGCCTAGGTATCCTCTGGGTGAGTGGCAGCAGACATGGTGGCCCTTGAGTGGGGCAGAAGGTTCTCTGCACCTGTGCCAGTTCAGCAACCTCTGCCCTCAATCCAGAGACATGAGTACAAATGTGGCAGCACCTCAGTCTCTAGAAGATGTCCCAAAAGACTGTGGCTCTACACCCGTTGCAATCACTACACCACTCACAGGCTCCTTCCTTCTTTTAGCTTAGTGCCCGTTGAAACTTCTCTGTAACTTACTGCTTCCTCTCTCTGCCTGTAATTCCTACTTCTCTCACAGCTTGTTTCATATTTATTTGGTACCCAACCCTAGATAGGGTACCCCTTGTTTATTTTTTTTTTTTTTTAAATCCCACCTACCTGTGCCTAATTTGTTCTGGGCATCTACTACTTTTCAGTCCCCTTGTTGATCCATATTCGTTACCCTACTCTATTTCCCTTTTCAACCCGCCTACCAGTACCTACCTTATCCTGGTGCCTACTGCTCCGTATCCCACTAGATGTTAAAAACACTAACTTTATCTACTACCCTGAAGCTGACTGTCTCAGTATACCAGAACACAGCAGTGTGTTATCTGCCACCTTGGCCTGGTCATCCTCGTGCAGAATCTCCTGTGGATGCCTGCAAACGCTTAAGGTAGATGGCCTACTCCTGTGCTTTTCCACTTGCACATTAGGACATGAGCGTAACTAGACACACTGGCAAGGGAACCTTATAGTGCTTTTGTTAGAAGGCACTAAGCCTTTGGCAGCTCCACACCCCAATCACTCACTTGATTCAAACAAATTTCTTAATCTGCTCACCCCGAGATGAAGTTCCCAAGCTAGGTTTGCCAAGCTACCTGTTACAAATGTTAAGACAAGGGCCCTTATCCAGATACAATTCCCTTAATTGCACCTGTGGACTGGATTTCAAATTCCAAGCGAGGTCAGATGCGGATCTTAGGGACCACCGGTCACCAGGACTCCTGGCTCGTAGTTCTTTGGCCATTAGGCAGCCTTGTCTGTAATGGTGGCTCCTAGTTGGGGAGGGGGCTGTAACCCACAGCCCTCACTGTTGCAAATGCAGGGAGTGTCTATCAATCACTTGGCTATAGGATGCCTCTCCCAGTCTCCTCCAGGGGCAGCAAGGCCTCCGTGCACCCATTAGACTTCCGACGATCAGGGAAGAGCCCTGGGAACTGGTCACTGGACTGTGCGCATTGTTTCCAGAGTAGTTGGGCCCTACACATCCTTTGGCCATGAGCAACACCCCCTGAAGTGCTCACCACCGCCCAAGGCCCCTTGGAAGTGCTTCTGTGCTTAAAGTAAAAGAAAATGGCACCAGCTTAGAGAAATCAAAACGCCCCAGAGTAGTTAGACCACACGCCCTCGCGACGCGAGCAGTAGCCTCTGAAGTGCTCGTCTCCACATTGGGCCCTTAGATGTAAAACGAACTCCGACGATGAGCCTTGAGACCCTGGGTGCTCGTCGACGAGCTGTGCCTCTGTGCGGCCTGTTAGTCGGGCCGCCAGAGAAATACGGCATCCATGGGTGTGGCTAGTCGGAACTAGTCCCACAAGAGTTCGGGACTGCCTGAGCACACTGCCGCGACCCTGCTGTGGTGAGCGCAGACTCCATCGATGAGCCTGGCCACTGAAGAGCCCATCGACGGAAAAGTGTTCCGTGGAAGTGCTTCTGGATCCTGGAGCAAAAGTGCCAGCTGTTGCAGCTGCTCACCCTCCTCGTGGTGGCAAGGGAAAATCCCCGATAGACATCCCCAGCTAAATACTCAATTTTTTCTCTCCTGCGATCCGCTAGTCCAATGTGGGCTACTAATATTTTCCTCTAATCTTTTCCTGTGATCTGACTGAAGGTGGGGAGCAGTGCCACACACAGTCTTAGTGCGGGAAAAGAAAAGTGAAAGGCCAGCCTGTCCAGCACGCATGGCTGAGGCTGGGACCGCGTGGGAGAAGAGTGGGAGCGCCGGTCTGACCAGCATGCACAGCTGAGACTGGGACCCCCGGGAGCATCAAGAGCTACATCCTGAAATTGTAGAAGCCAGATAGCTGCCTCCTGGAAATTGAGGTGGGGGGCCAGTCTGTACAGCATGCAGGGCTGAGACTGGGCCCACCCCCAAGAGTAGAGAGAGGGTTTTGTCGTTTGATCCATTCATCCCTGCTCTGAGCATATCCAAAGTAAAAATGCCCAAATCCAAAATAAAAATTTCCAAACTTACAGAGGAAGTAAACTGAGGAAGACAGGAAGTGGAGGGCTGGATGTTCCCTGCTACAGAGGTTGGATTCCTGCCTACCTATCAGCATCAGGAGGTACAGCCCAGTAGTAAGGAAGCCCAGAGAACAGCTTAGGAGAGAGAAAGTTAACATTACCCTCTGATATGCAGAGCATTTTGCTATGCTGTACCAGCTATTTAATACCCTGGTTAAGTGTCCATACTGGATAGAAAGGGTGAACAGGACTGTACTACTGCATCTAGGCTGCCATAGATCAGTTTTATATTTTAGTTCAGAGCCTGTTGCATTATCGGAATTCTTATAATGACCCTTGAGTGTATGGAGGTGTCCCATTATCTCTAGACACCAACTCCCACTGCCCCCAAGGTGGTCTTGAGATCAGGTCCTTTTGCATCTTGATGCAGTGAACCCCTTAACATTTCAAGCCATGCTGTAGATATAATTTTATAATGTGGCATTCAAAACAACCCTGATTAGCAGAGACCAATCACATGGCCATACATCTATTTCACAGTGACACAGTCTTGTTTCAGATCCTGTCACCTTTCTATTGCCAAAATGCCTGTTAACCCACTCTAGGGGGTATGGTAATTCTAAATCGATAGCCCTTCCCAGGGGTGTACAGGCACTTGACATAAAGCACATTATACCTCATCATCCCTGTGGGCGTGCACCAATTTAGCATTACTGCTCAATCCTGTTGTGGGTTACTACTTACACAGTGAATGGTTTGGGACCTTTCAGTTGATTTCTGACTGCTTTACAACAGAGATACTGCTGATTTTCAAACTGTGACCCTGAGATTAAAGACTGTTTTTATTTTATAAGGCTAACCAAGCTGAGCTGATACATCTCATTTTCACAGAGGTCCTGCTTTGGCATATTATCGCAGCTGGGTAGGCTGCAGGTCCGAGTGGTTGACTGACTTGGGCAGGGACACAAATTGAGTATTTGGCTCTGGTAAAGAGTTTGAACCCGTGATCTCCTTCGGTTTCCAAGTTGGCATCTTGTGAGCTCTAGGCAGGACAGTCCCCACAACACACAGTAGTGCCTCTAAGTACTTTTCTGCACTGAATGCAAATAAATAAATAAATGACAATAGAGCACTGGACTGGAGTGGTTTTTCCAGTTCGTTGGTTCGTGGTGGTGCAGTGGGACTTCCAATTCTTCCCACATACACCCCTTTTTTAAAGCAACTAGAGCCAGGCAGAAAGATCACCCTGATATGGTAGGCACAAATCTGACTGCAGCATAACAACAAATAAGACCTCTTGGAATACTGCTTTTTGAATTCTGTGGACACACGTTGGTTTTACTGGTGCGGCATGCAATAAAACTTTAAAAGAAACTGAATCAGCTGTTTGGAGGTTACCTTGAAATTTTCAATTGAACAGTGAGTCTGACTTTGGGTGTGATAACCACACATTTGAGGGGTGTGTTTTGCATACTCCACTGCTGTTGCCACATTATTGACAGCCTTTGCTTTCTGCACCCCAAGTTTAGTTTTAAGGTAATGGGAACCGTGATTTGCTTTTGTTAGCATTAGTTTATGTTGTGTATTAGGTGTACTCGCTCAATGTATACCCCTTATGGTATTTCATATTATGATGCAATAGGTATTACATTGTTGATTGCTACGATACTGTGTTAGTTCTCAATGTTCCATGCAAGTCCTGAAACCAGCAATTTGGCAGTCACGGACTCCTGGTTACAGACTGAAACATCAGCAACAGACTGAAGATAACATCAGAATCCCCACGCCACAGAAACTGAAAGAACTAAACAAAGCTGAAAATGACTGTTTCATTACTGACACATAATCACACAGAGCACATATACTGCTTCCCAGAACGGTATGTAATCCCTGGTAATGTCCTCTCAGAAGGGTATACTGCTGAATTTTTTTTTTTTGCTGAAATGTTATGTTAGGGTCTTTTAGAAAACAGACCAAATGTTAAACTAAGGAGTATATTGCACAGTGTGCACACATGCTTCTCTGAGCCGCTTGCTCATTATCCCAAAGGTAGGGGAGAAAATACTGGGTAAATTCTGCAGCATGGCGCTAGCGCCCTTGGGCCAGGCAAAGTTGAATGCCAACCCCAACACCCAGAACTTGGCTGTTCTGCAGAGGTAAGCTGGGGCCTCCACAGACCCCACCCCAGCACGGCAAGTCCATGGTCGGAAATGGTTTGGTGAGGTGGATGGTGCTGGGAAGCTGCCTGGTTGAGTAAAGGCCACTCGGAATAGAGATATCACAATATCAAATCTTGAGTACTGAGATATTTGTTGCATTTCTAATTTGAAGAAAACAGCGAAAATGAAACTGGTGGAAGATGGGGAAACCAGGAGTCCTGATCATACCCAGAAGAGAATATGCTGACAGAGCAGCAGAAATGAGAAAGTCAAGAAGATTCATCACAGTATACTGCAGAACACCATACTGCACAATTATGGTGATCTGTTTTTTACCATGATAAATTGGGCTGACATTATAGTCTAGAGGTTAGAGTAATGAGCTGTGAATGAGCTTGGTACATCCAGCAAACAGGAGTTTGGTGCCCACAACCTCTATTTGCAAACTGTGTTACTCTGAGCAAGTCACTTAACCTCCCTAGTGCTTCTGGTTCACCCCAGAAATCAGACATTGTGCCTAGTGGCCCATGCGTGTTACCAAAGAATAACCAAAAAAAAAAAATATTCATTGGTGAAGATCGTGATATATTGTCATATCATGTTACTCTGACATCCCTGCTCCAGATGGAAGGAGCAAACAAAAAACATTCTTAAAGGGGAACTCTCACATCACACAAACTGATCCCAATTAAGCAATCTGCCCCCAATAAACAAAATGTGATTGATCTTACAAACCCTTGCCCTTCATGCTACCTAATTCTCCCGGGTACCTAGAAACGGAGGCTCTGAGTATGCAAATGACAGAATCAGCCACAGGGCATGTGCTGTTATACCACGTAATACTTTATACAGATGAAGAGATGGCCCCGCCGCTGAGCCCGTCATTCAGGTCTTCAAAGGCTCAGTCATGGGGGTTCCCGTGAGCTATCAGAGGGCAAGTTTGCAGGATCAACCAGATATAAAAGGCTGAAAAATTAAATGAGACCAAAAGATTATATGGAGGGCCGATTCCTTAATCTGGACCCCTCGGTCCCTGCGCACTGAAGAGGCATCAGAGCTCCCCTTCAGAAGTAAGTTTATGGGTGCCCACTCTTATGCTGTGGTTACAGGGCAAGCTGTGAACCTGGTGACCCAGACGTGAATTACACCACCACCACTACTTACTGTGTGACCATGAACAGGTCATGTAAGCTTCCTATCATGCTTAACCTTCGTGAGTGTTTTAACATCCCTTAATCTGACTTAAAGGGGAACGCTATACTTGTACTGCAACTGCTGGTAGAGCTATCTCGGGCTCTCAGGCTGGCAGAGAGTGGGGCTGCAATCTGTCCCTAGCATACATGCGCTGCCGACGCAGCAGAATGCACAATCTGCTGTCTGGCACATATCAACACTCTAAGCAGAGTGAACACACAGTAACAGGCAGACTCTGCATTACTTCCACTAATTCTGGTCCAGGACCCACAACTTCTTTTACTGTGAAGTTCCCTGACAAAGAGGCCCAAATCTTTTGACAGCCCTATACTGTATATCTATGTCATCTTTTGTTTATCACTATAGTTGATAGCTGGAAATCATGCAACCCCCACTCTGCCATATTATAAACAAACGCAGCTCGAGAAACATCTCAGAACCCCCTTTAGCTAATGTCATCGTCTGGGTCAGCTATTAGAGAGTCAATGTATGTCATCTGGCACCAATTCTGAACTCCTCCTGAGGTTAATAACAGCTCGTGAAACCTGTATGTAGCCTCAGGAGGAGCAAAACCTAGCAAGCAGCATTTTGGAACACCAGAATGCTACGGGATGCCAGCCATCACTGTTGGACCTGATCCATCAAGTAAGACCCAACAACACAATATGTACTAGAAAGAAAATCTGTACTGCTGTCACCAAGTGACAGCCTGTGTCCTAAACCGTATGACTCAGTTAAGGCAGGAAGAAGACTGGCACAATCCATTTGGGGTCAACCTGTGCTACTGTGTCAGAAGTCTACTTCCTCTCTCTATGGAAGCCTGAGGGAAGATCCCTGTGACTCTGAAGCCCTGCGACCAGCAGATGGCGAGAGAACTGGTCTTTTGCAACATCAAAACGCTACAGGATGACTTGTCAATTGATGGCAGCCATCAAGAGGACAGTGATTTTAGACAAACGGCATTTGTTTACAGTATGGTGTGAAGCGTCACTGGATCTCCAAATATAACTGAAAATTACTAAAAATACACTCATATAGCCCAGGTAACAAATATAATGTAAATTGGGAGCACATCCACACCTAGATGAGTCCCCTTTAACATCCCTTTTCTTGGCTAATGCCTGCTGTCAACTGTATAGCCTACAGAGTATAAAGTACATAGCTGGGGCTAGTCTCTGGAGACTCAGCAGACCCGCATTTGAAATCAGCTGCACACTATGTGACCCTCAGCATGTCACTTAACCTCCGTGTTCCTGAAACGCACCTGGAAATGACCTATGGCTATGGCTCAGTGTCCCTTTCCCAGACCCAAAAAAATGTTTATGGATTGTAAAGTAGTAAATTGGTAGAACAGTGTGCATAAATGGTGCTATACAAAATCCTTTCCTTTCCATTTACTGACCCAGGATAGTTCAACTAAGATGCAGCACCTCGTTTACATTGGGGACCTGCATTCACCAACTTCACAACCACCAGGATGAAGCGCAGGAAGGTTAAGCATCTTGCTCAAGCTCACACAGCAAGTAGGTGGCTCTGGTGGGACCGAAACCCGAGTTTCCTGGTTCCTTTGTCTGTGTTCTAACCACTTGACACAGAACTAAACTGCTGCTCGCTCTGTGCACATCCCTTCAATTATTTAGGCACCGTTTTGCATTTTAGTGTATTTTAAGGGGACCAAAGCTCTTGGTCAAGCATTTAGTATAATAAAATGGCTTTTTATTTTTACTCAAGGACCATTTGAGAAAAAAGAAAAAAAAAAAACACACATGATCTGTAACTTCCATCTGGACAACAATCATAAATGGTATTCTGGGAGTGGAGGGACAAATTAGTTATCCTGTTTTCAGTGAGGTCCGGTTTCCACCAAATGTTTGTTTTCTACTTTACTTGGAAACTGACAGCCAGTGAAGAGCACACACAGCCAATGCTCGTTACCAGGTGCAACCTGGGGGCATGGGTACAAACCACCAATAAAAAGTGTACAAAAGGAATACAAAACAGTAAACAGAAAATCAGCATATACAGTGTGATACCTGGGGGAAAATACATAAAATTATGAGAAATATGATTGAAAATACAAATATATACATGAAAGTTAGAGCACTGAAAGTATACACAAAGCCTCCTCAGTAACTGGCAATGAGCAAGCAGTAACACTGGTGGGTGGGGGGGTAATTGGAGTGGTAACAAAATGAGTGGGGTCAGGTGATAGCAGGAGAGTGAGAACCAAGACTTGGGGAAGCGGGAGGAAGGAGCAAGAAGGGGTTAAGATGGAGGCTTGATTGGGGAGATGGAGGGGAGCAAATAAATACAGGTTACTCACCTGTAACAGGAGTTCTAGGAATGGTATATGTTGTTCATCCACACTTATTGGCAGGTTCCTTATCGCTTAAAATCTTGCCGGAAGGTCTTCAAGCTGGCTCCTCCCACCCACCCGGGTGGTAAAACCCTCGGCTCCACCCCATGATGCCAGATCTAGCCCGCTGGAAGCCAGGTTCTGCGTCGAAGCCAGGGAGGCCAGGGTCGGTGGATGAACAATCATACCATTCCTAGAACTCCCGTTGGCAGGGAGTAACCTGTATTTCTAGGGACATGGATATGTTGTTCATCCACACTGTCTGGCAGACTCCTAGCAGTTCTCCGGGAGGAAAGAGGCAAGACGCACACCCCCTGCTTAGAGAGAAAGACTGGAGAACCGAGGCCCCGACCAACATCCCGGCGTGACCCAAGGTCGATGTGGAAGGGGAGACAGTAAGCCTGTTTCCGGGCAGAAGCCCCGCGGATATCCTGAGCCGGAGTATCCTCGGAAGCAGCCACCGGTGCAGCGGAAGGGCGGGTAAAATGAGCACTTATCCCTCTGGGAGGCTCCATGCCCGCCCACCTATAGCGGAGACCTATGCAGGAGGTGACCCACCCGCTCGTCGCCCACTAGGCTGCAGGTCTGCCAGGTGCGGCTCCAGCATAGATGACAAACAGCTGGCAAACTTTTCCCGAACTTCAGCCATACGCTCCCTGGGTAGGTGAGCGATAAATAGGGTCCCATGGAACCTATATACGGCCTCAGAGGTGTGAATGAGGATGAACCCCAGCAGAGACAATACCCGGTTTGGGAAGACTCCATCGCCACCTTTCGAAGGAACTTCGGTGGGGCGAGAACAACCTTGTCCCTGTGGAAGACCAGATAGGGAGATTCAAAGGAGCTCTGAACTCTCCCTCCTTCTGGATGGCAGAGTAGCCCAAGAAGTGATCTTCCACAACAGGTGAGAAACCCGCACCTGTGCAATGGTTCGAACAGCTTGCCCGTGAGCTAGCCCATACCAGCGCAGGTCCCACAGAATGGGATACTTCTCCCAAAGGGAGGTGGATTGAGGCCTCAGAAAGGGCCAGACCACCTTATCCAGCACCGACTGCCTCCGCCCGCACCAAAAGACAGGGGTGATCACCAGAAGCACCTAGAGGGTCACGGCCGAAGCCTTGTTCAAGAACGGACCACAGATGGTCCGGAATGCTCGCCCAGGGACGGAGAAGGCCAGGCCCTATCCCTCATCAAATGGAGAACTCTACTCATTGAAGGCAGCATGTTTGGCCGACCTCTAGCAGGATGCCTCGAGGCCGAGGACCTTGCCGAGGATTCCAAGGCCTGGCCCCCAGCCACACAGGGACCAGGCCTCAGGTGCAGGATTGAAGGTCCAGATGGAAAACCTTTCCTAAAACAGAGATCAGGACCGGGCGGACTGGAAGCCGCCTCGGGAGCCTGGGGCTGAGACTGAGGAGAGCTGGATACCAGAGCTGGAAACCCAGTCCGGGCTACCAGCATCACCTGCGCCAAGTCCCTCCTTGCCTTGCCTGCGGGTCAAGAGAAATGGAGGAGAGGCGTAGAAGAGGCCCGGGGTCCACAACCTCGACGGCATCCCCTACAGCAAACCCTGCTGAGGGGGCGGGCATGAGAGAGTCTCAGCCTCGTATTCTCCCTGGAGGGAGGAGGGAGAAGATCCTGTGCTACCTCCGGCAGGGAGACCACTCGTGAGGCGCAGCTTATGTCTGGCTTCCGGCAGCAGCCAGGGAGTTGGAGGATCCTGCCATCAAATGGCTGGGAACCCGCCTCCGACTGCGCGAAAAACCCAATGCAGAGAACCTCCTTACGCCGAGGAAAGGGGTTCGACCGAACCTGGCAGGGTAGGTAGCACATGGTTGTGGTGCTGTCCGCATGGACTAAAACCACTAGACCCCGCACTAACAGAGCGAGCGGTGCAAGCTAAGCGGACCGCCTGGAGCTCCAGCGGGTAGTAAGGGCATCGGGACTCCAGAGAGGACCAGAGGCGAAGCACTCTGTATTCCCCTAGATGGGCACCCCCACCCATCCGAGAAGTATCGGTCGAAGAAGACCGTCGACCCATGGGGGACGAACAGGATGTTCTCCTGCAGGAGTTGGAACGGTCCGATGGGGAGCGTTCCCCTAACTCCTGGGCTGTAGTCACGAACTGGTCCGAGGAACGCAGCACTGTGACCGCTGGCTGGCCCGTCCCACTAGGGGAACTCAGCCGCCGTGAGGCCCAGGAGGTGCAAGAGGTCCCGGCAGGGCACAATTACCTGGCCAAACCTGACTGGGTAAAGGAGGAAGAACCTCAGCCCTGTCCGCCCGGAGCCGAGCTCGGACTCAAGAGTCGAGCCTAGTCCCGAAGAAGCCTCACCCGCTAAGGCAAAAGTTCCAACGTGGCTCCGGTTAAGGGAAACCAGTCCGAGCCTGGAAGGGTTTTAATCAGGCCGCCATCCGGGTGGGGTTACGCCCGGACCCTTCAATGCCGCAGAAACTGCGAAGCAAAGAACGAAGGGCCTGGCCAGGAACTCGTAAGGAGATCTCTCACTTAGGAAAGGGAGGAGTCTCCCAGGAAACGGATGGAATAAGGAGAAGTACGTCCTGGAGGCCCAGGAAGAAGCTGCACACCTCAATCTGAGGATGGGATATCTGCAGAGGGACCATCCGGGCGTGCAGAAGGATGGGAACAAGGCCCCCTTCCGTTTGAGACCAGGAATACCTGGGCACGAACCCAGGGTCAGAAGGAGGGCCAACCACCTCCCTGAGCACCTCTAATTAGAGGGCCAGGCAAGTCGGCTCAGCAGTCCGATGAAGAGTCTGTGGACCCAAGATCCCTGTGGGGCAACGGCTCAAAAGGGGGGAAACCTGCTCACAATCGCGACAGGACTTACCCTTAGCACCACCCAAGAGGAAGAGGTGCGGAGCCGTCCCCCTACGGGGAAACCCAGGCAGGGGCGACGGGGCCCGGGGACAGCGCCCTTTAGCCCATCACTGAGCAGGCTTGGTGGAGGAAGAGGCCGAGGGGGCTCTCTGATCCCTACCACCCTGCTTCCTTCTGGAGGAAGACGCTGGTCTGGCGACAGGCCGCCCAGCGCATGCCTGCTGGCCCTCGTGCTGGGCCAGTCGAGCCACAGGGGCCGGGGGGCAAAGGGGCTTATGCAAAGGCTGACGGCTGCCCTTGTCCCTCCAGGCGCGAGTGACAGAGTCCAGAGTGGCATCGGACTTCTCGGGCCCCTGGATATGTCCCTCCACTCCAGGGCCGAAAAGGTCAGTCCCCAAGAAGGGGACGTCCGCCAACTCGTGCTGGGTTTCCAAGGAGAAGGAGGATAACCTCAGCCACGCCCTGCGGCGCATGGCCACTGCGGCCGCCACCGATCTGGCACAGAAGTCGCCCAGATCTAGAGCTGTCTGGAGCTGCTGTTTTCCACCGCCCTACCCTGGTCCCGCACCCGCCGGACCGTGGTCCGCAGGTCGGCCGGGAGATGAGGGAGGACCTCGTCCAGGGAGCCCAAAAGGGCGTGGGAACAGTGTGCCATCAGTGCCGCCGAGCTGGCCTGATGGAGGCCTAGGGAGGACGCGGTGTAAACCTTGTGCCCGACATAGTCCATCCTTTTGGACTCTTTGTCAAGGGGCCTATCCACATCCCTAGCGTTTCCAAAACTTTGGAAAACATTGTCGGTGACTACCCCTTCAGCCGAGGGGTGCTCCGAGAAACCGGGCAGAGAACCGACGGGACAGGGTATTTCTGGCCACCCTGGCCGGGTGCGCGAGGGCAGGAAGTAGGCACGCCAGAGCCCCAAGGCTGGGCCCACATTGCCTCAGCCACTGGGAAGGCCTCCGAGGAGAGCCCCCTGTCCAGAATCTCCGTAGGTAAGGTGCCCGCTTGGAACGGGCTCGAGCTGCATCCCGTGAATTCCGAGATGAGCTGGAGCAGACCCATAAAGGACGATGGGCTGTCGCCCACGGAATGTTCCGGGAAGACCATGGGTCCTCCCTGCTAGGAAACATAACGGAGCTGACTTCAGGCTCCGAGGGGTTCGCAGCTGCCGCAGGCCTGAGATATTTCGCTACCGGCGGGCGGAGTGAGAGGACCGGAGAACGCGGACAGGCCAAGGCTCGGCCCGGGTTCCGCCGAGGACGGCGGGGCAGCGAGGATCGGACAAGCAACCGGCCCTGGAGAAGGCTCCTCGACTGCCTCGAGCGGCTGCGTCAGCCGACCGGGCGGCAGCTGCTTACTAGCCGGAGAATGAACCAGGGTCGATTGATTCCTGGACAACAACAGCTGCTGCCACATAAATTCCTCGTAACATCGACGCCAACGGCATCGAGGCCACTCCTCATCCGAGGAGGGGGACGAGGAACAATGGCAATGCCACTTGACTCAGTGCCCCGACCGAGAACGCCGAGGTCGGTGTGAGCGGCTAGACTGAGAGGAGGACCGAGACCCGAATCCTCGGGGGAACCGAGGGCGGGCCTGGGAGGGAGCGGAGCACACCCACTCCTCCTTCGGCTCAGAGAAAATGGCCGAGGACTGTCGACCCGATGGTACCGGCAGAACCTCAGCCCCCGCCGTGGGAACCAGCGAAGGGACTGTGGCACTAGCAGGAGACAGCCCAGATGAAGGGCCGAGGGGCTCAGCCATGTCGACGGGGGTCCTGGCCGGCTGACCTGACGGGGACACTGTGAGGCCAGTGGCTGAAGCCGCATCCTCGACCGGAGCCGAGCATCAGCCGGCAAGGGAGGGATTCTTCCGCGCCCCCGCCGGGCCGGACACGAGTGGACCCAGCCTGGCGGCACTTGGACTTGGGCCTAGGGGCAGGTCCCCAGGGGTCTCCCTCTCGAGGAAAGCGGGACTGACGGGCTCCCTTGAACCTAAGCAGCATGAGAAGAGCCCAAGGACAATGGGATAAGCGCCACAACCGAGGAAGAGGGAGGTGGAGCTGCCCCCTCCCCGGCGGAAGGAAGATCGAGCTGCTCAGAAACAGCCGAAGCAGACGCTGCCCGATGATCCGAGGGATTCTCCAGAGTGGGAAAAACGACCGGGTGCCCGAGCCCCGAACGGGCCGCGCGGTCCTCCAGAGGGCTGGCCGAAAGGGCACAACAAAACTCGCAAAGCTGAGGATCATGACCCAGGTCAAGGCAGCAAACGCACGTGGAGTGCAGGTCTCTCCTGGAGGAATCAACCGGCGCCCCGGGCCGGAAAAGAATGAGCCATCGCTGCAGCGAAGAAGAAAGGATCAAGTTACAGAAACTTCCAATTGATTTCGAAGACCGAAAATGTTCAGGAACCAGTCGAAAACGCAGAGCGCTAAGGAGGGAACCTAAGCTTCCAAGCGGTAAGGAAGATCTGGCGTCATGGGGCGCAGCCGAGAGTTTTACCACCTGGGTGGGTGGGAGAAGCCAGCTTGAAGACCTTCCGGCAAGATTTAAAGGGGCAAGGAACCTGCCAATAAGTGTGGATGAACAACATATCCATGTCCCTAGAAAAGGCTGTTTCAGAGGTGGGGCCGTAAAATAGAGAAAGCATAATGACCACTCAAGGTTTTGCAATGGTGGATGTGAAAAGACGGGGCCTCAGAGTGCAAGGAGTAGTACAATGGGATAGAAGGGGTGAGGAGAGAGTATGGATAGGAGGCAAAGGTGGAGGACTGGAATTTAGCTAGGAAGGGCACACAGTGGTAGACTCAAAAGAGACAGGAGAGGGAACTGTAGAGGGAGCAGTGATGAGTCTCAGGGACGACATTCAAAGCAAAATACAAGAAATCATGAAAATGGGGCACTAGTCTGACAGGAGTGGATTTGGGGGCAGTGCTGTAAACGACATCTGCATAGCCAAACATGTCGGATTATCTTGAGAAGGATCTTGCAGCAAACCAAGAAAGAAGACAGGATTTTCTGTGGTACAATGCACCAAGCTTGGGCAGAGGTTTTTTTTCACATTCATGGTATCAATGTGGGTGAAGAAGCTGAGGTTTTGCACCAGCCACACACCAAGAAACCTTAAGCGGGTCTTTGTCAAGCAGGGCGCCATCTAGTCTTGAAGACAGAGGTAAGTAAAGGGCCTCACTAGCTTCTGCTTAATATCAAAGGTCAAGAAAACAGACTTTATGGCATTAAGCAAGAGCTGGTTTGAGCAGAACCAGCACTGGTAATCATCAAAGTCATGCTAAAGCAGCAATGTCAGCTCAGGGACTGAGACCGCAGAGGCAAAAAGTACGGTGTCATCCGAGTACTATACATGTAGATATGTATGGAGACACAGACAGAGAAGAGGTCATTTAAGAAAATGGATAAGAGGATAGGGATGGGGCCAAGTAAGAAGCAGTGTGGTACACCTGATCTAATTGGCAGGTGGGAGGATAAGGAGTCGCTGATCTTGATTTAAGGGCGTTGATCAGAAATGTAGGAACAGAAACAACCAACCATCAGGCTGGAATGTCCTGCCCCATGCCACCCAAATTATCCAGTAGGAGGGGGTTGGCCACAATATGTCTTAGTCCAGCTGATGAAAATGGGCACAATAATCCACAAGCCATGTAC
Organism: Neoceratodus forsteri; assembly: GCA_016271365.2. Classification (NCBI taxonomy): domain Eukaryota; kingdom Metazoa; phylum Chordata; order Ceratodontiformes; family Ceratodontidae; genus Neoceratodus; species Neoceratodus forsteri. The sequence continues at coordinate 726,427,390 of CM057453.1, forward strand.
TTCCCCAGCTCTGGAACAAGTTGCAAACATCCTTAAAGCTGGCTATCCCTACTACCCTGTCCATGTTTAAAATGCTATATGCATGATCATTCAATGAGTCTTGTAACTGCTTTCCCTAAAGGTTGACTTCCTAGGCTCTTGCTTCCTTATCTGTCTGGTTGTCCTCCAGTACACTTCTCCCTTTATACCCTCCCTCCCCTTTCGTCTCCCTCCACAAGTGTTTTTCCATGTATATAATTTTCCGTATATATTGTAATATTCAATGACTTCTCTCGTAGTACATCCTTTTATTCCCATATTTTTTTTTTACTGTTGTACAAATCATGTGAACCTGTCCTGGTCCATCTTGTAAATGAGCTTGCTCAAAGATGTTACGCCTGGTAAAATAAAGACTGATTGAAAAATCTGGCCCTAGCCCGTGCCTTTTAGAATGGAGTCAGTCCAGTGGCACCAGTCCACTAGCCAAATGCTGGTAGATACTGTACTGGGCTGGTAATATTTTTAACTAGCTCTGTTGGCTGGTATTGGAGAGATAACAGTTCAATAAGTATACCAGTTGGTCCAGTTGAAAAGTCCACTGGGCCTGTGGATTGTCCCAGTCACTAGCCCTACTGGCTAGTGGTAGAATAACTTAATTTTGACCTCTGCAGCATCTGAGAGGAGACAGAGGAGCAACGTTTACACACAAGGAGACATGTTTACAGAAACCAAACTGGAAAGGAAAGAGGAAGAAGACAGCCAACAGAGGACAAACTTTTTCTGCACCTTGGCCACAGTATGGAAGAGGGAGAACATAGAAACACAGACGTTGACGGCAGATAAGGACTGCAAGGCCCATCCAGTCTGCCCATTCTTTCTACCTTATGAATGTGCCATCGGCCTTTGCTCTGTCAATGGCCTATCTATTCATACTCATCTGTATTGTTCCTTTATGCCTATCCCATGCCTGTTTGAAGCCCTGCACTGTATTCATATCCACCACTTCCTGAGGTAGGCCGTTCCATGCATCCACCACCCTTTCTGTGAAAAAGAACTTCCTCACATTACCCCTTAATCAGCCTCCCTCTAATCTTATGCTATGTCCTCTTGTCTTGCCATTTTTCTTATACTGAAACACGTTAGACTCTTTCACCTTGTTAATGCCCTTAAAATGTTTGAATGTTTCGATCATATCACCTCTCTCCCCTCCTTTGCTCTAGGGTATACATATTGAGCTCCGTTAATCTGTTCTCATATATCTTCTGATGCAGTCCCTGAACCATTTTGGTTGCCCTTCTCTGGACTGCCTCCATTTTGTTAATGTCCTTGTGCAGGTGTGGCCTCCAGTACTGCAAGCAGTACTCCACATGGAGCCTAACCAATGTCTTGTAAAGAGAGATTACCTCCCTCTTACGACTTGTGATACCCCTACTAATACACCCCAACATCCCTCTAGCCTTACCTACTGCTTTAGTGGTCTCCTTGGATGATTTCAGGTCATCTGTGATGATGATGCCCAAGTCTCTTTCTTCCCTTGTGATTGCCAGCAACTCCCCTCCCAACCTATAGGTGGCTTCAGGGTTTCTTTTCCCTATGTGCATGATCTTGCATTTATCTGTGTTAAACCCCAGTTGCCACTCTTCAGACCATTTTGCCAGTTTTTCCAGATCTCTTCTCATTCTGCCCACCTCATCTGGATCATCTATTCTGTTGCAGATCTTGGCGTCATCTGGCAAACCTTACCCGCCAGTCCATCTGCAATGTCACTGATATAGCTACTGAAGAGGACTGGCCCCAGGACTGATCCCTGAGGTACCCCACTTGTGACTTGCATCTCTTCTAACTGTATACTGTTTACCACCACTCTCTGTTTTTTTGCCCAACTAGTTTCCCACCTAGCTGACCAACTTCTGACCGACCCAGAGCCTACCCAGCTTATTAATCAATCTTCTATGTGGAACAGTATCGAAAGCTTTGCTGAAGTCAAGGTAGGAGACATCAACTGCACCCCCTTGGTCCACCACTCTGGTTATGCAGTCAAAGAAATATCGAAATTTAAATACCTGTAAATGTTCTTTCTCCGATGGCTGGACTCCGGGCTTCCTTACTCCTGGGCTGTACCTCCTAATGCTGATCCACAGGCAGGAATCAGACCTCTGCAGCAGGGGACATCCAGCCCTCCACTTCCTGTTCTCCTCAGTTCTTCCTAAAGCAGTCCAATGTGGTAATACTACAAGAACTTGGGAACAAAAAAAACAGAATTTTAAGGCAAATATGGCCGTGAGGTCAGCCAACTATATACATTCTGGGAAGGAATCTGAAGCCCGGAGACCAGCCGTCGGAGAAAGAAAATTTACAGGTATTTAAATTTCGATTTCTCTCTCCTAAGCTGGTCTCCGGGCTTCCTTACTCCTGGGATATACAAAAGCAGTATGTCCCCAGATGTCCCAGGTGGGAAGAATGTCAAGAGCCCGTAAGGGTTCACCACCGCTTGAAACACTCTGCGGCCAAAGGATGCCTCTGCCGAGGACATCATCTCCAGTGAGAACTTTTTTTTTTTTTGCACTAGAGTGTGTGAATGGATGATCAAAAGGCCACTCAGTGTGAGTGTGCTGTTGATGCTTCTCTGAATTATGCTCAAGAAGGGGGTCATGGACTCTCACTGGGCCAGGCAAGGTACTCTGGCCTGATCATAAGCTGTAGAGGTGACAGATAGAATCCATTTGGCTATAGAGCCTATTGAATCCTTGCTGCCCCAAATATTTTCCTTTAGCTGGCAAGAACTCAGTTGAAGTTTTGTGAATAGCTTCCACTTTCTTAATGTACATTTTTCTCCCTCTTCCCAGGTCTAGTGTATGAAATTTTCCATCCTTGTTGCTTTTATAGAGTGGGCAGAAGAAAGGAAGAATGAACCCTTGATTGTAATACAGGTGAGACATAACTTTGGCAAACAAAAATTGGAACTGTTCTAGCCTGATGAACGAGTGTACAGCTCTTGGGCAAGCAATGCTTTTAGTTTGCTGAAACTCCTGACTGGAGTAATAGCTTTGAGAAAAAAAAAAAGGGGGGAGTGACCTTTATTTTGAGATGCATGATGGATGGCTTGAGAGGCTCTAAAGGGGGCCTTGAGAACCATATTAAGGCTCCAAGGTGAAAGCTTTGGTGGACTGAAGATGTTTTAATGCTGCTGCCTGAAGAACTACCAGACATGGGGATATGAGCCCAACAATTCCCCAGGGTCCGTCAAGAGCGCTCCCAGTGCAGAAACCCTAATTTGTAAGATAGTTGGTTGCAGTCCTTTGTCCATCTGTCTTAAAGGAACTGCAGTAGTACAGGCAATTATATTGTGTCGTTCTGTATGTGTTTGGAATGAGGCCAGAACCAAAATTTCCTCTGGATTCTATAATGCACTTTGGAGGAAGAAGAGACACACGAGTTCCCCATCATGTCAATAACAGGAGCTGTGCCACATAGCTCCTTAAAAGTTTTTCCACTCACTTTCCAGATCTCGAGAGAGACCAGTTGTTAAAATGGGGTGCAGCACTGTACCTTGATGGAGAATGCCCTAGTTGAACCTGAATGTTCGAGGTGGTCACCCTGACCAATGAATGAGAAACAATTAAGTGTGGAAAAACCATAAGGGACAGACTAGAATCATGACTGTCCTGTCCAAGGCCACTTTGTGGAGGACTCTTGATAGAGGCGGTATTGGAGGAAAGCATACAGAAGACCGGACAGATCCCAGTTTATGGGGAAAAGGTGTCCTGAGCCACCACTGGTTCGTCCTTGGCCAGGGAACAGAATTGCTTTACCTTGGAGTTCTGCCAGCAAGCAAAAAGATCTGTTTGAGTATTGCCTCACTATTCTGTCTGAACGTGGGAGGCACTGTCCTTCAGCTGCGATCCCTAGGTCGACCCACTTTGCGACGGAGTCATTCTGCTATGACATTTTCCTGTCTTGATATAAACATTGGGATTCCTTTAGCATCTTTGAGCTTCTCGTTTCTCCCTGATGGTCAGTGTATGTCAGCGTTGCCAGATTGTCAATTGGAATCAGGCTAGCCTGATTGAGGAATTGCTGTTCAGCGTGTCTCGGGGCATGGTCTACTGTCTCCCCTCAGAAACGCTGTGCATATCAGTACCATGTCTCCAACAGCGATCCCCGGCCCGGTGCCAACAGCTGATGCAGGTGAGTCCTTCCCAGCTCTTGAGGCCCACATTGGTCGCGATTCCGACTTAGTGCGGATGGCCTAACTTGTGGCCCTTCATGACTTCTGAGCTCTGGGACCGTCCCTGGAGGAAAGGCTTAATCCGTCTTAATGAGCTGTGTGAAAAAATAAGCAGGCAGCTGAGAAGCTTGCTAAACTCCTTGATGAGCAATTATAGATCCCAAAATCTAGTTTTCGGGGGGGGCCTTGTATCATGATGTGAGCCCCCCAGGAGGATCAAGGTCTGGTTTGGAATTAGGGAGCTTTCTCCAGATGATGGGAAAACCATGTGCCATAGGGGACCTGACTACCTCTGTCACTGCCACTGCCTGTAATGCTTGGTTGAGCTGTGGGGCCTTTAAGTGGACTATAACCACTACTAGCACCTTAAATACTGTCCATGGGTCTGAGAAGACCGCAATGGTAGAGTTTGATTTGGAAGTACAGTTGTCCCTCGTTATAGCGAATCTCGTCATAACGAATCCCGCTCAAAACAAATGTAATTTATGGCTCCCGCTACAATACATTAATTTTGTCTGCTCGTTTGAAAATTGACAAACTGTCAGTTCATAAACGAGCAATGAGCTAACAATCAAAGATGGTTTTAATTTATTTATGAGATACCCCGTGCATATGCTTTCCATGCTGTAATTTTAATTCCCGACCAATTAGCTATTAAGCTATCAAGTGTAGTTGTAGCTGTAGTAGCTGTAACTAGCTTCAGACTTTTGTAATCATTGCAATTAAGTTATTAAGAAATTGAATGCACTTTTTGGGGGCATACAAGCTCATTTACACTGAAGCTCTCGACAGCAACCCTGGTCCTAACTTCGTGGCCGAGATAAAAAAAAAAAAAAAAAAGGAAGGCACTGGATGTCAATACCAAACTGGCCATCATACAAAGGTTATAATAAAAATGGAGAGGGACTTGCAAAACTTGCCTCCGAATTTTCATTTGCCAAGTCGACGATTTGCACCTTCCGTAAACAAGAGGAGTCTCTGAGGGCTTTCGCTGACAACTGCTTAGAGGAGGAGGGTATGCAGCTAAAAAAAATTAAGTCTTGCTGGCAATGCTGAGGTGGATCAAGCTGTTAAAATATGGTTTGAGAGTCAGCGTGTAGCTGGTGTCCCGATCTCTAGTGCCATTGTTAAAGAGAAGTCTGATTCTTTGGCAAAACAGCTTATGGGTGATGAATGCAATTTCAAATCCTCTCCTGGCTGGCTCTGGTGATTCCAACGTCCAAATGGCATCAGACAACTTAAAACTGCAGGTGAGCAGAGGTCGGCAGATGATACTGCTGCTGCTGAATTCATGCCAAAATTGATAGACATTTTAGAAGAGGGAGATTATGAATCTTGCCAGCTGTACAATGCTGACGAAACAGGGTTGTTCTACAAGTGTTTGCTTGACAGAACACTCGCTGCACGAACTGAGACAGATGCCTTAAAGGGATACAAAATGTTTAAAGACCGGGTGACAGTGCTCATTTGTACAAATGCAACTGGTGACCACAAGTTAAAACCACTATGTATCGGTCGCTTTGCGAACCCAAGATGTTTTCATCCCATAAACAGAGATTCCCTCCCTTTTTTGTACGACTACAGTGCAAACTCATGGAAGACCCAGGATATTTTTAGACAGTGGTTCCATCAGGAATTTATACCTTCTGTATGCAGATTCCTTCGCTCGAAAGGTAAGGACACTAAGGATATTCTTCTACTAGACCAGTGCCCTGCACATCCAAAAGCCGAAGAAATGGTGAGCAGAGATGGGAAAATAAAGGTTCTTTACCTGCCCAGTAACACTACATCAATCATCCAGCCGATGGACAAGGGTGTAATAGCAAATCCGAAAAAACTTTACCGGAAGCAGCTGTTAAGGGAGATTATTTCACAAGACAACGGAACAGAGCTGATAAAATTTCCAAAGGCATACAACATTAAGGATATGATGTACGTTGCCGGTACTGCATGGGACTCAATTACAGCTGAAAAAGTGACCAATTGCTGGCGCGGTCTCGGGCCAATATTCGAGGACAGTACCACTGTTACTCCTGCTGTGTCCACTCAACATGATAAAATTGACAGAGAGGATATCGTCATTGCTGCACGGTTGGGGCTTATTGAAGGGACTGGTCCTGATGCCCACAATCAACTTCAGCAGTGGTTTGTTCAGGATGACTCTGTGGCTGTGTTGGGTGTGCTAACAGACGAAGACATTGTGGCTGAAGTGAAATCTGGGCACCGCACTCTATCAGACAGTGAAGATTCTGTTGAACGGGCGACAGGCACTGAAGAAATCAAAGTAAGCTCAGCCGTGGGAATAGCAGGACTGGAGACAGGGTTGCGGTATCTGGAGCAGCAGTCCTTTGTGTCCTCCTTACAGCTGCTACAGTTAAGACAGCTCATATTGCTACGTAACAAGGATGTGCTTAACAACGGTCTAACCCAGAAAACAATGGACTGCTATTTTAAATAAATTAATAATGTATACTACAGCTCTGTATGTTGAGTGAATACATTTTAAAATTACAACATGAGATTTCTACAGTCTGTTGTGTGCTTATTAGGTTTGCTTGTAATAAATTTTGATACAGTATTTACTGAAAAAGCGTACTTAAAGTCATTGCAAATTTATTATGTTTAGTTTTATTTTTCATTTGTAACAAATACTCGCTATAACGAACAAAGCTAACGGCCCCCCTGGCATTCGTTATAACGAGGGACAACTGTACTGCTCTCCCACTCTGAATCTGGGATAGTGTGTGCGCCATTACTACATGGGAATATGCAATTAGGCATCTTGCAGATTTATGGGTGCCGGAAAATCCCCTGCATGTACTGTTTTTGTCAAGCTGTGGGGCCTTTAAGTGAACCGTTTCCACTGATGGCATCGGTAATAATGCCTGTGGGTCTTGGGAATACTCAAGATGTCAGAATTTTTACTAGAAGAACTGCTCCCCCACCTTGAATTTGAGCTGGTGCTTGTGTAGTTCCTGAACAGGAATCTGCTAATGGGTCTCTTGCTTGTTCCATCCTTTGAGATGTAGGAGGGGCCTGAACCGCCTATATATTTCTGCGCCATGAAGAATAGGGAGCAGCCCCTCAGTTGATCTCTGTGACTGCACTTTGTTCAAGGGGACACTTTGTACAATATCCTCGGACTGTAGATGGTTTGTGTTTTTGGATGAGCCACCATAGAGAGGGGAGGGCACGACACAAAGCGGGGGCTTGTTGGTGATGCACGGGACCCACCTGACCGACTTGGTTTGGACCCCTTGCTCAAGAAATATGAAGGTCTGCCCCCTACTAGAGGATGGGCACAGATTGCTTGTGACTACTTGTTGTTTGATCCTAGTTATAAGCTTGGCCATGAATTCTGCATCTGGGGTCTCTGGACCCTGAATTGCCCTTGGCCTAGACTGTGACATGCATTACCAAACGCCTCCTGGGAGAGGACCCTGCCTGCTAGTGCCAAAGTCAGGGGTTGTGGCGAGCCAGGGATTTAGTAATGCCCCGCGCAGCCTCTTCTGACTGGTTTGCTGCGTAAACAAGGCCTCTACAGTCCTTTCCAATGACTTACTGTTTGGTTTGAAATCAGAGGGTAGCTTTTACGGTGGTTTTAGCCATTTTTCCTATTGCTGCGTTCCGAGCCTGAAAAGCTTAAAGTCTGCTGGGGCACTGGACAGGGGAGGAAGCTTAGAGAGTTGCCACTCCTCCTTTGGCCATTTCCCTGTTGGTAGGAAGAGTGGGAAAAGCTGTGGCAGGTTTGACAGCAGATGACAAGTGAGAAAAACCTGTTCTTGTTGGCTGGGAGCCGCCGGGTGAGAACCAAGGGAAATCTCGACAGTGACCTCTATCTGGACAGAAATTTGGCCACTCGCTCCCCCTCCAGAAGATGATAAACTGGGGTCCTATGAGTACCAGAAATGCCCCCTGCAATGCTTTAGGTTACCTTCTATACCTTATCTTTCTCCTAGGAGGTGGAATGTTGATCCTCCCAGGTCAACTGCCTCTCGGGGTGAGAATAGAGAGGAGTGAGAATATGGATGGTCCATTTTCTTGTATCCTCTAGAGAGGTCTCATATCAGCTGAACCCAGGTTATTTGTCGAAGCATGTTTGATCCAGAACGGGGTCTTATTTAACTGTTGGGTTGTATTTAACTGTTTTATGAGGTGTGGTGTCAGAGGGGGCTGTGGATTGCAGAGTCCCCCTTGAAGCTGTCGGTTAATATGACCCGTGGGCTATGATACTGAACCGAGGAGGATCTTCCTCCGTGACATCTTCCCCATTCATAGATGCTGCCCTCTGGACATTATAGGAGAAGCTACCCAGCCATGGTCATTTGCAGCGGGCAACTAGTCGCGCTGACCTTTTCTGCCCCAGGAAGGCTTGTGTGAGACCAAAACACCACGAGAGGCCCTACTTCCCTTAATTCAGCTTACTCCCCCCTTCCTGATGTCATGCTGCTGAAGCGGGCAGAGAGTATGCTGGCCCTTTAAGAACTGTGCTAGTCTTGTAAAGGCCATCAGAGCTGCCCTTGTGCTGTTGTCCTTTTTCTAAGGTTTTTTATTTTACTCCCCCTAGAATTTGCAGGGATATGAAAAACCTAGGCAGCTGGCTCACTTCTTGACGGTTTGTGGGGGCGAGCACGTGAACAAAGGCTCCATAAATACAGGTTACTCACCTGTAACAGGAGTTCTAGGAATGGTATATGTTGTTCATCCACACTGTCTGGCAGGTTCCTTGCCGCTTTAAATCTTGCCGGAAGGTCTTCAAGCTGGCTCCTCCCACCCACTCACCCAGGAGGTAAAACTCTCGGCTCTGCCCCATGACGCCAGATCTAGCCCGCTGGAAGCCAGGTTGTGCGTCGAGGCCGGGGAGGTCGAGTGGGTCGTGTGGATGAATAACATATACCATTCCTAGAACTCCTGTTACAGGTGAGTAACCTGTATTTCTAGGGACATGGATATGTCATTCATCCACACTGCCTGGCAGACTCCTAGCAGTTCTCCGGGAGGAGGGAGGCAAGGTGCACACCCCCGATACTTACTTGGGAAATAAGGACTGGAGAACCGAGGCCCCAAAACCAGCATCCCGGCATGACTCAAGGTTGATGTGGTAATGGGTGATGAAGGTGTGTGCTGACTTCCAGGTAGCAGCCCTGCAGATTTCCTGGACAGGGACATCCCTGGAAGCAGCCACCAATGCAACGGTATGGCGGGTAGAATGAACTCTTATCCCTCTGGGAGGCTCCATGACCGCCAACCTATAGCAGAGATCTATGCAGGAGGTGACCCACCTGCCTATCGTCTGCTTTGCTGCAGGTCTGCCAGGTGCGGCTTCAGCGTAGGTGACAAACAGCTGGCGAACCTCTCCCCGAACTTCAGCCGTCCGCTCCTTATAATAAGCGAGCACTCTTCTAGGGTCCAAAGTATGCAGCCTATATTCGGCCTCCGAGGCGTGACTGGGGTAGAACACCGGCAGAGTCAACACCTGGTTAAGGTGAAACTCCGACACCACTTTCGGCAGGAATTTCGGGTGGGGGCGCAGGACAACCTTGTCCCTGTGGAAGACCAGATAAGGAGACTCGATGGAAAGCGCCTGGAGCTCTGCCATCCTTCTGGCTGACATTATAGCCACCAAGAAGGAGGTTTTCTATGACAGGTGGGAGATATCGTACCTATGCATTGGTTCGAATGGCTTGCCCATAAGCTTGGCCAATACCAGCAGTAGATCCCACAGAGGTGGAAGTTCTCGCACCGGAGGGGAAATGTGATCAAGGCCTTTGAAAAAGCACCAGACCACCTTCTCCTGTGTCACCAACTGCTTCCTGGCCCGCGCCCAGTAAGCAGAGATGGCTGCCAGGTGCACTTTAAGGGTCATCGACCTAAGCCCTAGCTGAGACAGGGACCACAGGTAGTCCAGAATGCTTGCCAGAGAACAGGAGGAAGGGTCCAGGCCCTTGCACTGACACCAAATGGAGAATCTCTTCCATTTGAAGGCATAACATTTTCTGGTCGACTCCTTACGGAACGCCTCAACGATGTTGAGGACCTCGTCGGAAAGACCCAAGGCCTGGAACTCTAGCCGCTCAGGAACCAGGCCGTCAGGTGCAGGGATTGAAGGTCCGGATGGAATACCTTCCCCTGACTGACGGAGATCAGGTCCAGGATGGCTAGAAGCCACCTCGGGAGCCTGGAGCTGAGACTGAGGAGATCTGGATACCAGAACTGACGGGGCCAGTCTGGGGCTACTAGAATCACCTGCGCCTTGTCCCTCCTCGCCTTGAGAAGCACTTTGTGGATCAAGGGAAATGGGGGAAAGGCGTAGAAGAGGCCCGGGGTCCACGGCCTCGAGAAGGCATCCCCCTGCAGCGAGCCCTGCTGAGGGGGGCAGGCATGAAACAGTCTCAGCTTCACATTCTCCTGAGGCAAACAGGTCCGCTTGAGGCGTGTCCCAGTGGGAGAACAGATCTTGTACTACCTCCGGCAGGAGGACCACTCGTGAGGCAGCAGCCCCTATCCGGCTTAGGGCATCCAGCCAGGGGTGTTGGAGGCTCCTGCCACGTGAATGGCTGGGAGATCCACCTCCAGGCTGCGCACGAGAGACCATATGCCGAGAGCTTCCTTGCATAAAGACATGGAGCGCGTCCCGCGCTGGCGGTTTAGGTAGTACCTGGTCATGGTATTGTCCGTCTGGACCTGAACCAGAGTTGACCCCGTAGAAACGGAGCGAAGGCGGTGAGAGCTAAACGGACCGCTCGGAGCTCCAGCAGGTTGATATGGTATCGGGACTCCCGAGGGGACCAGAGGCCGTGCGCTCTGAGGTCCCCCAGATGGGCACCCCAACCCATCAGAGATGCATCGGTCGATAGAGAGACCATCGGCTCGGGGCAGACAAAAGGGATGCGCTCCTGCAAATGTGCCGGAACGGTCCACCACTGGAGAGCGTTCCACATCTCCTGGGTCACTGTCACCAACTGATCCAACGGATCGCAGCGTTGTGACCACTGGCTGGCCAGTCCCCACTGAAGGGGACGCATGTACCAGCGGGCCCAACGGACCACGCTGGTGCAGGCCGCCATGAGGCCCAGGAGGCTCAGGAAGTCCCGGGCAGGGTGCAAATACCCAACCAGAAATGATTGGGCAAAGGAGGAAGGAACCTCAGCCCTGTCCGCCGGGAGCCGAGCTCTGGCTCGAAAAGAGTCGAGCTCTGCCCCGATGAAGTGTATCACCTGCTTCGGCACGAGTTCCGACTTGGCCTCGTTGATGAGGAGGCCAATCTGAGAGCAAACCTGGAGGGCCAGATCTCTGGACCGCTCCACCTCCGCTCTGGAGGGGGCTGCAATCAGCCAGTCGTCCAGGTAGGGGTACACCCGGACCCTTCGGTGCTGCAGGAATGCTGTCACCACTGCCATGCATTTGGTGAAGACTCTGGGAGCTAGAGAGAGGCCGAAGGGCATGGCCCGGAACTCGTAAAGAGATCCCTCTGCTCTGAAGCGGAAGAATCTCTGGTGAGACGGACAGATCGGGACGTGAAAGAACGCGTCCTGGAGGTCCAGGAAACACAGCCACACGCCTCGTTCCAAGGATGGGATTATCTGCGCCAGAGTGACCAACTTGAAGGTCCGAGACCTTAGGAACCTGTTCAGGTCGTGCAGGTCGAAAATGGGGCACCAGCCCCCCGTCCGTTTTGGGACCAGGAAGTACCTGGACACAAACCCCGGGTCTGGAGGAGGATCCGCCACCTTCCTGATCACCTCTTTTTCGAGGAGCAGGCCAATATCAGCTCGGCGGGCTGACAGCGAGGCTTCGGACCCCGTGGCTCCCCAGGGGGCGACGGCTCGAAAACGAGGGGTCTGCTCGAATTCCAGAGGCAGGCCCTTTCCCATCACCTCCAATACCCAACGGTCCATGGTGATAGCGGACCAGGCGGAAAGGAAGTGGCGGAGCCGTCCTCCCACGGGGGGACCCCAGGGAAGGGTGACGAGGTTGGGGGCAACACCCTTCAACCCGTCACTGGGCAGGCTTGGAGGAGGGACCGGCCGAGGGATCTCCTGGGCCTTTACCTCCTTGCTTCCTATTAGAGGAAGCCGCGAGCTTGGGTTTGGGATGCCAAGCGCGAGCCTGCTGGCCCTGGTGCTGGTGCTGTTGGGCCAGACGTGCCGAAGGCGCAGAAGGACGAAAGGGCTTGTGCTGCTGCTGACGGTGGCCTTTGTTATTCTGGGCGGAGGTGACCGAGTCCAGAGTGGCACTGGACTTTTCGATCCGCTGGAGGTGACCCTCCACTCCAGGGCCGAAGAGGTCAGTCCCCAAGAAGGTGTCGTCTTTCGGATGAGACGTTAAACCAAGGTCCCATCTGCCTGGATTGGTGGTAGTTCAGGTGGATGTTAAAGATCCCATGGCACTTATTGAAAAGAGTAGGGAATTTCCCGGTGTCCTGGCCAATTTCCCTCATTCACTAAAAATACCAACAGCTTAATCTGGTTCAAGGTCAGTTGGCATTCATCTGTATCCCCGGTCGTGCTTGAAAATAGGCTGGATTTGTCTAGTGCACTTATCCGGTCAACAAGAACTAAATAAATTAAAATAAATAAACTTGTGCTGGGTATCCACCGTGAAGGTGAATATCCTCAGCCACGCCCTGTGGCGCATGGCCACCGCGGCCAGTACTGACCTGGCACAGGAATCACCTATGTCCAGAGCAGTCTGAAGTTGCTGCTTCGCCACCGCCCTACCCTGGTCCCGCACCTGCCGGACCGTGGTCTGCAGGTCGGCCGGGAGATGAGGGATCACCTCATCCAGGGAGCCCATGAGGGCGTGGGAGAAGTGTGCTATCAGCACGGCTGAGCTGGCCTGTTGGAGGCCAAGGGAGGACGCAGCGTACACCTTGTGCCTGGCATAGTCCAACTTTTGGACTCCTTGTCAGGGAGGCTTGTCCATGTCCGGCGTTCCGGAGCATGAAGCGCTGTCGGTAACTAACCCCTCGGCAGAGGGGTGCTCCGAGAAACCGGGCAAAGAGCCGGTAGGGACCGCATACTTCCTGGCCATCCTGGCCGAGGGCGCAGGACAGGAAGAAGGCCGCTGCCAAAGCTCCAAGACTGGGCCGACAATGGCCTCAGCCACAGGGAAGGCCTCCGTGGGTGAATCCCTCGGTCCAGTATCTCTGTCAGGGGATACTTGGTCCGTTTGGACACGGGCTCGAGCTGCATCCCGGTGGACTCCGAGATGAGCCGAAGCAAACCCATGAAGGACGATGGGCTATCATCCAGTGACCGGCCCCCAGAGGACTCCAGGTCGACCTGCCTGGAGAACAGGGAGGAGTAGTCGCCGGACTCTAAAGAGTCCGCGAAGAGCTGCCTAGGGCCTGAGCCACCCTCCACCTGCCGAGGACAGTCGGAAGTGAGGGTGACCGACAACCTGTGGGGCAGGCCGTGACCCAACCGAGAATCTTTGGTTGGTGCCCCAGACTTCGGTTGTGGAGGCGGAGGTTCCGCCACAATCGGTGGGGCAGCAAGTTTCGGCCGAACAACCGGCCCAGAAATGGGCATCTTGACTGCAGCGAGCGGTTGCTTCAGCCGTTCGGGTGACAGCCACTTGATGGCCGGGGGATGCATCGGCGTCAACTTACTCCCGGACAACAGTAACTGCTGCCACATAAGCTCCTCGTAGCGCTGACGCAATTTGCGTCGAAGCCTCTCCTCTTCCGAGGAGGAAGACAAGGAGGAGCGGCGTCGCCGCTTACTTCCGTGCCGAGACCGAGACCACAGATGTCGGCGTGATCGGCTTGACCGAGATGAGGTCCGAGACCGAGCCCCTCGGTGCAACCGAGGGCGGGCTTGGGAAGGGCGTGGGGACACCCGCCTTTCCCTCGCTCTGACATTCTTTAACCGGGACCAACCCAAAGGCGCAGGCAGATCCTGCCTTCACCGGGGGAACCGGCGAAGAAGGGATGTCAGCTTCACCAATCGACAACCCGCTGACGGGTCGAGGAATATCTCGACTGCGTCGACGGGCATCTCGGCAGGCTGGCCTGATGGGGACGCCGTGAAGCCAGCGGCCTGAGCCGCAACCTCGACCAGTGTCGATGGTCGACTGTCGAGGAAGAGACCTCTCCCCTCCTGACGCCGGCCGGTGGGACTTTACCCTTCAAATCCCTCTTCTTGGACGAGAGAAATGTCCCAATGGCCCCTCACCCTTCATGGAAAGGGACTGACACAGCTCCTTGAACGAAGCCGAATACGAGAAACTCAAAGAGAGCGGGATAAATGCCGCGACCGAGGAGGAGGAGGAGGATGCGGCCTGGGCTGCCTCCTCCTCAAGGGCGATCATGTGCTCGAGCTGCTCAGCCGAGCCAGCCGTCGCGGACACTGCCCAACGAGCCTCTTTGGATTTTACCGGCTAGAGCTCTCGGGGCGCCCGAGCTGTCCGGGCACCGCGATCCTCAGGGCGTTGGCGAAAAGGCGACAACTCACAGGCCTGCGGGTGGTGGTCTGAGCCGAGCCAGTGAACACACATGGAGTGCAGATCCGTCCTGGACATCTTCTGCTCATGAGGCACCTCCAAGCTGTGGTCCGATTTGTCCCGCCATGGCCTTGAGGATAATGAAGAGCGAAGTCTACAAAACTTTAGAATGAGTTTCGGACGAACCAAAGAGTTAGGATCCAGTCTGAAATACAGAGCTAAGGAGGAACCTGAGCTTCCAGCGTAGGAAGATCTGGCGCATGGGCGGGGCCGAGAGTTTTACCACCTGGGTGGGTGGGAGGAGCCAGCTTGAAGACCTTCTGGCAAGATTTAAAGCGACAAGGAACCTGCCAAACAGTGTGGATGAACAACATATCCATGTCCTTACAATAACGCTTCTCCCGCGCTGCAGTGCTCGTCAATGGAGGCTCCATAATAGCGCTCCTCCCATGCTGTAGTGCTCGTCAATGGAGTCGCTAAGCCGTGCTGCAGGTCCGCCGTTGACAAGCGGCTAAGGTAATCCAATTGCCAGCTGTCGATGGTTGCCTCATATACGATAGTTTAAGCCCCTTTACATGCTCACTGGAGTTCCTCATAACCTGCAGCACTTTGTCAAGCAGCGATTCGTCAACAAGTTGCCGCTGACAAGCTGCCGGCCCACCATCTACGAGTGGCTCAATTGGAATGCCGTCGATGGGATAAAAAAAAAAAAAAATACAGGGAAAAGATATGGGGCTGCCAGCTGAGGGGAGATGTAGTCTCCCTAAGTCCTTGTGCCATTTATTCCCTTGCGCGGATGTCCCAATGACTGAGGGGAAAGATCCTTCGCAGGTAGTAAGTGCGGGAGAACAAACACACCACAGTTTCTACCCAAAAGCTGAGGGGAGATGTATTCTCCCCAACTCCTCGTACCGTTTACTCCCTAGAAAACGCAGGAAAACAGCCTCACGAAGAGATGGGGCCCATCCTCCTTAAGTTCAGGAGCAGTCCGGTGCTGTTTTGACCTCCTAAAAATAGACGTTGTGGGTTTCTGAGCACTACAGGCCCGTTCTGATTCCCTGAAAATCTAATCACTCCGGTGCCCGTTCTGATTTCCTGAAACACAATTTCCACTGCACTAAGTAGCATTTCAGGCCTTGTGCAGGGGGAAAAAAAAACGTGAAAATGGGGCCAGACTGTGCAGCTTGCAAGGCTGAGACTGGCACCCACCCTGGGATTCTAAAATAAAGCAGTGATTTCTGATCCTCATTGAAACAAAATTGCTTAACTTACAGTCTGCTGTCTTCGACTCTGCCACATGGCAGAGCTCTGCGTGCAGAGTACCTGCTAGACTGAAGGCAGGAAGTAAACTGAGGAGAACAGGAAGTGGAGGGCTGGATGTCCCCTGCTGCAGGGGTCCGATTCCTGCCTGTGGATCAGCATCAGGAGGTACAGCCCAGGGGTAAGGAAGCCCAGAGACCAGCTTAGGAGAGAGAACTATGAGATTAGTTTGACAGGACCTTCCTGTTGTAAACCCATGCTGTCTTGGATCCTGTGTTCCTATGGATTCCAGGTGTTGCACTATCCTTTCCTTAAGGAGTGCCTCCATAATCTTGCCCACTACTGAGGTAAGACTGACTTGTCTGTAGTTCCCTGCCTCCTCCCTGCTGCCACTCTTGTGGAGTGGAATCACATGAGCCCTTCTCCAGTCTTCTGGGACCTCTCCTGAGCTCAGAGACTCACTAAACAGTTCTGATAATGGCGCTGCTACTTCCACCCCTAGCTCCTTTAGTACCCTGGGATGTATGCCATCAAGTCCTATTGCCTTGTCTACCCTGAGTTTAGCAAGCTCTTGTAGGACCTCTTCTTTTGTGAAGGGACTTGTGCACACCTCCCTCCCCGTGTCCATGGTGCTGTGCTGTGGGCCCTGCCCTACCTTCTCCTCAGTAAATACTTAGCAGAAGTATCTATTTAGGATAGATGCTTTTCCTTGATCCTCTTCCACACATTCCCCCTTATCTCCTCTGATCTCAGTAATACTCCTCTGGACTTTCTTCTTTCACTAATGTATGTATAGAAAGTCTTGTCTCCTTCTTTTACTGTCTGTGCTAGTTTCTCCTCAGTTTGGGCCTTTGCCTGCCTTACTGCCTTCCCTGCTTCCCTTAGGGAAGTTTGGTATGCCTCCCTATCTTCGTCCCGCTGTGTTCAGTTATATATCCTGAAGGCCAACCTTTTGGCTCTAATCTTTTCTGCAACTGTTTTTGAGAACCAAAGTGGTTTCCTCCTTCTTTTGCTCTTGCTTTTCTCCCAAACACAATGGGATGTTGCTTCAAGTACTGCATCCTTAATGCTTGCCCACTCTGCCTGTACCCCTGTCCCCTCACCTGTATTTTTCTTCTTGCCAGGACTAGCTTAACTCTATTGGCCATCTTACCAAAGTCAGCTCCTCTGAAGTCCCATATTTTTGCCTTGGAATGGGACAATTTAGTTCTTGGTCGTTGGCCCGTAGGTGACCTTCTACCTGGAGATCTGTGATCCTCTCCCCGTTAGTCAGTACTAAAATCCAGGATAGCCCTGTCTCTTGTGGGTTGTTGTACCAATTGTTTGAGATCCTCCCCTGCAGGGAATCCACTATGTGTCTAGTTCTAGCGGATGTTCCTGCTGGTATTGACCAATCTGTATCCGGCATGTTGAAGTCTCCCATTACCAGAACCACCCCTTTAGCTGTCATGTTTTGTATATCTTCTAACAGTAATGTGTCTATGTCCTCCCACTGGTCTGAAGGCCTGTAGACAACCCCAGTTCATATGGCTGTCCCATTTCCTGTTTCCAGGGTGACCCACAGTTCTTCTGTCTCAATATGTGTATTCTGAATTACTGTAGCTTTGATATTTTCATTGACAAAAAGGCTTCCCTTTGCACCTCAGTCTCTTCTGAACAGTACACAGCCGGGTACTGAAGTCTCCCAAGTGTGATTACTAGTGAACCATGTCTCGCTAATGGCTATAATGTCCACTTAGCCTCTGTCATTGTTGCCTCCAGGTCTGAGATCTTGTTTCCCAGACTGCGGGCATTTGTGCACATGATTTTCCATTGGCCAGATTTCGGTGCGTTACTTGTGGGGTGAGGTCCGGCTTTTCCCCTTCGCGTCGTATGGAGAGACAGACCTTTTTCCTTACCTGGCGATGCAAATGAACTACAAACATGTTGAACTCCTGTTTGATTACTAGGGTGTTCTTCCCATTCGATGTATTGGGTGCTGCACCCCTCTCCCCATTTGCTAGTTTAAATATTCAGCAAAAACATCAAACTTCTGCCACAATGCACCGACTCCCTCCTTAGTCAGATGCAGTCCATCAAATTTAAAGAACTTTCGCTCCCAAAACTGTTGCCAGTTACCTACAAATTTGTGTCCTTTTTCCTGGCACCAACCCTTAAGCCACATGTTTAGCTCCCCTCTCTGACCTTCCGTCCATCTGCCTCCCCCCCTAGACCGGCAGGGGAAGATGCCAGACGAAATGGATGACAGTTTGTCTCCCAGTCTAGTCAAGTGTTTCTTGGTCTCCACAACTGACCGGCTGGCAAGATCATTAGTCCCTATGTGTACCAGGACATTGATGTTTTCTCCTGCTTCCTGCACGATTTTAGCAATGTGGCCAGTGTCTCTCCATGCAGATGTACCTGGGAGACATTGGACCATTACCCCTGGCCAGAGATGGGTATCAACTCCCTGAATTATGGAGTCTCCTATGATCAGAATCATTTTGGAGTTCCTTTTTGCTTTTTTTGTTTTGGTTCCTGAGAAGAAACGGTAATTCTCTGGGGAAGTAAAGTCACCCCATTTGTAGAGCTGGAGGACTCGAGCCTGCTTCCAAGTCTGAGGGACAGTCCCAAGGTGAAAGGAGAGTTCAGGAGGGTCACAACAGGAGCAGCAACAGCAGGAGCAGAGTGATGGAGGAGTCTGATACCCAGGCTGTCAAGGCTATGCTCTTTGGAGGGACTGACTGAGTACAGAGCTACAAGGGCGTCCCCAGCAAAGAAAGAAAAATGGTAAAGAGCTGGAGAAAGGCAAAGGGAGAATGAAGGGGTAGTTCTAAGAGGTGGTGGGAAGCTGGAATAGAGAAGAGGAGAGGGGAAGAGCAAGAAGTGAACAATTAAAAGGGTCCGTGACCTCAAGTGAGTCGGAGATGGGTGTGCTTCCCAATTTGAGAACAGGGGTAGATGGCTGGGTTGGAGTCAAAGAGAGAATGGATTACCTTCCACTAACATACTAAATGCCAGCAGAATAGGCCTAATGGTCTGTCGTGTCTGCTCGGTAGCCAGCCACCTATTGGGTACTCACCTTCCCACCCCCCTAGCCCCCGAGAAGGTCTTCCTTGGCTTCAGTTTCCCCTTGTACCTGTCCCACCCCTTCCTGAAGCCCTCCACTGTGCCCTCCTCCACCAGCCTCCCGGGCAGCACACATTCCCCGGCTCCACCACCATCTCATTGAAATGTTTCCTACGATCTCCCCTGTAATTTCCCCCTTCCAGTTTCCACTCATGCCCCCTGGTTGTTCCCCCTTCTTTAGCCTGAACAGCTCCTTGGTTCCGCTCTCAGTTATTCCTTTTACGTACTTGAAGACCCCTATCATGTCTCCCCTGTCCCTCTTCTCCTCCAGTGTGTACAGCCCAAGCTCTTCCAGTCTCTCCTCATAGGACCTCCCCTCCATGCCCTGAATCATCCTGGTCGCTCTCCTCTGGACCCTCTCCAGCAGTGCTATGTCCTTCTTCAGATGAGGTCTACAGAACTGTACACAGTACTCGAGTTGCGGCCTGACCAAGGCAGTAGAGATGAGCGCCAGAAGCGGCGCCCACAGCTCATGAGGCAGGTTACCTGCCGCCGCCCCGACTCTCCACAAATTTCCTGACCGCCCTCACGGTCACCGAAATCGGACACTTGCCTAAGGGATCAGCGCCAGCAGCGGCGCCCACAGCTCATGAGGCGGGCTACCTGCCACCTCCTGCTGCCGCCGCCCCGACTCTCTGCACATTTCTGACGCCCTCACGGTCCCCGAAATCGGACACTTGCCTAAGGTACGGCCGCTAGCTGTTTGTAAGCGCCAAAGCCACTGACTGGTGTGCCTTTTCTGCAGGAGGATCCTCATTGGTCCGCTCTCTGCCCCCCTGCCCTCCTGATTGGTGTGCCTTTTCTATGGGCTTCTGCACCATTTCCTTTGGGTCTGGGACTGGCTGCTGCTCGGATCTCCTCGAGCCGGTGTTTAACCTACTGTGATTTTTTTCGCCTTACCTCTGCATGAATATTACTTTTTGGTACCCTGACAAACTGACTAGCGTTAGCCGTTAAATTTTTTTAATTTTTCCACTGATCTGTATGCTGCTTAAACATACTGCCTAAAAGTGCCTGAAGTTGCTAGCTAGCTTATCTTAGTTTTTGCTTCTACTGATGCGTATTGCACCTCAACCACTGTGTCCTCTGCTGCTTTCCTAAACTCTCAGTTACTGTGCTCTTGTCTTTACCCTCAAATTCTACCCCCTCTCTCTATACTCAAACCTCCCTACTGCAAATTGCTAAACCCTCCCCCACTTGACTATCTCGTGCCCTCTGCTCGTGGTTTTTTTCCTTCACCACCCCCCAGCCTTTTGTCTCACCTAAACTGCTGTACTGTTGTCTGAAACCGGCTCCCCAACCCCTGCTGATCGGCCTGTCGCCAGCCAACCGCCCACGCCTCCTTTCTCTGAATCGCTACTTATTGCTGCTTTCTCTCTCTCTGTTCTCTACAGGGATCAGCGCCAGACGTGGTGCCCACAGCTCGTTTGGCGGGGTACCTGCCGCCTCCTGCAGCTGCCGCCCCGACTCTCCGGACATTTCTTGACCACCCTCGCAGTCCCCGAAATCGGACACTTGCCTAAGGTACAGCCACTAGCTGTTTGTAAGCGCCGAAGCCACTGATTGGTGCGCCTTTTCTGCAGGAGGATCCTCATTGGTCCACTCTCTGCCCCCCTGTCCTCCTGATTGGTGTGCCTTTTCTATGGGCTTCTGCACCATTTCCTTTGGGTCTGGGACTGGCTGCTGCTCGGATCTCCTTGAGTTTAACCTACTATGATTTTTCTACCCACCCCCTCCTCCCCCGCCCAGGCCTACTTTAAATATGCGATCGCTCCTCCTACACTGTACATCTCTCCTCTCTCATTCCTCTTGCAGTCTGCAGCTCCTCCTTCCTTCCACTGTCAGTCTCTCATCTCTCTCCCATTAAACAAACTCTCACAAACTCCTCAATCCTAGCTCCCTTTTATGCACCTCCACAAGTTTCCTTGGTCACCCTTTTGTGCCAACACAGACCCAGCTTTTCACGTCAATACCTACAACTCTCCTGTTACAATGAAACTAAACATGTTACTGTCTCTTAGCATACCTTCAATTGCTCTGCTCCACCTCTCCCTACCCTCTGCACTTTCTGCCCCCATGACTAACCCACTATTCCTCCCCCATGATTACACTTTCTCCAACCTTCTCCAGCTGCCCTCTCTCCATTCTGAACAACCCCCACTTTTATTAAGCAAACCCTGGCTCCAGCTGGTGCCCTATGTACTTAAACAATGTCCCCTGAACACAAAAACCCTATGTCCCTTCCTGCGACATAAACTTTGGTATCTCTTCTTATTAGCCCTACTGTTCTCGGGGGATATACACACCAACCCTGGTCCAAGCACTAACATACAGAATCCCCTTCCCGGCACAAAAGGCCTAACCATAGTACACCACAACATCAGGAGCCTAATGCATAACCTTGCTGAACTACAAGCCTGGGTCGTCCTTTACAAGCCAGATATCATCTGCCTTACGAAAACATGGCTTAAATCTCACATCTTGGACTCTCAGTGCTCACTCCCCTCCTACACTCTCCTGAGATCTGACAGACCTGCTCACAAAAGAGGGAGTGGAACTGCCATTTATTTCAAAAATCATCTACAACTCTCCCCTATCCTTTCCTCTCCCGTAAACCACTGTGAAGCGCTTCATGTCCTCCTCACTCTTGGCTCCAAAAAGCTACATATTGTATGTGCCTACAATCCCCCGACCAGCGGCCTGAAAGGACTTGAAGAACTACTTGATCAGACCTCCCTTCTTTCTGGAAGAACTGAGGTCTTTTTACTCGGTGATCTCAATCTAAACTGGCTAGGAAACTCTCTTCCCGCCCTGCAGGCCAAGATTCAAAGTTTCAACCTTCACCAGATGATCAGTGAACCCACTAGGCCTGCCCCACACTCAAACTCTAGTTCATTGTTGGACTGGATAATGACCAATCACCCAGAAAACATCGTCTCCTCTGGCGTACTAGCAGATGCAATCTCAGACCACTCCCACCTTTTGTATATGGGGCAAACATGCACTCCCCTCTAAGCCACGCTTTATCACTTTTCGCACTCTACTCTAATCTTGACACACAATCGTTCCTGCTGGACGTTGCCACTGTTGACTGGACCCCCATCTTTAACTCCAATGACACGCAGATTGCTCTAAACATATTCCTGACTCGCTTCCTGGAAATCCAAAACAAGCATTGCCCCCTTATCACCCGTAGGGTAAAAAATAAACATATTCGATGGCAAAAATCCGACCCTTCTCTCCAAGCTGAAACAGAGGGACAAATCCTGGCACCACTACAAAAAAGCGGGACTCCCTGCTGACCTTAACGCCTATAGAGCCCTCAGGAACTCATGCAAGAAGGATATCAAGAAGGCCAAAAGTGCATACTGCAAAGATCTCTTAAATAAATCATATGGCGATCCCAAAAAAATTCTGGTCACACATTAAATGTTTCCTAGGATCTACTCCTGCCCCCTCTCCAACCGATATGTCCCTCAATGGGGTCTACTGTAATAATCCCTCTACAACAGCTAACTTCCTCAATACCCAGTTATCTGACCTCACCAACTATACCTCATCGTTCCCTCCCAGACCTTACTCAAATGACAAGTCTCCTGTTAATGGGCCCCAATTTCTGTTCAAATCTGTCACGTGCCTCGAAGTTCTAAGGCTACTCAACAGTCTCTCTGATTTTACTGCCACTGGGTCAGATAACCTTGAGCCTAAACTACTAAAACTAGCAGCCCCTTATATAGCTGCACGTCTTGCTAAAATCTTTTCCCTCTCCCTCTGTCATGGCTATGTCCCCGCTATCTGGAAGACTGCCAGGATTACCCCCGTTTTCAAAAAAAGAGGACCGCAAAAATCCATCTAACTATAGACCTATTGCCATTTTACCTGCTCTAAGCAAAATCCTTGAGAAGCTCATCGCCAACCAAACTATTGACTATCTACAGAAACTAAACATTCTCTCGTCAGTGCAGCATGGTTTCCGCAAGGGTCATAGCACCACCACTGCCTTACTTAAGTTTATCACGATATCATAGCAGCTATGGACTCAGGTCTCCTAACAGGAGCAATTTTTATTGACATGACCAAGGCCTTCGACCTTGTTGATCATCCTATTCTTCTCGGTACTCTAAGATCACTAGGTTTCTCGCAAGGGATGACTGCACGGTTTGATAGCTACCCGACAGACCACAAGCAGCTCGTTAAATTTAACTCTACCCTATCAGATTATGCCACCATTAATATTGGTGTACCCCAAGGTTCTATCCTTGGTCCCCTGCTTTTCTCCCTATTTATAAAATGATATTACCTCAGCCATCCCCAATACTGATTCCCTACTTTATGCTGATGACATCGTCTTGTACACCTGCTCAAAGAGCATCTCTGACATCAATCTGCGACTCTCCCAGGATTTTACACAAATTGAAGAATGGTTGGATAAAAAGAGACTTGTCCTAAATGTCCCCAAAACCCAGGCCATGCTGTTTGGCTCAAACACTAAACGTAAACTCGCCCAGCCCACTTTCAACACCTCCACCAAAAGTGGATCTGCTGTCCAGGTTGTACCCTCTTAAGTATCTAGGTATCATGCTTGATCCTACTCTCACCTTTGATCTACATATCCAGCAGACGTACAAGCTGACTAATATGAAACTTGGCATGGCCTACCACTCCAACTATGTACTCACTCCATTGGCTAGGCTTGCCATAGCCCGTGGCATACTACTATCATCACTCATGTATGGGGTGGCAGCATATGCCTCATCATGTAAGACAAGCTTTCAGAAGTGGAAAGTAACATACAACAACATCTGCAGGTGTGCATCTTCCTCAAATCAACTAAAACACCACGGTCTCCTCTACTCTGAGCTAAGATGGCTTTCTCCGGCTGTCTCCTGTGACTATGCACTCTACTCCATCATAGGCAATATCATCCGAAATCAAACACCTAAACCCCTGGCAGAACTTTTCCTTAACCAGACGCCCAGCTACCAACTACGCTCTGCTGCCAATGCCCATGTCGTAATCCCCAGACACCACTCCTCCAAAGGTGCTAGTGCCTTCTCCTGCCATGCACCAAAAAAGTGGAACTCCCTACCTCTAACTATTCGTCAAGCATCTTCCCATGCCTCTTTCAAATACTTGCTCCGTGATCATCTTGCAATCTCTTGCTCTTGCCCCATTTCAAACCCCCCAGCACATCACTTTCACTTCACTATATTATCCCCTACCCACTGCATCTTTCACTGCTCCTTCCCTCAACCAACTACTCTCAGCACTATCCTGTCTTCTAGCCTGTTTCAATACAACTTTTAACCTAAAGCCCTTACCTCCCCCCTTTTCTTCCTCTCATCCCCCTTACACCTCCCCCTACCTCGATTACCCCTCCTTTCTTTGCTTCCTTTCCCTTGACTACCAGTTGACACACTCACGTAACTTAACCTAACTTAATGTTTTCTGCCACAATGTTGCTTAAGACTTTTACTATGCCGCCCTCCTTTATTTTTACTATTGCTACATTTCTTCTAGCTAAAATCAGTTGTTTCTACTGTATATCAAATTGTTTTACCATTACTTACACTGTATTGATATATTTGTCTGCACTTACTGTCTATATGCTCTTGTAAGACTTCTGTAAAAATGTTTTATTTCCTGTATTTCTCCCGGGTCGTGCTTGAAAATAGTCATTTCTATGGCTACTGCACCTTACCCAGTCAGCAAAAACTAAATAAAATTATATAGGGGGACGATTACCTCCCTCCTCCTAGACGTAATTCCCCTGGCTATGCAGCCCAGTATCCTGTTTGCTTTGGCTGCGGTTCCTCTACAATTTTCGGAGTTATTCATTTTGACTCCCACCACCACCCCTAGATCCCATTAACCCAATGTGGCCTGCAGTGTGACACCCCCCCCCCGGGTGTCTACATGATCTGGGTTACTGACCCCTAAATGAAGTACCTTACATTTCCCAGGATTAAATTTCAATCCCCACCTCCTTGACCACCCCTCCAGGGTATCCAGGTCCCCCTGGACTGTCACTCTCGCTTCTTCCCTATCCACCAGTGCTCCCAGTTTGGAGTCGTCCGCAAAGAGACTCGGCCTACTCCTAACCCCCCTCCCTATATCCGAGACACAGGCATTGAACAGGAGAGGCCCCAGTAGTGAACCTTGGGGGACCCCACTGATTACCTTCCTGGGGGAGGGGACTAGCCCACTGACCATTACCCTCTGTATTCGCCCCAAAAGCCAATTTTCCACCCACTTGAGCATCTGTCCTCTCACCCCCATCTCCCCCAGCTTTGCTATCCGCCCATTATGAGGTACCGAATCAAACACCTTGCTGAAATCCAAGTATAGGACATCCACCAGCCTATGTCTATCCAGGGCCCCCATCACCCAGTTATAAAACTCTACGAGGCTGGACTGACACGGTCTCCCCAGAACAAAGCCATACTGTTTATCATCCTGGAGCCCTAACCTTTCCAGCTGCATCCCCAGCCTCTCCTTGATAAAACCCTCCATTACTTCGCCTACCACAGACCTATAATTCCCCATCTCCTCCCTAGACCCCCCTTTGTGGATAAGCACTACACGAGCCACCCTCCAAACTTGGGGCACCCATCCTGTCTGCAGAGAGATGTTAAAGAGTGCAGCCAGTGGAGCTGCCAGCTCCTCCGCCAGTTCCTTCATAACCCTCTGATGTAGCCCGTCCAGCCCCGGCGCCTTATCAGTTTTTAGCTTCCAAAGGGCCTCCCTCACCCTATCCACTGCGATTTCTCCCCCTCATGCGACCTATTGGGGAATTAAGATCCAAACCAAACACTGCCCTTAACCTCCTCTCCGACACTCTTAGTGACCACCATATGGTTAAATGTGTACGTAAGGTTCACAGACTTCAAGCACCCACTCTCCAAGGTCATTCTGCTCCAGAACTTTAGGCCACTGAATCTCTCTGCCCTACAGTCTGACCTTTACACCACTGATGGCTTTCTCATCGCTACATTTGCTGGTGAAGTTCCGATGCCCTCTCCAATTTCCATTCAGCTTTCTCCTCTGTCTAGAACAAGTATGCTCTAATGTGGAAGGCTCATGGCGAGGATTCTCTCTTGCCCGGGCCGCAACTACGCTCCTCTTACTTCTTCATGCTAGATACTAGAAACACTGTTTGATGTCTGCACAGTGCCACTGGCACACCAGTGGACGTAGGTGTGAACAGCTCCATAATTCCAACACCAAGGCTACCAGACTGTCCGAGCCACAATGCTTGGCATCGAAACAGCCACAAAAATATTACCAACCAGTTTAAATTCTTTGAAGGTTTACATGCCCTGTTCAATTCTCCCAACCCAGCCTCACACCCCAACACTCAAGATTAGGCAGTTTAAGTGGCTCCTGCCCTGACGATTTCGCTTCCATTACCCGCTCCCACTTGCCCCTCTTGCTTTCAGCCTTTTCCGCCACATTCTATGGTTCCGTTGACCACACAGCCAAATGCCAAGAGTTCCTAAGTGGATAACAGAATTTCTCACCAGTTTGACACGGTAGCAAAAGTATTACAAAGCAGAGAATGTGTCACACATAAAATAACGATCATTTTCTGAATCAAGACTATTTCTACCTTTTAAGTATTTTTGGTTGGCTAAAATCTGTAGAGTACTTAAGCCGCAGCAGCTAACAGAAGAAAAATTCTAGTGGGAACACAGCCATCCCCGCCCCATCCCTCTGCTACACTCTCTTATCTTCTTTCCCTTAATCTCTCTAGATGACACAATGGTGGTGTGAGGGGCTCAATCCCAAACACCTTTATGTATCTGCTCCTGCAACGGACTCTCCCTAGTCTCACTTTTAGTACAGACACTGTTCAAGGGCTTGAAGGAAGACAAAGGTCATTACTCTACACAACCTAGCGACACTTCTGGCCCAGGCAACTATCACCCTGTTTCTCTCTTTCCATACTCTGGCCAAGATCCAAAAGCACCCAGTACTCTCTTATCTCCACCTGTTTCATGAGTCCTCTGCTCTTCACAGTCCCTAGGAGTCGAGCTTTAGACATCCCTGCTGCTACTCATCAACTCTGTTCTAAAGGAGATGGTTCGAGGTTACATAACCCGTGCTACCTGTCAACCAAAGATTCTGACAGTGTTTCCCACCTCCTTCCTACTGAACAAGCTTAGGGCTTTGCCTTTTTTTTTTTGGTTAACTGAATTTTATTTAGATTTTTGTAAATACAACAGAAACAAAAAGGTACAGCACTCAGATTTGTACAAAAAAATGAGGTAAACTGACATCTTGTGCCATGTAACGCACAGGATGAACAATCATCAAAGTGGGACAAACAGACCCATCATTCTCAACTGAGGTCAGCCATATGAAATACCCCTCCTTATGGCCTGCTACACAGAGTTTTAAAAACATCAGCTCCATCCGAGTCAATGTATCTGCCAAATGCCTACCACCACAAAAAGGCAGTAAGAGAACAGAGGCAGTGGTGGTGGGGGGTGGGGAATTGTAGAGGACAGAGGGAGAGGCTAATCACCCCAGGAACATGCAATGACTAACACTTTTCTAAACTTTGCATCACCTTCAAATGGCCCTGTTCTACAGATACTAAGGAACACAGACTAGCCTCAGCCTCCGTGACCTGGTGTCAGGCTTTCTGAGCTCACAGTTAAATGGTTCAGCTCCTACCTAAGAGACAACTCCCAGCCCATCTTCGAAGGCAGAGCCCTATCCCCCTCTCCATCAATCAATCAAAATCTTTATTTATCCAGGCGGACACCATTTATCAAGCTCATTTGCAAGGTGGACCTGCATCACTTAAGTCATAAACAATACACAATCGTACATATGTACAGGCATTGACATTACATGGAAATAATACCAAAAAAAAAAATAAAAAAAAAACCTAAATAACAGTAAGATCAGAGAAAAGAAGAGACACAGTGCATATGGTCACACATAAGTGCAGGCAATATTGGAGTACATGTTACTAGACCAGAAAAATAAACTAATGGGAACAATAGGGACTGTGATACATGAGGCACCTGAAGGTGTATCTGGTATTATACATGACAGGTGGAGAAATAGGCTAAGAAAGAGAAAACTGTTGAGTCTCAAGGTGTAGGGTGCATGGGTGGGGAGGATGGGGCAGGGGCCACGAGTTCTAGTTGTGGCACGGTGCCGAACACCTACTTGTACCTTGTGGCTAAAAGATGTAGGGATTGGAGGCTTATTGTGACACTGAATACCCATAAGCTTTAGCTATATGGGATGACTGAGCTGCTGTCACAGCTGCAAGTGAGCTGGGTACGGGCAATGTCTTCGGAGGCACTGATGACCTGGGAACTGAAGGTGCATACGACGACAGACTGGAAAACTGGGGAGAACGCAGTATTAAGAGATAAATCCTATTATGGCTTCGCAGAAGCGGCTTCTGGGTCAACGACCACTGGTGGCCATATCACTGGCTACTTCGGATAAGTGAGCTGCGGTCACAGTTCTCAGGGAGCCTCATACGGATGATTGATTCGGTGGCGTTGGCACTGTAGGTACATGTGACGTCCTGGCTGGGAAGCTAGGAACTTCACAGTACTAAACGAGCATAATCCTGTTTATTGGTTCTCCGGGGTGACTTCGGGGACATCGACCATTAGTGGCCATAGATCTTGGGACGTCTACACTGGGTACTCTGAGGGGCAGTTTGGCACTGGGAGAAGGTAGGAGAGGCAAGAGGTGGGAGTGAGGGAAGGAATGGGTGGGATGAAAAGCCAATTTGGGTGTGCATGACAAAAGCGCTCGCACTGCGATAGGTTTACGGCCTTACCGCGACTCTAGGCGGCTTGGATCCAGTCGTGTGGTCTCAAGCTTCGGCTTCTGGGGCGCCGCTGCCCGGTAACCGCGGAAAGAGCGGCGGTAAGGCAGGGAGCTCTTGACGGTTAAGGAAGTCTTAGTTCATAGGTGGTGGAAGCAGTGGCATACCTCTCTGATTGCTTTTGTATACAAGTTCTTAAATACTGGGACGCTTAGTGGAGATCTTAGTTTCAGTGATTTCTGTATTTCGTTCCAAAGAGCTGGCAGCAAGAAGCTTATGGCCGCTCTCCCAAGGCGCGTACGGATCCTGGGGATCTTCAGAGAGATTAGGGAGCAGCTTCTTAGGGCGTAGGTTCGGAGTTCGCTTAGAGGCAGTAGGTCGGAAATGTAGTGTGGTAGTTTGCAAATAATAGTTTTTAATGTCCATATTGTGACGTTTCTGCTTCGTCTGTATTGTAGGGAGGACCACCCCACAGCAGTGTATAAAGAGCAGTGGTGGGTAGAGGAGGGGAGGCGGTGATGAAACGCAACGCTCTGTGGTATAAGACATACAGCTTGTCTAGGTATGAAGTGTTACAGTAACTATAGATGAAGTCGGCATAGCCTAGTAAGGAGATGAAAATGGTCTGAATGAGCTGTTTTTTTTTGCTTCAGAAGTCAGAAGGTGGTTTATTCGGTAGAAGAGCCCCAGCCTCTGCTTTAGCTTTTTCACCATGTCCTCCAGGTGTTCCCCAAAGGAGAGTTTGTGGTCTAGCCAAACTGCCAAGTATTTAAATTTGGGGATGAATGCCAGGTTTTCCCCCAGTAAGGTGGTGATGGGGGGTAAAGTGCTACTAGTCGGGTAAGACTGTAGGTTGCCAAGGGAAAGGATTAATGCCTTGGGTTTTTTTTTAGCATTAAGGAGTAGCTTCTTGTTAAGTAGCTCATATTGAAGGATGTCGAAGTCGTGTTGCAGATCTGCACAAGCAGCTTCCGGTGTTGGCCAGCTTAGGTATAGTACTGTATCGTCCGCGAACTGGTGAATACTGGCTTTTTTTATGCCAAGGTCTATGCTGTTGATGTATATGGAGAAGAGTATTGGGCCCAGGATTGAAACTTGGGGGACACCTCTTACGAACGGTTTAGAGGGTGATAGCTCCCTTTCTGCCTTGACCTGCTGGTGCCTGTCTGTTAGGTAGTCCGGGAACCATCCAAAGGAGGTGGAGTCTAGACCCAAGACTTTTAAGGAGGAAAGAAATAGGGAGTGATCGACAGTGTCGAAAGCTTTACTTAAGTCAAGAAAGACAGCGCAGACGAATTTTTTGCTTTCAAGGTCTATTTGCCAGTCATTTGTTACCTTGGCCAATGCCGTAACCATACTGTGATTCGTTCAGAAGCCTAACTGTAAAGGATTTAGGAAGCTTGTGCTTTCCAGGAAGACTCGTAGCTGGACATTCACTATTTTTTCTAGCAGTTTAGATAATATGGGGAGTAATGAAATTGGTCACAGAGATCCCCAGATTTAAAAAGCGGAATGATGTGTGCAGTTTTCCAAACGTTAGGGAGTTTTCCCGGAGATAGTGACAAATTGAACAAATGAGTGATGGGCACTGCCAGCACATGCCAGGCCACCTTTATGAAGTAGGGGTGTAGCGAGTCCATCCCTGCGCTTTTCTTGGTATCCAAGTGAAGGAGTAACTCTTCGACTACTTTTAGAGTAGCAGGAGAGAATGAGAAGGTAGCGTTGTGAGATTTGGCTCAGGGGGCGGTGCATGCATTTGAGGGCGCAGGTTGCAAGTAGGCAAATTATCGAAGGCTAATCCAGCTGAGGCAAAGTGGTTACTGAATGCTTGCAAGATTTCCTTTTTATCGCCGAGGAGGACATTGTTAAAGGAAATTTTTGAAGGAAGTGCGCTTCCTGATGTATGACCAGAGAGGTCTTTTATTGTGGACCAGAATTTGGTTGGGCAAGTTGAGGCTGTGTCTAGCTCTGTGTGGTAGAATTTGGACTTGGCCTCTCTGATTAACCTTGTGCAGGAGTTCCTGGCAGATCTGAAAAGACACCAGTCTTTGGGAAGTTGTGACTTACAGGCGATTTTCCAAAGTTTGTCCCTTTTTAGCAATGCAGCTTTAAGGTCTGGGGTAAACCAGCAATGGGTTTTAGGCTTTAAACGAGATTTGACCAGTGGAGCGTGGGTACTGAGGGCATGTGTTAATATTTCCTTGGAATATGGCATATGCATCCTTATTAGGTCGGTAGTTCCACAAGGCTCCATCTTTGGCTCTGTCCTGTTCTTGACCGTCCTGATGACCTACCAACAGCAGCACATGGCTCCTCAAACATTTATGTGTAAGCAGCTGACACACTGCAATTCACATTTGGTCACTCTAGCCCAGACTTGGCTACGCAGCTCCAGTACGACTTTATTTATTTTAGTTATTTAACTCTGATGACTGGACGAGTACACTGGCAGAAAATGCCTTTTTCAGGCACGACCCAGGTGCAAATGCATATACAAAGCATATAGTCATAGTGATACGAAAACAGCAAGTGAAAATAAATACAGTACAGTGCGTGAAGAACAATATACACAGAATAGTGATAAACCTGATATAAAGGAAAGACATCATGTGAAGCAGGGGGAGGAATAACAATATATACACTACAATATTCACATAGGTTTGCTGACGGAAAGTGCAAACGTGTAGGACAGCATAGGGTGAGGAGAGAGAAAACAGTGTCCAGTACTGCTTCTGCATAAATCAGCTTACCCTCAATACCGTATTAGTTGTATCCATGACCTCAGGCACCTGGCATCACCTGGCTGGTACACAAACTCCATTAGTCTTCATAGCCCTGGATGGCTCCACAGGGAGGAAATCTCCCCCCTTAAATACCTGGGAGTTCAGCTCAACAGACACCTTGACTTCCCTGAGCAAATCGATGCAATTAACAGCAAGTTCCTACTCAAGCATGGTGCACTATACAGGAACAAATTCTGTGTCCCTTCCCTGGTCAGGCAAGAAATCACTATAAAAATGATTTGTCATACCTTTGGCTATGGTAATGTGGTATACAGCACAGCCCACAAATCCACACTTGTCCCAGCTGAACCCCTTCTGTCGCTTGCCCTTAACTTCCTCCCTGGTCTGTCCAAATCACTGCTCACTCTACTCCTCTGCCCCCCAAGGCAGTTCCCCCTAGCACTGTCTCCCCCTAATATCTACATTCTACTTTGGGTCCCTCTCTTGCTAAAACATAAATGACAGAAACAGGCCAACCATCGATCCAGTCTCCCTGTAACACCCTATCACCAGAGACCTTTTGTCAATACATGTGTTTTTTTCCACACTATCCACCCCCTTGCTCCCTAGCTTATTGCTATAAGCTCCCCCCCATCCTGAGTAACTTAAGGGTTTCCCACCCATGCTTGAAACCATTAATGGTTTTGGCGTCCATCACCTCTGTTGGCAGGCTGTTCCATGGCTCAACCACTCTCTTTGTGAAATAAAAACTTCCTCACATCCCTCCTTATCCTCCCACCCCCTGCCAGCTTTCACTTGTTTCCTCATGTTCTATATCATCTACTGCTGTTGAATAGTTCCTCACAGTTCACCTTGTTCATTTCTTTCAGGAACTGAAGGCCGCCATCATATCACCCCCCCCCCAAACCAAACTGGCCTCGAGTGAGTACATATCCAGTGCCCCAAGCCCATCTTCACAGGATCTGCCCTGCTGGCCCTGAATCATTTTAATTTCCCTACACTGCACCATCTCCAGCCTGTCCTTCTCTTTCCTTAGGTGAGGACTCCAGAACTGGGCACAGTACGCCAGGTGTAGCCTGACAGGTTATCACTAGAGACAGAAACACCTTTTTCTTCCTGCTGTCAAAACCCCTCCTCATATACTGAAGCATGCTGTTTGCATTACTACAAGCCTCGTTACACTGGCTAGATTGAGAGTCACATGATGATCCCTAGACCCCTTTCCTCAGAGGTAGTGCCCAGATTAACTCCTCCCATCCAATAGTCCATTCTAGGGTTCTTGTTCCCCATGTGCATCACCTTGCACTTTTCAAACCTAAATTTCAGCTGCCAAACACTGGACCACCTTTCCAACCTTAGTAAGTCCCTCTGCATCTTATTTACCCACTCCTTGCTTTCTACCCTACCAGTTCAGTGTCATCTGCTAAGAGACACATTCTGCTCTGAATTCCTTGTCTTATGTCGCTGATGAACATATTGAAAATGAATGGACCAAGGACTAATCCCTGTGGTATCCCACTGGTGACCTCCTCCTCGATCTACATAGAAACACAGAATCTGATGGCAGATGAGGACCGCTTGGTCCACTTAGACTGCCCATTTTCCTACATAACAGATAAACTGCAGGTCCTAGTTAACCAACAGCTTACTTCCTCCTACCCCCCACTAGGACTGTCTTATGTCTGTCCCATGCATTCTTGAATTCCCCCACTGTTCTTGACTCCACGACCTCCTCATGGAGGCTGTTCCATACATCCACAACCCTCTCCATGAAAAAATGCTTCCTCACATTACCTCTGAGCCGTCCCCCTCTATCTTCAAATTGTGCCCCCTTGTTCTTGCACATCTCTTTCCCTGAAGGATGCTACCCTCTTGGACTTTGTTGATTCCCCTGAGGTACTTGAAAGTTTCTATCATGTCCCTTCTCTCCCTTCCTTCAAGGGTATACATATTAAGCTCCTTTAGTCTTTCTTCGTATGTCTTCTGGTGCAGACCCTGCACCATTTTGGTTGCCCTCCTCTGGACAGCCTCCACTCTATGTCTTTGCAGAGACGGGGTCTCCAGAACTGCACACAGTACTCCAGACGGGGTCTCACCAACTGTCTGTACAGAGGGATAACAACTTCCTGTTTTTTACTATTGATGCCTCTCACTGTGCATCTCAGTATCCCCCCAGCCTTCCTTACTGCCTTCTCACATTGCTTGCCCACATTTAGTTCATCTGATATAATTACCCCCAGGTCCCTTTCCATTTTTACTGTTGTCAGCATCTCACCCCCCACTGTGTACTCTTCGCCTGGGTTTTTGTTTCCCAGGTGCATTACCTTGCACTTCTTTGCACTGAATCTGAGCTGCCATACATTTGACCATTCCTCCAAACTTGCCAAGTCCCTTCTCATCCTTTCCACTCCATCTTGTGTATCAACCCTGATGCAGATCTTTATGTCGTCTGCAAAGAGACATACTTTTCCTTCCAGTTCCTCTGCAATGTCACTTATAAAGACATAAAGGACCAGTCCCAGTACTGAACCCTGCGGTACCCCACTAGTAACCCTCCTTTCTTCACTGTGTTTACTACTACCCTTACGTCCTGTTGTCTATCCAATTTTTTATCCAGGCTACCACCTTGGGACCCACTCCAAGGCTGGCTAACTTGTGCATTAATCTTTTGTGTAGGACTATATCAAATGCCTTGCTAAAATCTAGGTAGGCCATGTCCACAGCCCCTCCCTGGTCTACTACTTTGGTCACCCAGACAAAAATCTATTAGATTCGTCTGACACGACCTTCCCATCATGAATCCATGCTGCCTTGGGTCCTGTGCTCCACTGGCCTCTAGGTACTCAACAATTCTTTCCTTCAGAAGTGATTCCATCATTTTCCCTATCACTGAGGTCAAACTAACTGGTCTGTAGTTTCCTGCCTCTGTCCTGCTCCCACTTTTGTGAAGAGGAATCACATCCGCCCGCCTCCAGTCCTCCGGTACCACCCCATCCTCCCATGATTTGTTAAAGAGAGTAGTCAGCCGTGTCACTAGTTCTACCCTTAGTTCTTTTAGAATTCTTGGGTGAATCCCATCAGGCCACATTGCTCTGTCCACCTTCAATTTTATTAGTTCTTTCAGAACCCTTTCTTCTGTAAATGGACTGGTATCGACCCCTGTCTTCAGAGTGTTTCTCTTGTTTGATTTAGGTACCTCCGCCTCCTCTTCCTTTGTGAATACTGAGCAGAAATATTCGTTCAGTATCCCTGCTTTTTCACTGTCATCCTCTGCCCACATTCCCTCCCCTTTATTGAGCCTCAGTATCTCCTTTGGTCTTTCTTCGCTCCGTAATGTACCTATAAAAGGTCTTATCCCCTTCTTAACAGAGTTGGCTATCCTTTCCTCGGTTTGGGCGTTTGCTATTCTGACTGCCTTCCCTGCCTCTTTCTGCTTTAACTGATAAAGTTCTCTGTCCTGTTCCTTCTGTGTTTCCTTATATTTCCTGAATGCTGTCCTTTTCTCCTTAACCTTCCCTGCCACCTCTTTTGAGAACCACAGCGTTTTTCCTTCGTTGTGTTTTGTTGATTTGCTTTACACAAAGGCTTGCTGCCTCTGTGACGGCTGTTTTGATTACTCCCCATTGTTCCTCCACCCCTCCTTCTTGCCTGTTTGCTAGTGCTTTTCTGAGGCACACTCTCATTTTCCCAAAGTCAACTCTCCTAAAGTCCAATACTCCTGCTTTTGTATGGCTTGATTGTATGGCTGTGTTTATCGTGAACCACACTGGTGGTCACTTGTTCCCAGATGGCTACCCACTTCTAAAATCTGAGATTCTTTCTCCGTCCCCATTTGAGAGTACCAGGTCTAAGATTGCTCCCTCCCGAGTGGGTTCCAATACTAGCTGTCTGAGGCATGCCCCTTGTAGGGCATCAAGAATGACCCTGCTCTTGGATGCAGGGTTTTAAATAACTGATTAGCAGTTTTTTGCTTGGGACAATACTAACTGTACAGAAAGCATTTATATAGGTTTCTAGAAGTGTTATGCTTGTTAAATACAGTGAGGCAAGTGCTAAGCATTTTCACAATGTTTTAGAACGTTTATGAGCAAAACACTAATCAATTTTTAGAGTTAAATAAAACCCTGGGATGTGCCTGCAGCAAAGGTGCTCCAGTTAACATCTGGCATATTCAGGTCCCCCATCAACAATATATCCCCTTTTTCTGCCATTCTAAGGATGCCTTCTATCATTTCCTTGTCCATTCCCTCCCCCTGAGATGGGTGTCTGTATACAACCCCCATGCGGATTGTGGTGCTATTTCCTGTCTCCAGGGTGACACAGAGTGCCTCATCTGCTCCCTCTTTACTCTTTAGTTCTGTTGCTTTGATCCCTTCCTTTACATAGAGAGCTACTCCTCCTCTTTTACCCTCCCTGTCCCTCCTTTAGATTGTGTATCCTGGTACGTTGACATCCAGGTCATGGTTCTCTGTGTACCATGTTTCTGTGACTGCCACAATATCCAGGCAACCCTCTTCCATCAAGGCCACTAGTTCAGGGAGCTTGTTACACAGACTACAGGTATTGGTACTCATCACCCTCCACTTTTTGATGGCCTTACCCCTTTTAGCCCCATCCCTGTCCTTACTGCCTTTGTCTTTTTTTACATTTACCTCTGTCCTGCTCCCTAATGACTTCTCTACCTTTGTGTTTACCTCACTAATTACCGTGTTTTGTGGGGGTAGGCTGGGATTTCCCTGCTCCTTTTCAGTGCCTCCCCTTGGCTAGTTTAAATGCTTGCCAATAAAGCATTTAAACCTCTCACCTAGGATCCTGGTTCCCCCCCTGGATAGATGCATACCATCGCGCCAATATAGGTCTGCATTCCTCCAGGTGGCTCCCCAGTCCCCAATGAAGCCAAAACCCTGAGCTCCACAACAGGTTTTTCAACCATTCATTGAATTCCCTCGTGAGGAGTACCCTAGGATCACCCAGCACCTCCGAGAAGGTTACTATATGAGCTACTTGTCTAACGCCTCTCCCCAACTCCACAAACTCCTCTTGCACTGCTCTGATCCCATTCCTAGCCAGGTCGTTTGTCCCTAGGTGGACAATGACATCCAGCTCCATCCCTCATATCCCACAATCCTGAGGATTCGCTTCCTGTCCCTCCAAGCCATGGCGCCAGGCAGACACCTTACCTCCCTCTCCCCTTTCTCCCCCACTTCTAACCCCTAATGACTAAGTCCCCCACCAAGAGTTGTTTCCTTCCCCTGTGGGGTCCCATGCCACCCACCTGTGAGTCTCCTTTGTGAAGGTTCCCAGCATCCTCCTTGGTCTCCACTGCAGGTGCCTCCATAGAGGAACCACTATCCACCAGAAGAGTGTATGAATTGTGGAGGGGTACAGCTGGAGGGATGCTACTCTGTTCCACCATCCTCTCACTCCCTGAGCCCACCCCAGTCCAGCCTCTCCTCTTTCTCGGGAACCTCTGAGGTAGTGGCATTGGCCCTGGTGGTCCCTGGGTGGTGGAGGAGGTTTCACGAATCCTAGCCAGGTCAGCCTGGAGATGGGCAACCTCCTCCCTCAGACCAGAGAGGTGCCTGCAAACAGGGCAGCATCGCAGCCTCCAGAATGTCTCCTGGAACAATGCCGCCCCACAGCCACTGCACCACTCCTATCATGTCTTATTTTGTGTCCCCTCTTCTGTTTCTCTGTATGCTTACTCTCTCCTCTCCTTACAACTCTGCCCCTTCCTGTTTTGGGACAGCAACTTCCTATATTCTTCAGTAGCCTCCTCCTTCCTTGCTCAGTGTCAGACCACCAGTAGCTAGGGGGGGAAGCAACTTTTTTCCTTTAGGGTTGACCAAACTAATGTTTCTCTATGATCTTTCCCTTCCTACTGCCAAACAGGAAGTTCCTGTTGTCAGTCAAATCCAGTGGCTATAAAAGTATAACTGGCTTAGGGTGGGTGGGATGGAGGGCAATTAGTAAGAAAAAAGGCTAGCAACAGGAAGTTGTAACTGGAGTCACCTGCTTTTATATCTTTTTATATATATTTTATATTAGATCTGACTCTGGTAACCACTATCCTCTCCTGCCTGCCTTCCAATCAACTTCTCGCCCATCTAACTACACCATACACTGCACCCAATGCCACACATAGTCTTTGTCTCCCTCCAATCTAAAGACATTCATTCCTTCTTTTGTCCCTTGGGCCACAACCCC
Organism: Neoceratodus forsteri; assembly: GCA_016271365.2. Lineage (NCBI taxonomy): Eukaryota > Metazoa > Chordata > Ceratodontiformes > Ceratodontidae > Neoceratodus > Neoceratodus forsteri. Next base: position 726,465,164 of record CM057453.1, read on the forward strand.
TGCATGCAAGTCTGCCTAATCCTGCAGCCCACATCAAGTTTTCTAGTCTACCCTTCCCTCCTCCATCTGTTCTACTTCCTCCCTTCTTCCCTAAACAGCACTTCTCCGGGTTCAGCCCTCCCGAATTTGATCCTTCACTGGACTCCCTTCCTATGTTCTACATCTGCTATCTTTATTCCATCTTGTAAGGAAGTACAGTAGATGGGTTTCTAAGCCAGCGCAGTTTAAATTCATATTTGTCTATTTCTTTACAGCTACTCCACTAAGTTATGCATGGTGATTGAACGTCTTGATTTAAACTCCAATCTGCTTACACTTTCTGATTTAGTGCTTAGACTCTTCCTCTCCCGGAGTTTCTTATCTTTTTGCAGTGTGACTGTTCACATCAGTTACATACATCATCTAGATTATCTATGTTAGTGAATGAGGGAACCAGTCAATTACCAACATAAACTAAAATGGAGAAAAAGTTGAGGGAACCTGAACAACATTATCCAGATAAACTGGAAGGGTGGGGGGGGACTTTAGAGCAATGGATCTTTTATGATGGTTGCTAAAAGCCTCCAAATAGTGCCACTGACAAGAATGTGGTGGGTTCAGAATAGGAAGGACCACCTTCTTACCACCACTTATCTACTCTCTCTATACTCTGCTGACTAGCAGTCATAGTTCCGCTTCTGCTGCCATACTTAGGATTCCTGGATGCATTCCACCAGCCCACAAACAAAGGGAACCAATCCTGTGCAGTCAACCCCCCAGCAATGGGCCCAGTATGGCTGCCATCATGGCAAGACCAAGTAATCCTGAAGGATTTCTGTCAGCCGAGCACAACAAGGCAAAGGTAACATTCAGATGTCTTGGAAACACTAAATACAATCACATGACTAACTGAATGATTCTGTTTAACTACACATCCTCTTGGGCACGGGGTTGTCACGTAGCTGTACCAATGGCTCTCCCTCCCCAAAAGAGGATGTCCCACAGACACAGTGCATCACACCCTCATGCTGCCCAACCTGGACCTAGCTCCAGGAGTACAGCCTAGGTCACCAGCATGGCAAGAGAGTGTGCTTTCCACTAGGTCACTGGGGCATACACAATTTTACAGTCTGGTGAACTGGATCACTAGGAGGTTTGTTAAATGACCTGTTCAAGGTCAGTCAGTGGCTTTGGTGGGGTTGGAGTGTGGGTCTGCTGGTTTACAGTTCTGACTTCAGAACAACTGAGCTACCCTGCATACCACATACGTTTGGTGTAATAACACTGACAGAGTAGTCAATTTTAAGTGATGTCCTGGTGGCAATATGTTACATATACAGTGAGTTGCACTTAATATTTCACACAAATGGGAAGGTTGCAGGTTCTAGTCTCACACCAGAAACTCTGGATTAATACTAGATATGAACACTGCAGTGCAGTAGAGTGCTGCACTGTTGAGGGGAAGTCCTTCAGATGAGACGTCAAACTGAGGTCCCTTCTGCCCATCTCGTCTCAGATGACTGTCCAGCTGGAAGCTGAAGTCATGTGCCACCAGGCTAGGAAATTTGTTTTTAAGATTAAATTGCCCACGGACCAGCAGGACCTAGAATCTGGTTGTCCTTGAGGCTGTGCTGCCCCATGTGCTCCTGCAGCTTGGTTCACACAGAGGACCCTCTAGCAGTGCAAAGTAAACGTGGCAGTCACTCACTCACACCATACTCTGTCTGTGAGAGTGTATACTCTCTTCTGTTCTGTTTCAATCCTCTTTCCTCCATCTCACTCGGGTCACTACCCTGCGAAACATTCACTCCTCCTCCCTCCTCCCTCTCTCTCTCTCTCCCTCCTCCCCCTCCCTCTCTCTCTCTCTCTCTTCTCTCTCTCTCTCTCTGTCGTTTAGAAAATTACCTCCTACTCTGCTTCTTGATCAGGTCTGTTAATTCCAAAAATCCGGAAAGAGACCTCTGAAAAGATCTGGAGTCCAGACCCTCTCACTGCTCTCCTATTTCACTCGATCTGTGACACCTTTGCTGCTGCCCCATCTGTTTTAGAACAAACTGCTCTCCCACTGCCATTTTCCCTAATTATAGACTGATTGTTTCATAAAATCAATCTGTTAAAGAGAGCTTCAGAAGACCTCTCCTCTATCTCCTCAATCACTCAGCGAGTCTGCGACCCTTTCTCTCTAAAGTAACCCCTTCTATAGCCTTCATTTTATTAAAATTATTGGAGGACACTATTATTTTTGCACAAAAAAGAAGCTCTTAAAAGAACTTTTACGTAAACAATTTTCTCCTCTCTGTCTTGCTCTGTCAGCACACCACAATCTGTCACAGTGACAGACAAGTGTAGCATGCTGTATACATACTCTCCAATACAACAGGAGATGGGTGTGTGTGGGAGAAAAAACAAAATGACACTCACCATTGGTGTCTGTCATGCTGCAACCAGACTCCTGTCCACTTCCGTCATTCTGATCAGAGGTTCGAAGACAATATTGCAGTCTTTAGCTGCAGGCAGCCACACGATCGCTGCTGCACGCAAACCGCAAAGTACTCCAGTCCCTCTTCCTGTTCTGATGGCCACCAGCCCTCATTTCCTGAAACGCCACACGACACGGTATCTGAGGTAAGGACAGTCCCTGATGCAAAGAGAGCATTTTTTTCTGCAGTCGAGCATGCATGGTACTTTGCCAGGCTGACAAAAAACAACATATACACAGACTACTTGATCAAGTGCCTGGAAATCCATGGTTGCTCTGCTGACAGTCAAATACAAATGTTAAGTGTCCCAACAGTCGTTAGAACTGTCCCGGGCTGCCATACAATAGGATACTTCCTAGCCTGTGTGCCACTGGCCACCCAATGGCTTGGTAATGGTGCATCCTGCTGCCAAGCAGGCAACCCGGGTCCAGGAGCAAACCAAAAACTTCACACTGGGAGGTAGGCCAAGCTAAGGCAGCTGCCACTTAGTAGCATGCCCCAGCTGGGGAGGGCTAGCAGCAAGACTCCAACACCACTGCGAACCTTTTGCGATCAGGCAGGGAGCTTGGTGACCCCCCAGGAGTAAGCTGTGTGTCTGAAAGATAAGCAAAGGCTGCACTTACACCAAGGGTGCAGGCTAAATCTTCTGCTGCTGCATCCCTCCTCTGATGTCAGCTACAAGGGATTCTAGGATTAGCAGTTCTGTCAGCTTATAAATCAATGGAAAAGGCGAACACAATCTGCTATACTAAAGTAAACAGTAAGTAACAAAAAAAAAAAAAAAAAGAAGAAGATTTTGCACACAAAGTGAAAATTGGAGCCAGCCAGGTGGTGCTGAAGGTTGAAGCACTGGTCGCCACACCTCGCGCCACACCGGCAACCTGGGTTCAGAAATGAGCCTGGAACATCAGGGGTCAGCAGGGGCGAGGATCGAGCATCTGGAAGACTGCTCTCCTCTTTCGGGGGAGGGGGACTCGTCGTCCCATTCATTGACTGCCCTCAGGCGGCAGCAGGAGGGCAGTACAGGTCAGGAGGCACGTACCAGCGTCCTCACGTCAGTGGGGAGGGAGGGACGGGATGGGAGGAAATGTGGAAAGGAGCTGGCAGGTCCATGATGGCCCCATCCTGTGCCGCCCCTGGCTTCTGGATTTGTGCCTGGGTAGCGCCTCCCCTGGCCCTGCCTTTGGGATTCGCATGAGCAGGGATGTACGGAGCCAGAGGATGAGTTCCTCCGAGGGAGGGCCATAGCCGCCTGCCAGCTGCTGGAAGCATAAAAAATTATAGGATGGAAAGAAAAAAAAACAAGAGTGAAAATTGGGACCAGTCTCAAACTTGGATGTGTGATTGTTAGTGCTGTTACCTGAAGTGTTTTTTTTTTTTTTTTTTTGATGGGGAGCAGAATAAAAACCCACCAATGATTTCTGGGGACATCACCAGAATCTACAAGACTTACAAATTCTAATGACTGACTGGAGGACACTAGCCAGACACTTTTCAGCCCCACTCCCCAAAAAGAAGTTTTAACATATGCTGGAGCATGTGTAACATTCCGAAAATCCTTCCAATATGACTTTACACAAAGAAAAGCAGCAGGGGCAGATGCAGTCTAAAGGAACCCTAAAACCATTTTCATACAGACCTAATTAGTAACAAACAATATGAAAACAAGAAACTGAATCTTGTCTAAATAGTGAGTTATTTCAAAGCTTTCCACGAGGCTCTCTGTTAGTAGCTTTTTAACTCACAGGGATGGCAGCCTGGCTGGATACCAAAGAAAAATATTTTGTTCCACCTGGCACCTAACTTTTTTTTTTAAAAAAGGCTACACAAATGACTAAACACTCCTGTTGAACTAGAAGGCAGGATAGTTACATACAAAATCCCAGTGCTTTCAAGGGAAAGGGCACAGTGCATGTTTGGACTTTTATAATCTCTGATCAGATGTTTTCCGGTTCTGCTCTTCTCCAGGGGCTAAGTACAGTCATCTGTGACTGTACTTAGTCCAGGGAGTACAGTGGGACCAGAAAACAAAAGACAAGAGCGCATGTAGAGGACTCGAAGCTGTGGGCGGTGGTAGAGGGGGAGGAGGGGAAGTTGGCTCTCCAGGAGGACCTGGAGACTCTGTGGAGGGGGTCACATGCCTGGAAGCTAAAGTTTAATGCTGGGAAGTGCAGGGTTCTGCACCTGGGGGCCAAAAACCCAGGTCATGTATACACCTTGTGGGGAAAGACACTGCAGGTTTCTGGGGAACAGAATGACCCTGGGGTGGTGGTGGATGCCAAAATGAATAACTCGGAGCAGTGTAGAACCGCTGCAGCCCAAGCAAATAAAATACTGGGCTGCACAGCCAGCCAGGGGGATAACCCACAAGGAGTATAGAGGTGCTCCTTTCGCTGAACAATAGCCTGGTTAGACCACACCTCGAATACTGCAAGCAGTTTTGGCATCCTTACTTAAAGAGGGACACTGCTCTTCTGGAGAGGGTCCAGAGGAGGGCGACCAGGATGATACTGGGACTAGGGGAAAGGCCCTATGAGGAGAGACTGGAGGAGCTCAACTTGTACTCACTGGAAGAGAGAAGAAACAGGGAAATATGACAGAGATCTTCAAATATCGCAAAGGAATGAACAGGGTAAGCCTTGAGGGGGTACTTCAGCTGAGGGAGATAGGGGCCACCAGAGAACACTCAATGAGGCTGGACGGTGGGAGAGACTGAGGGGGGAAACAAGGAGATGCTACTTCACTGAGAGGGTGGTAGAGCCCTGGAATGCGCTGCCCGGGGAGTTGGTGGCTGCTACGACTGTGGAGGGGTTCAAGAAGGGCTCGGACAGGTATAGGGGAGAGTGCATCCCAGAGCCCCACTGGGGCGTGGGGATGGGGGACCCGGAAGGGAGGGGGGGGCTAAGAACGGTGCCCTGGGAAGGCAATGATCAGCGAGCAGACTCAATAGATCATAGGGTCTAATCTACTGGCTTCTTAGAAACATAGAATTTGACGGCAGATAAGGACCGCTTGGCCCACCCAGTCTGCCCATTTCCCTGCCTACTGGATAAGCTGCAGATCCTAGTTAACCAGCAGCCTACTTCTTCCTACCCCCACCCCCTAGAATTGCCTTATGACTGTCCCATGCATGCTTGAATTCCACCACTGTTTTTGACTCCACGACCTTCCTCCGGAAGGCCGCTCCATACATCCAAACCCTCTCTGTGAAAAATACTTCTTAAATTACCTCTGAGCCGCCCCTCTCTCTTCAAATTGTGCCCCTTGTTCTTGCACACCTCTTTTTGAAAGATGCTACCCTCTTGGACTTTGCTGATTCCCTTGAGGTACTTGAAAGTTTCTATCATGTCCCCCTCCTCCTTTCCTCGAGGCTATACATATTAAGCTCCTTAAGTCTCTCTTCATATGTCTTCAGGTGCAGACCCTGCACCATTTTAGTTGCCCTCCTCTGGACAGCTTCCATCCTGTCTATGTCTTGCAAGACTGGGTCTCCAGAACTGCACACAGTACTCCAGATGGGGTCTGACCAGCTGTCTGTACAGAGGGATAATAACTTCCTGTTTTCTACTGGTGATGCCTCTCCTATGCATCCCAGTATCCCCCAGCCCTCCTTACTGCCCTCTCACATTGCTTGCCCACCTTTAGGTCAGCTGATATGACTACCCCAGGTCCCTTTCCATTTTGTTGTTGTTAGTATCTCACCCCCATTGTGTACTCTTCCCTGGGTTTTGTTTCCAGGTGCATTACCTTGCACTTCTTAGCACTGAATCTAAGCTGCCATACATTTGACCATTCCTCTAACCTTGCCAAGTCCCTTTTCATCCTTTCCACCCCACCTTGTGCATCAACTCTGTTGCAGATCTTTGTGTCATCTGCAAAGAGACATACTTTTCCTTCCAGTCCCTCTGCAATGTCGCTATAAAGACACTGAAGAGGACCGGTCCTAATACTGGAACCCTGTGGTACCCACTAGTAACCCCTTTCTTCAGAGTGGACTCCATTTACTATTACTCTCTGTGTCCTATTCTCCAGCCAATTTTTACCCAGGCTGTCATCTTGGGACCCACTCCCAGGCTAGCTAACTTGTATATTAATCTTTTGTGTGGGACTGTGTCAAATGCCTTGCTAAAGTCTAGGTAGGCCATGTCCACAGCCCCTCCCTGATCTACTACTTTGGTCACCCAGTCAAAGAAATCTATCAGATTTGTCTGGCATGACCTTCCCGCTGTGAATCCATGCTGCCTTGGGTCCTGTGCCCCTCTGGCCTCTAGATACTCGACAATTCTTTCCTTCAGAAGTGATTCCATCATTTTCCCTACCACTGAGGTTAAACTAACAGGTCTGTAGTTTCCTGCTTCTGCCTTGCTCCCACTTTTGTGAAGGGGAATCACATCTGCCCTCCTCCAGTCCTCGGGTACCACCCCATCCTCCCATAATTTGTTAAAGAGCGTAGTCAGTTGTGTCACTAGTTCTACCCTTAGTTCTTTTAGAATTCTGGGATGAATCCCATCAGGCCCCATTGCTTTGTCCACCTTCAGTTTTAAGAGTTCTTTCAGAATCCTTTCTTCTGTAAATGGGCTGGTATCAACTTCTGTATCCAGAGTGTTTCTACTGTTTGTTTTAGGTACCTCCTCTTCCTTTGTAAATACAGAGCAAAAATATTTGTTTAGTGTCTCTGCCTTTTCACAGTCACCCTCTGCCCACCCTCCCCCTTTATTAGCCTCACTATCCCTCCCTTGGTCTTCCTGCTCCTGATGTACCTATAAAAGGTTTTATCCCCTTCTTAACTGAGTTGGCTATCTTTTCCTCAGTTTGCGCCTTTGCTGTTCTGACTGCCTTCTCAGCTTCCTTTTGCTTTAACTGATACAGTTCTCTGTCCTGCTCCTTCTGTGATTCCTTGTACTTCCTGAAAGCTTTCTTTTTCTCTTGAACCTTCACTGCCACTTCCTTTGAGAACCACAGTGGTTTCTTACATCGTTTAGTTTTGTTTATTTGCTTCACACAAAGGCTAGTTACCTCTGTGATGGCAGTTTTTATTATTCCCATTGTTCTTCCACCCTCCTTCCTGCCCATTTGCTAGTGCATTCCTTAGGCACTCACCCATTTTGGCAAAGTCAGCCTCCTGAAGTCCAGTACCTTTGCCTTTGTATGGCTTGACTCTATTGCTGTGTTTATTGTGAACCATACTGTTCGATGGTCGCTAGTTCCCAGATGGCTACCCACTTCTACATCTGTGATCCTCTCTTCATCTCCATTTGAGAGAACCAGGTCTAAGATTGCTCCCTCTGGAGTGGGCTCCAGTAGTATGTTACTATGTAAATTATTAACATGCATTGCAGTCTGTTGTCTCTCCCACTGCTGCCTACTGCTCAGATCTCAGCTGCAGAGGATTCTAGGATTTGCAGTAATGGAATATGTCAGCCTGGAAGTAAGCACAATTAGTCTGATACAATCTACTATACAACAGTAAACAGTAAGTAAACCAAAATGCTTTTGCACACTAAAGTACACATCGGGACTAGCTAGCCCCACACTTAAGTGTGGAGCCCTTGGTGCTGTTCCCCTTTAAGAGTGTAAAACCAAGCTGGCCATCTGGTGCAGTGGGGGGGGTTACTGCTTGGGATGCCAACGACCCAGGTTTGGGACAAGCTTGTGGACTGCTTGCCAGAAGGTTCCCCCACACGCAAGTCACTCGGCACCAATGTTTCCCTGACCGTGGGGTAAGCTTGGACCGCTGTTTCCAGAAAAAGAAAATAAGCTCACACTGCAAGGGTGGTTGTAGCAGTAGTCACACTTTGCTGATGTATATTCAGTTACATTTACGAGAACCTAGTTCCTGAAAACTCTCCTGGTTAGCACTGTACAGACAAGCTGGATCCTGACTCCAGATAGGAGCCTTTTTTTCACTATTGAGCACGTCAATTTTATTTCAAATCGCTCCAAGCAGGCATGCTTGCTGCACAGTGCCAATCTCTTGATGCTGGCAATAACATTTTTAAGCCTCACCCCAGTTCCCCTTGCTGAGCATTTCATAATCAAGGATTTTTAAATGCATATGAACCAGTGACTGGTGACATACTAACACACCAAAATGCCAGCAGAGTAGGCCTAGCGGTCTTTTGTGTCTGCTCATTCGGTCAGCCCCTACCCTGGGAGCTGACCTTGCTGACCCACCCGCCCTCTCGGGATTCTCCATTTCCAGACCAAGGTATTCCTCTTACATTGGACTTTGTCTGCACAATCCTTCCCCTATATCTGACCATATTACTAATCTAAATGATCCAGGACTAATGTCTGGATAGTAAAGGTCACTGTTCTACCTATTAGTTAGTTAGTTGGGAAACATGACAATTAGCACCCCAGAAGCAGTCTACAAAACCAAAATAAAGGTTTGCACAGATACATTAGCATGGGTGGGTGTGGGATAAGTGTAGGACTACCTTTAGCATAGTATCATAGTAAAAGCCAACAGAATAGGCCCCATGGTCTATCGTGTCTGCTCGGAAGCTAGCCCCCTACTGGGAGCTCGCTCCTCCACACCCCCCAGCCCCAGAGGTGGCCCTCCCTTGACTCAGCTTCCCCCTGTACCTGTCCCAACCCTTTTTGAATCCTTCCACTGTGGTCTCTTTCACCAGACTACTGGGCAGTGCGTTCCATGGTTCCACCACCCCTCTGTGAAGAAGTGTCTCCTCGCTCCCCCTACTACCCCCTTCCAGCTTCCACTCCTGCCCCTGATAGTTCCCCTTAAGCCTGAACACTTCTCAGGCTCCGCCTTTATTTATCCCCTTTACATACTTGAAAGACTTATGTCCCCTCTGTCCCTCCTCTTCTCCAATGCGTACATGTTGAGTTACATACTAAAATGCCAGCAGAATAGGCCTAATGGTCTCTCGAGTCTGCTTGATTTTCAGCATCCGCACTGAGGGCCAATTCTGGTGTCCCCCCCCCTTCCCCTTGGGTTATACTGTCCCCAGTCGCAGATGTTGCACCTGTATTGTGCCTGGTCAGATTTACCCTCCCCCTGTACCTGTCCCATCCCCTCTTAAACCCATCCACAGTCTCCATCTCTACCAGCTCCCTAGGCATTGCATTTCATGGCTCCACCACCCTTTCAGTGAAATAACATCTCCTCCTCTCCCCTCTGAGCTTGCCCCCTTCCAGCTTACATCCGTGACCTCTTGTTGCCCCGCCCTCCTTCCTTTGGAGCACCCCGACTGGGCCTCCTTTATTGATCCCTTTCACGTACTTAAAGACCTCTATCATGTCCCCCCCCCGTCCCTCCTCTCCTCCAGGGTGTACATGTCGAGCTTCTTCAGCCTCTCCTCATAGGTCCTCTCCCAAGGCCCCAGATCATTTTGGTTGCCCTCCTTTGGATCCTCTCTAGGAGTGTAATGTCCCTCTTTAAATGTGGTCTCCAAAATTGTACACAATACTCAAGGTGTGGTCTAACCAAGCAGTCGTACAGGGGAAGGATCACTTCATCCAGTCTCTCCTCATAGGTCCTACCCTCCATGCCCTGAATCATCCTGGTCGCCCTCCTCTGGACCCTCTCCAGCAGTGCTATGTCCCTCTTAAGATGGGTTCTCCAGAACTGCACACAGTACTCAAGATGCGGCCTAACCAGGGCATTATACAGAGGGAGGATCATCGCCCTCCTCCTGGAGGTAATCACCCAGGTTATGCAGCCCAGTATCCTGTTTGCTTTTGCTGCAGCTCTTCGACAATTCTCTGTGTTGCTCATTTTGCTGTCCACCACTAACCCCAAGTCCCTCTCGCCCGATGTGACTTGCAGTGTGGTCCCCCCCAGGGTGTATGCATGTCCCGGGTTTCTGACCCCCACATGCAGCACCCTACATTTCCTTGCATTGAACTTCAACCCCCACTTCCTTGCCTTACACTCCAGGGTATCAGATCCTGTGGGCCTCCTCCTCCTGCCCATCTGCCAGTGCTCCCAGTTTTGAGTCATCTGCAAAGAGACTCAACCTACTCCTAACACCCCACCCTTTGTCCAAGACATAGGAATTGAACAGGAGTGGCCCCAGGACCGAACCCTGAGGACCCCACTGATGACCCTTCTGAGGGAGGAGCCTATCCTCCAACCACCACTCAGTGTATTCGCCTGTAAGCCAGTTTTCTGCCCACCTGAGCAATCCCCCACCCATTCCCCAGCTTTGTTAATAGGCTATTGTGGGGTACCGAATTGAACGCCTTACTGAAATCCAGATAGAGGACGTCCACCAGCCTATGTCTGTCCACGGCACCCATCACGCTGTCATAAAACTCCACCAGGTTAGTCTGGCATGACCTCCCCAGAACAAAACCATACTGCTTGTCATCCAGGTGCCCAACCTTTCCAGCTGCCCTCCCAGCCTCTCCCTAACCTTGCCTACCACAGACGTTAGGCTAACAGGCCTATAATTCCCCATCTCCTCTCTGGAACCCCCCTTGTGGATAGGCACCACATGAGCCACCTTCCAATCTTGAGGCACCCACCCTGTCATCAGGGAAATGTTGAAGAGTGAGGCCAGTGGAGCTGCTAGCACATCCGCCCCTTCCTTCAGCACCCTGGGATGCAGCCCATCTGGCCCCGGCGCTTTCTCAGTCTTTAGTGACCAGAGGGCCTCTCTCACCTTATCTGCTGTGATTTTGCCCTTCCATCCCCCCTTCTCATGCATCCTCTTCTCCCCTTCTAGATACGACCCATCCCCTGCCCTAGTCTCATCCAATTCTTCAGTCTCCAACGGACCTCCTGGTTCAGTGGGCTCCTCTACCCTCCCATCGGGTTGGAAAGGTCCCTCACCTCCCCCAGTAAAGACAGAGGCAAAGTACTCATTTAGCACCTCTACTTGTTCCCCAGCTTTTTGCGCCCGCCCCATTCCAATCCTGCTGATCTGTTCCCTCACTTTTCTTTTCTCCCCTATGTATCTATAGAACCCCTTTACCCCACACGGATATCCCTGGCCAGGTTAAGCTCCTTCCTCACCTTGGTCCCCCTTACCACCCTAGTGACCCTCTTAGCCAGGAAATCATACTCTTCCCTCTCCCTGGCCCCCCTTGAGTGCTTTAAGCATGCGTAGGCAGCCTTTTTCTCCCTCACCACCTCCTGCACCTCCCGGGTCCACCAACACAACTTACTGGCCCTACACTGCTTGCCCCTTACCTTTGCGCACGGTCTGGAAGCCTCCTGCACCCCCTTCTTAATGGTCTCCCACAAGCTACAAGCATCCATGTCTGGCCTTATCTCATCCAAGCACCCTTTAAGAATCCTTCCCATGCCCTCAAAGTCCGTCTCTCTGAAATCTATTACTTCTGTGTTAGTACAAACATCCTCTCCCCCTGAGAACATAAGAAACCAGACCGTGGCATGGCCACTGCCTGCCAATGGGCTGCTCACCTCCAGGCCCCTTATCTGGTCACTATCTGCTAGGACAATGTCCAGGATCCAATCCTGCCTAGTAGGCTCCCCCACATGCTGGACTAGAAAGGCATCCTGGAAGACAACCATCAACCTCTGCTCCCTGGCCACCGAGGATGTCATAGTGCCCCAGTCTGCCCATGATCACCACCCTGCCCTTTCTGAGGCCACAGTGACCCTTGATGTTCTCAGCCAGATCATCCTCCAGTTCCTCTTCCATTGCGGGGGGTCTGTACACCACCCCTATTTTTAATCTTTTACACCCCCCATTTGTAGGGTTACCCAAACTGCCTCCACATCTCCTTCTGCCTCCTCGATTCCACCAACTATTATGTCATTTTTTTTTTTTAAACTTTCTTTATTTAGTGAGGATTATAGGGCAGAGGCCCATATGACATACACTGACAATACACATATAACAGTTATACAATTTGATTCATCTCCATTACAATCACTGGCAAGAATGGACTTAAAGTAAGGCGATTATTTATATGCCCTTATTAATGAGAAACTCTGTAGCGGGGGGGGGGGGACGAGACAGAAGGAGCAGAATCACCACAAAGTGCGCACCACAAGACCTATCATATTTCCCCTCCAGATTTTGCCCTGTTCCTCTCCTGATTGAACCCATTCTTGTCCAGATTCAGGGGACAAACTCGGGCCTTTCCCCTCCCATAGAAAGGACCCATCGCCTCCACAACATCTCAAAGGTTGAAAATCTCTTATTAAGTTTGGCTGCTATTGATTCCATTCTATACACATCTATCATGCGGTCCTGCCACATATTCAAAGTAATCTTCTTAGGAGATAACCAGTTACTGGTCATTATTTTTGAGCCACCAAAAGCAATTTTTAGAAACACGTATTGTCAGGGGGTCACGCAATTTCTTAGGCAAGTCCAAGAAAAAGTAACCCAGAGGGGACATCTCTAATTTGGGATCTATTATTTCTTTTAGAGCCTGTCGAAGATTCTGTTTAAAGAGAGTCAACTCAGGGCATTCCCATAGTAAATGTGCTAGGGAAGCATGTATATGCCCACAGTTCCTCCAGCATTTAGCCGAAATAGAGCCGTGAAATCTGGATTGAATAGCTGGAGATCTAAAATAACGAGTTAGGATCTTCCATGAAAACTCTCGCCAGCTTGCTGATGAAATACCCCAGCGAACTCTCCTTTGAGTCCATACCCAGAAGTCTTCTCCAATCGGCACTCCCAGGTCCTTTTCCCAGGCTTTTTTAATGTGTACAGAAGAGTCGCCCTTCCAGGCTACCAGGGCTTGATATAATTTAGAGATTATATGGGATCCAGCAGGGTCTCCTTCTATTGCTTTTTTGAGTAAATATGCGATTTGTGGAGGCGAAGAGCTCCCTGGCTTAACCTGTGTTACTACATTACTTATATAATTTCTTATCCGAAAATACCTGAATTTATCCTTCCAACTGATTCCATATTTTTCAGCCAGTGACTCAAAAGACCGGACCATATTCCCATCCAGGAAATCCCAAACCAGGTGTAAACCCCTCTCCTCCCATCTCCTAAAACCACTGTCCCATTTATTAGGTGGGAAGGTGTTCAGATATGGAACCGAGTTCAACAAGTAGCTCCACCCCTTGGCACTCCTATCCCCCAAGACCCCTTGCCAAACCCCCACAGTGAAGGCTGTATAAGGACTCCCCTCCCGGTTTACATTTGTTCGCCCTCCCTGCCTTAGTAGTATATAATTTATGCTTTTAAGCAGGGTGATTTCCTCAAGTTGTAAATCTTTCCACCTGGTGGTATACGACTGATCCAACCAGTAAACGGCAGTGCGAAGTTGAGTCGCCCAGTAGTATAATTTGAAATTTGGCAGTGCTAGGCCTCCCTCCGTTTTTGGGATCTGGAGTACTGAAAGTCGGATCCTAGGTCTATTTGGACCCCAAATAAAACGGGATATTATCCTGTTCAAGGAACAAAAAGAGGACTCTTGAACTGGAACAGGGAGGGTCTGAGCCAGATATAAAAATTGAGGGAGTATTATCATTTTTATCCCACTACTATGTCATTTTTGACCATCAATCACACACACACACACACACCCTCTTCCTACTCCCATCCTTCCTAAACATTATGTATCCCTCTAAATTTAGGTCCCAATCATGCCTCTGAGTGGTCCATGTCTCAGTAATTGCCGCCAAGACTGCTGCACCCTCAACTAGCATTGCCTGGAGCTCTGGCATTTTATTGCCCATGCTCCTGGCATTGATCAGGACTGTCCTCCACCCGACCCCCTCTCCAGTCTTCTCAGCCCAGCGCAATCCCCAGTCTCTCTTCCCCCCTCAGTTCTCCCAGGTCTTTTAACGCTACCCGCAGCCTGCTTTGCATGATCTAGTCCTGAACCCTCAAGCTTCCTTGCTGGGGCTTTCAGTCTTTCTATCCCTCCCCCCTTTACAAGTTTAAACCCCACCCATCACCAATAAATCCAGAAAGTTTTAGTTTAAGGATCTCCCTTCCCTCCAGATTGAGATGCAGCCTATCCCTGACATAAAGCCCCTTGTCTTCCCATCACCCCAGTCCCCCATCAACCCATACCCTTCTGACTTGCACCACTCCCTAAGCCACAGGTTAACCCCCCCTAAGTTTTTGCTTATTTTCCCCGCTTGCCCTTGGTACTGGCAGTATTTCAGAAAAGGAGACTGAGCATCCTACAGAGTGGCAAACCCTGGCCAATTCCTTGAATCTTGCCTGTATCTCCAGTTCACTGTTCCCTTCCAAATCGTTTGTTCCCAGGTGAACTAGAAAGTCGGGGGATCCTCTGCATTCCCTTGCCATTGAGTATAGCTAGAATTTGGCCTTAGGTACTGACAGGCTTGGGATATATTTAACCTTGACTGGGCTGCCTTTTCCCTCCCCAACCCCCTCCACTGGATACCTCTAATCACGGAGTCACCCAGCAGGAGCACCTTCACCCCCCCCCCCAACAAGTTACTATCCCGTTTGTTCTCTTCCATACTCCTCCTTCTGTCTACATCCCCCAGCTTGCTCCTTGCACCCCCCACAGCCTGGGTGTGTATATTTTGTGCGTGCCCTTCCAGGCTCCCTCTTCTGCCTATGTCCTCCAGTTTTCTCCTCTCACCCCCTGCAACTTGGGGGTCACAAGTCTGTATGTGCCCTTCCAGACTCTTTCTCCTGAATATGGCCCCCTGCTTGCTCCTCACCCCTCTCCCACTGCCTAGGCATCACTAGTTTGATTGTGCCCTTCCAGGCTCCCTCTTTTGTCTCCCTCTCCCAGCTTGCTCGTCACACCCCTCACGGTCTGATTATCACTAGTCGCCCCCCCTTAACTCTTCCCCGGTTGGTCTGTTGCCACTGACTTCTCCACCCAGACCTCATATTCCTGCTTTCCTTCTCCCCTCCCCCCCTCAGGTTCCACAGTAACGGACCCTTGTGTCCTATAACTCTCTACACCCACTCTTCTGGAAATTCCAGTCTTGGAGCTTTCTGGAGTTCACTATCCATCTTGGTATGATACTAAAACAAGATCATGCAACGAGCAGTCAACCTATCCGGGGGCCAAGATGAATGAAGCCCTATGTGTCAGACGTTGCAATGTCCGGACTGCTTAGTTACCACCCAGTTGTACCTGTGCCAAAACTGGAACTGTAAACAGGACTGTACACACTTGGATGTCTAAGGGATCCAAATTACTTGATAATAATACACAGCAAGACTTATACATACAGTACATAAACAACGGACAAACTCTCTTGGTAACCCACATCTTTATCTGGCAGATTAGCCAAACTTCGAAAATAGCTTCTGTACCATATCCATGACAGATCAGCTTTGACTCAAGATGCACATGGCCTCACAGATGACGACAGGCCAAGACAAGACGGAGTTAAATATATTCAAAGCCTGCAAGCCTTGCAAACCAGCAGCCAATCATTTGCTACACAGATGCCACATTTTACAATTAACATTCCCCATGCCAACCACTAGGTGCTTTATTCTTTTTTTTTTTTTTTTATTAAATAAAAGGTAGAGGTCAGTATCCTGTCTTAGTTTAGGGGACAGTTTGGGTTTCACGCCACAGTATAATGCTGGCAAAAACACATTTTTGCTCTGTCAGCAGTATTTATTCCAGCCAGGGTTGTGAGGAGCACTGGGCTACTGTCCCAATTCTTTCTGGCCTATGATAAACCAGCTAAATGGGCCACGCTGTCATTAGCTTAAATAGTAATATCATCTGTACAGATATATACATTTCAAAGCATCAGTATTGCACATGTAATACGATTATCTTCACCTTCCCCAACCTCCACAGGATGTGTGGATCACTGAACCTAAGTAAAAGAACTCAGAAGTAATGGAATTCCACCCTTTTTTGCATACCATTTTCAAGGCAGAATCCCACTTTTGTCATGCTGGTTTTCCAATTTGAGCACTGTCCAGGGTAACGTCACTCTGCACTTTAATCTACAGCACAACTAATATGGATGGGCAGAATACCATGGAATCCCAAAATTTGGTTCAGGTACTCTGCCTCCCATACCAGATTATTTTTTTCATTTGTAACCCTGAGTAAAATTAATTATATATATAAAGTCTGCTCACAGTTCTTAAAATCCGATCTTACACAAAGCAGCTTGCGCTTACTCTGTGAAGCCACATCAGCTAAGTGGACAAGGTACTGTTCTAGAACAATGGTGGTTTCTAATTAATTTACTGTATTTGGAAAACCTTAGCATTCAACAGGGCTTTGCCAAAGGTGTCCAAGTCAGAGAGAATAACATAACAACATCAGCAATAAAATAATGTCAAGAACAAATTACAAAACAATTGTATACATGAACAGTTATATGGTATAACCACAATTAAGCTTGAAACTATGAGCAGCTACTTTCAAAGTTTCTAGAGGAAGAATTATTTTTCTTCCTCCAGAAACTAGGCAAAGTTGTTTAGCAAAATACAACCAGCAATAACTGCAAATGGAATTAACAGACTGTTCCCTTTGTTGTGCTTCGTATTATACTGCTTGTTTCAACATACAGGACTAACTGTCCAGTCGGTGAGAGAGAAAAAAAAGTCCAGAATTGCTTGGAAAGTGAAAAGGAGTATCAAACTATTGTACTTCACACTGATCAACTCAACAAGCATCCGCTGCACAACATTAGCAAGAAATCAAGTAACGGCAGCTTGAAAAATAATTCTAAACTGACACCGTTGGAGAAGTCTCACTAGTCTCCATGTCCAGTGTGACCTGATGCTGGCAGCATTAGGATCTGTAAATGTGATCACATCTGGGAACCACAACAAGTTCCCACATGAACAAAAGACTCTCTGCCACTCTTTGCTTTCGGTTTATTTAAAAATCACTAGTTCCCACAGCGCCCCCACACCCACGAGAGTGAAAGAACTAAAACGCAAATAAAAATATCCCCCCACCTCGGCGACTACACTGGCAGCAAGTCTCCCACCACCACTACACTGCCCTGCACCCCCTCACAGGAGGAGCATACACACACTGCGGGCGGCCCTCGCCTCTCCGGGCCTGCCTGTTCTAAGAATAGAACCTGGGCCCAGCCGCAACAAGGGAGCCCCGCGCACCCCCACTTTCTTCCCTCCGGTACAGCACCGATACCACCGCCGGACTTCCACAAAGTACTCACTCGGACACAGCCTGCCCCCAGATGCCGGGGCCTCTCCTGCCCAGTGCTGCCCGTCTTGGCTCCACGCGCTGCGGCCTGCAACCTCCCCCGAACAGCGCGGCCGCGATGTGGACAGCCCCAGCGGCTGCAACCTTCCTGGGCTCAGTGCTACAGCTAGGGCCGAGGTCTGCTTACCTGCATTCAGTGTGCGGTGGAGAGGAGATGGCGCCGATGAATGTCGAGACATGCAGCCTCCCGTGAAACGAACGAGCGCTCTGCCCTGCTTGCTGGCACAGCTTCTGCCAGTCCCTCGCTTCCCTCCCCGGCTGCTGCCGTTACCGTGAGTCTGAAGGAAGGAAAACAATCATGGCTGCCCTCATTATGCACACTTACTATCAATACAACACAACATGAACACTCTAAGCGTGCACCTCCTCCTACACTAGCCCTTGAGGCAAGCACACACTGCAAGAAAACTTCATGCACTCCAGGCTCAGGTGACCCACTCATTGACACTCGAACTTTTTTTTTTTGCAGTTATTTGTGTAGTCCCATTATACAGGAAAAACGTTTTAAAATATAATATTCAGATACTGTTCAACTTATAGATAGTGTTATTTATGCTATACATATGAGTATATTTCAGGAAATATATTAGTGATATTTTTGCTTCATGGGGACCTAGAGTGAGGCTATCGAAATAGCCACACTCTAGGTCCAAAGTGTACAGGATATATAGCAGGTCCTGATTAGCTCATTCAGAACTAATTTGAATGCTTGGCATCAGTAGCAGTGATAACTGTATTCAAATGCGAATAACTTTAAAACAAAAAATGATAACATTGTACTGTGAGCACGAAAGTTGTTCAACACAAACATATCTACAAAATGAGTGGTGTTTAATTTATAGCCACCATTGATTTTTTTTTTCACAATTATCAAAAAAAGGAAGCACACTCATTTTTTTTCACTTTTTGCAACAAACAAATGCGAATAACTTTGAAATGAAAAATCATAGCATGGTACTGTTAGTATGAAATTTGTTCAGCACAAAATATCTACAAAATGATGTTTCGTTTATGGATACCTTTTAGCTTTTTTATAATTAGCAAAAAAAATGCAGAAAATTCAATTTATTTCCACTTTGCAGCAAACAAATGCAAATAACTTTAAAATTAAAAAATGATAGCATGGTACTTTGAGTACAAAAGTTGATCAGGACAAAAATATCTACACAAGAGTGGTGTTTTATGTATACATACCTTTTAGGTTTTTTATAAACAGCAAAAAATGGTAAGAAATTTTTTTCTTTTTTTTTTCACTGTTTTGGAGGTATGGCATAAATAGAATATGCAACCCCCTTGCTGGAAATAATGTCTATTTTTTGTTCTCGTGCTGATTGACCCGATGACATCACTTGTGGCTTTGCCACTCTTAATGTTACCAGGTCAATTGGCACACAAACAAAAAATATCGACAATATTTCCAGTAGGGAGGTTGCATATCCCAGTAGGGACCAGTGCCTGAGAGGCACTTTCTTCAGCTGAGTGGCCGTTTCCTCGGCCGCCAACACCACCGACGCCACCAACACAAGCACCTCTTCCTGACCGCCCTCCTAGTCCTTCTCTATGGATTCTCCTACCCAGGGACCTGCACCTGAGAGGCACTTTCTTCAGCCGAGCGTCCATTTCCTTGGCCGCCGCTGCCACAGCCAACACACGCGCTTCTTCCTGACTGCCCTCCTGGTCCTTCTCTATGGATTCTCTTACCCAGGGACCCGCACTTGAGCTGCGCTTTCTTCAGCTGAGCTGCCATTTCCTCCGCTGCTGCAACAGACACAAGCGCCTCTTCCTGACCACCCTCTTGGTCCTTCTTTATGGATTCTCCTACCCAGGGACCCGTGCCTGAGCGGCGCTTTCTTCAGCCAAGCAGCCGTTTCCTCGGCCACTGCCACCAACACAAGCGCCTCTTCCTGACTGCTCTTCTGGTCCTTCTCTAAGGATTCTCCTACCCAGAAACCCGCACCTGAGCGACGCTTTCTTCAGCTGAGTGGCCATATTTCCCCGGCCGCCACTTATTAATGCGTCTTCTTCCTGACCACCCTCCTGGTCCTTTTCTATGGATTCTCCTACCTAGGTACTACTGCTGAAGACTCTCACAGAGCCATCTCGTGCAGGAGGCCTCTGATTGGTGCGGCTTTTGGAAGACAAGTCCGATTGGTCCGTTTCCTCCCTAGGCTGCTGCTGATTGGAGTCCTTTTTCCCCGTAGCTTTCTATTGACTTTACGCTAGCTTCTGGATCCTATAGCTTCTAGGTTTTTCTCCCGCCCCTGTCTAGGCCTCCTTTAAATACTCTCCTTGCCCCACCCCTAACAGTTTCCTCCAGTCCTATTGGTATCCAGCTCTCCTCTCACCCTGCTTCCTAGCATAGGAGACCCTTGGCCTCCCACGCTCTGCCCACCTCTCGGCTCCTCCTATAGCAGCTTCCTTGGGGGTGCCTCATATTGTTCTCCTCTTACCAAACTCACCTAACTTATACCTTACCCCTTAATATTCTCTGGTGCCTCATGTTGTTCTCCTCTTACCAAACTCTCCTAACTTTTACCTTATCCCCCATATTCTCACTCCTTGTCTGTCTGCTTAGACTCTGTACTGTCTCCCACACCACCCCTGTCACAATCATTCCACTCACCCCTCTCATTTGTCCGCCTGACTCTGACTGGTTTCTCTTTCACTCCCCAGACCCTTCTAACTCCCTGCCCCCCCCCATATCACTATGGCCCTCTCCTCCCTGCTCCTCTGTCTATTTTTTCTCACCTCCCTGATCCCATTATCTAAGCTTCTTGGAGCCTGCTTCCCCAATCTCCCTTGGAGCTTCCAATTGGATTACTTCTACCAGCACTCAGGAACCATCTCCTCAGGACTATACCCCCTTATTGTTCCTCCACCGGGACAAACTGGTATCACCCCTGGTATCATGACAAGGTGATTTACACTTGCCTCTTCTCACTCTTGCCACTGGCTCACATTGCCTCTCTTTGGGGTCATAATCCACAATAAAATTTTCGCTTCTGTAAGAGGCAGACGAAGAAATTCTCCCTCAAAAAACTCTGTTGGTGCACCCTGAAATTCCTGCTCCTTCTACTACTACTACTATCAGGCAATATACACCCTAACCCTGGCTCTTCAATTCCTGGTAATGACCGCCGACCATGCCACACAGGGCCACTCACCTTTGCAGCACTCGACATCTGTAGCCTCCTACCGAAACTCGATGCCCTGCACATATTTACCCACCTACACAACCCAGATGTTTTTGTGGTTGTCAAAACCTGGCTCACTCCTAAAATCCCAGACAGTGAAACTGCCCTGCCAGGATATAACATCTTCAGACTCAACAGGACCTCTAAAGGAGGCGGTGAATGTGCTATCTACCTCAGAGATGCTCTCCCAGGATAACCTGTTCAAATCCCCGCCTCGGTCTCGACTGCCCAGATTCTACCTATAAGAATTATACTCGGTGGCCCACAACAAAGTACTGACCATAACTGCTGTCTACATCCCTCCTAAGGAACAAGTTAAAGGTCTCAACACTGTCTTGGACTTTATCCGCTCACAACCCGCAGGCACCGAGACCATCCTGATAGGTGATTTCAACATTAATTGGCTTGGATCAGCTGCAAATGACTTTAAGGATGCTATCTCAGTTGCCGATCTCACCCAGCTGGTCACCACCCCCATTAGGCACAACCACAAGACTAGCACATGCTCCCTTCTGGACTGGATCCTGACTAACCACCCATCCCACATCTCAAAAGTCTCCGTCCTACCTGACTTGCTAAGTGACCACTCCCCAGTCACCTGTGAATGATCAAATAAATTCAGCCTCTCACCGCCAAAGTTAATTACAAGCAGAATCCTCCCATGTGGCCAATTGAAGCATCTTAAATCCCACCTTGGACAACAAGACTGGTCCCTTATTTTCCTAGAATTGGATGTCAGCTCTGCATTAGACTTCTTCATCAACACCTTTAATGCTGCTTGTGACTCCTACACCCCCTACAAAAAGAGGAAAGTAAGGGCTTTGCAACCCTTGGCTCTCTGGGGAACTCCTAGCACTTATGAAATCTAGGGACCACCTCTGGGCTTGGGCTTGGGCTCGGGGACACTGGTAGGCAAGTAGATATACCAAACTACAATTGTGCTAGAAATGACTATACTAAAGTAATAACATCTGTTGAAAAGTAACTACTACAAAGGTGCTCTCACTAACACCTGGGGAAAGGGGAAGTCCTTCTAGAATAACCTTAAAGAATTTGCAGGGAAATTGCCCAAAGCGTCACCTAACATGTTGGAAGTGGGTGGGACTGTAACAACCCACCTCTTCTTCTGGGCTGAAACAGCTTTTAGAGAGGTGTCTGTCCTTGGGTATTCACTGCCACCAGCCGGACTTTCCTTCCAACACCTGTTTCAAGTGTACAAACTTGAATAATTAAACATGCAATTGCACAAGTTAAAGTCTGGTAGTGTGTCTCTCTCGGGGTGGCGGATGCTACACAGAGTTTACCTCAGCCAGTGGAAACCAAATATTACCTTAGAAAAATGACATCACAGTCACAACTGTTGAGCAAATAAATAGCTTTTACTTAACAGAAAGTGCACTAAGCATTTACAGAATATATATTTACAACACAAGAGAATAACACTCATACAGAAAAAGTAAACAAATGTTTTTAAATAACAGATGGCAAAAGAAGAAGGCTATTGCTGAAATATGCTATCACTAAACTTACCCTTCCCTGTCCTTACAAGAGACACTGGACGCTGTTCTAACTGCCAGCTCCCACAGACATAGCTACAAGGTAGGCTTCAAACTTATGTTTCCCCTCCCAGCTTCCAAAGCACAAGAGAGCATTTTTGCCTTTCAGAAGGTTATATACTATGTGGAGAATAGGTCATTCCTATTCTCCCTTTAAATGCACCAACCAACATGTATGTATTTAATTGTCCCAATCAGAGTGAACACCTATCAGTGACCAGTTATATTCCCATTTCACCGTAAGTTTATATTTGAATGATCCATTCCATTCAAACTGCCCTGTGTCCGAGTCTGCAGGTCCGTGTGTGTCTGGAGATGTCCACTCAAGATTTATGACCCAGCTCTTATCTAGCAGCTAGGAATTCCACAAGCTGGATGCTGCTGGACAAAGGATTTCAGCCTGACTGTATTTTTTCCAAATTGCTAAAAAAATAAGGCACCTACAGAATCCAAGCCATTAACTCTTTCCTGCCCATTTCTGTCACATCCCCCAGATAATGAAGGCATGTCCCTTGGGCCACCCCCAAGTGACACAGCCATTCATGCAATTACTGGGAAGTGCCCAAAAGTATCCAACCAGGCCATTAGCCCTGTCTAGATAGCCCATCCGTATTTGCATTTTGTTTGCCACTGCGATGCTGGATGGTCATGTTGTATGCCTGCAGTACCAAACTCCAACGTAGTAGTTTACCATTTTGCCCACTGGACCTATGAAGCCAAATCAGGGGATTATGATCTGTGACCACAGTAAATTCTGACCCATATAGGTAAGGCTGCAGCTTCTGAAGGGCCCACACTATTCCCAAGCATTCCTTCTCAATTGTGGCGTATGCCTCCTCTCTGGGCAAAAGCCTCCGGCTGAGGTACACAACCGGGTGCTCCTCCCCCTGCTGGGTAACTTGGCTCAGCACAGCCCCCAGCCCATGATCTGAGGCATCCACGTGAACCATAAACTTTAAACTGTAATTAGGGCTAGCCAATACAGCTGGGATGCTCAAGGCCTTTTTTAGATCCTGAAAAGCGCCCTCACAGCCTTCTGACCACTTCATTGTAACTGGCTTTCCGTTCTTGGATAAGTCTGTCAGGGGCTTAGCCAGATCGCTATAGCGTGGAACAAACCTTCGGTAGTACCCTGCTGTCCCTAGAAATGCCCTGACCTGTTTCTTTGTGGTAGGAGTAGGCCAGGCCAGGATGGCATCAACCTTGGCAGACTCCGGACAGATGTGTCCGCTACCCACCCGGTGCCCAAGGTAGGATACTTCTGACATACCTGTCTGGCACTTCTCTGCCTTGGCTGTCAGACCTGCCTTCTTTAACCTGTGGAACACATCCCGCACATTCTTGATGTACTCATCCCAGGTCTGGCTGTATCATCCACATAAGCCAATGCAAACTCACCTACGC
This sequence comes from Neoceratodus forsteri, assembly GCA_016271365.2. NCBI lineage: Eukaryota > Metazoa > Chordata > Ceratodontiformes > Ceratodontidae > Neoceratodus > Neoceratodus forsteri. The sequence continues at coordinate 726,488,885 of CM057453.1, forward strand.
CAGACAGAATGCGATCTACAAGCCAATGAAAGGTTGCAGGTGCATTCCTCATTCCAAATGGCATTACCTTAAATTCGTATAAACCAAATGGAGTAACAAAAGCTGATCTTTCCCTGGCTGCAGGGGTCAGAGGTACCTGTCAATAGCACTTTGTTAGGTCTATTGTGGTCAAATACTTGGCTCCCCCCAGTCGCTCCAGGGTCTCATCTGTTCTGGGCATGGGATAAGCGTCAGACTTCGTGCAGCTATTAAGCTTCTGGTAGTCCATGCAGAATCGTGTGGTACCATCCCTTTTGGGGATCAGTACCACGGGTGATGCCCAGGGGATACTAGATTCCTGGGTTACCTTCAGTTCCAGCATTTCTTTAAGCTCCTCTTTCACAGTCTGCTTAACGTGCTCAGGTACCCTGTAGGGGGACTGTTTCAGGGGAACCTGGGTCTCTGTATCCATATGGTGCTCTGCCATTGTGGTGTACCCCGGTTTCCCTGTGAACATATCCTCAAATTCTCTCAGCACACCCCTAATTTCTTGCACCTGGGCTGGTGTCAGCCGTTTTGAGAGGGTAAGGTTGTCCACAGAAGATGCAACCCTGGCCTCCCCAAGAAGGTCCACCAGTGGATCTACCTCAGTTTCCTCCTCTGGGCCACTGCATACAGCGAGGACCATTTCCTCCCTGTCATGGTAGGGCTTCAGCATGTTAACATGATACACCTTTCGTTTTCATCTCCTGTTTGGTAGCTCTATCATGTAATTGACATCACTAACCTTTCGGACAGTGGAGAATGGCCCCTCCCATGCTGTCTCTAATTTATTCTGTCAGACAGGGATGATTGCCATCACTCGCTGTCCCACCTCATATTCTCTGGCTCGGGCCCCACGGTCATACCAGACTTTCTGCCACTGTTGTGCAGTGGCCAGGTGCTCCTGAGCAAACCTCATGAGCTCCCTAAGGTGGGTCCTGAAGTTCAGGACATACTCCACAACAGACTCCCCTTGGGAGGCCCAGTCACCCTCCCATTCACCCTGAATCAAATCTAGGGGCCCCCGCACCCTATGACCAAACAGGAGCTTGAAAGGTGAGAACCCTGTGGACTCCTGTGGGACTTCCCTGTATGCAAATAGGAGATGAGGCAAATATTTGTCCCAGTCTCTCTTATGCTGGTCATCAAAAGTCCTTAGCATGGTCTTAATGGTTGAATTAAATCGCTCCACTAGACCATTAGCTTGAGGATGGTATGGGGATGTTTTGAGCTGCTTCACCCCACACTTCTCCCACAAACTACTCATTAACCCTGACAAAAATTGACACCCCGGTCTGACAGTATCTCCTGGGGAAAGCCCACCCAGCTAAATATTCCCAACAGTACATCTGACACTGGTTCTGCCTCAGAGGATGTTAGGGCCACTGCCTCTGGGTATTTGGTGGCATAGTCTACAACTACTAGGATATACCACTTGCCAGTGCAACTTGGGGTGCTCAATGGCCCCACTATGTCCACCGCTACCCTCTTGAAGGGTTCATCAATAATGGGCAGGGACACCAAAGCTGCCTTGGCCGTGTCCCCCATTTTCCCCACCCACTGGCACTGTGGACAAGTCCTCCAATAATTTGCCACATCCTTGCTAATACCATGCCAGAAGAAATTGTTTGTTAGACGCTTTTTTGTGTGCCTCACCCCCAAGTGCCCTGAAAAAGGGATATCATGGGCAAGGGCCAAAAGCTGCTGACGGTGAGCCTTAGAGACTACCAACTGCTGGAGTACCTCACCATCTAGCCCTTCCTCTGTTGTACATTCTCTGTACAACAGCCTATTGTCACAGTAAATGGAGTCTTTACCCCCCCGAGGATGCTCAGCCCTATGAGCTATTTCCTGTTTTCCCAGGGTAGGGTCAGTCTGCCAGCAGCACTCAGCTGCCTGCCTGACCCTTCCCAGTGCCCCTTCTGAAGGAAGTCCTATGGGCTCTATTTGTGACTGGGGTTCTGGACTGCTGCTTCTAGCCAGTCCCTCCCCTGTGCTAGACACTTCCTCAGCTGATGAGGGTGTGGCTGGACCACCCAGAGTCAACCCCTCTTCACCCTCAGAAGCTTGCCCTTGTGCCTGACTACGAGTTACAACACACACACACACCAGTTTTTATCTAGGGTCCAAATCCTTCCCCACAATCATACTTACAGATAGGTCCTCTACAACTCCCCCCTCCTTTTCTCCATGGCCCCCTTCCCAGCTCAGGAAGACTCTAGCCATTGGTAATGGGACTGGTGGCCCTGTGAATGCCCAGACCTTGGAGTATTTCCCAGGCACCGTCTGCTCTGCCCGAATGAGATCCTGCCTTACCAGGGAGATGTTAGCACCTGTGTCCCACAGTCCCTGTGTTACTATTCCATTAACTGTAATGGGACGCAGATTCTCATCAGAGGAGAGTGGTTCTTCAGACTGGACACACCCTACAAACACACCAGTGCTCTTTTGATCACCCCCGCCCCCATATCTCTGCCCCTTAACAAGTTTCTGAGGGCTAGTTATATCTCAAGTGTCCCACTTGATTGCAAATATGACATTTCTTGGGACCTATTTCTTGATTCCCCTTAGAACCAGAGGGCTCTACTTTGGGCTCAGGTGCAGGCTGGTTTCCTTTGGGCTGCCCCCATGGGATCCCTTATAACCATGTGCTGCCCCCCCACCATAAGACTTATGTTGTGTGTATGGCCGGCTAGACTGATACTCGTCAGCGCTACCTGCCACCTCTGTGGAAGAGGCGCATGCCTTGACTATGAGCCATACACACATGTCCTCAGGTACAATTTTAAGGAATTGTTCTCTCACCAATACATCTTTAATCAGTTCCACAGTAGTTGCTTTAGCCCCCTCCATCCAACTATCAAGGTAAGTATACAGTTTAACCTGCAGTTCGGCATAACTGTCTTCTGGGCTTTTCTTGAACTCCCTAAATTTCCTTCTATAAGCCTCAGGAGTTAATTCAAAACATTTCAACAACACTGTTTTCACTTTATCATAATCTGCATAGTCTTCATTACTCATTTTAGCAAATGCATGCAACGCTCGCCCCGTCAGCAAGGGTGTGAGATAAGTTGACCAGGAAGCCTTAGTCAATTTTAATTGGTTGTATCCTCTCTCAAATGACCTTAAAAATAAGTCAAGGTCATCTCCCTCCTTAAACTGAGGGAACAATTTAGAATTCATTTTGGCTTCATGAGGTAGACTCACTCCACCATTACTCATGGTTTGCTGACTGCGGAGGGTCATCATCTCCTTCTCGTGCTGTCGTCTCTGGAGTTCATGCTGTCATTCTTTCTCTCTGTCTTCATGTTCCTTCTCTTTGTCTTGACGTTCTTTCTCTTTTTCCTGATGTTCTTTCTCTCTGTCTGCCAGTCGCTTTTCTTCACGTTCTTTCTCTGCTTCCAACCTTCTTGCTTCTGCTTCAGCATCCAGTCTTTTCCCTTCAGCATCCAGTCTTTTCACCTCCAACGCCCTTTCTTGCAGCAACAGCTGCAGTCGCAGTGCCTCAAGCTCGTTTGAGGGGTCTGCTGCCTCAGTTCCTGACTCACCCCCAGCGACTGCCTGCTCCAGATCATGTGCCAAGAGAATCGCTATGAAGTCTGCCTTTTTCTTCTGCTTTAGACCTTCAGGCTGAATCCCCTTTTCCTGGCACCTTTCCAAAAGCTGTGGTACAGTAAGTGAGTCATACTCCATGGAGCTCATTCTCTACTGCTACCCTTTACTGTGCTAACTAGAAACAACTAAAACTGTTGTACAAATGTATCCTCTTATATATCCTGTTTTGCAATGCTAAGGTAACTGTTCCACTGGCAAACTCTGTATCTCAGTGTGCTGCACAGTCCGCTATCATCACCCCACCACTGCCAACCAATATGTGACAACCCACCTCTCCCTCTGGGCTGAAACAGCTTTTAGAGAGGTGCCTATCCTTGGGTGTTTGCTGCCACCAGCCGGACTTTCCCTCCGGCACGTCTTTCAAGTGTACAAACTTGAATAATTAAACGTGCAATTGCACAAGTTAAAGTCTAGTGTGTGTCTCTCTTGGGTGGCAGATGCTACACAGAGTTTACCTCAGCCAGCGGAAACCAAATATTACCTTAGAAAAATGACATCACAGTCACAACTGTTGAGCAAATAAATAGCTTTTACTTAACAGAAAGTGCACTGAACATTTACAGGATATATATTTACAACACAAGAGAATAACACTCATACAGGAAAACTAAACACATATTTTTAAATAACAGATGACAAAAGAAGAAGGCTATTACTGAAATTTGCTATCACTAAACTTACCCTTCCCTGTCCTTACAAGAGACACTGGACCCTGTTCTAACTGCCAGCTCCCATGGACATAGCTACAAGGTAGGCTCCAAACTTATGTTTCCCCTCCCAGCTTCCAAAGCACGAGAGCCTTCTCTGCCTTTCAGAAGGTTATATACTCTGTGGAGAATAGGTCATTCCTATTCTCCCTTTAAATGCACCAACCAACTAATATGTATGTATTTAATTGTCCCAATCAAAGTGAACACCTATCAGTGACCAATTATATTCCCTTTTCACCTTAAATTTATGTTTGAATGATCCAATCCATTCAAACTGCCCTGTGTCCGTGTCTGCAGGTCTGTGTGTCTGGAGATGTCCACTCGAGATTTATGACCCAGCTGTTATCTAGCAGCTAGGAATTCCACAAGCTGGATGTTGCTGGACAGAGGATTTCAGCCTGACTGTATTTTTTCCAAACTGCTAAAAAATAAGGCACCTACAGAATCCAAGCCATTAACTCTTTCCTGCCCATTTCTGTCACAGGGACTATAACCCTGGACCCAGCCACCATAGCAAACACATTTAACAATGCATTCTTGGATCTCAGTAGTTTCCTCCCATATGACTTCTTTGACGCTGACCTCTCTGTAACACTCCCTCTCACCACCCCACCCCCCCTTCCTCGACTCACCTGCCTTTTTACTTCAGAGCAGTCAGGAGGCATGAAGTGCACAAATACGTCAGCAAAGCAATTGCTGGATCTAGAACCAGTGGGGGGACACTCGACCTTAAGCTACTGTCCCTTACGCTAGATGAAGTGCTATCTCCACTAACTTGTATTTTCAGTCTCTCTCTCTCCTTCCCCCTCAGCCAGTTCCCCAACAGATGGAAATCCGCCACTGTTACAGCAGTCCACAAAAGTGGGGACAAGGCCCATCATGGGAACTATAAGCCCATATCTATATTGACCCCACCAAAGGCCATCGAGTGATTAGTCTCTGACCAGCTGACGGAATACCTGGCTAAGCAGGACATCCTTTTGTAAGCAGCAGCACGGTTTCAGAAAAGTCCACAGCACTACATCGGCCCTCCTAGAATTCACAGGAGCAATCCACAGCTCTCTAGACAATAATCAACTAACTGGATCAGTCTTCATTGGCCTGACTAAGGCTTTTGACACTGTCCATCACCAATTACTCATCTCCGAGATTCAGAATGCTGGGCTTTCCACTGAGGCTTCTTCCTGGTTTCAGAGCTAATGGAAAACCGCTCACAAAGGGTGAAAATTGCCAACACCCTTTCCGATGCTAGACCCGTCCGTTCAGGAGTCCCACAGGGATCCATCCTCGGGCCACTCCTGTTCAGCCTTTTCCTGAACAATCTTCCACAATCCTGTCCTGAACAAATCTTTCTTTTATGTGGATGATGCAGTCATCCATGCCACTCATCATGACCCCCTCCTACTTCAAGAAAAACTTCAGGTGGGTTTCACCTCCATTGAAAAATGGTTTAATAGACAAAAGATGGTCCTCAACTATAAGAAAACAAAGTCGATGCTTTTCTACGGCTCCTGCAACAACCATAGGTTTCAGCCCATCACAATTGCTAACTGCCATGGTGCTGTCCTGGACCAAGTACACTCCTTTAAATATCTTGGTATCATACTCGACAGTCACCTACCCTATGGCGTCCACACTGACACTGTTGCCAAAGCTGTAAACAAACGCATTGGTCTTTTCTACAGGCACAGGCAGTGCCTTACCACAGATGCATTAAGGATAGCTGTGCAGAGCTCTGTGGTCTTACTAATCGATTATGGTCTGATTGTCTATGGCTTTGCTACTGACACAGCCCTTAGTTGCATATCCTTGGCCCTAAATAAAGCCTGCCGTCTCATTATAGGATCCCACCATCTCACCCACACATGTGCACTCTATGCTGAACCGGGTTGGCTCCAACTATCCCACCGTATTAAGTATCATACCTGCTTAATGGCCAAGAAGATAATGTTAGGCTTTGCACACCCAGGAGTACAAGCCCTCCTACGTGCAGCATGCATCCCCCGCCCCACCAGGGCTTCTGGAAATCAAATTCTGTACATCCCCCGGTGCCGTACCTCTCGGGAGCAAAGGTTCTTTGCTCATTGTGCACCCTTCTGGTTTAATGGACTCAACAAAGACATCACCTCTCTGCAAAGGCTTGGCCAGTTTAAAACCTACCTTCACCTCCACCTCTCTGCCTCCAGCTCCTATGACTGTTAATCCTAATATGCTATCCCCTCTGGCTCTTAACTCTCCCTCTCCTCCGCACCCTTCCTCTCCCCCCTACCCCCCCAACCTTAGCACTTGCTCGAATCCTGACAATGCCCTCGGCTGCTCCTCTGTTTCTGTTGTCCCCTCAATCTCTCAACTCTTCCTGTTAACCCTGCCCTGCCCTAGTACATTCCTTCCCTCAATTTGTCTGTTTTCAACTGCCTGAGACTGTTTCAGAATCCCATGCTCTGCACTGTTTTCAAATTTCTGTCCTGTACCTACCTCCCCACAAATGTATGTATTCAACTGCTTGAATTGCCTATTTCAATTTTTGTACTGTTTCCCCATTTGACGTGGAACCTTTCTAAAAGAGCCTTGGCTCAAAGGTACTAGTAATCCTAAAATAAAATAAATAAAATAAAAATTATTTATGAAATGGCAAGAAAAAAATCCTTCAACCTTATTGTGGTGTAACCACCACTACCACTATCAGCACAACCACCCACAAGTGGTGCTGCCTAATTGATGTAGGTTGGCACCTGGGTATGTGGTAAGAAATGTATAATTATACAACAGCATGAAAAAATATTGTGCCCTGGTTGGCTGGCTGACATGATTTACAACGTGCAAATTGTGCCATCACCACACTATAAAAGGTGCCAGCCAGTAAATCACCCACCCCCACCCTGAATCACTCCAATGCCCTCACATCATACGTGCTGACTGCCATATTGTTACCATCACTTAGTAAAATACGGTAAATTTAAACCCCCAAAAATGAACTCTTCCTTCGAAATTATGCATCAGGAAGAGCTAGAACCTCTTTTTTCAGATATTTTGCACACAGAAACAGACAACCTAACAGCACAAAATGACCCCCAAAACGTACCTGTACCTCAGCCTCAAGTTGCTATACAGGACACAAGTCGAAACCCATGTGACGTGGGCATTGTTCTGCATCTAAGTGTTCACCTCCGTTTTAGAACTTTTTTGTTCAGCGGAAGCATACGCTTCCCAGATGCATTAAAAACAAAATAAAAAAAGTTCTCACTGTCAGTATTTCCAGTTGCATAATAGCAATCAAGAGGAGACTTCTTCCTCAACCACTCACCAGATAGTCACAGTAGCCGCACCTCCAGAAGATGCCACACACACAGCTCCTCACATGACAGAAGTGCACAAGCCTCGTATGCATTGGAAAAACTAAATAAATACTTTCAAACAAAAAACATTTTCACTCTCTCGGTCTCCAGTTGTATAATAGCAATATCCCCCTTGAGGGTGTGGGTGATGCCAGGATTTACCCACATTCAGTCTGGTTTCCTCACTCAGCCTACAGCCTCGTGTCCAAACCACACCTGGTGTGGGTAAATCCTGGTATCACCCACACCCTCTCATGGTATATTGCTTAAATAAATGGCATGGTGCCTCCACCTATGGGGATCCTTATAGCAGCATGCTGCCACGGTGTTTCCCCACAAGAAAATGAATATAGCCCCCTCCCTTGGTGACAGGTAGATTAATAACACAGTCCCCTCCCCACTTATGCCTCTTAACTGGCAAATATCTAGGGTTAGCAGAATTCGATTTTTATTTTTTTTTAATTTCGATGAAAAATATCGATTTTTATTTTTAAACCCTTTTCCCGAGTTTTATCAATTAAAATTTTTACAGTTGCACGCAATTATGGGTTTTTAAGCATTTATTTCAATTTGTATTGATTTAATTTTCACAGTTGCAGTTAATGACAGTAAATGCTGAGGATTTACAAACTGATAAAAACACAAATTGTTATCATAACATGTCAAAATAGCAACTGGACTTACTTTGCCTATCTGTAAATTTTGATTATCATCGATGTAAACATTTTTTCATCAGTTTGTGTGTGTGCAGTGAAATCAACATTTATCGTCATTTATCAATTTAAATCTAATACTGCCAAGCCTACAAATATCACAGTAACATAATAATGGCAACTACTTCAACAGTTGCAATTAAATAACACAATGGGTTTATTCTGGGGGTTGGAAAATAAGATGGGGACAAGGGAAACAAAGGGAGTAAAAACATCAACCAATTAGCTATAAATAAATACTGTAACACAGCCCCTGTACGGTATGACCTCTGTCCCACTCACTCTCCCCCAACTGGTGCACCAGTTAACCCCACTGTCTCTGTGGGAGCTTCCAACAGTCTTAGTGTGCACACAATGAGGAGTTGCAAGCCTGTGATAAATGGACACTGGGTGCGGTACAGTTACAGTTGGGTGGAGCTGCAGCTGCTAAGCACAAAATACACCAGTGGATATAAACACACAGATGATCCTTGCTGTAACTGTTGCTGTGGGCTTAGATTAAAGTCGCTCAGGAAGTCCAGGTGATAAATTACCTAGCTAGCTAACTGGACAGTTAAAATAGCAATTCGTTGGATAAATCCAGTACTCACGACCTTTAGATGACCAGATGGTGCAGGCATTGGAGGACATCTCCCCTGTCTGGCCATCATGTAAAGCTGTAGGTCTGATGTAGATGATGATGACAGAGATCCTCTTCACCCCACGGAGAGACTTGTCTTCACCCACCTCAAAGATGGGCCAGCAGTGGATTTTCACCCCACGGAGAGACTTGTCTTCACCCACTTCAAAAGTTGGTCCGGCAGTCAGTCTTCAACCCACAGAGGGACTTGTCTTCACCTACCTCAAAAGATGGGCCAGCAGTGGGTCTTCACCCCACTGCGGGACTTGTCTTCACAGGGTTTTATTTAACTCTAAAAATTGATTAGCGTTTTGCTCATAAAACTTTTAAAACATTGTGAAAATGCATAGCACTTGCCTCACTGTGTTTAACAAACATAACACTTCTAGAAAACCTATATAAATGTTTTCTTTACAGTTAGTATTGACCCAAGAAAAAAACTGCTAATCAATTATTTAAAACCCTGTTTCACTACCTCAAAAGATGGGCCAGCAGTTAGGCAGTCAGTCTTCACCCCACAGAGGGATTTGTCTTCATCCACCTCAAAAGATGGGCCGACAATCAAGTAGTCAGAGCCACAGAAAGTTGGTCCCCTGTCAGAAGCACAGTTGTGTCAGGATCGGAGAGGCAGTGGCTGTTCACCTCCTCAGAATAAGAGTAGTTTACACAGCAGCCCCTGCTCTTTCTTGGAGCCCATATTCTGGCTTTTCACTCCAGCTGAGGTAAATTCCATTTTTCTGGGATTTACAAGTCTGTTCAGCAACATTCATTCAGTGACAGCACTGAGAGCTGTCAAACAGTTGCTTTTTCCACAGAAAACACTTTCAGACTACCTCAGAGTTAACTGTCAAACCCTAGAATGCTGTTTTAAAATTTTGACATTCCATTGGCTGAAAGGGAGGCTCGAGCTCCACCCCTGATTGGACTATTGCAGCTACCAATCAGGTCCTTGCTGGGTTTTTTTGTTTTGTTTTTTGTAGTTTATGTTTATTGCATTTTTGATACAAAATACAAAAAACAGTTCCATCAAATGTCAGATATTAAAAATTACAAAGGACCCATCCAATGGCACAGAGATATAAAGTCTAACATTCAGATTACAGATGGGGGAAAAACCAATTACAGTATCAATCAAGCAATCAGAATCTTTATTTAACCAGGTGGTCACCATTGAGCAAAGCTAATTTTCAAAGCTGAACAAGTACAAGATAACAAGTTAATACGTAACAGTTACAATACACTGGCATGATCAGCAAAGGCATGGACAGCACAAGTGCAAATTAATGCAGGGTAAAATACAACAATATCATACAATCAAGCAAAATGTACAAACAAACAGTGTTGCAGATAAATTCAACTATGATGTAGCTAGGGGACAATTACAAAATATGTTCCATATGGATCCCCAAAGAAACAAATCAGAGGATGAACTAGGTGCAGGAGATGGGAGGGGGTAGGGAGTGGGAGAAGGACGGATGTGGGAAGGGATAGCATACAGGGATCAATAGTCGGCAAAAGCAAAATTGTGAGGTATGATCTTTTAAGAGGAACAATACAGCAGGGGCAGGGAGTAGGGGAAGGCAAGTACAAGACCAGAATCAGGTCCGGTGATGGAAGTAGTGGGAAGGAGCAACCAGGGGGGAGGGGGGAGAAAGAGGGCCAGGCAGTAGCTGAAAATTAGAACTAGAAAGAGGCTGAAATGAAAGGTATTTAGGGTGCTCCACAGAGTTTGGGGACACTGGGTTCAGGAATAGCAAACACAGGATTACATATTATGATGCGAATATAGTGTTCTGAAAGCTGCTAAGCTAATGGTGTGCTTTATTTTCAGCTTTTTTTTTTGCAGTTTATTCCACATTTGAGGCAGCACATGACTAATAGATGCCCAGCCAAAATGGGATCTGGCCTTAAATACATTCAGCGAGTAAGCAGTTGGAGATATAGTCAGGCAGTTTGTTCAAGATGACGTTATAGGTCCAAATGGTAGCATTTCTTTGTCATCTGAAGCTAAGAGAGGACCAACCTACTGCAGTATACAATGAACAATGGTGGGTGGAGTAGGGAAGACCCATTGTAAACATTAGGGCTCTGTGGTAGAGTGTATCAAGTTTGGAGAGTGCATCGGCGGGCCCTTGACTGTAAAGGAAGTCAGCATAGTCTAATAAACAAGCATTTGTCAATGCCGAATGTTGTTTGCTTCTATGCGCTGTTTAGGTATTTGGAAGTCATTGGAGTGTAAATATTGAAAATTTGCGAACTTACGAGCGTGCATAGGAACTGCGCAATGCACGCTCGTAAAACAGTCATTTTTAGGATTTTTTTCACCAAATTTTCAACATAGCCATTTTAAGACCTCTGGTCATGAACAGTGTCACTGTGATTTTGTTAATGTGTCCATACATTGAGTTTGCACACCGACTCGCTGTTATGCGCTACATGGGTGGAAACATGTTTTGAGCAGGATGTGAAAAATGACAGCTGTACTGCTCCATAAGGAGGTGTGGTAAAATGGCAATGTTGAAAAATCTGGAGTTTAAATATTGAAAATTCGCAAAACTCCACGAAAGCGCAGTGCGTGAATCTGTGCAACGCACACTCGTAAAACAGTCATTTTTAGGAATTCTTTCACCAAATTTTCAACATTGCCATTTTAAGATCTCTGCTCATGAACAGTGACACTGTGATTTTCTTAATGTGTCCCATACACTGAGTTCGCACAACGACTGCGCCATTGTGCGCTACATGGGTGGAAACACGTTTTGGGTAAGATGTGAAAAATGACAGCTGTACTACTCATAAGAAGGTGTGGAAAAATGGCAATGTTGAAAATCTGGAGTGGAAATATTGAAAATTCGTAAACCTACGAGCGTGCGTAGGAACTGTGCACGCATGCGCTCATAAAACAGTCATTTTAGAAATTTTTCACCAAATTTTCAACATAGCCATTTTAAGACCTCTGCTCATGAACAGTGTCACTGTGATTTTCTTAATTTGTCGTACATTGATTTCGCACACGACTGCGCCATTCTGCGCTACATGGGCGAAACACATTTTGGGTGAGATATGAAAATGACAGCTGTACTACTCATAAGAAGGTGTGGTAAAATGGCAATGTTGAAAATCTGGAGGAAAATATTGAAATTATGAACTAACGAGCCTGCGAGGAACTGCACAACGACGTCCAGAAATGTCATTTTTGGAATTTTGGCACCAGAATTTCAACATGAGAGTTTTGGGCCCCTTCTCATGAGTGTTGTCACTGTCATGGCGGTATTCGGGCCCGAAGGATGATTTTGCAGTCACTGTGCAGTCACTGCGAAAATCACACCCTTCGGCCCAAATAACGCCATGACAGTGACATCATTCGATGAAGGGTCCCAAAACCCCATGTTGAAAAATTTGGTGCAAAATTCCCCAAAATGGCTGAGATATGCAATAAAGTTGAAAACCCCTATCTAGCCCATTATACAGCTTACAGGCATTTCCTCAGTTAGCGGTCGACTTTGAAGAGTGCAGGCGTGTTCCCGGTCCACGCAAGATCATGCGCTGGAGTCCGGAGGTAAGTATGGGGTGAGGGGTGTGGGAGGCTAGTGCGCAGGGTGGGTGCGGGTTGTGGGGGTCGAGACGCACCGCGGACCATTTTTGTCTTACAGGTAAAAAAAAAAAAAAGGCGCTAGGACCGTTTGCCACGCTGGTGGGCTCCCAGCGTGGCACAAGGATGTTGGGATTCAGCCGACGGGGATTGGGCACCCTGTCGGCAAAGGACTGATTGCCACACTGGGTGGGCCTCAGCGTGGCACCAACTACTGGGGGAGGCGACACAGCTCAGCTGGCGAGGATTGGGCACCCGTCGGCTATACAGTGCATGCAGGGGCGCACGCGCCTGCGAGTGGGGAGCTGCGAGCAGCTTCTTATCGCTGCTCACCAAGCGTAGCTCCCCTTTCAATCAGAGGTCACTGCATTTGGAGCGCATTACAGACAGCTCCAAAATGCATTAGCTCACAGAGGCCGCACCTGCCAGCACACTGCCTGAATTAGAGGAGGAGGTGACACACCTCCGAAATCTCCGATGATGGCACTATGTTTCTTGCACATGCGTGCAAGCAACATAAAAAGAAAGATTGTTTGGACTACTGTCATCTTAGCATCCCTGGGGAGGAGGTTTTTTATCCTAAAGAAGAAGTCAAGCCTCTGACAAAGTTTCTATGTCAGTTCTTCTATGTATCCTAGGAAGGAGAGTCTATTGTCGAGCCATACCCCCAAATATTTTAATTTAGTTATGTACTCCAAATGTTTTCCAAGGATGGTAGTAATCGGGGGGGGGGAGAGTCCCAATTGTGGCTGGGTTAGGTGAGTTGGGAAAGCATGAGAAGAGCATTGCATTTGGTTTCTTGGCATTCAAAAGCAATTTCTGGTTTAGGAGCTGGTGCTGCAGCAGATTGAATTCATCCTGGAGAACTGTACACACAGCATCAGGGGAATGTCCACTGACATAGAGCACTGTGTCATCTGCAAATAGGTGTATTTGGGCCTTTTTGATGGTAGCATCGATCTTGATAATATAAATTGCGAATAGCAGGGGACCCAAGATGGAACCTTGAGGTACGCCCCGCAGGAGGGGGTTTTAGTGATGAAACTTCACCTTCAGCCTTTACTTGCTGTGAGCAGCCTGTGAGATAGTTCTCGAACCATCTAAGAGGTAGAGCATTCAAGCCGATGTACCGGAGGGATGTGAGGAGCAGGCAGTGATTGACGGTATCAAAGGCCTTGCTTAGGTCTAAAAATATTGCACAGACAACGTTCTTGTTATTCAACTCACACTGCCAATCATTAGTTACCTTGGCTAGAGTCGAGATTGTACTGTGTTGTGTTCTAAAACCTGATTGTAATGGGTTGAGCAGCTTCACCGATTCCAGGTAGTTCCTAAACTGGGTGTTCACAATTTTTTCCACTAACTTAGACAGGATTGGTAGAAGGGAGATTGGCCTGTAATTGTTTAGGTCACTGGGATGTCTAGATTTAAACAGTATATTAATACAATCAATATGTCTAAACAAATTTCTGCACTCTACAAGATTATGGAGGTCAGTCCAAACGTATAAAGTCCCAACATTATGCAATAATCAGCAGAACTTGCTGATATGACCCCATCTTAGATATAATATTATAACATCCAAAAATGATTAGTGCTCCGTGGCAGATGCACTAGAGGGAGACAGCACCAAATGTGAATGTATATTTATAAGCCAAAAGCTGCAGCAAACAAAAAAAAAAAAAAAGTATTTGTCCACAAAATTATTTAAAGGGAAAGTTTCCCATAGTTTCACACCCATATTTTCCCAACTCCTTATGTGTAACTGTTGTGTGCCTCCTGCAGTTGCCAGCAGTCCTATTGCTGTCCAACTCTAGATCATAAATAAAAATATACAGCCCCCAGAATTTATCAATGTGTTGTCCTCCATTTTACCATCAATGCTGCTGGAGGATGATGTCATCAGAGCAACAGATAATGGTGCATGGGGTTCCCCACTTGAGTAATGGAGGAACCCTTTAAGTGTTGTGCACATCCTGTAGTGCAGGTCTAAAAGGAACTAGGATCATATGAGTATGATGCAGCACTGATTTGACATGTATATACAGTATGCCTATAAGTAAGTGCCTGTATGTGTTGTGTTAATGTTTCTGTTAGCAAAAACAGTTTACCCAATAAATAATTCTGGGTACAACAAGAGTCTGAAGTGGTATTATGTAGCTGTTGTATTATGTTCTGTGTGTGTTAGCATTCTCTGTCTTGATTGACACCAGCAGTGAACCATAGGAATAGGTTACCAGGACAATATTAGCTACTGCATATGGAAGAAGAGTAATCTAGTGGTTAAAGCACAGGCACAAGAACTGGGAAACTCTGGTTCAAATCCTGCTAAAGTCCCTTACTCTCTAACATGTAACAAGTTCCCCTAACCTCCTTGGGAACTGTGATGGCCCCTCAGGTCCATGACTTTAAAAGTGCCCCCATTCCCATTATAAATCATTAGCAGTGATGTAAGAGCTACAGTACTTCACTCTGAAGGTACTGAAAAAAAGCTGTGGTATGCCAGCTTGTAATGCCAGCATTTGAAGTAGGATGTCCCTCACAAATCAGATGCTACACTTCAGCTGTTGTAGGTAAAGAAACTAATCAGTTTCAGTGTTTGTAGTGCCTGTATTTGCTTAGCTCATTCCCCCCATGTGATATGCATGCTGTGTCTTGGTATTTCCAGTCAGAAACCCAGATATAAGGAGCATTTGAAATGTAAATCAATACACTTTATAAAGTAAGTGATCTAGCTCTCCACTTTCAGGCTGCTGAAAGGGGGGTATATAACTTGTGCAAAGGAGGAATTTAGTCTTGTGTGAACCTTTGGGAAACTGCTCAGGCCTACTTTGTAAATGAATCTTTTCAAGGGTGTTCACCTGGTGCAATACTGATTGACTGCTAGATTCACTGCTTGATTGTCTGATTGATTGATTCTTTCTACTGCTCTCCACATGTTGCAGCTGTCTCACAGAGAGAAATGAGCAGTACAAAGAAACAGATTCTGTTTCCTGTGAATGAAATACTATTAGATGTATTATTTGCTATACACATGCAGTATTAAGGCTACAAGTACTACTCCCTGTGTGTGTTGCATGACAGAACTGTCTTAAGCCATTGCAAACTTAAACTAAAATCAGGATAGACAGCATTTATATCCTTATGTGTTCTTCTGCACTGTTGCTGCAGTGACATCAGGGAATAGGAGGGGCTGTATTACAAGTGATCCATTTGCATGTAAATGGAGGCTTGCTTGACATATCTTGTGTCAGAGCCTCAGACTCTAGATATGTGTTGCAACAGCAGAAATGACTGATCACTTATTGACACGTGTACAGTAACTGATGTAATATATAATAAATACATCAGACATATCCAAATCAGAAATATACAGGAGTTGTCACCTTTAAATCTAATTAAGATATCAAGTCCTTGCTGTTCTTCAGGTAAGACCACTTTCAACATTGCCACCCCCACACACAGTCCTGTTCAACTTTGTCAAGTGTCTGTTAAATTAAAATAGTTTGGCAGCTTCTGGTTGCAGAGTCAAAGGCTCTCCTGGTCCCATCTGAGGGTAGCTAGGACCAGGGGGCATATATAGGGAACAGGAGCTCTGTCGGAGTCTCCAGTCTGTGAGCTCCCCAGCAGGAGCAAGTCCCTGGAAAATGGCTTCTGTGCCGAAGAGGATCATGGGACATGTAGTCCCAGCGCCATTTTCTCCCCGACCTGCTGGAGGCTTCGAATTGGGTCGGGGAGCCCTTTTAGCATATTTATTTTGCTTATTTAAGTCCCTCCCCAGCCCCCTTTTGTGTCCAATTGGGCTGGGAAGGTGAACTTTTAAAGTGTCGCTTCTGCCGCAGCTGTTGGGTGCTTTGAGGTGCTAAAAATACATAGAGGCATTTTCTTGGCTTCCCACACCACTGTGCAGCTGTCCAAGGGGGCGGGGAAGCATAATAAGTGTGCGTCTCACCGGCCAGATCATCGGATGCATGGAGGCACCAGAAAACTGTTCATTCTGCTCCCCTGCCTAGAATCAATCCAGGTGAGGGCTGGGGGAGCAAAGCTGCGAGAGGATCCAGCCACAGGAGGCAGCAGGACAACTTCTGGAGCCCCAAGTAAGCTTCCAACTTGGGAGGGGGGGTTACATCACTACACCTCCCTATTATGACTTGGGGCGGCCCAATGAGAGTGGCACAATGGGGGCAGTGATTGTGGGCTTGGCAGCAGATTAACCTTTTTATGCATCACATTTACAGGGAGATCAGAGGGAACACCAGGGACATCGTATGTGAATTTTATTTGATGCTTGACTTCTCTTCCAGAATGGCGGGGGTACCACAAGTTCCTTGAAAAGATTTGATCAGAATCATTGATGAATTCTGTATACTCTGCCCCTATGTGCTCAACTATTTCAATGTCCTGGGTTGGTTCTATTACTGGAGTGTCATCATCCCCTGTATTTGGACCAAGGGCCTTGACTGTGGGCCAAGGTTCATTTAGAACAAAGGGTACTGCAGCAGGATTCAATGACCTGGAATGACTCACCTTACTCCCTCCAGGTGCTGAAGGAAAAAGTCCATGGTGAATGGCGCAGGCTGATATTGACACGGTATAGGATAACTGTAAGGCTCTTCGTCCTCAGCGCTACTGTTGAGCACCTCAGACTGAGTTGCCAAGTGGGCAACAGGTAATGGATATACAGCTGAATTGTTTTTCCTTGGCCTTGACTCATTTCAAGTGACTGGTCTCCGGGGCAGTGAGAGAAGTACTGAGTTAACGAGTTTGGGTAACATTTGACCAATCGGCAAGAGGTGGTTTCAGTGTAGCGTTTTAACCACACCGGTTCCCCTGTCCATTCTTAGTCGGTGTACTGGCAAGTTTGGAAGCTATTCCATAATCACATATGGATCTGGTTTCTATCAGTCTTTAGTCTTGTGTTTGCCTGGAATCCCAAAGTTCCAAATCAATACTCAGTCCCCTGGCTGGAGAGCTTGTTCTCGTACTCTTGTTATATCTGGTTTTGTTGGCTAGGTTGGAATTCCTTGCTGCTTCTTGGGCCACCCGGTAGGCTTCTTTCAGTTGTGTATGCAGTCTCCTGGTATACTTCAAGTGTGTCTCTGGTAGGGCATCATCCGCCAGCACCCCAAAACATAAATCCACTGGAAGCCTAGCTTCATGCCCAAACATCAGAAAATAGGGTGAGAACCCAGTTGAATCATTTTTAGTACAGTAGTAGGCATGGACTAGGAAAGGTACTTGCTGGCTCCAATATAGCTTTCGTTTTTTTTAAATATAATTTTTATTAGTCGAAGCACATCGGGATATGATTCAACTGTACCGCAGTGCATTAAAATAATCATATAATCAATACAAAGTCAAAGTCACAGATGCATTAGCCTGTTTTACATCGATATCTCCACTCTGAAATTTAGATACCACGTAACATTAGATACTTCTGTAACCACTCCCTCACTGCTTTACACAGTTAGCTACCCTTGGTACCCTTGACTGGGCACAGACTACTTTGGAATGGTACTATCCCTAGCTTTGGGAATGTATACCAGGCTCATTACTTCTAGAGATCAAAAAGGGGTGGGGGGGTGTACAAAAGCATAACTTATGACCAAACCCAGGTCCTGAGGAGAGAACTTTTTTGCTAGGGCTATGCTGGACCTATGCTTCTGGAGGAGTACCCAGTAACTCCGCACACAGGAAGCAAAAACGTAAATGTCCAAACCAGGTTGGGGTTCTAGAGTGTGACTTTATTCCAAAAGATGATCTCTAAAGCAAGGGTGGACCCCCTAGGTTTACACATTGTAGTACAAGGAATTATAGAACGACTGTATCTGACAGACACTCTACTTATTTTCATTTTTCATAGGACATTAAATTATCTTCAGTGGCACTGGCCACAACTGAGCACACATTTCCCATATGGCATAGGCCTTTAAAACTTCTTCAAATGGTAACTGGCCACAACTGAGCACACATTTCCCATATGGCATAGAACTTTAAAACTTCTTCAAGTGGCAACTGGCCACAACTGAACACACGGGCTGATTGCTAGCACAACCCACTCCAGGGGGTAAACTTGCTAGCACAACCCACTCCAGAGGGTAAACTTCTATTCCGACGTTGGCCACCATGTCCAAAATAACCAGGCACCCTTACAGAACCTGTAGTCCTGAACTGGTTACTCCAGATGGGGGACTGCCCACCCTTTACTTCTAAATTCATACCCAGCCATTCTTTCATTGTTATAACTTAAAACGTCTTGAACACACTTAGGTAAATGCTTCCCAACTATATAACACCTTGGATAGTGGTCAGGCAGTTGGATCAGTCTTCATTGACCTTACGAAGGATTTATTTATTTATTTATTTTATTTTGCTTTTGGTAACCGGGTAAATGCACTAGGCATAAAATGCCTATTTTCAGCCACAACCCAGGAGAAGACAGTTTACAGACATACAAGATACATGTGACACAGCACATGAAAGCAGCACAAATCAGAGTAAGTAAACAATATCTGGAAAGTAGAGACAATCGCATTGACAAAAATGAATAATGAAAGTAAAACACTACTGTGAAATTAAATTACAGATAGGAATAGGTAATACAGGAAAATAAATCAAATGGAGATAGGCAGTGCAATACAGTACAATAAGTGTCAAAACTGAAAGGTTTGTGGCCAGGGGAGAGGGAGGGAGAGAATGGTAGGGAGAGAGGAGAGGGAGAAGGTAAGAGAGTGGGCAAGCTAGGACTAAGAGAGGAAGGGGAAGAGGTATCAAGGAGGTGGATTATCTGGAGATGAAGAGGAGAGCAGGGAGGGGTGAAGGTTCAAGGTGGGTTAAAGCAAGTGCAGGGGTTTACGGTGTGCAAATGTTCACGGTGGAGTTTCTTAAAGGTAGCATGGGTGGTCGCTTGACAGATAGAGGAGAGTATGGAGTTCCATTATTTAGGAGCTGTACAAGAGAAGGCGCATGTGCCCATGTTTGATCTGCATCTTGGGATGTGCAGAAGGGCTTTTTCATTTGATCGTAGCTCATAGGTGGGAGGTTCTAATTCCAGAGCAGAGGAAAGGGATGGGGGAGGCCTGTTCTGGTGACACAGTCAATTAATGATCCAAAGGACTGGAGATGATAGGCGAAGGGGCTAAGTCATTTTAGGTCCATATAGAGCTGGCAGTGGTGCTTGAAACGCGGTGATGCAGAGGCATAGCGGCAGATGCTATTGTAAGTGGTGTCCCATTTATGGAGGGAGGATTTAGATAGGTAGATTGCAAAGCCATATGCTAGAGCCAGTAGAAGGAAGCCTGAGCCACAGCTAGTCTGGCTAGGGGGGTGAGGGCATAGCTAGTGCGATAGGCACTTCCTATCTTAGCATTTATGAACTTACAGATAGTGGAAATGTGGAGGTCAAGAGATTCGTCCAGGGTGACACCAAGATATTTAAAGGATTTGGAAGTGGTTAGAGGGGAGCCGTCCACACATGAGATAATAAGGGGATTGAAATTTGATTTGAGTCTGGCAGGCGAGCCAAAGAGCATTGAGTTGGACTTGCTAGAGTTGAGGACTAGTTTGTTGTCAGTGAGCCAGGATTGGATACTCATGACGTCCACGGCAATGGGATGATTTAGGACAGCAGCAGTTTTTGCACTATGGTAGATAACTAAGTCGTCAGCGTAGAGCACAGATGAGCAGTTTGGTGCAGTTAATGGGATGTCATCATTGAATATAGTGAAAAGCAGAGGGCCAAGTATGGAGCCCTGGGGTACTCCAATGTGGATCGATGCAGGATCCGAGATGGCTGAATTGAAGACCACAGTCTGTTGTCTGTCAGACAGGTAGCTTTCGAACCAGGTAATGGTATCTGAGGAGAAACCAAATGACTGTAGTTTAGCAAGAAGAAATGTGTGGTTGACCAGGTCGAATGCTTTAGTTAGGTCGATGAAAACTGCACCTGTCAAGAGGCCTAAGTCCATGGAGGAATAGATGTCACTTGTCAGTTTTAGCAGGGCAGTGGTGGTGCTGTGACCTTTACAGAAGCCGTGTTGAGAGCTAGAAAGGAGGTTGTATTTTTGGAGGTATTCTATTGATTGAGTGACAACTAGTTTTTCAAGGATTTTGCTTAGTACAGAGAGTATAGTGATGGGACAGTAGTTCTTGATTTCCTTGGGGTCTCGTTTTTAGGAATAGGGGTGACTTTAGCTATTTTCCAGATATTTGGAACTGTACCACAGCACAGGGACATATTGAAGGTTTTGGTTAGTGGGGAGGCCATGAAGGGAATCTGTTAATCACAGCCTCTTTCTAAGTTGCCTTCTGTTTACAGGTCTATCCCCAGATACGGTACTATGGTTTGGCAGCTACCTCTGTAACAGATCATGAGTCAAAATTGATGATACCCTATCTGCAGCTAAGGAGGTGCACCTCAGGGTTCTGCAGGGGTCAATCCTTGGTCCTCTACTCTTTAGCCTTTTCATCAACTCCGCCCCAATGGCTTGCTCAGCAAGCACAGTTCTCTATGCTGATGGTGCCGTGATCTCAGTCACTGGCATAGACCAACAATACATCACAATTGAACTCCAAAACAGCTTCCATAAACTTGAATCTTGGTTTACAGAAAACACTCTACTACTAAACATCAGAAAAACAAAGAGTATACTCTTCACCCCCAAAGCAAAAAGAAATGCCTGCCCCTGCGTATTCATAACCAAAAGGGTGAGATCCTAGACCAAGTATCTAACTTCAGATATCTTGGCATTACCTTTGGTGACATGCTCACCTTCTCAAACCACATTGATTCTGTTATCAAGACTGCAAATATAAAACTTTGTGTACTTTATCATCACAGACATTCAATGATCCTGGATGCACTCAAACTAGCCACCAGTAGCTCAATACTGTCTACCGTTGACTATGGATTTCCTATATATGGGGCATGCACAAAAACTGCTCTTAACAGGATCAATACTCTCCTCAATAAGGCCTGTCATCTTACTTTGAGGGCTACTCTTGACACCCACACCTGCTAGCTGTACACTGAAAGTGGGTGGCTCCCACTCCATTTTAGAGGGCAATATCAAACCTGCCTACTTCTAAAAAAAGTACTGCTTGGACTGACATCCCCCACACTGGGCAGATGCTTTAAGCTGACTGTCCCAATGAAATCTACCCATAGTGCGGTCACTGACAATATGAGGATTCCCTTCAAACGGACAAAACTTGCCCAGAACTTCATCCTGTATCAAGGACTGAAATGGTACAATGAACTACCTGCTGACCTCACTGATACTACCAAGATTAGTACCTTCAAAGCTGGGCTCAAATCTCTCCTTGGCTCTAAAATTAATTATACTTGCCTTCGCTAATGTGATAGTACCTCACCCCCAGTTTTCCATTTACCTACCCCCTCTACATCTTTCTGCTATATACCACTTTTTTCTTAACCCGCTTCCCTACCGCCAATTACCTGACGATGGCCTCACTTGGTTGAAAACTCCACCTCAGATGATGCCACCTCCGGCTGACCCCCACAACTCCCTTGTATCTAATCAGTCTATCTGTTAATATGTTCTAATTTGATGTGTATAACTTCAAATTTTACTATTACTGCCTGTGTATATGCTTCAATGTTTTTCTTTTTTTTTGTCTTTTAACCTTGTATTTTTGTAATGTTTGTTCAACACTGACGTGGAACCTTTGAAAATGAGTCCTTGACTCAAAAGTATTAATCCCAAACTGAAATAAATAAATAAATAAAAAATCTTTGAATGAACATTCGCATCCAGCATTTAAGAAACACTACTCTGGGAGTGTAAGAAATTAAAGTCCTGAACAATGTGAATCAGTCTGCCTCTGAACCCCACAATTGCCAGCCAACTTTACAACTGAAAAAAATCTCAAACTTTAGAACAGAAACTGGTGTACCTTTCCCTTTTAACCAGAGAAACACCAAAGCACAGGTACTTTCTTCAGGAAGCACAAAGTCAAATCTATTCACAGTTAGAACAGTACGGGCAGCTTCATATTGTACTGGATCAAACAGGGGATTGCCCCTAGGATCCCTTCTCTAGCAGTCCTTTTCATCCATCCAGGATGAAAATCAGGAAATCCTGCTGTAGACAACGGTTTTCACCTCTTCTCTTGGCAGGTTGGTGACTTTCAGGATTAGGATGAGAAGATAGGCTCTCCTCTCAGAGCCCACACTGCAGCCTTCACTCCTCACACTTCAGCTGCTGACACAGAACTCTCTCACTCCCTAACCAACTGACCCAAGATTCTAAAACTCCCCACTCACAGTCAGCTGCTGTGGCTTATGCTGCTGGGAGAGTTCTAAATGACTTCATCTCTCTCATCTCAGCTGAGACCAATTAAACAAGAGAATGAATAGGTGAAAACCCCTTTTAACTAGTTATTCACCAGCTGCCTTCCCTACCTAGCAGTGACACTGTTAGGATTCTAGTAACCCCAGCGGACTGAGTGGTTACACTTCCACAGAACCCATCTCCCTCAACAAAGGGTTACCATTGAGTATAATAAAGACTGCTGCATCTCCCACCTTCCAGTATGGCTTTCTGTTAGGATCCAATGTCCCCAGCATATTAAGCAGTGTTCTATTAAATCTCTCGAGCTGAGGGTCACCTTTTGGGTGTTATGGAGTAGTACGAGACCTCTTAGTGCCCCAAATGCTTGTAAGTTCTTTGATGAGACGGCTCTCAGAGTCTCTCCCCTGATCAGAGTAAAGGCATTTGGAGAGTCCATCATGCATAAAATACTTCTCACACAAAATTTTAGCTATAGTGGTGGCTTTCTGGTCTTTCGTGGGGAAAGCCTGTACATTGTGGATATTGTGGTCAGTTACTACTATGATGTTACTGATTCCCTTCCAGTCAGGTTCAAGGGAAAGAAAGTCCATATAGACCAGGTCCATTGGCCCAGTACTGGTGCTGCTTACAAGTGGAGCTGCCCGTTTGGGTAAAGTCTTCTGGATGATGCACAGATTACAGCATTTACTATGTCTTTCCACCTCTATGGCCATGCACAGCCAGTAGAAGTGATTTTGTCCACGTCCCAAAGTCTTGTAAATCCCCAAGTGTCCCATGTCTTCATGAAGTGATTGCTGTGACAATAGTCATCTGCCTGTTGTTATTTGTATCATTATTTTGCTAAAAATATATGTTTCCTTGAATTTCTGCTTTTGAAATATGGCAGTCAGCACTAGGCATCATGGAACTTTGGATTTTCCAAAACATACTGTGCTCTCTGTCTGAGTGGAAGGAAACAGTTAACTTCAGAAGAACTGACACATGCCTAACAAAACCCGTGTGGAAATTGTAGAAGTCATGTTCCCAGAGAGTTGGTGCTTTGAAGTGAAAATATTGCCTTTTTACGAGGTGACAGGAGGGAGAATGTTTCCTAGACAGTCTATGTCAAAAATCTCATGATGTTGTGAAATAGCTAATCAGTATGTTTCTCTGAAAGATCAAAAGGTTAATTCTGACCTGTCATAATTCATGCTCTGTGGCTCACTAATTAAAATGGTATATATAATTTTTTTTATTGGAATGTTTAGCAGTGTGCAGTGGCATGTGACTAATTCAGTGTGCAGGAATGAGAGTGACCTCACAGCCAGCATCACCACAGAGCTGTGACCTCACAAGCTGGGTGGCACTCTTCCCCCCCCGATATTGTCAAGTTGCTGAGGGAACATTGTATTCCTACTTTTGGAGTCCTGAGGGGACACACTCTTGTTCCAACTTTGCAAGACTTTGCATATTTGTGTTTGGACTTTCAAGAGACACTTGTGTTCTGGACTCTTAAGAAGCACTTCTACCAAAATTAGGTAATTTCAGCACCACTATTTACCAACTGAAGCTGTGGTAGGACCAGTTACTCAGTAAAAAGTAGTTTGTTTATACTTGTCCATTTATTGTTATGACTGTACCATTAATGTTATATGTTCTGTGTTTTGTATTTTATTTACTGTTTTTAATTCTAGTAAACTCTGTTTTCCTTGAAATCCTGCCTGAGACATTTTCTCATTTTGAGTGTGAATGCTGGGACAGTGTTGATATTTCTGACAGAACTGTTAAGGTGCTTATAGTGTGCCACCATAGAGGTTGAGTACTCTACCTTTGCAGCTGGCCAAAATTAACTTATTATTCTTGGCGACCCCAACCTAAATTGGCTGGGGAAAAATAAAAGTGCACTGGTATCTCTAGTACATGGATTTAGCATGCACCAGGTAATTGAAGATCCCACCAGTTTGACCCAGTCACCTGTTGCTGGAACACTTATAGACTGTATACTCACAAATCGACCTGATGGAATTACTGCCTCAGGTGTGCTTCCTGATTCTATAAGTAACCATTCCCCTGTGTTTTGCATATGGGGAACACCAGTGATTCCATCCCCCTTGCCACACTATATCACCTTCCAGGATTTTTCCACACTTGATCAAGCAAGCTTTCTACATGATATCTTTTCTATAAACTGGATCCCTATTTTCCAGTCCCAAAACATTGAATCTGCTCTTAATCTCTTTCTTTCTATATTCCTATCCCTCCAGGACATACATACACCCAAACGGAATCGACGCATTAGGGCCAAACAGACTAGGCGGCTGCACAGAGAACTTCTCGCCTCCATCCGGGCACTTGATAAAAGCTGGAATCAATACAAAAGCAAAGTGAATATGATACTTACAGAAAGTAGTGCAATATGTGCAAAAAACAAATCAGGCTTGCCAAAAGCTCATACTGCAAAGGTCTGTTGCTGGAAGTTGCTGGGGACCCGAAGAAATGCTGGACACATGTAAAATCCTTCCTGGGCTCAAATCAGTCTCAACACATGAATTATATGGTCCTCAGTGGTATGCACTGTAATGACCCCACCACCATTGCAAATTCTTTTAACAAATACTTTACTGATCTCACCAAATACACTGCCTCTTTCACAGCAAAACGTGCCCATACATCCGTCCTTCTATTTTAAGGCTATTCCAACTGCTGATGTTCTAAAACTACTAAACTCATTCTCTGAAAGTACTAGTGTAGGCTCGACTACTTAGAGCCTAAATTTCTAGAGCTGGCTGCTCCTTTTATTGTGGCCCCATTGGCTAAAATCTTTACATTATTTGTCTGCCATGGCCATGTTCTGAACATGTGGAAATTGGCAAAAGTCATCCAAGTCTTTAAGAAAGGTGACAAGAAGGACATAGCTAATCATAGGCCCATAGCCATCCTGTCAGTACTAAACAAAATACTCAAGAAATTAGTGGCTATACAGGTCACCGAGTTCCTCTCTGAATATACCCTCCTATCACCTGCTCAGCATGGTTTCCACAAAGGGCATAGCACCTCTACTGCTCTGATACAATTTACAAATGATGCCCTTACTGCTATGGATCATGATCTTATGACTGGTGCAGTGTTCATTGACCTCTCAAAGGCATTTGATCTTGTAGATCACCCTCTTCTGCTTGATTGCCTTAGCTTCACTGGTTTCTCAGAGCAAGCCACAAACTGGTTCCAGAGCTACTTAAGCAATAGAAGACAACAGGAAAAATTTAACTCAGTGGTGTCAGACTCTGCACCCATCAATGTTGGTGTTCCTCAAGGCTCCATCTTGGGGCCTCTTTTCTTCTCCATTTTTATAAATGACATATCTTCTAACATCCCTTGGTGCTCAACAATCTTGTATGCAGATGGTCTGATGCTCTACATCTACACCTCCTCTGCAAACATGGAAGAAATAAATAGTCGACTAACATCTGCATTTCTCATAATGCAAGAATGGATCCACAACAGAAGGCTCATCCTAAACATTAGTAAAACTCAGGGCATGCTCTTCAGATCTGCAACCAAACTTAGAATAAACTGCAACCTTTTCAACGTCTCCTGTACAAATGGGTCATCCCTTACAAAAGTAACCTCATTCAAGTATTTAGGTGTCCTGCTTGATGAAACTCTCAACTTTGAGCAACACGTCATCGACACCTGCAAGTCAGTAAACTCCAAACTCGGAATAGCTTACAGGACTAGTCAGATGCTTACCCCCTCAGCCAGACTGGCTATTTCTAAGGGTATCCTACTTCCATCCCTTGCATATGGCACTGTCACCTACATAAATGCTTCGAAAACTACCCAAAGTAAGTGGGATACAGCGTACAATAATATCTGTCATGCCTCGGCTTCCCCACATTTGAAGCATCTTTGCTTGCTACATGCAGACCTTAGATGGCCTTCTCCATTTGCCAGTTGACTCCTTGCCCTTAGTACTCTGCTGGACAACATCATTAGAAGTAATCTACCTATCTCTCTTGCAGGCATGCTGGTGCCTCTGTCCCCCACCTATGGCCTCCCCTCTACTGGACTCTCTTTACTATACACTCCAAGGTGCAGAACCCTAAAAGGAACCTCAGCTTTCTCCTGCCTGGCCCCAAAATATTGGAATCCACTACCTCTTGATGTTCACTCTGCACCTAGTCATATTGCTTTTAAAAAGATGCATCACACTCTCCTCGTCAAACATGCCCTATGTTCCTGTTTTAAACCCCCATAGTGTGTTGGACATCCCCGTCCTCAGCTCTCAAATTGTTTCAGTTTTGCACTGACCCCTTGTTACTGTTATATGTAGCACTTACCATGGACTATGTGTTAAAACTCTACTGCACTATGATTGTACGCTTATTACGTTTTGTACTAGTGTGTATTTTTCTGCCATTGTTCCTGTCATAGTAGCAATACTGTTTACATTACAGAACATCATGTAGATTTTTCCTTGTATGGTTGATTACCTCTGAACTATACCTGTTATTTGTTTTGTCTGCCAATTTTGTATTGTAACCTTCTGGGTCGTGTCTGAAAATAGTCATATTTTTGTGGCCATGACACCTTAAACGGTAAACAAAAACTAAATAAATAAAGCCATATGCAGCAAGGTAAGAAAGTACCTAGGTCTTAATTGAGTCAGAAGGGGGATTGTGAACCAGGTTATGTGCCCTCTGGGTTACAAATTGCACTGCTTTCCTCGAGAAGAGCGTGATATTTGTACCTGCTACCTAGGCGTGCTAGTGAAAAAGGATTCATATTTGACTCCAGGACTCGAGATTAGGTTGGGTACCGTGGGAGCAGAGGGCCTGACCCCCGGAGTGCATTTGTGACAATTGCATCACCATTTCTGATACTTTCTGGGAAGCACTAGTTGCTTTTTGAGAAAATGGGTTTGTGTTTTCTTGATTCGATACAACAGTCCATTCTTTAACAAAAACTTGTCCCACTCCCTCAGGAGAAGTAGTACATCAAGCAGATTTGCTTTCACTTGAGAGGATGACAAGTCCTTTTCCTTGGCTAGGATGATGTCTCGCAAACTGAGATCCATTCGCTGTGCTCACCTTAATTCTGCAGGACACAGGTGAGGCAAGGAGGTATTACGCAGTGTGTTCAAATGCATACACTTCCGATATAGCATCAGGATGCACTCCAAGCAGGTCCACAACACGGTCTGGGTTGGTGATAGTGGGTCGGTCATCAGGCACCATCATCTGCCAGACTGCTTTCACTCCATCTTTGGACACATAGGTGCAAGGCCCCTCCATGGGTTGAGTATGATGCAGGCATCTGGACAGGGCAGCTCCATCAATGTTATTTTGTCTAGAGCAATATTGCAAGTGGAAGTTGTAAACACATAGAGCAGAGATCCATCTATGTCCAGTGGCATCCATCTCATGGGTAGTCAGCACATATGTCAGTGGGTTGTTG
Source organism: Neoceratodus forsteri (assembly GCA_016271365.2). NCBI lineage: Eukaryota > Metazoa > Chordata > Ceratodontiformes > Ceratodontidae > Neoceratodus > Neoceratodus forsteri. Next base: position 726,517,239 of record CM057453.1, read on the forward strand.
TCAGTCAGTACAACAAACCTGTCTCCATAAAGATACTCATGGAATTGATCAGTCACTGCCCATTTCAGTGCAAGGAATTTTAACTTATGGAATGGATAGTTCTTTTCAAAGGGACTTAAACTGCGACTGGCAGAGGCGACTGATCTCAAACTGTTTTCATGCTCTTGGTAAATTATGGCCCCCATTCCTTCCATGCTGGCATCAGTGTGAAGGGTGTATGGCTTAGTGTAGTCAGCAAAGGCCAATACAGGGGCTTCTGTTTGGAGTCGAATAATTTCTTAAAAAGCGTTCTCACATTTTGCAGTCCATCGGTTCCCAAAAGGTTCACTGGTCTTGAAATATTCACTGGGGGGTTTCTTTTTGGCTCCCAGGCATTTGTTCTTCTGGGTTGGATGATATTCCTGTGTTAATCTGTGCAAAGGCCTCACCACCAAGGAGTAATTTTTCCCAAATCTCCTGTAGTATACAAAAAAACCTAGGAAGGATTGAAGCGTTTTCAAGCTGGTAGGTCTTGGCCATGTAGTAAGAGCTTTCATTTTTTCCTGGTCAGTGCTGATACCGTGATTGGAAACAATATGCCCAATATACTTCATGGAAGTCTAGCAGAACTGACACTTGTCCAGAGAGAGTTTTGGAGCATGTTCCTTCAGCTGGTCCAGTACCATTAGTAGTTGGACTTCGTGTCCTGCCAGTGTTCTCCCAAACACTATAAGATCATCCAGATAAACTAAGACCTCTAGGAGATTCATATCATCCACTACCTTTTCCATCAGGTGCTGAAAAGTTGCTGGAGCACCAGATATCCCCTGTAGCATACGCTCAATTTGGTAAATCCAAGTGTACAGATAAAGGCAGTCTTTTCCTTATCTTCCTCAGCCATCAGTACTTGGTAGTAGCCACTGTGCATGTCAAGAACAGAGAACCTTCTACTCCCAGTAAGGCTATCTAAGGCATCTTGCACTCAAGGCATGGTGTATTGATCATCCACTTTCCATTGGTTAAGGGTGCGCTAGTCAATACACATTCTTATGGCACCATTCTTTTTTCGGGCCACCAATGTAGGTGAAGCATAGGGGCTCTGAGACTCTGTTATGATCCCTGCCTTCAAGAGCCTTTGCAGATGTCTCCTAACATCTTCAGTGTCAGCAGGTGCCAGTCTTCTTAACCTTTCTCTGAATGGGCGGTCATCATGTAGGTGTATATGACGCTCTTCCCCTTTGGCACATCCCACTCATGGCAGGAGAAGATATCTGACCATTTGGCCAATTACTGTTGTAATCAATTCTTCTAGCTGGGAGAAAGGAGAGATGAACCAAAATTGAAAACCCCTTCATCCGGTCGAGTAGTCTTCTCCTGACAGGATGTTGCCACAACCACATCAGCAGTAGAAAGGTTAGCTAGTACTGTACCAGAGTATACCATTAGATCTTTGTGCATCTTGTTCTTTAACTTTATGTTGATCTTTTTAACCTCACTTTGGTTCCAGGTAGCACTCCTAGTTGAACCATCAAACCACTGTGCAAACCTCTTCCAGGAGACTCCACAATGGTGATCTGATCTGAAATAGTTTCATGGCAATCCACAGCTCCTTCGACCAAGCACTCAGCTCCAGGGGGCACAATCAAAGGCTCTTTCCCTTCTTTCTTGATGACTGTGACAGTCCCCTCAGGGTAGTTGCAGACCTTGGCCTCCCTCTCCAGGTGTGTGGTACTCACAGTGGCATGAATTGGTAAAGTCTGGTAGTTTCCTTTCCCTGCCTTCTGCAGGCACAAGTGAGCCAGTCATCCAAACATATTGGCATTTGTTCCAGTCAACACAGGTGTCTTTTACAATATCTGGGCATCAGGACAAATGAGAGCTAAGGTGTTGATACTTTGAAGGACTCCAGCAAAAGTCTCTAGACATTCAATTTGCACAGCAATGTAGCCATCATAGGGGTAGCTGGCACTTCTCAACCCCTAAACAGGAAGTCCCTCTAAAGGCTGCAAAGATAAATGTTTCAGGTATGTCTGGTAAAAAGATTGGTGGATGATGGTGACCTGTGACCCACTGTTCAGTATGACTTCACATTGGTATCCCTCAATAGAGAACTTTATGGTCGGGGTAGGACCAATTAGTCGCATTAGTCCTGATGGCAACTTGTTACTGACAGATGTGGTGGGATTAGGCCATCTTATGGAGCTGTTCATTATCGGAGTCCAAGGTTGCTCCCTCACTGGGCTCTGCTGTCATTTTCCATCAACTGTTGCGGTCTATCCCATTTCTGGTCCACTAACTGCTGGTTCTCTGGCCTGCCGCAGCCTTGTGCAAAATGTCCATCTTCTCTGCAGTGATAACAAAACTCTCCACCTCTGGGTAAGGTTGAGGGTTGAGGCCTGACCCTTGAAGCAGACGAAGGACTCAGGAGGCATCCATGACCAGGTGGCAGGGAGCTGGCTCATAGGCGAGTTGTTTGTGCCATTTGCAATGCTTTTACACACTCTGTGAGTTCTTCCAACTGTGTTCTCATGTTGGGGCATCACTTTGTTCTGTCGACTGTCAACTTGAGGCTGCAAGGGAATGGCTTTCCGAGTAGGCACTCGTAGTGAATTTGCAATGGCTTCCTGTGACTCTTCTTCCTTCTCTTCATCTAGTAGCTGTCTGAAATTCAGGGGTTCTGCTATGCGTTTGAGTCCAGTGGGAATATACAGCTCCTCATAAGATCTGATCTAGTCTCATTTGGGCAGCTGTTGCAGGGGTAACTCCTCCAGCCTGAACTATGTTATGAATCATTGTCTCCACCCGGGTCATGTAGTGGGACAACTGTTCTCCGGTTTTCTATGGTGGCTCCCAGTTTGAAGATGGGGTCCTCCTTCTGTTCAGCTGCTCTGAAAGTACTCCTCAACATGGCAAGATGGTCACTAGCAGTGCAGTCTGGGTGGCTGGCTCATAGTGAGTGGATAATGTCCAGTGCCATACCTCTCAAGCTTTCGACTACATGTTTGTATTTTTCATCATTTCCATGCTTCCTCCATCTGGGTGGCTTGGCTCATCCACCTTTTGTAGTCATCCTCCCCTGAAGGAGTGGGGGTGGCATCAGATAAAGTACGCAATCTCCTGTACTGTTCACAGGGTGGGACCAATCGTGTCCTCCAACTCAGAGTTCGCCAGGGGGTATTGTCGGTTTCAGGTCATTTTCTTTGAAGGATGTTCTCACGTCTTGAACAGTCTTTCGCTCAGTAGCCAAAAACAATTGCAATTTCTGTTCAAAGTCACTTTGCACTTTAGGACCCTCAGGAGGAGGATCCAGGCTTGCATAAGTTGTTATGACTCAGGGGGTGGGGTCTCCATCAGCAATGAGCTGATCGGGCACCCTGGAAGGATCAACATCCTCTTGGCACTCCATCAGAATACAACAGAACTTTAAACCATCCCATGTACAGTCACTTTTCCCAGACATTTTATGCTGCCTGTGATACTTTCAAGACAGTCCTTTGGGGTTGCTTCAGGGATCCCTTGCACCAAAATAGCTCTTTTTGGATCACTGTCCTCACTCATGCACCAGTCTACCAATGAGCTGTGATGCATCATGACTTTGAAAATTGGGGAGGGAGGTACCAAACTGTTCCCACCAAAAAGAGGAGTGTTGCAGAAATGTCCACAAATCCCAGCGGTAGCCTCCAAGTTTGTAACCACCACTACTACTACTATCTGCACAACCACTCGCAAGTGGTGCTGCCTAATAGATATAGGTTGGTGCCTGGGTTCGTGGTTAGAAATGGATTAGTAAATGGTGTGGTGCCTCCACTTGTAGGGATCCTTATAGCAGTGTGCTACCAGGGTGCTTTCCCACAGGAAAATGAACATAGCCCCTCCCTTGGTGACAGGTAGATCAGTAACACAGTCTCCTCCCCACTTCTTACTCTAAACAGGCAAATATCACGCTAACACAATAATGGAAAATACTTCAACAGTTGCAGATAACCAGATGGGTGTATTCTGGGGTTTGGAAAATAAGGTGGGGGACAAAGGGAGTTAAAACATCAACCAATTAGCTATAAATAAATACTGTAACACAACCACTGTATGGTATGACCTCTGTCTCAGTCCCTCTCCCCCAACTGGTGCACCAGTTAACCCCACAGTCCCTGTGGGAGCTCCCAACAGTCTTAGTGTGCACACAATGAGGAGTTGCAGGCCTGTGATGAATGGACACTGGGTGTGGTACCGTTACAGTTGGGTGGAGCTACAGCTGCTAAGCACAAATTACACCAGTGGATATAAACACACAGATGATCCTGGCTGTAATTGGTGATTGCTGTGTGCTTAGATTAAGTTTGCACAGGAAGCCCAGGTAATAAGCTAGCTAGCTAGCTAACTGGACAATTAAAATAGTAATTGGTTGGGTAAACCCAGTACTCATGACCTTGAGATGACCAGATGGTGCAGGCATTGGGGGACGTCTTCCATGTCTGGCAATCATGTAAAACTGTACGACTGGTGTTGATGATGATGATGGAGATCTTCTTAACCCCACAGAGGAACTTGTCTTCCCCACCTCAAAAGATGGGCCGGCAGTGGATCTTAACCCCACAGAGAGACTTATCTTCACCGACCTCAAAAGATGGACCAGCAGTCACTCTTCACCCCACAGAGGGACTTCACCTACCTCAAAAGATGGGCCATCAGTTAGGCAGTCAGTCTTCACCCCATGGAGGGACTTGCCTTTACCCACCTCAAAAGATGGACCAGCAATCAAGTAGTCAGAACAACAGAAAGCTGGTACCTGTCAGAAGCACAATTGTGTCAGGATTGGAGAGGTAGTGGCTGTTCACCTCCTCAGAATAAGAGTAACTTACACAGCAGTGCCTGCTCTTTCTTGGAACCCAAATCCTGGCTTTTCATTTCAGCTGAGGTAAATCCCCTTGTTTCTGGGATTTAATAGTCTGTTCAGCAACACATTTAAAAGTTTCAGTCAGTGACAACACTGAGCTGTCAAGCAGTTGCTTTCTCCTCAGGAAAAACTTTCAGACTACCTCAGGGTTAACTGTCATACCCTAGAATGTTGCTTGAAAATCTCAATGTCCCACTGGCTGAAAGGGAGGCTCGAGTTCCACCCCGATTGGGCTACTGCAGCTACCAATCAGGTCCTTGCTGTTCTTGAGGCAGACCACTTTCAACATGCCCCCCCCCCCACAGTCCTGTTTAACTTTGTCAAGTGTCTGTTAAATTAAAATTGTTTGGCAGCTTCTGGCTGCAGGGTCAAGACCCTCCTGGTCCCATCTAAGGGTCGCTATGACCAGAGAGCATGTTTAGAGGACAGGAGCCCTGTCGGAAGCTCCATTCTGTGGGCTCCCCAGCAAGAGCAAGTCTCTGGAAAATGGCTGTCATTCCACAGAGGATTATGGGATATGTAGTCCCAGTGCCATTTTCTCCCCGACTCACTGGAGGCTTGGAATTGGGTCAGGGAGCCCTTTTAACATATTTATTTTGCTTAGTTAAGTCCCCTTCCCAGCCCCCTTTTGTGTCCGATGGGGCTTGTAAGGTGAACTTTTAAAGTGGCGCTTCTGCCATGGCTGCTGGGTGCTTTGAGGCGCCAAAAAAAACAAAGGCCTTTTCTTGGCTTCCCACCCCACTATACAGCTATCTGACGGGGAGGGGAAGCACAACAAATGTGTGGTTCACTGGCCACACCATTGGGTGCAGGGAGGCAGCAGAAAACTGTTCATTCTGCTCCCTGGCCCTAGAATCAGTCCAGGAGAGGGCTGGGGAGTGAAGTTGTGAGTGGCTCCAGCTGCAGGATGCAGGAGGCAAGGACAACTACCAAAGCCCCAAGTAAGCGCCTGACTTGGGGAGTTTACAGTGGAGAGACATCATCTGACTGTGCATTAAAAAGCTAGCAATGCATGTCCAGGTGCCGGATTTCATTACTATGATAAAAAGCCTCATTACTGTGAAGTACACAGTCAGGGCTTAATGTTTAGCTGTTAACCCTTTAAGAACACTCAGAACAATATTATTGATACAGGATGTTGCACTGTCTAGCAATGCTGTGTTATCCAGGGGCTGTCTGGGAGACCCCTTTGTCTGAGGCATAGCTCTTCATGTGCACAGAAGTCTCCTGTGATGAACAAAGAGTTTTCTGCCTTTATTTTATGCATCAGTCTAAAGTGATTGACACAGTCCAGCAAGACAGCATCCACCGATGCAGATACAAAGATGGGCAAGGCAGACCTGAACAGAAGTAAGAGTCCTAGTGACAAACCTACACCAAAGCGCCCCACATGGTGGAGAATGTGGCCCTTCTCCTGTCCTGGCCCTATCTCGCCTGCCTGCAGTCACCATCCCCAGTTCAGCACCTAGCAGATCTGGATGACTGGGAACCTGCACCATATAGCTGCAGAAAATTGTTTCCTATCTTCTACTTTTATCTGCAGTGCCTGCAATCCTGACATTCTGGACTGTTGGAAAAAAAAACTGGGGGAGGAATTGCTAGACCACTTGACTACTAACAAACTGGCAGCAATTAATTTACCCAACTGTAAGCACCTTCAGAGCTTCTCAAAAAACTGCAACCCCCAACACTCCCCAACTCAGCCTTCAGTCCTGCCTCTCAAGGTGCCCAATGCCTTTCCCCATGTTCAGAGACATAGAACTCGCATAATCTAAACTCAGTGGCTTGTAGTCACAAAGACCACCTGCTCCAGTATAGCTCCGGAGCCCATCTGGTATCCCCAGCCCCTTCCTCAGTCAGACCATGGCTGCAAGACACCACCATCATGACCACAGCTCCAACAGCACATTCTGCCCCACGCTCCTGGCTATGCCAGTGACTGCTTTCTCCTGGCTGTAGCTTTACTTAATGCCATACAAGCTACTGCAGCCGCTTCAATCCCAACACTGTTCCTCCCCACACAGCTGCATTTAAACAGCCTCCTGACTGTCCCCCAAAACCTCTTACCTCGCATCCCAAACTGCCTCATTCCGGCTGCTGCAAATCTACTATGGCTCTCAGCAGCTGACTTACTGAGCTGTAACGCCATGGCACACAGCATTTCTCCACTCCACACTCTGCTACTGCCCACTCGGCTATGCTATACATGCCATACCAAAAGAAAAAAAAGTAACTAAAAAGGACCACAGGATCCAAAGCAGGGCACAGCAATAAAGAAATATAAAACAGGGTGCAGTACATAACATACACAGAGGGATATCCTTGCAGACAACAGGTAAAGAAAAGCATAATAAACAAATGCAGAACCATTACCCATACTAACCCCAGCAACTGAGTCACTCACCCAAAACTGGGGCCTGCCATTTTTCCCTCCAGCTCAAGGAGAAGGTGCCCAGGGGAATGGCCATATTGCTCATTGCAATAGCACCAGATAGCTTCGTGGCCAGCAGCAGCCATCTTTGTTTGAGACACACACTTGAAAGGAAGTGACCTCTGACCTGTGCTAGCAGCCATCTTGGAAGGGACAAATCTAACAGGATGCTCCCAGCTATATGTCTCAGTTCGCTGGCTATCTTGCTGGAGGCACCAGCTTGTCGTAAGGTCTTCTCTCTCTATAGGATTTAGTGATGGCCATCTTGTTAAGGGCAAACCCTGTTGAAGTGAATGGACACTAACACAAAAAGCTGAATTTGCAAAGAAATCTTTATTTAAATAACAACAACAAGGAATTGGGTTGGACTTGTTTATTTAAGACATCATAGACTTTGCTTACAAATAATTGTACGTTTGTATACAACCACAATTTCTCAGAGGCACTCTATCAAATTCACTACCTCCCATCCCCCTGCATAATGGCAACTCCTTCTCACCCTTACAGCCTCCAGTCTGTCACATGAAGATCTCCCACAGCCATCATATCCAAAGAATATGGAAATAAGGGCACAGGAGCATCCAGAGGCTTACCTTCATCCACCTCAAGGGCATGGGGCTTCAAAATAGAAATCTTCCTGCATGACATCCGGTCCTCCATCTCATCACACAGAATGTCAGCTATGCAAGCCATTCAGGGTGCCCTTCCCTATATTAAAACTGCCTCACCACATTCCATGGTGCATTCCAGCCTACAGCCATCAGCCTCATTAGCCTTGTCTTACGAAGATGCTGTTGACTGGCTTGAGCAATCCTAAACCAGGATTACCTTAAATGGTTGGACTGATTCCTACATATTTTCAATTAATTGTACTTGCTTCTGAGAGGGACTACCAATGTACTACCAGAACAAGTTAAAGCAAATACTGCCACCCTGTATGCAGCCTGTGCTCCCAGGCTGCACCTGAAACAAGCTCTAGCTTAGTGTGCCTTTCCTAGTTAAACAGTCCCCTCCCAGTATGCGACTTGTAAAGATCATTTTGTCCAAGCACATCCACCCCAGTTACTGGAACAGCAGCTATGGGAATGCACTATACAGCCCTCTTTGGAAGCCTTCATAATGGACAATGAGTTACACTGCAAACGTCTACAGAAAACAGTGAAAAATTAAATTATGACCTTTGTCCGAGGATGTCTCCTGCTACTTCTGCCTTATCTGATCCAACAGAATCCAACAAACTGGATGGACACTATCTAAGCTACACGACTTGCACAGGAATCCATATCAATGTTCCAGGCCACTAGTGTACAAGGACATCAATTATCAAAAATAGCTACACTCACAATGTGTGCCCAGTAACAACAAGCAATGATAGACAAACTCATCACATCTGTCAATAATTTACAACTGAGCTCAACTTCTTCCTTTGCTACCTCTGTCAGTGCTCTGCAACCACCTTGACAGTCACATGATTGACCTCCACCTTCTCGAGTGCCTGTTATCTGGATTCAAGAGACGCACTGCTGTAGTCTACAGAAAGCTACAGTATGACAATAGAAATAACAGGAACGAAAGACAGCCACCGGAACATCATCAGCAAGATGAATGCAGCTACTCCCAGAATCAAGGAAACAATCACTGCCCAACCACTAGGGGCTTTTATTGGGCTGGAGAACATTCAATTGACTGCCAATCCAACTCTCCCAACTCACACAAGCAGCATCTTCCAACTCACTAAAAATACCACCAACAGCTTAATCTGGTTCAAGATCAGTTGGCATTCATCTGTATCCCCCTCCCCCGAGTTGTGCCTGAAACTAGACAGAATTTGTCTAGTGCACTTACCCGGTCAACAAAAACTAAATAAATAAATAAAATAAACTCCAAAAACCAAATCTGGCACTGTCTCACTTCCAGGAGTGAATGTATCTGTCATTATATCACCACTTCTAACAAACTATGTCTTGGTTACCATTGGAGATTGTTCCACTCATGCCTTGATTGACACTGGAGCAGAAATCTCAGTCATCAACAGTAACATTCTGAACAGAGCTCTTTGACAGTCACCTCATGTCTCTCTAGCAGACCTAATGTATATCATCCCAGCAAATGCTGCTACATTACCTATCACAAGCGCCTTCCACATCAAGTTACACTTTGGTTCACAGCAAGCTACTATCAAGTTCTACATAGTACCTGATCTACAACCATCAGTGATTCTTGGCATGGACTTTCCCAAATATCACAAAGCCATCCTGGGTGTTGCTTCAAACAAATTGTCACTGGACTCCTGGAGGCAACTTGCAGCTACAGACTCAGTCACTGTGCCTCCTAAGATAGAGATGGTTTTTATTGCCATGATTCGAAGTGAACCACTCCCACAAGGTGTTGGGATCATCATGGGAGCCCCCATTCTCATCCTTCAGGTATTCTCCTGAAAAACATCTTTTCTGCTGTGCATGATGGCACAGTATTCTAGAAATGCTGCAACTGTGCAGATGTACTAGTCACCATCTCCAAGGATGCCAATGTTGGAATGTTTGTGTGCCTGTCTACTGGAGAGCAGTTCCATCTCATGTAAGAACCTCATCCTGGTTCCACCATTTCTACACCTGTTGGCCCTACCACCACCACTCCAGCTTCACCAGTCTTACCACTCAGTAAATGACTATCCTCTTCCAAGCTTCCAGCAGAGAAACAGCAACTTTTGAATTTCTTGGAGAACTACCCAGATGTCTTTGTTGGTACAGACAAGATGCTCAGATGTTGTAATATCCTGCAACACACCATTGAGGTGCAACCCAGTCAGAAACCCATCCATCAGCAAGCCTACAAAGTGGTGCACAGACAGAAACAAGTCCTAAAAGACATGACATGACATGCTCAAAGACAAGTTTGAACAAGACAGCACTGAAAAATCTACAAGTGCTTGGGATGCACCATGTCTGCTGGAGATCAAGAAAGACAAGGGATATCACTTTGTGCTGGACTACAGAAAGCTCAGTGCCTCCACAGTTCTGGATGCTCATCTTTTACCCACAATAGAGGATGCCTTAGAGAGTCTCTGCGCAGCCATCCTAGCCTACTTCACCACACTGGATCTTCAAACTGGGTTCTACCAAGTCTCCATTGATCTAGTGTTTCATTCATACACAGCATGGCGTTGTCACTTGGGACTTTTTCAGTTCAAATGTCTGCCTATGGGACTTCTGAACAGTCCAGCCCATTCCAGCATATTATGGAAGTCGTACTACATGGGTTGTCTTGGAAATCTTGCCTAGTCTACCTGGACAATGTTGTCATCTTCAGCAGAACTTTCCTGAAACACCTCCAACACCTCAGTGAAGTGTTTGAATGTCTCCGACAAGCTACCTGCAGGCTTGGCCCAAAGAAGTGTTGCTTTGCACAGTACCAAGTTCATTGCCTGGGACATGTTATCAGTTCTCAAGGCATCTCCCTCAAGATCTAGACAAAATTTTATCAGTTAAAGACCATCCAGAACCTAAAAATCTCAAAGACTTCAGAGCTTTCCTAGGCCTGTCTGGGTATTACAGAAAGTTCAACAGTAACTATGGCAAGACTACAGCTCCACTGTATGCACTCACCAAAAAGGAATGTGAATATACATGGACTTCTGAGTGCGAAGAGGCCTTTGATACCTTAAAAGACAACCTGATTTCTGTCCCGGTATTGGCCTACCTAAGGGTCAACCAACCCTTCGAACTCTACATAGACTCTAGTTCTCTTGCAGTGGGTGCTGTTCTATGTCAAGTTCAAGATGGAACAGAATGAGTTGTTTCCTGCACTGGATGCTCTATTTCCTCTGTGGAGCACAGCTATGGCATCATAGAAGGAGAATGTCTAGTCATGATATTTGCTGTAAAAAAATGTGACTGCTATCTTCACTACTACTCATTCACAGCTATCATTAATCACTCTGCCCTCTGACTGTTGTTCGGAATGAAGGAACCGGTAGGAAAGTTTGCCCAATGGATTGCCATGTTCCAGTCCTACAACTTCAAAAATCCAGTACAGACCAGGTTAAGTTCACTGCAGTGCTGATGGTGTTAGCTGAAGACAGCATTTCTCTGAATCACCTTCAAGAGAAGAGGACCCCTGCCTAGAGGCTGTTCTTTTCCACGCCACGGATGTGCTTCCTGTGGACACTCCTACAGCACTTCAAGTTGTTTTGCTGCTCCCAAGTGTTCCCTCAGAAAGCAGCACCAATCCTTAATTACTGCAGTACAGCAAAGGGCTTCTGAACTCCTCTGCATCTGCACTCTTCCTAGCAACTGTCAAAACTCAACAAAGAGCAGATCCTCAGTTCTCAGACATTATCACTTACTTAGAATCTGAAAATCTTCCACAACAAAAGCAACACTGCCAGGATGTTCTTTTCCTAGCCTCACAGTACTTCCTCAATGACGGAGTGCTTTTTCACACCTGGACCAAGGAAGGCAAGGGTCATCGCACGGACAGAACTGATGCACAGTTAGTTGTGCCAGCCTCTCTAATCAACAAAGTTCTTCTCTCCACTCATGCCTCTCCACTTTCTGGAGGTCATATGGGAACCCACAGTACTCTCAAAAAGACAAGGCTTGCCGGCCCCGCTGTGCTGGAGATTGAGGCACTGGTCACTACACCTCGTGTCACGCTGAAGACCTGGGTTTGGGAATGAGCCTGGGCCACCGGGGGTTGGCAGGGGGAGAGAGGATCATGCATCTGGAGGACTGCTCTCCTCTCTCAGGGGAGGGAGACTTGTCATCCCATTCATTGATTGTCCTCTGGTGGTGGCTGGAGGGCAGTACAGGTCAGGAGGCACGTTCTGATGTCCTTGTGTTGGCAGGGGAGGGGGGATGGGAGAAAAATGATGGCAAAAGCCTGGCAGGCTCCATGATGGTCCGCCGCTCTTGAGGGCCATCCCCGACTTCTGGATGGGGTCACTGGGGGAGGAGAAGCCGGCAACTTCCTCCCTGGCCCCACTGCAGGAGGAAGAGGCCAATCCACAGGGGAATTTCCAGGGAGCGGTGGGACCGGAGAGAGAGTCCCTCCATCAGGAGGGCCGTAGCCAGCTGCCAAGGCTCCAGGAGAGGAAAAAACCTATATGGAAAAAAAATACACAAGGCTCCACTTCTTCTGACCTCACATGAACAAGGACATTGTTCAGTTTGTGAAATACTCCCAACCCTGCTTCCAAAGAAAACCTCCTGCCAAAGCGACAAAGACACACCTCATTCCAATGTCTGTAGCCACAGAACCATTTCAACAAGTCAGCACATTCTTGAACTTTAACCAACATGCACTGATTCTGGCAACAAATACATTTTTGTTTTTGAGGACTACCTTACAAAATATTAAGAGCTAATTCCATTAAAGGACATCAAAGCTGCTACAGTAGCAAATGCCTTCCTCAACACAGTTATTTGCTGTCATGGTACCCCCCATACCTGCATTCAGATAGAGACACTGACTACCCTTCTATCATTGTTCGAGAAACTTGCAAACTCCTCAACATAAAAAAGACAAACACAACAAACTATCACCCCCAGTGCAATGGACAAAATTAAAGAATTATTTCTACCATTCTAAACACACTCTCCAAGTACCTGGATGAAATTCACACACTGGGAACCACTTTGTTCCCTTTGTTTAGTTTACCTAGAGCACAAGCCCTTGTGTCCACAGTACAGAGTACAGTCCATTTTCCTTGGTCCATGAATGCCATCCAAGAACTGCATTGGATATGGATCTTTCTCTGCTAGAAGTTACAAAATCAGCTTCCTCACACAGTACATTATCCCTGTACTGTAACTGCTTGAACTTGCCAGATGTGCCGCAATACCCACATTGGGACAGAGAAAATCTGCTATACAGAAAATATCAACAGCCAAGTCATGTGAACCCTCATTTTCTCTGGTGGACACTGTCTACTTGTATCGACCTGTCTTAGTTCTGGGCACCACAAAGAAACTGATATGCCCTTGGACTGGTCCTTTCTACATTGTGGAAAAGCTTTCTCCAGTTCATGTCTGCCTGCAACAAAAATCAGATGGAAAGCTTGTGCTTAACAAAGTCCACATCAATAGTCTAAAACATGGGTACACGAGCAACACCCTCCCAGATTGTCCTAGTCCTCCTAGTAATAAAGCTGCACTTGAACCTGCCATACTTTCAGAATCAGAAATTCCTCCTGATAACCCGCAATTGTTCAGTCAGAGCCTCACATTTCTAACTCTCTTCAGCTGGATTCTGTTGCACCTGACCTTAATTCAGATGAACTTCCTGAATTTCTCAGCCATTTCCTTCTCAGGACTCTCCTGTGCATACCCCTGTGTGCCAGATTGAGAAGATTCTATGCAAGAAATTTGTCAGTGGATCCTGGGCTTATAAAGTCAAATGATGTGACTTTAGGCTGGCCCAGTGGCATGGTGGGCAAGGCATTGATTGCCTTACCTCCTGTCATGCTGGCGACCCATGTTTGGGAGCGACTATGGGTTGCCTGGGGTTGGCAGGGTGGGAGAGAATCGAGTGTCCCAGGGACTGCTCTTCTGTCCTGGGGGGAGAGTTGTTGGCTCAGCCCTTGACTACCACTGGGTGGAGGCCCCCTGGTGGTGCAGGCACAAGCAGCTCGAAGGGAGGAGCCAGGATCCCACAGGGCATGCACACCTTGACGCACATGTTTTGATGTGTAGTTGCAGCAGGGGAACCAGGGGAAGATAAAACTATGGGCTGGTGTGGGCTACATGAAGCTCCGCCCATCTACCTGGTGTCCCTGCTGGAGTACAATAGGCAGCAGGACAGTAGACAGCATGGCTTTGTCGTGTGCAGATCCTGCCAAAACAACCTGGTAGATTACTATGACTGGGTAACTAGGCAGATGGACAAGGGCCAAGCAGTGGATGTCCTGTACCTGGACTTCAGCAAGGCATTCGATTTTGTGCCACATGGGAGGCTTGGAATAAAACGTGAAGGCACAGGGGCAGGACCAAAAATGGTGGGATGGGTGACAAACTGGCTGCAGGTAAGGCAGCAGAGGGCGGTGGTGGAAGGGGAACTCTCATTCCCAAGGGCAGTAATGAGTGGGGTTCCACAAGGATCGGTGCTGGGACCAATGTTATTTGGAATATTTATTACAGACATTTCCATGGGCATCAAGAGCAGGATCAGCATGTTTGCTAATGACACCAAAATAAGGGCAGTGGTGGATGACATGAAGGGGTGGCGGAGTCTGCAGGAAGATTTGAAAAAGCTGGAGACTTGGTCGGACACTTGGCAGCTGGGGTTCAATGCCAAAAAATGTAAGGTACTGCATTTTGGAGCAAATAATCCAAGGAGAAACTACCAACTTTGGTGGGGGGTGCAGCTGGCAGAGACTGAGGAGGAGGAGGAGGAGGAGAAGGATCTGGGGATGGTCATCACGGGATAGATGAACAACTTGGCACTGCGTAGGAAGGCAGCAGCAATGGCCAACAGAATGCTGGGTTGCATAGCAAGAGAAATAACATCGAGGAGGGGGGAGGTGATTCTGCCACTGTATAGATCACTGGTTAGACCTCATCTCGAATACTGCATGCAGTACTGGCACCCATACCTGAAAAGGGACATTAAATTACGGCAAAGGGTGCAGCACAGAGCAACTAAGATGATCCAGTGGCTGGGGGACTTACCGTATGAGACTAGGCTAAAGGAGTTAAACATGTACTAACTGGAGGAGAGAAGGGACAGAGGGGATATGATCGAGACATTAAAGTTCATGAGAGGGATAAACAAGACTGGTATGGCGGGGTTGTTCAGGGCAAGGATGGGGAGGGACACTCGAGGCCATGACATGAGATTGGAATGGGGGAAGGTTCAGGAGGGAAATGAGGAGACACTTTTTATGGAGAGGGTGGTGGCAGGGTGGAACGTGTTGCTGCTTCAAAAGGGGCTGGGATAGGGCAAGAGGGAGGATGGGGGGGCGAGAAGGGAGGGACAGCTGCAGAATAGGGCTGCTAGCTACATAATTGAGCAGACTCGATAGACCAAATGACCTTTTTCTGCTGGCAAATTTTGTATAGTCATATGTTCGTACCTCTGCCCCGCACTGTTGGTCGGTCATCCGCCCAATCTCGATGTGTGTCTTCGAGTGGGGGAAGGACAGCCCTTCTCCTCCTGGCCCCACCATGGGGGGGGCAATCTATGTTGGATCTTGGGCCCAGTGGCCTAGTGCAGCAGATGCATGGCAATAAGAGGTGGGGATGGGGCTGAGAGCCAGCCCATACCACCTGTAAGAAAAAAAAACTTCTATGGAAAAAAGTTATGTAACTTTGACAGCTTTCAGAATTCTTGGGTTGCTTTTGTGGACCTTAGTGCATCCTGTCAAGAACTAGTTCAAGCAACTCATAACACTATTCCTATTGACTGGAAAAGTCAATGCAAGTCTTGAGCTTTTGTGCAACTGGATTCAATATTTCTTGGGGCTACTTATTCTGTTGCCCCATGGTATTCCTTACTGTCTGTGCTTAATTGTCCTTCTGCAGTAAATGACCTAATGTACCTGTTTTTTTTGCATATCTTTTTGCTAAGTGGTACTGCATAAACTGCATTAATTTTTTTCTCCACATGAATGTCTTCTCCAAATGGACAGTTCCATGTTGTTTTCAGTTTATTGAAAGTTTGCATATCATAGTACTGGGTAATCTCCAGTTGCTATCCCACCCCTCTCTTCCCTTCTCCCTTACCTGCATTGTGGCACTTGTCGCTCTGACCGAGCTTCATGTCACTAGGATGTCTCCCCCCCATACTACTCTGTCGGCTCACTATTGTAGTCCAGAGCCTTTCCACCGGCAGTGGAGTACTCCTATGATCATCTTGTGTCATGTAATGCGTCATCTTTTTCAACTGCTTTCCTGTTGTATACTATTGTATTATTGCTTGTTTGAGTGGTACTCACTTTCACAACCCTGGGGGTGATGAGAAGTAAACAGTTAAGTATGGTGCTTAATGTTTAGCTGCCACCCCTTGGAGAATACTCAGAACAATGTTGTTGATACAGGGTATTGTACTGTCTAGCAGTGCTACAGTATGTTATCCAGTGGCTTTCTGGGAGATCCTTCTGTCTGAGGCATAGCCTCTTGCTATGCAGAAGTCTCCTGTGATGAATAAAGATTTTTCTACCTTTATTTTATGTGTTGATCTAAAGGTTTTTGCACAATTCAGCAAGACAGCATCCACTGATGCAAATACAGAGATGGGCAAGGCAGACCTGAAGAGAAGGTAAAGGTCCTACTGGCAGACCAACACTAAAACACCACATTACCTACAAAATCAAGGAATTTTTCATGTATATATTTGTTTATTTATTTACTGAATTTCATTACTAGGTAATCCCACTGAGACTGAAAGACTCTTTTCAAGGGTGACCCCAAATTAATTGCAATAAGTATGTGGAATACAATCAGGAACTAAATTTTTCTATTTAAATTTATTTAAACACATTATTTTATGCAAACAAATAATCATAAAAATGTTTCACATTACTTACAATACATAAGATCAGTGAGCCATTTTATAAGAGCAATTAGTCACTCCAAGGTGTGCATTAAATGATTTGCATGCAGTTCCAAGGGACATAAGGATACTTCGGCCTTGTGCCTCACTTCCCTTGAGCATGCATTAAAAATCATAGAAACATAGAAGTTGATGGCAGATAAGGACCGCAAGGCCCATCCAGTCTGCCCATTTCTTTTTCTATCTTATAAATGTGCCATCGGCATCACCAATGCTTCAATAAGAACTTTGAAAAGCATAATATTTGGACACAAAGCAGCTTATATTTATCATTAGCTCTGTATTTCATATTTCCATTATTTATTAATGAGGTCACGTGCATAAAAACAAGATAGTTATTCCTTTAGGGTTCACCAGCTCATATCACTCCTTCCCAACCCGGGGTCATACATCAAAAATGCACAAAGTGGAGCACAAAAAGTTGAGGTCCGCCTTGCAATAGTCTGGGTTCCCGAAGACACTATATTCAGTGGAGTAGCGCACTGGTGCTGTTTGACTGAATATAGGGCTATGTCACCCCAGCGCTAAGCCACATAGCGCTATGCAGACATGGCTCCCAAAATGGGGTGCCACAATGGCTAGTGCCTGCGTTAAATTTCTGATATTCAACTGGGCCCATGCAAATGAGCCCATTGAGCATGCAAGGCACTAAGAGACCATTTGCATGCCCATTATAGACTCCATTGCATGAGTAGTGAGGCATGTTCGCGTGTCGCTGCCCCCACCCGATTGCACAGTCCCAGCCATTCATACATATCCCTGGTGCTAGTGCCCCCTGCCAATCGCTGGCTCGTTACGTACATTACTATCATCCCTGGTGCGACCGGACCCCCCTGCCACTTGTTATGCAAATGATTAAGGGGCAGCAGAAGACAGTTTTTTTTTTTTTGCAGAGAGTTATAGGACGCCTCTGTAGTCAATGAATGAGAGCAAGATGTAGAAGAAAATAGATGTACAGTGAACATTTATAAAACATTGTTTCACATATGGAGCCATCTGGTTAGTCTGATTAATCCCTCTTAGGTATTGCATTAGCCCCCCTTAGTATTCCTTCATTTACTTGACTCAGTTTCTATGCTGGAAGTACAGTACAGTACTGTATTCTCACTGGACCCCAGGAGCTGAGATGGATGCTAGTCCACACAGTCCCGCAGCTATCAGAAAGCTGATTTTTGCTGTTGCATGATGTCTCTAGTCCTATCGGAGCTCACAGTCTCCCAACAGTCCTACTCGGTAAAGGTCCTCAGCCTACAGATTACTATATGTGTTATATATTTAATAAAAAAATAAAGAGAAGGCCTGAAAAATCCCGCCAAATGCTGACCACTGACCTTCTGCTGCTTGCAGTTGGTGTCATAGTGATCTCCTCCTCCTCTCTCTTTTCCATTAATTTATAACAGTTCTCAGCCTGCAGATTAATGTATGTGCTTTATATTTAAAAAGAGAAACCAAGAAGCTCCCTGTAAAAGGCCACCAAATGATGACCGCCAACTTGTTGCAGCCTGCAGTTGGCATCAGAGTGATCTTCCCTCTTATGTTTTCCTCTCTTTTCTCACTACTAAAAACAAGAGTGGATCATTGCCCTTCCTCAGGCATACCAGAGACATATCAGATAGGGGCACATGAGAAATAAAGAAATGTGCTATGGGATTGCCAGCCCGTTCCGTACATGACAACCATCCCTGGTGCTAGTGCCCCCAGCTGATCGCCGAACTGTTCTGTATCTTAGAAGTGTCCCTGGTGTTAGTGGGGTAACTCCCTCCCTCCAATTGCCAGCCCTGATGTGTAATGTTTATTTATTTATTTAAGTCTCAGATTACAGACCTTTGAGCTGGGAGCTCATTTGCGAAGGTTCTATGTCAAACAGTAAGCAATCAATAGGTACGTACAGGTTACATACAAGGGTTACATAACAAGTTTCATTGGTGGTACAAACATGAATACGAGATTCAGGCAAACACTTGGTACATACAGGTTACCATCATAGTTATACAAGTTACATAGTTGGTTCAAGTGTGATAATGAGATTCAGACATGGCTTTGGGATGTAAATGGTTGTACAAAAAATCAAGATTGTTTTACTACTCAGGAGGCGGAGGGACCTCTAGTGGAAGGTAATAGGCAGTGGGGTGGGGGGAGTGGGGACCAGGCAGGACCAAGGCCCATTGTCAAGGTGAGGTAGTTGGGAGGTAGTAGGGGGAGAAGAAAGTTTAGGACCAGAGTGGGGGATGGAATAGGTGCAAGGGGTGGAGATAGGGATAGTGGTATGGAGGAGGGGGATAAGGAGGAGAGGGGGATAATGGAAGAGAGGGGGGATTATGGAGGAGAGGGGAATCGAGGAGAGGTAGGATGATGGTAGACAAGGCGAGGATGGGTAAAAGAGACAAGGGGGAGGATAGAGTAGTAGGTAGGCATCTGGGGTAGGTAACGGCATCTGATTGGGCAGAGATAAGTGCAGTGGGCACATAAGTAGGTAAGAAGTGCAGGGGGATGACTGGGCAGGCCCTTGATGGAAAACTGGAAACTGGAATTATAAAGGGCAGGTGCACCTCATGTGGTTAGTAAGGTGGGTGCAGAGCATCAACTTGAAAGGCCTGATTCTGGATTCAGCAATTAGCCCGCTCAGAAGGGAGTTTAGCAGGTGAGAGGATCAGTATACAAAAGACCTTTGGCCTAAGGAGGTGTGGTGGAATGGTACCTTGAAGTAGTTAGTGAGTGTTCCTCATGTTGGACGAAATAGCGCAGAAAGTGTAATCATGTTCTGGACCCGGGGCGGGGGGGAGTTCATAGCAAGGGTAGCCTTTTTAGCCAGGAGACTGAGCTGGTGACTAATTCTGTCATCCAGGTCAAGCCAACCAGTATGGGAGTATAGGTCACACAGATGGGTAAGGTGAGGAACACCCAGAAATAGCCTACAGGCTTTATTGAGAGTAATGGTAATTCTCCTTAGGGCCGTAGTTGAAGCCGCACTGTATATAACAAGACCGTAGTCAACCACAGAGAAAACTGAGCTTATTAAGGCAAGTCTTAGAGCGTCTTCTGTAAGGCAGTGCCTATGCCTGTACAGTTGCCCTAGCTTTCTGCTCGCTGATTAAGCAACTTGGTCGATGTGGAGAGAGTATGAAAGGGCGCTGTCCAGCATGACCCCTAGGTACTTGAAGTTATTAACCATGTCTAGGATATCGCCTTGTTTGTTGAGGATAACAACTTTGGATGTTTTGAATCTGCTGAGTGTAGAGGTGAACAACATAGTTTTCATTTTCTTATAATTGAGCAGTAATCACAAGCTAGCTTATGAACCAGTCCTCAACTAGTGTGAAGTTATTTTGGATGCTTTGTTCAAGAGCTCTAATGTCTGGATGGCTGGAGAAAATTACAGCATCATCCGCATATAGGAGAATGCAGTCTTGGCAAACTTGCGGGAGGTGATTTAGGAAGAGACTGAACAAGAGCGGGCCTAGGATGGAACCCTGTGGTACCCCTGTAGTCACATTTAATGTAGTGGAAACGATGTTGCCTATTTTTACTTGTTGGACCCGATCAGAAAGGTAGCTTCTGAACCAACCCTTTGATGTTTCAGATACAGTAGCAGTGCCTAATTGGGCTAGCAGGAGATTGTGGTTCACCATATTGAAGGCCTTAATGAGGTCAATAAAGGTAGCCCCCACTAAGTGCCCTTGATCTAGGGAGTCATGGATGAACCCCGTGAACTCCACCAGTGTGGTTGTGGTGCTGTGCAGTTTCTTAAATCCGTGCTGCTCACTACATTGGAGTTGATATTTATCTAGGTGATCGACTATCTGATCGTAAACTATTCTTTATAATGCTATGGAGATTGGGGGAAGTATGGAGATTGGCCAGTAATTTGAATGGAGTGTCTTGTCACCATTTTTGAAGACTGGGGTGACAACTGCAGAATTCCAGAGTTTGGAAAATTGGCCAGTTGTTAAGGAGAGATGAATTATTTTTGTGAGGGCTGCCACTATTTCGTCCGTGGTGGGGGATATAAGCCTCAGGTCAAGGCCATCCCCACGATGCCTAGTTTTAGCAATCACTTTTAGCAGGTATTTTTTTGCTTCAGCTTTAGAGATGACATGAAGGTAGAAAAGTGGGGTGATGCTGGAGGCAGGAGGGTTTGACAAAGTATGCTGAACAGGACTGGGTGGGCTAAGAAAGTCTGGGGGATGGACTCCGCTAAGATAGGAGAAGGCCTTGTTAAATGTATCTGCAAAAACCTGTGGGTCCTGGAATAGTTCACCATTTATGTTAATTAGAGTAGGTGGTGATTTATTAGAGGTTCCTTTGAGGATTTTGATAGTTGGCCAGAACTTGCGGTTGTCGCCCCAAGAGTTGTCAAGCTCGGCCCTGAAGTATTGCCTTTTCACCTGGCAAATGGCCTCAGTGCATTGGTTTCGAGCTGTTTTATAGTTTTGGATATCACTTGAGGATCCTGTACTTTTTGCCTTATGCCAGAGATTATCCTGAGTATGGAGCTGGGCAATGAGGGATGGAGTAATCCAGGATTTATGCGACCCGTTGACCTTTCTTTTGGTGATTGGGACAAAGATATCACAGGCTGCATTGTATGTCTTAATGAACAGATCCAGAGCAGCATCGACATCATCTGTCGAGAAAATGGTCGACTAATTTAGCTGTCTGAGATGATCTTTCAGTGGCCCCAGTTACCCCCTCCTAAGAATATGTGAGGTGACAGTCTTTGCGAGGAGTTTGGGTTGCTTGCTAGACCAAGCACAGAGGATGAGGAATGATTGCTTATTGCGTCTGGAAGGACTTGCGTACTGGAGATGCATTTTGGGTAGTTCGTTAGTACCCAGTCCAGCAAAGTGCTGGTCCCAGTGCATTAGCTGGTATGTGTGGAAGAGGCTACAAGCTGTTCATAGCCTATAGCTGCAATGGCATCTCTACAAGGAGCAGTGCTGCTGAGCTCCCAGTTTATATTGAAATCGCCCAGCACTAGCATTTCTGACTGCTGATGACAGTCTGTTAAGTGCTCCTAGAGGATTCTGAATCCTTCAGCCTGATTTTTGGGAGGAATATAGATGGAGATAACAGTTATGCCTTTGCCATGAGTCCTGAGTATAACCTTAAGTGGTAGGATTTGTACATTATTTCCTGACTTAATAGGAGGGAGGACATGACCTTGTAAATGGTACTTAATATAAATGGCACATCCCCCTCCTCTTTTCCCGGTACAATCCAATCTGAATGATGTATATCCATTGAGCTGGATTTCAGTATCAGCAGTTCTTGGGGTGAGCCAGATCTCAACCACAGATAGGACATCTGGCTTGTGCAGCAGATCAAATTTAGTAAGCAAGCTGCAGATGTTGATGGATACAATAGTTAGCCCCTCCCTGGTGTTTAGTGTTCACCCCTATGGCACCGGGCAACCTCCCCAACCACCATATTCTCAGCTGTGGTGCCATGGGTGCATAGGGGAGTGGCACAGCCCTCCTCACACCTCCTTGGCCGGCCACCAAATGTACAGCCAGGAAATGTGCCTCTTAGTTATAGGACAACTAATACAATACCTAAGGGGGGCTAATTGGACTAACCAGATGGCTGCATATGTGAAACAATGTTTTATACACGTTCACTGTACCTTTATTTTCTTGCACTTCTTGCTCTCATCCATTGACTGTGGAGATGTCCTATAACTCTTTACAAAACAAAAACAGTCTGCTATCCCTTAATCATTTGCATAACAAGTGGCAAGGGGGTGCCAGGGACTACAGGGCACGGGTGAGCTCCCCCAGCGGCCAACCGGCTAGATGGCTACATTAAGTCAAAGTCAAAGTCAAAGTCAACTTTATTTAAAAAGACGCCCAATCCCGAAGGCTCTGGGCGCCGTACAAAAACCTTTACAGTTTATCATACTGTATACATTCAAATAAAATCCCAAACATATAACTTAAACCCCAAAAGCCTGCACAAATAAAAAGGTCTTTAGACCACTCTTAAAAGCCTCTACAGTGGGGGCCTCTCTCACTTCAAACGGCAACGAGTTCCAGAGAGCTGGAGCAGCAACTCCAAAAGAGCGATCCCCTGCTGATTTCAACCTAGATCTCGGAACTGTGAGGAGGCCACCACCAGAGGAGCGAAGATTCCGGACAGAGGTGGACGGTACCAGTAGATCAGTAAGGTAACCAGGGCCCTGTCCATGTAGGGTCTTATAGGTGAGAAACCCCACCTTGAACAAAACTCTCCACCTGACAGGCAGCCAGTGCAAATCGCGCAATACCGGAGTTATATGACAAAACTTACTTTGTCCGTCAAAGCCTGGCAGCAGCGCTTGCACCAGCTGCAGTCTGCGAAGAGAAGTTCCAGAGACCCCAGATAGAGCGATTACAGTAGTCAAGTCTCGGTGACCAAGGCATGTACCAAAGTAGGGAGGTCCAGAGCCGAACAAGCGGCTTAATCCTGGCGATATTCCTAAGATGAAAAAAAGGAACGCACTCACGGAGGATATTTGAGCCTCCATGGACAAGCTCCTGTCAAAGATCACACCAAGATTACGCACCCTTGGGGATGCCATCAATGACACAGCTCTAGCTTAATGCCAGTCGCTGAATCAGAGGCCATCCCATCACGAGCTCTGTTCGACTCCACCACCAGTACCTCAGTCTTATTAGGGTTAAGTCGCAGCCAGCTGGAAGACATCCAGTCATTTATCTCAGCCAGACAGATATTCATCACATCCACTGCATTTGATGTTCCTGGTGCAAAGGATAGGTATAGCTGAGTATCATCAGCATAGCAATGAAAACTCAAACCATACCTCCTAATGATCTCCCCCAGGGGCAGCATGTACACTGCGAACAACATTGGGGCCAATACCGAACCCTGAGGGACTCCACATGAAAGGAGGCAGGTCGTAGATGAGAAATTACCCATCACAACCCGCTGCCTCCTGTTGGTAAGAAATGACTCAAACCATTTGATGACAATACCGGTGAGTCCACACAACTCCCTCAGGCGGAAAAGCAACACACAATGGTCCACAGTATCAAATGCTGAGGAGAGGTCAAGGAGGACAAGAATTGTCTTTTCCCCCCGATCTCTAGCCCTAAGGAGATCATTTTGCACCCGAACTAATGCAGTTTCAGTGCTATGCCTGGCTCGAAAAGCTGACTGGAAGGGATCGTACAACTCGTGGGTCATGAGATGCTCTCCCAACTGAAGTGATACCACCTTCTCAACAACCTTTCCCAAAAATGGAAGATTGGAGACAGGACGATAATTTGCCCTAATCTCCGGGTCCAGAGAAGCTTTCTTTAAAGGGGTCTCACCGAAGCCTCCTTCAAGGCATCGGAAAGACACCCTGACTCAAGGAGCACCGGACAATCAGAGCAAACACCGGGCCAACAGTGTCAATGCACCTCATCAAGAAGCGCGTTGGCACAGGGTCTAGTTCACAGAAGGTATACCTCAAATTGGCCGCAATCTCAATGACCTCACGAACTTCCACTGGCTTAAACTCCCCCCAGTCAGAATGAGTGCTCTTTGAACACGACTGACGACCACTGACAGCAATGATATTACTGGCTGAGGAAACCTCCCGCCGGATATCAGACACCCTGTCTGAGAAAAACCGAGCAAATTCCTCACAATCCTCATTCGAGGAAACTCTCCGGCTGAAGACAGGAAGGGTGGAGAAGTCTGTCAACAGTCCGAAGAGTGAGGCTGGTCGGCTTCTCCCAGCAGCAATCTCCCGGACAAAATAATGTCTTCTTTTGGTTAATTGCCTCCTGATATGTGCGATAATGCGCACACAGGACCAGTTTGTCAGCCCCAGACGGGATTTCCTCCATAACGCTAAATCTCGACCCAATTTCTTCATTTCCCTGAGATCACGATCATACCAAGGCGATCTCAGGTATGAAGTTCTGGGTCGTACACGGACAGGTGCGAAGGAGTCAATGGCATCAGATAGCACCTCATTATAGGCAGCTACCCCGATATCAATGGCTCCAGCGCATGCATCACCCACCCTTGATAAATCGACTGCCGCCATATAACCCTCAGGGGTAAGATCTTTCAGTGGGCGGCAACGAAATATCTCAGAAGGGGAAGAAATTATGACGGGAGCACTAAATGTGAACTTCACCGTGCAATGATCAGACCAAGCTACTTGGTCGATATCGAGATCAATGATCTCGAGTCCCAGTGAGAACACCAGGTCCAATGTGTGGCCATCCCGATGAGTAGGCATGCCAACAGACTGCACCAGCCCCAAAAGGGACATATACTGCAGTAACTCATCGGCACACCTTTGGCTTTTATCCTCGGCCCAAACATTGAAGTCCCCAAGAAAAATACATCTTGGGGAGTCCAATGTTTCGCCGGCAACAAACTCGGCAAAATCCTGCAGGAACCCCCCCATCGGCCCAGGAGGGCGATAAATGAGGAGGATCCTGCAGCCAACGCCAAGTCCTCCACGAACAGCCACACATTCAAATGAACCCGGGGTTCCCACCGGGTGCACAGTGAAGTCCAAATTTGATTTAAAACAAATCGCTACACACGCCACCCCACGATTTTCTCTGGGGCAGTGAACCACAGTATAACCTGGAGGGACTGCAGCCTCAAAACAGGGCCAGCATCATCTCCACCCAGGTCTCTATAATACACGCCAGGTCGACCGATGAAACAAGAGCGGCAATAATAGCCGCCTTGTTTCTGACCGACTCTGGCGTTACCAACACTGCCGCCAGAGGAATTGAGGGTGATGCAGCCCTAAAAGTCACCTGGCCACTTGACCTGGTGGCCTCCTGGCAATAGGCACCAACCACCTCTGACTTCTCCTAGGTGCTCTATTTATTCCAGGACGTCTCCGGACTTAACCACCTCAATCCACGGATCTATTTGCTCCTGATCGTCCCACCGCACATGCGCAAAATGGTCCCTCAATCCCCACTTCCCTACAACGTCTGATAGTAATATCAGACACTGGGAGGGATAAAAGGACGAGTACGATGCAGCTGTGAAAATCCATAAACAATCCTAGGCCCCAAGAGTCATCTACCAGAACCCCTACACATATCTAATTAAAACCAAATAACACATATAAATTGTGCAGGCAACATACATAAATCTAATTTATAATAAAGCTATTTAACATATACAAGCTATTTTACATAATATCTTCCCACCTTACAATTAAACAGCAGATTTCAGCTCCAGTGGCGCTCATCATAATGCTGCCACACGCTGAAGGCTTAGCGAGGGCGCCTGTAACTTAAACAGTACCTCCCCACTCCCACAACCAATCAGCCGCAGCCCCTCTCGCAGCTCAGCTCCAACAGGTTGGTGCAGATTACAACAGCCTCTCACGCTGTTTTTAGGCACAAGGTAATGAGGAAGTATAAGCCCACAGTTTAAAGCAGCCACACAGTCTTGCACAGATAAGTAATTAGCAGCTACTACACAGCTGCAATGAACGATACCTTCCAGACATCGAGAGGAAACATAGGAATATCATGCATGAAGGCGCCTGTAACTTAAACAGTACCTCCCCACTCCCACAACCAATCAGCCGGCAGCCCCTCTCGCAGCTCAGCTCCAACAGGTTGGTGCAGATTACAACAACCTCTCACGCTGTTTTTAGGCACAAGGTAATGAGGAAGTATAAGCCCACAGTTTAAAGCAGCCACACAGTCTTGCACAGATAAAGTAATTAGCACTACACAGCTGCAATGAGCGATACCTTCCAGACATCGAGGAGGAAACATAGGAATGCCGCTGAGCGGAAGGCGCCTGTAACTAAACAGTACCTCCCCACTCCCACAACCAATCAGCCGGGCAGCCCCCTCTCGCAGCTCAGCTCCAACAGGTTGGTGCAGATTACAACAGCCTCATGCTGTTTTTAGGCACAAGGTAATGAGGAAGTATAAGCCCACAGTTTAAAGCAGCCACACAGTCTTGCACAGATAAAGTAATTAGCAGCTACTACACAGCTGCAATGAGCGATACCTTCCAGACATCGAGAGGAAACATAGGAATGCCGCTAAGGCGGCGCCTGTAACTTAAACAGTACCTCCCCACTCCCACAACCAATCAGCCGGCAGCCCCCCTCTCGCAGCTCAGCTCCAACAGGTTGGTGCAGATTACAACAGCCTCTCACGCTGTTTTTAGGCACAAGGTAATGAGGAAGTATAAGCCCACAGTTTAAAGCAGCCACACAGTCTTGCACAGATAAAAGTAATTAGCAGCTACTACACAGCTGCAATGAACGATACCTTCCAGACATCGAGAGGAAACATAGGAATGCCGCTTAGCAAGCGCGCCTGTAACCTAAACGTACCTTCCCACTCCCACAACCAATCAGCCGGCAGCCCCCCTCTCGCAGCTCAGCTCCAACAGGTTGGTGCAGATTACAACAGCCTCTCATGCTGTTTTTAGGCACAAGGTAATGAGGAAGTATAAGCCCACAGTTTAAAGCAGCCACACAGTCTTGCACAGATAAAAGTAATTAGCAGCTACTACACAGCTGCAATGAACGATACCTTCCAGACATCGAGAGGAAACATAGGAATTACCACCAGCAGCCACTAGGATTGCCTGGATTTAAGTCAGGATTTTGTTTGGCAGTATTTGTGCTGCACAAAAGGACAGCGCTGAATCCTTTTGCACAGCGTAGAACCGCTGAAGATAGGGTTGCATACATATTCATGGACATGCCCCTTCCCTTGCCTGCACGCACACATTATGTTTTGTGGGGGCATTAACCTTTTTTGCTCATGCAAAAGCCCCTTTTGAATATGGGGCTCCAGCACAAACCCTGGTTTGCGAGGGCAAAGACCCATTAGAGCCCGTGCAAACATTTGAATATCAAGTCCCTGATGTCATAATACTCTGTGACATCACAGTTATTCCCACGACAGCAGACTGTGATGTCACAACAGAGCATTATAATTTCATGTGGGGACTAAGCTATACTGGCAGATAAACTCTAAAGGATAAATACATATATATATATATATATATATATATATATTTATTTAGCTTTTGTTAACCAGGTAAGTACACTAGACAAGACAATTGCCTATTTTCAGGTACGATCCGGGAGAGTACAGGAATAACAGATTTAAGTACATAAAACAACACTGTACAAATCAGACATGTTACAGTTCACGTGAGGACAGTACGATTACAGGCTCAAAACAGCATACAAAAATGTAGTAAGGCATAGATTTATACAGTATGTACACAACAAAATAAACACCGTGTAGCAACTAAGAGCAGTACTGGAGGTACAGTTTACAGATACTTCAGATATGACACTACATACAGCTTAGCGACCTCATGGAGTTAGGTCTTTTGTCCAGGAAGACCTCCAAGGCAGAGGAATGCTGTGATGAATCAGTTTATGGGGGTTTGGGGCAGCCACAAGCCGGAGAAAGTTTAAGGTGGTTCCATAGGGTGGAGCGAAGACACACCTGTGAGTGCGAGGAACGGACCTGGGCAGGGAAAGTGTTCCACAGTCTGGGAGCACATGCAGCAAAATTCTGACTACCCATTTGAGTCCGTGTAGCCGGTATCTTAAGGAGGGCATGTCCCTGGGACCTGAGGGAGTAGGAAGAGGAGGCAGCCGGTACGAGGAATTTCGCCAGCCCTGGAGGGGTGCCAGTGCCAAAGACCTTTCCGCTGAAGCACCCTAGGACAAAGTCTATGTGGTTTGAGGGTGAGAGCCAATTTAGCCTGCTATAGAGATCACAATGGTGAGTGAGATGCGGTGCAGCCAGCGCGAAGTGGCATACATTGTTATAGGCAGTAGACCACCTAGAGAGGTGTACTTTGGATGAGCGGGCAAACAAGAGGAGTCCGTTGCAGAGCGAAGGGAGGAGCACCCCTCTGGCAAGTGCAATCCTCGCTGCTGGTGTAAGATTGCTTTTGGCTCTGTAGGCCAGACCCAGTTTGCAGTTAACAGTCTTGCAAGTTCTGAATGTGGCAGCCAAGGACAAGCTGCGGGTCCAGCGTCACTCCAAGGTATTTAAAGTTGTCAGTAACTGGGATCGGGACCACGTCGACACCAGAAACACATAATGGAGCAGGGGCGGACTTAATCTTGGCCTGAGACCCAAAGAGCATGGCCTGGGTTTTTCTGAGATTTAGAACCAACTTGTGGGACAATATCCAGGATTGAATGTTTCTCAAGTCTTCACTCAGGTGGTGATTTATGACCCCTATCTCTGGGGAATGGGTCAGGATGACCAGGTCATCTGCGTACAGGATAGGCTTGCAGTGGACAGCGGCAGCTGGGAGTTTATTCATGAATATGGAGAAAAGCAGGGGCTCCATGACCGAGCCTTGTGGGACACCCATGGTAACAGGGATGATGCCCGAGAGCTCCTTCCCATACTTAACAAGTTGCTTTCTGCCGTTTAAGTAATTGGAGAACCAGTTGAGCACCTCAGGTGATAGACCATAGGAACTGAGCTGGGTGGAGAGCATGGTGTGATCAACAAGATCGAAGGCCTTAGAGAGAGATCTATAAAGATAGCCCCAGAGGGTTTGCCTTGGTCCATAGCCACCCTGATCCAAGATGAGACCATGACAAGGGCAGAAGATGTGCTGTGCCCTTTCCTAAAGCCATGCTGCACTGGGGACAACAGGTCATGAGACTGCAAGTACTCAGAGAGTTGCCCTGCCATGACCTTCTCGAGAAGTTTGCTGACGGCTGACAATATAGATATCGGATGGTAGTTTTCTATGAGTTTGGGGTTCTTCTGTTTAAGTATCTGGACCACCCTGGCAACCTTCCATATTTCCAGAATGACACCCGATGACAGGGACAGATTGAAAATATGGGTTAGCATGGGGGCAATCTTACTGGCACCAAGATTCAGGAGTTTCAGCTCCAGTCCATCATGGCCAGCACTCGAGAAGGGGGAGAGGCCCGAGAGCAATCTCTGCACCTCTTGTACCATCACCACCTTAAAAGAAAGGGCAGGTAAGATGGGGACAGTGCGGCCCCTTGTTCACCATTTTCCCCTTCCCCATGGGGGAATGATGAGGTAAAAGCAGATAGGTCCGAAAAGTATTGGCTGAATGCATTTGTGATGGTCAGAGAGTTGTTGCAACTGGCACCATCGATGATCATATCAGAGGTCTCACCTCTCGGAGTCCCACTGACTATATTCTTAATGTTTCTCCAGAACCTCCAGGGGTCCCTGGCTGTGCGCAGCAGCACAGTTTTGCAAAATTCACCTTTAGCAGCCCTGATAGCCTTCTTGCACTGATTTCTGAGTTTCCTGTACTGCAGAAACAGCCTGTTCCGCCGTGGCCTTGAAATTTGCCCAGCACTTATCTTTGTACTTCATGAGGGCTAGCAGACTACCATGTAGCCACTTTGCTGCTGAGCCCCTGACCCTCCATCTAATGAGGAGGGCATGTTTATCCTGCAGCATCCTGAACATACTGAGGAAGTGACTGACTGCAGATGGGGAGTCCTGGGCATTCCATATTGCTGACCAGTCAGTGTGCTGGAGATCATCACGGTAGGAGCCAAGATCAAACCTGGAGTAGTCTCGGACCTGGATGATTTTATGTGGAATTTTCAGAGAAGGGATCTTCCACACCCCGTATACAGGGGAGTGGTCCGAGATGGAGTCAGGGAGGATGCCCGATGAGCTGATCCTCTCTGGTCTATTTGTCATGAGCCAGTCCAGAAGAGAGCTCCCTCCACCATTAGGTGGGCACCTGGTAGGATCCTTGATCAGTTGCGACAAGAAGAGACCAGCAAGGAGTAGTTCATATGCTTTGGTGTGCTACCAAGCCAGTTTAGGTTGAGATCACCTAGGATAATTAGCTCATTATGTCGGGTCACAGCACCTACTGTGTCAAGGAGGATGGACAGCCCCTCTAGGCCACCCTTAGGGGGACTGTAGGTGAATACGACATGCATCTTTTTGGTCATCTCGAGCAACAGCACCGTGTACAGGAACTCGCAGGGGGGGCTGCACTGGTTGTAGACAGGGTAACACTGACAGGTATGAAATCCAAGCTGAAGTGTGTCTAAATATTATGTTTTCCAGATTTTTCTCAAAAGCATCAGCTGCTCTTTAATGGACACCCTATCATGGTGTATTACTTATGTATTCATGTCCCTTCCCTTTCTTTATGACTTCACTGAGATATTTGAATTAAGATATTATTTTTGTCCTCCATACTTCATATCCTCCTGTCCAGTGATGCGCTCCCAAATATTTAACAACAGGCTCTCAGGTGTTCACAACAGGATCATTATTTTCCCCCTCCTGTTCATTTTAATGGGGGCCAAAAGTTAAAGGCTACCTCTTTAGAGCCTGTGGGAGCCCCTGCAACACATCACTGTGCCTGCCCCTGGCCCCACTGAAGTTATAATGCTCTGTTTATGACATCATGGTCTGTTGCTGTGGAAATGACTGTGATCTCATGAAAGGTTTTGGCTTCAGTGGGAGTTCCTGGAGGATAGGAACTTCAAGATACAAAGATCCTGACTTCATGGAAAGTTCCTCAGTTATAAAGAATGAGGGGGCATATATAGAGAAAATGAACTAACAAAGAATGTATTTATATTCTTAGTACAACCATTAGTTAAAAAAAATCATATTTTATTATTATATTTTATAATGCTTCAAATTACAGATTGAAAACTGTAATGTATGAAATTTCTAAATCGTGGTAATACTACCTGTGGTTTACAACTGTTAATTTTCATTCATCTTATGCCCTCAATTGCGTTGGAATCATTGCATTTTCTCCTCTAGCAAGCCCTGCTTGCATCAGATGAGAATAATATGAAAGCTAAATTTTGCCTGAATATTATACTTTAAAAGTTTTCCTGGATACTGGAAAACATTTTAAATCCACAGTACAACATCTGTTCCTGCAGAAGCCAATACAGTAAAATGCCTCTCCTTACCTTCAAGTGTAAATCATTGAGGTGGGGGGGGGGATAAAATGTGTGGGAAGGATAAGACACAACAGCCTATGCAGTCATACTGAGATATACACACCATAGGTATAATAGCACAAAACCAAAGGAAGAGTGCCATCAACCCCCAAAAAGTGCATTAACATAGATAGATATATAGCTGACTAGATAGACAGACAGACAGACAGAGAGATAGACAGACAGATAGAGATATATCAATGGCCGCACATCTTAGAGTGTCTTATCTCTTAAAAATGAATATTTTTAGTATGTATATAATTTAAAGCAACAGTGCATGTTAGTGGTGATTTTTTTTTAATATATTTATTCTTTTTTTTCTACAGCCCCCTTCTCTCCACCTTGACTGATATTTCTCAGAGGCTCTATGCTGTGAATCCCTCTGCTCCACTCCAGGTAGCTCCCCTCTGGATCCCCCACCAGACTGACCCCCATCCTGCCGCGGTTTGCCCTCTGGATGGGGAGTGGAGAGAACCCCCTACCTCCACAGTCCATAAGTGTGCATTGGGTGATCTGGGTGGTCCATCAGGGAACCTGGTTATGGAGGCTAGGGGTAGGTGGGTTGCATTTACTGGCAGCCAGGGTGGGGTTTTTCCTTGTTCAGTGTGTGCCTCCCCCAGAGTGCCAGCACTCAGGGTAATCTAAGGAGGTGGGGCACACTGAGACATGTCACCACCTCCAAATTCTGTCCGATGCCCTCCCTCCCACGCATATGTGTTCCCGCTGCACCTCCACCTGTGGTCACTCAGGTGGCAGTAATGCGGCAGGACTCACAGCTCACTCTCCCTGGAGAAGGAGAGCAGCCCTCAGGGCACTCGATCCTCCTGCCCTGGCTGGCCCTCCAGCATCTCGAGATTGCTCCTGACTCCGGGTCACTGGCATCGCAAGCGGTAGCGCTACCACTGCTCTGGCGGGCCGGCGTAGCGGTGAAACTTTTGATCTATCCTTTCTCTCTATGTTCAGTTGCCTTTTATCTCCTGTCTTGTGGGTTACTACTTTTCCCCATTTTGGGTCTGCTTTAGCCTTTTTTTTTTACATTTGAAATAATAAAAGGAGTGCTTTTTTTAACTCATTACTTCCAGTAGCTTCATATGAAGTCTGAACTATCCATTGTTTACCTGACACAAAATGGTCGCCCAGGTAATAATGAGTTAAAATGACTTGGTCCATGTTTTTTACAATATTCATTGCTATTTTTGAACGTGCGTTGTTCAACATCACTTTTCTTGTGACTAAAATGAACTGGCATGCAGCAGACACTACTCTCTGACCTCCTGGTTAAATAGGTGTGCAACAGCAACAGCTGAGACTATTGAAGAAAACATAGGCCAAGCCATATTAAAATGAGCACTCATTTTATTGTTTCAAATGTAAGAAAAAATCCTAAAGCAGACTCAAAATGAGAAAAAGGGTATCATACAAAACAAGAGATAAGGGGCAAGCTAAAATAGAATCAAAAAGTATAGGTCAGAAGTTTCACTGTAGCTTTAATTAAGAAGAATAACACCAGTAACTGTCTAAACATAGTTTGTGCTTTTTTTCTGTATCAGTTTCAGTTTCTTGTGTTTTCAGTGCAAGAAAACTTGATTGTGAGATCATAAAGCAGAAGGCTCCTCTACTCAGTGAGTGGCTGTGAACAGAGCGGCAGCAATGGAATGCAGCATCAGCAGTGTGGTGCGTCTAGTCGACATGAGTCAACATGAGCGACTGAGCTTGAGCCAGAAACTCTGGTTTAATTTATATTATCTTTGTAGTAACGTTGTTTAAATTTTAAAATGGTATTCCAGTTATTTTCAGTCTAATGTCCTCACTATCAATAGTAGGCCATGATGATACATTGATCAAGGATGTCCATTTCTCTTTTGATTCTGGGATGGGTAAAGTGGCTGGGAAGCTGTCTGGAACAACTGCTATTTACATGGGGAAAACACATCCCCTATCACCCCTAATGCTCAATGATTGACTAAAGTTTGTTTTAGAGGCTAGTTACTGTTGATGTTGGTTATAGATGTAACCAGGGTTCTGTGGGGGGTGTTATTAGTTATTAGTATGTGGTGCCTCCATTTTTGTTACCCACTACCTGGCTAGCCTGGGTTCAGAAAGAAAACATTTGCTCAGCAACAGGGCTATGTTTGCACTTCTGGTCAGGGGCACCCAAATAATTTCGGACACAGGAAGCAATAACTGAAAATGTCCAAACCAGGAGTGGGATTCTAAAGTGGGGCTTTTGTTCACTTCAGCACAAGAATACAAAGCAATATGGACCCCCACGGGGCTACACTCACTGGATATGCAGATCTATAGAGGTCAGAACACATCTTCTTCATCACACAACAACCCTCAGGTTCTGAACACATCTGGGCTCCCATGCCCGAACTGGTACTCTTACTCTTGAATTCCCTGGCATGGCACTTGGCCAGCACTAGTACACTTTTCCACATGTCATGGACTTTTGGTGGTGGCTCCCTCAACTGTCCATGAGCGCTTCTAGCTCTAAAGGGAAAAAAAGCATCCTTAATCTCACATCTGGGTACTTTCTGCAGACACCGGCCAAGTGCCTGGGAGAAAGATATAGGTGCCCAAAGTGAATCCGTAGAGGTAAATCTGATTACTCCAGATGGGGGGTCTCCCACCTCTTGTTCCCAAATCCATACCCGGCCATTCATTTGGAGTCAACACCTTTCCCTGGACTCTCTGTTTGTAGCTGCTATCTCAAAATGTATATCACATTTAACAATCTACTTTCCATGTAACTGGTATCCTTCCCTGTAGACCCCACTGGTTAGATGCATTTCAAGCCATACACATATCTTAAAGTACTGTACTGGGCTGTCCTTTCCTGGCCCCACAGAAGCAGATACATTTACACAACTCTCTTGGTGAAAACTTGGGCTCTATGTCAGAGCAGTCTCACCATGGTTTGCAGGTGCCCCAGGGCTTCTCACACAGAAAACACACATCTGGTACCTCAGTACAAATTCTCTAGTCAGGCAGCTTTCCCTCTTCCAGCAGGGCCAGGGGATTGCCCCTGAAATGCTGGTCTTCCCCCCCATCCCTCCAGGGCTGGGGCACTGGAACAAACCGAGGAGCGGTCTCAACCACCTCTACTGGTTTCTTCTGTGTCCTTCTCTAGGGCGAGAACACACACCCTCTTCCTGTTGTAGCTCTATTACAGAGCTAGGCTCTGAGGGACTGCCAACTGCAGCACACCTCCTCCTTCCACTGAGTCTCCCACTAGACTTCCACAGACTGACTTTGAAAACCCCAACATTCTAACCTAACTCCCTGCTGCAACATTCCACTGTGGCTTATGCTGCTGCGAGAATTCAAGTGATGCCATCCCTCCAGCTCAGCTGAGACTGAGGACAGAGTGATACAGTGTGAACCCCATTTAACTGGTGTCTCACAAGCTGCCTTTCCTTGTCTGCCACTAGATCTCAGTGGGATTCTAGTGACCCCGGGTAACAGGGGGTTACATAGAAATTTATGATATTTTAAACAAAGAATCAAGGGTTATTTTATCATTATTGTATTTGCTAGGCAAAAAGCAGGATTTCTTATTTTGTAATTAACATTTTATTTATTATATGTAAGAAAAGCTTCACATTACAACAAGACCACCAGGAGAATTCTTGTAATGTAGGTAAGAAAGAAAGCCTGGCCAGGGGACTTGTCCTTCTTGGAGGTACAACTCTAGTAGTGGTCAACACATAAAGGGTACAGTAAAAGTACTAGGTCAACATACTAAACAGAATTCTTTAACATTGTTATGTCATTTGAAATGATTTTCCTAGAGGTAATTAGCTCAGTCAAATTCTGCTATATGTTGTTAACTGTGTCCATGGGCAAGATTTATTTTGCATAATGGGAGTCAGAAGCTTACTTCTTTTATTATTATTAATTTCTGGATCTGCTCATCCTCACTCTGGTCCTGTGACTCTGGAGAATTCATCCCCCTCTATTCAAATCAATTGTGTCTTAAATAAATCACAGCCTTCTTTGAAAATTGTTCATTTAAATATATGGAGTCCCCTTACCAAATGGGTACCCATTTGAGGCCTGGGTAGAATCCAATAATTTTAATATCCTAGTACTTTCAGAGACATGGTTAAGTAATAAGTTTGTACATAATGAAGTAATGCTGAAGGGCTATTCAGTTTTCAGGCATGATAGGGTGAGGAAGAGAGGAGATAGGACTTTGATTTATATAGCATCTAATGTCCAGCACAAGAGTTGATTCCCTTACCCATTCACAATGGCTGCAATTTGATTTCTGGGGATGCTGTGTTGGGAATTAAAAAACATCTTACAGTTAGTTCTATTTATGTTCCCTCAGGTTTGAGTGACGTCTTGAAATTTTTGGCATATTTAAACAAACTCTTACTGTTAACAGAGAATGGATTTTAGTCAGTAATTGTAATAAAAATTGGTGTCATGAGTCTGCATCCAGAGTTAGTGATTTGTTCTTAGAGCTTGGGGTTCAGCAGTTGATCTCAGAGGTCACCCAGTATAATTATAAGTCTGGAACAGGCACCACTCTGGATTGGATAGTGGCCACTCATAGGTAGTTACCATTAGTGTACTCCGACCCTGATCCTCTAAGTGACCAGTGTCTGATTTATTGTGAATGGACAGCCAAAAGAATGAATAGCTCACTGGTTCCTGTCTATTCGATATATCTTAAAGTCACTAAACATTGAAGCGCTGAGATCTGCCTTTAAAATGGCTGATTAGGTAATCTCAGGTATTGATGTTGCACAGGACGCACTTTGTCATCTATTTAATGAGATATGCAATAGAGTTATACCCAAAAGGCAAATGAGAATAAAATATTTTAAAAAGAAATGGATTACCCCTCCTATCTCTTAAAACTTGTGAAAATTAGAGGTAAAACCTGGAAAAGGTACAGAGCCTCTTGGGATGCTTTACTAGTACAGGAATATATGCAGCTAAGAGAGAAATATAAACCTGCAGTGTGGTCATCAAGAATCAATTCCTTCAGAACAAACAGCTTAGTGACCTGGGTGATTCCTGAAATACTTGGTGTACGCTTAGCTCCCTGTTAGGGAAGGGGCAGTATTGAGCCCTTTGCACTCTAGCATGTTTCAGGTCTTATCAGTGACCCCAATCTCATAGCTGAGATTTTTAATTATTATTGTGGGAACCTTGAAAGGTTCAGGAGAAAGTTGAATGTCCAACCTAATACTGATATGGATAATGTTGACTATAGAGTTCTAAAACTGATGATTGTTTTTTCAATATTAATTTTTATTTTATTTCAGCTAGAAAGAAGGAATAATATAACAATACAACATCACAACACATCAAAATAATATATCAATAAAGAATGAAAAAATATAGAATGCTTTAAAAATCATCATGGGGGGGCGCTGTGGAGCTCGGGCGAATGGCAGCCAGAAGACAGAGCTCTGTAGTTAGACTTTGGAGACTGTACAAAACTTGCTGAATTATCAATACTTTTTGAGCTCTGGATAGTACTAGATTGTTATTGATTATCCCCAGAACATAATGGGTAATCCTTGAAGAGATCAACAGCAGGGACCGGGAGTTAAATCAAAATATGCACCTGCAGCCCTAACCATGTGCTCTGGACCAGGCCAATCAGATGAAATGGCTGAGGAATTCGGAGAGGAAACACTTAAAACCATTGGATCCAAGATAACCCATTTAATCAAATCAGTGGCGACTTAATTGGCTAAGTTTGATGGTTTAAGTAATCAGGTAACGACTTTGGAAACCACACTTGACTCTGTGCAGACTGCATCTGCAGAAGCCTCAAAGAGGGTGGATGCTGCTATGGGGCCATCACATCAGTAATCAAGGAGAGCTCCCACTGTAAATCCCATATAGAGACACTCAAGAACCAAATACGTGCCTCAAATATTCGACTCATGGGGATGCCTGAAGGTAGTGAGGGGATCACTTTCTACTTTTCTTGTGGGATTGGTTTGGTCAGCAACTTGGGGAAGAGGCTTTGACTAAGGCACAGTTCTTCCAAAAGGCCTACAGAGTTATGCAATGGGGACACCCTGATAACCCGAACGCTCCCCGCACAATTGTGGTGGTTACAGATGGCGCTGGCATGCGAGATTACCTGCTAGCCTTGGCAAGAAGGAAGGGAACTCTCCTACACAACAGGCAACCCCTCAGACTATGTTCTGATGTTAGTTATACCACCAGGCAAAAACGAAAAAGATTCAATGGAGTGTGAGCAGTATTAAGGGAGGCCTCTATTCCACACGGCATGATCTTCCTGGCATGATTGTGGATAGCCCACCCTGGAAAGATTTATTTATTTTCTGACCCTGCCGAAGTACTAAAGTGGACTCAAAAGCATGCCACATCCAGATCTTGTACTGCGGCTGTTGACAATCCATCATTGGAGGAGGAAGAAGAGGAAACTTGAACTTCATTGGACAGTCATGTTTTTTTTTTCTTTGAGGTGGGTGATAAAAATGCCCAGGTAAGACTGAGTTCTGTTTTTTTGTCTAAAGCCTAAACAAGCAGTTACTGAACTGGGTAACAATTTCACCCCCTCACTGAAACACACAACACTGAACTATCAAATATAAGACACTTTGTTTTCATAATACCTGTAATGGTTTAACTAGACCCAACACTGTCTGGAGGTTTGAAGATTGTTAGAAAACTAAGAAGTGTTAATTTATGGTTCAGGGCTTGCTTTTCCCTGTTAAGATGGTACAGGCATGATCTTAAAAGTTATTTAGCTGTACGTTGTTATTTTGCCAGCATTGATTAACTTGTTTTACTGTTCAAAGCTTCTCTCTATTGAAAGTAATGCACTTTGTGTGGACACAAAGGTAGACCATGGTGTTAACTACCTTCCTTGATGGTAAGGATTGTCTGGACGTTATACTAAGACTTTGCAGCTTCAAAACCATGCAGCTCATGGGCTGTTAATACAGTTTATTGTACAGTACATTTCTTTGTTTTATTAATGGTCCCTGACCCCCCATGGATGTATCTTAAAGCACTTGATGGGTAAATCATGTGTATTAAGAGGAGTGTTGTTCTCATAGAATATAATAATGTAATGTCATTGCTTGGAATGTCAAACTGTATGTTTGTTCATATAAAACAATAAACATAAAGTTTAAAAAAAATCATCACAGAACAAAAGAACATAAAGTCTGAAGTCGATCCAAGAAGAGTTCACATGGAGTGTTTAAATACCAGAAATGGTTTCCAGGTTCTTTCAAACTGGTCCAGTCTGTTTAACAGTTTATAACTGATGGGCTCATTGTTAGCAACTGTACCTATCCAGTCAAACCATTCTCTGAAGGAGGGAGAGTGAGGAGATTTCCACTTCATAAGTATCAGCCTTTTCAGAGTTAATGATGCTGAAAGGAGCCAAATTTGTTGAGACTTGGTTAAATGCTGTAGCAATGATAAATGTCCTAAAATGAATATGCCAGGGGAAAAAGGCAATGAACATACTAACACCTTCTGACAAATTGTATGAATTGATTTCCAAATGGGCAAGATGAAAAGACAAGACCAGAACATATGTTCTAGAGTGGCATTCAATTTATGACATTTCCAACAATTATCGTGTTGAAGGTAGCCCATGTTTTTAAGGTTAGAAGGAGAATAGTGATAATGATGCAGGATTTTGAATTGTGTCAGTCTACCCTGAACTTCTCTGCTACTAAGTTATGCATTTTGCCATAATTTTAGCCAAATATTATAATTTATTGTTATTTCTCAATTGAATTTGGCAGACATTGACAGTGAATCATCCAGCTGTGCAGTACTTTTAGATATCAAGTTGACTCCTTTTTTTTTCCATTCAAACTTTATTGAAGTTTTACATGTTGGATCCTTTTCTAAGCTCAGCTGCTTTTAGAATTTGGTTCCACCCTTGGTTATAATTCAGCTGAAAGTTAATCAGAATTTTGTTATTTTTTAACTCTTCTCTAATTTGTAAAAAATGGCAAAAGTGATAACTATGAGGCTGAACTTCTTTTTCAGTTCCTCAAAGGATAGGAGAGTATGATCAACTGGATTTTAGAAATCTAAAACCTTTAATACTATAAGCACTCCAGCCAGGATCTTCAAGTGTTTTACCATGAACAGTTAGGTTCTGATCATTCCATAATGGAAGAAATTGTAATGGGAAAGAGTGAACTTTAACAAGTTAGTCAGTTTTTTAAATACCCAGATTGAATGAGAGATTGTGGGATGAGTTTTAAGAGGAACAGGAAGGGGACAAACCACACAATAAATAGTCAAGTATTCTAGCTAATCTGGCTAAGCTGTTTTCTGTCATAACCCATAAAGGC
Source organism: Neoceratodus forsteri (assembly GCA_016271365.2). Taxonomy (NCBI): domain Eukaryota; kingdom Metazoa; phylum Chordata; order Ceratodontiformes; family Ceratodontidae; genus Neoceratodus; species Neoceratodus forsteri. The sequence goes on from CM057453.1 coordinate 726,557,372, forward strand.
AAGTCTGAGATGTAAATGTCTAAAAAACAATTAGAGGATTGCTTAATGGTGAATGCCCAATGGCAACCTTACCACCAAGGTAAGCCAAAACCCCCAAATACTTTTGGGCTCTCATTTTTTTAAGGATTAGTCACTGAGGTTTTCCCTCCCAACAGAACTAAGAAATGAGTCTATCTCTTTTCTTAAAATAAGTAGTAGGAATGTATGTAGGCAAGTTATTTAAAACACAAAAGATTGTTGGGGCCAAAATTAATTTGATTGAGTTTATTTTTCCCCACAGGGAAAGACTAAGCTTTGCCCACCTATTTGTTGCTTGTTTTACTTCATCAAAAAGAGGATTTAAAGCTGCATTAATAATTTTTTTTACTCTATTATAAAGCCACCTTCCCAGATAAGAAAGCCCTGTTGTCTACTGCATGGGTTTTGTTTAAATAGTGCAAGTAATTGGGTAAGTTACTTTTCTTTTTGTTGCAGTTCTCTTTGTTGAATTTTTTTTTATTACAGGCAAAACCAATTATTCTGCCCTGGAGGTCAAATTTAAAAATTTACCATACTGACGAATATGTGACAGCTCCTTTATCATTAATATTGAAGAAAATCTCAATTTCTTCAGTTAGCCAGTTTTTAAATTTGGTATCGGACATTAAAGAACTATTGAAGCACCATCTGGGAGACTTCTGACATTGGGGATCACTATAGATAGACATTTTAAGCATAGCATGGTCAGAAAGAACAATAGTATCTCACGTTATTGACAAAAGATTATTACTGGTGCTTAGCAAGGAAAATAAGTATTCTAACCTACTAAATGAACTGTGTCTTGCTGAAAAAGAGGAGTAATCCCTGTCTTCGGGGTGAGCTGTCCTCCACGAATCCACTGAACCCAAATATTTCACCAAATTTAGAAAAGCAACCCTTGATTTTGAAGGCTGCAATTGTTTAGGTTTAGTACTCTAGTCTGTAAGGGATCTATGACTTTGCTAAAGTAACCTCCAAGGAATATTTCAGAGCACTCAAACTGCTGAGCTCAAAAAGTAAGCTATTAAAGAAATCTGCCTGCTCTGAAGTAGGGGCATATACATTACATAGTGCAACTTTCTGTCCATTCAGAGTACCACAGAGAATTTGATACCTGCCTTCAGAATCCAGGATTAATTTGGATTTGATAAAATTAACCCCCTTTCCCGATAAGGATCGAGACTCTCTTTTTTTTTTTTTACTGGATAAGCAATTATAATCCAGTTGTGCTATCCAGTGTCTTAGCAACTTTTGGCTTCTGTAGGGAGTAGATGTGTTTGTTGCAAAAATGCAATATCTATGTGATGTTTGTTAAGATGATTAAGTATTTTCTTCCATTTAATTGGAGTACCCAACCCTTGGACATTCCAAGATGCTAAGTTTAAAGTATTCATTTCTAAGAAATAAAAAGGCTAAAATTGCACAATGAAATATATAAAGGTGAAGTACAGATCTAATAAGAAAAACGGAAAACAAAATGTGTATGAAAAAAGGAAGCTCTATACTTTAGTTATTAACTTTAAGAACCAAAACAAAAAGGAAGATAAAACCAATTAGGTGAGTTGAGAGGCTAATCCACCGAGTAAACTTCCCAATGCAGAACCTCTAAACTCCTTAGGTGACTGAATCTAAACACTATTGCACCATAAACTAATTTGTCTATTATTAATAGAAAGGCAAGTAACCATTTTTTTTAATTACTACTTTTTGCTGTGACTGGCCATCTATGTCCACCCTGGTCATGGGTCCCCCAGGCTCCCACCTCCGATTATGCCCATTCTCTTCTCCTGGCACCCCTGGCTTCCTTCCCAGAGGGTGGAGATATGGGGATATGGCACCACCTTCCTAACAGCACCGCAAATACTGGTCCTGATCGGAGAGAGCTGGCCTCAGAGGCTGATTGAAGCCCCATGGGCAGGGCTTCATGGAGATGGCCAGTCACAATTTTTTCCCCTTTAAGCAGGGGCAGGGACATGCAATGACGGCCAGTGACCACCCCACCCTTGAGTTCTGAAGGTGTTGGTGCTATCCGACGAACCCGGCCTCTGCTTTGTATCGCTCTTGCACTGGACACTCACCACCCACCCCCGGAGAAGGAGAGCAGTCCATTGGATGCTTGGTCCTTCTCCTCCCCAGCCATCCCTCCAATAACCTGGGTCTGTTCCCAAACCCTGGTCGCCAATGTCGCAAGCGGAAATCCAACCACTGTGCCGGCAGGCCGGCCGTCAAATAACCATTCTAAAGAGACCGTCCTATAAGTAACATAACATTTCAATCTTTATAACACCTGCTGCATAAACTAAGTATATCAGAAACTCATTAATTTGTGGGTTTATTAATTAATAGTAATAGAGACAGAATCATTTTCTTCAGATTTTATAGGTTATTTGTGAGGCAAGCTTGATAAGTTCTGTGTCTAAATCAAAGTAAATGTCTGAAAACTAACATAATATATGATATAAATTGGAAGGCTTTGTGGGGGGCAAGAGACAGAACCCACTCTCCTGAAGAGATCTCAATATTGTATTGACATCATGGAGGTCCCTAAATCCACTGCCACAAGGAGAACAAAATTAATGAGTTAAACTGAGTGATCACAGAAGAGCTTAAAATATATGTATAATAAATTCAAACAACTTGCAGTTAACAGGTACTTATTAAACCAGTGCTCTGGATAAATGATCAGGAAAGCCATTCTAACTCCTTGAAACTCTAAACCTGAGCATTAGAAAACTGACCTGTATAAGTTTCAAGGCTATGCATATTTACTGCCCACAGATAAAGCCATGCCAGAAGTAAACTGTTGTCACTCAGAAAGTATTGTTTGGAATGTGTATTCTGTGTTTATGTGTGTGTGGGGGGGATGGAGTTGCAAAGTCAGTAACAGAGAGAGTTTCCATGACCTCATCATCCATCGACTGTCCCCAAAAAATCACCAATATGTAAGGGTATTGCAACACCAGCTTAGTAACAGAGGTATAATTATTGATAACAGATTGATAATATACATGAATACATCCAGACTAAGAAGGACAGGGTCTAATTTCACTCTGATTCATTTTAATGCTAGAAGCATGTTACCTGAAATAGACTTAATCAGTACCTGAATTACTGACCACAATCCTGACATAGTTATAATTACAGAAACCTGGCTTGATAAGAGAAGGGAGGACTCTTTAGTAAATATAATAGGCCACAGTTTATGGCAGCAGGATACAAACAGGTGTGGTGGGGGAATTTTGATCTATGGGAAAACTAACTTGTTACTAACACAAATTGAAATTGAAGGAGACTTAAATGGTTTGGAGGTCTTGGCCCTAGATCTAAATATACCTCATTATAAGAAAATGGTTTTCAAGGGAGTATACTGTCCTCCCAAAACTAATCCTGCTGCATTTAACTATCTACAGGATTTTCTATGTGGATATAATAATTCACATGAAATCCTTATAGTTGGAGATTTTAATATTAATTGGTGACAGGTTAATGATCTCCACCCATTGGTTGACCTCCAGACAACTTTGGGTCTTACCCAACTGATTCTTGATTCTACTAGAATAAACATGGCAACCCCTGATTCTTCCACAATCCTGGACTTATTATTTACTACTTCAATCAGAAACGTACTAACTAGTGGTGTCTTACCAGACTCTATATCTGACCACCGGTTCATTTTTTGTACTAGAAGTAGACCTGTGAAATTGACAAGTAATAGATCTATTACCTGGCGCAGTTTTAAAAATGGTGATTACGTGGATTTTACAATGGACATACTGTAGGTAGCATACATTGGAAATGTTTATTACTGGTGCCCTCTGTAAATGAGGCCTGGGAGTTTTTCCTACGTGATTTATGTTAGTGTGTAACAAGCATGCCCCTGTTAAATCCAGATTATGAAACACAGCACTGCTCCCTGGTTTTCCAATGAACTAAAAAAATTAAAATCAGTTAGAGATGAAGCCTGGACCAGAGCAAAAAAGTCATGTAAAAAACTGGACTGGGAAAACTATAAAAAAACTTTGCAACTTATATGTAAAAAGGGGTGAGGACTACAAAACAAAAATTCTATATGAACTATTTAGACACTGTGGGTGGGATATTCAGACTGCACCAGGCAGGGGCGCAAGCTTGGGCGCAGCGCAACTGGGATGAGCCAGGGCAAGGTCTGGGCGATATTCAATGGTGCTGTGCCATGGCTCAGCACTGTTGAATATGGCACTGAGGGCACACACACTGTGCCAGCACAAGTGGCAGCAGTGGAGCAGGGGGCTGTGCCAGCACAAGTATGGTTGCGCTAGGTGCAGCTACAGCGATATTCAGCTGTGAGCATGCAAATGAGGCCATTATGTATGCAAGGCACAAGTGGGGCCATTTGCATGTCATTATGGCCCCATTTGCATATGGTACGCTGATCCCCGGTGACTTGCGCCTGGTGCCTTGCCAGGCTACAGCCATTGGGAACTGACACCCTGCTGCCCCTTGGGCTCCGCATCTGAATGCCCATTCACAGGCATATGTTTAATAACACCCTGGTGGTTCAGTGGACTGATCCTCTTCGCCCGATCACGGGCATGTAGTAACATAATCCCTGGTGGTCCAGTGGACCGCTATCCCCTGCTCAATCACGGGCATGTATTAACAACATCCCTGGTGGTCTAGTGGACCACTATCCCCTGTCCGATCACGAGCATGTATTAACAAAATACCTGGTGGTCCAGTGGACTGCTATCCCCTGCCCAATCGTGGGCATTTGTCAAACTCCCTGGTGATCCAGTGGTACCCCCTTCTCACCTGCCCACTTAGTCCCTTGCCACCCTGCATCCCCCCCAGTCAGCGGCTAGCGGCAGCTCCCCGGCCTCAAGCTGCCTGGCTGCCCACCGACTGACAGTGTACTGTAGGGCTGTACACCTATTGGTCCACTGCATGGGCCAATTGGCATGCAGACCATACAATACTACACAGTCCCAAAATGTGCAAAAGCGTTCATTCACATATCAGGACTGTGTAGTACAGTATGGTCTGTATGCCCATTGGCCACGCAGTGGACCAATAGGTGTGCAGCCCCACAGTATGCTGTCAGTCGGTGGCGCCAGGCGGCATGGCGGTGGCAGGAGCTGCCACCCGCCGCTGACTGAGGGGGTGCAGGGTGGCGGGGAATAATTGGGCGAGTGGGGAAGGGGGTACCACTGGACCACCAGGGACTTTGACAAACACCCGCGAGCGAGTGAAGGTGATCAGTCCACTGGACCACCAGGGATTATTCTATTACATGCCAGTAATAGGGTAGGGGATAGCAGTCCACTGGACCACCGGGGATATTTTTAATATATACCCACGATCAGACACGGGATAGCAGTCCACTGGACCACCAGGGATATTTGTAATACATGCCCGTGATCGGGCGACAGGGATCGGTCCACTGGACCACCAGGGAGGTCCATTACTGATGCTCGCAATCGGGCAATGGGGCAGGGGGCACAACACTCCCTGGGCAGGGGGCATGGAGCAGTGTTTTGGGAGGTCGGGTGGCCACCCATGGCAGGCGGCTGCTGTGTTGCGCCCAGCAATATGGCAGCCACCTGTGGATGTCCCCGACTTGTTCCCTGTTTGAATGGGCACAACATTGCACCCCCCTGAGTAGCGCAAGGTGGGGTTGTGTCCGCATATGCACCGCACATCCCAGCTGAATGTCGGGATGTGCCGCATATGCATGGACATGCCCCCACCGCACTTGCGCCGCATACATTGCAGGTGCACATCGGAGGTTGTGCAGTGCAACCTGCCCGTTTGAATATCGCGTTGGGGCGCATTGGTGGGCTGCGCATGGCACAACCCTGTTGAGTCATGCTCAACTCCTATGAATATCCAGCCCTAAATGTTCCCAACAGCCAAAAGACTTTTGGCGGACAATTAATTTTCTTCTGAAAGGTCAGGGATCTGAAGTTTCAAATGTGTTCATTATTCACAGTCAAACGACTCCTATGTCCCAATTGGTTGTAGACAGAATTAATTATTTTTTTAGTAAAATTGGTTTAAATACCACTCAGGGAAGAGATACAGTACAGCCGGGTACAGCTAGGGGCTTAAAGAACAATTTTACCTTTTCAGAGATTACAGCCGACAAGGTCTTGCTGGAATTGTTAAAATTAAATACCTCTAAGGCCATGGGCCTGGATGGCATTCCTTCTAACTTATTGAAGTTTGCCTCCCCAGTAGTTGCCTATCCTTTAGCATATTTATTTATTTTTTCTCTTAAAAGAGGTGAATTCCCTAACACATGAAAACAATCAAAGGTTGTGCCTCTTTGTAAAGGGGGAAATAAGTCAGAGTTGAGCAGTTATCACCCTATTTTCCTCTTCCCACAGGTTTCAAAAATTTTTGAAAGAATTGTGGCCACTCAGATTATGGGGCACCTGGAATCTCAAAATCTTCTGGATGGTAAGCAGTCAGGATTTAGGAAATCACATAGTATCATTTCGGCCCTGGTTAAGGTCACTGAGGACATTCAAACTGCTCTGGATGGGAGGACACCAGAAGGTGCTTTTTTTGTTGATTTATTCAAGGCTTTGGATTCCTTGGACCACGGTGTCCTCCTATCCAGGGTAGACTCCCTAGGGATAGTGGGGCCTAGTCTGCACTGGCTCACCTCATATCTAACTGACAGAATTCAAAAGGTCACTATGGGAGGTTGGACATCGGGCTTTGTTCCTTGTGGATCGGGGGTTCCCCCAGGGTTCTATATTGGGTCCTCTATTGTTTAATATTTATGTTAATGGGTTGAATTTTTCAGACTCATCTGTTTTGTTTCATTTATATGCTGATGACACTATTATATACACATCTGATCTTACTGTAAACAATATCCAAGTTAAGTTACAGAAGGCATTTAATGAGTTGCAGATTTTTCTTAGAGATAGTAGTCTTGTTCTAAACTCTACGAAAACACAGTCTATATTGTTTTACCGACATCCGGTTGAGTTGGAAGACTTGACCCTGAATATGGTTGCCCTGGAGGGATTCCTGATCCAGCAGGTCCAGTCCTATAAGTATCTAGGTCTTTGGCTTGATGAGCTCCTGAACTGGGGAGTTCATATAAACAGCTTAATTAACAACGTAGGGAAAAGACTTGGAGCTCTGTATAGGGTTAGATCCTGTATGAGCCGTGAGGTTAGAAGGAGAGTTGTTAATTTAATGATAATTCCAATATTAAATTATGGGGACTTTATGTTAGTGGTAAAAATAAAGTGACCTGGAGAGACTAGAGGTGTGCCATGGCAGACTTGCCAGATCTATTTTGGATGCCCCACATCATATACACAAGTGCTTTCTATATAATCACTTAGACTGGCTGAGACTCTTAGGAAATAGACAGGAGCACTTACTTTCATTTATGTACAAGTGTCAGTTGGGTGATTTACCCCCTTTTGTAGTTTAAAGGGTGATAAAATGGGACAAAGTGAGTTCATTAAGATCAGAAAATGCCCTAGACTTTGACATTCCAAATTGTAATTTAGAGATTGGTTGACAATTAACTTTTTATAGGGATCCCCCTGAGTGGAACAAACTACCAGTATTCACAAAGATCAACAAAGGTAACAAGCATTTGTCAATGCCAAATGTTTGCTTGCTGGCATTGGCATTGGTAGTGTAGAAGTTACAGAGCTGCATAATAGGAATGGCAGCGAAGTATTGAACTGAAGCCAACCCCACCACCACCCTGCAGAGAGTGACAGGCATTGGGGTTTGCCTTTGGGTCGTCAGGCATAACGACCACACCATTTCACCACACCCTACCCTGCAGACACTGACAAGTATCACGGTGTGCCTTGGGGTCTTTGGCCCTTATGCACACCTCATTCCATCAGGAAATATGGTGAGATGGGTGCGGTATAGGAGAATGGGGTGAAGTTTGGGCCTGAAGAGTCTGAGGCACACCTTGATGCCTCTCACTGGCTGCAGGGTGTGGGTGGGGGTGGAATGGTATGAGCATTACAGGCAAGAATCACAAGTCACACCCCTGATGCCTGTCATTCTCTACAGGGTGGGGCGTTATGGTCGGAAACCCTAACACCTCAGGCATTTGTTGGTATTTTCACTCCAAATTTTGAACATGGTTTTTTTGTGACCCCCACCTCATGAACAGTGGCAATATCAGTTTGTTAGCCAAAAACTGCTTTTGCACAGCGACTACGGCATTTGGCACCGCAGGTGCAAAAACACATTCCCGAACAGGATGTGAAAAATCACAGCGGTACTGTTCATGGGGAGGTGTAAAAAATGGCAATGTTGAATATCTGCTGTGAAAATCTTAAAAAAACTGGTGAAGTCACGAGCGTGCATAGAAACTGTGCAATGCACACCCGTAATGTAACTAGTTTGGGGATTTTTTTTTACAGCAGATTGTTAACACAGGCTTTTTGGGACCTCCAATCATGAACAGTGTCAGTGTGATTTTCTTTATCTGTCCCGAACAATCATTTCCCACAGCGACCACGCATTTCTGTGCTGAAAGTGTGAAAACACATTTCGGCCATGCTGTGGAAAATGACAGCTGTACTGTTCCTAAGGAGGTGTGGAAAAATGCCACTGGTGAAAATCTGGACTGAAAATATTACAAATTCATGAACTTACGAGGGTGCGTGGAAACTGCACAATGCTCACTCCGTAACACAGTCATTTTATGGAGTTTTGTCACCAAATTTTCAACATAGCCATTTTAAGACCTCTGCTCATGATCAGTGTCACTGTGATTTTCTTAATCTGTCCCAAACATTGTTTTCGCATGCCGACTGTACCATTGTGCGCTACATGTGCGGAAACACATTTTGGTCGAGATGTGAAAAATGGTAGCTGTACTGCTCATAAGGAAGTGCGATAAAATGGCACTGTTGAAAATCTGGTGTGCAAATATTACAAATTCACAAACTTGCCAGCGTGCGTAGGAACTGCGCAACGTGCGCGCCTACAAAAGTCATTTTTGGGAATTTTTTCACCAAATTTTCAACATAGCCATTTTAACACCTCTGCTCATGACCAGTGTCACTGTGATTTTCTTAATGTGTCCCATACATTGATTTCGCACACCGACTGCGCCATTGTGCACTACATGGGCGGAAACACGTTGTGGGCAAGGTGTGAAAAATGACAGCTGTACTGCTCATAAGGAGGTGTGGTAAAATGGCAATGTTGAAAATCTGGAGTGAAAATATTGAAAATTTGTGAACTTACAGTGCGTAGGAACTGCATAGCGTGCAGCTGTAAAACAGTCATTTTAGGAATTTTTTCACCAAATTTTCAACATAGCCATTTTAAGACCTCTATTCATGAACAGTGTCACTGTGATTTTCTTACTGTGTCCTGTACATTGATTTCGCACACCGACTGCGCCATTGTGCACTACATGGGTGAAAACATGTTTTGGGTGAGACATGAAAAATGACATCTGTACTGCTCATAAGGAGGTGTGGTAAAATGGCAATGTTGAAAATCTGGAGTGAAAATATTGAAAATTCACGAACTTACGAGCGTGCATAGGAACTGCGCAAAGCACACTCGTAAAACAGTCATTTTTAGGAATTTTTTCACCAAATTTTCAACATAGGCTTTTTGAGAGCCCACCTTATGAACACTGGCAGCATCATTTCATTAATGGGTCCCGAAAGGTGATTTCGTGCAGTGACTGTGAAATCACCCTTCGGGCCCGATTAACGCCATGACAGTGCAAGAACTCATGAGGAGGGGTCCCAAAAAACCCATGTTGAAAATTTGGGCCCAAAATTCCCCAAAATGCCTGAGGTATGCAACAAAGTTGAAAAAACCCTATTTATTCCATTATACAGCTTACCGGCCTTTCCTCAGTTCGCGGTCAGCTTTGAAGAGTGCAGACGTGTTCCCGGTCCACCGATGATCGTCGCGCCGAGCTCCGGAGGTATGTATGGGGTGAGGGGTGTGTGTGGGGGCAGGGTGTGCAGTGGTGGAGTGCGGGTTGTGGGAGGCGGGAGACTGCGAGGGAAGGTTTTCTTCTTTACAGGTTTTAGACAACGCGGGCGTTTGCCACGCTGGGGTGAGCTCCCAAGCGTGGCAGCTGGAAAACTGTTTGGGGGCTGGAGCCAGCGAGTTGGGCACCCCGTCGACCATAACATGCTTTGCCATGCTGGGGTGGGCTCCCAGCGTGGCACATGGAAACTTTTGGGGCGTGCAGCAGTGGAACCGATGGGGATTGGGCACCCATTGGCTATGACAGTTCTTGCCACGCTGGGGTGGGTTCCCAGCATGGCACCTGGACAGCTGTTGTTGGGGGGCGTGGAGCTGGCGGAGTTGAGCACCCCCATCGGCCACACAGTGTGTGCGTGAGGGAAGCGCATCAGCACGCAATATGCGTGCTTGCGTGTCTGTGTGGGGGGGGGGAGCTCTGCTCACTGAAGCAGAGCTCTCCCTTTCAACTGTATGCCACTGCATTTTCCTGCTGTCATAGACAGTTGCAGCAGTGATTGGCACACTGCGACCGTGCCTGCAAACACACTGACTGAATTGGAAGAGGCTGACACACCTCTAGAAAACTCGTATGATGGCACTATGTTTCTTGCACATGCGTGCAAGCAAACATAAAAAACTTTGGACAGGAATTAAGTCTTGGTTTAGGCAGTCTGTCATTAGCTCCAGACAATGCTGCCTTATTTGAAACTTTTGGTAGGACATTTTTATATAATAATTAGCTTGTAATTCTGTGTGAGTGCTTTCATGGGTTGATATGGATTTTGTTAGATTATACAGTGTATGTGTACACTTATTTATTTACTGTTTTATGCTTTTGTATTGTTTGATTGTCATGTAACTCCTACAACCTCATTGTAAATGAGCAGTAGCTCAATCGAGTGAATCCTGATTCAAATAAATTTGTATGAATAAAATATTTTTCTACTAGTACTAATATAAGGGAAAATTTTGACACAGAGCTTACAAAGTCAAGTCTAAAAAAATTGATACAATGATTGCTAATAGGAGATTGCCATGAAATTAGGTTCGTTTGTGATAAGAGTAGTAAATCAAGGTCACTATCTTATAAACTGTAACATTTAAACAAATATCTGTACCAGAAAACTGTAAGTAAATGGATCAGTCTGGGGGGAAAAAGGACTATGTCTTGGCATAGAAATCCTGTTGAATGATTGCTTTAGCAGAAAGGAAAATTTAGCCATGCTGCAGCAGCTCCATTTCTACAGCCATATATTGTACAGAATCAGGGGTGTGGTTATGGATGGTGTATCCCCCCTTTATTCTTTATATTAGAATCCAAATCTTTATGCAGATTCTTAGCACTGCCACTGCTGCTTCTGTCATGCTTTCTAATAATACCCTGTGTACTTAGGGTATGAAACCTGCAGTTGGAGAAGGCTGGGTTTTTCTGTTTAACTGAAAGGTTTTAGTAGATCTTGGTTGAGAAATGGATGATGGCTGCGCATTCTCAGTTTAAGATGCAGAAAGTTTGGTTACAGCCTGTGTGTGTTTTTTTGTTTAGGACTTTAAAGGCTCTTAAAAGAAGTATGAGTCAAAAAGCGAGTTACGGGTAGCTGACTCTGTCTGTGAGGTTCGCTACTTGCTGCTGCAAGGGTCTGCAGTACCAACAGGGATATGAGTTCCACTGGAGAATTTCCCACAGAATGGCCAAAACATGTTAATAAAATTCCATGCCTCCTCAGGAGTTTTCAGATTCTGCCGGGTATTTAATAAAATATTGAACTTCCAGTGATTGTAGTACACCTCTAAATTCAGAGAAGGCTTTTTCATTTTTCTACCACCTCCGACGAACAGTCTTGAAAAATGTGAATTCTGTTTGGTCCCCATGCTAATACTTTTCTACCTCTGGCTATCCACAGAATTTCTTCTGTCATATTAAACTGAAGAAATTTGACTATTATTGACCAAGACTTTTGTCCCAGTTTCAGCTTAGGGGCCAAGACTCTATGGGCTCTCTCAATTTCAAGTAGTTCTGGCCACTGGCAATTCAGTAATGTTGGGAGAAAATGTTGAAGAAATCCCAGCATGTCTTTATCTTCAAGATCTTTTGGTACCCCAACTATTCTTAAACAATATCTTCTAGAACTGTTCTCCAAGTCATCGACTTTAAACAATAAGGAGCCAACACTTTTTGAATGAGGATCAGTGACATCTTCAAACTGAGTAAAAACCTCTTCTAAAAAGGTTAAACAGTCTTCAGAACTGTCCATATGCTTGATATGGTCAGTCACTGTCTTTTTCTCACTGTCCGTATTTGCTTTCAACTCAGCAATATCCAGTGTGATAGAAAACAGTATATCTCTTATCTAGGTTAAGGCCAGTTTACCTGACTGAGCTGCAGCGCCCACCATCAAAGCCCCATGTTGATTGTTTCCCTGAGCCAAACTCCACTTGTTAATTCCCAGCGCCATTATCAGGGGAACCTCACTTAACTTAAAATCATTAAAACTCTCCAAACAATAAATGAAACTTTTTCAAGGAATCCATTAAATTTGAACAAACACTAACAAAATCTGATGGCAAAGTTTGCCAAAATAAACTTTTGAAAATGATTGCTAAATAAATCACGATTGGTGCTGAAGTGTAACAGACTCAGACTGCCATTTTCCTCAGCGTGAGCATGCACCCCATAAAACCGATTATTGTGGAGCTGGCTAAACCTTTAGCTTCCATTTTTTATTATGTTTGCTTGCACGCATGTGCAAGAAACGTAGTGCCACTATACTAATTTTCGTAGGTGTGCCACCCCACTTCTAATGCCCTGCTCCTTCTTGCAGGTGCGGCCTCGCTCCACCAATAAATGTCCGAGCTGTCTATGACAGCAGTTCAGATGCAGTGGCATACAGTTCAAAGCAAAAGACCGCTACAATTAGCGGTGGTAACATGTTGGCAATTTGCATACTGCCGTTGGCTGGCAATTTACATACTGCCATCAGCAGTATGCAAAGTGCCTACACATCAGCACTGCATCTGAACAGCTGTCATAGACAGCTCCGTTTTTATCTTGGTCCCCCCCCAAGCAAACACCCAAGTTGCATGCTAGGAGCCCACCTCAGCGTGCTCATGCACTCCCCCATAAAACTGTATGGCCGATGGGGTGCCCAATCCCCCGTCGGTGGTTCCGTGTAAAAATAGCGATCACTTAATAGTGAAGTTAAATAATGCGAATGCAATACAGCAAGTGTCAATATCACAACCGCACATTATGGTGCCTGCAAGTTTGGCTACACTGTGATATTAGCAAGTAGTCATAACTGGACTGTAAACATATTACAATTTACTTTGGACACCAACTTATTAATGCAGTCAGACAGGTCACTTAGCAGCACTCTTTGTTTACTTTCTGTGTGTCCCTGCTTCCTGTTTCTGGTTTAAGCACCTCCTCCTACATGCTACAAAAGGGAAGCTCGGTGAGCTGTACCTGGTCTGTGTTGGAAAAAGCGATGGAGTTTGACACAATTCAGAGTCAGAAAGGTAGGCCTTTAGCCCTATACAAGGGATATGTGTATCAAAAGGACAAAGAGACTGCTGATAAGGTGTACTGGAGATGTGTAGACTCCTGTAAATATAGATGCTTAGCGAGACTACACATAGTTGAAAACAAAGTGACTGCTGTAATAGGAGAGCACACACGTTTTTGGTCTGCATAGTCGCTATCTTGATGTGTTCAGAGGCATTCACAATTTTGTTCATGCGCTATTATAGTGCTGCTATTTGCAGCTGAATTGCAGTTATTGTGGATCGCTATTCTTTACAGGTCGCTATTATCACTTTAGCTCTTATTTCTTTACGATTTTCCCTATATGATTTTTGCATCGCTAAAGTCACGGGATACCCCGTCGGCTCCACTGCCCCCCTCCAAACAGACTTCCAGGTGCCACTCTGGGAGCCCACCCCAGCATGGCAAAAGTCCATATGGCTGAAGAGGGTGCCCAATCTCCTGTCAGCTCCACTATACCCACCCCAAAAAACAGACTTTCAGGTGCCATGCTGGGAGCCCACCCCAGCGTGGCAAAAGTCCGTATCGCTGACAGGGGTGCCCAAACCCCTTTTGTCTCCACTGCCCCCCCAACAGACTTCCAGGTGCCATGCTGGGACCCCAACCCAGGATGGAAAAAGTCTGTATGGCAGATGGGGATGCCCAATCCCCTGACGGCTCCACTGCCCCCCCAACAGACTTCCAGGTGCCATGCTGGGAGCCCACCCCAGCTTGGCAAAAGTCCATATGGCTGACGGGGGTGCCCAATCCCTCATCGGCTCCACTGCCCCCCCAAACAAACTTCCAGCTGCCCCAGTGTGGCAAAAGTCCCGTATCATTTTCCTAAAAAAAGAAAAAAAACACCTATAAGAAAAAACGGTCCCTTGTTGACTGTCTTGCCCCCAACCCAAACCCACCTCTGCATACCACCCTCCACACACCCCGACTCACCCCATACTTATCTCCGAGTGCGGTGCAATGATCTTCAGTGGACCAGCAACATGTCTGTACTCTTCAAAGCCAACTGCGAACTGAAGAAATGCCGGTAAACTGTATAATGGCATAAATTGATTTTCTTCAACTTTGGTGCATATCCCGACCATTTTTGGGAATTTTGTCACCAAATTTTCAGCATGGGGTTCCTGGGACCCCACCTCATGAACTCAGTCACTGTCATTTTGTTATTCAGTCCTGAAAGGTGATTTTGCAGTCACTGCGTGGAACCACCTTTTGGGACCAATTAACGAACTAACAGTGCCACAGTTCATGAGGTTTTCAAAAACCCTATGTTGAAAATTTAGTAAATGACTGTTTTACAAGCATGCACTGCGCTATTCCCACGCATGCTTGTAACTTTGAGAATTTTTAATATTTTCACTCCAAATTTTCAACATTGCCATTTTACCACATCTCCTTGTGAACAGTACAGCTGTCATTTTTTCACATCTTGCCCAAAATGTGTTTTTGCACATGTAGCGAACATTTTTTTAATTTTTTTTTTTAGTCTTTGGTAACTGGGTAAGGCCCACTAGGCACAAGTGCCTGTTTTCAGGGGTGACCTGGGAGCACTGGGCGGTTAAGTGACTTGCTCAAAGTCACACAGTATGCAAGGATTGGCGTGGTCGATGTGTGAAATCAATGTTCGGGACACATTAAGAAAATCACAGTGACACTGTTCATGAGCCGAGGTGTTAAAATGGCTATGTTGAAAATTTGGTGACATAAGTCCATAAAATGACTGTGTTATGAGTGCATTGCACAGTTTCCACGAACCCTCATAAGTTCACGAATTTGTAATATTTTCAGTCCAGATTTTCAACATTGACATTTTTCCACACTTCCTTATGAACAGTACAGCTGTCATTTTTCACACCCTGGCAGAAATGTGTTTTTGCACTTCCCGGTGCAGAATGGCACGGTCACTGTGGGAAATTAGTGTTCGGGACAGATTAAGAAAATCACAGTGACACTGTTCATGGGTGGAGGTCCCAAAATGCCTATGTTGAAAATCTGCTGTAAAAAATTCCCAAACTAATTGCATTCCAGGTGTACATTGTGCAGTTTCTATGCACACTCGTGACATCACCAGTTTTTTTATATTTTCACTCCAGATTTTCAGCAATGCCATTTTTCACACCTCCTCATGAACAGTATACCTGTCACTTTTCTCATCCTGTTCAAAATGAGTTTTCGCACCTGTGGCACCATATGGCGCAGTCGCTGTTCAAAATCACCTTTCGCCTAACAAACTGATAGTGTCACTGTTCATGCGGTGGGGTCACAAAAAGCCCATGTGGAAAACTTGGAGTAAAATTACCAAGAAATGCCCAGGGCATTAGGGTTTTTGACCATAACGCCCTACCCTGTAGGGCCAGACAGGTATCAGGGATGTGACTTGGGATTGTCGACAGTAATGCTCATGCCATTCCACCCCAACCCCCACCCTGCAGCCAGTGACAGGCATCGAGGTGCGCCTTGGACCCTTTGCCCCCAGAGTTCACCCCATTCTCCTATACTGCACCCATTTCAGTGTATTTCCTTATGGAATGAGGTGAATGTAAAGCCCAAACACCCCAAGGCACACCTTGACACTTGTCAGTGTCTGAAGGGTAGGGTGAGGTGAAATGTCGTGACCATCAAGGGTGATGACCCAAAGGCACACCCCAAAGCCTGTCCATCTCTGCAGGGTGAGGGTGGAGTTGGTGTCAGTTCAATACTTCAATGCCATTCCTATACTGCATCCGTCTAACTCCTGCACTTCCACTGCCAATGCCAGCAAGCAAACATTCAGCATTGACAAATGCTTGTTTTTCTCTGGGTCATGCAGTTTTCCCTAGCAACTGGAAAGCAGTAATAAACCAATTCACAAGTCTGGCAGTAAAGATTTAGGGCTGGATTTCCAAAAGGTGCTAAATGCCACAAGCCCCCGGTGCGCTGGACATATGGTGCATACAGCCTGCGGCATTCTCCTAGCTGGTGATCGTGATTTTCTATCCTGTGTGCCAATTCCTGCAAGTTAGATTAGCCTTTTGCTGGTCTAGCTTGCTTCGGTCTCAGGAACCCTTTTTATGGGGCTTACACCAAACATTTAGCGCAAGCTGGTATAAATTGGGTGAACTGTCACAGCTGCGTCCAACCAACTAAAATTGGACACAGTCGCAGAAAAGTTGCTTGGTGCAGCTGAGCCATAAAAGGGTCAAGCCCTGCATCCTCCTTTGAAAATCCAGCCCTTAATTTCTAACTTCTGTTCCATTTCATTATTGGCTCGACTATCAAAGATCCTTGAAAGGATAGTTTTTGATCAGGTCATTACTCACTTAAATAGAATGTGCTAACCAGTGCTCAGCAGGGGTTTTATGCATCTCACCATACAAAGACAGTCTTGATGAGGTTCACTAGCTGCATGCATGCTGCAATGGATAAGGGGCACCATACCGCAGTTGTATCTGTGGACCTCACCAAAGCTTTAGATCTTATTGACCATAAGTTACCAGTAAAATCTTTAATTGAATGTAATTTCTCTCAAGATGCAAATAAATGGGTGTTGAACTATCTTACTGGGAGATTTCATAAAACTTCTGTATTGAGCTGTTACTCAGATTCTCTTTTCATTAGTTGCAAAGTTCCTCAGAGGTCAGTCCTGGGTCCCCTTCTTTTTTCTCTGTTTTCAAATACTATTCCTCAAATTTGTAAAAGTTATATTGTACGCAGATGATGCAGTTATTTTCAGTTCAGATCCAGATGTTAGGGAAATGGTGAGATGGGTTCAAAAGGATATAAATTCCTTTCAGATTTAGCTCTGGTCCAAAAGAATGGTTTTAAATTCCAAAACAACTAAACTATCCTTATATATTGTATGTTGTGGTGTCCTTCAACATGGATTTCCATGCCATGTCAACAGTTGTTCTGCTGCATTAGTGATGTTTGTACTGCAGCAGAACAACTTTTCATTCTACTGAAGTAGTGACGTCACACAACAATGCTCTAGATCAGCTTATGTCAATCATGTTACCACCACTTGCACTCTAGTGAAATGCACGATCAGTAGTGTGTTTAAAAAATATGGATATGTTTCTTGTAGAGATAGCACATACCAGCTTTACAAAAAAAAAAAAGGAAAAAAAAAACACGACACTGTATGTGAACCACAAAACAGTAAACAATTTTGAAGCATGAAGAGGTCGTGGTGTGTGTGTGTGTGTGTGTGTGTGTGTATGTGTGTGTGTGCCAGGGTGGGGTGTTAGTTCACAGAATCACAGAAATCTGACAGCAGAAAAGGACCTCATCGGCCCATCGAGTGTGCCCTATCCTTCCACCCCTACTCATCTCCACTCTTTCGGGTCCCCCCCTTCCCCTCTTCCCAACCACATGTGTCTATCCCATACCCTCTTAAATCCCTCCACCATTTCAGCCCCCACCACCTCTCCTGGTAGTTTATTCCAGGCCTCCACCACTTTCTCCGTGAAGAATCGCCCACCCACGTTGCCTCTAAACCTTCCACCCTCCAATCTTAGGCTATGCCCTCTAGTTTTAGCCTCTCCTTCCTTCTGAACAAGCTCCCCTCCTTCACCTTATTTATCCCCTTCATGTATTTAAAAGTTTCAGTCATATCCCTCTCCCTTCTAGTCTCCAATGGGTACAGATCCAATTCCCTACACCTCTGTTCATATGGTTTCCCCTGCATACCATACACCATTCAGTTGCTCTTTTCTGAACCTTCTCCATCACCTCAATGTCATTGCGTAGGTGCAGTCTCCAGAACTGAACCCCATTCTCCAGGTGTGGCCTCACCATGGCTTTGTACAGAGGCATCAGCATCTCCCTCCTTCTGCTAGTTATGCCCCTCCCAATGCCCAACATTCCATTTGCCTTCCCCACTTCTTTGCTGCACTGGCTGCCCACCTTAAGGTTGCTTGATATTATAATCCCCAAATCCCTCTCCTGTCTGTTTTTTTTACACCCCCAGAGTGTAAGCTTTTTGCAGGTTTTTATACCCAAGATGCATCACAGCACACTTTTTGTCATTGAATTTTAGTTGCTAAGTTTCCGACCACCCTCCAGAATCCTCAAGTTATGCTTCGTGGCCTCAACCCCCGGGAATCCACTCTATTGCAAGATTTTAGTATCATCCACAAATAGGCATACTCTTCCCTACAGACCACCTGCTATATCACTGTTGTATATATTAAAAAGGGGAGTTCCCAGTACTGACTTCTGGGGCACCTCACTCATTACCCCTCTCACCTTGGAATGCAACCCATTTACCACCACTCTCTGACTTCTGCCCGCCAACCAGTTTTCCACCCACCTTGTTATTTTCTGTCCCACCTCTAAGCTTTCCAGCTTATTTACTAGCCTTCTGTGAGGGACGGTGTCGAAGGCCTTACTGAAGCCCACATAGGCTATGTCTACCTCCCCCCGGGTCAACCACCTGTGTCACCCAACTAAAGAACTCTATCAGGTTCATCTGGCATGACCTCCCATTTGTGAAGCCATGCTGCCTTTCGTGCTGCAGTCCGCTGTCCATCAGGTAGTCTACCACTCTTTCTTTTATTAGTGCCACCATCACCTTGCCCACCATCAAGGTGAGGCTGACCGGGCGATAATTTTCCACCACCTCCTTACTTCCTCCCTTGTGCAATTGCACCACATCCACCCTCCTCCAGTCCTCTGGCATACACCCTGTATCCATGGACAAGTTGAACAGTCTCATTAGTGGGGCTGCCAGTTCCTCCCTCAGTTCCCTGATTACCCTTGGGTACAAGCCATATGGTTCCATTGCCTTGTCCACCTTTAACCTGCCCAGTTCCTCCCTTACCCTGTCAATGCTGAACATACTAGGATCCACCTTTTTGTCTTCCCTACCCCTCCTCCCAGCTTGGGTCCCCTGCCCACCTCCCTCCCCCGTGAAGACCGACCAGAAATATTTATTCAGCTCCTCTGCTTTCTCATAGTCCCCTTCCAGTTGTATTCCTCCCTCCCCCTGCAACCTTACTATCCCGTCTCACCTTCCTTCTTTCCCCCACATACCTAAAAAAAGTTTTATCTCCCCTTTTGGCCCACTTAGCTATTTTCTCCTCAGTACCCACTTTAGCCCTCCTTATCTTTTGGCCTGCCACTCTCCTCTTCTCTTTATTAGCCTCCCTGTGTCCACCCCTTTGTGTTTTCTTATATTCCCTGAATGCTCTTTTATTTTCCCTGACCGCCCTGCCACCTCCCCTGTAAATCAGAGTGGTCTCCTCCTTTTTTGCCCTTCTTCATCTTCCTGACACAAATTTCAGTGGCTTTCAATACCCCTTCCTTGATAGTTCCCCACAGCTCCTCCATATCCCCTACATTCCCATTCACTGCCATTTCATCTCCATATATCCTACTCAGTCTGTTGAAGTCTGTTTTTCTGAAGTCCATCACCCTCATTCTAGTCTGATTTGTCTCCCTCCCCGTTTTTACCCTGAACCTCACAGTCTTGTAGTGTAGCACCTAGTCCGTCATCCACCACCACCTCTTCCACACTCTCCCCATTTGTGAGGACCACGTCCAGCAGGTTTTCACCCCTAGTGGACTCCCTAACTAGCTGTTGCATGAATACTCCTTGTAGCACCTCTAGGATCCCCCTGCTACTAGCTAATACCGCAGCTGGGTTCTCCCAGTCCATGTTGGGATGGTTTAGCTCCCCCACTAGCAGAAGCTCCCCCTTGAGAGCCATCTTTGTAACTGCCTGTATCAGCTGTCTATCCCCTTCCTCCCCCCTACATTGGAGGTCTGTAAACTACCCCATTCTCAATTATTCACTGGTCCTTTTGCCTAGCGTGACCCCTTCCTCCTCCTCCTCCTGCCCTTCCGTGACCCTGATGTTGTCTTTGATGTACAATGCTACCCTCCCTTCCACCTCCATCTCCCTAAACAGTCTTGTAGCCTGGGATAACTGTCTCCCAGGCATGATATTCTGTCCACCATGTCTCACTTACCGCTACTATGTCCAGTCCCTTGTCCACCATGCTGGCCTCCAAGTCCACCATTTTGTTCCCCAAACTCCTAGCATTGGCTGATAATCCCTTCCACCAGGACCCCCCCCCCGCTCTCCCCTTTAAACCTTTGGTCTTGCTTTTGTCCAGTATTTTGTCTCCATCCTGGGGGGAGGCTGATAGCCTCCCATCTCTCCTGCCTCTTTTTATTTATTTATTGAACATATCGGAATTATAAACCTTTGAGTCAGAGACTGTTTTGCAAAGGCTCCATGTTAAAATACAAGTTAACCGTACAATACAAATTAAAAGAACAAGTGGATACATGAGGTACAGAGCTGGGTACGAGACATACAGAGGGTAGACAACTAACCCTGAGTCACGACAAGTAGATTTGCAACAAACGGTGTATTACATTAGTATAGTACAATAAGTAACATAGAGCAGCAATATATTTGAGAACACTCAGGAGCAGGTACAAGTCTATCATTTTAGAGATGAGGGGGACCACTCAGGAGGTGGATACAGACTCAGCATATTAGAGATGGGGGAGAAGGTATGGAGGAGGAAGGGAGGGTCGTTGTGGTGGTGGAGTGCTGTCGGAAAATACTTTGTCCATAAAAGCTAGTAGGGGAAAAAGTAGGGGGTATAAGGAGAGCAGTGGAGGGGAGGATGGCTATAAGCAATAACAGACACAGGAGGAGAGGAGTAGCTCTCTAAGTTTGGATTTGAAGGGGCCTAGTTTCAATTCTGAGGAGATATCTACAGGTAGATCATTCATCCAGAGGAGGAACCCTATAATAGAATGCCTGTTGCCCCAAGGATGTCCTGCAGTGAGGGACTAGGAGTGGGTCTTTTGTAGAGCTTCTGGTGGATCTAGCTTGCTGGGCATGCTGGATTAGATCACAGCTCCCCATAGGGAAGAGACCAGCTGAGATTTTCTTGGCTATAAAGCAGGGCTGGTATTTTAGTTGAAACAGTTTGTTAGCTTGTAGAGGTCACAAGTGTTGGTCAGCCTATCACACCCAGAGACTAGCTGGCAGGATTTGTTCAGTGCTACCTTGATACAACTGACAGCAGTGTTATCAGCTGCACCATAGAAAGTAATCCTGTAGTTAACCAGGGAAAGGACTGAGGATGACATGGCCAGGTGGAGGGCTGCAGGAGGCATACAATGTTTGTGTCTGTACAGCAGGCCAATTCTTGAGTTAATGGACTTGGTTAGAAGATGGCTATGATCGTGGTAGGTAAGATAGGAGTCTAAGGTGATACCCAGATATTTAAAGGATTTTACCCACTCGAGTGGGGCAGTTTCATAATTAAAAATGCAAAGAGGAAAGTCTTTTTGTTTGTTTTGGTGATGAGGGAATATCATAGCCTTGTTTTTTTTATAGTTAAGAACGAGTTTGTGCTCAGTGAACCAGGCTTCTCCTTCAGAGAAGAAGCGTTGTAGGTCAGTTTGGAGGATGAGGGTGATTGGGTAGCTACTGTAAATAACCGCATCATCTGCATAAAGAAGGAGGCGACCTGTGCAGGCTGAGGAAAGTGCGTTCAGGAAGAGACTAAAGAGGAGTGGACCTAAAATGGATCCCTGAGGGATCCCGGAGAAAACAGGCAGGCTGGAGGAGAGGGTAGAGTTAATTTCAGCTTGCTGAGAGCTTGCACTTTTGGCAGTTCTCAAACCAAGAGGTGGATTCCTGCGCAAGCCCAAATGACTGGCAGGGTCTTGAAGAGAAGGGCATAATTAACTGTATTGAACTCCTTAGTAAGGTCAATATAGACTGCCCCAACTAAATGTCCACGATCAAGAGCTTTGAGAGTAAATGAAGTATATTCCAGCAGGTGATACTGTGGCCCTTTCTAAAACCATGCTGTTTGTGGGAGACTAGGTTATATTTTGACAGGAAATCAGTTAGCTGGTCAGCAGCTATTTTTTCAAAGGCCTTAGATAAGGGGGGAAGGATGGAGATTGGGCAGTAATTGCCCAGGGGAGGTGCGGTCACCACCTTTATGAATGGGTGTAATCACAGCCTGTTTCCAGAGTGTTGGAAACTGGCCTAGACACAGGGAAAGGTTGAGGATTTTGGTGAGGGAGCAAGGACACAGTCAAGGGCGAGGCGAAGGAGCTTAAGGTCCAGGGTGTCACCACTATGCCGGGATTTGCCTAGCACTCTTTGAGGGGTAGTTAAGCAACATTTGTATATCTGAGACACTGAAGGACACAGTAAGTAATTGTTTTTCCTCCTATGCTTTCTGTATTTGAAGGCTCAGTTCCAGAAGACTGAAAGGAAGTGTAAGGTGAAGTCTCAAGCTGCTGCTTGAATCAAAGCCATTTTTACATGAGCTGCTGAATGTGCAAATGTTGCTGTGCAGCTGAAAGCTGAGAAATGTTTCAGTGTATTGTTTAAAATACTTTAATAAAGACTGATGAAACTGACATGCTGGTTAGTGTTTCCTTTATACCATGTGGCAAGATAGGCCTATATCCTTTATTAATGTTCCTATGTATGTACTGTAATATAATTTACAGTTAAGACACTGTCCCTCTAAAAGGCCAAGGGAAGGTTAAGCAAATAACAAGAATTTCTGTTAAAGTCAGCTTAGGCCTGGCATTTATCTAGATAGGGACCAGACAGGTTTATGTACTATAACAGTCATAACTGTTGAATCAAATGGTCAAACTGGGCACTTAGCCTCCACTAGCAGGAAAAGGTCAGCTTAAGGTCATAAACTGAAAACCAGAACCAGGTTATGCAAAAACCAGATGTTACAGGGGTTAGACATGGAACCACAGTGACACCTGCAGGATGAGGTGAAACTGTTGCACCCTTACCTAAGGGGAGGGATCAGGCCACCATTCAGACTATATTTAACAGACACCCATTTTGAAATCAGTGCACTTTTAGCTTGGAGTCTGAAACCTGAAGACTTGGAGAATCTCAAAACTAAGCAGAACTTACTAAGCTGGTATATACTTTTAAACAAAAAGTATATTATAGGCCTGGAAAAACCATTAAATCAGACCTGAATGTGTAGAAGTTGGACTTTTCACATATTGAACAGAAATTCTGATTTTAAGTCAGATTTTTGGGAAACATAGACTTTTCACCAAGAACACACCTAGACTCTAAGAAGGACCTTCAGAGAACTGACTTTGATCACATACTTGCTACAGGTCTGTTGCTTAAGGCACTTTCATCAGCAAGAGAGAAATTCCTCTCAAAAGGACATTTGATATTTTCTGGACTCTGAAACCTCAAAACAAGGTATAGTTTAGACTTACAGTGTATAGTGTTTCTGTATACCCATCCAATATTTATTTTTCATATTGCCTGCATTCCAAATCTTCCATATTGTAGAATTGACTATATTGTTTTATTTGCTTTTAAGTAAACTTTTATAATTTCTTATCAACTCTGTCTGGGGTCTGGTTGTGTGATCTAACATTTTAAACAGAAGGGTTTTGTAAAGACTGTACGCCTTGTTAATGAAAGATAGTGACTGCTTGGCTATCCTACAAAACCAAATAGGCAAGAGGCTGCCAGTGGCAGTGGTGGGATTCTAACCAGAATGTAGTACAGTGTCAGGGGGACTTGGGACTACAGTTTCCACCTTGTCCCTGAGAAAAGGAAGGTTGGTGATGCTTCCTGAACCCTACAGCTGCTCATGAGTTCTGTAAAAAGGGGGCCATCCCTGCAAACAGGAGGTTCTGCCACGCACCCAGGGCTGTGCTTGTGGCAGATCTGGTGGCAGAGGTGGGATTTTGAATGGTCTTACAAAACCATAACACAATAGAGGGTAGCATTTGGAAAGAAAAAAAAAAGAAATTGGTTTGCAGACAATAAGATCCTATCCTGTTTTAATTTTTTTTTTAGCAAGTAGTGTAGTATAGAGGATGGATGTCTTCTCAGTACAACGCTATGAATCTGGAACAGCTGAGAAAGATCTGTGTGGAAAAGGGCATGCCCAGTGAAAACAAAAATAAAAAGCAATTCATAGAGGTCCTTATGGCAGCTGAGACTGAGGATGCCCCACCATGCTTAGAGCCACAGGTGGTGACTCCAAATGCCCAGAGCCCAGAGGAGAAGGAGCCATCCACAGACAAGGAGCTGAAGCTGAGGAGGCTGCAGATGCAAGAGAAACAGCTTGAGATGCAGCAAAAAAGGTCTGAGATGGAACTAAAGGAAAGGCAGTTCCAGAGAAAGGCCGAGGCGGAGGAACTGCAATGCCAGAGGGAGTTCGAGCTGGAAAAACTGA
Source organism: Neoceratodus forsteri (assembly GCA_016271365.2). Classification (NCBI taxonomy): domain Eukaryota; kingdom Metazoa; phylum Chordata; order Ceratodontiformes; family Ceratodontidae; genus Neoceratodus; species Neoceratodus forsteri. The sequence goes on from CM057453.1 coordinate 726,582,107, forward strand.
AGCTCCAACAGACAGCAACACCTGAGCAGGTAAGAGGTGGGGGTGGGTTTGAAACTTCAGGGCTAGGGTGCAAGTTAAATAAAAAATTAATGGCTAAGTTTAAAGAGGGGAGGATATGGACATGTTTTTAAATTCATTTGAAAAGGTCTGTATCCAGACCAACCTACCCAAAGAGACCTGGAGTTTTCAACTGTTGCCACTGCTTACTGGCAAGGAGAGGGAGGGAGGCATTGGGACAGATGGACAATTTTTACAGTAAAGATTTTGATAAGTTAAAAACTGCATTATTAAAAAACACATGATCTGAACCCTGATGCATACAGAGAAAAATTCCATAAACTCCAAAAGGAGCTGGAAATGAACTTGGAGGAAATAGCCACTGAACAGCATCAATTTTTAAAATGTTGGGAGGGGGTGAAAGCAGATTCTGTTGAAGCCATTGAAGAGGTGTGTTAGGAGGTCTAAACCTCACTTTCAGGTTCTTGGCAATATTGGGAATACAAGTAATCACAGACACGTTGCATGAAAGTAATAAACAAGTTTATTACTACCAAAAGGATAAATCACAGTTGCCCTAAGCAGTTCTTACCAATACGAACCGGGAGCCAGTGCTAAGCATTCCCTATACCTCGAGGTTTCTCTGTGTCTCCTGGGATCTCCGAGGTACAAGACTAGTGTATCACATTATATACCTATGATAATTACTATGGTTACTGTAAGATAGAAACATTTCTAGTTACAGAGATGAGCCCTATTGGCTATATTAGAGGTGGCTCCACGGACCAAGATAACATTATACAATTTTGTATAGTCATCAGTTTATGAACAAAATAGTTCTCATACAGAGTCTTATATAACTCAATGTAGTAGTACAAATCACCAAAAGGTGGCAATGCTGACTTACATTTCATAATTACTCCAAGGACATAGGTGTCTTGGCATCTAGCAAGTAAGAAATACACAGAAAATACACAGAAGAATATATGTATTAGCAAGAAAAGTGTATTACAACAATATGCATTCATATCCTGACATCTACTCTTGTACGGTAGATGCTCTTAGCCCTGTATGTTAGTATAACATATACCTAAGTGCTAGCTGTCTACGGTGTACCTCTGAGGGTACCAATTAGGGTGCAGGGACCTCGTGTAACAGGTGGTATTGCTTGAACAATTTTAATGGATTTGCTCACCTGATCTAAAGCTTTGGCTGGAGGATTGAGATCCTAATACAGCCAAGCAAACTGCAGAGATGGTGGATTGTTATGCTCGATGCAGGCCTGCTGTCAAGGGGAATGGGGAGCAGGGAATTCAGGGGCGAAAAGAAAAAGTGGGCATTTTGGACAACCAAAAATCATGGCGTCTTTGCAGAAAGAAGGGAGCCACTCAGTGCCCAAAAGGGAGTCTGGGGACAAGAAAAATGAGGAATGTTGGTATTATAAACAGCCAAGCCATCTTTGTAGGCAGTGCCCTAAGAAGGCCCAAAAGGTAAAATGGTCTGTACAAACTGAGACAGTTGCCAACTGTGTTACTGACACTATTTCTAAAAATATGAGGGTGCACATTCACCCAGTCACAGTGAATGGGGTACATACTAGAGGGCTAAGGGATACAGGAGTATCTCTTACCCTGATGAAAGGGGATTTGATGGGCGCTGAACAAATACTGCCAAATCCATTTGTCTCTGTGAGGGATTACACTGGAGAAAAGAAAACCTACCCATTAGCCAGTGTTACCCTGGATTGGGGAGATGCAGGTAAAGGGGTAAGGGAGGTGACTGTAGCTAACAAACTCATTATGGATGTTATTTTGGGGAATGATGTTCCACAGGGAGTGGTTTGTGTTGTGACCTGGAGCCAGAAGGATAGGGGCTCCTGTGATCTTCGGGACCCCAGAGATATTTCAGACAGGAGAGGCTGGGAGACAAGACAGCCAGCCTGTGGCTCTTGAAAAAGAGGGTGATAACAGGGGATGGAACTTCCCCTAGTGGCAGTTAACCCAACTGCTACTGGAGTTTGCTCTCAGGAGAAAGGAGTGAGACATAGCCCGGGGGAGGGGGAAGGTTGTGATACCTAGTCCCCCACTGCCACAGCTATGGACCTCAGCCTGGGAACTGAGGGGGACATGCCCCATGCTGTGGGTAAGTGGGAAGACTTAGCAGCAGCACAACGGAGAGACCCCAGCTTAGAGAAGCTGAGGGCCTATGCAGAGTCTGATGGGACATGGGGGTGATGGAAAACATAGAGTGTATTGGGACACTGGACTGTTACATATACAGGACAGAGGGACAGAGGGAGGGGTGATGGGCAGGCAGCATGTTGTTCCCCAGAGGTATCGTGAGTTATTATTCAAGGTGGCTCATGATATTCCCATGTCCGGACATTTGGGCATTGCTCACACTACACAGTGCTTATCCCACAATTTCTATTGGCCCAATATTAGCAAGCAGGTGAAGGAATACTGCAAATCCTGTCACCGGTGTCAGGAAACAGGGAAGGCCGGAAGCAAAGCCAAGGCTGCCCTGATTCCCTTACCAATTATGGAGGAGCCATTTCAGAAGGTTGGAATGGATATTGTGGGTCCTTTGAATACCCCAAGTTCCTTGGGGAAAAAAGTATATATTGACAGTCGTTGATTATGCTACCCACTATCCCGAAGCCATCGCACTGTCCTTCCTTAAGGCAAACAAGGTGGCAGACACTTTGTTGGTGATTTTCTTCCCTGTTGGTTTTCCACAGGAGATTATCTCTGATCAGTGGGATAACTTTATGTTGGACCTAATGAAGTGTTTTTGGGAGAAGTGTGGTGTCTTACAGTGGTGCACAATGCCTTACCACCCACAAGCCAGTGGTCTCGTAGAGAGAATTAATGGGACCCTAAAAACTATTCTTATGGCATTTGCAGAACAGCATGTTTGGGACTGGGAGAAATAACTGCCCCACCGCTGTTTGCCTACAGGGAAGTGCCACAATAGTCGACCAGGTTTTCACCCTTTGAACTCTTGTACAGACGCAGGGTGAGGTGTCCTCTAGATTTAATACAAAAAGACTGGGAAGGTAAGCATGCCACTCGGGGACTCCCATAGTGGAGTATGTGTTAAAATTCAGAGGGACACTGAAGGAGCTTATAGGCATGGGCCAGAGCAACCTGGCAGCTGTCCAGCAAAAACAAAAGACCTGGTACGATCAGAGAGCCGGAGCTCGCTTGTATGGGGTAGGATAGGAGGTAATGGTTCTGATCCCAGTCAGGAAGGACAAGCTGCAAGCTGAGGTAGGTAAACAATGTTAATTATATTGTGGCGTTACCTGACCAAAAACACACTCGGAGGATGTATCATGTAAACATGATGAAGCCATATTTTAATAGGGCTGACATGGTACTTGTGGTTTGCAGTCCTGGGGAGGAGCTAGATGAGGAGGACCTCCTTCTCGACTTGTTAGCCAAGAGTAAGCAGGCGTCATCTGTGGAGACTATCATGCTGCCACCTCAGTTGACACTTGGACAGGCCCAAGAATTGAGGACTGTTTTGCAAGACTTTGGCCCTTTATTTACGTCAAAGCCTGGATGGACACCACTAAGTGGTGCATGTTGTGGGGAGTATTAAACAAGCCTTAAAATCTTTCCTTTGGGAAAAAGCTTATGGCTGTATTGCCTGTTGATCTGTATTGGTTTTATGATGTTGATTCTGTTGTATTTTATTGTCTTATTGTACTGTACCTTGATGCCTGAAAGGCACACAATAAATAAAGTATTATTATTATTATTATTATTATGTAGATAAGGGGACCCAAGCACCCCTACATAGGACATCTTACTGAGTGTCAGAGACAGTCCTCAAGGACATTAGGAGGGAGGTGGAGGAGATGCTGGATCTAGAAGTGATCCAGAAATCCCACAGCCTCTGGGTCTCACCTGTAGTCCTTGTACCAAAACCAGATGGGACTACACAGTTCTGCGTAGCTTATCATGTGCTTAACACCATCATAAAATCTGACGCCCACCCAATGCCACACATGGAGGAATTGCTGGACAAACTGAAGGGGGGGGCGACATACTTAACTACAGTAGACCTGACAAAGGGGGTACTGGCAGGTGGAACTCACAGACAGGGCTAGGGAAAGGTCAGCATTCATCACCCCAGTTGGCCTGTTCGAGTTCAAGGTCATGCTGTTTGGGCTGAAGAATTTCCCTGCTACATTACAGTGGTTAGTAAATCAGGTGTTACAGGATATGGAGGACTTTGTAGTCACCTACCTGGACGATATTACTATCTTCAGCAATAGCTGAGGGAAACACCTGACACACCTGAGGGAGGTGTTTGGCTGAATACAGGCCACAGATCTGACTATTAGGGTAGAAAAGTGCCAGGTGGCCATGGCGGAAGGGATGTCCCTTATTTGGGACATGTGGTGGGGCGAGGCCAGCTCCGCCCAAACCAAATGAAAATAGAAGTGATTGCACCATGGCCCATGCCTGAAACCCAGAGATAAGTCAGGAACTTCTGGGGACAGCAGGGTATTATAGAAAATTTGTCCCCAACTACAGCTCCTTGGCCGCTCCTTTGTCTGGGCTGTTGACAAAGAATAAGCCTAGAAGGGTAAAATGGGACCCAGACTGAAAGCAGGCCTTCACACAGCTAAAATCCTTGCTGTGTAGGGCCCCAGTACTGGCCAGCCCAGACTACAACAGGCCATTTGTGGTGCAAACAGATGCTGCAGATGTGGAAATAGGGGCAGTCCTCAGCCAAGTATCCAATCAGGGGAGAGAGAGAGCACCCCATTGTATACCTAAGCAAAAAGCTGCTTCCCTGTTAGCAGGCTTATTCAACAGTAGAAAAAGAATGCCTCACCTTAGTTTGGGCATTAAAAAAACTGGAACCATACATTTATGGAAGGCATTTCAAGGTCCAAACAGATCACAACCTGTTAGTATGGTTGGGCCAAATGGGAAAATTAATGGAAAACTTCTGAGATGGTGCATTGCCTTGCAGGCTTATGACATGGAGATCATCCATGGGCCTGGGTCTAAGAATGGAAATGCAGATGGCCTATCTCATATACTGGATCAATAACAGAACTGGGAAGACTGCCTTCAATAGGGGCGTGTTCCCCCCAGGTTCTGTTTTAGGAGGGAGGGAGGAAGGGAATGTTACAAGATAGGCCTATATCCTTTATTAATGTTCCTATGTATGTGCTGTAATGTAATTTAGAGTTACAACACTGTCACTCTAAAAGGCCAAGGGAAGGTTAAGCAAATAACAAGAATTTCTGTTAAAGCCAGATTAGGCCTGGTATTCATCTAGATAGGGACCAGACAGGTTTATGTCCCAGGGTTTTATTTAACTCTAAAAATTGATTAGCGTTTTGCTCATAAAAGTGCTAAAACATTGTGAAAATGCATAGCACTTGCCTCACTGTGTTTAACAAACATAACACTTCTAGAAAACCTATATAAATACTTTCTGTACAGTTAGTATTGTCCCAAGAAAAAAACTGCTAATCAATTATTTAAAACCCTGTGTCCCATAACAGTCATAACTGTTGGATCGAATGGTCAAACTGGACACTTAGCCTCCACTAGCAGGAAAAGGCCAGCTTAAGGTTATAAACTGAAAACCAGAACCAGGTTATGCAAAAAATACAGGTTACTCACCTGTAACAGGAGTTCTAGGAATGGTATATGTTGTTCATCCACACTCATTGGCAGGTATCCTTGCCGCTTTAAATCTTGCCGGAAGGTCTTCAAGCTTGCTCCTCCCACCCACCCGGGTGGTATAACTCTGCCGCTCCATGACGCCAGATCTGCCCGCTGGAAGCTCAGGTTGTGCGTCAAGCCAGGAGGTTGGTGGGAGTCAGGTGGATGAATAACATATACCATTCCTAGAACTCCTGTTACAGGTGAGTAACCTGTATTTCTAGGGACATGGATATGTTGTTCATCCACACTCATTGGCAGACTCCTAGCAGTTCTCCGGGAGGAGGGAGGCAAGACGACACCCCCAATACTTACTTGGGAAAGAGAGACTGAGAACCGAGGCCCCAAAACCAGCATCCCGGCATGACTCAAGGTCGATGTGGTAATGGGTAATGAAGGTGTGTGCTGACTTCCAGGTAGCAGCCCTGCAGATTTCCTGGATAGGGACGTCCCTGGAAGCAGCCACCGTTGCAGCAGTATGGCGGGTAGAATGAGCTCTTATCCCTCTGGGAGGCTCCATGCCCGCCAACTTATAGCAGAGATCTATGCAGGAAGTGACCCACCTGCTTATCGTCCGCTTGGCTGCAGGTCTGCCAGATGCGGCTTCAGCGTAGGTGACAAACAGCTGGCGAACCTCTCCCCGAATTTCAGCCGTGCGCTCTTTGTAATAGGCGGCGCCTTCTAGGGTCCAAAGTATGGAGCCATATTCGCCTCCGAGGTGTGATTGGGGTAGAACACCGCAGAGTCAACACCTGGTTAAGGTGAAACTCGACACCACCTTCGGAAGGAATTTCGGTGGGGCGCAGGACAACCTTGTCCCTGTGGAAGACCAGGTAAGGAGACCGATGGAAAGTGCCTGAGCTCTCCCATCCTTCTGGCTGACATGATAGCCACCAAGAAGGCGGTCTTCCACGACAGGTGAGAGAGAGCACACCTGTGCATAGGTTCGAATGGCTTGCCCATGAGCTTTGCCAGTACCAGCAGTAGATCCCACGGAGGTGGGGGTTCCCGCACTGGAGGGGAAATGTGATCAAGGCCTTTGAAAAAGCGCCAGACCACCTTCTCCTGCGCCACCGACTGCTTCCCGGCCCGCGCCCGGTAAGCAGAGATGGCTGCCAGGTGCACCCTTAGGGTTGTCGACCTAAGCCTTGATTAGAAAGGGACCATAAATAGTCCAAGATGCTTGCCAAGGAACAGGAGGAAGGGTCCAAGCCCTTGCTCCTGACACCAAATGGAAAACCTTTTCCATTTGAAGGCATAGCATTTTCTGGTCGACTCACGGGACGCCTCAACTACATTGAGGACCTCGCCGGAAAGACCCAAGGCCTGGAACTCTATAGCCAGGAACCAGGCCGCCAGGTGCAGGGATTGAAGGTCCGGATGGAACACCTTCCCTGATTGACTGAGAGCAGGTCCGGGCGAGCTGGAAGCTGCCATGAGTCCTGGAGCTGAGACTGAGGAGATCTGGGTACCAGAACTGGCGAGGCCAGTCTGGGGCTATCAGAATCACCTGCGCCTTGTCCCTCCTCGCCTTGAGAAGCACCTTGTGGATCAAGGGAAATGGGGAAAAGGCGTAAAGAGGCCCGGGGTCCACTGCCTCGAGAAGGCATCCCCCTGCAGCGAGCCCTGCTGAGGGGGCGGGCATGGAACAGTCTCAGCTTCGCTTCTCCCCGGAGGCGAACAGGTCCACCTGAGGTGTGCCCCAATGGGAGAACAGATGCTGTACTACCTCCGCAGGAGAGACCACTGTGGGATGCAGCCCTATCCGGCTCAGGGCATCGGCCAGGGTGTTGGAGGCTCCTGCCACATGAATGGCTAGGAGATCCGCCTCCAGGCTGCGGACGAGTGACCAAATGCGGAGAGCTTCCTTGCATAGAAGCATGGAGCGCGTCCCACCCTGGCGGTTTAGATAGAACATGGTCGTGGTATTGTCCGTCTGGACTCGGACCACTTGACCCCGGAGGAACGGAGCAAAGGCGGTGAGAGCTAGGCGGACCGCTCGGAGCTCCAGCAGGTTGATGTGGCATCGGGACTCCCGTGGGGACCAGAGGCCATGAGCCCGGTGTTCCCCCAGATGGGCACCCCAACCCATCAGAGAGGCATCGGTCGATAGAGAGACCGTCGGCTCGGGCGGATTTAACGGATGCCCTCCTGCAAATGATCTGGAACGGTCCACCACTGGAGAGCTGCCCACATCCCCTGTGTCACCGACACAAGCTGGTCCAAAGGATCGCGAGCGCCAGACCACTGGCTGGCCAGTCCCCATTGAAGAGATCGCATGTTCCAGCGGCCCAACGGACCACGCTGGTGCAGGCCGCCATGAGACCCAGGAGGCGCAGGAAGTCCCGGCAGGGCGCAACTGCCCAACCAGAAATGATCGGGCAAAGGAGGAAAGAACCCCGCCCTGTCCGCCGAGCCGCCTGGCTCAAGAGAGTCGAGCTGCGCCCGATGAATAGAATCACCTGCTTTGGCTCGAGTTCCGACTTGGCCTCGCCGATAAGGAGGCCCAGTTGAGAGCAGACCTGGAGGGCCAGATCTCTGGACCACTCCGCCTCCTTCCTGGAGGGAGCTGCTATCAGCCAGTCGTCCAGGTAAGGGTACACCCGACCCCTCGGCGCTGCAGGAATGCTGTCACCACTGCCATGCATTTAGTGAAGACCCTGGGAGCTGGAGACAAGCCAAGGGCATGGCTTGGAACTCGAGGATCCTTCCGCTGGAAGCGAAGGAGGAATCTCTGGTGAGACGGACGGATAGGGACGGTAAAAGCGCCCTGCAAGTCCAGAGAGCAGAACCACACGCGCGCTCCAAGGATGGTATTATCTGAGCCAGAGTGACCATCCTGAAGGTTCGAGACCTTAGGAACTTGTTTAGGTCGTGTAGGTCGAGAATGGGGCGCCAGCCCCCGTCTCTCCTGGAACCAGGAAGTACCTGGACACAAACCCTGGTCTGGAAGGAGGGTCCGCCACCTCTCTTATCACCTCCTTCTGGAGGAGGAGAGCGATGTCGGCTCGACGAGCCGCCAGTGAGGCTGGGGACCCGACCCCCGAGGGGCGACGGCTCTGAAGGGTGGTGCCTGCTCGAATTCCAGAGGCAGGCCTCTTCCCATCACCTCCAAGACCCACCTGTCCGTGGTAACAGTGGACCAGGCGGAACGGAAGTGCCGGAGCCATCCCCCCAAGGGGGGACCCAGGGGTAAGGTGACGGGATGGGGCGACACCCCTCAGCCCGTCACTGGGCAGGCTTGGAGGAGGGACCGGCCGAGGGACCTCCTGGGCCTTTTCCTCCCTGCCTCCTGTTAGAGGAAGCCGGCGGCTTGGGTTTGGGATGCCAAGGCCGAGCCTGCTGGCCCTGACGTTGCTGGGCCGGGCGCGCCGGGGGCACAGAAGGACGAAAGGGCTTAGGCTGCGGTTTGCGGCCTTTGTCCTTCTGAGCGGAAGAGACCGAGTCCAAGGTAGCATTGGACTTCTCGATCCTCTGCAGGTGACCTTCCACCCCAGGGCCGAAGAGGTCAGTCCCCAAAAAGGGAACATCCGCCAACTTGTGCTGGGTATCCAGCAAAGGTGGATATCCTCAGCCAAGCCCACGACCATAGCCACTGCGCCGCCACCGATCTGGCACATGAGTCCCCTATATCCAAAGCAGTCTGGAGCTGCTGTTTGGCCACTGCCCTGCCCTGGTCCCGCACCTGCTAACCATAGTCTGCAGATCGGCGGAAGATGAGGGATGACCTCATCCAGGGAGCCCAACAGGGCATGAGAAAATGTGCCATGAGGACGGGCCGAACTGGCCTGACGAGCCGAGAGAGGACGCAGCGTAGACTTTTGCCCGACATAGTCCAATTTCTTGGACTCCTTGTCAGGAGGTTTGTCCACATCCTGGCGTGCCGGCGCAGCGGAAAACGCTGTCGGTAACCAACCCCTCAGCAGAGGGGTGTTCCGAAAAACCGGACAAGGAACCGGTAGGGACCGCATACTTCCTGGCCATCCTGGCCGAAGGCGCAGGGCAGGAAGCAGGGCGCTGCCAAAGCTCCAGTGCCGGACCCACTATGGCCTCGGCCACCGGAAAGGCTTCCGTCGGAGAATCCCCTCGGTCCAGAATCTCCGTGAGGGGATACCTGGCCCGTTTGGAAACGGGTTCGAGCTCCATCCCGGTGGACTCCGAGATGAGCCGAAGCAGTCCTAGGAAGGACGACGGGCTATCGTCCATTGACTGACCTCCTGAAGACTCCAAGTCCAGTCACTTGAGAAAAGGAGGAATCATCTTCGGACTCGGAAGAGTCCTCGAAGAGCTGCCTCTGGCCTGAGCCACCCTTCACCTGCCGGGTCGGTCAGGAGTGAGGGTAACTGACAGCCGATGGGGTAGACCTTAGCCGACCGAGAATCCTTGGTCGGAGCCCCAATTGGTGGCTGTGGAGGCGGAGGTTCCACGAATCGGTGGAGCAGCTGGTTTGGCGCAACAACCGCCTGGGTATAGGCTCCCGGATAAGTCGAGGGGTTGTGTCGGCCGCTCGGTGACAGTTATAATGGCCGGGAAGGCGACGGGTCCGGCTTACTCCCGCCAGGAGGAGCTGTTGCAACATAAGGTCCTGCATCGTCGGCGTAACTTACGCGAGCCTCCCTCATCCGAGGAGGAGGACGAGGACGAACGGCGACGCCGCTTACCGCGGTGCCGAGACCGAGACCGCCTATGACGGTGGGATCGGCTGGACCGTGAAGAGGTCCGAGACCGAGAGTCCCGGAATTTCCGAGGTCGGTGCGGGGAGGTGTCGGCCGGAACCGGCATCCTTCGGCTCGGATGGTCCATCCGAGGGCTCCGGAACCGGAGGCACAGGCGAGCCCACGGGATCCCCAACTCCTCCCGGGGGAACCGGGGAGAGGGGAATCTCGGCTGCTAAAGGCGACAGCCCGTCCAACGGTCGAGAAAATCTCGATTGCCGGTGGAGTCTCGGTCAACTGACCTGACGGGACACCATGAGGCCAGTGGCCGAGCTGCCGGCTCGATCGGCCGACCGGCCGACCACTCGGGAGAGGGACCTTCCCGCTCCCAAGAGCGCCGATGGAGGGACTTACCCTGTCCTTCTTTTGGACCGAGAATAAGGTCCAGCAGACGAGGCCCTTCTCCCTTAGTGGGAGAGGGACAGACAAAGCTCCTTAAAAGAAGCCGTGAGGAAGAACCCAGAGAGCGGGATAAATGCCGGTCGAGGAAGATATGGCTCACACCGCCTCTCTCGAGGGTGATCATCCGCCGAGCTGATCCGCCGAAACGCCGGCCTGACACCGCCAACCGGGCCTCCTTGACTTCACCGAGGGAACGCTTCGGACGGCCCAGTTGCAATCGGGCAGCACGGCACCGGCGTGACGAGTCGAGAAAGATGAGCACAGGTCACAAGCTCCGCGGGTCGTGCTCAAGGCCTAGCAGTAGACACACATGGAGTGTGGATCCGTCGAGACATCTTCTGCCGCATGGGCATCTCCGAAACCGGAGTCGATTTGTCCATCGCAGCCGCGAGGATCGAAGACTAAGTCTTTTCACAAATTTATTTTAATCCATAAGCGGAGAAATAGGAACCAGTCTCAAACGCAGAGCGTTAAGGAGGGAACCTGAGCTTCCAAGCGGTAAGGAAGATCTGGCGTCATGGGGCGGAGCCGAGAGTTATACCACCCGGGTGGGTGGGAGGAGCAAGCTTGAAGACCTTCCGGCAAGATTTAAAGCGGCAAGGATACCTGCCAATGAGTGTGGATGAACAACATATCCATGTCCCTAGAACCAGATGTTACAGGGGTTAGACATGGAACCACAGTGACACCTGCAGGATGAGGTGAAACTGTTGCACCCTTACCTAAGGAGAGGGGTCAGGCTACCACTCAGACTGTATTTAACAGACACACATTTTGAAATCAGTGCACTTTTAGCTTGGAGTCTGAAGCCTGAGGATTTGGAGAATCTCAGAGCTAAGCAGAACTTACCAAACTGGTATATACATTTAAACAAAAAGTATATGATAGGCATGGAAAAACCTCTAAACCAGACCTGAGTGTGTGGAAGTTGGGCTTTTCACATACTGAAGAGAAATTCTGATTTTAAGTCAGAAGTTTGGAAAACAAAGACTTTTCACCAAAAACACACCTAGACTCTAAGAAGGCCCTTCAGAGAACTGACTTTGATCACAAACTTGCAACAGATGTGTTGTTTAAGGAACTTTCATCAGCAAGAGAGAAATTCCTCTCAAAAGGACATTTGATATTTTCTGGACTCTGAAACCTCAAGACAAGGTATGCTTTAGACTTACAATGTATAGTGTTTCTGTATAACCATCCAGTATTTATTTTTCATATTGCCTGCATTCCAAATCTTCCAAATTGTAGAATTGACTGTTTTTTTTTTTTTAAGTAAACTTTTATAATTTATCAACTCTGCCTGGGGTCTGGTTGTGTGATCATTTTAAACAGAGGGGTTTAGTAAAGGCTGCACACCTTTTTAATGACGATAGTGACTGCTTGGCTATCCTACAAAACAAAATAGGCAAGAGGCTGCCAGTGGCAGTGGTGGGATTCTAACCAGAACATAATACAGAGGGGACACCATACATTCAGCTTCCAGGCAGGATGCTTCTTCCAGAGCTCTGCACTCCTAGCTCCATCTTGGCCATTAAAAATTATTTTTTGAGGCACAGTACTATAAAATAAGTGGGTCCAGTAGCTGCTTTAGCCCTCCAGCAATCCAGCGATACCAAACTTGTAATGGGGCATACAAAGAACACACAGTCCCAAGCTGCAGGAAATCAGCGGCCTACTATGCCACAGGTACAACTGAGCAAAGGAGCAGAGTCACCGGGCCTTCTTGCAGCTCCAACATCAAAAGAACCCCCCATGGCAGGCCATTCTAGAGTCAATACGGGTGATGCATGCAAAAATTGAAAAAACCCTTACCAAACTTGGAGTGCATGACACAGCTATCACCTCCCTGACCTCTTCTGTGGCAGATGCAGATAAGAGATCCCTCACAGCTCAAGCTACAGCAGCCCTTATTGCTAAAGAAATGCAGCAGCTTCCGGTCAGATTGGAAGGAACAGAAAATGTCATGTGGGCAGGAAATGTCTGCATAGAAGGCATGCCGGAGGGAGTCGAGAGGGTGAATCTCCTTGCCTACCTAAAAATCTGGCTAGCATAGAATCTTTGCCTCTCAGAGGGATTTGAATTGGTAGAATTGTGGCAGGCTTATAGGGTTACTCCATGACTGCAACCTGCAGACACGAACCAACCAAGAACTGTCATTTTGAAGACCGCTGGATTGGATGTGAGAGATGTTCTCATCAGCGCTGCATGGGCTGCTTATCCACTGGAGAGTCAGGGTCAGAATATAAAGGTATTCCCTGATCTCTCCTTCCAGATGTGGGCCTGATGCAAGCAGTTCGACGTGGCGTGACAGAGGCTCCACACACTACTAGGGCTTTTTCATTCCTTTTTACTGCCAGCCTGTTTATGGGTTACTTGTGGAGGCAAAAGCTGGCAGTTCACTGACCCAAAAGATGCTAGTCAATGGGTCAAAAAGGCTAAATCAGAATTCCAAACCCAACCTCTGAGGCCCCTCTGCAGTGGAAAGCTCCAACTCTGATGAAGGCTGAGTAGCTGGACTCTGATTTTTTATTGTTTGTCTAGCAGCCATGGACTCAGGATTTACATTGTTTTTTTTATTTCTGAAAATTGCCTATGGGGAGGGAGATATGTTTGGAGGAAGGGGCTTAATCAAAGTTGTATGAAGACATACTTAATATTATAAAAGTACCCTAATCTTTTCCTGGACTACTCCTCTGAGGCATTAATTTTTTCCCCTGGGAATAATGTTGTATGTTAAACTTGGATACAGTATAGTGACTTGTTAAAGTTTTAATTTCACCCTTTTCTGGTTTGTTGGCTATGGGGAGTGGGGTGTGGAACAGTGGGTGACTACACTACCTAAATTCAACCTATATCTAATTAAGGTTAACAGCACTACTGACTAGTGTGGTATTTCTACCTGAGAACTTTACCTATGGACACTAACCACCCCCATGAAGTGGCTGGCTTTTCCTTGGACATTTTGGGACTATTTTGATAATCTGTTACCTATATTATCAATTTCCCCCCACTCCTACTGTAATAGAGTGTAAAAGTAAGACTGTGTTACCCCACATGTAAGGAATGGATTGTCGTATGTCTTACATGAGATTACTGACTGTATTGTTGTTTTTAAACAAAAAAGCAACAAACAGAAAGTTAAAAAAAAAAAGAACACAGTACAGAGTCAGGAGGACTCAGGACTACAGTTTCCACCCTCCCACTGGGAAAAGGAAGGCTGATGATGCTTCCTGAACCCTAAAAGTGCTCATGAGTTCTGTAAAAATGAGGACCATCCCTGCAAACAGGAGGTCCTGCCATGCCCCCAGGGCTGGGCTCATGACACACCACACACTATACAAAGTAACATATGGGAGTCCCCAAACATAGCAAGTTCTTTTTCCACCTTATGGTTAGCAGGACAGCAAGGGCCTTTCAAGCTTTGCTCTTGAGGTCATTCTGTCATCATGGTAACCACTCAGTGGAAAAACAACCTTGTTGTGTATGGGCTCCCATTCATTATTCTTTTCTGGCCCCAGGGTGGAAAGAGACTCTAATCTGTCTGTGTTTGATCTTAATGGTGACCTAACTGATCAAGTTGACTGTTTTAAGTATCTGGGTGTAATACTAGATAGAACATTGTCTTTTGAGACACATGTAAAGGACGTTGGTAAGACAATACATCAATGGTTGGGCCTGTTATTCAGGATAGGGAATCTTTTAATCCGGGTGTCCCACAAGCTGCTGGTTTACAGGCTTTTACTTTCAGTACTAGACTATGGGCTACCAGTTTATGCAGTGGCTGAGTTTGGATTACATGCAACAATATTTGTCAGTTTATAACTAATCTTCCTGTATCTGCTCATCACTGTAGTTTGTATTACACTGCTGGTTATCTTGCTTTAGAAGACATATATAGCTTACATTTGGGTACTCTGTTACATAAAGACAATTTAGATCACTTACCTTCACCCATTTCTATTTTATTTAGTGGGTTTCACAATGCATGAGGAATCAGATCACAAAGTAGAAGGTTTTACAATGTTCCTTGTTTTAAAAACAAAAAACTCTAGCAAATGATTTTTACAGTATGTGGCTCCCATGTTTTGTAAGGTGCTTGTTTGTGATATTGTTAACTGTTCCACCTTGCAAACTTTGAAAGACTTAAAAAATGGATTTACCAAAGGAAGGTATGCATATGTTTCTGATGTATGTTGTACAAATTAAACACTGCGTTTGTATTGTCAGTTCATAAGTTTCTTAATTGTTCAACTTTTTAGTCATCTGTTATTTATGCACTCATCACTGTGTGAACATGTCTTGTCAATGTGTGAAAACAGGCAATTATGCTCATCAGCCAACAAGTATAAAAATAAAAATTAAATGAGACGAAACTGCCTTGCCATGGGTTAGTGACAACACAGCTACAGTATACAAATGAGTGGCCTTTAGAAATTATAATACACCTTCTGGATTCTCATTTGCCAATTACATCACTTAAATCATGCCACATGCCAGGAGGACCCATTAAATAAGAGCTCCATTATAATCACATTTTTATTCCTTCCTGATATGTCCTTTTTAGGTGGATTGAAAGCTGCGATTGAATGATTTGTCAAGAAAGTTCAGAATAAGAGACTTTCCTTATTTTCTGTCACTGAACCTTGGGGGGTGAATGGAGGATATAGAATAGTAAGAATCTTTCCCTCCAGGGTCTTTGGTGATTTCTCCATCACCAGGGATTATCATACTGAGAGAAAAAAATACTACGTTTTGACCCTGAGCTGTCAGCCTGCAGTGCAGGTCTGTGATTTAGGTGTTTGTTTTATTTAAGGTTAAGCAGATATACTTTCTTATCTATTACTACCCATTTACAGATTCTGTCATTTTATCTTTCTGGTGTACAACATTATATTATTGTGGTATGCCTGACTATAGTGGTTCAGTTCATGCTTGACTATAAGTTGTGCACATTTTGTAAATATTATTAAATATGCTATTTATCTGTGACTCCATTTTGTTTAAGGAAACAATCTGATTCTGCTTTCTGAGGACATGATACCAAGCGTGACTAATGTAACATTAGTGAAAATGAATCTGAGTGTTTGGAACATATGGCTAGGTCTCTTCCTTTGGCTTGTACTGACAATTGTCTGGCTGGTTCAGTAGTCCCAAGGCGATGAGCTCTGTGTGAGCAGTGTGTAGGAATAAACAGGTGAGGAATAAACTGGATAGCAACAAATTGTTGGCAGTGGTGTTAGGATATTGTCAGACTGTGTGCAAGGAATCTTGAAAGTTGTGAGCAGAAGGCAAGGGCTGGGAGGAAGTGTGTAAAGAGACAACTTTTGAGTCCCCAAACTGTTACTGTTTTCCCCCAGTGGACTAATAACCAAAGAACATTAGGTTACCCCTTGTTACAGCCATAAATGTATCAGCAGCATCATTTCTTTGAGCTAAAATGTGCTAAGGAAGATCGGGTCAGCACTGGCATCACTTCCAAATGGCAGATCAAGGTGCAACCACACTTAACAAACTGGACTACAAACCATAAGTTGGGGACTTCTGAGCTAGTATATGTTAAATATTGAGGTTCTTAACAGCCTAGATTTAAAAAGCAACAGTTTCTTTAACGTTTGTTTTCCAGTCAGGGAATGTTTACGAGCTTGTCAGCCAATTTCTCTTCCAGTTTCAGAGGCAGTCAGTACAGGAAGAGCTACTAGAATAGCAGAAGCCAACCTATAATGAATCAAGCGCTACTGTGAGCAGAGGTGAGGAGCAGCAGAGATGATCAAGGCAGAGGTTGAGCCTCCTTCGGAGCCAGCTGAGGAGGAGGCTGGGATTTTTGACTCTGAATCTAACTGGTAGACAACCACAAGGGCTTAGAGGGTAATAAATGTATTTACAATCATTCTATAAAGGGCACTTAATATGGGTGAGGAAAGGTTAATCAAAAAGGAGGGTAGGGTGAGACTAAGGTGTGATGAGTGTAGGTTGTACTAGTAGATGAAGGAGCCCTATGTATATTCTAGATATGCACGTGTACAAAGACTAGAGCAACAGATAAAGGAGTTGGAGGTCAGGTTGGAGAAGATACACAAGATCCAGAAATTGTAAGTTTGTGGAATAATTTGTGGTAAGCATAAAGGGTGTATGAGGAGGGAGGGACAGGGGGAGGGCAGGGAAAGGCAGTTCACACCAGTGATTAGGTGATAGGGAACAGGAATAGACTAGTCTTTAAATTTGTAACAGGTAGTGTGGGGAACCTACCTAAGGAAATTAATCGTAGGGGTGAGTAGATTAAGAAAGTCCTGTGAATCAGGCAAGTGATTGGGGGGCTGCCAAAGGTTTAGTGCCTTCTGACAAGAGACAGCAGATTTAAAAGTCAGTTAGTTAGGGTCTTCTGCTGGAAGTGCAGAAATCGCTGACAGAGTGGGGGCTAAGCACCTAGCTTTACCCTAAAAGTATATACAGTATATTTACATTTTCTCTCCACAATTAATGTAGCAGTGTAAGTGGGTATGAAACAGATTTGTAGTCAGTGTTTGGGGCACTTTGAGACTTGTCTTTAAATTTGTAGCAGGTAATATGGGGAACCTAGCTCAGGAAATGTATCTTGGGGGTGAGTAGATTAAGAAAACTCTGTGACTCAGGTGTGTAATTAGGAGGGTGGGGTGGAGCTACCAGAGGTTTAGTGCCTTCTAACAAGAGCACTATAAAAAAAAAAACTTCTTTGCACAATATGTCTTATCACACTCGTATCCCAGTGCATGAGTGGAACAGCATAGGGGTGGAGCAACTATTCTAAGGCATCAGCAGGTCAGTCACAATCCACAGAAGGTTCTGCAGAGGGGATGCAGGGCCTGGTAGGATAAAACACAGTACTGCATACACATATTAGAAAATCAATAGGGTAAATAACTACAAGCAGTGGGGTTACAACAAAGGTTAACAAATTCTGGTCAGACCCACCACGGCTGCATAATGAAATTAGTGAAGTTGTGTGGAATTTCATAAGGAGGTATGGAGAAACAACACAATGATTTGCAAGTAATAAGATTTGTTTTAGTTTTTGTTTTAAGGAAGGCATATATATTATTAGGAAAATATATGGAGATGTACATTTTAATAGAAGAAATAGGAACCCCGGAGCAAATGCCACTGATGTATGTGTTATACCGGATGATACTGGCCAGACAGCCAAATTTTAAAGAAAACACAATTGCACATAACTCAATAATGCAAAGCATCAAGGGAAACATATGCAAATCCCCATGATGTTGCAGAAGGTGGCAGTATATGAAAAAGTAATGGCTGGCATATGTTCGGCCTTAGGATTATTTACACAGTTTTTTTTTTTTTTTTTTGTTTTTTTTTTAAGAGAAACAGGGTTTTTGTCCATGAGGTGATGTAAGTTATATTTAAGCAATGTGTTGATGTCAGGAAGTCAGGTGTAATGATGATGGACTGTTAGAGAAAATGTGATATTAACTTTCAGAGGGGGTTGCTTTTGATAAGGGCAAAGTAGTTATGCTTGTGATAATGGGAATATTAGGAAAGTATGAGATCTACGAAGAATTGGAGTACAAATATGCACAGTTTCATAAGTATGTGCTCAGAGTGCAGGCAAATGTTATATACAGGTTTGTTTTAGAAATAGGTAAAAATAGCGATATATGCATTTAATAGAAAGATAGATAATTACATAGACATATAGCTAGAGACACACACACACACACACACACATAGGCAGAATAGGAATGGCAGTGAAGTACTGAAGTGACACCAACCCCACTGTGCAGACATAGACAGGCACTGGGGTGTGCCTTTGGGTCATTGACCATAACACTTACATCATTTCACCTCACCCTACCCTGCAGACACAGACAAGAGTCGAGATGTGCCTTGGGGTTTTCAAACTTTACACTCGCCCCATTCCATATGGAAATATGCTGAAATGGGTACAGTATAAGAAAATGGAGTGAACTTTGGGGCTGAAGAGTCAAAGGCACACCTCGATACCTGTCACTGGCTGCAGAGTGGGGATGGTGGTGGAATGGCATGAGGATTACTGTTGACAATCCCAAGTCACACCCCTGATGCCTTCCAGTCCCTACAGTGCAGGGTGTTATGGTCAGAAACCCTAATGCCCTTGGCGTTTCTTGGTATTTTCACTCCAAGTTTTCACCATGGGCTTTTTGTGACCCCACTGCATGAACAGTGACACTATCAGTTCATTATCTGAAAGGAGATTTTGCACAGCGACTGTGCCATTTGGCACCACAGGTACAAAAACATATTTTGAACAGGATGTAAAAAAATTTCAGCTGTACATTTCTTGCTTCAGTAACTGCTCAGCACATCTGTTGCATTACCTGCTTATTGACATTTGATATCTGCTATGCAATGTACTGCTGCTATGGCTGTACGGCTGAGAAGGACCTGGGGTGGTGGTGAATGTCAAGATGAACAACTCTGAGGCTTATAGGAGGGCAGTGGACAAGGCCAACCTGATGCTGGGATGTATCACTAGGGGGATCACTCCAGAAGGAGGGAAGTGATACTCCCTCTGTATAACTGCTTGGTGAGGCTGCACCTCGAGTACTGCATGCAGTTTTGGAGGCCACACTTAAAGAGGGACATTGAGCTCTTGGAGAGGGTCCAGAGGAAAGCAACCAAAATGAACTGGGGATTGGGGGAAAGGACCTATGGGGAGACGCTCAAAGAGTTAACTATGTACACATTGGAAGAGAGAAGGGACATGGGGGACATGCTAGAGGTCTTCAAGTACATGAAGGGGTAAACAGGGGAGGTGAAGTCATGGTGCTCCGAAGAAAGGTGGAATGGTAACTAGAAGGCATGGGTGGAAGCCTGAGGGGGGGAGACTTGGGGGAGAAAGGAGAGGAGGTGTTACTTCACTGAGAGGGTGATAGAACCATGGAATGCACTGCCCAGGGGACTGGTGGAGGCAGAGACTGTGGAGGGGTTTAAGAGGGGATGGGACAGGTACAAGGGAAGGGTTGTGGAAGCGAAGTCCAATGATGTGGAAATACCCTGGACTGGGAAGAGAGAAGCCCGAGAGGGTAGGGGGCAGCAAGGTCAGTTTCCAGGGTGGGGACTGACCAAACAAGCAGACACGAAAGCCCACTAGGCCTATTCTGCTGGGATTTTTGTATGTTAGTATGCCTACTACACCAATATCATGAACCATAAAACAGGTGACTGCTATAACTAGGGAGGCAGTATAGCACAGTGGTTTAAGGCTCTTAACTGCAAATCCACATATCTGGGTTTGAATCCCACTGCCTCCACAAAAAAAAAATAAAACCTTGTCACAGAGCAAAATCAGCACTAACTGCTAATAGAATGCTGATACTTACAGTTTAGCAAATACTTGAAATCTAACTGAGTGGGGTTTCTGTAAGAAAACAGCTAAAGTCTTTATTAATTATAGCATTGATGATTTGGGCAGTTTCTGTGCTTTAATGGTTGTGAATGGTTTGATAAAATTAAACGTTTTAAAATTTAAACACTCCTGCTAGCTAGACCTGATACACATATAAAACAAAAATAGTGAATTAGTGCTTTTTAGTAGCTGTTGTCTTACAGAAACCCCAGTTAGCTAGCTCTCCCATGGACTGGGAAGGCAGCAGCCCGAGAGGATGGAGGGGCAGCAATGTCAGCTCCCAGGGTGGCGACTGACTAAACGCGCAGACACAAAAGCCCACTAGGCCTATTCTGCTGACATTTTTGTATTTTAATATGTTGGTATGCTTACTACACCAACATCATGAACCATAAAACAGATGACTGCCAGACTAGGGAGGCAGTATAGCACAGCAGTTTAAGGCTCTTAACTGCAAATCTGGAGAGCTGGGTTTGAATTCCACAGCCCCATAAAAAAAAAAAAAAGAAAATCCTCTCACAGAGCAAAAACAGCACTAACAGCCAATAGAATGCCGATACCTACATTTACAGTTTAGCAAATACTTGAAATCTAACTGAGTGGGGTTTCTGTAAGAAAACAGCTAGAGTCTTTAGTAATTATAGCATTGATAATCTGGGCTGTTTCTGTGCTTTTATGGTTGTGTATAGTTTGATAAAATTAAAAGTTTTAAAACTGAAACACTCCTGCTAGCTAGACCTGACACACACAGAAAACAAAAATAGTGAATTAGAGCTATTTAGTAGCTGTTGTCTTACAGAAACCCCAGTTAGCTAGCTCTCCCCTGGACTGGAAGGGAGAAGCCAAGAGGGTGGGGGGGCAGCAAGGTCAGCTCCCAGGGTGGGGACTGGCCAAATAAGCAGACACGAAAGCCCGCTAGGCCTATTCTGCTGGCATTTTTGTATATTAGTATGTTGGTATGCTTACTACACCAATATCATAAACTATTAAACAGATGACTGCTATAACTAGGGAGGCAGTATAGCACAGTGGTTTAAGGCTCTTAACTGCAAATCCACATATCTGGGTTTGAATCCCACTGCCTCCACAAAAAAAAAAATAAAACCTTGTCACAGAGCAAAATCAGCACTAACTGCTAATAGAATGCTGATACTTACAGTTTAGCAAATACTTGAAATCTAACTGAGTGGGGTTTCTGTAAGAAAACAGCTAAAGTCTTTATTAATTATAGCATTGATGATTTGGGCAGTTTCTGTGCTTTAATGGTTGTGAATGGTTTGATAAAATTAAACGTTTTAAAATTTAAACACTCCTGCTAGCTAGACCTGATACACATATAAAACAAAAATAGTGAATTAGTGCTTTTTAGTAGCTGTTGTCTTACAGAAACCCCAGTCAGCTAGCTCTCCCATGGACTGGGAAGGCAGCAGCCCGAGAGGACGGAGGGGCAGCAACGTCAGCTCCCAGGGTGGCGACTGACTAAACGCGCAGACACAAAAGCCCACTAGGCCTATTCTGCTGACATTTTTGTATTTTAATATGTTGGTATGCTTACTACACCAACATCATGAACCATAAAACAGATGACTGCCAGACTAGGGAGGCAGTACAGCACAGCAGTTTAAGGCTCTTAACTGCAAATCTGGAGAGCTGGGTTTGAATTCCACAGCCCCATAAAAAAAAAAAAAAAAGAAAATCCTCTCACAGAGCAAAATCAGCACTATCTGCCAATAGAATGCCGATACCTACATTTACAGTTTAGCAAATACTTGAAATCTAACTGAGTGGGGTTTCTGTAAGAAAACAGCTAGAGTCTTTATTAATTATAGCATTGATAATCTGGGCTGTTTCTGTGCTTTTATGGTTGTGTATAGTTTGATAAAATTAAAAGTTTTAAAACTGAAACACTCCTGCTAGCTAGACCTGACACACACAGAAAACAAAAATAGTGAATTAGAGCTATTTAGTAGCTTTTGTCTTACAGAAACCCCAGTTAGCTAGCTCTCCCCTGGACTGGGAAGGAGAAGCCAAGAGGGTGGGGGGGCAGCAAGGTCAGCTCCAGGGTGGGGACTGGCCAAATAAGCAGACACGAAAGCCCGCTAGGCCTATTCTGCTGGCATTTTTGTATATTAGTATGTTGGTATGCTTACTACACCAATATCATAAACCATTAAACAGATGACTGACATAACTAGGGAGGCAGTATAGCACAGTGGTTTGTGGCTCTTAACTGCAAATCTGGAGAGTTGGGGTTGAATCCCATGGACCCACAAAAAAAATGAAAATCCTCTTACAGAGCAAAATCAGCACTAACTGCAAATAGAGTGCTAATATCTACACTTACAGTTTAGTAAATACTTGATATCTGAGTGGGGTTTCTGTAAGAAAACAGCTAGAGTCTTTATTAATTATAGCGTTGATGATCTGGGCAGTTTCTGTGCTTTTATAGTTGTGTATAGTTTGATAAAATTAAAAGTTTTAAAATGACAACACTCCTGCTAGCTAGACCTGACACACATAGAAAACAAAAATAGTGAATTAGAGCTATTTAGTAGCTGTTGTCTTACAGAAACCCCAGTAAGCTAGCTCTCAGGTATCTGCTAAACTGTAACTGTTGATGTGTATGTGACCTAGGCAAAACTACACTTAAAATCTCACAAATAAATAAAACATCAGAACAGCATTTATTTTAGTAGTATCTTCTTTCTTTTCAAGGGTCCATGACATTATGTATATATATTTATATATTTTAACTTCAAAGCACTACATCTATTCAAATGCAAAAAAACACAATACTTTATTCTCTTCCCACTATAGTTTTAAACTTTAGATCCCAGAATGGCCAAGAAACAATTTAGACTTCAGTCTTGCATGCCACTGTCATGTGCACTTCCCATGCGAACAACAATCACAGAAACCCTTTGCATACATCAAAGAGACATAAATCTTACAGAATTGCTAAAAAACAAATTTAATAAGACTGGATTTCTGTAAGAAAACAGTCGCTAAATAGTTCCAATTCATTATTTGTGTTTCTGGTGTTTGTCAGTTCTAGCTAGCAGTAGTAAGTGTTTTCATTTTAAAATGTTGTTTCATCAAACTACACACAACAGTACAAAGCACAGAAATTGTCCCAGATCATCAATGCTGCAAATAGTAAAGACTGTAGCTGTTTTCTTACAGAACACCTGCTCAGCTCTCAGGTATTTGCTAAACTATAAATGTAGGTACCATTAGTCTACTAGAAGGACTGGAAGTTAGGGCTGATTTTGCTCTGTGACATAATTTTCATTTCATATTTGTTGTTTGTTTTTGTTACAAATGTGAAGTATCTTTTTAATAAAGTATACAAATGTATGTGTGTGTTATTTAGTTTGCAGAATATTTGTTTTATTATTTGAAAAAGTGTGATACACTAAATGTGTAGTGCATTGAACCATTATAATATGGAATCAAATGTGCAGCTGAAATAACTGTGTGACTGTTGCCATTTATGCTCACTGGATAAGAACAGTTGCACAGCTCTGCTGTTGTGAAATGATTTTAAAGCAGTGCACATGCTAAATCCTACTGCCACATTCAAAACACTATCCCCTACCTACTTGCCACATATAAACTCAATTATATAAAAAACAAATTCTAGACACTTAACCATTATTCATTCCCCAGTCCCATTTACAACACGGTTACACATATATAATACATACTTCTCAAACTTAAAATAAAAAATGCACTTTATCATCAAAGGCCCATATTTACCAAGTACTGTGCTCATGATTAAAATAATTTGAACCCCCTCCCCCAAAAAAGTGCCCTCACATGAAACCACATGTTTAACTGTAAAGACAATTAAAAATGTATTTCTAAATGCATTACTAACACCAATGCTTTCAAAGTTTTGAAACTACTAAAAGACAAACTATATCTATCTAAATATATATATGTTGTATATATATATATATATATATATATATATATATATATATATATATATATATCTCCAGGTATACATATATATATCCAGGTATGCATATATATATATATATATATATATATCTATAGGATATGGTAAACAAATATTGTTAATCCCAAAAGCTGAACTTTATGTTTTTAGTATATAAATGTTTAAGAAAAACCTGTTGCTCTTTCAGCTTGAATCAGGTCTATTGTTTTCCTTGGGAGCTGTAGTTTTAGGCACACCTTAATTATTCTTTCCTTCTGAGGTCCCAGGTGGCTCTGACAATCATTTGTCCCAGGGGTTTTTAAGTAAGTTGGAAGGCATCAAGTATCTTCTGTTCCTCTCCACAGACTTGTTCTGTTGTTTGGTCCAGATCCCAAAGCAGTGAGTCTTGTTACAACATGATAGACCCACCTCATGCCCCTCCCACATGAATAAAAAAAGGTGGGGTGGATATTTAGGAGCCTCTCGGGTGGAGGTGGGGGTGGATCTTACTCCCCCCAAGAAACTAATGCTGCCTCCCACTACTCAGGTTCCAGTTCTTGTACCTCCCACTTAAGAAAGAAAATAGTACCCTGCAACCATTGACTAACATGAAAGCATATTTATTTGAGGGCGGAAAACATTTCTTGGAGGAGAGTAAGGCAGAGGAGACTATTTACACCATCAGTCAGTTCCACAGACAGAAAACATGACATCACTCCTTTTGTACATGCAAAATGTCTGCAGGCTCTGCCTACTGCAGCCATAAAATAGCAGGGCTCAGGCATCGGTTGCTACTAGTAGAGGGGAAAGCAGGAGACACCCTATCTAGGGTAAGGTAATAAATCCATTTCAGGTAAGGAAAGGGAGAGAATGAAGGTAAACAGGTACAGGAAGGAGGCAGTAGAATACTGGGGAAAGTTCAACTGACAGAAATTCTGGTAGAGGGAAAGTTTGGAAACACCCTATCTAGGGTAGGGTAATAAAACAATTTCAAGAAAGGAAGGTAAAGAAGGTAAGCAGGTGTAGAAAGGAGGCAAGAAGGGACAGGGAAGGTTTAAGAGAAAAATGGATTAAGCAAGTAAACAACATGGAGATGATGCAGTATAATGGGTGTGGGGCCGCAGTCTTTCACACACCTTCTGGAGACTGAGGTGATGCCTCATATGCACTCACCTCTCTGGGTTGAGGGCAGAGGTTGCTGGACTCCGAGCCAAATTCACAAGGGTGCAAACAACCTTTGGCCTCAGCCAGGGACCACCAAGGTTGCTGTTACCACCTAAGAGGATGCCTAGGCAGAGGCAAAATGACTGGACCTTGGTGGGCTCTAGAAGGGTGGGAATGTTGGGTAGGGTATACATGCTTCAGTCTGTGCCACTGCAAAATTCCTTTGCTAAACTGGTGGGACAGAACAGCTAGGAGTATGCACAGAAAGCAGTGGCAAAGGAGGATGTAGAGGTCCTCAGAAGGGGAAGCCCTAAGGTGGGAGGAAGAGGTCCCCAGCTGGGGAGAAGGAAGCAGCTGATGGTGGGGGATGCTATCATTAGAGGGATATACTTAGGAGCAGGAGGTGGAGGGGAGAAGGAGGAAAAGTGCCTTCTTAGTACTTTGGCTTCAAGGGACGGAGACCAGATCTGGAGACTCACTATGGTGGCAGGTCATGGGAGGGAACTAGATGTCATTGTCAACCTGGGGACAAAAGACCTTGCAAGGGATGGAGTAGTGGTGATGCAGGGTAATTGCAGTGAACTGGAGAGGAGCTTTAAGCACGTAGTGTACAGAGTGGCGTTCGCCAAGGTGTTACCTGAGTATGGTCAAGGGAAGGATATGGCACTCCAAACTAGGATTTTCAACAGCTGGTTGATGGCATGGTGCAGGGAGGAGGTCTTCAGCTACACTGGGGACTAGGAGATAGCCTTGGAGGATATGGGATCCTATATGGCTGACAGCCTGTATCCATCCAGGTGGAGGACCACAGTCCTTAGTGGGAGGTTTAAATGTTACAGGGATGAACACTTAAACTGGCTTGAGGGGAGGTTGTATTATCAAGGGAGGCAAAAAATCACCCCCATTCATTACTGAGCAGCAAGGAGGGAGGGCCCAAGGTGAGGAAGCTCCCCCAGGGCAGGGGTGTGAAGACTTAGGGTGCAGCAAGGCAGAGAATAAGAGGGGTATAAATTAAGGATGCAAGGAGTAAGGAGTAAAAGACAAGAAATGAAGAGGGTAACTAGGAAGAGTGGGTAAAGGAGAGCTTCAGGGAGCAGCACAGGCAGATGGGGGAAGAGGGGTTGCAGGCAGGAAGGGAGCAAGGTATGAAAAGCCATGTGTGCCAATGCAGAGAGTCTGGGAAATAAAATTCTGGACCTGGAAGCTATCATGGAGGAGGCTAGCCTGGATTTGGTGGCCATAACTGAGTCATGGTATACTGAGAGTCATGACTGGGATATAGTCATAGCAGGCTACTTTCTGTTCAGGAGAGACAGGGAGGGGAAGAGGGGTTGTTGTTCTATATGGAAGTGAGGGAATCAAGGTTATGAAAATACAAGGGCACATGGAGGAAAAGGGAGGGCTGCAGGTAGTGTGGGTAGCCCTGGTGACAGAAACTGGGGCCACTGTCCGTACAGGAGTTGTATACAGACCTCCAGCACAGTGAGATGGGGTGGAGGCAGTTCAAAGAAGGGCAACAAAGATGGTGCAAGGCTTGCCCCAAAGGTCATATAAGGAGAGACAGGGAGACCTCAATATGTATACCCTGGAGGAGAGGAGAGACAGGGGAGATATAATAGAAACCTATAAATATCTAAAAGTCCTAAATAGGGTACCGGAGGGTAGCATCTTTCAGAAAAGGAGATGCCAATGAATGAGGGGGAATGACAAGAGATTGGAAGGGGTAGACTAAGGGGTAGCATGAGGAAGTATTTCTTCACAGAAATGGTGGTGGATGCAAAGAACAGACTCCCAGCAGAGATGGTAGGGCAAACACAGTGGGAGGATTCAAGCATGCATGGGACAGGCATAGGGGAACCCTAGCAATAGAAGCGAGGAAGTAAAGCTAGAGATCAAGTAGGTCTGCAACTTTTATAGTAGACAGGGAAAATGGGCAGACTAAATGGGCCTAGCAGTCCTTATCTGCTGTCAATTTCTATGTTTCTATGAGAGGAGCTGGCTAAGGCACTAGGGGAAGCCATAATCAGGATGAAAAACAAGGGGGAGGTGCTGCTAGTTGATGACTTCAGTCTGCCAGATATAGATTGGAGCCTTCCTATTGTAGCTTTGGCAAGGAGCATAACTACCCATGACCCCCTACTGGGGGCATTTCTCAGGCAGCTAGTAAGTGAACCTATTGGGGAGGGAGCAGTACCAGATCTGGTGCTTACAAACAGGGACAGCACTGCAGATGTCATAACGGGCAATCCCCTAGGTATCAATGATCACCAAACTGTGTGGTTCAACATTAGGATGGGAGCTGAGGCAAACCACACAAGGACGGGGTCCTGGACTTTAGGAGGGGGAATTTAAAGAAATGGGAGACTGCATTGGAAACTGCCTAGCAGGGGAGGGTTGCCAGGAAGGGGTAGAGGAACAGTGGGGAAAAATAAGGGATGGCATAATTAAGGCAACAAGACTCTGTGTAAAGGAAGAGAGCAAAATCAAAAGGGAAAAATGACTGTTATGGTACTCTAGGGAAGTGACCATGGTGGTGAGGGGGAAAAAGGGTGGCATTCAGGAGGCACAAAGAAACACAGAGGAAGGAAGACAGAAAGGAATACCAAGTAAACTAGAATGAAGCAGGTAGCAGGTAAGGCAGTGAGGGGAGCAAAGGCACAGACAGAGGAAAAAATAGCCAAAAGGGTAGCTAAAGGGGATAA
The DNA here is from genome assembly GCA_016271365.2 of Neoceratodus forsteri. Lineage (NCBI taxonomy): Eukaryota > Metazoa > Chordata > Ceratodontiformes > Ceratodontidae > Neoceratodus > Neoceratodus forsteri. The sequence continues at coordinate 726,610,108 of CM057453.1, forward strand.
GACTTTCTTCGGGAACATAAGCAAGAAAATGAAAGCAAGGGGAGGGATAAGGAGGATAAGGAGGATGACAGAGGGACACTGCACAGAAGAGGATCAAGAAAAAGCAGACATTCTGAACAAATACTTTTGCATAGTCTTCACAGTGAAGGAAGGGGGTGGATAACTAGGGAGCAGCAGAAACAATGTGGGGGGGTGGACACAAATCCATTTTCAGCAGAAAGAGTCCTGAGGGGGCTTGCAGCTCAGAAAGTGGACAAGGTCATGGGACTGGTTGCAATACACCTATGGGTACTAAAGGAACCCAAGGAGGTGCTTGCTGCACCACTGACTGACTTCTTCAATATCTCACTGGAAACAGGCATGGTTCCTGAGTACTGGAGGAAAGCAGACATGGACCCTCTCCATAAGAGTGGCAGCAGAGCAGTCAGTCTCACATCAGTAGTACGGAAATTAATGGAAACTCTATTAAAGAAAAGGTTAGTAGAGTATCTTGAATCCAGTGGGCTACAAGACCAACAGCAGCATGGATCACTTGAGGCAGTTCATGCCAAATTAATATGATTGATTTCTTTGACTGGGCAACATGGGAAGTAGATCAAGGGAGGCCAGTGGATGTGGTCTTTGGACTTTAGCAAAGCCTTCAACACTATACTATATAGGAGATTGATAAAGAAACTGAGCAGCCTAAGGGGGATCCAAAGTGCTAAATTGGGTAGGAAACTGGTTAATGGATATGTGGTTAATGTCACTCATTCTAATGAGGGCAGAGTGACCAGCAGGATGCTACAGGACTTGTCCTCTTTAACGTCGTCATAAGTGTCACTGCAGAAGAACTGGAAGGTATGGTATGCCTTTTTGCAAATGACACCAAAAGATGTAATAGGGTGGCTACTCAGGAGGGAGTGGAGAGAATAAGCAGGGATCTTGAGAAAATCATGGAGTAGTCAAGGGCATGGCATCTGTGCACAGCATCCCTCCCCTTTCTTATCTTAGTTCTTATCATCTATGGCCATTATTCTATCCCATGTATATTCTGTATTTATTAGTGACTAGGTATCTGCCCTCTCTATTCCACCTGTATATTGTATATAAGCCATGGTTACCCCTTTGGGCATTGCTTCGAGGAAAACTGTTTTGCCCATATCCTACCCTGGGATCCGAAAATATGTAAGTAAATCCTACTCTATGTACTGAACATGTATACTATATGCATGACTCAATCTGTGTTTGGAACATATGTACTGGGATTATAACTTATTCTCTGTATTGATCATGTATATGGGTATATATCTTACTCTGTGTATGGAATTTCTATGCTGTGTACATTACTGTCCTTGTATATTGTGTATATTTGCTGTTTTCTGTAATTTGCGCTGTATACTGAACATGACTCCAGGTCCATCTTGAAAATGAGTTTTTGCTCAACGATGTCTCTGCCTGGTTAAATAAAGATTATGTTTGATTGATTGATCAGGGTTCAGTGCCAAAACATGTAGAATTATGCCCCTAGGACACAGGAACCCAGAAGCTGAATATAGGATGTGGAGAGGTAATGACAGTCAGTAAGCAGGAAAGGAACCTTGGAGTATATCATATCTGATGACCTGAAAGTGGCACAGCAGTGTGACAAAGCAGAGGTAGGACCATTGGAATGCTGTGGTGTATAGGGAGAGGTATCACCAGCAGGAGGAGGAAGGTGGTTTTACCACTGTATCGCTCACCGGTGAGACTCAACATGGAGTACTGTGTCCATTTCTGGAGGCTGCACCTCAGAAAAGAGATAGATAAGGTGGAGGTAGTACAGAGGAAGGCAACTAAAATGGTGCAGAGGTTGCATCAAAAGCCGTTTGAAGAGTGACAGAAGAATCTCAATATGTACACCCTAGAAGAGAGGAAAGTGAGAGGGGACATGATAAAGACCTAAAAGTACCTCAAGTGGGTGAACAGGGTACAGGAAGGGAGTGTCTTTCAAATGAGAAAGAGCACCAGGACCAGAGAGCATGCAATGAAGATAGAATGGGGGAAGTTTAAGAGGGATGTGAGGAAGTACTATTTCATTGAAAGAGGGCTGGATGCCTAGAACAGACTGCCAGTAGAAGTGGTAGAGGTGAAAACAGTAAGGGGCTTCAAGAATGCATGGGTTAGACATAGGGCAACATTAGTAAATAGGCCGGGAGGAGGGAGGGTTGCCAGAGACAAGTTAGGGTCTGCAGAGACAGACTAGGCAGAGACCATCTTGGTAGACTGGGTGGGCCAAGCACTTATTTTCTGTTGACAAATTCTGTGTTTCTATGAGAAGGGGACTTTGAGGAGGATGACTGACAAATAGTTATGGGATTAAGAAGAGAAGAAACCAAAAAGAGAGAGAAGAAAAAAATCTCTCACTGATTAGCCTAAGTGACAGCTTTGAACTTCTAATGGAGGAGGCAGGGGCAGCCCCACAGGGAGGATATCTCACATGGGGAGAGGATAGTTGGGATGGTGATGGTAAACATGCAGCTAGTAGCTATGGGAGATTTAATTGTAAGGTTTTTAAGGGGGACAAGGCATACAGGATTGTAAGATGCTTCCCAGGGAGAAAGGTGGAGCATCTTGGATAGGGAATATTTTGAGTTTGACAGGAAAGGAGTCAGTAGCTGTGGTGCATGTGGGCACAAATGACATGGAGAAGAGGACTGATGAGGACAATAGAAAGGATTTTGAGGACCTTAACAGGAATCAAAAAAGGAAGGGTCAGAAGGGGATTACCTCAGAGATTCTTACTGTACCAAGGACTGATCCAATGCTTGGTTGAGGAACAGTGCAGAGAGGCAGGGATTTGTTTTTTTCTGTGGAACTGGGACACTTTTTGCCACAGAGAGGATCACTATCGGCAGAATGTCCTACATTTAAACAGGAAGGGAGCAAAAGAATTGAGGGAAAGAATAAACAGCATAGCAGCTAAGTGTTTAAACAAAGTAGTAAGAAATAAGGAAATTATCTTTTTTAATAAAATATCAAGGTTATTGAAAAATGGGACAACCAGAAATGATGCACAAACAGTTAAAAATATTTAAAATCTGGAATCTAAGTTCAAAGGTAATAAATGGAACTGCATAAATGGCTGTGTCTGAGAAGAACTCCCAAAGCTAAGTGCTTTTTGATATAATTTTCAGTTTAAAAATTGTTTTGTTTTATGTAAATTTAGGTGATTGTGAAAGACAACCCTGTAGGCTCCAGGAAGATATACAATTTGTGTGGTAGATATTCGTTGGAAGTCAGAAGGATCAACATATTTATTTAGTGTGATCTTTCTACTCTGATGTGGTTAATTTTAATACTATTTTAATACTATAGTTTAAACCCTTTCTGTATGTGCCTTTGGTGGTGTCTGATATTGAGAACCTAAGTGTCATTTGTGGGTATCCTGTCTGTTTTGGTAGGTACTTTATTTTCTCTGTTAAACAACTGAGTATACCTATTGCCTAATACTTCATAGTACATTGTATCTTTTTACTCAATCTCTGATTTTTCTTTTCTTTCTCCAATGTTTTAGAACTGTTTAGTTATTGTGGCAGAGGTGTGGTACTGTATTCTTTCTTGTAGTTCAAGGTGCTTTTGGAACTGCTGATTTCTATTGGTTTAAACAATTACATTTTTTTTCTGTTTTAAAAAAAGCTACATCAGCTTGATATGTTGTCACCTGTTTGTTGTTGCTAAGTAGCAGATGTTTTTGCATTGTGCTCTGATTCTATGATAGAATCTGTATTAGTAGAAGGTAGATTATTGTGATTGCAGTTACCTTTTGATGGTAAGGATAAAGAGCTGAGATAGAAGTGTATGTATTTTCAAATATTATAGAGGAACAGTGGCAGGATTTTTAGGACAGTAAATTAATAAAAAGGGAACTAGGAGAGCTTCAGTAGCAGACAAGTAGTGGAATAGCAGTATAATTGCAGTATAATGTGGGGAGTGGTACAATGCAGTGGCTGTGGGGCAGCCATATTCAGGCAGATCTTCTGGACACTGAGGTGCTGCCCTATCTGCATGCATCTCTCTGGACTGCGGGATGAGGTAGCCAGACTCAGAGCGGAAGTAAACTGGGTCAGGAGTACCATCACCCCTATCCAGAGACCACTCAGTCCAATGCAGCTGCCTCAAAGGATGCAGAGAACGAGGAGTACTTGGATGACAATGGGCTCAGGGAGGGTTAGAGCAGTCAGGCAGAGGCACATCCCAGATCCTATTCCACTCAAGAACTCATATGCCACACTGCCAAACGGGGACAACCAAATAGAGGTACCCAGAGAAGTGGAAGGAAAGGATGTGGAGGTTAGCCAAGGAGGTGACCTCAGCTGGGAAAGCAGTGGACCCCAGAGGAGAAGGAAGCGAATCCTGGTGGGGGACTCCATCATAAGAGGGATCCAGCTAGGAACACAGGAGGGGGAGGACAGGGAGGTGAGGTGCTTACCAGGTGCCATGGCATGGAGGGATGGAAGGAAGATCCTGGGGATCACTGGGAAGGTAAGACGGGAGGGTGAGCTGGATGACATTATCCACCAAGGTACTAATGACCTGGCAAATGGGGAGCCAAAGGAAGTTCAGGAAGAGTTTAGGAAATTGGGGAAGGGTCTCAAGCAAGTAGCTACTTCTGTCACTTTCAGAAGTACTACCTGTGCGAGGCAAGGAGAGCATAGAGTGCATACACCAGGAACTTTAACTCATGGTTGAAGAACTGGTGCTGTGAGGAAGGGTTTGGATTCATTGGTGACTTGGGACCCACCTGGAGGATGGAGGTTTGTCTGCCTCGACGGCCTGCATCCATCCTGAGGGGAATCCAAGCACTCAATGATGAGTTTAAGTGCTACATTGACAAGCATTTAAACTAGCAAAGGGGTGGCAGGCCAGCAAGGAGGGTACCTACTTGCTCACCCCCACAGCTAGCAGTGGAACCAGTGAACCAGAGGAGTTGCTCTACAAAGCAGTGTGCAAAAGATGGAGATTAGCGCCCAGGAGGTGGATAGGCAGAATAGGGACAAAATTCAGCAGAAGGACAGACAGCAAGGAGAACCAGGGATAAAGGACAACCAAGGAAGGGGCTGGAGTAGAACAGCGAACAGTCTAGGAGGTCAAATCATGGAAAGCCATGTGTGCAAATGCCAGGAGCCTTAGCAACACAAGATGGAAGATCTGGAGGCTGTCATGGTGCAGTCAGACCTGGACATTGTGGCCATCACTGAAACCTGGTGTAATGATAACCACGACTGGGAGATGGCCATACCTGGCTACAACATATTCAGAAGAGACAGGGCAGGCAGGAAGGAGGAGGAGTGGCACTGTATGTGAAAAACGACATAAGGGCCACAGAGATCCAGGAGGAACAAAATGGGGGAGAGATACTGTGAGTTAAGCTGGAAAGGAAAATGGGGCCAGCCATCTGCACACATGTGGTCTATAGACCACCAGCCCAGGAGGAAGAAACAGATAGGGAGCTGATGCTAGCCATCCAAAGGATGGCAGACAAGGTTGCGGTAGTACTGGTTGGAGACTTCAATATTCCAGACGGACTGGAGCATCCCAGCAGCAGCATCAACTAGAGCAGATTTATCCTGGACTCCTTCAGGGTGCCTTCCTCAAGCAACTGGTCATGGAACCAACTCGGCAGAAGGCAATACTGGACCTTGTGCTCACAAACAGGGACAGTGTGATGGGGATAACAGTGGGGAGCACCTGGGGAACAGTGACCACCAGTCGCTGTGGTTTGAAATCACAGAAAGATCAGAACCAAACCACACAAAAACACGTATCCTGGATTTTTGGGGGGCAAACTTTGGGAAAATAGGGAGATACTTGAAAGAGGCATTAAGGGGAATGGGGCAGGAATCAGTGGTTGAGGAACAGTGGGAAGTATTTAAAATGGGGATTACAAGAGCAACAGCATTATGTATTAAGCAGGTTAGCAAGAGGAAAAGGAAGAGGATACCATTATGGTTTTCCAAAGAGGTAGCAAAGAAAGTGAAAGCCAAAAAGATTGCATTCAGGCAATACAAAAAGACACAGGCAGAAGGGGATAGGGAGAAGTACCAGGAGAAGCAAAGGGAGGCAGGGAGGTCAGTAAGGGAAGCCAAAGCTCAGACAGAAGAACACATTGCAAAATCAGTGGGTAGAGGGGACAAAACCTTTTACAGGTACATAAGTGAAAAAAGAAAGGCAAAGGGAGGGATAGTGAGACTGAAGGGGAGGATGGGGCTGTGTGGAGGATGACAACAGTAAAGCTGACATATTGAACAGGTATTTCTGCTCAGTCTTTACTGGAGGAAGAGGAGGGTAATGGGTCTGAACGGAGTACAAGGGTGAAAATGGTGCAGAAATGGACACAAGTCCCTTTACACAAGAAAGGGTCCTGAAGGAACTGGAAGTAATAAGAGTTGATAAAGCAATGGGGCCAGATGGGTGCACCCAGGTCCTTAAAGAACTAAGAGAGGTGGTGGCTGAACCTCTGGCTATCCTGTTTAGCCGATCACTGGAAACAGGGGAGGTACCCAAAGACTGGAGGACAGCAGATGTAGTCCCCTTATACAAAAGTGGGAACAAAGAGGAAGCAGAGAACTACAGACCAGTCAGCCTCACCTCGGTAGTGGGGAAGATCATGGAAGCACTACTGAAGGAGAGATTGGTGGAACATCTGGTTGTCAATGGACTACAGGACTCAAGGCAGCATGGTTTCACCAGGGGGAGGTCATGTCAGACCAACCTCATTGAATTTTTTGACTGGGTGACTAGGGAGGTGGATCAGGGAGGGCAGTGGACATGGCCTATCTGGACTTCAGCAAGGCTTTGACACTGTGCCACATAGAAGACTATTACACAAACTGGGGAATATGGGTGTGGGCAGGACAGTAGTGTGGTGGGTAGGTAACTGGCTGGGCGGCAGGACACAGAGGGTGGTGGTAAATGGCTGTCACTCCACAGAGGGAAGAGTGACCAGTGGGTACCACAGGATCAGTGCTGGGACCGGTCCTATTCAATATCTTCATCAGTGACATTGCAGGACCCAGAAGGTAGAATTTCACTGTTCGCTGATGACACAAAGCTCTGTAACAGAGTAGACACACCAGAGGGTGTAGACAGAATGAGAAGGGACCTGCAGAAACTTGAAGAATGGTCAGGGTTTGGCAGTTGAAATTCAATGCAAGGAAGTGCAAGATAATGCATATGGGGCACAAAAACCCTGGCACAATATATCAGTTGGGGGGTGAGGATATAGCATGCACCAAGCAGGAAAGGGATCTTGGGGTAATCATCTCTGATGACCTCAAGGCAGGGAAACAGTGTGACAAGGCAGCAGGTAAAGCAAATAGGATGCTGGGATGCATAGGCAGGGGCATCACCAGCAGGAAAAGGGAGGTCATAATTCCACTATACAAGACACTAGTGAGGCCACACCTGGAGTACACTGTGCAGTTCTGGAGACCTTACCTACGTAAGGACATAGACAGGGTAGAGAAGGTTCAGAGGAGGGCAACAAAGATGGTGCATGGATTGCATCACAAGTCCTATGAGGACAGGTTGAAGGCACTGAACATGTACTCCTGGAGGAGAGGAGGAGAGAGGGGATATGATAGAGACATACAAGTATCTTACAGGGAGGAACAGGGTGCAGGAAAACACTATTTTTAAGCGAAAAAGATGTTCCAGGACTAGAGGGCATGGGATGAAGTTGGAGGAGGACGATTCAGAGGAAACATGAGAAAGAATTCTTCACAGAACGGGTGGTGGACAAGTGGAACACCCTGCCAGAGGAAGTGGTGGGGGCTGAAACAATCACGGGATTTAAGAATGCATGGGATAGACTTAAAGGAATTCTGGAGGTCAGGGGTAAGGGGCAACAGACTTCTTGGAAAACATAAACTGAACTTAGAAACTTAAATGGGAAGACTGGGTGGGCCATAGGCCCTTATCTACCGGCACTGTCTATGTATCTATGTATGTATCTATGCATACTGTCTTAATAACAAACGGATGTGCTGGAGGCATAATAGTTCATGAAAATATAGACTAAGGGAGTATAATAGGGATGTGGCAGGAAGAAAATCCCAATTAGAGAAAAGACATTGAGGACAATAAACCACATAGAAGAGACAAAAATGTAGGTGGTGGGGTGGCCTTATATTTAAAGGAAACCATTAAACATTTCAAGGCAGATGGGGTTGGAACAGAGGAAAAATAAACTGAATCTATATGGGTAAATGCTTTGGAATGATTTGTAAGTCAATAACTGCAGTGGTTTACTTTAGACCTGATAATGGCCTGATTAGGGATACACAGTTAAAGGGTTGACTGATAGGGCAGCAATGAAGGGGGCCAGGTTATCATGGGAGATATCAATCACAGAGACATTAGCTGGAGGAACAATGCAGCTGTAGAACGAGTTGGTTTCTGTAGTGGGTAAGATTTTGTACTCCTTTATAATGAATATAATAAATGATCAACCAGCAGCAGAGGGTAAAACTGATAACAAGGTGCAGTAGTTTACAAAGGGAAAATCTGGTAAAACAAATGTATCAAGTACTTGTAATCCAGTAGGTAAGCATCTGGATGGGGTACCCTCACTGATATAATTTATCTAGATTTCAGCAAAGTATTTGATCTGGTATCACATAAAGAAATCAAGTTTTATAGAATGGACACTGAAATCCTCAAATCCTGATTGGCCAGAACCAGTCACCAATGATGCAGTGTTACCCATGGTCATCCTGGTATTTAGCCTCATTACAAATCAGTCCGCAGTCATAGAATGTTAAGAACAATTTGGGCAGCCATTTTTTCAACACCAAAAGTTTTTTTTCTTGGTTTCTTGGTTACTTTTTTTGTACCATAGGCCACCAGAACCTGCATTCTCTTTCTACGGCCAGAAGTGCAGCACAATCTTCCAGCTGCTCTTAAATAAAAAGTAAAATCCATAACACATTTGTGTTCAGACTTGTTACCACACAATGGTCAGACAAGTTTGGTTCTGCAAGCACAGCTGAAGACTGGGATATACACAGCACCAATATTTTCCTGAATCACGGTACCACTGATGGTAGCGTGCTAGTGGTAGCATCCCGTTGTGAGTCCCAGTCCTGGCTCACAGGCAATAAGACATACTTAAAAACTATCACAGCCATTTCAGTCTCTCCCTACTAGCCTTATCCATCAGCGTCAGGGTCAAGGCAATGAGTAGAGCAATGCAATTGCTGCCAAGTTCATGATCGGGGCAAGCATGGACTAATAATGAAAAGCCCAATGAACTGAGAGTCTGACTACGGTGGAGTGTGAAGAAAAAACAATTAAAAGTCTGTATCTTTTGTTGGATTATTTGAACCTTGAAAGAATGCTCAAATCAAATACATGGACTTGATATGCTGTCAGTTTGTGACAAACTTTTGTAATGTCAACTATGTGAAAGCTTGACTTTACAGGGAATTTTCCCAGCATAAGGGCGAGTTTTAAGTTTGGCATACTCTATTTAACATATGAGATCTGCAAGTCAAAGGTTCAGATAGCTGTCTGTTGTAGAAATTCATTACGCAAAATGCACACAAGGGCTGCAAAGGTAACTTAAACTGGGGGCTTTAATGTACTTTAGGCATAAGTGTATTATACACGTGTTATTAGTTAGTTCTGGGTTAAATCACTTTGAATTATTTGTATACTTGTTATTGGATGTGGTAATCACATGGTGTAGTAAGGCCCAGCATTTAAAATCAACGTATAACACCCGATAGCTACACCCTCCTGAGGAAGTCCTTGCTGGAAGAAGTGCCTCGGTAGCATTCCTTTTTTTCTGCATCTGCACACACGGGTGAGGAAATTCTCTTTTGCCTTTGTTTATATTCATACATCGTTTTGTGAAAATACTCTAAAGGTTTTGTTGTTGCACAGTCTGATGATTACAGGCATGGTATATTGCATCACTCAGCTTTTTAGCCTTTATCCATCAGGTTTGTTCCAGCATAACTAGCATTTTTGAAGGACATAGTCCTACTGTGCACTTTATATCAGAGTTCATAGAACTTGTTAGTAAACTGATTTTGCTGTGCTATATGTAGAAATCTGGATGTATTTAAATAAATCCTTTCTTTGATATTACATTTTAGCTCTCTAAAAGATTTTTTGAGGTCTAATCAGGGATAACCTCTTAATCTATAAATGCATTCTCCCCTCTTGGTTTTTGCTTTATAATGTTTTGGGCTAGCCAGCCTGTTTTATGCACCACCCTATAAAACCCATTTGCACCGGGTTGTAATTTCTGGACTTTACAGCAGTAAAACAACAGGTTATCAAGCAGCAGAGGGAAGGGGTCTTGGGTTTGATCCCCAGAGAGGAACATTTTTTCTGTCTCACTACAATTTATGTAGTATCAGAGAAATTTCTAGATCTCATTGCTTATGGTAGTTATAGACTATAAGCAAGGTTTGAAGTTCTATACTGCTGATAACTTGAGAAGTTCAGCTCAGACTTCAATGTTTAAATGCAACTTGGTAAACACTACTTCAAAGAGACAGACTACTAATTATGAGCAACCTCTGCCGGTGGGTGTGGGGTGTTTGTACTCACTGCTTGATGACCTTTGCCACAGCAAGTATGTTCTGTATAAGAAGCTTAGTACAGTGGTATTATTACAGGCTACCAAACATGCAGTATGATATAAATTGTCAGATGTCATTGCTGATGACAGTGATAGACTTTCAGCAAGATTTGAAGTTCTAGATTGCTAATAACTTACAAAGTTACAGCTTAGACTTTTAGGTTTAAATGCAACTTGGAAAGCACTACTTTATATAGACAGACTGTTAATTTACAAATATCCACTACAGGTAGGGAGTCTGCACTCACTGCTAGATGTCCTTTACCACAGCCTGCTTTTCCTGTATGGGATGCTTAGTATAGTAGTAGAGCTACAGGCTACCAAACAGTAGAGAGTTGGGGGCTTAACAGTTTTTCTTTCTCAATACAATTTATGTAGTATGAGAGAAGTTGTTAGCTGTTAGTGCTGATGTTAATGATAGGTGTTTAGCAAGGTTTTACATTCCATATGGCTGATAACTTGAAAAGTTCCAACACATAATGTGAAGTTTAAATGCAACTTAGGAAACATTGCTTCAAATAGACAGACTGTTAAGTACAAACATTGACTGCAACTGTGTGTGTGTGTGTGTGTGTGTGTGTGTGTGTGTGGAGGGGGGGCTCTGCACTTAGTGCCGGATGTCATTTGCCACAGTATGCATCTTTCATATATGAAGCTTAGTACTGTAATAGTGCTATAGACTACTAAGCAATAGAGGGTAGAGGATCTGGGTTTGCCCCCTCCCCGAGTGTATTTTTTTTCTTCTTTCTCACTACAATATATGTAGTATGAGAGAAATTGTTAGATGTCATTTCTGATTTCATGATACACTTTCAGCAAAGTTTGACATTCTATATTGCTGATAACTTGAAAAGTTCCAGCCCAGACATTGAGGTTTAAATGCAACTTGGAAAACATTACTTCAAATAGACAGATGATTCATTATGAAAATTTGTTGCAACTGTGTGTGTGTGGGGGTGGGGGGCTGCACTCAGTACTGGATGTCCTTCACCACAGCATACACTTCTTCTCTAGGAAACTTAATACAGTGGCAGAGCTATAGGCTACCAAGCAGTTGAGGGTAAAATACCTGGGTTTGATCCCCAGAGTGGAATTTTTTTTTTCTTTTACACTACAACTGACTGATGCTGTGTCTCAGACCCCATCCCAAGCTATTTCCCTTTTCACTGCCAGGGAAATCCCATCAGCCTTTTTTTCTGGTCACATAATTATTTCATACAGATCTTCTGTGGCAACTTTAGTACCACTGGTACTTTGATTTTATAATGTCAGCATGCCTTACTTTGAACTGTGGTCAGAAATCTCTGCTGGACAAATAAAATATGTTGTCTCTAGTGCTATAACAGTACAACTACTACTGGTTTCAAAACATTTACTTGGCCCTGATTAGCTTGGCAGGAAACAAGAAGATAGACATACAAGGCTTGCTTGAAGCCTTAGGTAGTAAGATTGGTCTTCACATTACTAGGGAGAGTGCGTCAAACAGATAAAGCAGGAAAGAAAAAGGCCTTCATGCCAACTGACTTGTGAACACGGTATGTGAAGGAGATCCTTTGCCTGAGAATGGAATATGTATGGCAGGGTGAGCTTGGTTAGCAGCCTGCATAAGTAGGCAGGGTACTGTCCGAGCCCACACCTGTGCATCAAGGTGACCCATTTAATTTCTTTACTTTTAAAGTTTAATGTTCGTTGAGTATTTCTAAACAACAGGTACAGAGAGGTATAGAAGTATGTACATAGAAAAGCATGGATTGTAACAGTTGCTTCGCTACATACTGGAGTTGCTATAAGAGGAATGTTATAACCTATGTAAGGAATGTTATAGCATAATTGAGTAATAACTGTCCATCTGCGATAAATTGGTTTGTGTCTGTCATTTCATCACACATGACTAATGGCAATCTTTACCTGTACAGTAGTTCCTACTGTTCAACTTGAGCTGCAGCTTGTGATGCTCCACGTGATATATCTAGTACAATAGTTCTTAGAACTTTGTCACAGTGAGCCTCCCCAAATCCATGGAAAAGATTTTGAGCCTCCCCTTAAAACTGAAATAATCTTGGGCCTCCCCAAAGAAAAATAACATACTGTTCTTTGCACAATACACCATGAACATGTTGAAACCCCTTTGAGTACTTGGCTCACATTCAGTTCTTTGTCTTATACTGACATGAAACCTTTGAAAAAGAGCTCCTGTGCTGAAAGGTGTTGTTTGAATAACAAATAAAATAAACAAATATTGTTATTCAGCTTATTACTTTGCTCCTTACTGCTATTGCTCTTAGCACTTCTATGCTCAGCCCTTGTATTTGGGCTGTTCTGCCATCAGGCTACAAATTGATCAGTTGCCACCACTCATTATTAGTTTATTGTTCGTATTTGTTTGCACTATTGTTCACTGTGTATTTCTTGATTGTTTTGCAGTTACCTTTTGAAATGTATTCACTCCCTACCCTTCCCCAGGTACACCTGAGATGAGCCTTGTCTCATTCACCTTCCCTTGTCACCTATAGTAAATAAATACATTAAATTCACCTACTATTATCCTCTTTCAGTTTGCTTCATCTCTTCACACAAAATACATAAAACTCAAAATTTAAATACAGTATTTTTTCAGACTTGCTTGAGCCTCCCCTGGAACAGGTTGGGGCCTCCCCAGGGAGGCTAGCCTCACCATTTGAGAACCCCTGTATAGTACTAAAGTGACCTGCTAGAGTTTTTAATGGTTTCATTTTTTTTTTTTTATTTCAAATGTATTCAATTTTCTTGGAGCAGTACATGTACATGACTTCAATCCATAGAAGCAGATACTGACAACAGAGAGATAAAAAAAAAAATTGTTCTAGAAATTGTTCGGTATGTTATCCTGTGAACATGGCGACCGTGACTGAGCGACTACAAAAAGGGCGATTCAATCATGGCACCTGTGTTCTAGGCTACCTGGCAGGGTAGCGACAGGATATGGGGGTAGGCAACTATGGCAACAGGATGCGTGTATGTATACACATGCATGGGGGGACCACAATGCGCGATGGGCAGAAGGGGAGGGAGGGTATGTGGGAGGTAGTGTGGTGGTCAGCTGCCGAGCTGGCCACATGGCGTGGTGGGTAGGTGGCAGACTGGGGCTGGGTTCAGTTCTAGGGTGGGATAGCTTTTTGTGTCGGGGCTGTTTTTTAATTTTTTTCAAGTTTTACACCTCTCCCCAACATGCACCCCCCTGGAGTTGAGAATCATTAATTGGGGGGTGCAGGGGGCAAAGCCCACTGGGGGGGAGTAGGGAGCACAACCCCCTGCATAACATGTAAACCGTCATCGGCTTTTCAAGTCTCTGCGAGTGTACATTGCTGTTATTTATTTTCAGCAATGTACACTCGCCCAAACAGCGATTGACGTTCAGCAATTGCCTTTATGACATAGAACCATTCGGTACTTATATAATTCTAACTACCGAACTGTGCTACCCTCACCAGCACCAGTTATCTCCAGCACCCCTGAATGTCCAGTTGACCAGATTACCCTGAAATATCATAGAGGATGATATCCAGTCTGTGTTCCAGCACCCAGAGTAACCATTTTTTCCAGAAATTGGTAAATGTTTTCATCTTAATGTTTATCCCTGCTGTTAATTTTCCCATGTGGTATACCTGCTGCACTGTGTCCTCATATTGCCTCACTGCTGGAGGGGGTAGGCTGTAGCCATTTTCTAGAGATGGCTTTTTTGCTGCTTTCATGATGATGGCCAGAATGCCCCTGTAGTCTTATTATGAGTACAGTATTATCTGCAAAATACAGTGATACCACCATTTGGTGTGTAAGAGTATGTATGTCAGGAAAGAATTTCTGGAGTGCTGTATCTACTCACTGCCAATATGGTAGCAGCACTGTGCAGCTCCAGAAAACATGTGTGTGCATTGCACACAGTTCTTCACACCTGCGCCAGCAGGTCATGCCCCTTGGGGGTCAAATTTCACAGTAATTTGTGGCATTCTGATATATCTAGTAACACATTTCCACTCATATTCACGCCACATATGGGACAAAGTAATCTTATGCTGTCTAATAAATATGGAGAATCACTCCTGTACTGTTAGGGTAGTACCCATTTCTGTCTTCCATCTTTTCAGTGTTTTCTCTAAGATAGAGCTTCCCCCTGATATGAATGTCCTTTTAGCTGAGAGATATTATGTGTTCCAGAATCCCTCAAGTTTTTAGCTGTTTCAGCCTATGTCGGACTAAAGGTTCAAGGAGATCCCTGTGGAACACAGGGTTTCCGTAGCCACAGTTCTCCTCAGTGTAATAGGCCATGTTTTTTTATTTAGTTTTTGTTGCACTTGACAAATTCTATCTATTTTCAGGCACGACCCAGGGTGGGGGATACAGATGAATGCCAACCGACCTTGAACCAGATTAAGCTGTCGGTGGTATTTTTACTGAATGGGGGGGAAATTTGGTGCACCATGAAAATTCCCCTACTATTTTCGAGAAGTGCCATGGGATCTTTAACATCCACCTGAACTACCACCAGAACAGGCAGATGGGACCTCAGTTTAACATCTCATCCAAAAGATGGCACCTCAGGAATGCAACACTACAATGTCAGTATTGGGATTTAACCCAAGTGTCTGGTGTGGGGATAGAACCCACAGCATTCTGACCTCCTGGCCTTAGAGACAAGTGTGCTACCTGCTGAGCCACTGACACTCCCTTTTTACAAAGAGGTCAGGAAACAAGAGAAAGAGAAGTAGTCAGGAAGCTAAGAAACCCTAAAGTAGAAATAATGGAATGGGGGGAGGGGGGTGTCACCTCACAGAACAAACTCACGGTGGTTTTCTGATTGATGGAGTACCCATCTCTGCTATCTGGTTTCAAATAGGTTTGATTTGTTAGAGTACGTGCAGTATAGTCAGTCTGTCCAAGGAATAAAGTGCAAGGAGTATATTCTGCCATCCATCTACAGTTAGAATAGGGGTGGTATGATACAGCTGGGTAATAGATTTATTTTGCTGCCAGTATTAGAATTAGTAACAGTTTAAGAGTTGGGCCTCTCAGAGAACATCCCTCAGGGGGGACAGTGAGCAACATTAAGGATGGGTTATCTTCCCAGGACAGTTAAATATTTCCTACAGCTCCAGATTTATGCCCCTCTAAAGGGCTTGAAGGCGGACATACCCAAAACACGTTGGTATGGTTTGCTAGGGCTTGTCCTCCTCCTTTCCAGCACTGGCCCCTATTAGAGACAACATATTTTGCTACAATTTCTGGAGTGCGGAAAAAGCAATAGCTACACTTCCACAAAGATTCATGCCAGCTGGTAACAGAGGTTATGAAGTGCATATTTATGCCAGGTAGCTAAGGAATGAGTCAAGGCTAATTGTTTGTTCCAGCGCTGCAATATAGAATCAGTTGTGTGTGGAGCAAAGTCTTGGAGGGCTTTGTAAAAGTGACCTATAAGATGGGTCCAGCTCTTGCCTTTTAGGTGAGATATCAGTATCTGCAGAAGCTGGGAGAGTCTCTTGGGCAATGCTGAGAAGTCTTCACCCTGGTCACTAAGGTATCAGCGGGCCTGCAAGTACCTATGGTGATCCATCATGGGAAGCTGAAATGTTGCCTGCAAGGGGACAAATGGGAGTATACCCAAGGAATCTAAGATTTGAAATAAAAATTGGAGCCCAACTGGTAATTGCTAGGTCTAATTTGTTTTGTTTTTTGGGGGGGGGGGTATGCAGTATTGTAGGAGATAACCCTTAGTCAGAAGAGCTGGGGTGGGGACAGGAAATGTTTCCTGAGTGTCAGCCACTGCCTGAATATTTCATATATTGTGCATATATTTCATGAGGGAAGACATTCCATAGGGTTGTTAAATAGAAAATAGTCTAAGTTAAAGATGCCAGTCAGGGTGAATTCTATTTGTTTCCATTATGGTTGCCAAGCCTCTGGCAGCCAGATGCACCAAGTTCTCAGATGAGCCACCTGCACATACCATCTGAGGTGTGTGTGTTTTTTTTTTTTTTAAAGCTGTTTAACCAGGAGTAGCACACTAAGCTGAAAGCTTTTGTTACAGGTGCAACCTGGGAGCAGTTAAGTGACTTGCTTAGGGTTACACAGTATGCAAGTGGAAACTGTGGGATTCCAACCCAGGTCTAGGCTGCTGCATATCACCAGATTTGCAGCTCAGAGCCTTAAACCACTGCGCTATACTGCCTCCCAAATGTTCACCTCTTCTATTCACCTTATACCTTAAGCCATTGGCCATGGCAAGCCATACTAATTCATGAATAATGGGGATCCCTGCTGGGGGGCAACCTAAAAACCCAAAACAGGGTTAGAAAGATTAACTGCTCTTTGGTGTCTAGGAGAGTGAAAAATGGAAAGGCTGACCCTGGGCAGAGTTCCCTGCCATATACATTTAGATATAATCTTATTCTAAGATTTGAAATAAATTAGATCTGGCATAATTGGCAAAGATTGTAGGAAGTATAAGACCTGTAGCAGAATGTTCTGACGTATTACCTCCAGTCTATTGAAAAAACACAAGCACAGTGGGGTCCATTTAGAGAGGTCATCTGTGATATGCTTGGTCAGCAGTTAAAGTTAAAGAGTTCCAAGTGTTCAAGCTGTCTGTTAAGCCTAACCCCAGATAACAGAGTACCCCCTTGTGCCACTTGAAAGGGAATGCCTTGTTTAAAGCGGGAGAAGAGGAATACTTATAAAGGAGAACTTCTGTCTTCTGCTTGTTTAATTTATAGCCTACCAGTTCACCAAATAATAATAATGTATCCCAGACAGCTGGGATTGCCTCCTCTGGGGATGTCAGGGTGAACAAGATATCATTGTCAAATAAAGAAAGTTTATAATCTTGCCCCCCAGTAGTGATTCCCATTATTCATGGATTAGTACAGCTTGCCACGGTCACTGGCTCAAGGTATAAGGTGAATAGAAGAGGTGACAGAGGACAGCCATGCCATGTGCCTCTCCTAAGAGGGTAGGGGGGAGTCAATGAGCTTTTCACGTGGAGGTATGCCTGCAGAAAAGTATATTAGAGTCCTATAAGCATCTGAACCACCTCATCCAGGAATCCAAAGTTCGACATAGTGGCCCAGAGATACAGCTATGCCACCCTGTCAAATACCTTCTTTGTGTCCAGACTAAGCAGTGCCACTGGTATTTGTCAGGTTTTGGCATAGTCCAAGAGCAGCAGGGTGTGTCGAACACTAGTGCACCTGACATCAGTGAACAAAACCAACCTGATCTTTATTAGCGTCAACAAAAGATGTTCCAATCTACTGATCCAGACTGACATAAAGGGCTCGATTCACAAATGGGGATTAGATCGGTGCAAGCTGAGGCAAACAGCAGCTTGCACTGAAGCCTGGTACACCAAGGACCCTGCACCAGATTCTGGTACAGGAGGGGTACTGGCGCCTAAGTCCCCACACTTGCAGCAACCTCTCCAGTGTGACAAACACATGGGGCATGGGAGAGGTGTGCCACAGGCTTCTGCAACAAGGCAAGCATCCCCCCCCAGTCCCCGATATCACCCATTGTTATAGTATTAATGTATTTGCCCTGTCTTGGTGGTCTAGTGGTCCCCCCTCCACGATCGCTGATATGACCCGGTGTTATAATAATAATTAATATGCCCTGTTCTGGTGGTCTAGTGGTACCCCCTCCCCAATCCCCGATATTGCCCAGTTTTATAGTAATTAATATGCCCCATCCTGATGGTCTAGTGGTTCCCCCTCCCTGATCTTTGATATCGCCTGTTGTTATATTATTAATGTGTTCGCCCTGTCCTGGTGGTCTAGTGGTTCTCCCTCCCTGATCTTTGATATCGCCTGTTGTTATATTATTAATGTGTTCGCCCTGTCCTGGTGGTCTAGTGGTTCCCCCTCCCTGATCTTTGATATCGCCTGTTGTTATATTATTAATGTGTTCGCCCTGTCCTGGTGGTCTAGTGGTTCCCCCTCCCTGATCTTTGATATCGCCTGTTGTTATATTATTAATGTGTTCGCCTGTCCTGGTGGTCTAGTGGTTCCCTCCCTGATCTTTGATATAGCCTGTTGTTATATTATTAATGTGTTCGCCTGTCCTGGTGGTCTAGTGGTCCCCTCCTGATCTTTGATATCGCCTGTTGTTATATTATTAATGTGTTCGCCCTGTCCTGGTGGTCTAGTGGTTCCCCCCCTGATCTTTGATATCGCCTGTTGTTATATTATTAATGTGTTCGCCCTGTCCTGGTGGTCTAGTGGTTCCCCCTCCCTGATCTTTGATATCGCCTGTTGTTATATTATTAATGTGTTCGCCCTGTCCTGGTGGTCTAGTGGTTCCCCCTCCCTGATCTTTGATATCGCCTGTTGTTATATTATTAATGTGTTCGCCCTGTCCTGGTGGTCTAGTGGTTCCCCCTCCTGATCTTTGATATGCCTGTTGTTATATTATTAATGTGTTCGCCATGTCCTGGTGGTCTAGTGGTTCCCCTCCTGATCTTTGATATCGCCTGTTGTTATATTATTAATGTGTTCGCCCTGTCCTGGTGGTCTAGTGGTTCCCCTCCCTGATCTTTGATATCGCCTGTTGTTATATTATTAATGTTTACTGCCATGTCCTGGTGGTCTAGTGGTTCCCCTCCTGATCTTTGATATCGCCTGTTGTTATATTATTAATGTGTTACGCCATGTCCTGGTGGTCTAGTGGTTCCCTCCGATCTTTTGATATCGCCTGTTGTTATATTATTAATGTGTTAGCCCTGTCCTGGTGGTCTAGTGGTTCCCCCTCCCTGATCTTTGATATCGCCTGTTGTTATATTATTAATGTGTTCGCCCTGTCCTGGTGGTCTAGTGGTTCCCCCTTCCTGATCTTTTGTATAGCCTGTTGTTATATTATTAATTGTTCGCCCCATCCTGATGGTCTAGTGGTTCCCCCTCCCTGATCTTTGATATCGCCTGTTGTTATATTATTAATGTGTTCGCCATGTCCTGGTGGTCTAGTGGTTCCCCCTCCCTGATCTTTGATATCGCCTGTTGTTATATTATTAATGTGTTCGCCATGTCCTGGTGGTCTAGTGGTTCCCCCTCCCTGATCTTTGATATCGCCTGTTGTTATATTATTAGTGTGTTCGCCCTGTCCTGGTGGTCTAGTGGTTCCCCCCTCCCTGATCCCCGATAGCACCTGGTTTTAAATTAATAATTAATATGGCCTGTCCTGGTGGTCTAGTGCACCCCCCACCCCAGCAGATAGTGCTCGCCACCCCGCTCCTCCCCCTCCAACTCTGAAATGCAGCTGGTGACCAGCACAGCCCACCTCTCAAATCCATGGCAGGCCCCCAGACTGAACTATCAGTGAGCGGCTACTGTATAGTGTACACTACACTGTAGGCACTCACTGACAATTCAGTCTGGCAGCCGGCCACGGAGGTGAGAGGTGTGCTGTGCCAGTCACCAGCTGCATTTTGGGATTGGGGGGAGCGAAGTGATGGGCACTATCTGCTGGTGTGGGGGTGGGAGGCCACTAGACCACCAGGACAGGGCATATTCCTTATTATTATAAAACCAGGTTATATCAGGAATCGGGGGCAGCACTAGACCACCAGGACAGGGCAATGTTTATCATTTTATTAAAATAGCAAAATTGGGGAGGGGGCCCCTAGACTACTAGAGATATAGGACCTTAATTTATGGGTGATTGGGGCTGGGGGGGGGCACTATACTACCAGGGATGTATTATTTATATATATGTAACAGAAATCTCTCTCACCAGGGATTTCCTGCTCACTGCCACCATGTGGTTTTTACCAACAGGAACCAAGAAACCTGTTTTTTACCTCCTCCTTTGCACAAGGTCAAGAAGATCAACACAGTAACTGTTGGTAGAGTGCCCCTCCAGAGACGGACTGCAAACAGAGTCCAGCAGAAATGGTAAAACTACCCTTTTAAATTAAACAAACAGTCACCGATTCTATAAAAATAGTAGCTTTACTAAAATACTGCAAGTATTTAAAACATGATGCACTTACAAGAAGACAAAAGGGTTGCACATCAACTAAGAAACAGAAAATTAAGCAAGTTAACAGATAGTTGGTGTACGGCAAAATTCTGAGCTATCCTTATCTAAAATCCTTCACCTACCTTAGCTACAGAAGCACTGTCCTTCACTGAGCTACCTTACTAGTCAGCTGGTCTTAGTATGGCAGGGGCTCTGGCATTGCCCATTGTTCCAGCCTAACAGAGAGAGCAATGGATCTCATTTCTCTGTTATATTTTTTCTCTGATTGTGGGAGGTGATTTCTCTACTTTGAGTGACAAGCTACCCCTGCCCACCACCAGATGGGTGGGTGCATGGAGGGATGACCTCATTCACTCAAATGTGCTCTGTCCACTTTATGATTCTGCCATGAAGGTAGTCTAGGTGTGTAGCCCCATGCTTCTTGTCTTTTAAGCTGACTGAAGCATTCAGCCTGGCACTCTCCCATCTGCCTTATGGAATCTCTGGCTTCAAGGATGTCTGAGGTGCTCAAAGTTGCACCTTCACATCTGCCAGGATGGGCGCCCTGGATTAGCTCATGAGAAAGTTCCACAGAGCAGTTCTCAGTATTTCCCTTAAGACTTTTCTGGACATGTGACCCTGTAAGCCACATTTTGTGTGTCTTCTTTGCAAATAGCAGAAGCTATGGCAGAAGCATACTTACATTACAAAATACATTAACAAAAGAAATTAATACATTACTTATTAGGGTGGATTGGGGCTGGGGCAGGGGACCATGGCACATTGCCACACAGTGCTCATCTCACTCAGAGGGCAAATTTCTAAGTACCAGAGGGAACATTTCTAAGTACCCTTAGACCAGCCCTGGCTGGTCTAAGGGTACTTAGAATTCTGCCCTGTGGGTGTGATTTGTGAATCCCGACTGTGGAGCTATGGCAGCCTGTGTCTGCTGCAAGCCCCTAGCCCCATGTCGCAGCCCATTTCTGGGTGCATGGGTTGCACAGACCCCGTTTGGAGCTGGCAGCCTATGGTTGATGCAGACTGCCTTTGTGATTAGTGCAGGGGCAATATTTGACGCAAGGTGCCACTTGCACCATTTATGTTTGGCACAGGCACCTTGCGTCAATCTCAGGGCTTTGTGAATTGAGCCCAAAGACTTTACAGTCATAGTTTAAAATAGATATCGGTCTGTATAAAGTCATGTACTGGGGGGTTGTCAGGTTTTGGAATTGGTGGTATTACACACATTGCCAGGAGGGAGGTGGAATACTACCCTGCTGAATGGACCAAAATGCAGAGAGCAACAGGAGCAGTCAGTCCAGATATTTTTTTTATAAAACTCAGCTGGGTACCCAACCATGCCCAAGCACTTTTGGGTTTTAGAATCTCACAGACTCTGTTAGCCTCCTCAGCTGCTATAACAGTTAGTAGGATCTGAGCTACCTGTGGATCCAGTACTGGGAGTGGAAGTGATGTCAAAAAGTTCTGCATTTGCTGTTGTGATTTGTTCCCCTTTGCTGCATAGAGGGTTTGGTGGTAGCAAGTCAGTAGATCTGTAATTGCACTGGGCTGCCTGGTGAAGGTTGCTGAGCACTGATCATAGAGTTGAAGGATGCAGGCCTGTGCTCTATGAGCTCTAAGTCTGTGTGTCAGATTCCAGGCGCCATGCACTCCATCTTCATAGTACGAGTACTTTACGTCCCCTGCCTCCTTCTATAAATATCAAAGCAAAGTACTCATTTAGCACCTCTACCTGTTCCCCCGCCTCCTGAGCCCATCCCCCCAGTCCTAATCCTGCTAATCTGTGCCCTCCCTTTTCTCTTCTCCCCTATATATCTATAGAATCCACCCCCCCCCCGGATATCCATAGCCAGGTTCTGCTCCATCCTCGCCTTGGCTCCCCTCACCACTCTGGTGACCCTTCTAGCCCTCAACTCGTACTCACCCCTCTCCCTATCCCCCCAGAGCACTTAAAGCATGCATAGGCAGCCTTTTTGTCCTTCACCGCCTACTGCACTTTCCTGGTCCATCAACACAGCTTGTTGGCTCTACCATGCTTGCGCCTTACCTTGGTACAGGACCTAGTAGCCTCCTGCACTGCCTTTTTAATGGTCTCCCACAAGCTACCCGGATCCATGTCTGGCCTAATCTTGTCCAAACTCCCCCATAGAATCCTACCCATGCCCTCAAAGTCTGCTCCTCTGAAGTCTACTACTACTGTAGTAGTGCGGTTTACATCCCCCCCAGATACAGCAGGAACCAGAACGTGGTGTGGTCACCACCTGCCAGTGGGCTGCACACCTCCAGGCCCTTTATCTGGTCGCTGTCTGCTAGTACAAAGTCCAGTATCCGCCCCTCCCTAGTAGGCGCCCCCACCTGCTGGACCAGGAAAGCATGCTGGAATACATCCATCAGTCTCTGTTCCCTGGCCACAGAGGATGTCATAGTGTCCCAATTTGCCCCCGGCATATTAAGGTCACCCATGACTACCACCCTACCCTTTCCAAGGTCATAGTGACCCTTCATGTTTTCAACTAGTTTGTCCTCCAGGGCCTCTTCCAACACCGGGTGTCTGTACACCATCCCGATTTTCAATCTTTTACCTGCCCTCATTAGCAGGGTTACCCAAATTGCCTCCACCCCTCCTATAGCCTCCTCCACTCCACTAACGACTATGTCATTTTTGACTATCAGCACTTCACCCCCTCCTCTTCCCTCTCCTCTATCCTTCCTGAATATTTTGTAGCCCTCCAAATTTAGGTCCCAATCATTTTTCTGGGTGACCCAAATCTCAGTAATTGCTGCCACATCCACTGAGCCCTCAACCAGCATTGCCTGCAGCTCGGGCATTTTATCGCCCATGCTCCTGGTATTGATCAGGACCATCCTCCACCCTGACCTCTCTGCCTTCTCCAGTCATCTCAGCCCTGTGCCCTCCCTGCTTTCCCTTTTCTGCACAGATCTGGAAGGACTTGCATTGCAGTCCCCTGCCATCTTTTCATGCCCTAGACCTGGACCCTTGAGCAGCCCTCCTGGAGCTAATCTATTACTTAACCCTCCCCCCTTTACAAGTTTAAACCCCACCTCTAGGCTATGAATCCTACAAGTTTTAGTTTCAAGATCTCCCTTCCCTCCAATTGAGATGTATCCTATCCCTAGCATACAGCCCCTTGTCCTCCCATGTATCCCCCCAGTCCCCCACCAGCTCATACCCTTCTGCCCTGCACCAGTCCCTGAGCCACTGGTTCATCCCTCTAAGTTTATACTTGGTCCCCCCTGGACACCCTAGGATCTGGAAGAATCTCAGAGAAGGAGATTGAGCTTCCTATACAGTGGCAAACCCTGGCCAATTCCCGGAATCTTGCCTGGATTTCTAGTTCACTGTTCCCCTCCAAGTCATTTATTCCCAGATGTACTAGGAAATCGAGGGATCCCCTGCATTCCAATGCTATCAAGTATAGCTGGAATTTGGCCTTGTGAACGGATAGGCCTGGGATACATTTAGCTTTGACTGGGCTGCTTTTTCCCTCCCCCACCTCCTCCCACTGGATGCCCCTGGTCATGGAGTCCCCCAGCAGAATCACCTTCACCCCCCCCCACTTTACTGGCTCATTTGATTCCTTCCACGCTCTTCCTTCTGTCATCAACCCCCAACTTATTTCTCCCATCCCTTTCAGCCTGGGGTCACAGGTCTGTGCTTGCCCCCATGCTCTGTCTTCTGCCTGCAGCTCCCAGCTTGCTACTCACCCCCCCAACCTCCTGAGTGGCACAGGTTATCCCCCCAGATCTTCCCCAAACTCCCTTTCTGGGCCGGTGTCCACAGATCCCCCACCCCCAGGTCCTGCATATAGTCAATTGTGACTGATGTTCTCATTCTAGGGGCATAGTGGGTTTACTCTTATCCCGTTGGGAAGGAGTGCCTCCATATATCAAACAGGCCCAGGTGGGCAAAGGTAGTACAGAGATATTTCTGTAGTGTTTTTTTTTTTAATTATATTTTATTGTTTTCTGTTAAAAACAACAATATACAACCATCTCATGCAAGAGATCATATTCTTATAAGTCAATAAATCCACTGTACTAGTGACTCAAAGTCTATGCATTCAGGACTACGGGTGTGGGAGTATTCCATGTGTATCATGTCCATAAATAGTCCAAGATATGCTGCACCCTGCAGGACTATGGGTGGTCAATCCAAATATAAAATTAAAATCCAAACATATGGGGGTGCCAGAGAGCCAGCTTCCAGGCAGGATGTTTTCTCTGCAGGCTCTGCATCGCAGCTGCATAAAAGTTTAATTTTGAGCATACAGATTATCAAACAGCTGGACCTTAAAAGTCTATTTAGATTCCTTGTACTCTTAGCTATTGAACGCTACTAAATTTGTCATGGGTCATACGAGGAATGTGCAGCAATCGCAGCCGGGGTTTCAAGGCCTCCTGCGCCACAAGTTACTCGGTCTGAACATGCAGCAAGTTCATCGTGGTCTAATGTGGCTTCCACAGTGAGTGAGCTGCTTTGGAAAGCTATGATGGAGTCTATGAGGGCTATGGACACCAAGATAGAAAAAAACCTTGTCCAAATTAGAATCCCACAATGCTGTGATTTCTGCTTTGAAAGATACAGTGGTAGAGGTGGATAAGAGATCGCTCACAATGCAAGCTATGATGGCTGTATTCACTAAAGAAAATAAACAATTGCGGGCAAGATTTGAAACCCTCAAAAATGAAGTCAGATCTGGCAACATACATCTGGTTGGGGTACCAGAAGGAGTCAAGGTCACCCATCTCCTATGCTTTGTGAAAGGATGGCTGATGGAGACGCTTTCAGTACCAGCCGATTTTGAATGGTCACATTTGTGTGAAGCCTACCAGATTAACCCTTGTATTAGGCCTACTTCTGAAGCCCAGCCTCATACTGTCCTGCTGCGGACCACTGGTGCTGATGTCCACGATGCTATACTTAGAGCTGCCAGAGCGGCATACCCGATAATGTTGCAGGATCATGATATAAAATTCTGCTTGGGTTTGTCTTTTCAAAGCCTGGCACAGAGGATACAGTTTGATGCCGTGTGGCAGAGGCTCAGGACACTTGGGATAGTCCACTTCTTTCTGCTACCTGCGAGGTTACGAATAACATACGGAGGAAAATCCTGGCAGTTTTCTGAGCTGAAGGATGCAGAAAGGTGGCTAGAGAGAACGAAGGTTGAACTTTCCATTAGTCTAACTCCCAGGAATGCAACAGAGAAGTTGGAGTCTGATGAAGACTGAGTACCTACCCAGCAGGTTGCTGGCTTAAAAATGTTCTTCCTCACTACCACCCATAGAGACTAGTGATCATTTTCTGTAAATCCTAGACTTATTAAATAATGAACCACTGTTGGGGAAATGGTCTCAACTGGCAGGGGGATTTTTCTCTCTGTTGAGTAATCTGTCGTACCAGATGTTTTGATTTTTTTTACCTCTGCTGTAATGTTATAGTGCACATTCTTCTACTTTCTCTAAAGGGTGGGTTGCTATATCCTTCTTGTTTTAAGATGGCTTTATGTATAAAAGTTAATATTATACGTTATCTCCTGTTTATTCCTAAATAATGGGTCGGGGACATGGAGATTGGCAGAGAATTACTTACTCCAATGTTGAACTTTATACAGACTGGCTACTATCACTTTTTTTAGTGCAGGGATCATGTTGAACACTTTTCCTTTAGGATATAACCTTAGCCAATGAAGCAGCGGGCATTTCTTGGACATTTTAGGGTTAATGTGAACTCTCCTTTTTCTCCCCACTCCTGTTGTACCAGATTGTAAGATGTTCTGATGTGTACTCCAGGGCCCCGATATTCAGAACTGTGCCTGGTAATGGTGCAAGAGGTGGCGTGGCACAACTGAGTTGCGTTGGTGCAGCCTAGGGATATATTCAAAGGAGATGAGCCATGATGGCAAAAGTACTGTACAAATTGCCCTGGTAGTCCAGTGGCCCCCCCCCACACACAGGACCCGTGCCACCAGCCCCACCCATCATCGTGGGCAGCTGCACACCCACCCGCATACCACTGCAGCTACCCGCTGAATGACAACCTACAGTAGCAGCCGTAAGCCCATTGGTCCGCACAATGGACCAATGGGCTTGCAGTGCATACTGTAATACTCATTCACAGATATGTGAATGAATGACTTCATTCACATATTTATGGATGACTAGTAACTGGATACGGATGACTAAATGTTTATGGGGATTGGTGCATTGAGAGGGGTTGGGGGACCACTAGATTACCAGGGCTATTTCAAACATTTCTTTCATGTGATCTTGGCTATGGGGAGGGAAGGGGTACCAGAAGACTATCAGGTATATTGAACACATTTCTTTTATGCGATTGTGGCTATAGGGAGAAGGGCTACCGCTAGACTACCAGAGATACTTAAAACATTTATTTTTGTGATCACGGCTACGGGGAGGGAGGGAGAACCACTGGATCACCAGGGATGTCATGGGTGCTTATGCATGTTGTGCTGGAGGGGCGGGTAGCCACCCATGGCTGGTGGCTGCTGTGTTGTGCCTTGCAGTACAGCAGCTCACCTGTGGGTGGCCACCAGTTGATCCTTTTTTTCAGGCTCAACTTTGCCCAGCAGTATGCGGCACATCTTAGGGTTGTGCCAGCATATAGTATGCGCTCCACATCCTGGGCTGAATATCAGGATGTGCCACATATGCATGGGCATGCCCCCTGGAGATGCGCTGCATACATTATCTTTGCACACCAGCACATCAGGAATTGCACTGCACAATTCCATCCATTGAAAATTGCCCCAGGGCACATTTCTTGGGTTGTGCTAGCACAAGTCAGTTTCAGTGGCTCAGCAGGTTGCACACTTGCCTCTGAGGTCAGGGAAATCAGATGGCTGTGGGTTCTATCCCCACACCAGGCACTTGGGTTAATATCCCAATACTGACACTGCAGTGCAGCATGAGGAGGATGCTGCACTCCTGAGGTGCCATCTTTCGGATGACATGTTAAACCGAGGTCCCGTGTGGTTGTTCAGGTGGACGTTTAAGATTCCATGGCACTTCTCAAAAAGAGTAGGAGAATTTTTATTAGAGCATAAAATAAGATACAAACCAAACAGTGTTTCATCACACAAAATCAGAAGAACAAAAGTATTATATCATACATAGAAACAAATGTACTCAAAAACAAAATGTCCCCAAGTAAAGGACAACCCAAATAAGTATTAGAGCAGACTTCAACCAGAAAAAAACCCCAAAAAAACACATAGATTGTACATAAAGCCAAAACTAAAAAGGAAGTACCCCCTCCTCCCTCTATGAAAAGAGCAGGGGAAGTTTTTATTAAACAAATACTTATAATATGATATGACATTCTTATAAGTCTATATTCCACACCACTATTTACAACAGAAACTAAACCCAAATAATCTATCAAACTTTGGGTACATTTTTCCAAATTTTATACAATAACTATCCCCTTCCCTCAATAATTATACATACATCATTTTTCTGAATACCTATATCAAAGAGCATTATATCCTGTCTCTCCCTTTATCTTAGTATTGCCTAATTTCATAACATTCTACTCTTTCATGTAACTGGAACATCATTGGCAGTGATCCATGGTAGAACAACCCATAATTCTAGTAATTCATTTCTAGCCATACTCTTCCTTTTCATGTTCGTAAATGTGCCTCATATTCTGCACTACCCTGTTTAACAGCTCTGTCAAGTTACCTTCTCTTTGCTGTAAAGTGAACTGACATCTCATTGACCAGATATTCCATTTAAAAATTACCATTAGTATTTGTAAAGTACTCACATGCCACTTCCTTCACCTATTATCAAAGACTCCATGCATCAAATTTTCATATGTGATAGTCTGAAAGAGTCCCCCCCTCATTCTTTTGCTACCACGTCCCAAAATTTAGAAATGAAAGGACATTGAAACCGTAAGTGCTCTGTTGTTTCCTCTACCTGAACACATGTCAGTCTGGCACATATTCTTTCTTGCTGTGGTTTGTGCTTTTATTTCACTTTTACATTAATTTTCCCATGGCAGGCTAGCCAATGGAAATCCCACATATCTTCCGGTACTCTGTTATTATTCAGCAATTTAACTAACATATCTTTATGTGTGCTAGGACACTTCTCAAACACATTCTCTACCATACAGGTTGTTTGAAGTAAATAAAATAGAGTTGCTTTCTCGTTATTTATGAAACTTGCGTCTGGGTAAGATTCCATTGTTTGAATTTCAAAAATGTTCCCCTAATATATTCTGGAATTTGTATTGTTCTTTTAAAGGAGTAGTACACCCAGAATGTGAAAAAACATATGTTATGTAGAGTGTTTTGATATGAATGTTAACTCCTAGTGTGTCCTTCCCTCTGTCTGCTATTGGGAGGTTTTCCTAAATTGCCTGCTAGCTGTATGGTAGTTTTATGACCACTGGGGATCTCCATAACAAATAGTTTTATTGGCTTTCTTTCTCCCAGGATGCCCCAGTCTCATGTAACAGTGATGTAGCCATGCCCTTAGATTTAGCATGTGTATTGCTTGAAAATTAGTTTAGCAACAGCAGAGCCTTGTAACTTCTTATCCAGGGATACCAAATGGCAACAATTAGTTCAGCAGATACCTGAGAGCAAGCTAACTGGGGGTTTCTGTAAGACAACAGCTACTAAATAGCTTTAATTCATTATTTGTGTCTTTGATGTTAAAACAGTCCTGCTAGCTAGACCTGATGCACAGAGAAAACAAAAATAGTGAATCAGAGCTGTTTAGTAGCTGTTGTCTTACAGAAACTCCAGTTAGCTTACTCTCAGGTATCTGCTAAACTAACTGTTGCCATGTGTGCTCCCTGGATAAGAAGTTACAAGGCTCTGCTGTTGCTAAACTAATTTTCAAGCAATACACATGCTAAATCTAAGAGCATGGCTACATCACTGTTACATGGGACGGGGCATCCTGGGAGAAAGAAAGCCCATAAAACTATTTGTTATGGAGTTCCCCAGGGGCCGTAAAACTACCATACAGCTAGCAGGCAGTTTAGGAAAAACTCCAAATAGCAGACAGAGGGAAGGATACACTAGGAGTTAACATTCATATCAAAACACTCTACATAACATATGTTTTTTCATATTCTGGATGTACTACTCCTTTAAGCACTTTCAAAGAGTTCATCTCTCATTGTGTCATCCATACCGCACAATTGGAATACAACAAGGAATTCAATATACTGTATCCCCAACCTCTCCAATAATGGTTTTATATTATGTTGTAAAAGAAACTATAAAAAAATAATATCAGGTTCATCATATTTAATCCACCACTTTTCAGAGGAAGATACAGAATATTCCATTTCAACTGATTTAATCTATTGCCCCAACAAAGCTGAAAAAAAAATACTTAAAATTGTAGTTTCCAAGGATTTAGGCGGTGGAAATATATAGCTAATATATAAAAAAACTGGGGTTAGACATATTTTAATTAAATAAATTATTTTCTTTTTACTCAACTTCCACTTATTCCATGAGAAGACCTTTTGCTTTCCTATGGCTATTCACTTCTCCCAGTTAAATATATCCAGTTCAAAATGTCCCCCCAAAAAATCCCTAAAATTTTAATCTCTGTATTGATTTTATTAATTTCACATATTTTTCCTGTAAAATTTAGCAGATAATTAAGCCTCTGCCTCATACATTTGTTAAATTCAAGGCTGCCCCATAAAATTGACCAAAATGCTGACATACCGCTAAAGTGTGAAGTGCAGATGCTTCTGGTTGTACCAACAAGTTCATATCATCTGCACATGCTGTCACGTTGTATAGGAGCACATGCGGACCTATTTCTAAAGTTCTAATATCCACTGAACCATTCATTTTCCTCGGTAATGGATCAATAAAACAATCACATAGAATCGGACTTAGAGGGCACCCCTGCCTCACCCCTCGTCTCAGGTGAATCGTAGGCCCTTTCCATCCCTGAACTACAGGTCTTACAGTAGCCGTTTTATAAATATTCTGCCGTCAACTTAACATTTTCCCTGGAATCCCATAATGGGATAGCACTTTCCATAGATATTCATGACTAACTCTGTCAAACGAGTTGGCCTGATCCAGTGATATCATGAAACCATCTACCTCCCCTATTTTCCCACTCTCCACCACCTCCCTCAGTAATAAAAGATGTTGCTGTATTTGCCTTCCCAGTAATGCGTATGTCTGAGCCCCAGAGATCAATTTAGTTGCCACTTTTGAAATCCTGTTAGCCAATATTTTTGTGTGTAATTTAAAATTTGAATTTAACAAAGATACTGGCCACTAATTCTGAAGTTCCTGTTTGTCTCCTGATTTATAAAGGTATATTAAAATACCTGTATTCATATGTAATGGGATTGACTGTGCCTCTAAAGTCGCATTCAGGACCCCCACCAACTCTTGTTTGCAATAATTACCTATTTGTTTTATTATTTCATTTGAAATACCATCCAGTCCTAGGGATTTATTCCCTGCTAAGGAATCAAGAACACTCTGTACTTCTATTTCAGTTATAGGTGTTACTAAATCACTTATTTCAGACTCTGTTAACGTTGGTATTTCTAGATCTGCACAAAAAGCTTCCCGGTCTTCTCCCTTCATCTCCAAATAGCTATACATCTCCTGGGTATATTTCACAACAATATATTGTATCATCTTCATCTCAGTCTGTAAGATACCAGTATTATCTCTTAAACTTTGCATATTTTTCTTTTTAATATGCACTTGCTAGGTTTCATATGGGCATAGAGGCAGTATAGTGCAGTGGTTTAAGGCTCTGAGCTGCAAACCTGGAGACTTGGATTTGAATCCCACAAGCCCCACTTGCATACTGTGTGACCCTGAGCAAGTCACTTAACTTCCTTGTGCTCCCAGGATGCACCTGTAAACAAGCTTTCAGCTTAGTGTGCCTCTCCTGGTAAAACAAAGCAAAAAAAAAAAATTCCCTTGTGTATTAAATTGCTGCTGATGTTTCAAAAAATGTGTTTTTTGGTTATGATACTCCAACATATCTTGTTTAAGTTTAGAGATTTGTTGTGAAAAATCCTATCCAGTTTCATAAGATATTGTTTGTAACTGTTGTAATGTTTTCCGCTGATGCAGGTACTTTAAAAAACTATCCCTAGACTTATATTTCCCATATTCTTTACATAACTTTTGTAAGTCCCTTTTCGTGTCCTCTCACTACATAATCGGATCCTCAAAAAATATATATACTGATTTTTGTGCCATTAAAAATTCATGCAGCTTATTTCTGAACTCTTCCTCTGACAATAAAGATGTATTTAGCTTCCAGAAGCCCGAGCCTTTCTCCTCAGTCTGTTTTGGATCAATTGTGATCGAAACTATTTTGTGATCAGAAAACTCTACAACTTTTGTCTCAGCTTTGCTAATCTGTAAATATGCAGGGGTGAATGTGTAATCTATTCTAGATCCCAAACTACCCTTATGGAAGGTTGGTGTTTCTAATTTAGTGTAAGAGAACACTGCATCTCTGAGATGTGTCTGCTGAACCAGCTGTGACAGCATATTAGGATAACAATACCGCTTTCCAGCTTTAACTTTTAATGGCAGTTAAAATCTCCAGCAAAAATAATTATGAACGTGGTCTGAAGATATAGCTGAATAAGTTTCAACAATTCACATCTCTGAGCTTTAGACTGAGGTGCATAAAAGTTCATCAACCGGTATGGGGAGTTTTGTAACAAGACATCTAAAATTAAAATCCTGCCTGACACTAAATCATACAGCTTTAACAATTTAAAGTCAGGAAATTTAAATAAGATATCTGTACCCGGGCAAGTCTCTGTTCCCAGGGACCAAAAGGATGGCCCTAGATACCAATCTCTTGCTGCTAGCTGTGTCTCATTAAGGGTGTGTAGCCTTGTGTCTTGTAGAAATATCATTCCCAAAGGTAGATATGATAAGAAAAAGAATATTATCTGTCTTTTCTCAGCTCTCTTTATACTATTCATATTGACAGTATGGCAAGCGAGAAATGTTGTCAGTTTCTTTTACTTGGTGCTACCTTTCCTATTTACTTTCTCCATGTTTTTTAATTTCACTTTAGCTTTGCGCTTTTGTTGCCCTTTAGGATGTTCTTTCCCTTCTGTGTCAGTTGTGCCTTCTGGCTCTGAAGAATCTACAGAAGAGTAGCCCGACTCATCTGATTGTTCAGATTGCAATACTTCAAACTGATTTGCTGTGGGTATCACTACTGAAGTCACTTCTTTCTGCCCTCCCATTTCTTTGCTCTGCTGCCTTGTCACCCTACCTCCCGACCTTTTTGGCATGGGGGAGCATCTCCTGCCCTGAAGACCCAGCTAGTGGGGAGGATTCCACTCTCTGAGCTAAACTCTTCCTTGTAGCTGCTCTGTTTTTATAAGATGATACTTAGGTGATCTCAGCACACTTTCTTCTACCATACAGGAAGAAGGGGGGATCTGGAATAAGAGCTATCCTGGTGGGGCGGGGGGACAATCTTGTTCTGAAGAAATAAGCGGTCCTACACTGCGTTCCCTATTTCTCTGTGCAATGGCTATTAATAACCTTGTTCTGTACCATCTGCCTGCTCTAATGAGTTATGGGCTGCCTTCTCACAGTTTTGAAAAGTGTGACCATCCTCTCCACATAAATTACATTTACTTTCATTAATACGTACCGTTCCCAAATGCTCCAATTCCCCACATACTGCACATCTGCTTTTATCACATATGCTGCTTAAATGTTCTAAGGACCCACATTTGTAACACATCTTAGGTTGGCCTGCATAAAACAAAATGCCCCTATCCCTTCCTGAGAAAAAGAGTTAGGTAAGTGCACTGGTCCAGTGTCCATCATGCGAAGCATTATTTTCACCTTCCAGCCCCCAGTCCAAATGTTCTCTGTATCCAGGATAGCTTCTGGGTCTTCAACCATTGTACAACGTTGTTTCAACCATATAATCAAATCCTGTACACTAACCCCTTTATTTCTGAAGAGGACTGTGATGGTTTTATGTGCTGGTCTTGTACATGGGGTAGCTATAAAGGAAGTCCATAATGAGGATTTTTTCAAGGTGCTATATTTTGCCCCAAATCTCTCCAAACATTGTGCAGTTTTTAAGGTAACATCATACGTGGTATCCCCAGACACATGAATAAGCGCATAAATTTCCTTGGGAAAAAACTTCATAGACTCCTTTAGAAGTTGCTTTGCCACGTACACTCTGTCTGGTAAAATTTCCAACCCCCCAATATATGTTAGTCTAACTGCATTATGTCTTTTTGCAGGATAGATAGGTGTTTTAAACAAAGATGCGCATGTTCTTGGTGCTGTTTTATGAATTAAACTTAAGGGTTGCTGAGGTGTAGTAGCAGAGTCCTTGGGGGGCGTCCCCCTTCCTTTTGCTGCATCACAGTATTTAGTTTTTGTAAAACAGGGTTGTGTCAACTCAAGGCTAGAGGGAATTTCTAACTCTGTCATTACAACAGGAGACTCAACATTTTGCAGCACAGTATTTTGAAATGTCTCTCTGCTTAGTATTTTAATTGGGGAGTCCTCTGAAACCCATTGACCTGTTTGTTTATTTAAAGTCCAGCCAGCCACTTCTAAGGCCATCGTAAATGACCATTCATCCTCCGCAAGTTGCTCCATAGTTTCCCCAGCATGTTTTAGGCTGGGTTGCTGTTCACTCGTGATTGCCATTCCTGATGCTATTACTTCGGGTTTATTTGGAGCATTGTAACCTGGTTCAAGTCCTTCCATATTTTCCACTTTCTCTGCCCAGTTGAGCGGCCTACTCTTTGATGAGTGTGCATCTTCTAAGCCCGGCTGATTACTGATTCCTGTCTTTTTAAGTTTGTCAAATTTCAATGCTCGTATTTTTAGCTCCAGTTGTGCTTTCTTTTGAAAACACTGCCTTTCCTCTTTTTCAAACATGCGGTGCAGCTGGACTTCTCCACCTGTTACCAAGTCAGTGTAAGTATTTGTTAAATTCCTACCATCTTCCTGTTCAGAGTTTGAATCTTGTTCACTCCTTAAGTTTAATTCTTCCTTTGCCTGAGTTACATGCTTTAACCCATCCTCAGTTGTAATATTTGTATCTGAAGCTTGGATTGTTTCTTCACCAATGGTCACATTCTCATGACTGGCCACAATGTCTTCTATCACAGATTTGTTAGTCTCTCCCAGCATGTCCATCTCCTCCACACTCTCCAATACTCCATCCTCCATCATGGTCCCACAGACAAAGGGGTCCCCTCTGCTCACAGGAAGCAAGGCCCCCTGCAAGTATAGAGTAGGTGAATGTCCCTGGTGTCCTGGCCAAATTTTCCCTATTCACTAAAAATACCACCAACAGCATAATCTGGTTCAGTTTCAGTTGGTTACTATCTGTATCCCCCCTGCCCCTGAAAAAGGGACTTCTCATCACAGTGGGCCTACCAGGTCAACAAAATTCAATAACAATAACAATATAACCCCTCTGAATATATTGGCCCATGTGTTTTGTTCTAATGGCACTATGTTGCCCTATTGGGTTTTGATATCTTGCATGAGAAAGTATTCTATATCATTTTTCTGTGAAAACATAAACAGACAGCTCCCCCCAAAAAATCAAAACATATTTGCACAACTACCAGTGTTGATGTGACCACCTTATCAGATATGGAATTTCTTAGCATTGGAAGTGCATTAGGGAGAAAAAGAACCCATAACTTACAATAAGGAAAAAGCCTGTTAAACAGAAAAGGTACAGTTACTGGTAGAGCTGCATTACAAATTCAGTCAGCTGTGTACCGTTTCCACGTGGCATCTACCATTACTCTAGTACAGACATCATACTTTATGCTACAAATTGCAGTTGCAAAACTGGATTATCAGTCCTACCTTAATCACTGTACTTTCTTAATGGTATTACTACTGAGATAACACTTTTCTGGAGAACAACAGGTGGTAGCTACATTTTAATTCTGAACCACTGATAAGCTAGTGGAAACGTTACTTGCTGGTATTTAACTTCAGACTACTGTTAAACCTTTAACTTTCAACTTTTATTAGTATTTAAATCTTGTAACCGGAAAATAAATCTATTCATATAATATGTCACTTCAGGTAGCCTCGTTGGAGTCCGATGATTCACGTGATCTGGATTGCAGTGGGGTCTTTTGATGTGCTGGATGCTCAGTGGTGTCTAATAATGGATTCAGAGTGGTATTGAAGTCTCCACCCATGATTAGTTGTCCCTGCAGTACAGGAAGCAGTTTGTTAAAAAAAAACTGGGATACAGATTTTTCTAAGCCCAGAGAGAAATAGAGGTTGACTAGGGTGATTGGGACCTCATATAACATGCCTGTAACCATTACATAGCACCCCTTCAGGTCTACTGTTTGTTTCTATAATTAAAGGGGAATCTCCCTCGGGATGAGAACCAACACTTCATGCCTTTGGCCAGATCTATGGGAGGAGGCTACTACTATTGAGAATCCATACCATACGAATTTTGCATGCTCTGCTACAGAAAGGTGTGTCTCTTGAAGAAATATTATTTCTGGAGCCTTTCATCACAGATGCTGTAAAATACAGTAGCTCTTTACTAGACTGCGGATTCCACTGACATTAAAAGAAATTACCTTAGATTAGCCCTTGTTCTTGGCATAGATGTTAAATGGTTTCCATGAGGTCAGACCTCTCCCCCAGGTTGGAAGAATAAGGATGGGGGGGAAGGAACAGTAGAGAGATAGGAGGAATGCAGAAATACTGTAAGAGTCATCTGAAGAGACCAAAATATATACAACAGTTTTACAAACAATATAAACACCATGCCCACTGGGCTGTCCATCATGAACAGTGGTAATACAGACTCAACAAGGAGCATGAGGGTCCAACTGGGGTCCCTCCCCAAACTGTAATTGGAGAGAGAAACCTCCTTATGTGCTTCAAAGGTAGGGAGAGTGAGACTTTCTGTCTAATTCCAGGACTGATGGAAGTTCCTTGGGGGAAAGCCAAACACTGCTGTGTTGTCTCGGCACCCATGACAGAAAGTCTTCTGCTTTAGGGTAGGTTGGGAGGTTCATCCAGCCCACTCCACTCCACCTGTAGATCAAAGTCATCACCAAGTACTAGTGGTAGCCATGGTGCTATGGGCTCTCAGGTCCCACAAGCTTTAAAAAGATGTAGAGTGGAGGGGGAGATGTCAGGGAGCTAATGCTAACCTGTGCTAGTAGTATTACCAGTGAGGGAGTATGATTTACGAACAGCATCATGCCTAACAGCCAAAGAGGAACATCTGAGGGTTGCACCCTGGGACAGGCCCCATAGTTCCATTAGGGGCATGAATGAGAGTAGCACCGGTTAAGTTAGGCTCCTGTGGTTGTTGGCTATAATGAGGTGAGCTGGCTATGATTAGGAGAGGGGAGTCTCCCAGGGCCTTCTTTCCTGCCTCAGGTGGTTCAGACCATCTATCCCCTCACCCCCCCCAAATCCCCCCGCCGCCAGAGGGAAGCCCATGGAGGAGCACCACTGTTGAAAGAGTCTTATGGCAAGGCAAATTTAATTTTTTAGGCATCCAGATCCCAGAGGCTCTGGGCGCTGTACAAATAGAAAATACACAAGAAACCAACAAAAATAAAATAAAACCAAAATAAATATAAAACAGCAGACTAATAATAATAGTTAAAATATAGCAAAGCCTGAACAACAGCTACTAAAGGTTAGCAGTAATGCCTAAGAAGGTAGGTCTGGGAAGGCCTGACCAAACAAGTGGGTCTTAAGGCAGGCTTTGAATGCCTCAGCTGAAGGGGCCTCCCTAATAGCTGGAGGAAGCAAGTTCCACAGGATGGGTCCGGTGACACTAAACACTCTGTCACTGGCAGTTTTTAACCTTGCCCTGGGAACTGCTAGGAGGTCCCTAGAGGAGGAGCAAAGGGAGTGGAAAAGAGCGGCAGGTGTAAGAAGGTCCGACAAATAGCCAGGGCCAAGACCATGTATGGCCTTAAAGGTGAGGAAGCCCACCTTGAAGAGAACCCTTCACCTGACTGGCAGCCAGTGCAGTTCATGCAAAACTGGAGTGATGTAACTGCACTTAGGCTGTCCAGTCAACAGCCTAGTGGCCACACTTTGCACTAGCTGTAGCTGACAGAGGGCCCCCCAAGACCCTGAAGAGGAGTGCATTACAGTAGTCAAGCCTAGATGTCATGAATGCATGTATCGGAGTGGGGAGATCCTCAGGTTGAACTAGGGGCTTGATCCTAGTGATATTCCTCAGATGATAGAAACTGGCATGGACAATGGACTCATCTGAAATTCAAGTGACAGCCCATCATCAAGAATAATGCCAGATCATGCACCCTAGAAGAGGCCTTCAATGGAGTCGGTCCCAGGAATAACCCATTGCCGTTCCAGAGGCCAACCTATTACACCTTCTGTTTGACTTCACCACCAACAACTCCGTCTTGTCGGGGTTCAGTCACAACCAGCTGGAGGCCATCCAGTCACTGATCTCGGCAAGGCAGTTATTGAGCATCTCCACTGTATTTGAGGTTCCAGGGGAAAAGGAAAGATACAACTGGGCATCATCTGCATAGGAGTGAAAACCCACATTGAACTTCCTAATGAGCTCACCCAGGGGCAGCATGTATATGGCGAACAACATTAGTGACAGGACCGAAATCTGAGGAACCCCCACAGGACAGTAGACTCGGGGACTGGCCATCGCACCTCCCCGCCTTCAGATGTACAACACCAGATAAAGCAGGGTGATGCATGACTGTGATTTGCCTCCTGCTAAGGTGTGTTTCCGATTGTCTATGTTCACTAGTGCCTGGTGCAGCTGACAGCACAGAGTAGTCCTTGTGCATTACATCCCCACCCCATTATGCAGTGACTGTATCCTGGGGCCTCAGGCAAAAAATAAAACATGCAGCAGATGCTTTCTTGACCTGAGCAAGGTGCAGAGCTATGAAAGCATTGGCTATGGATTTGTCAGTCACCGCAGGGTCCAGGGGTACCAGGCAACCAGAGCAGCCCCCTTGGCACCCATGGAAAAAACACAAATCTCTTGAATGCTAACCCCCTACATAAGCCATATAAGTTGTGCAGCTAGATGGGGCAAGGCACACCAAACCAGAAGACCTATAGGCTTAACTGCAGTAATAGTTTCCACACTCACCCCCTCCCTCGGCTTTCAGGCCCATGAGGGATGAGCAAGGTAGACTGACTGGGCAAGTAAAACTGTAAAACTATGTTGATTCTGTATGTCTGTATTCTGTAAACATGTAAAAATCTGTTATTCTGTCTTGACTGTACTCTGTAAATTATGTTAACCATGTGTGTCCTCTCTGTGATGAGGTACCTTTGTAAATGAGCTGCTGGCTCAAAGGTTGTAATCCGATTATACAATAAATAAAATAAAAAAATAAAGTGGTGCCTCAAACATTCAGGACCATATGTATCAGGGTGCTGCATGACTTCTCATGAACCTTTCAGCCTTAACAAGAGCTAAGAAAAGATTTCAGCCCATATTAATAAATGATATACCTACTGTATAGAGAGCTGTTAATGAGCTGATATATTCATGAAGCAAAGTAACAATGGAATAACATATAAAACAGTTTGCAAGGCAGAGTGTTTAGTTTGGGGGGAGGGTTAACCCTAGTTATTGATGACTGGAGCACCTGCAGGATGTCATCTTTATTCAGGAGAAAAATCTGGATATATTTCATAATACTCTGCTTATACATGTACCTCAGCAGTTGGTACTGTCAATTGTGCCATCCAACCTGTAAAGACAGAAATAAAAGTAGCGGTATCCAGTTATCAGTGCTGATATTCTAATACACCAGTGTGTATTCTGTATGTATGATACAGAGTGAAAAAACATCTAATTCAACACTATTCCCATCAATGAATGCTAATTTTCAGATAACATAGAAACATAGACGTTGACGGTAGATAAAGACCACAAGGCCTATCCAGTCTGCCCATTTTTTTTACCTTATGAATGTGCCATAGGCCTTTACTCTGTCAAGGGCCTATTAATTCATACTCATCTGTATTGCTCCCTTTTGCCTATCCCATGCCTGTTTGAAGCCCTGCACTGTGTTCAGATCCACCACTTCCTGAGGTAGGCTGTCTCATGCATCCACCACCCTTTCTGTGAAAAGAACTTCCTCACATTACCCCTTAATCGGCCTCCCTCTAATATCATGCTGTGTCCTCTTGTCCTGCTATTTTTCTTATATTGAAACGTGTTAGACTCTTTCACCTTGTTAATGCCCTTAAGATGTTTGAATGTTTCGACCATATCACCTCTCTCCCTCCTTTGCTCTAGGGTATACATATTGAGTTCCGTTAATCTGTCTTCATATGTTTTCTGATGCAGTCCCTGCACCATTTTGGTTGCCCTTCTCTGGACTGCCTCCATTTTGTTAACATCCTTGTGCAGGTGCGGCCTCCAGTACTGCACGCAATACTCCAGATGGGGCCTAACCAGTGTCTTGTGAAGAGGGATTATTACCTCCCTCTTACGACTTGTGATACCTCTACTAATACAACCCAACATCCCTCTAGCCTTACCTACTGCTTTAGTGGTCTGCTTGGATAATTTCAGGTCATCTGTGATGATGATGTCCAAGTCTCTTTTTCCCTTGTGATTGCCAGCAACTCCCTTCTTAACCTATAGGTAGCTTCAAGATTTCTCTTCCCTATGTGCATGATCTTGCATTTCCTTGCATTAAACCCCAGTTGCTACTCTTCAGACCATTTTGCCAGTTTTTCTAGATCTCTTCTCATTCTGCCCACTCCATCCTGATCATCTGCTCTGTGGCAGATCTTGGTGTCATCTGCAAACAGGCACACTTTACCCTCCAGTCCATCTGCAATGTCACTGATGAAGATACTGAAGAGGATTGGCCCCAAGACTCATCCTTCAGGTACCCCACTTGTGACTTGCATCTCTTCTGACTGTATACCATTTACCACCACTCCCTGTTTTCTGCCC
This sequence comes from Neoceratodus forsteri, assembly GCA_016271365.2. NCBI lineage: Eukaryota > Metazoa > Chordata > Ceratodontiformes > Ceratodontidae > Neoceratodus > Neoceratodus forsteri. The sequence continues at coordinate 726,650,729 of CM057453.1, forward strand.
ACCATCCACTTTGCCACCCAGTTGACCAACTTCTGACCCACCCCAAGCCTACCCAGCTTATTAATCAATCTTCTAAGTAGAACAGTATCAAAAGCTTTGTTGAAGTCAAGGTAGGTGACATCAACTGCACCCCCTTAATCCACCACTCTGGTTACCCAGTCAAAGAAATCTATGAGATTAGTTTGACAGGACTTTCCTGTTGTAAACCCATGCTGTCTTGGATCCTGTGCTCCTATGGATTACAGGTGTTGCACTATCCTTTCCTTAAGGAGTGCCCCCATAATCTTGCCCACTACTGAGGTACGACTGACTGGTCTGTAGTTCCCTGCCTCCTCCCTGCTGCCACTCTTGTGGAGTGGGGTCACATGAACCCTTTTCCAGTCCTCTGGGACCTCTCCTGTGCTCAGAGACTCACTAAATAGTTCAGCTAAGGGCTCTACTAGTTCCACCCTTAGCTCCTTTAGTATCCTGGGATGTATGCCATCAGGTCACATTGCCTTGTCCACCCTGAGCTTAGCGAGCTCTTGTAGAACCCTTTCTTTTGTGAAGGGACATGTGCACACCTCCCTCCCCCCTGTGTCCATGGTGCTGAGCTGTGGGCCCTGCCCTACCGTCTCCTCAGTAAACACTGAGCAGAAGTATCTATTTAGGATAGATGCTTTTCCTTGGTCCTCCTCCACACAATCCCCCTTATCCCCTTTGATCTTAGCAATACCCTCTATGGACTTTCTCCTTTCTCTAATGTATCTATAGAAAGTCTTGTCACCTTCTTTTACTGTTCGTGCTAGTGTTTCCTCGGTTTGGGCCTTTGCCTGCCTTATTGACTTCCCTGCATCCCTTAGGGAAGTTTGGTATGCCTCCCTATCTTCGTCCTGCTGCATTCCCTTATATTTCCTGAAGGCCAACCTTTTGGCTCTGACCTTTTCTGCTACTGTTTTTGAGAACCAGAGTGGTTTCCTTCTTCTTTTGCTCTTGCTTTTCTCCCTAACACAATGGAATGTTGCTGAAACACGAAACAAATACAAAGCAATAAAGTTGTGCACCTACAAAATAATTTCAGGTTATCTTGACTTGTGTGTGTGTGTGTGTGTGTGTGTGTAAATCCAAAATTTTCTGAATGTTGCTGAAACATGAAATAAATTAACTTGATAAACCAATACCTTTGTGTACCTCCAAAATAATTTAAATTATCTTGACTTGTGTGTGTAAATCCCAAATTTCCCAACCCCCCAGGCATCAAAATCTCTATCCTACCTAGTAAAACAATAAACAATGGGGGGGGGGGACACAAACATCAAAAGCAAAAGAAAAAATGGAGGGGTGAATGTTTAAAGGGCCATGGGAAGGCTACCCAATAAATTTAATATCAAGTGTCCTCTCGTATATGACGGCCATCTTGTTCCTGCCCCTCTACCCACTGTGATCATGGGCGCCACCTCTCTAAATGTTTGTCTTCACAAAGACAAAGTTTGGCCGTGATGGTTTACATGTCATATATCTGCTGCATCCTGTTATGCCACTCCCTCACCGTGGGAGGCTCCCTCTGGAGTCAATGGGCCATAATACATTTTAACGCTACTGCTAGGAGAATCAGTGCTAATTTACACTTTTCTGCAGACAACTGTACTACCACTGGAAAACTCCACACCCAATTCGTAAAGGTGCCTGGGATATCCAACTGTAGGATTCACTGGACAGCCTCTTTGATGTCCACCCAGAAGGCACCCAAATGGGGACAGGCCCCAAAAATATGCCGATGAGACCCTATGTCCCCACAACCTCTCCAGCTATCTGCTGTGTTAGTGGCACAAAAATGTTTAGTTACTGTAGGTGCCCTGAAATACCTAACCAGTATCAAGCAGGCAAGGAGGTCACTCGCCAACCCGGATGAAGGTATTTTGTCCAGTCCTCACCAGAGGTTGAACAGGATGCCTCCTCCTCTCATGCTGCCCAAATCCTATTGAGATATTCACTTCAAGTCCCCCCACCACCTATACATGTCTGAAATGCATTTTAATTTTGACTTTCCGAGTTCCTATCCAATATATAAAATCTTCCCAAGGATTCAGAGGTCTCTGTAAGTGGGCCTTAGTGTTAAGACTATTAATGAACTGGTGAACCTGAAGGTACCTGTGAAAATCCTGAGCTTTGAGATTAAAATGTTCCTGTAATGTCTGAAAGGGCAGACAGGAACCCTGTGCTACAAGTTGAGAAATTCTAGTGAAACTGTTCCACTCCCAATAGGCATAACCCTGGTCTAGGTGCAGAGGCAAGAAACCTGGGTGACAGCGGATAAGGGAGAGGGGGCCTAGTGGGGCATCTGGTGCTAATTTGTGTTGGACCTTGCGAAGCATCCTTAATGTGTGTTTAACCCACAGATTCTGGATGTTCTTATCATAGTGTTGTGGTGTGGCGGATAAGGCCAAAGTAAACAAAAGCAGCCCCCCACACTCAGCATCATCTACTGTATGGCGTACCAGCCTGAGAAGCATCTCTGTTCCACCCAGGTGCAGACTGGGGTCATCTGCTCCACTAAGTAATAATGCTTAAAGTCAGGCAATGAGAGCCACTTATTCCTTGGAAGTGTCAAAAGTTTAAGATTTATACAGGCCTTACGTTCCCCCCAGACAAATTTAAGATAACCTTTAAGTAAAAGGGTCCAATAGGAAATTGATACAGGGAGGGTCCTAAAATGAAAGAGAAAGCATGGTAAAATATTAATTGCGATTGTTTCTATGCAGTCTGCTACTGACAATGGGAGCAATGCCCATCTAGCAAGATACCATTGTTCCTCTCCCCCATAGCTTCCTATGATTAATATAAAATAGTTTAGAGGTGTCCACAGAGATTTGGATCCCCAAGTAGCGTATCTGGTTGCATTGTGCCCACACGAAAGAGTACGTGTCCTTGAATCCGGTCGTACATGTTTCACTAAGTGTAAGAGTCTCAGACTTGGTTAAGGGAAAGGGGAAATTGTTTAACCAGGAAGGGCACACTAAGCCAAAGCTTGATTCCATTTGCGACCTGGGAGCACAAGGAAGTTAAGTGACTTGCTCAGGGTCACACAGTATGCAAGTGAGGGCTGTAGGATTCAAACCCAGGTCTCCACATTTGCAGCTTAGAGCCTTAAACCACTGAGCCATGTGTCTGAACCACTCCAACGAGTCCAGCAGGTGTGGGACTTGGGATTCCAGATGGCTCACAAAGAAGATGGAGTCATCCATGTATATCATGACCTTCAGTTCAATACCCCCTGCCATGACCCTCACTGTCTCAGGAACCTGATGCACTGCCACCACAAAGGGCTCCAGGAATAAGGCAAATAGAACAGAAGACAGGGGATAACTGTGCTGTGTTCCTCTGGATAAAATAAAGGTACTGGAATTAATGCCATTGACTTGTACCCGAGCATGAGGGGAAGAGTATAAATTTGAAATCACAGCTAACAATGTAGAGCCAAATTCTATCTTCTCCATGTTTTTTTGTAGAAACTGACAATTAGCCCAATCAAATGCTTTTTCAGCATCCATGGAGATTGCTAGTTGAAATGCCTTCTGCCCACTTTGTGAAGATACTATGTTCAGAAGACTCCTAAAATTATCCTGGAGACAGTGCTCTTCTATAAAGTCAGTCTGATTCTGGTGTACCACCTGCTGGATGACTCCCTGGAGGCAGTCCACCTGGATCCCAGTGAAGATTTCTAGGTCTACATTTAACAATGGAACGGGATGGTAAGAACTACATTGTTTTAGATCTTTCTTTGGTTTTTAGGCAGGATAGAGATTTGCACATAATGCCATGAATCTGGGATTTGCCTCCAGAATATGCTGATAACAATCCAGTAGCAGTGACAAGACCTCATGAAAGGTCTTATAGAACTCAGACAGCAAACCGTCTAATCCCAGGAACTTCTTTACTTTAAATGGTTTAATTTTTCTGGCTGTAAAACTGGAAGAGCCAGATTAGATAGAAAGTCCTCCATCTGTATAGTTACATCCGTTCGAGAGTCCTGGGAATATAGCTGAGTATAGTGTGAGGCAAATACAGAGGTGATCTCCAAGGGTTCTGCCAGCAGCTGCCCCCATGTTCCAAATCCCTGATACTAAAGACAGCCCTGTTGCTTTATTGTTTCTGTAATGCTAAGGCCAATAGTCTACCCACCCTATTGCCCCCTTTGTAATATTTATGACGTATCCTGCATAACTGGCCCTCCACCTGAGAAGTCAAGAATTTTTCTAGAGTTGTTTTTCTGGATTCCCACTCTCCCTCTTGTCTAGAGATGAAGGTTTAATTTATATCTAAACTCAGCTTTCTGGAGATCCTGTGCCAGCTGATACTGGTAGGCCTGTCTCAGTTTATTGACCCTCGAACTATAAGCGATGATCATATGGAAGAAAATGGTCCGCCGGACAGTAAACAACATGGGTTTGTTGTGGGCAGACTGTGTCAAATATGAATTCTTTGATTGGGTCACCAAGGCAGTGGGCATGGGTCAGGCAATGGATATCATTTACCTGAACTTTAGCAAGGCCTTCGATTCAGTGCCACACAGGAGGCTGACAGCAAAACTGAGGAGACTAGGGGTAAGGGAGAAATTAGTAAGATGGGTTGAAAACTGATTGAGGGGCAGGACACAGAGGGTGTTGGTAGGGGGAGGAATCCTTCAGTACCAAGGAGGTCACCATTGGGGTTCCACAGGGGTCGGTGCTGCTTAACATCTTTATTATGTATTTATTTGTTTATTGGAAAATAGGAATTACAAAACCTTTGAGCTAAAAGCTCGTTTAGAGAGGGTCCTCATCAATAGGGGAAGGGAACAAGGGGAAACAGACAGTGGCAGCCAACAGACCTAGTCAATAACACATCAGATACCACAAATACAATAGCATAGTTATGAGAAGAACATCCAAGTCACTAGTCCATCTACAGTAGCTGCCCAAGGGTTTTGTCAATAACACTTCGGAAAGTATATATACATTGGTAAGAACATGATAAGAACAACCAGGTGAACGTAGAATACACAATCAGGCAGGCCCCAGGTGCCATAACATGGAATAGGTGCCAGCACCTTAGTGAGTAGTTTTTGGGCACCTGTTAGCAGCAGGGAGCCTTGGCAGTAGCAGGTAGCAAGAGAGTTGGGAGGCAAAGTATGATCCATAGGTGAACAGAGATATAGTCAGGGGAGAAAGGGGTGAGCGAGCCTCACAGCAGAGAATAAGGGGAGGTAGAGAGACCTAATTATGGTTACTAGTCAAGGCACAGAGGGTCATGAGGGGACCCGGTAAGAGTGGTGTTAGGGTTGCAGGGTTATATATTATATATATTAGCAACACTGGGGAAGACATTCAGGAAAAAATGTCCCTGTTTGTGGATGACACCAAGGTCTGTGGGAGGGTGGACACCCAGGAAAGAATACAAGAGTTGAAGGAGGACCTAGCCAGACTGGAGAGATGGTCAGGGATATGGCAACTTGGGTTCAATGCCAAAAAGTGCCAAGTGATGCACACTGAGGCCAAGAACCCAAGAGCAGATTACTACATAGGAAAAGTTCAGGCAGCTGAGACTGAAGAGGGAGGAAAAGGACCTAGGGGTGGTAATTACTGATGATCTGAAACAGACTACTCAATGCAAAAATGCAGTGGTGAAAGCAAACAGGATGCTGGGTTGCATTGCAAGGGGATTTTGTAGCAGGTGGAGCAAAGTTATTTTGCCATTTTATTGGTCACTGGTAAGGACATATTTGGAATATGGAGTGAGATACTGGCACCCATACCTAAAAAAGGATATTAAAATGCTGGAGGGGATTCAGACGAGAGCAACTAAAATGATCAGGGGACAGCGGGATAGGTCATACGAAGAGAGGCTAGGAGCCCTAAGGACGTACTCCCTGGAAGAGAGGAGGCAAAGAGGGGGATATGATAGAGACCTTCGAGTACTTGAAGGGAGTAAACAGAATGGAGTGTGGGGGGTCACTTTAATAACAGAGACAACACCACCACCATCAGAGGACATAGCCTAAAGCTGGTGGGAGGAAGATTCAGGAGAAATGTGAGTAAGCATTTCTTCACAGAAAGGGTGGTGTCAATTTGAAATGAGCTGCCAGAGGAGGTGGTGGTGGCTAAGACAATGGAATCCTTCAAAGGATCCTGGGACAAACACAGAGGGAAGTCACTGGATCAAGCAAGGGAAAGGGGAAGGGGGATGGGAGAGGGGGAGCCAGGGTCATGGGTGTAAGGGTAAAGCAAGGAGCCTGCATCAAATTGAACAGACAAGATAGACCATGTTGTCTCCTTCTGCTGGCTACTTTCTTATGTTCTTACCCTTTAGTACTGCATTTAGGGCATCCCATCGAACTGATGGAGAGGTGTCCCCCCTCGGGTTGAGAGTAGTCTTGGACCGTCTTAACCACCTGCTCCTTAAAGTCATCTGAATTTAAAAGTCCAACACTGAGCAGCCAATTAGAGTTCAGAACTGAAGAGGCCAAAAAGATTGTCAGTGATAGCTGGGAATGGTCTGATCAAGTCATAGGTGATTGTAAACAGTCTTGAACTGAGTGTATACTTTCGGTAGGCACTAGAAGCATATCAGTGCTGGAGAAATGTTCATATCTGCTGGATAAAAAAATATAATCCTTTTGGTTTTTATGTTTTTACTACTGCTGTTTTATTTGTTATTTTATACTTTGTAATGCGCCTTGATATTTGAAAGGTGCAAAATAAATAAAGATTATTATTATTATTATTATTGGTCTGGGTGTGTCGACCTCCAGGCATGTGTGAGCCCCGTTTCTGAAAGGAGTCTATGGAGGAATCCTCCTGTGTACCTATGGGTACTGTGGTTTGGACCATGTCTAGCCCACCTATGAGAGAGGACAGTACTGAAATTCCCCCAATGATATATATATAAGGGTCTGCATCTCTGACTGTCCAAAATAATTTCTTTAAGGAAGGATTTGTTTTCTTGTTCTTCATTTGGAGCATAAAGGTTTGAGAGCGTACACTTGATTGCCCTGTATTTTATTTTCAATCGTACAAACCAGCCCCTCCAGGTCACACTCTGAGTGGCACACCTGTATAGGGATGTCCTTATATATCAATACAGCTGTCCCCTTTCTATGTGAATGATCCCCCCCACCAAGAGGCTGCATAGCTCTCACCCACTCTGGATCTCTGGAGCTTCTGATGCTTGGACTCTGTGAGATGTGTTTCTTCAGCTAGGCAAGGATCGCTTTATGCCTGTTGATTTCCTGTAAGACCTGAGCCCTTTCAATTGTACCATTAAGACCTTTCACACTGTAAATCAACACTGAAAAGTTAGCCATTGAGAAAGGTACCCAAGCAAAAAGAGTAATAAATGATTACAGCAACGAAACGGGTGCCAAGCAACTAGGTGCCCACCCCCCACACAAAAGAATATCAGTATACAGGTGCACAACAATCTGAACAAACCACAAATACAACACACAAACTTTAAAAAGTTTAAACCATGTGAAACACTAAATCAGTGGATAATTCCAATAGTCAAATAGAAAGAAAAAGTCAAATGCAACTTCCAAATGTTCCACCCTAGTCCACCCTCTAAGAATCTGCCAGGAGGATGGGCAGTGCAGTGTCACAACACTGCCTCCAGCCAAAATATTCTAAACAGAGTGTTTTGGTGTCAGGTGGAGCATCAAGCCCCCAATGGCCCGTGAACTGATCCTCTGGGTCTCTCCCCACACCTCATCCCTCTCCGACATATATCCCCTGCCAATCCCAGAATCGGGACAAACACATTTCCAGCTCCCTAGGAGGGCAGGTCCCTTCAGAATGGAGGTGGGTGCCATCAATATAAATAATAGAGAAGAGGGTTGGGCTATAAGATCCGCCTCATATGAAAAAATAGATTAAACCAACAGTAGACTCTCAGAGATGAAAAACAAACTATTAAGGAAAAAAAGGAACAATATCTCAGCCGACTCTTGCGAGTACTTGTAGCCCCGTGGCAGCTAGGATGGAAAAACTTGGGCTGAACCTAAGGGAGGGTGTGACGCATTATTTATTAGGATTACAGCTGGGAGCCTGCTTCACATCCTGCCACTTCCCATGATTGCAAACCTGTCAGTGGAAATGACAGACGCAAATTCAAACAACACTTAAGTTTATGTAACTGTTCTTTTCTGATACTTGCCTATGGTTTGGATTACATAAAATGAATGCTGATTTAATTAGAAAATACCATGGGTTAATCCTAAGCACTAAGTGTGTGTCCTGCAATTACAAGAAGCTTTGAGGTGTCACAGTTTCCCTGAAGCACTGCAATGTCACCCAGACATGTTTTTACACACAGTTAATGTTACTAGATTCTAACAGTAGTATTTGTTCTCTTTATCTTTGCCATAGGTGTAAACAACAAATTTTTGGTTACATTAATATTGAATTTTAAGCTGAGAAGCCTCCTATGTGTAAATTCATAGAACCTGTTAATGTTTTAGTGGCTAAACATTTGTATGGGATGTCAATATCTAGAGTTCAGCAGCCTCATTTAGGTACTGGTGAGAGCGGTCAGTCCCTGAGTTAGAGGAAAGGAGGATGGATTCACTTTTAGCTAGTCACACTAGTGATGTTACCAAAAATAATTTGATTGGTATCAGTGTTTATCAGGATGAAGTGCCTTCCTACCACTATTATTACACCACCTGAGAACTGGAGGGATGCTGCACAAATCTTGTGGTAGAGCGGGAGGTGGAAGATAAGGGACCTCACTGGGGGGAAGCTATGAGGGGTGGAGAACTGAAAGTATGGCAGTGCTCAGGCACTAAAATAGAAGTAGAATGGGGGGGGGGTATTCAAGGGAGGGAGGCATACATGAAGTTTGCCATAATCTCACTGTTAAAGATTTTTAACACGTGAAGAGGAGGAGGAGATAAAGAAGTTTTTAGGTCAGTTTGTTTAGGTCACTTTAGACATTACTTGTTACTAAGTTACCCTTAAACAGCTTTTTAAAGTTAAGAATGTAAACATCAGTTCTATGCTTCATTCTGTTACACACGTAAGTCTATTACAGAAATTAACAAATTATTATTACACTGAAAATATGTTCACGGAACATCAATGGACTGAAAACACATGTATAGAGAAGAAAGGCATTGGGGAAAGCAAAAACTATGTACACTGATATCCTCTGTCTTCAAGAAAAAGATATGACTTGAAGGCAGGACTCAGTCAGTTAGAAATGGAGATTCCCGATCCCATCCACTCTCTGTCTGAACTGGAGTCCCTCAAGGGTCCGTTCTTGGCCTGATACTCTTGTCAGTCTTTCTCAATGACCTCTCTGCTGTCTGCTCCTCAGTGTCCATTCACATGTATGCAGATAATATGGTAATATTACCTCTGGATCCTCCCCCTCTAATCTGATGGCCAGACTGCAGCTAGACTTCAACAATGTCCAGCAGTGGTTCTGGTCTAACCAGTTATCGCCAATGCCAAGAAAACAGTCTCCATGACCTTGGGCACCAGACAGAAGCTCTCAAAGTTTACTGCCCTCCCCCATCAACACTCTGGATGGGACAATTTATGATGTCCCCTCATTTAAGTACTCAGGAATATGGTTCGACCATCACCTTGACTTTTCTGGGCATGTGGATGCTATCCACAAAAAAAAGTCATCCTAAACTCGATGCATTATACAGGAAAAGAGGTTGCATCCTTCTTCCCGGTCGCCAGACTATTGTCCAGGACATTATCCTTCTATCTTCGATTATAGTGACATCGTCTACAGTGCTGCTCCTTAGACCACCCTAGCCAGACTGGATCCCCTATTTCACTCCTTCTGGCACTTTGCTTTGGACTGCCTGCCCTGCACCCACCCATTGCTTCCTGTATTCCTCTCTTTTCTCCCCTCCCTTGAAGCCAGATGCTTCACTCACTGCACCTCCTTTACCTTTAAATTCTGGATTGGTTCCCTTCCCTCCTATCTCACCTCTCTCCTCTCCTCTCCTCCCCCTGCCCTCCTCTTACGCTCTCCGTAATTCTGGCTATCGCTCCCTTCTAGAAAATCTTCAGCTGGCCAGGCTGCTTTCTCTTACCGTTTTCCAAAACTGTTGAACTCCCTCCCCCTAAACAGATGTTCTTCCCCTTCTCTGTGCTCATTCTCCTCTCTACCCCATGGCTTCTCCATCCACACCTGCAATTGCTCCTGATAGTTATCCACTTTCCCTCTACTCTCTACTGCTATCCCCACCTCCTGCTCTTTTCTTAGCCACCCGCTATGGCTATTTTCGTGCTACCCTGTCACCTTGATTCAGTCCCTCTTGGTCCCTAATTACAGCTGTCTCTCCCTCTCCATCTTACTGCGCCTTGCGCTTTATTTGCTCTTCCTTGATACTCTCTGTGTTACAATCTTCTCCACATCCCTGGTTACACTAATAAATATTGTATAAATTGTTTCATTTGTTAAAGTGTAGCTTAATATTTGTTACTTGCTCTTCTTCCTGACATGTAATTTTATGTAATTTTTATTGCTTATGATTGTTCTCTTTTCCCAATTACCTCTCCCCCAGGATGCATCTGGAAATGGGCTGATATCATCTCATGTCCTGGTGAAACTTTTGAAATAAATACATACATACATACATAAATATGACACTGAAGGAAGGGAGTCATATGGCTAAACACTGGGGAGGAGAATGGCACGGCTCACACTTTTCTTCTAAAGCACATGGCATGGCCATATGACTTAGACCAAGTTTCCCAGGTGTAATTACCTAGGCAGCATTAAATGAAGAAGGGATGAGGTGTGTGCGGATGCAAATTTAGTTAAACACAGGGCAGAAGATAGCAATGGGATCAGTATATGCTCCGAATATTGGTAATTCGGACTTCTTCAATAGGTTGTCTATGGAGATGGCAGACTTTATGGTGACCTGGTCTCTTAATGGGGATTTTAATTGTGTATTGGACAATGTGCTAGATCACTCTTTGCGAGCTGGGGGGCCAGCATCTAGAAGTGCCTGAGCTCTTATAGTCCTCGTGCAGGACCATAAACTTATTGATGCATGGAGATACCTAAACCCTTCAGGCAGGGATTACACCTTTTACTCGCACTCTGCTAAAGCATATGCATGGTTGGACATGGCTCTGGTGTCTCAGATGCTAATTCCAGCCTCACAGTCACTACTACATGGAAGCATGATTATTGCAGACCATGCCCCTGTCCAAACTACCTTATCAGGAAAGGGTTCCCTTTGCACAGCCAATATTTGGAGGCTGGACCCTGTATTATTGAAAAGGAATAGTTTCAGAACTTTGTGAAGGCTGAAACAGCAGGCTACTAAACAAATAATTTTGCAGGTGCCACCTCAGAAGCTATTAGGAGGGATGCACTGAAGGCTATGTTAAGGGGAACAATTATTTCTTTTGCTTTACACACAGACATAAAAAAGTGAGGACCAACACTTAAAATTGCTAGAAGATCAGATTAAAAATGCAGAGAAATTGCATATGAAATAGTCTACAACTTCAGGCTATCAATCCCTACAAAAGCTTAAATAGGAGTTGAATACTGCACACAACACAAAAATTGAAAGAGCACTGCTCGTAACGCAAACAGGTGCATATTTTGAGGGGGACCCAGGAGGTAAATGGTTTGCATGGCAGTTACAAAGCAGAGAAGGAGCTGAAAACATAGCCCAGATTAAAGTCAAGGATGGCACCCCAAAAAAATGGGAATCCAGAGATAGGGGAATGCTTTCAAGAGTTATATGTGACCCTCTACACATCTGAAACAACACCCACTATGAACCAGCACGATGAGTTCTTTCCTAAGACCGCAATAACAAACCTCAAAGATGTGGGTAAAGAGGCACTGAAACAGCCTATGCATGGGGAGGAAATACTAAAAGCTATTAAACACCTCAAAGGCTAAAAGTATCCTGGGCCAGATGGTCACCCAATTAAGTTTTTTAAATTATTTTACCATGAATTACAGGCCCCTTTACAAGAAATGATCTCTGAAAGTCTGAGAGAGAGAACATTGCCCCCTCCATGCAGTCTGCTATGATAAGGGTATTGCCTAATCCAGGCGAAAAATCTTCAAGAATGTTCATCCTACAGGCCTATGGTACTGGGGTAATATAGCATGGACAAAACCGCACATGGACTAATGCACATGGAGTAGCACAAATGGCTCTACAGTGACAGGGGTTATTTTAGCGTCCGGTAAGAACCATTACCATACTACTACCCCTGTCACCGTAGGCTGCCTTGCAGGAACATGAAGGATGCTGCTGGGGTGATGCCTGCCCGAGCTGCTAGAATGGTGCACCTGCCTCCGGAGGTATCAGAGACCTGGGGCTGCGGTTCGGTCCCCCTGATATGCAGTTTTGTTATTTTTTTTTAAAACAATTTTGCCCAAGTTGGAATTTTCTGTCTTCCTCGAAGTCCACCACCCCCCGGAGTGGATTATATTAAGTACGAGGGGTAGGGCTAAGTCCCCCGGAAAAACAAAAATAATCCTTCTGTGGGTGTTATTGTTGTTTGGTCAGCATGTTGTGCCGATTATATATTGCCACACACTGTATTGTGTGTGGCATTTCTGATGTGTGTGATTTTGACTATGACATTATGACCCCGTGCCCAGGCTTATATCCCTCTTAACAGCTGATTATTAAATAATAGCCAGAATATTAGCTAGCAGGTTGGAAACAATCCTGCCCACTTTAATTCATAAGGATCAGTCTGGCATCATACAGGGAAGGCAGGGCAAGCTAAATGTAAGACACTGTCTTAATGTTATTTGGAAATTGTCAGGAGGAGCAATTAAGGGTAACCCAGCTGTTCTTGCCCTTGATGCTGAAAAGGCATTACACCATGTGGAGTGGGGTATGTGTTTGAAACTCTAAGAAGAATGGGCATCAAAGAAAATGTGCTCTGATGGGTTACAGCTCTATATTTTAAACCTTCAGTCCAAATTTCAGTAAATGGTAATCTTACAAGGGCCTTTTATTTGTCATGGGGCACAAAGCAGGGATGCTCCCTGTCTCCTCTCCCATATGTGTTGTCACTAGAGCCACCAGCTGCTGCTATTAGGCAAAATAAAAACATCCAGGGATTAGTAACAGGGGATGAACAGCACAAAGTTGACTTATTCACAGATTACTTACTAGTCTATCTAAAAATTCCAGATATAAGTAACCCACACCTCCAAAGGCTCTTGCATGAATATGGGGCTTTGGTGAGCCATAAAATAAATTGGTCCAAGCGTGAAATACTGCTGCTGGGCCAGGGAAACTACACTCTCCTTGCTAATAACTCACATAACTTGAAGGTAGTGAAATCCCTGAAATGTTTAGGAAGTATGTTACCTAATAAACTCTCCCAACTATATAAAGAGAATTAAAACACTCCTCTAATTAATATAAAAAAGGACTGTGAGAGATGGGAAGGCTTACCTATTAGTTTAATAGGCAGGGTAAACACAATTAAAATGAATATACTCCCCAAATGCCTTTATTCTTTCCAGAATATACCCACTAGAGTCCCTGAACTATTGTTTAAGCAACTAAATAGTATTATACACACATTCCTGTAGAGTGGGAAATCAGTCAGGATAAGAAGCAACATATTACAATTACCATTGCAGAAGGGAGGCCTAGCAATACCAAATTGCATACATTATTATTGGGCAGCTCAGCTAGCCTTTTTACAACAATCAAACAGCAGCTCAGACCCTGCATAGAGACAAACTGAGGAGCAGAACATTTTGGGAGGACTTCTTTGAGGTCTATTGTCTGCATGCTTAAACCTCCAGTTACCTCTTAAGTGCAAAAATCCACTCATAGGACACCTAGTATAGTTATGGATGGGTGTGCATAGATTTATAGGGCATAACAAGGGCATCTCACTCACTGCTGTTCTGCCCTTGGGGGTTTCAAACCAAAAAGGATATAATGTATATCTTCACCAAACATTGCTGACGTGGCGGAAAGCAGGAGTGACATGCACTGGAGATTTAATTATATGGTAGGGTGACTAAATCCTTTTCAGAACTTAAAAGTCAGTGTGGCATACAAGCAGGGGATTATTTTACCTATGTAAGAATTAAACATTTCTTACTGAGTAGAACTCCAACACTGTCCCCAATTAAAGAGGCACTGTACCATCCCCAACCAAATAGTTCAATACTTACTACACTGTACAAGTTGTTCTTGGGAGCAATGACTCCTCCAGAGATCAAAGCAAGAACTGCCCGAGAAAAGGACCTCAACCAAAAAACTGATGAATAAACTTGGCAAGCGGCCATTAAGCATTTACATAACTGTTCAAGCTCAAACAAACTGTGTAGAATCCAATTACATTTTGTATAAGAAGACCCCATCCAAACTTCACAAATTTAATTCTATAAGATCACCACTGTGTCCGAAGTGTCATGTGGAGGATGGCGATTATTTTGCATATGGCCCTAGCTTGTAACAAGGTTGTACCTTTCTGGTCATAAATGCATGTTATAGTGCAAATGGTGCTAGGGCAAACTCTAAGTGAAAACCCATTAGAATTCATGTTAGGGGTAGACCCTGGCCTAAATAGAAATGCAAAGCACAGACTCCGGGCAACAGCATTAATATATGCAAGGAAAGGGTCAGTGAGACCTCTCCCAGTATCTTACATTGGATGAACAAACTTACACTGTGTATGAAGCTTGAAGGATGTCAACTGATGGCTGTGAGAGAGCACTAGTACCCTTCCATAATTCTGCTCTCTTTGTATGTATGAAGCCTACTGCAGTAGCATATGTGTGTGACCATGCTATTCTTTTTTTTTTCTGGTCTATCCCTCGTTCCTTATTTCAGACTGGCCACCTGGAATGGGACATCTCCTTTCTTGCTAAATCATTCACTGTCTTTCTGCAGATGTGGAACTGTGGTGCTTGACCCCCCAAAGCAACAAACCATAAATAATGCTGGTGCAGCAGTCTGCAGCCTTAAAACATTTATTTATTGAGGCACAGGAATGTCTGCTGCTATTTTGTTTTTGTTTTTCCTGTTTGTTTATATTCCTTCTTGTTTCTATAAAGAAAAAAGGTATAAGATGTAGTGCACTAATGTTTTTTTTTTTTTTTGACCACACAGACTAGGTTGGTTGTCCAATCCAAAAAGGCTTTGCTGCCAAGTCCAGTGCTTTTCATAGCAATGCTAATAAACAAACAAATGCAGCATTAAGTATTTTCTTTAATAATGTAAATTAATATATTGTGACTAAGGCTGAGTGAGCCATGTAACAACTGCTATGTGTGCTACTTGCTAGCCTTGCCCTGCCCTCTTTACTAGTTCAAGTTAGAAATTCAAACAATTGTAAACAGAAGTTCAAACATGTTGAGAAAATGTGTAAAAGTGTCCTGCCAGTGGCGGAGCTAGAGGGGGGGGCTGGGGGTGGTCGCCCCTCCTGGCTGCCCCAGTGAGAGTAGTGGTGCCATGCCACCATCTTTATTCACAGTTTAGTGCTCATTGTGGAGCCCGTGATTGACTGAATGCCCTCCCCCCCGGCTCCCAAATGCTCCCAAATCTGGCTCCGCCACTGTGTCCAGCCTTAGTAACAAATGTTTGGTCTCACTTCTGATACATGAAGTAAGCAGTTCTTACCCAAATAATGAGAAATCCAAGCTTGGTAACAGAAGTGGGTCTGTTTGAGACCTGTTCAGATCCCTGCTATGTTCTGCTAGGAGCCAGTTGGCCCTCTCCACTCCATTTTTATGCTGTGTGTAAGTGGAGGAAGGGGCTAGTCCAGAGTTAATGATGTTAAAATTGTTCAGGCTTACTTCTTTTTGATACTAGGAATATGTTAGATGTATAAATATGTAAGGTAATGTATGCACACTTTTGACCTAACAAAAGAAAGGTATATTTAAAAAAATATGTTTAGGGTTTAGAAGGGGTGGAGTCTGATGTGGTCACCTGATGGGTTCCTAGTATAAAAAGGAACTCATCCTGTGGAACATTCAGATTTCGTTGGAGGATCAGTAGGTGCTGGTCCAAAGCATTAGTCTGCGCCTCTTCAGACTAAGACTCTCTTTGAATCCAGGACGGCTCATTGCTGAAATAGTGCTTGGAAGACTGGAGTATTTTTTTGGTTTTTTGTATCTTTTGTATTTCTTTTGACATTGCAAGTTCACAAGTTTTATTTGGTTATTTACTTGTCTCTACTTAATAAAAGATTTGACTTGGTAGCATTAAGCCTTGCCACCTTAATGTGGTCTCAGTGTCCATCACTGCACCCACACCCTTTGACAATGGCTAGTAGGCAACAACAATTATTTAATAATACTTAGCAGCCTTTAATAAAAGCCATAGAGAAGGGCGCTATACAAATAGAATTAAAAACAAGTAACATTTTAAAATACAGTGCACCAAGATACTAAATAAATAGAAGGAAAGGGAGGGGTTAATCTCGCTCAATGATGTGCCGCTTGTCACAAACGCACTCCGGGGGTCAGGCCCTTTGCTCCCACAATGCCCAACCTTGAAGTGCAATATGTGTACAGGAGACAAACAGGGACACCCTCCTGTCTGTTTTGGGTTCGAGCAACTACCAGTCTTGAGTCCTGGGGTCAAATATGAACCCTTTTTCGCTAGCACGCCAGGTAACAGGTCCAAATATCACACCCTCTTTGGGGAAAGCAGTGCAATATTTAACCCAGCAGGCATACAACCTGGTTCACAATCCCCCTTCTGACTCGATTGAGACCAAGGTATTTCCTTACCTTGCTACATATGGTGACACACTATAAGCACTTTACTAGTTATGTCAGAATTATCAACACTGCCCAGCATTCACATTCAAAATAAAAAAATTGCTCAGGCAGGATTTCAAAGACAACAAGAGTTTACTATAATTAAAAATAGTAAATAAGATACAAAACTCAGAACATATAACATTAATGGTACAGTCAGAAAAATAAATGGAGAATTATGAACAAACCACCTTATACTGAGTAGCTAATCCTAGCCCAGTTTCAGCTGGTAGATAGTGGGGCTGAAATTACCTAATTTTGGTAGAAGTGCTTCTTAAGTCCAGAACACAAATGTGTTAAGTCTTGCAAAGTTAGAACAAGAGTGTGTTCTTTCAGGAGTCCAAAGTAAAAAGAGTGCACTGTTCCCTCAGCAACTTGACAATATCGGGGGGGGGGAGGGTTCCACTCAGCTTGTGAGGTCACAGCTCTGTGGTGATGCTGGCTGTGAGATCATGTTCATTCCTGCAATTAATTGATCAGTCACATGCCCCTGCACACTGCTAAACATTCCAATGAAAAAAATATTTTTTTTTAATTAGTGAGCCACAGAGCATGAATTATGACAGGACAGAATATCCCTTTGATCTCTCAGAACAACATCCTGCGAAGCCCCTCTCTTAGCTGTGAGAAGTTTCACAGGTAACTGGCAGAGTTGGCTTACCTCCTGATGTCGTAAAATGCAATATTTTATAACAGGTTTCCCAGGTTCAAAGCAATGGCTTGTTTTACAACCTATTATATCAGCTAACACAGGCGCTGACATGTAGGTGTCGAAATGAAGCTCTTAATTAGTTTATTCACTGGGTCAGGTACAGCAAACTCTTTTTTTTCTCTTTGTTCAAATCCCAAGTTCCATGATGCTTTGCTGCTTGGCCTGTTTCCTAAGCAGAAGTCTAAAACATATATTTATATCAAAACCATGTGCACATAACTAGTAGATGGTTATCACATCACACCACTAACCATAGAGTATAAGACCATATGAAAAAACTGATGTTCCAAAAACTGAACAGAAATGGAAATTAACTAATGGAATATGTGTATTTATAATAACTCAGACTGTATAATGTCAGATGAATGCATGAATGTATACTTGGAAGCTTTTCAATAAAATATGTTTACAAAAAAAAACTTTCCTTAAGTATTCTTCATGAGCTTGCACACGATTGTGGTCAGACTGACCAGTCTGTAATTCCCTGGGTCTTCCCTGGGACTGTACTCGTGGAGGGGCACCACATGTGTTCTTGCGTATTTTTTGGGATTAGTTTATTTTATATCCCTCTCTTGAGCCCGGTTATCTCTGTTGGCTTTATCGCGCTGGTGTTTAAGTGGCAATTTTACATCGTGCCCTGGTTATAGCTTAAAGCCTTGGCGCGGTTACGGTGCTCGGAGTTTTGTTTGGGGTTTAATTTTGATGTCCTGCCCCTATTTTAAGAGCAGGTACATTTAAGCATTCTGTGGGAGGAATTGGACCATTTGGAGCCAGCTTTAATGTCCTCTCCCTGGATTACCTGGATTTCATGCCCTTTCTGTGGATCACCTAGATTTCCGTGCAGAGGACTTGTGTCGAGGTTTGAAGAGGCTCGAGGAAGTTTGTGGCTTTTTTCGGTCCACGACTGCCAATGATTGCAGCTACAGGGTCATGAGTAACGACAATTAAAATCCTTGCTGTGTTTGTGTCGGAGTTGGTTGGGGGGTTTCCTCTGTGGGTCCAGAGTATCCTGGACCCTGCTCCCTGGATTCGATTGAGTCAGGTGGTGGACGGCAGGGCTGTCTGTGTTATCAGGGGGCTTTGGGAGCTGTGTGGATCTCCCCTCCCTTCTTTCCCGGCCTAGAAGACTTGGATTTATTGATTATACCAGCCATTTCTGTGCTGCGTTGGTTAGCTTCTCACCTCCCTGCTTGGAGTTTAAAGGGTGAAGAAAGTCTGTTCTGCCTGGACTTCAGCTGGACAAATCTGTGGATTAGGAATGAAGAACTACAGTCTGGTAAGGTGTCCTTCTCCAGTACTTTGGGATTCTAATTCTGTTTTGTTTGTGGTGGGAGGTTGTGACAGAACCTCTCTGATACTGTGTTTGGATTTTGGACATACTTTTCATTGACTGGGAATGAGAGTCCTAGTCTTTACAACTCTTTGTGGTTTTACTTGAGGTGGGAGGTTGTGAGAGACCCTCCCAGACATCAACTTCTATTTCTTCTGGATTTGGCCTAATTGTGAATTCAAGTCTTATTTTCATTACTGACTGGGATTGTTTTATAATTGTTTTATTACTTTGTTTTTAAGTATTAAGGGAGTTATTTCAGGTTATATGTCTTGTAAGTGTTTTTATTTATTTTGAGCTTCCTGGTTTGGCTTAATTAGTGCCCCATAGGAAATTGCTGAGGTTTTCAGTATGTGTAGGAGGCCTACCCCATGGTCGTGCGCTATTTGTCCTCCGCTCTTCACGTACTCTGTCCTTTCTTCCCTCCCCCATTACAGCTATCAGCATACCAACACTGTAGAGTGTTGAGTATTGCTTGTAGGAGAGGGAGGGGGGCCGGGGGTGTCAACAGTGAAGGCTGAATGAGCGGGTACATCATATTCAGGTAGTGAGACCCAGAAGATGCACTGGGGTAAAATGGAACCTGGAATGTGGTTCTCCCTGCCTTGTTTCTATACCCAAGGGCACCACCAGCATTGGTGGGCAGGTAGCCCGAGCAGCTCCAGAGGCCCGTCCTATCTGAACTGTGCTATGTTATGCCAGATCCATTAAAAATAAGACTGCAGTTATTGCAGATCTTGTTGGATCTGTGGATCTGGCATGCATTACCGAGACCTGGCTGGTTGAGAATGCAAGCCCCTATATTAGAGGCCGCTATTCTGGCTGGGTACTCGGTATTGCACTGCCCGAGGTTGGACCGCGGGTGGGGGTTGTGATCTGTTTCAATACCGAGCTGGGCCTCACAAGTGTACCAGTTGGCGAGGCTGAATAATTTGAGTGTACCGCAGTGGTGGCTGTGGGTTGCAGGATCACTCTCATTTACCCTCCACCAGGTGATGAGAAGCATTTCCTGCAGGAAGTTGCAGACTTTGTGATCGACATGGCATTTGAGTCACCCAGGCTGATGGTCTTGGGTGACTTCAGTGCCTGATGATGAACTCTCCCAATTTGGACAACACTTCCTCCAATTGATGACATCTTTGGGCCTTACACAAGTTGTTACTTCTGCCACTCATAAAGGTGGTCACCCCCTTGAATTAGTCTTTCTTCTGGGGATTGATGCCTTCGATTTGGGGGTGGAACCAGCTGGATGGTCTGATCACTACACCATGGGGTTCAGTTTTTGCACCCCCCTGCGCAGGTCCACCCCTGTGGAGATGGTCAGGTACTGCCCTTTGTGAGATATAACCTCGGAGGGCCTGATGATGGTGCTTGACTTATAGTTTTCTGGAGTGAACAGTGACCCAGATGCCTTGGTAGTGGTTTATAATAAGGCCATTTCCTTTGCTCTGGTTATCATTGCTCCAGTCCGTGTTCGTCTTCTCCCACTTTACCCTCGGTCCCCATGGTTTGATGAGACTTTGAGGGAGATGCGGTGACAAGGACGAAGATTAGAGCATTGTTGGCGGAGATCTGCCCTTGATGCCAACCATCATAGATTTACAGAACACTATCAAGTCTATCATTCCGCAATCTCCTGTAAGAAGGCAGAGTCCCTGTCCAGGGAGATTGCGGCTGCTCAGAACTAACCAGCCCAGATCTTTCAAACTGTAGACAGACTGTGCAACCCAGCCTACCTGCAGGTTCAAAGAGCCTTTTCACAAGTAGAGTGTGAAGAGCTTGCTCGCTTCTTTGTGCCTAAGGTGGTCGACATCAGGGCAGCCCTCCTACCGGCACCTTCTATGGGAGAAACTATGGATTGGCGCTTGGTCGCAAACCCTGAGTTCTCCTGGAGTTCCTTTGCCCAACTGGAACTCATTGATGTCACGCAGATTGTCCAGGGTATGCGTCCTACATGCTTTAGTTTAGATCCGGGCCCAACTTCCTTGATTAAGGGTTGCTGGAATACCATTGGCCCGGTCCTAGCATGGATAGTCTGGTGTTCCTTGGAGACGGGTGAGTTTCCTAGCTCCCTGAAAGAGGCGGTGGTGATGCCCCTCTTGAAGAAAACTTCTTTGGACCCAGACTCCCATGCAAACTACAGACCAATCTCTAACCTTCCCTTTGTGGGGAAGGTGATTGAGAAAGTAGTGGCAATACAGCTGGAGAACCATTTGACCATCCATGACATCTATGAACCTTTCCAGTCTGGTTTTCAAAAGAGGTGTAGTACCAAGACTGCGTGGTTCAGGTGCTCAATGATTTCCTGATGGCGAGAGATCAGAAGAACTGCTCCATCTTTGTTCTTCTTGATCTCTCTCTTCAGCATATGACACTGTTGACCATGGGGTTCTTCTCAAACACCTGAGGTTCATCTGTGGCCTGTCAGGTACAGTCCTTGGGTGGCTTAGATCTTTCTTCACTGACAGAACTCAGAGGGTGGTGTCGGAGGTTAATTCCTCCAGTCCGGTCTCCCTGTCATGTGGGGTACCTCAGGGTTCCGTGCTGTCCCCCATGTTGTTCGCAGTGTATATGCTGCCCCTCAGAGACATTGTAAGAAGGTATGGGCTGAGGTTTCATTGCTATGCTGATGATACCCAGCTCTACCTGTCTTTTGCACCTGACCAGGATAGAGCTCTCTCGACATTTAACAACTACCTCACTGAAATCCAGAACTGGATGGATTCGAGTTGGCTGAGGTTGAACTCAGAGAAGATGGAGGTGTTGGTTGTGGACCAGGGTCACCAGATGGGGGGGCGGTTTACCTTCAGAACATTTTCTCGGTGGTTCCCAGCTCCCTACCTCTGAACAGGTGCAAAATCTGGGGGTGATTTTTGACGATGGGCTGACACTGTGATTGCAGGTGACGGCGGTCATCAAATCTTCCTGATACTATCTGAGGAACATCTTCAGGATTAAGCACCTTGTTCCATCTGGTGATCTTCCAACTTTGGTCCATGCCTTTGTGACCTCATGCCTTGATTATTGCAACTCCTTTTATCTAGGCCTACCAGGGGTTGATATCCATTGCTTGCAGCTAGTGCAGAATGCTGTGGCCCAGTTATTGACAGGTACTCCCTGTACCTGTCATATTTCTCCATGCTGTGTGAACTGCACTGACTGCCGATACAGTGGTGGATCACCTTTAAAGTCAGACTTCTGACATATAAAGCCCTACATGGACTTGGCCCAGACTATCTGAAAGAGCTTCTGGTACCTTACTGCCCCAGGCAATCGCTCCGCTCGGCAGTCGTGGGGTTGCTAGGGATTCCAAGGGTTTCTTTAAAATCTTCTGGGGCCCGTGCTTTTATGTATGCGGCCCCAACGCTTTGGGAGTGCATGTCTGTTGAGGAATTTAAACAGGCCCTGAAGACCCATTTGTTGTATAAAGTGTATATGACTTGATTTACTGTTTTATGAACTAGTATTTATTGTATGTGTGTTTTATTATATTGTTGATGTAAAGCGCCTTGATTTTTAGAAAGGCGCTGTATAAATAAATATTATTATTATTATTATGTGCCATTCTCCAATCCTGTAGTACCATGCCTGATTCCAGTGAACTTTTTTTTTTGAATTCTCTCTTTTTCCTGCCCATGGCCACTGGTACATCAGCCCAGTCATGGACCCTTGAGCCCCCACCTCCATCAGCAGTGACTCCCACCGACACCCCCCAGCTTTCCCCACAGGGTGGGGTTGCGGCACTGGGGCTAATGCCACAATCATAGGACTGGATCGGGGAGCTGGCCTGGAAGCTGATTAGAGCCAAGGGCAGGCTTCTCTCATGGCAGCCGTAAGCATATTTTTTTGATTACCCCAGGGCAGGGACATGCAATGATGTCCTGCATCCTCTCCACCCTTCTTAGATTTTTGGTGGCAGCACTTGTGATTCCCCCCAGCCTCCGCCAGGAGTTATATGCATGCTGGACACTCACCTGACTCTCCCCCTGGAGAAGGAGAGCAGCCCTGAGGGTGCTTGATCCTTCTCCCCCCGGCCGGCCCTCCGGCTCCCTGGGTCCGTTCTCGAACCCGGGTTGCCAGCATTGCAAGTGGAAATCCAGTGAACTATTGAACAGGCCCATCGGTGGCCCCGCAAGCTCCCCTGCCAGCTCCCTAAGTACACTTGGATGTATGCCATCTGGGCCTGATTTGTCCACCATTAATGTCAGCAACCTCTCCCTTACTCTATTCTCCTCTATCACCACATCCATGCTCCCCTCTTCCTCTGCTCTTCTTCTCCCCCCATAGGTACCAGTCCATCTTTTTCCCTTGTGAAGATGGAGAAGCATTCAGTACCTCAGCCTTTCCCCTGTTCTCCTCTACCCCCTCTTCCCCTTTCCAAAACCTAACTATCCTGTCCTTCTTGTCCCTCTGTTCGCTAATACAGTTAAAGGCCTTCTTACCCTTTTTAATTCCCTTAGCTATCTGCAGCTCTTTTTGTTCCTTAGCACGCTGGGCTACTCTGCTTGCCACACTGGCCAAACTGAAGTAAGTTTCCCTATCCATCTCCTTCTTGGTCTTTCTTACTGCCTGCACAACCTCAGAACTGAAACAGCTGGGTGCTTAGGCCCTTGAGCCTTGCACACTCTTCTGTGGCAACCTTAATTCCATCCTTAGTGATGGACCATTTTTGGTCCACCCCCATATCTGCTCTGATGCATGCCAGTTGCCTCTTTAGCACCACACTCATCTTCCTGGAGTCCGCTCTCCTAAAATCCAGGATTTGGGACTTAGTGGGGATGTTTTCCCTACCCATATCCAACTGGAGCCACACTGCGATGGTCACTACCACCCAGGGGCTCCCTGACCGTTATTTCTTGTATATGCTCCCCATTCATGAGCACTAGGTCAATGACTGACCCCTTCCTTGTGGACTCTGAGATGCCTTGAGTCAAGGACCCACTCTGCAACCTATCTAGGATTGCTTGACTCCTGGCACACATTGTGGGTGGTACACTCTAGTCTACTTTGGTCAGGTTGAAGTCCTCCACTATTACCACCTCTTCCTTCCCTGCAGCCTCCAACATTTGCAAGCTCAGTTTCCTGTCCCTATCCTCTTCCTGGTTGTCTGGTCTATAGACCACCCTCAACCTCACCTTCCTCCCTCTGTTGGACTGTAACTGAACTCACAACGCTTCTACCCTACCCTCCTCTGATCCCTCCCTTGTGCATGTTATACTCTCCCTGACATAAACCACCCCCCCTTTCCCTATCATCCTGTCTCTCCTGTATAGTTTATATCCAGGGATCAAGAGTCCCAGTCATGGTGTGGTGTGACTCATGTCTCGGTTATTGCTGCTATGTACACCTTCCCCTCTGCCAATAGCACCTGCAGGACTTCCATTTTTTTCCCAAGACTTTGCACATTCAGCGACACCACTCTCCACCTTGACTCTGAGTCACCTTCCCTCTCTTCTGCTCTTGTCATTTCTCCTCCCCATGTACTCCCCCCGTTGCTAACTTTTCTACTCCCCCTCCCCCTTCCAGACCACGCCTACTGGAATGGGGGAATCCGCTGACCTCTCCTCCTCCTGGAGTCTTTGGGCCTGTCAGCCTGCCCCCCACCCCCTCAGCAGTTTAAATTCAGCTTGTGAATGGGGAGTTAATACATACGGGTTCTAAGAAGCAGTACCCATTTCCCAACTGGGTGGGGAATACTGTCCCAATATAACCCATAAGGGTGATAAATAATAATTATCTGATAACCACCCCCTGCAAAACTCTGCAAACGAAGCCTGTATTTATCCACCTGGATAAATAAAGATATTGATTGATTGAGAAGTTTCAACATCCAGTCCGTATGAACGGAGGACCACATTGCTGCTTTTCACTATTCTTACACAGATGCCACCCCCCTCTCCACCCAGGAAGTCACCAGAGCCCTGTTGGAGTGAGCTTTGATGAGGGACAGACATTTCCTCTACTCTGCTGCATAGGTCTTGGCAATGCAAACCCTCACCCACCTAGCCAAGGTGGCCTTGGAGGCCTTCTGATCCCTTTTTTCTGCTCCAAAAAGAACATTCAGACTTTTGAACCTCCTGAATTCTGTTGGCTTTTTAAGGTACATCTTGACCGCCTCCACAAATCCAATTTGTGTGACTCATGCTCCTTTGGATTTGTTGGTTTAGGACAGAAGGAAAATGGACAGATATCCTGATTTACATGAAAGGCTGTAGGCATCTTAGGAACAAAAACGGCAACCATCCTCAATATCACCTTTTCCTTAGGCATGATAAGGTAGAATTCTTTTTGGGACAGCACTTGAAGTTCACCAGTCCTTCTGGCAGAACAGACTGTAATTAGGAAATGCACCTTGTATAACAGGATGTCCGGTGGTACTGATGAAAGTGGTTCGAGGGGTGCCTTACAAATAGCATTCAACACCAGATTCAGGTCCCATGGGGTACCAGAGACTGAAACAATGGTCTGCTGCTGCTAACCACTCTCAGAAAATTGATAACCTCCCGAACGGTTTCCAGGGATGAGCATGTGGTATTTCACAGGGCTGCTGCTCCTAGCACAGACACCTGACCTATCGGGGAACTCAGTGCAAGCACTTTGTCTATCCTGCCTGCAAAAACTCCAAAATCTGCAGGACTGCAGCTTTGGAGGGTCTGATATCTCTCTCTGTTCCAAGCCAAGAAGGTATTCCACACACAGTCATAGGCTGCAGATGGAGACACCTTCCTGGAGGCCATTAGGATAGCCACCATTTTCTCAGAAAAAAACTGCTTTAACTGCTTTTAAATTTGAGGATGCTCTCTGAGAACAAGTAGCCCCAACCTACTTCACAGCTGCACAGATTTAGTCAAGAAAAATAACAAGCAAACTGTACATCAAAGAAATTCTGAGAGAGTTCTCTTATGCTGCCTACCCCTTCACTGGCACAGCAAAAACTGGAGAATCTTGGCTCTTGGAATGTTCATATACCCAGGATTCTATGATGTTTGACAACTTTGGACTGTGCCATTACCCCAATAGGGGTGTTCATTACCTATATGTGTTAACTACTCATGTACCATGTGCAGCGATACAGAAAAGACTTCTTCCAGCAGTGTGATGTGACTTTCAAGTGGTCCGACCATGCGGATCCCAGCATCTCTCAGGCCTGCTTCTCCTCTGCATCGCTAGAATTACTACAGGTCTCCAAAAATATCCTAACCAGAACCATGCAGCAAACTGACCAGAAATTGGACTCCTTCAGAATGGTGATGGTGGAAACCAAAACTGAATCCATGGGTGAGACCGTGAAGGGCTTGGAGGTGACAGCAGGCAAGATTCTAGCAGTGGCAGCTGCAACTGTAAAAGAGCAAATGGCTCTGAAAAGTTGCATTGAGCAACTTGAAAATGCAATCTGAGAGGCCAATATTCAGATCCTTGGCATTGCTGAAGGGACCGAGAAATAAGACGTAATTACTTTCCTAACTCAATGGATTGCTGAACTCAATGGGTACTGTGCGTTGATGAGTGAATCCTTATGTTCTTGGATACTGCTTATCCTACACAGCTGTGCTGTGCCCTAAGGCATTCAATAGCATTGAAAGTAAACTCAGGGATCTGGACATACCGTTTACACTGACTTTCCCTGTGAGGCTTTGTTTCCCCCTTGGACACCGCCAGTACAGACCTTCTGATCCCCATGAAGTGGGAAACTGTGTGGAAAAGCTTGTGACCACAGGAAACAGACAGCAGGCTATGCAAATAATTTGACTGTAAGGACTGAATTAACGGGTCCAGATACTGTGTCTGCAGTTTGACTGAGCAGACCTCCCTTTAATTTACTGAATCCTTTCATTTTTTTGTCCTAGTACGAATAAAAACTAATCTGTCTGTGTGGGGGTTGGGATGTGGGGATATTTCTGACAGCAAGGGGAATAAACAAAACCAAACTCTCTAAGTATTTGTTAAAAGAAAGTCCAAATGTACTGTGCTCCTGTTGGTTACTTACAAACAGTTGTTAAAAGTTATACTAATGTTTTTGTTCCAATTTCTGTTTAAAATAAAATTTATAGATGGCAAAATGACTGTGTCTGTGCCAAAGGTTGTAACATGGCACCATTCTTTCTCCCTCAGTGTGGTCTGCACACTGAGCAGTGTGACATGAGAAAAAAATAAAGGTAAAAGATATGTTTGCTGTGTGTAAAATGCTATCTGTTCTTATTTCCCAGGCTACATGGCTTGCAAGCTGTTAGACATGGATGGGCTGTCTCAATTACTAGGTGCTGGTAAATCTGCAAGTTTGCTATGGGAGTGGGTAAGCCTTGGAGGCTGACTGCGGTGGAGCAGCAGGGGGGCCTGAGCAATACCAGTGGCAATCTTTTCAGGCACCCTGCCCTGAGTAGTATTGGGCCCATTGTGGTAGAATGAGGTACATCCTCAGTTCTAGTTGTCAGGAACTGGCAGAGTAGACGCAGGTCTTATTGTAGTCAGCACAAATGTTAAATGGTGCACTGGAAACGTAGGCTGAGATATACATTGCTCTTGGTAACTTTGGAATGCCATTTTTTTATGATTGATTATGTTGGACACATCAACTAGGACCTGTAGAGGTCAATCACAATTGCTTATTCTACTATGGGACATTTATCCATAGGGTACTGGCTGCAATAATAACACTTAGAATGACTTCCTCTTACTGCATCCCTGAATTCGGTAACCCCTCCATGTTGTACCTATATAATGTGAATTCCCAATCCTTTGATAATATACTGCACCCTGCAAACATGTTCAGAGAGTATGTATTTCATGCTTAATGTTAAAATGCATCAATAAAAGTGCAAACAAAAATGGGCATCAACGTGTCTGGAGAAACTAAAGTGTTGAAGTTTAAAGAAAGGAACATCCTCCAAAGGTTAGCCATCCATGGTCTTAAAGACTGGGGTGATAGGGACCCTGGCCAGCCTACATCTGTTACAAAGGTCATAGATACCTTTTTTGTGCATTTAAGTTCATTGGATTAGAACCACTGTCCGACCATGTCAAAGTCACAGTGGAGATCAGCTTCCTAGTCATAAACAGAAGGACTACTGTTGAAGATCTCTGTATTGTCATTGTATGGAAGGATGTCCACAGAACTGATAGAGACCTGCTAGACAGTTAGGAACAGAACCAGCTGAGGGCATGGCTAAACAGTCCAACTCCGACCAGCTGGTCAAGTAGGAAGGGATAGGCAATTTCCTGCAGCCAGGATGTTAGGTGTATGACTGCTTTCTGTTGATGCCACTCCTTTATCAGCTGTTGGGGGGGGGGGGGTTGCAAACACTGGGCAGCCCACATCCTTTCTCCCCCGGAGTCATACACTTCACCTCTATGAAACTCCAGACCCCCCAGACAGGAGGTTGGGTGTGTGACTGCTTTCACTGTCCATGTCAGTGCCACTCCTTAAATAACTGGCAGGGGGTGTGCAAACACTGGGTGATCACATCCTTTCTCCCCAGGAATCACACGCCTCTCATCTGTGATACACCGGACCCTTTGTCAGCTCCAACATGAGATTCCAGGGGTCACAAACAAATCCTGTTAACCAGCTGGCAGTCCAAAATGCTGTGCCACTGGGTTGGACCTTTGATAATTATGTGGGCTTTCCAGAAAAGATTGTTTTAAAATAACAAATTTAAAGAGTAAATGTTTGGGAGGCCAAAGGTGATCTTAAATCTGTGCATCTCTTGTTTGGGGGAAAAATGTAGGCCACTGCCTTTAATTTGACTTGACCATAGGCATGCACACACTTTTTCCTGATGGCTCTAGCTCTGGCCTTACTTTGCAGTATTTAGAGGTGTCAGGACATGGGAGGGTCACATGTGCAACATTGCGACTGCTATCACCTGGGATGAACAACTATAATTTTCCACCCTCTCACAGCCCCCCAACCCCACTCTGTCACAGCCCCTTTGATACCCACTGCCACTCATTCATTCATTTGATTCAGTTTTTGTTGACTGGGAAATAAGGCAAGACAACACCTTCTATCTTCAGCCTAGTCCAGGGGGCCAGGAGGATAGAGATGAAAACCAACTGAAATTAAAACCAGATTACACTGATGGTATTTTAGTGAAATGGGGGAGATTTGGTCAGGACATTGGGAAATTGCCCTACTCTTTTCTTTTTTTTTTTAGTATTAAAACATTGGTGGGAACCTTTATTCTAATCTTGAACATGTGAGGAACTTGTGTTCAGAATGCTTCAATCTGGTTGGCAGAGGTACAATGCTGAAACATAGACTTTTTTGGCAGAAAAGGACTGGTAGGTCCATGTAGTCTGCACCTTTTCCCTACCTAATCAGGAGCCACTGGACCCTCTTTGGTAATTGGTTTTCCGCCCTTCCCCTTCTTCTGCCTAATATGTCCCTGTGCTTATTCTGCACATGCTTGAAGCTCCCCACAGTCTTTGTCCCCACCGCTTCCTCTGGCAGGCTGTTCCAGTCATTCACCACCTTTTTCGGGAAGAAGTATTTCCTCACATCTCTCCTAAATTTCCACCACTTCTAGTGTCTTCTTTTCTCTGAAATAGGCCCTCCTTCTGCACCTAGTTCACTCTTGTGAGGTACTTGTAGTCTTCAGTCATGTTCTCTCTCGCTCTCTTCTCCTCGAGGGAGTACATGTTGAGTTCCTGCAGTCTTCCCTCATATGGCTTCTCATGCAGCCCTCGCACCATTTTGGTTGCCCTGCTCTGTATCGCATCCACCCTGTCAATGTCCTTATGGGGGTGTGGCCTCAAGAACTGGACAAAGTACTCCAGGTGGGGCCTCACTAGTGAGCAGTACAATGGCAGCACCACCTCCCTCCTCCTGGCACTTTGATTGTTTGATTTGAGATTTTAAAATTCTGTATTTTGCAATGGTGCCTTCAACTGGTATTACAGCAAAAATGCATTACTAAGCTAAACCTAGAAGAATCAAAGATAACTGAAATTAATTGTCCAGTGCCGAAAGGGCACCTTTGGAAAAGTGTGTCCTGTATTTTCCTCAGCTAGAACTATGGGCAGTATTTATTTTCTTTGTCATTTGTACCTTACTTTATTTGTTTATTCCTTTGCTGATGTTCTGAGGTATACTAACTTTGTCTTAGATTTCCTTTTTGTTTCGGAATTTGAATTTATATAAATCTATTTGATATATAACATCTGGAATGTTTGATTTTGCTTTTTCAATCAAGAAATGTGGTAGCTGTGTTAGTCCAGTCAATGTAGAAGAAAAAAACAAAGAATATGCTGAACATGTTTCGGGTGTCTTGAAGAAGAGGATATAACTCTCAAAAGCTAATATCAAAAACAATTTTGTTAGTCCAATAAAAAGTACCACCTGCAAAATCATGTGCAAAATATTTGTTGGTTTTTCGAAGAAATTCCTCTGCTTTTTCAAGAAGTACCATTGACTCTTTAACATCCTCCTGAACAACCACCAGAAACGTCATAAAGGACCCAAGCTGTAACGTCTCATCCAAAATATGGCACTACCTGACACTACAGCATCCCCTTAGTATGACACTAGGGTGCCAGTGTGTTTATAGCATAATCTTCTGGCTCAGATGCAGATGTGCTACAAACTGAGCCATGCTGACACCTATTAAATAACCTCATAGCCTCACAGCCTCCTTATGGCAGCAAGACATTCACTGCTTACTGTCTCACGGCACTTCCTGGCATATACTGTAGACCTGTCACTCACCCTTTCACAAACACCTCCCTACATCAAAACAGGTTCAACTTTCAAATTTCAGATATCCTGTTTCTTGTCACCCAAACAGTAACAGTCGTCATCTCACAGCCTCCTTAACCCCCCAGAACTCAGTCTTCCTTTGCTCTCCTACAGCCCTGTAGCATCCTGTCACACTTGATGTCCTGGTGCACCCCAGCACCATCAGAGTCACACTGTGCTTTTTCATGGCTCCACTAGTCACCAAAACAATGACTGCTAACTCATAAACCCTTCCCCTTGCCCCAAAAATTGCCTGTTGACATCTCACAGCCCCATCCAGCACCAAAAACAGAATCATGCCTCACCAGTTCACAGTTCCTCAGCTTTTAGCCACCCCTTAGTGTCTTTTCAACCCCCAGCACCTGAACAGAGTCACTGCTTATCTCTCTCAGCCCCCTTCTCTGTGACACCATTATAAAGTTACCCCCTGCCCTCTCAAAGCCCCTTAGCATCCAGAAAACCCTTTACTGTGTCACAATCCTCAACCCCTCTTCACTACCAGTCTCTTGCCTTGCTCCCTCATAACATCCACTAACACCCAAACAGAATCTCATCTTGCCCTACTGGCAGCCAGAGTGACACCTTGGCCTCTCAGAACCCTAGGCCACCAACCAATCACCTCTCACCATCTCACTGCCCCTCACCAGCTTCCACACAGTGACACCTCTGCATTTTATATCATAGCCCTTCCCCTGTGGCAAATAGAGTCACTGTTCACTTTCTCACAGCACCCCCTCTCCGACAACCATGGAATTGCCCCTTGCCCTTTCATGGCCTCAGTATAACCCAAAACATAATTAAACTTCAATGTCTTATAGCCATCACAACCAAGAGTTTTTGCTCACCTTATCACAGCCCCTAGCACCCAAACAGTCATGCTTTGTGCTTTAACAGCCCTCCTACTCAGCATCTAGTCACTCCTTTTCCCTCTGGCACCTAGTCACCTACTGACCTCTCATAACCCACCAGCCTCCAGACAGATTTGCCCACCTCATACTCACACAGCCTCAGCACCAAACTCCTCCCAACTCAAATCACTCCTCACAGCACCCACACCCCTGGTTAAGTGTGACATGACATTACTCACTCTCTAACATGTCACTGATGTCACGGACAATAAGCAGCAGTTAAGAAAAAAGTTTAAAGCAAAAGTGGTCCCTGCTCATCTGAGACAATCTGATTATTAATTTCCATTTGTTATAACCCCCAGCCTCTCTTCTTCCCTCTCTCACCTTTCTATACATATTCTTTCTACTGCCCCCCAATAGTCACTATCCTTTCTATTTTACTGGCTCTTGACCCTTTTAAAAGTAACAGTCCTGACTAACTTGATCCCAAAATGTTCCACTCTCTCTGCACCTGCCCTCCCCCCATCTCCCACTGCTTAGTCTCTTCTTTCACACTCTTAGGGTGTTGACCCCTCTGCTCCTGTTAAATTCTATCTCCCTCACCACTGTAATGGCCATACCATTGGAAATGTGAGTACTCTCTCAGATTCCCCCCTTTTTTGACTACTGCTTCCTGTCTCCCTACTAGTCTGGCTTCAGAAAAACCCACTCTATTGTTTAATTTCTTGGGGTAAAGGAAGGAATGTATGCTCACGTCTGCTGACTTTGTAGACCTGGCCGAAGGCTTCAGCACTGTTGTCCACCCCCAACAGCTAGATAAGCTTGCTAAGGTAGAACTCTCTGACATTGCAGTCAAGTGGCACTCCTACTTGGATAAAAAATGTTATGCAGTCTTTGTAGATGAGCTACTCCACTTTCCTGTGCCTTATCCTATTCTTGACCTTCTTGAATGACCTCTCTGAAACCTGTGTCTTTGAAAACAACCGTATGTATGCTGATCATACTGTGCTTCATACTTGTGGGTTTGCTGCCCCAAACTGGAACCAACTCACCTGTAATAGCAAGAAACCAGCCTCTGTAATCTTTGTTACCCAGCAGCCACTTGTCAAAACCCAGTCAACCTGAGCATTCAAGACTGGATTCCTTACCACCAGAGGGAGTTTCCTCCTTTATTTATTTATATAACCGGAAACACAGGGAAGGGAAATGTTAATCAATAGTGCACCAAGAAGATTCAGACATGACCCAAGATGGTATGGCAACGTCAATTATAGTGCAGGATTATAATAACGATTTGGGGGTTTAGCTAGATCATCACCTTGACTTCTCCTGCCACATAGGCACTATCCGCAAAAAAAGTCCTCCAAAAGCTTGGTGCATTATCTTGGAAGAAAGTGTGTATTCCCTTTGGGGCATGCCGTGAGACTATTATGAAAATGATTCTCCCCCCTAGGGTACCATTAGTGAACCTGTTCCCGTGACATCCCCTACGTTTTGCCCAATCACCAGCCACCTGTCCTTGAAAGCAGCAGGAGCTGCTTTCAAAAGACTTTTGTTCTGCCTTCAATCAGCACTCTTACCACTTCTGTAGGAGGAAGGACCAAGTCAACAACTACTGCAGCCAGCTTTAGCCAACAAGCAGTTGCCAAAAGGAGGATGCCATCTCTCCACCTGGGGGGATCATGAGTCAACCTGTTCCTGTGACTCCCCTTGCATTTTGCCCAGTCACTAGCCACCTGTCTCTGAAAGCAGTAGGAGCTGCTTTTAAAAGACCTTCTGTCTACCACCAATCAGACATGGAATCATAGAATGGGATAGCAGATAAGGACTGCTTGGCCCACCCAGTCTGCCCATTTTTCCCTACCTACATTATTACCACAGTCCATACTTGATCTACAGCTCTCCCCCCCCCTCCACTGTGATTCCCTTGTGCCTATCCCATGCATTCTTGAACCCCATCACTGTTTTTACCTCCACCAACTTCGCCTGAAGGCTGTTATAGGAATCCATCTCTCTTTCTGTGAAGAAGTACTTCCTCACATTTCTCTTCTAAATGTATTCCCTCCAGCTTCTTATCATGCCCCCTTGTTCTTGAGCACCTTTTCTTCTGAAAAATACTTCCCTCCTGTACCTTATTTATCCCGTGAGCTATCTAAAGGTCTCTATCATATACCCCCCTCCTTCTTCTCTTCCAGGGTTTACATACTAAGGTCCTTTAGTCTCTCCTCATTGGGCTTTTGATGCAGACCCTGCACCATTTTAGTTACCCTCCTCTGGACTGCCTCCATCCTATGTCCTTCTGGAGATGTGATCTCCAGAACTGGACACAGTACTCTAGGTGGGGGTCTTACCAGCAATCTATACAGAAGCAGCACCACCTCCTCTTTCTGTTAGTGATACCCCTCCCTATGCACATCAGCAACCCACTAGCCATCCTGACAGCCTTGCCTCACTGCCTGGCCACTGTTAGGTCATCTGATATGAGTACCCCAGGTCTCCATCCTGCTTGGTGGTCATCAATAGCACTCCACCCATTTTGTACTCCACCCCTGGGTTTCTGTGTCCTAAGTGCATTATTTTGCACTTTCTTGCATTGAAACCCAGCTACCACACCCTTGACCACTACTCTGTTTTTTCTCAGGTCTCTGTTCCTCCCAGCCACCAGTGTGTCCACCCTATTGCAAGTGTTGGTGTCATCTGCAAAGAGGCAGACCTTCCCTTCCACCTCTTCTACAGTGTCACTTATAAAGACATTAAATGGGGCCAGACCCATCACTGATCCCTGAGGCACACCACTGGCCACCCTCCCTTCCTCAAAGTGAACTCAGTTTACCACCACCCTTTTAGCATTTATCTTAACATTTTGCCTCTACATGGTCCCAGTGTGAACGACGCAGCAGAAGTGGAAGTCCTTGAGGGGCGTCATCAGATGGAGATGCCAGGATGACAGGAGACTCTGCCCAACTCCCACCCTGCAATGCTGTGTTACTGTTACCTGTAATTTGTTGCTTTCTCTATTAGGTAGGGATCTACAACTACTTACTGCTTACTGCCTCTAACTGGGGCCAACCTTGCTCACCTTATACCACTTACTAGGGGCTAAAGTACATAGTAACAGTTGCTTTTTTTTTTATCAAGAACTGTAACTGCTAGTTATCACTGCTATCTAGCCAGGGTTAATTAGTCTACCATACACTGCTTGCAGGGACTATTACTAATGTACTACTACCACCTGCTGTGATGCTGTCCTGTCCTACCTATTTTAAGTGGTTATTGCACATTCCCACCCCCCTTTTGCATGGTTTAGCTTCCTTCCATTTATAGGTGCAGTGCACAATCCCCTAAGTTGCTCAGAAATGGCTACTTCTCTTCTGGGTGAAGCATGCATCCTCCCCCCATATTATTATTGTGGTTTCCACCCTATCTGGGTGAAGCCTGCACCCCCCCTAAAATGATTAATATGGTTCCACCCTATGTGGGTAAAGTTCACATCCCCCCTAAATTGTTCAGTTAGACTTCCACTCTATCTGGGCAAATCTCGCAACCCTCCTAGTGGTTTATCCAGGCTCCCCCCCCCCATTCGGGTGAAGCTGCACACCTTTCCACCTGTGTCAGGGTTTCGCTCTCTTTTGATTCCCTGTCTAGTCAGACTCCTCTAGCACCTGGTGTTTCTCACACTGTAAGAGTCATCTACCATATTGTTCAACATCCTATCCTACCCCTCATCTCCCTATCCTCCCTCCACCATTCCTCTTTCCTACTCCCTCCACCCCTGTCCCACCTGCCCATCCTCATCCCTTCCCTCCCTTTCCCACTATCTCTGGTGCCCTGTGTGTTGCCTTTTAACTGCTCCTTGACTCCACTTGGAAGCTGTCTGGCACCTTCTGCCCCCTCCTTCACACTCCCCCTTTTGCCACCTCCCACCCCCTCCCTCTAAGCAATCTAAGCTTCCATTAAGCTTCTCGTACTCTTGCTACTCCTTGTGGCAGGGGACATTGAGCTTAATCCTGATCCTCTCGCACCTCACCTATACAGCTTCCTTAAGGACTGCAGATTGCCCATCTTAACATCCATAGCCTCCTTCCAAAGCTGGATCTGTTGCAGACCCTCATGGTCAACCTTCAGCTTGATGTTCTCATCATTTGGGAGTCTTGGCTCTCCTACATGGTCCAAGACTCTGCAGTGTCAGTACCTGGTTACTCCATTGCTAGGTAGAATCGCCCCAAGAGAGGTGGAGGTGTTACAAACTACATTTCCTCCAGCATCCAATTTGCGTCTGTGCTGTTGATTCATCCTCCTTCTATAAGCTGCTCCTCTTTATACTCTCCCTCCTCCACACAGTCCCTTCCTCTCCCACACAGTCATACTTCTTGTTGCCAGAGTGTACTGCTGCCCTGGCCTGTCCCCTGCTTTGGTCATGGAACTCCTCTCCTTATCTGCTGCCACTCCTCCTTCTCTGGTGAGTTGCTGGTACTTGGAGATTTTTTTTCTCCTTCCTCTGCAGCTGCCCCTCTGAGCACAATCTTGGCCTCCCAGTGCCATCCGCACCTTCTCTGCCACTTACCATGGTCCTCCATCACCTCAGACTAACCCCCACCTGAGGTGGGGTGAAAGAAGTTGTTCAGGCTCCCATCAACAACTTGGGTGCTGGAAGCAGGCAGTCAGTGCATTGGAGCCCAGGAGAGCCAACGTTACCTCATCCTGCATGCTGCTGGTATTTTCCTCCTTGTGCTCCCTTCCCCAACACAGCCACCAGGCTCAGTGATGGGCACGTGCTCACAAGGCATGGTGAAATCCCATCAAGCCAACTGGTGGCTCCTCCCTCTCTTTCACAGTCTCCACCTGCACCTCCACCTAGAATCAGCCAGGTGACAATGCACAGTAAGAGAAGCAGCCCTCCCTCCCCCAAGGAAGCAAACATCCCTTGGGATACTCAGCCCCCCCTCAGCTGTCCCTCCAGCGACTCAGGCTTATTCCAGAACCTGGGTCGCTGCCATTGTAAGTGGTAGTGCTACAAGTGTGCCAATGGGTCAGCCAGTACGTGGGGATTTTAACAGTAATTGGCTCTTCCCTTCAACCAGAATGTTTAAATTCTTTTAGCCATGCCTACTAATTTTGGACCTCACCCATCTAAATCATAAATATTCAAACCACACTCTACTGGACTGGGTACTCTTTTCTCACCCCCACTGTATAGTGGATGCAGGTATCCTCCCAGATATACTCAGTGACCATCATATGGTCTTCTGAATGTGTAAGACCCATCACCTGAAAGCCCCCTAAACTCATCCTCCTATAGTCCTTCAGGTCACTGGATTTATCCTCACTCCATGCTGATCTGTCAGCAACTGAATGTTCCCACATCTCTACAGTCACTGATATCAATTCAGCCCTCAATTCCTTCCATAATAAATCCATGGTTGTCAGGGACTATCACAACCACCTTAAGGAAAACCAGGGTCTCATGGTCTCATTTTCCATGGGTTTCTGCTGAGCTACTGACAAGCCTTAGTCGTGATCTGGTCTGGTGGTCCTGTAAGAATACCAGTTCCCCTGCCACCCTGTTAAACTATCAAACCCTTTGCAATGATCATACCAAAGCCACCAGGGCTGTAAAATCAGATTACTATCACTGGCTTCCATGATGTGGACTGCCGTGGCATAGGTTAGATCCCTTTTCTGGATAGCCCTGATGTGCTGTCCAATTCTAGTTTTGAAACTCCAAGTGGTTTTTCCAACATAAAATGCCTGGCAACTACATGTTGCCAGGTAAGTGATCCCTTCAGTGCTACACGTAATACACTGTCTAAATTCATAAGTCTTATCTCTGTTGCGACTGGTAAACGTGTTTCCCTGGATTACATACTCATAATTAACACATTTTCTACACTTAAAACACCTTTTAGTTTTATTGAGTCACATTTCTGGTTTAGTGTCTTTAAAATGACTATGAGTCAGAAGGTTCCTGAGGGTAGGTGCTTTTTTTATAGCACATTCTCACAGGTTGTTGTGAAATCTCTTTTAAACCTGGTTCTACCTCAAGGACATGCCAGTGTCTTTTTAGAATTATTTCAAACTCCCTGACCTGTGCAGAAAAATCCATAACAAAATTAAATCTAGCATCTGTCACGTCCTCTCAGCTGGTAAAGAATTGACAGGTCTATTACTGACCAATATAAATTGAATTTGGATGTTTACTGATGTTCTGTATTAATTGTCACTAGATGTGTTTTTTATGGTTGTAAATGGATCTCAATCTCCTCCATTGGTGTCTATTTATAAGAGTTTAAAATGTCCTATTTTTTCATGTATTTATAGATCATTTAATATTGTCATTTTTATATGTGCATTTTTTATATATATCTATGCACTTGATTTTAGTCGCAGATGAGGTGTTTTTAAGATTTGATTAAAGTCTCTCAGTGTTTTTATTAAATTATTTACCGGCACTTTATAGGTTAAGAGGTGCTTGGCAACATGAAGCCCCTCTATTACAGAGGGAGTTTCATTCACAGGTCATATGTG
Source organism: Neoceratodus forsteri (assembly GCA_016271365.2). Classification (NCBI taxonomy): domain Eukaryota; kingdom Metazoa; phylum Chordata; order Ceratodontiformes; family Ceratodontidae; genus Neoceratodus; species Neoceratodus forsteri. Next base: position 726,688,642 of record CM057453.1, read on the forward strand.
GTGTTTGGACCTATGTATGCATGGTATTTTTTCAAAGTCCTCAGCCTTTGAGAAAGGATTGATGAGAATCCGAAACATGTCAGGTTTTTATGGGTGAAAAAATGGATTAAAGTAAGGACTTTGCCTTTGAATTTTTATTGCGTCCCTCTAATGGAGTTTGTGTGTGCCAGAAACTTTTTTTTTACCTCATTCCTATCTCCAACTACAGCAACACTGTTTACAACGCCTCTCCAAAGTCCACTCTTGCCAGACTGGCTCTCCTCTTCCACTCTTTCTGCCACTTTGTCTTGGACTGTCCCTCAAGAACATTTTTTAAAATTTTATTTTATTGAGATTTTGGAATAACACCTTTGAGCTGGAAGCTCATTTACAACAGTTCCACATCAGACAAAAAAAAAACAAACAAACGTAATACATACATTTCATGATTGGAACAGTACAAACAGTAAAAGTGTGAAGTTACTGGGCACAGTAACCACACAGAAGCATACATTTGGAGGACAGAGTTACAAAACAAAGTATTAAGCAGAATAAATATTTATTTGTCTAAACTCCAAGGAAGAGGGTAAGGAGAGAGAGAGGTGGTGGGGAGGAGTAAGTGCCTCAAGAAGGACTGTGGATGCTAAGGCTCTCATTGCTTCTCCCTTTCCCTCCCCTCGATTCCAGATACCTCATACACTGTCCCACCTTCAGTTCCACATTCTGGTTTGGATCTCTGCTCCATTACCTCTCTGTCCTCCTTTCTTAAATCGCATCTTCCTCCTACACCCTCCAGAACACTACTCGCCATTCCCTCTGCTTCTCCCTCCCAGGAACACTTCCATAGGCCAAACTGCCTTCTCGTATCATTTTCCTAAGTACTGGTCCTCCTTCTCCCCATCTGTCTGTGCATCCTTCAGTTCCCTCAAATTCCTTCTTCATGACTCTGCCAACCCTTTCTGCAACTGTTCCTGATCCCCCTACCTCTTTTCCCTCCTCCTGTGTTGCTGGTGTCCCCCTTGTTTCTTCCACCAACTGTGACCAACTTCTACCCCTTTTCTCCAAACCCACCTATTAGCAACTCCTACCCCACCAATGGCTACTGCTCCCAAATCAGCTACTCTATATGGTAACCTGCTTCTGAGCCTACTTAATGCATTTGCAGTGCTAGCTTGCATTTTAGCAGCCTAGGTGGTGATAATCTGCTACAATCTGGCATTGCTCACTTTACTGTATAGCACTTGTGTCTCGTGCATTATATTTCATCTTTGTGTAGCTCAAAACATTCTGCCTATGACAGTGCACTGTTATTTATTCTCAGTTTATTGTATGTATTTTATTACTACAGCTTCTTGCATTATGTATTCTCACCTGCATTTCATGTACTGCATACTCCCTTTCCCCTATCCCCCAGGACGCTTCTGGAAATGAGCTGCTACAAGCTCAGCATGCCTTTCTTGGTGAAACTTTAAATACATAAAATTCAGTCTTGTTCATTTTTCTATTTACATATAAATGAAACAGCATTCCATTCAATGCACCAATTCATGCGTGAGCTGCTGCCTCTGCTTACTACATTTTGCCAAGTGTTGTTTAATACACCTCATTCCATTACTGTGCACCTGCTCATTCAGTGGCACAGTTGTTTTTACCCATGACACTTAGCCCCAAGAATGCATAATGTGCCACTATTACAAAATATCCCTTATCCTATTTAAGTATATAACCAAAACTGTTATAAAAGTAAATATTATACACAAGGAGACAACTTTAAACACACATACTACCCTGTCTGCTCACTAGATGTGCAATATAGAGTGAAAATATTTTTTGCAGTTACAAAATCTAGTATCATAAACATGCTAATGTTCCTAAAACATAAGGGTTGGGGATTTTTCCCCTGGATTCCAAAAAAAACATCAGCTTACTCTACCTCATAAATATGCTGTCTCTGCATGCAAAACTCTATAGGCTAGGTACTGTGCTTCTGTTGAAATGGGCTTCTGTTCCATGTGTCCGAGAAAGAGAGCAACAAATGCCAAAGTGCCAATACATTATTAACAAAATGCACTTATTTCTAATGTATATATGTATTATTTCAACATTTTTAGTAAACTTGAAGTGACTGAGAACACACAGTTTTTAAACTTTCCTGGAAAATGCGAGGAAGAATGCTGGCTACAAATGGATTGAGAAGACACAGTGCTTTACATTTTTTTAAGCATATTTTAATGACTTATTTGCAAGCTATCATTATAAAAGTTAAAAACTGGTCCACAGAACCTTGGCAGCTCCAAAAGTTTCTGATTGCCATATAACGATTATAAATTCCCTGGTGAGGGTAAGATAGTATGAGGAGTGAGACAATTTGACATTACACCATATGATGAAAGTGCTAGTAAGGTAGATGTTTTGGCATGAGCACAGAGAAAGATTGGGGTCAGACTTACAGAAAGTTAAAGGGAGGGGGCAGGTGAGGAGGGAGTCGAGGTGTGTGTGTGTGTGTGTGTGTGTGTGTGTTGGGGGGGGGCTGGGGGTTAGGACTAAGTTGCCAGATGAAAAATATACAGTGAGAGTAAGGAAGATGTGTGAGTAAAGGGGGCAATGAAATAATGGGCCACTTAAAACCAGGAACATTTTCATTCTTCTACTGAGGGCTTACTAGTTTGTTATGTTCATGAGTGGGTGCATGATGGCAAGAACATGTGCTTAGTTGGCAGGGTTATGGTCCCCTTATAAATGTAACCTCCCCCCACCAGCCCTCCTTTTTCTCTCTGTCAGCAGGGCTGCTCCTCTCACATCTAGGTGCCACCGAGAGGGGTGGGGGTAGTCAATACAAATTATCTTTTGCAGAAACTGTGTGTGGATCCATTACTTCTACTATGGAGCCTGCCATGCCTCAGGCAGGCAAAACCCCATGTGGCAACCACCTAGCTTACACCTGGGGGGACCATTTAGCACAGCCATAAACCTGGGTCCTTGGGAGAACGCGGTTGCTCAACATTGTGCTAGGTTTGTACCCCTGGACAGGGGCACCCAAGTAAATCCAGACACAGGAAGCAATAATTGAAATGTCCCAACCAGGAATGGGATTCTAGAGTGTGGCTTTTATTCACATAACACAGAGAATAACAAAGCAAAGATGGACCCCCACAGAGCTACACTCGCTGGTAATGTAGATTACAGAGGTACAGAGCACACTTCTTCACTACTAACCCTCAGGTTCTGAACAACTCTGGGCACACACGACCCAAACTGGTACACTTCTGTTCTATTACCTGACATGGCTCCCAGCCAGTACTAGGACACTTTTCCATATGGCATGGAGGTTGATGGTGGCTCCCTAAACCACCCACGAGTACTTTCTAGCTCTAAGGGAAAATCCACAATCCCACATCTGGGTGCTTTCTTCAGACACTGGCCAAGTGCCCGAGAGAAAAACCATAGGTGCCCAAACTGAACCCAGAGAAGTAAACCTGGTTACTCCAGATGGGGGGTCTCCCACCTCTTGCTCCCAAATCTATACACAGCCATTCATTTGGATACAACACCTTTCTTTGGAACACATTTTGTAGATGCTATCTCAAAATGTTTTATACATTTAACACTCTACATCTCTGGAGGTGTCCTGACTTTAGACGTACTGTAAGTGGCTATGTCTTTAACCTAGACCCCCACTGTTGCAGATGCTTCTAAGCCATACACAGTTTAAAAGTTCTGTACTTGGCAAGTCTTCCTTTGATCCCACAGTAGGCAGACACTTTTACTCTAAACTCCGTCTCGGTGAACACAGTCCCTATTTCAGAGTAAACTCACCATGGTATGCAGGTGCCCCAGGGCTTCTTCCCACAAATGTCTCAGGTACTCACAAAACAAGACCACTTTCAGGCAGCTTCTTCCTCTCCAGGCTGGACCAGGAGATTGACCCTGAATTCCTGGAATTCCCCCCCATCCCTCCAGGGATGGGGCACTGGAACAACTCTAGTAATGGTCTCTACCACTTCCAGCTGGTCTCTTCTGTGTACCGCTCTAGGGTGAGAACACACAACCCTGTCTTTCTCTGGTAGCTCTGTATCAGAGCTGAGCTCTGAGGAACTGCCAACTGCAGCACACCTCTCACTCTTAAGTCTCCACACAGACTGCTCTCTGAAGACTGACTTGAATTCCCCAATGTTCTACTGCTAACCCCCTGCAGCTAGCATTCCATTGTGGCTTATGCTGCTGCGAGAATTCTATAGTGACATCATCACTCCAGCTCAGCTGAAACTGAGAACAGAGTAAGACAGTGTGAAACCCATTTAACTGGCATCTCACAAGCTGCCTTTCCCTGCCTGCCACTGGTTCTAAGTGGGATTCTAGTAACCCCTGGGAACAAGGGAGTTACAGAAAGAATCCATCCAGGCATACATCCCAGTACAAATACATTGAGAGTAGCAATAAGTACCACAGAACAGGTCACACATCCTTTTCTTGTGGTTGTATGTGCATATTCTATAGCAAAAGAGTCATAAGTGCCATTAATTACTGACAAGCACTTACAGTGGTAGTCACGTATCAGTAATTAATGGCACTTTTGTTTGTAATCAAATATACACATACAAGAAAATGATCTGTGACCTGTTCTTTCATGGTTAGAGCTACTCTGAATGTGAACCTTAGTTGGTACTTGCTGACAGTGTATCCAGAGCAAATTATTTGCCTAGTTAGCGTCACAGCTGGATCTCCAACACACCCCGTACGGTACCCCTGAAATACAAAACACAAACAAAAAAGTAATTACCAAAAAATGAATGTAAACAAAAAAGCAAAACAACAAAGCCAGTGTTAAAGTATGAATCCCCCCCAAAGAAAACAAACTATCAAGTTGCAACGAAAAGGAAAAGCATCTGACCTGAAAAAAAATCAAATGCTAAACCAAAAACAGTAAAGGACAGGTAACCCTCTTGTCACTTTTTCCAGCTGACACCCCCCAAAAGAACCAGTGCCTAAATACATGGCATGCAATTTACTATTGGCAAAATTACTCAAATTATACCACCCCTAGCTGTGGAGTGTATACCGGGCTCATCATCTAAGGATGGGGGTGGGGAGTGGGGGGAAGAGTACAGTACTAAAAAATTAACCTTTACATTTACAACCAGGTCCAGGGGAGAAGATGCTAGGTGTATGCTAGACCTAACTGCTGAGGGGCCCCAATAACATTCACACAGAAGCAATAAGCTGAATGTCCAAAGCCAAGGCACAAATTAGTGTCAGAGACTTGATTAGCGGCCTTTGCTAATCAAAGTAAAAAATGATTAGCAATTGACTGAAGTTGATTAGCAATTGCCAGAAACTGATATTTTTGCTCAAAACCCCATAAAATCTGCTTATCTTGCTCTATATTGATAAAATACACATTGCACACAAGTCTCTGAGACACATACTGTTTTATTTAGCCATCAGGGTTGGAATACAGCAATTGTGCAGCAGCACAAATACATTTTAAGAGCTGTGAGAAGGATGATGTCTGCCAAAGCAGACCATGAATTTGTAAAATCTTGACATGATCATGAGTCATGACAAATAAAATGAAACCCCCGCCCCATAAAACCTACTCCACCTGAGACAGTGATTGACCATAAACTTCCAGCAAGGACTGTTGCTACTCTTCCCCACCAAACATATAGCCAGTTATTCTGGCCTGTTTTTTGGGGGGGAGGGACCAGGGGGTGGTCCACCATCTGCAGCTGCGAAATCACCAGGACATCTTGGTTTAGCATTAAAAAATATGTCTACAGCCCTGTCTGGGTTGAATTCATCTGGGGGGGGCCTGCTTTTTAACGCAACTCAATGTTTCTACAGTATCCACTGCCAGACTTGCTCTTCAGTCAGTTTTTACCTTGTTCATAGCTGAAACACACCTTTCTACTATTGCATTAGACACAGGAAATACTCTCAACACATTGACAAGCTTCAACAGATTTGGATAGGAATTTTGGAAATCACATGCCAGCTTTGACCAGATAGCAGAGGCAGACATACCAATGAAATTGGTTTGAGCAAAAATCTTAAACTCTTGCCATTCTGCAAGCACTTGATTGGTGTCACACTCAGGCTGCAAAAGAGTTGAACAATGGTCAACTACTTCAGTAATGTCACTGTTACCGTACAGTTCCAGTTCCTTTCGGTCTGCTGGCCAAAGTCTGGTATCTAACACTTTTGTACAGTTACAGATACTACTTTCATCATTCAAACCGAACCTTTGTTTACAACAGTTTTCAATATTTGTTATGTATTTCTTACATTGCTGTTTGAAAGTTTTAATAGATTGAGCACTTAGATGAGTTAATTTTACAGCCCTGTAAGTGACTTCAGGACATGCTCTTGAAAGAACGTCAAACCCATTTTTTAAGAGAATGTCAAGTTCACTGCCACCTATGGGGTCACTCTACTTAGCGTGGTCAAGAGTGTTTCTCAAAGTTTCAACAAAGCTAAGTAGCTCTGACATTTCAGCAACTTCTTTTTGAAGTGCTAGTGAGAACCTGGCAAGTGGCTGAAGCAACTGTTCAAAATACAAAAGGTGTGCAATCATTTAGAATTTAGTCAAAATTTGCAACACTCCCTTGGCTTTGGCCTGATCATGAGATGGGTCTGTAACCATAGATTCTAAATGTGCAGTGATTAGGGGGAATGATTTGGTAACAGCCCAGGTGGCAAGAAGTTTATGCTGCACCCGTGTGCCATGAGCCTTCTTGGGCTTTTCAACTAACATCTCCATGGCCTGGGCTAGGCATCGAAACTCTATAAGTCACTTAGAACTTTTCTAATAGAGATAAAATAGCTGGGTCAGAAAGTTTGAAACGTCATTGAAATCGGTATTACCCAAAGCATCTTTCATGGCCAGTTCTAATCTGTGTGAGAAACAATGAACAGCAACCAACCACTCACTGTATGTCTTCCCTTAAAAGTGCAGCAAGACCCCGTACTGTATGTCTTCCCTTAAAAGTGCAGCAAGACCCCGTCTTATACCCATGTTGACAGCAGCCCCATCATCTCCAAACCCAATCATTTTTTTTTTTAATATTAAGGCCACTCTCTGCAAGAATGTCTAAGATGAGATTTTTGAGTCCCTCACTTGTGCCACCTGATACTGCTTTCATTTGTAAAAATTTAGTCTCCACGTGACCATTGGTGGGATTAACATAAATTAAGTAACCAGTTCCTTTTCAGGTATGCCACTATCAATACTACCATCCATAAAAACTGAAAAATAATTACCATTTTTAACAGTTGACAGCAGGTTCTCCTCTAGGTTCTTGCCAATACACATTGTCAGTTCTTTCCCACTAACAGCGTTAATGTATTTATTGCCCAAATGAAGTCTATGTCACTTCTCTTATTTTGCTGTTACTTCAGACTTTTTAATAGGGATGTCCTCTTTGACCACCATATACATGATCTCCATCAGCCTGCCTAGAACTGTTCTATGCTGTTCCTCTGTATTACTGAAAGCTCTCCCTGCAAATAAATTAAAATTATTTAGCTCTGGGACCAATCCTCCTACCCCCCCCCCAATTATTTTAAACTTACCAATTGTGGTATGGCGATATATTTCAAGTGGTGACCATGTTTTACCAAATTTAAAAATGTTAAGAGCTTTCTTGTGCTGCTCTGTCTGAAGACGTTTCTGGATTGTGTCAACTTTTAGCTGGGGGCCTGTTATCCCTGCAATTAATGCCTCACTGAAGTTCTTGAACCCACGTAGCTCATCTTTATACTGACAGCACAATTTGCAACTAGGACGCACTGCACAGTCTCCCTCACTGCTTATCTGTAGCCAGTTTTTGTCTGGATCATATTTTTTGCGTCATCCTTCTGCAGTTGCTAATTTTACACCACCAGCCATGTTGGACTGCAATTATTAAAAAGTTTGAAGTTAGCCAAACAAGACTCTGTCAAACTGTGCACTTAACACATCAAGTACTGTAATAATCTGGCTAACTCTGTACTGAAAACAAAAGATTTTATTTATTTAGTTTTTGTTGACCGGGTAAGTGCACGGAACAAATCCAGCCTATTTTCAGGCACGACCCGGGGGAGGGGGATACAGATGAATGCCAACTGACCTTGAACCAGATTAAGCTGTTGGTGGTATTTTTTTTTAGTGAATGGGGGAGATTTGGCTAGGACACCAGGGAAATTCTCCTACTCTGCTGCGGTTGGGCTGTGGCCATTAGGGGGACCGGTCGTTGAGATGGCCACTTGGGGCTCTGATGCAGAGCAAGAGGACGTGCTGGAGATAGGGGAGTTGGTCTCCATCCCTATCTCCGTTTTTGCGGGAGACCATGCCTTCTACGACTGATGGTACACCGGGAGAAGCTTTGTCACACCAGGACATGGATTCTAATTTATCGGAAGGAGGTTCGCTCACCGTGGCGGTGGCTGAAACGGTATCCGGAGACAAAATGCAACAGGATTCGAGAGTTAGTGAGGCTTTGTCCACCTCTGCGGTGGTTTTCCCAGAGGTTGTTCGTGTCTCCCCCTCGGAAGCAGGTATCTGGGCTTCTCATGGCCCGGCTCCAGTTGATGATGTCAGCCATGCTGCGACGTGGTCTGATGAGACGCTGTGCTGTCTACAGGAGCCCAGCAAGAACACGGAAGTACTGGTGACATCTCCTTGCAGTGCTGCTAGTTCAATGGGAGCAGGGTAGACTGGCAGTGGATTGCAGGAGTGCAAGTGCCAGAAGTCTCCCCTCGGCTCCTCCATGCCGCTGCCTAGTTATGGTTCTTTGCCTCCGGAGACAGTAGGAGCTGGGAAGAAGACTGCTATGCACCTGGGAGACAGGATTGTGTTACCAGTTACTACTCCACTTTCAGAAGAGAAATCTACATTTTTCAAAGGTACTGTGCACTCTACGGGGCTGTCTACTGGTGTTATGGGGTCCCACCAGCCCGGTCTGATGGGCCTTGTCATGTCTAGCCCAGCTGGTTGTAGGTCTGATTCCCACCTGTCGGCATCAGGGCTTACTATTGCTGCAGCACTTCGGGGTGCAGGGTGGGAGAAGTCCCCTTTGGATGATTCTTGGACCTCCCCTGCACGACCCATCCCTGTTCCTAAAGGGGATTTATTAGACATTATGGACCCTCTTGAGGTTCCTTCAGGCTTTGGTCTTTCCCAGGCACCTTCCTGGCAGGTTGGAGGAGTGCAGGGTTCTGCACAAGGATTACTACAGCATACTGACTTGTCCAGTGTTGAAGCTGTGTCTCATACCCCCATGCTGCCCACTATGGTTGTTCCTTTATCTCCACCTTCCTCATCTCCTGTTGATGTGGTGGGGACTGGGAAACACTCTTTTTCAGCACCGGTATATGGTACGATCCCTAGGCCTTCATCTACATCTGCATCGGATGAAAATAGGAACTCTGACTTTGCCAATTCAGCTTCTGGTCCTTCAGTGGGACCTCAACAGACTAAAACTTTTGCTGGTTTATTCCATTCCCTTCTGAGCAGTCCAAACGGCGTAATGCTGTCTGGCTTCATTATAGGGGTGGGCTGGACATATTTCCGGATCGTCTTTATGCAGGAAAAAAATTGCTTAAATCCAGTTTGCAATTTTCCCCCTCTGAGATTTATGCATTAATACACACGTCTGGTGATAATTATTTAGATGTTAGCTTTAAAAATGCTTCAGTGTTAGACACTTTTTGGAATCGTTATCAAGCTGTTCGTCATACCCCATTGTGGTCCCCTTTTTTTGCTATTCCCCTTACAAAACCAACTATTAAAACTGTTACGGTTTTGTTTAAAAATGAGGGGGTGGCAACAGAGGATATTGTACGGTGGTTGTCTTCCAAATGTACTGTTTTAGGTTTGCCTGACCCAATCATTGATTCCGAGTTTTTCTGGACAGGGGTGTGGAAATTACAGGTTAAATTACCTATAGTTAATGGGACTATTCAGCACTTGCCAAGTTGTTTTTACTTAGCTAGGGATCGGGGTTTTGTCTTTTATCCAGGGCAGCCAAAATCTTGTTTCCGGTGTGGGGCCCAGACCCATCTCAGTAGTGCCTCTGATCAGCTAAAATAGAAACATAGAAACATAGACTTTGACGGCAGATAAGGACCGCTTGGCCCATCTAGTCTGCCCATTTCCCTACCTACAGGATAGGCCGCAGATCCTAGTTAACCAACAGCCTATTTCTTCCTACCCCTCACAAGAATTGCCTTATGTCTGTCCCATGCATTCTTGAGTTCTCCCACAGTTTTAGACCCCACAACCTCCTCAGGAAGGCTGTTCCATGCATCCACTACCTTCTCTGTGTAAATAATACTTAATCACATTGCCCCTGAACCGCCCTCCTTCTATCTTTAAATTGTGTTCCCTTGTTCTTGCAAGTCTCTTTTTCTGAAAGATGCTACCCTCTTGGACTTTGTTGATTCCACTGAGGTACTTAAAAGTTTCTATCATGTCCCCCCTCTCTCCCTTCTTTCCTCAAGGGTATACATATTAAGCTCCTTTAGTCTCTCCTCATACGGCTTCTTTTGCAGACCCTGCACCATTTTAGTTGCCCTCCTCTGGACTACCTCTACCCTGTCTATGTCCTTGCTGAGATGGGGTCTCCAGAACTGGACACAGTACTCCAGATGGGGTCTCACCAACTGTCTGTACAGAGGGATAACAACTTCCTGTTTTCTGCTGCTGATGCCTCTCCCTATACATCCCAGTATACCCCCAGCCCTCCCTACTGCCTTCTCACATTGCTTGCTAACCTTAAGGTCATCTGATATGATTACCCCACAGGTCCCTTTCCTTTTTTGTTGTTGTTACTACCTCCCCACCCATTGTGTATTCTTCCCCTGGGTTCTTGTTTCCCAGGTGCATTATTTTGCACTTCTTTGCATTGAATCCTAGCTGCCATACTTCTGACAATACTTCCAACCTTGCCAAGTCCCTTTTCATCCTTTCCATGCCTCCTTGTGTATCAACCCTGTTGCAGATCTGTGTCATCTGCAAAAAGGCATACTTTTCCTTCCAGTCCCTCTGCAATGTCACTGATGAAGACATTAAAAAGGACTGGACCCAATACTGAACCCTGCGGTACCCCACTAGTAACCCCTCTTTCTTCAGAGTGGACTCCATTTACAATTACCTTCTGTGTCCTGTTGTGCAGCCAATGTTTTATCCAGGCTACCACCCTGGGACCCACTCCCAGGCTGGTTAATTTGACTATTAATCTTTGTGGGACTGTGTCAAATGCCTTGCTAAAGTCTAGGTAGGCCATGTCCACAGCCCCTCCTGGTCTACTACTTTGGTCACCCAGTCAAAGAAATCTATTAGATTGCTCTGACATGACCTTCCCTGTGAAACCCATGCTGCCTTGGGTCCTGTGCTCCACTGGCCTCTAGGTACTCAACTATTCTTTCCTTCAGAAGTGACTCCATCACTTTCCCTACCACAGAGGTCAGACTGACAGGTCTGTAGTTTCCTGCCTCTGTCTTGGTCCCACTTTTGTGAAGGGGAATCACATCCGCCTTCCTCCAGTCCTTGGGTACCACACCATATTCCCATGATTTATTAAAAAGAGTAGCCAGTGGTTTAACTAGTTCCTCCCTTAATTCTTTTAGAATTCTGGGGTGAATTCCATCAGGACCCATTACTTTGTCCACCTGCAGTTTTAGGAGTTCTTGCAGAACCCTTTCTTCTCTGAAAGGACTGGGATCGACCCCCCCCCATCAAGAGTGCTTCTGTTAATTGGATTAGGCACTTCCCCCTCCTCTTTTATGAATACTGAGCATAAATATTCATTCAGTATCCCTGCTTTTTCACTGTCCCCCTCTGCCCACCCACCGTTCATTCTATTCAGCCTCACTATCCCTCCCTTTGTCTTTCTACGCTCGCTGATGTACCTATAAAAGGTTTTATCCCCTTCTTAACTGAGTTGGCTATCTTTTCCTCAGTTTGGGCCTTTGCTATTCTGACTTCCCTCCCTGCTTCCTTCTGCCTTAACTGGTACAGCTCTCTGTCCTGCTCCTTCTGTGTTTCCTTATACTTCCGGAATGCTATCTTTTTCTTCCTGACTTTCACAGCCACCTCTTTTGAGAACCATAGTGGCTTTCTCTTTCATTTTGATTTGTTTATTTGCTTCACACAAAGGCTGGTTGCCTCTGTGATGGCAGTTTTGATGATTCCCCATTGTTGCTCCACACCTCTTTCTAGCTTGTTTGCTAGTACTTTTCTGAGGCACTCTCCCATCTTGCCAAAGTCAGCCCTCCTAAAGTCCAGTACCCTCACTTTTGTATGGCTTGACTCTGTAGCTGAGTTTAACGTGAACCACACTGTTTGATGGTCACTTGTCCCCAGATGGCAACCCACTTCTAGATCTGAGATCCTCTCACTGCCCCCGTTTGAGAGTACGAGGTCTAAGATTGCTCCTCATGAGTGGGTTCCAAACTAGCTGTCTAATGCCTGCCACCTGTGGGCATCAAGAATGGCCCTGTTCTTGGATGTGGCTGCAGCAAATGTGCTCCAGTTAACATCTGGCATATTCAGGTCTCCCATCAATAGTATCTCCCTTCTCTGCCATTCTAAGAATGCCTTCTATCATATCCTTGTCCATTCCTCTCCTGACATGGGGTCTGTACACAACCCCTATGCGGATTGTGGGGCCCTTTCAGTCTCCAAGGTGACCCACAGTGCCTCCTCTCCTCCCTGTTTACTTTTGTTCAGTTGCTTTTATCCCTTCCTTTACATAGAGAGCTACTCCTCCCCCTCTTCTCCCCTGCCTGTCTCTCCTGTAGGTTATATACCCTGGTATGTTAACATCCCAGTCATGGTTCTCTGTGTACCATGTTTGTGTGACTGCTACGATATCCAGGCATCCCTCTTCCATCAAGGCCACCAGCTCAGGGAGCTTGTTGCCCAGACGACGGGCATTGGTACTCATTACCCTCCATTTCCTGATGGCCTTACTCCCTTTTACCCCATCCCTGTCCTTCTTGCCTTGTCACTTTCATTTACCCTGCCCTTCTCCCTATCGACACCTCTATGTTGGTGTTTGCCGCACTTACTACCGTGATTTTTGGGGCTAGGATTTCTGCTCCTTTCCAGTGCCTCCCTTGGCTAGTTTAAAAGCTTGCCAATGAAGCATTTAAACCTATCACCTAGATCCTGGTTCCTCCCGGACAGATGCAGCCCATCATGCCAGTATAGGCTTGCATCACTCCAGGTGGACCCCAGTCCCCAATGAAGCTAATCCTGAGCTCTACACCAGTTTTTCAACCACTGATTGAATCCCATGGTGCAGAACACCCTTGCCTCTCCTATGCCATAGATGGGCAGCAACTCCGAGAAGGTTACCGTGCATGCTACTTGACTAACGCCCCTTCCCAATTCCACAAATTCTTCCTGCACTTCTCTAATCCCTTTCTTAGCCATGTCATTTGTCCCTAGGTGGACAATGACATCCAGCTCCCTCCCCTGTACAGCTGCTCCGGCAATCCTGAGGATTCACTCCCTGTCTCTCCAAGCCATGGCGCCAGGCAGGCACCTTACCTCCCTCTCCCCTTCCTCCCCCAGTTCTACCTTCCTAACAATGGAGTCCCCCACCAGGAGTTGTTTCCTTCCCCTGCAGGGTCCCCTGCCACCCTCCTGTGGGTCTCCTTTGTGGAGGTTCCCAGCATCCTCCTTGGTCTCCACTGCGGGTGCCTCCATAGAGGAACCACACTTTGCCAGAATGGCATAGGAATTGTGGAGAGGTACAACTAGAGGGATGTGCCTCTGTTCCACCACCCTCACCCTCCCTGAGCCCACTGTGGTCCAACCGCTCCTCTTTCTTGGCAACCTCTGAGGCAATGGCAGTGGCACTGGTGGTCCCTGGATGGAAGAGGAGGTCCCACAAATCCTGGCCAACTCAGCCTGGAGATGAGCAACCTCCTCCTCAGCCCAGAGAGGTGCCTGCAGATGGGACAACACCGCATCCTCCAGAAAATCTCCGGAAGACTGCTGCCCACAGCCACTGCACTGCACCACTCCAATCATGTCTTATTTCTGGCCCCTAACTGTTTGCAATCCTTACTCTTTCCCTGTTTTTTTCTCTCTCCTTACTTTCTGCCTGTGTGCCCTTTAAGCTCCTGATTGTCCTGTTCTGAGACAAGAATATCCTATATTTCTCAGTAGACCCCTTACTTGCTCAGAGGCAGATCTCCAGCAGCTAGAGGGGGCCGGAGAGCTACTCTTGCCCTTCTATGATGGTGGGTCTTTGGTGGTTCTGTGATCACTCACTTCCTGCTCCCAAACAGGAAGTTCCTGTTGTCAGTCAAATCCTGTGCCTATAAAAATAGAACTAGCTTTCGATGAGGGGGAGGGAAGGAGGGCAATATAGTCCCAGCAGAGAAGTCCATTCACACAGCAGTCCTTTCTCCTGGTGTCTTCTGCCAAGCTATTAGCAGAATCTTTCTAAGGCCATCTTTAAATGTAGCTTCCTTCTAGCTAAGCCACTCCCCCTACTTACTAGATCTTTCTACAAGTAATTTAAACCTCACAGCAGTTAAGTCCTTTCAATCACCTGAGATTTACACCTAGATAACTGTTCAGATACCCATTCAGTTCAGTTAACCCAGACAAACACACACTTTTTTGTTTTGTATGTTAGTTTTTTTTTACCCTAAATTAAAGGTCCAAGTACAAAAGTGCTTCTACTTTAGTCCCAGCAGAGAAGTCCAGTCACACAGCAGTCCTTTCTCCTGGTGTCTTCTGCCAAAATGTTCTAAATGTCTCGGTTCTGGTCATGTCAATCTAAATTGCCCACGCCCTGAGTATTGTAATTTGTGTGAGGAAACCTCTCATTCTTTTAAAGATTGTCCATGGGCTTCCCATAATAACCCTGAAAGGCCTACTGATTCACAGCATGAGATGGTGACTCAGGCACAAAGGTTGGTTCAGGCCAGGCCCCAGTTTCGGCCTTTTGCTTCTACAGTGGTACCCCACCCAGCTGAATCTCCTTCTTCCCAGATGGATCTAGGGTTGGCACCACCACTTCTGATAGTTCCCCTGTCCAGTGAAGACTTAAGGTCTGAGGACTCAAGTTCACTACCTCATGCTATTCCTTCTTCCTCAGTGGTGGAGGAGGTGCAGGTTTCGGCCCCTTGTGCATCAGCTTTCCCATCTGTTAACGTCAACATGCCGCCTCCTGGGGATACCGATTGGATCCCAGTGGGGAACAGGACGGTAACGAGGAGCTCTTTGATGAAAGGAGTGCCTCTGACTTCTGTAGTTCCCCCCCCGCCGGGATGCGATGGTTACAAACCGGTTTGCGGTTTTATCTAAATGGAAGCAAGCCGTGGATACTGAGGATGATTCCGATGCATCCTCTATTGTGTCTTCCCAAGTTGAGATATTAACTGATTCTGAACAAGTTTCTGGGGATGTCCAACTGAATCAGAAAAAAAGATGTAAGTTAAAATCCCCCGGCAAAGGTCAAGGTAGAAAAAAATATTGAATTACTCTCTAAGATGGGGGACATTGTATCTTTTGAGAGCTTAAATGCCAACAGCCTCAAAATTGTTAAAAGATGCCGGGCCATTTTTTCCTTTCTTTTGTCTCTGCCTTTACATATTATTTTTTTACAAGACACTAGGCTCCATTCTTTGCAAGAGATTGGGAAGGCATCTAGGGATTGGAGGAATGGACTGTCTTTTTGGTCTTTGGCTGAGGATGTGTGTTCTGGAGTAGGGATATTGGTACAGAGAGTGGAGATTCATGTTACTAGACTAATTGACTTGATTCAGGGTCGAGTTATTGATCCTAGATGTTATTCTCCATCAACAAGAATGGAGATTTATTAATATTTATAACCCTCAAGTCAAAACTCAGAGGATTCATATGTTAAAACAGATTCAACCATTTCTTCATTCATCCAAATCTGTGATTTTTGGAGGAGATTTTAACTGTATTCTGTCATTATCTGATAAAACTGGACTTACCCAAAAATTATATTCGGATTCCAATTTCCTCAACACTTTGTACGTTACTGCTAACTTACGGGATGGGGACTCTTATGTTATCATACCGCCAGAACATACTTTTCACCGAGGTAGATTTTCCACACAGATTGATTATTTTTTTATTTTTCACTGGTTAGCTAATGTAAAGTATTCGGTTCTCCCCTGTGAATTCTCAGATCATTGTTTGTTACTCTTACACACCGGTTGTCCCAATAACAAACCGGTAACACATACCTTCTTGAAGATGAATATATCTGTTTTAGGGGAAGAAGGCGGGTGGCAGGACCTGTTTAGGCTTCTCCAAGACAAGGGGCTGGATATTCAAAAGGGTTGCGCAATGCGCAGTAGGGTTGCACCAGCGAAAGTCAGAAAATGTGCCATTCTGCGATATTCAGCAGGAGGCAGTTGCGCCACTGAAAACATGCTGAGCAACAGCGCAATGATAATGAAGGCATGCGCAACTGAAGGGGGTGGAACCATGCATAAAGTGCGCAGTGCGATGTTCAAAGACTTGCGCAATGCGCAACAGTGGAGCAGGCGGATGTTGCGCCATAGCGGAAATTAGCCAAAATAAAAAGGAGCAAGGAAGAGGCGCAAGAACGCTACAGGGAAGCCACATGAGGCAGGGAGAGAGACAGAGTAAGAGGGAGAAAGAGGGCGGCCAGGGAAACAAAACCACAGAATAGGGGCAAGGGAAGGTGTGTGGGGCCACAGAGAGCAGTGGCCAGTAGGTGTACCCGGTGCAGTGGAGGTAGCAGTCAGGACAGCGGGGGGAACAAAGCAACAACAGCTGGGGGGGAACACAAGCCAGGGACATGGACAGTGCCACCTTCCACATGGAAGCTGTAATGAGGGGGGTGAGAAGGTATGCTGCAGGGGACATAGCCCATGGAAGGGCCCGTCGGCGGTACGCCCCCAACAGGCAGTACCGAGCCCGCACCAGCTTTGAGCTGCACACAGATGTTGAGATTGAGGGCCGGTACCACCTGAACAGGGCAATACTGAGGCGGCAGTAATTTGTGTGAGGAAACCTCTCATTCTTTTAAAGATTGTCCATGGACTTCCATTGATAACCCTGAAAGGCCTACTGATTCACAGCATGAGATGGTGACTCAGGCACAAAGGTCGGCTCAGGCCAGGCCCCAGTTTCGGCCTTTTGCTTCTACAGTGGTACCCCCCCCCCAGCGAGCCTGTCCTCTGCTGGAGTCAGCTGCACCACCTCCGGCTGGCCCCCGCCTGACCTGGGAGACAGATCAGTCTTGCGGCACAGTGCCACATCCACCTCGGATGCATGAGCGGCCCTGCCAAGACCCAGCAGCACTGGCAGGCTGAGCACGGGCCTCATGGGGTGGCACCGATGGTCCACCAGGGGTCCCACTGCACGAACGCGACCGTGCCCGCACAGGTGTCTGCAGCACACCGAACATACCTGCACCAGGAGTGCTCGGGATGCCCACAGCTGAACCCGGCATTGACAGAGTGGGTGTTGCATGACGCCGGAAACGGGTAGTGGATAGCGAACTGCGCGGTGTGAGTGACACATGTGCACCTGACTGTGTGCCCATTGTGGCCATGACAGCGACCAATGCCTGTGTTTGCCTGTCAATGGCAGCGGTCAAAGCCTCCCACAAACAGTTAATCTGTGACAGGATCCTATCGGTGTCCCTGCTGTGTTGCTCCTCGACCCGCTCCAGAGCCACACACAGTGCCTCCATGGATGTTGCAAGCCGCATCTGCTGCTGTACTGATGCCTGCTGTAGGTGGGTGTGCTCATCAAAGAAGTCATCTGCCACCTTGGCCACCTGTCCCTCAGGGTATGGAAGGGCCTGATGTTCAGCACCCCTTGAGGATGGGCGCTGCTCACCAGGACCAGGTATGGGCAAGTCCACAGGCGGTGCACAGATGCCACCACTGAACCCTGTACCCCCAGTCCCGGTGGGTGACTGCTGCTGCTGCCCCTCCACCTGCTGTGCCCAAGGGATCGGTTGTTCCACCACTGTGGCTGCAACAGTGCCACTGACCTGATCAGCCACCGGTGCTGCCCCACCGGTGCTGAGAGGCACAGCCTGGGACTGTGCTAACATGCTGGCACACACATCAGAACCAGCCAGGTCCATGGGCGTGAGCTGGCCTGCTGTGTGTCCATTCTGTGACACATACATGTCACTGCCCATAATGGTCATTGCATCATCAATGGTGCAGGTCTGTGCCACAGCCACAGCGTGCTGGCATCCTTGGATGCCAGACCACTGAGACACAGGAAGGGCCTCCCCCACACCTGTCTCAACGACATCAGTGTTGACAGCCAGGCGGACCCTCTGTTGCAGTGCACACCGGCTACCTGAGGAGGTGGATGGTCCCTCCTCCAACTCCAGATGGCTGTCCACAGTGGACAGGCCCTCCACCGCAGACCCCTGCAGATGTGCAGGATCTGCAACAGAAAGTAAGTACACATTAGTGCATGTGATCTACCCTCCCCCCCCAACAGACCATGATGTACCATGCAGTGATGGGCTACCACCTGTCTGGAAGCCACCTCCTGGAACACCCTCAATGGCACTGCACTGCATGCTTGCAGCGAGCCTGTCCTCTGCCGGAGTCAGCTGCACCACCTCCGGCTGGCCCCCGCCTGTTGCAGCACGTGCTGCCCTGATGGCAGCCACCTTCTCCTTCACCCTCCTTCTCCTGTCGGTACCCATCTTCTTCTTACACTCCTGCACAGAGCGCTGGTGGCTGCCGTGCAGGTTGTTGGCACGTGCCACCCCCTCCCATGCAGCAGCACGGGCCTGAGGGGTGCCCGCCGTCCACTGAGCAGTGGCTCCTGATCAATGTAGGCCTCGAAAAGTGCATCCGTCTCGGCCTTGGTAAAATTGGGCCTCCTCTTCCGCCCACCATCGTCCTCCTCACCCAGTCCTCGCTCGGTCATTTTTCAGCCTGTATGGGTGACAGTGGTTACCTGTGACTGTGCAGTACAAAGCAAGTCCCTGAGACCACAGTCCAGAACACCACACAGCATGCAACTCACCTATAAACTGCAGTAACTGAATATGGCTACTGCAGAACAGTGTCGCATTTTTATAGTGCAATCCATGCAAATTTGGTGTGGAGCAACTTTAATGAGATGCAAATCGCGCTGTTGCGCCATTGAATGGCTGATCGGATGATTTGCATATGACGGCTGAATATCGCGCTTTTGCGCTTTGCCCAATTGTGTTGAATGTGCTGAGCCAATGGCGCAGTTCTGTGGCCTGCGTAGTACACCGCACTGCACATGCCTAGGTAGCTTACACAGGCGTCTGCCATGCTGATGACGTGCTGTGCGCGGTAGACAATTCAGGACACAGCCACCATTGTGCCAGTGGCGCTATGGTGAGGGTCACTACATGGCACTGTGGCACAACTGCGCAATAGTTCGCTGTGGCAATGGCACACAGGCAACCAATCGCGCTAGACGCATAGATGTCCAAAGGCGCTGTGTGTGGCCTTGCGCCAGAGACCCATGACCCTGTGCCCGACCTTTGCCTCCTTGGCGCGATACGTCTGGCATGGCTGCACCTCTATCGCGCTGTTCAGTGACAGAACAATAGGGAATGGCGGTGCTGTACCGATAGCGTGATAGGGAATGGCGGCGATGTACCGTGCAGCACTTCCATGTGGGGTTGCCGCACTGCAGAGTGCCATATTGTTTACTATAGCATTAGAGATAGCACACAGGAGAGCCCCTCAGTGGAGTGCCCTTGAGCTGGCCAACCTTGTGGCCATTGTGGAGCCACACTATGGCCCACTGTTTGGTGAGGTGCCACTGGACAGGTCCAGGACCCAGGTCTGGAAAGAGGTGGCCACTGACCTGGAGGCAGCCACTGGCCACAGGAGAATAGCCAAACAGTGCAGGCACTGGTATGGGGATCTGAGACGGAGGGAGCCGGAGCTACTGGCACGTCTGCGGTCGCGTGCCAGGAGGGACGTGGTGCCTCGTCCAGGTGGGTAATATGTCTACACACTTGTATGGTCCATATGGGTAACACTGTCTTATGTGTCCAGCACATAGGGGAAGGATGGTCTAGGGTTGGCTGTGGCGGTGTTTACAGGGTATGGGATGGGTGGGTCTGGCTGGGTGGGTGAGCACGCACATTGGGGCAGGGGGAATATGCTTTGGGTTTGTACTGATGTGTTTCTCTCCTTTTGTCTCCCACAGGAATGGCCAAGTGGAGGAGGAATTTGGAGCAGCAGCAGAGGGTGGGGGACGCTGCACGGGGGCATGTCGGGGACCAACCCCAACGCCAGCAACAACCCAATGAGGGTGAGTGCCATGACACCATGATTGCTATTGCATGCTGTGTGACAGGGTGGGAAGCAGGGCATGGCCACCATCCATGGACACCACTGCCATGCACATGACATGTGACAGTCAGCACTGTCCAGTGGCACTGCATGTCTGGGAGTGCATCAATGGTGGTCCATGCATGCACTGGGCACATGGCTGTGGCACTGCCTGCCTACCGCATAGCCACATTACTGTACGGCTCTGGTTGTGCTGTGCTGGACATGGGTGGTGGGTGTGTGCAGTGGTACACATGGCTGTTGCTGCCTGGTTGGGCATGTCTTGTGGACACGGTCACTGTGGGTGGGTGCACACCATCACAGGAGCGTGGCACATGGCTGTATGCCATGCATAATGGGTGGGCTGCAGGGGGATGGACAGTCACACCCATTGACTCTGATCCCTTGTCCTAGGTGTGCGCATACTCCTGCGAATTCAGCAGTCCATCCAGGATCTTGTGCGGGTGGCACAAGAGTCCCTTGCCATCCTGAGGGATCTTCATCAACATGGGGTGAGGAAGAGGAGGTGACCCAGGGAATGGCCCCAGGCAGCAGAGGACCAGGCTGGCCACCAGTGACCACAGACAACCTCCCCCCTTTGACCAACCCTCACACCCCGCCTTCCTTCTCCCATATGTTCACCCCTGCCCCTTACCCACCCCAACCTTGTTCCTGTCCCTCCACCCCATGTTTGTACATAATTGTAAATAGTTGTTGTTGTTATATTTTTTGAATACAGTTATTTTGATATGAATGCTGTAGTGGTCTCTGATTTGCAGCTGGCTATAGGTGCTCAGTTGCAGTGGTGTGCATAGCATCTGGGGTGGTTCAGTCATGGGTATATGTGTGCGTGCGTGGGGAAGTGTCTCTGGTGTGGGAGTGGCTATCAGTCGGTATCTGTAGTGTGTGTGTTGTTCTCTGTGCATTGCATTACTGTGTGCAGTGGTCCATGGTGCCTGCTCTGTGTCCATTGTGCCCCTGTCAACCCGTCCTTGGCCTGTGCAGCTGACACCCTTGCATGTCTGTGGCCTGCGAGGTCTGCTGCCTTGTCAGTGGTGGCTGTCCCTGCAGGTCATCCACTGTGACCGTCACAATGCTGGGTTACCTCCTGTCACTGGTGTGGTGCATGTTTGCCTTGGGTGACACTGTGGCCTCCGCAGTTGCTGTCCCACCTCCATGCTGTGGCTTGTGTGCGTTGCAGGGGCTGTGCACCACTGTCTGTGACTTGTGATCCAGGCATATGCTGGTGGTGTACAGGGCCACAGTTCATGCACAGGGTGGGTGTCACCTCTGTGCCATGGAGGACTGCAGGCTGTGTGTGTGCACAGTTTACATGGGCCCACACTGGGAGCCTGGTTGCCACACTACTGCATCCCTGTGTTAGTGTCCCCGTGGGTATGGGTGTGTGTTTGCCCCTGCACTGTGTTGCATCCAGTGTGCTGCATGCTTCCAAACACCACTGTGGGAGTCTGTGCTGGCTGCTGTGGCTCATGGTGGGTCTGGCTTGTATGGTTCTGTGGTACACGAGGTTGCAGTGTGGCAGTGGGGGTGGTGGTATGCATGGGGATTCCCGCAGTGGTGGTCACTGCTCATGGGGGGTGTCTTGGGGTCACGGTGCAGGGTGTGCTGTGCACGGGGGGGGGCTGCTGTGCTATGGGGTGGTCCGCCCTCCTTGTGTGGCAGTCTCAGCTTGCCGGTGGGTGTGCTGGGGCACCATGGCCCAGCTCTGCTTTGTTTGCTTGTCCCCATGGGCCGGTGGATATTCCAGCCCTTCGCCAGTTGTGCTGTGCTTGGGGTGTGGGAGTGCATTGTCAGTTCTGCAGTGTGTTCCTGTGCCCATCTGTGGCACGGGTGGTGGGCCCCTACCTACCTCCCTGGTTGTGCAGTTCCATTGCTCTGCTGCTGTGGGGCTCCCTGCTTGCGCTATGGCGCCTCTGGGTTGCTCAGCTGGGCAGCCCATGTTGCGCCATAGCGCATCGTATCTGCTCAGCTTCCCCTTCCTAGTTGCACTATGGTCAAATTGTGCGATATTCAGACGTTGGCTGTTGGCGCAATTTGGCTTGCTCCTTTTTTGAATATCGCGTCTATTGTGCATGGGCGCAATGGACTTGTGCTTGCTCCTGCTATTGTGCACTTTTTGGGCGCAGTTTGACTACCCAGCCCAATGTTTCTGTTTTTGAATTATATGATAACCCAGCCTTTTGGTGGCAAGATACTAAAGCTGAAATGACACAATTTTGTAAACACTTTTCGAAAAAAAAATCTTCACAGCGTTATTTTCAATATGTTAAGTGTCAACGCCACTTACAAAGACTACTGTCTTGGCAATTTGAATGGGGTCTAGATTATTCTGTACAAATCCGGCAGGTTAAAACAGAGATGCGGGCTTCTCAGTATGAGAGAACGGCTTCGCTATTCCTTGAACAAAAATATGGAAGGCAGGGCTCTGCTAAAATAGTCAATCCCTATGATAGTAGCCACCAACTAATCATCTAAATGCATCTAAATATGTGTCTGCTTTAGTTTCTCATTCTGGTACCAGGATTACCGATGACCGGAGTGTTTTGGAGGAGGTTTCTTTCCATACTAAGTCGTTATATGGGCAGGTTTATGAATCACATACCTGGGATGGCTTTTTGGGTTCCTTAGAGGTTTCTCTCCTATCACTAGAGTATCTTATGATCTCGAGTCAGCCTGTTACCTGTGTTGAAGTGGACTCCGTCATTAGTCATCTGAAAACTACTGTTACCCCTGGTCCTGATGGTATTCCCAACGAATTTTATAAAAAAGCTAAATCCTTGTTGCTACCATATTTAACACAGGTTTATAATGTTATTTTACAAGGCCTCTTACCTATTCCCCTTGCATTTTTTGACAGCTACTTGATTTTTTTGTATAAACAGAAGAATGATAAAGATAAGTTGGATAACTGGCGCCCTATTAGTTTATTGAATTTCAATTGGAAAATTTTGTGTAAAATAGTCTCTAATAGACTATCTCAGGTGGCTGCCCAGGTGATTTCTTCTACACAGACGTGTGCAATTCCAGGTCATTCCATGCTCTCAAATCTGAAAATTTTGAGAGAAGTATTTGATGGGAATACCACACAGGGTTACTTTCTTAGTTTGGACCAAACCAAGGCTTTTGACCAGGTTCCGCATGGGTATTTATTTTCAGTATTGCAAAAGTATGGGGTCCCTGCGGCTTTGCTTGATTGGATTAAAATTTTGTATCAATCGGCTTGCACAAAGTCGTTGGTTAATAGTTTGCGATGCCCCCGTATCCCTATCAAGAGAGGGGTTTGTCAGGGCTGTCCTTTAAGTCCCCTGTTGTATGTCTTTTCTATTGATCCACTACTCCGGAAATTAAATGGGGAAAGGGCCATTCGACATATCTCCGTCACACCAGATTTTATCTTTCCATGTGTTTTAGCCTATGCAGATGACATTTGCATTCTAGTAGCAGATCCAGCTTCTGTGGAAAGGGCGATTGAGATCATCCATTCCTTCTCCTGAATTTCTGGATCTGCCTTAAATACCCAAAAAAGTGTGGGGTGTGCTGTACACCTTCCTTCACAGGACATATTACCGATGATTGGAGGGATTGCTATTCATTCCCGGAAAATTTGTGTTTTGGGGGTTATTTTTGGTCCACTTGACTCAGCGGCGTGTAATTGGATTTCAGCAATGGACGTGGCTGAATCTAAAATTGTTCGATGGAAACGGTTCCCTATGACCCAAAAAAATGGATTTTTTTACTTAAAACTTGTATTTTGCCATTATGTTTACTAATTAGTTATATTTTTCCTCTCCCTTGTTCTCTTGAAGCGCGGCTGTATAATTTGTTTTTCCAGTTACTTTGGGGTAGTAGACTGAACCCGGTGAAGAGATCAGTTACCTACTGGCCTATAAAACAGGGAGGTCTCCAGATGGTAAACCTGGTGCTATTTTATTTTTCTATTTTTGTGAATGCCAATATTTTTCCTAGTTTAGTCAACCGGACAGATTGTTGGGCCCTTAGTCTTGCCTCCCGTTCTCAATATTTTCTAGATAAATGGCATGCTCCTGCTTGGAAACCTTTTACCAAAATTCCACTCAGTACATCGGTATACCTTATTGAAATATTTAAAAAACTTAAAATTTGGAAAGTGTCTTCTGATGTGGAGTTATTACAGAATAGAAAGCGTTTATACTCCTCTATACTGCAAACCATGTTCTTGGTGCCGCCTTGTTTTACGGTACGCTGTGATTCCCAGTGTTTAACTAAGCAATTATTGAAAAATAGGATTCCAGCGAAGATGTGGGATATCTTGTGGTTGTGTTGTCATAACAAATTGAACGTTAAAGGAAATCAGATGCATAAACAATTATTAGAATGGTACTGTGTTCGAGACACATGTGTATGTCAGCTGGAATCTATGCAGCATCTTTTTTTTGAGTACCCATATAGTGCCCCTTTATGGTCTCAGCTGAGTCAGTCATGGGGCTTACCTGTGTTCTCAGGGTTGACATATTCTAAATTGGTATATGGGGACTTTGGACCAGGTTGGAAGATTTTCTTTCCAGGCACTTTGCGGGTTCTGTTTGCAGTCTGCAAATGGTGCATTTGGCACAACCACTGTATGTTTGTGTTACAGCAAAAAAAGATTGCCTTGACTGCCCTCAGGGAACATATCAGAAGTGAAATTTCTAGCATTTATTGTTCAGAAAAAAAAAATTTTTCAGCACCTTTAGTGGCATTTTGGTGGAGAGCATTACTGTTAATTTCGTTTGAAGGGGTTACTTGAATATAGAAAACTATATTGAATCACAACCTATTTTTTTCTTGTTTGACACAAGTGGGGGGTTGTTGATTCCGTAATGAAAATTTCTTTTGTGCTTTTCTTTTTTTTTGTTTGTTATTTTCACCTGTACAATGGATATTGTGATTTTCCTTATTGTTTTTTCTCTATATGTACTATGATGTACAACTTTTGTGTTATGTATTGAATTTGTTTTGTTTTCCAATAAAAATTCCCCTACTTTTTTCAATGAGTGCCATAGGATCTATAACATCCACCTGAACTACCACCAATCCAGGCTGATGGGACCTCGGTTCAATGTCTCATCCGAAAGGCAGCACCCCTTTCATGCTACACTTCAGTGTCAGTACTGGGATATTAACCCAAGTGCCACTTGTGGGAACTGAACCCCCAGTCCTCTGATCTCCTGGCCTCAAAGGCGAGTGTGCTACCCACTGAGCCACTGACACTGACGAGACACATGACAGCTGCATATTTCCTTATGACTCCCTGAGCCCCCCCACCAAGTAGTTTTCATGTATTACATTTGTCCTAATCACTGCCATAGGCAGGGCACACACTTGAAAGTTTCAGAGTTGTGAACTGAACAGTTCCCCAAAGTTCACTGCTGCAGTAAAGCTGGCAGCAGGGCATAGTCTTATGTACTTGTCCCTGATCTTTGCCATAGGCAGGGCACACACTTTCCAGAAACTTCCCCAAAGTTCACTGCTGCAGCAAAGCTAGCTGGTAGCAGGGCTAAGTGTCTTATATATGGTTACTTAAATGTCCCCTCAGGATTGCATGGGCAGCGCACTTCAGAGTTACAACTTCCCCAATGCAGCAGAGCAACAAGCAGGTATTTTTGTTCTAGTTGTCTCCTTCATCTCTGCCAAAGCAGGGCACTTGACTTGTACACAATTTTTTTACTTGTTTCCTCTCCCCTGAGAACTCTGGAAAAACCAGGGTACAAATTATTATCATCACTGCTGCAAAAGAGGGCTGGCTGGACACAAAATAAAGCAAGCAGGTCATAGAACTCTTTGGAGTAAACCAGGGTACTATTCTGCTGTTCCCAAAAATGTTCTGCTACTTGCAAGTCAAAAGACACCGTTTGTTTGCTTAATTCCCCGTCATCACTGCTGCAATAAGGGCTGGGCACATTTTAAAGCTGGGCATGAGACTGTTTAACCACTGTTGTCCCTTTATCCCTGCCAAATTAAGCAGGGCACATTTAGTCACACAAGATACTTTTCCCTTTGTTTCATCTCCCCTCAGAACTCTCTGGAAAAACCAGAGCACACTTCTTATTTGTTTTCTGTTCCCAAACAGTTTGCAAGAGCACAGTAACGTTTGATATTTTTCCCCCATCAGATCTGTCACTGGCATTGGGCTGGGCACCAAATAAAGACTGTTTACACCACTCTGTTGTCCCTCTCATCTCTACCAAGCAGGGTAATTACTTAGTTCACATTTACTTTTCTTGTTGTTTCCTCTCCATTTTGCCCACCAGTTTAGGCCCATCCCATGAGGTGCCCACCTTACCCGAGCCACCCCCCCAGTCATGCCACTGCCCTGCTGCGTGCTCTTCCATTGAGTTCACTCCTCCAGGCTCCCCGGACAATAAATTGAAAAGTTTGTACTTTTTTTTTTGTAGAGACTCCCAACTGTCTGGTCAGCTGCATGCTGTTCCTCCACTCCAGTTGCTTGGCTGAATCTGCATCACGTGGCCTGCTCACCCACCACGATGATTCGTGTGGCTCTCCTCTGGGCCCGGTCCCTTATCACGCTGTCTTGGCTTCCTCAGCTCCTCTGCTCCTCATTGTGGCTCCTTCCAGCAAACACAAAGAAATTCATTACTGGACACCACCAATGAGCTAAAAATACAATATAAAAAAAAAAGGAAACTGGAACTTACCTTGCTTAAGTTTTGCTCCAGCTGGAGCTTCTGGACCTGCTTGCTTTTCTCCTGGGGTCACGCTGCAAGAGGACGCTTGTAACATTTTTCCTGCAGCAGAGACTGGGTGGGGAGAAGGAACATCGCTGGCCAATCAGCAGGGGTGTGGGGGAGAGGACAGAAAAAACAGAACAAAAAAATATTTAAAGAAACATGGCCCAAAATGCTAAAAAGGGCATTTTTAAAGGATCCAGGGCCAGTTCAGAATGATTAGCAATGACTGCTAATCATTCCAGAAGTTGACTCGCTTTTCTCCTATCTTGGGTCACAAATTGCTATGCGAATCTGCTTATTTTATGCCTTGAAAGCAGAAACTGGGATTGTGCAGTAGGGCTTTATTCACAGATATTACTAAAGCACAAGTGGACCCCCAATGGTTGGTCATTGCAAAACAGGAACACTCTTTTTCCAGGAACACATTTGCTGGGCAGTACAGTTTTTCACAGGAACATCTCTATCCATTTTCCAAAGTGCTCGTGGTCTGAACCACATACTTGAGCCATTTCCAAAACACATTTCCACTTCCAAAGTGTAAACCAGTGACCTGAGCCACAAACTTACATTTCATCCTGGGCAATGGCCTTTGCTCAGGGGACCTTGGGGCAAATCAACAAACCAGTTAGCCCTGCACTGAAACTCCAGATGGTGTTCCTCCCACCCTTTGCCCTAAATACAGTCTGCCATTCCTTCAGGGTTACTCTAAAAGAAGCCTTCAGTCCCCACTGAACTGTTAAAGACTTTGAAACTTTACTTCAAATTAGCACCCTGAGGTGAAAAGGGGTCCTGGCTGGTGTGATCTAGCCTTATCTTGGGCACACACACCACAGACAACCT
This sequence comes from Neoceratodus forsteri, assembly GCA_016271365.2. NCBI lineage: Eukaryota > Metazoa > Chordata > Ceratodontiformes > Ceratodontidae > Neoceratodus > Neoceratodus forsteri. The sequence continues at coordinate 726,716,493 of CM057453.1, forward strand.
CCCAATGAGAACATGTCTTTAATTCTGTACTCACAGACTAGTTGCTCCTTCCTCCCAGTCCTGGAAAGGAACAACGGAGAGGCACCTCATCCTCTCTGGTAGCTTGTCAGATCCCATTCACAGTCCTTCTCTAAGGCAGCTGAAATCTTCAGGACCTTCAGGGGATTGCCCATTGGATCCACAAGACATTGCAGTCCCTCTCACTCCCCCTGTAGTGAAACTAAGTCCTGCTGGCAAACAGTTTTCACCACTTCACAGGCAAACTGAGGATTTTACCAAAACTGGGGTGAGAAAAGACCAGGGCTCTCTTTTCAAAGCCCCACTGGCAGACCTCCTGCCATGCTGACCTCTAACTCAGACTAACTGAACATCCTAAACTTCCCCAGAGCAGCTGACTCAAAAATGGTGATGCAGCTGCAAGAGTTCTAAATGACATAATTACCCTTCTCTTAGGCTAGCTGAGTAAACAATGATGTCATTATTTAAAAAGCCCCTAATCAGCTTCCTAGTACCTGCCTTTTCTACCTGCCTAAGACTAGTACTAATGGGATTCTAGTAACCCCAGGGGACTGGGTGGTTAGAGACATACAAAAAATGCTACCATAAAGTACAGTACATCAAAAAATCTATGCAAACCAAAACTATAGTACAACTAAAAATGAACGCAAACAAAATGTATAGCACACCAACAATGAACGCAAACAAAATGTAGAGCACGCCAACAATGAGCGCAAACAGAATGTATAGCACGGCAACAATGAACGCAAACAGAAGGTATAGCACGCCAACAATGAGCACAAACAAAAGGTATAGCACGCCAACAATGAACGCAAACAAAAGGTATAGCACGCCAACAATGAGCACAAACAAAAGGTATAACACACCAACAATGAATGCAAACAAAATGTATAGGGCAGCTAAAAACAATATAAACAAAAAGCATATTGCAACTAAAAAATCAATGCAAACACAAATGTATGTACAGCTCAACTAAAAATGAATGCAAACAAAATGTATACCAAGATTAAACAAGCATTTGTCAATGCCGAATGTTGCTTGCTTCTATGTGCTGTTTAGGTATTTGGAAGTCATTGGAGTGTAAATATTGAAAATTTGCGAACTTACGAGCGTGCGTAGGAACTGCACAACGCACGCTCGTAAAACAGTCATTTTTAGGATTTTTTTCACCAAATTTTCAACATAGCCATTTTAAGACCTCTGGTCATGAACAGTGTCACTGTGATTTTGTTAATGTGTCCCATACATTGAGTTTGCACACCGACTGCGCCATTGTGCGCTACATGGGCGGAAACATGTTTTGGGCAGGATGTGAAAAATGACAGCTGTACTGCTCATAAGGAGGTGTGGTAAAATGGCAATGTTGAAAATCTGGACTGGAAATGTTGAAAATTCGCAAACCTACGAGAGTGCGTTGGAACTGTGCAACGTACACTTGTAAAACAGTCATTTTTAGGAATTCTTTCACCAAATTTTCAACATTGCCATTTTAAGATCTCTGCTCATGAACAGTGACACTGTGATTTTCTTAATGTGTCCCATACACTGAGTTCGCACTACGACTGCGCCATTATGCGCTGCATGCGGAAACACGCTTTGGGTGAGATGAAAATGACAGCTGTACTACTCATAAGAAGGTGGAAAATGGCAATGTTGAAAATCTGTAGGGAAATATTGAAAATTAGAACCTACAAGCTCATGTAGGAACTCCGCGCAACGCGACGTCAGAACAGTCATTTTTAGGAATTTTTTCACCAAATTTTCAACATAGCCATTTTAAGACCTCTGCTCATGAACAGTGTCACTGTGATTTTCTTATATGTCCCGTACATATGATTTCAGACACACGACTCGCCATATCTCGCCATATGGGCGGAACCATTTTGGGTGGATGTGAAAAATGACAGCTGTACTGCTCATAAGAAGGTGTGATAAAATGGCAATGTTGAAAATCTGGAGTGAAAATATTGAAATTTCGCGAACTTACGAGCCTGCGAGGAACTGCGAACGACGCTAGGAGAACAGTCATTTTTGATTTGATATCAATTAACATGGGTTTGGTTTCTTCATGAATGATGTCACTGTCATGGTATCAGCCCAAAGGGTGATTTCACAGTCACTGCGGAAATCACCCTTTCGCCCGAATAACGCCATGACAGTGACATCATTCATGAGAAGGGTCCCAAAACCCCATGTTGAAAATTTGTGCAAAATTCCCAAAATGGCTGAGATATGCACAAAGTTGAAACCCCGCTTATCTAGCCCATTATACAGCTTACCGGCATTTCCTCAGTTCGCGGTCGGCTTTGAAGAGTGCAGACGTGTTCCCGGTCCACCGAAGATCGCTAGCGCCGAGTCCGGAGGTGTATGGGGGGGTGAGGGGGCTGGAGTGTGCAGTGGGTGGATGCGGGTTGTGGGAAGGTGGTCGAGACGCACCGCTGGGACCGCTTTTGTCTCACAGGAAAAAAAAAGACGCCGGATTCGCCACGCTGGGGTGGCTCTCTGCGCATGGCGCAAGGACGTTGGTGTTCAGCCGACGGGGATTGGGCACCCCATCGACAAAGGACTGATTGCCACGCTGGGGTGGGCATCCAGCGTGGCACCAGCTACTGGGGAGGCAGCTGGCAGCTCAGCCCGTGAGTTGGGCACCCGTCGGCCTATACAGTCGGCGGGCAGACCTCAGGAGTGGGAGCTGCACGTGGCAGCTTCTCATCGCTGCTCACTCAGGCGTAGCTCCCCTTTCAATCAGTATGCCACTGCATTTTGGAGCGTGTCATAGACAGCTCCAAAATGCATTGGCTTACAGGGGCCGCGCCTGCCAGCACACTGCCTGAATTGGAGGAGGAGGTGACACACCTCCGAAATCTCCGAAGATGGCACTATGTTTCTTGCACATGCATGCAAGCAACATAAAAAGAATGCAAAGGAAAAGCTATGGGAACACCAAAAAATGAATGCAAAAAAAAAAACAGTAGAGTGCACTTAGCCCTGCCCTACCCTGATATGCAGGACCAGTAGTGAACCTGCAATTTATCAAATCAGGTGACAAGTAAACAAGCCTGTGTAGCCAGCTCTTGATCACACACTAAGTGAACAAGCCCACTAACTAAAGCCCAAAAGATCCCAGGAGCTGATGATTTGGAATGCAAATAAAAAGATAGCTCAAGTCCCTCCAATGCTGCCAATCGGGTAGCAAGCTGAACACGTGCACCTCTACATGCAGGGATCACAGTCACTGAGTGTTACAGAGATAGTGGGGGCACTGGAGGGTGCGTGAGGCAATCATGGCACTGGTACCATAGACAAAGACTGAGGCTGAGGTCACAATCTACGGCAGTGTCCAGTACTATTTTTCCTGAGAACTGACCCTCCCTTGCCTACCACTACCAGGGCAGAAATTAGGATAGAGGAGCTGAACATTTTCAGAACTGCTTTGTCAGTTTCTGACAGCTCCATGAACCATGCAGCTGATGCCATTTCTGTGTGACAGCTGGGTTTCCGACAACAGCCATCACACCAAACACACAGATGCTAACAAATTCTCCCTATGGTGATCACCACCAATGTGGAGGCAGTGTAGCGAAGTGGTTTAAGGCTCTGAGTACAAATCTGGAGACCTGGGTTTGAATCCCACAGCCCCTACTTGCATACTGTGTGAGTCTGAGCAAATCACTTAACTTTTCTGCGTTCCCAGTTTGCACCTGTAAACAAGCTTTCAGCTTAATGTGTCTCACCTGGTTAAACAATTGAAAAAAACCAAAAAGTAGTTTCAAGTTTATTTATTTTACACTGGAAAGGTATGTGAGCAAAATTGCCGATTTTCACAAACGTCCAGTTTTCAAACAGTTAACATAAATTATTAGATACATGTATATATACTATGTACAACAACTTAATATATACAGGGTGACAACACTGACATTTGATATGGACAAAAGGGTCATATATTAACATATACACAGGTAAAATAAGAATTAGGGCAGAGAGTGCAGAAGTTTAGATATAACTGCAAGCAGAGAGACATAGTTAATGTACATTTGATACTTCTGATACATTTTTAGACTTGGTGTGGGGAAACCGGATCAAGCCTTTCGTTATGTTACAGATAGAGTGAGAGGGTGTGGGAGATACAGCCACCTTGAGAGCAGATTCAGCAGGTGTATCTGTAGTATAGAGTAACTTGTCAAACATGGCCTCCTGTACCCCCCCCCCGTGGTACTGTCACAGGGGGTGAGTAGAGACCCTGGCTGGTGAAGGCAAGGGAGCCAACATCACTTTAACTAGTGCATTGAGAGTAGCTGCAGGATTGTTTAGAGAGAAAGTGGCTTTTGAGGGAGCTCTGAAAGGCACTAGTGGAGTTACATGCCAGAACTGGGGGAAGGGGAGCTGGTCATAGAACTTAGTCCCGGCTTAGGTGATGGAGTTTTGCGCCAGTGTTCTGTGATAGAACAGGATGTCAAAAACATTTGTCATAGCTGCTCTAGTCATGCGGGAGGGGTAGAACTTGGGGAAGAGGCTGGATATGCTATGGGGAAGTCTGTCAAGGTGGACATTGTGAAGGAAGGAGAGTCTACTGATGTTGAACTGGTTTTCCAGTGAAGGCCAGTCCAGGGCCTTGTAAAGAGTACAATGGTGGGTCCTCCTTAGGAGCCTGGTGAAAAATCGGATCGTGCTGTTGTAGCAGAAGCTGAGTTTATAATATCAAATTATCCTACTGCTCAGACTATTCTACGTGGTTACATACAGTAATCTGACACCATGCATTTGCTACAGTCTATTTTAATTTTCAGTGGGGATATGGCAGGATATGCTCAATTCAAGCATTATATGTACACCTGTTTATCAGCCCCACAGGAATCCACCACTGGTGAAGACTGCAAAAGTGCAGTGTAGAGACTTACAGAAAGTATTGGAGTGGGGTTATAGGGATTAGAAGAGGCAAGTGTTTAACCAGAAGACAGACTACCTAATAGCTGAAAGGAACAAAAATGTTTTGCCACTTTCAACTATCAGATAGTTGCTTTACTTGCAATGACTACGCACAAGGAGTTAAGTCTGCAATGACAATGCACAAGGGCGCCTATTCATGAAGGTGGACCGGGGTACACACGAAAGCCACGTAACCCACCTGTGCAGCTCTGCACCCCTAGGAGATCTGCATAGTGGCCATATTCCTGTACACCAGCCAACGCACGTCTTCCGTACATGGCCCTGCCCCTCCCGGCACACAAGTTCATGGCGGGGTGGTCGGGTGTGGAGCAACAGACCCGGGCAAGCAGCCAATCAGCTGCCCGACCTGGGTCCCATGGTAGATTACTTATGCCAATGGGGCGCAATGTTGACAGCCAGCATGCCGACAGCAAAGGGAGGGGGTTAGCCCAGTAGTCCACCCCCAGCCCTCCAAGAGAGCCCCGACGGCAGAACGGCCTAAGTGGGGGGTCTGATGACCCCCGCCATCCACGCTGCAATATGCGACAGCATCCGGAGGGGGGCATACTAGTTATGGCTGCCCTCAGATGGCACAGCCATGGCCCCCCGTACACTGCACTCTGCACCTTCGTGAATGGCGTGGAGTGCGGCCATGCAAACTGCACCGGCCTCCACGCAGAGTTGCATGTTCGGCCAGAGGTTCGGGTGCATATGTGCATGCCAACAAGGGTGCAGTGCACGAAGGGTGGGCTACGCGCCGGACTTGTGCGGCATGTACCCACTCCACACACTTGTGACTAGGCCCCAAGGAGTTTAGCCATACAAACAATATTAGACGCAGAAATAATGTGTGAAACCTGAAAGGTACATTCAGCCTCTCTAAAAATGCTGAGGGTCTGACCCAGCCATTCTGATTCTTTTTTGAGGTTCAGCAAATAAATCCAGGCAACAAGACTTTTTTTTAAGTAAGACGTTCAGCCTATAAATTAACTAGACACACACACAGTACGGAGATAAGAGAGTTACAGCCCCTAGTTGCAGATAGTGTCAGCACACAGCACATGGAGGAACATGGATGTTATTTTCTTGAGAGCGACTGACAGTTAATAACAATGGCTGTGCAAAGTAATTATAGGCAGAGAGAGAGAGACTAACTGACTGCTGCTGTCAGATAGTTGCCTTTTCCATTATAAATTTGCACAGACGAGATCAGCTGTACAAACAAAATCAGACCCAAACAGAATGTTTGCAGTCTCGCCTGCAAGGAAGCATTTCTCAGAATACCGAGGGACCAGGCCATTCTAATTAATTTTCTTCTTTGGTGTGGGGCGAGGATAAATAACTTAAGCAGTCTATAAATTAAGGAAAGAGGAAGAAATACAAAAAGCCGCAGACTGATGTAACTTCTTCAAAGCCCCATTCACTTGGGACAGAGAAGCCTTAGTCCTCACAGCTGCACATGGGTTCTCACAATACGTATGCGCAGTTGCTGAGGGTAGGCTGTCCCATTGAGTTCTATATTAACTAGAAGGTGGACTGACGCTAAAAGGTCATTGGATCAGATGATGCCGTGCATGCACCATCTTGCCAGGGAGTATGTTCCCAGAAGTTATTAGAGACTGCATGGTTTTCGTCAGTCATCTTTCTGTCTGTGCAGTTTCATGCATGTGTTTGGCTGTGCGCATAGTTTAAATTGCCCTTTTTAAAACATTTAAAATAAAATTATACTTGGTCTGTAATTTTTTTCTTAAGCCCAGACTCTTTATTCGACGACTGCTGTTTTATGGACTGATGTGCAGTACGGGGTAAAAAAAAAAATGTTTTTCATAAAACCTGCCCTTGCTTTGGCTGTGCAAGGGAACTGGTTGGAGCCTGGTGGAGGGAATGTATTTTGCAGGGAATTTGAGTTGGGGCTACTCTCTGCAGGGATGCTTACTGGAGCAACTGGCTGTGCTGGAGGTTTATGTGCCAGTCGCAAGGGTATGTACTGGGCACAGGTGCTGTTGATGCCGGCTGCTGCATGGATGTGATACTGTCATAGTTTGATTTGTGAGTGTATGGTATCTTGAATAGGAGGCAATTACATGAGCAGTAAACACAGTGTGCCCTGATAGTACCAGCTATTCTTATAGTCACAGTTTCAAAGGCTCAGGATGGGCTTAGTGGTAGAAGGCAGCTGAGATAAAAGGGAACATCTAGGCTTCAGGCACCCTCAACAGGTAGGCACCCTCTGTGGCGTGGGCTAGGGGCTGGCTGGTTCATCACAGGCAGGCTAGCCAGTTGGGGTGAGCAGGCACCACCAGTAGCACATTAAAGTGTCGGGGGGGCAGTATGCTCAGCAGGAGTGGGCACTGGCTGGTGCCCACTAAGTGGCTGGCCACAGAATTCGGGCCAGGAGCACGTGAGGCACTGTGAGGTAAGCTCCTTCTTGGAAGATTTGGTGCCATGTGCTGTAACAGCTCTGAGAGTGACACTGTTGAAGGCCTTGCTAAGATCCAGATAAGCCATGTCCACTGTCCTTCCTTGACCTATTTGTGTGGTCACCCAGTCTGGCATGGATGGTAAATATAGAATAATCGTGGGGAAGAGTACATAATGAGAATATAATTAATGGGTCTTCCTTTTTACCTAAAGAAAACATGCCATTATTTGCCATAGTAAAGGAGTGTTTATTACGGCAAATGTACATGGTTTTCCCTCGGTCTGCACATGCACCCGCCCCAGCTCTTCCTCATGTACCGCTCACCACCTCGTCACCACACGGGAGATGGAACCGCCACTTGAATGGACTCAGCAGAAAGTCTTTTGGGCACCAGAAACAAAAATAAAATATTAAAACTTTTGCTTGCTGCCAGAAAAAATATGTTTAAATAAATAAAAATTACCACGCATGGTTGGCACTCAATCTGAAGTGGACTGCAGCCACATAGAACAGAATCAGGAACGCCTTTTTTATTTTCTATAATTGCTGTGGCCAAAAAAGGAAGACCCAGCAATTATATAAAATAAAATATGGGGTGGTGTGTGTGTAAACTCGAAGTTTACACACACCCTCGGGTTTAGATGTTTTGCACAAACACCTCGAGCTTCGCTTTCGGGGGTTTATGTAGCATCTGACCCTGAGTGTGTGTGTGTGTGTGTGTGTAAATGCCTCGCTATACACACAACCACCTATACTTTACTATATATATATATATATATATATATATATATAATAACTGGCGTTATGGGGAAACCCGGTTATAATTTCCCTGTTATAACCTGTGGGTTACGCAGGGTTTCCCTTATGCGCATGTGCCATTTGCCACTTTTCCCTTCCTGGCCACCAGTCCTTAGCTCTGCAATGATCACCGCCACTCCGACTCAGCGGTAAGTTCCTTTAAAAAGCATTAATGATAACATGGCTAAAAACAGTTTTGAAATGAGGCTGCTTTAAAAAAAAAAAAATTCAATTTCTTCACGAGCTGCTATGAACAACCCTGAAACCTGACCAGTTCATGGCTTGTGGAGATGTCTGTTTATATAATTTGTCTAGTGAAAAAACGATCACAAGCAATTATATAAAATAAAGGCTGGGTAGGTGTGTAAAACTTGAACTCTACATACACACTCTCGATGTGGGATGCCTATACAAACCCCTCGAGCTTTGCTGTCTGGGTTTATGTGGCATCCCACACTTTGGGGTGTTAAATTATCATTATAACTGCCTACCCAGCCATTATACTCTATGTTATGCACTCCCTCAGTGTGGGAAGCTACATGAGTCCAAATGCCAAAGCTGGAGGAGTTTATCAAAGAATCCTGCACCAAGGGTGTCAATTCTAGTTTACACTCTTCCCCATGTGTTATTTTATGAAATTATTGGGGACTGTTTATTTTTTTTTTGCCAGCCATGGTGTGACTAGTCTATATAGCCATGCAGTACAATGAGCACGAGCTGTCACTTTCTAAAGGGAAAGCGGGTGCATGTTCGCCATTATAACCCACAGGTTATGACAGCAAATAACCAGTTTTTCCTATGGAAAGTTACCAGTTCTTACATAATTCAATATAATGCCTAGTTTATCTAGAAGCACAGCACTGCATGTAGCACAGTGTGGTGCTGGTACTGCACTTGGCACAGCATGTTGTCAGCAGTGCACATGGCAGAAGTGCCAGCACTGCAAGTGGCATCACGCAGTCAGTGGTACGCATGGTACAGCACAATGTCAGCACTGCATGTAGCACAGTATCAACAATGCATGTGGCATGGGCTGACTCTGGCGCCAGGCAATGGGGGATCACCTGGCATGCTAGTGACCTGGTTCCGAGTCCAGGACAACAGGTGTAGGGACTGGCAGGGAGGGCTAAGAGGATACCATGTAATAACAGCACCAGCATATCGGCGCACACCATAACAGCTACTGCATATCGCAAAATGGCGATGTACACAAAAGCACCCGACACAAAGAGCTACAACAGCTTGATGTCTCTAGAAATGTCAGTTCATCAGCACGATGAGGGGCAGAATATAATGGCTGGGTAGGGCAACCTCCCTGGAGCTACACCCCCACAGCCCAGCCTGTTCCCCCAACCGACCAATCTCCCTACATCTCAACCAGCATCCAGTCCCATGCCACGCAACCTCCATGGAGCTGGATTACCCCCAAGTTCCCAGACTATCCTCCCACCCCCACAGGAGAATGTTTCTGAAGCAGTCCCACCAAACACAGAAACTAGCACCCCCCCAGTCAGCCACTGTTTCTACAGCTGTACCCACCCTAAGCCCTGTACCAATTCCCTAGCCCAACCATCCGAACTGCATCTGGACCTCCCATCCCCTGGACTGTCCCTCCCCCCACAGCTGGACCACCCTTGCATACTCCTCACCAGTATCCCCCCAGCAGACAACCCTCTCTGCAGGTAGACCTTTCCTAGCCACAGACCAGCCCCCCCAACCCTGAGCACCCTCCCAGGAGTAAGACCACCTGTCCCATCCCCAGACAAGCCTTTCATCACAGATGATCACCCTCCCTGGAGCTGGATCCATCAAAACCACCATTTCCCCCTTTGGACTAGCCCCACCCCCTGAAGCTGAATCACTCTTCCAATCCCCACACCAGCCTCCAATAAAACTGCCTGCAGCTGGAACGCTCAGCTTAGTGATGTCAGTACACATGGTTCTGGGTGGTAACAATGGTACAAGGGTTGGTGGTCGGGCAGAGGATTGTGGTAGGGCTAAGGGGCACAGCTGAGAGAATGGACAACAGGAGTAGGGGTAAACATGAGAGGAGTGATGCTAGAGCGGAGAACGGGAGGGACTTAGTGGGGGGGAGAGGACTAGGGTGGAGGGAAGGATGGGGTGAGGGAACAGTAAGGGGAGAGGGATAGGTCTGGTGGGGAAGGAGTGAACCATAGGAGGGAAGAGCAGGGTTTCAGCTGAGGCGGACTCTTGTAGAAGATACCAAGGTAATGGGGGGTTGAGACAAGGGTTGGAGAAGGAGGGGTATTAGTACTGGCGGACTCCATATTTAAAGGGATTACATGGGGCAGCAAACGGGGAACGGCATAGTCACATCTAGGTGGAGTCCATACCTGGCTTAACCGCAGGCAGGGGGGACAGTCACTTCTAAAGTGTGCTAGGAGGGGGTAGGAGGAAACCGCATCTCGTGGTGCACGTCGGTACAAATGATCTGGCGGGGGGAGATGGTGAGAGTAGTGAGGGAGAGGTTCGAGGAATTGGGTAGGCTGTGTGGGGAATTAGGGGAATTGGTGGCCTTCTCGGAGGTCCTCCCAGTACCCTGTGCTAGAATGGCGAGGAAAGTAAGGACTGAGGAGTTAAACACCTGGCTGAGGGAATGGTGTCGATCCACGGGATATGGTTGGGGTCTGGGACAGAGTCTGGGACAACAATGAACTTTATGCAGGGGATAGTCTATATTTGAGGGGGGAGAGGAAGGGGTACTAAAGCAGAGGGTAGGGGAATACATAGCTCAGAAGGTGGATTTAAACTAGGTAGGGGGGTGGTGAGTGGACAGATGGTAGGCAGGGATCCCAGAGAGGGGAGTCAAACAAGCTTACTCCCTGGGCTAGAAGGGAGAAAGCAGTGGCATGGGGGGGGCAAGGAAAGGGGTAATTTGGGGGGGAGGGCAGGGAAAGGTTGGAGGGTGGTCTCACTTAATGCAAGAAACCTTGGTAACAAATCAGCGGAATTACAGGCTCTCTTGGCAATTGGAAGGGTGGATATTGTGGCCATCACGGAAACGTGGGCCACCCAGTACTAGGAATGGGATTATCCCAGAGTATAGAATATTCAGGAAGTACAGGGCTAGGAGAAAGGGGGGGCAATATATGTATGGGAAGGGATAAGCTGCATGGGGAAGAGGGGTGGAAGGCAGAGCAGAGGCCCTATGGATGCAGCTTCAAGACTGAAAACATAGGACATTGAGGATGGGGGTGGTGTACAGGCCACCAGCTGAAGGGGAGGATATGGATAGGGAGTTAGCAGAACAATTCAGAAGGGTCTGTTTTTTTAGAGGCATTTCAGGACAGCTTCCTGGTACAGCTGGACAGTGAGCCAATTAGACTGGATAGGACTTTGGACCTGGTTCTATCAAATGGGGAGGCTGTAAGGGATATGGAGGTGGAAGGCCCTCTGGCTGGGAGTGACCACAACATGGGAGGTGTATGTGAAGAAGTCCAGGGAGGTTACCAGGCTGGTCAGAGCGGCCAAGGCTTCCAAGGTACTGAGACTAGCACAGGGCATAAGAGACGGAGAAAAGGAGGTCTTCAGACACATCCGTGAAAGATGGAAAAACAAAGATCAGATTGTGAGGATTAGGAAAGGCGGAGGCTGGGTGCAGAAGGTAAGGACCAAGTGGAGGCACTGAATAGTACTTCTGCTCTGTGTTTACGAGGTAGAAAGGGGGGCATATACCATCTGGGAGAGGAGGACTGGATAGGGGGAAGGAGGTGACAAACAGGGATTACAGAGGATAGGGTGCTGAAGGGATTCAGGACTCTGAGGGGGGGGGGATAAGGCACCGGGTCCAGACGGCATTCACCCTAGTGTACTTAGGGAACTGGCCGAGGTCCTGGCAGGACCGCTGTCTGACCTGTTCAATACACCCTAGGACACTGGATGCGTACCACAGGACAGCAGGATGGCCCATGTGGTACCCATTCATAAAAGTGGACATAAGGATGAATTAGGGAACTACAGACTAGTGAGACTTGCATCAATTGTAGGGAAACTCATGGAGATGATCCTAAAATCTTAAAAGAGAGGCTGGTGACCTTTTTGGAGATCAATGGTCTCCAGGACGGTCAGCAGCATGGGTTTGTCTCGGGAAAATCCTGCCAGACAAATCTGATTGAGTATTAAGACTGGGTGACAAAGGAGCTGGACAAAGGCCATGTGGTGGTTGTACTCTATTTGGACTTCAGCAAGGCCTTTGATTCCGTGCCACATGGGAGAATGGGGAGAGGAAGCTGGAATATATACGGGTTGGAACAAAGATGCTAAGCTGGATCACCAATTGGCTGAAGGGAAGCAGCAAAGGGTGGTGGTGGTGGTGGTGGGGGAGCTATCATCGCCGAGGGATGTGATGAGCGGGGTGCCACAAGGATCAGTATTGGGACCAGTGTTGTTTGGGATATTCATAGCTGACATCTTCCACGGGGTCCGGAGTAAGATCAGTCTCTTCGCAGATGACACAAAGATGGGTGCCGTTGTTGATGACATCGAAGGGTGGATGGGGCTGCAGGAGGATATGACCAAATTACATGAGTGGTCAGATGCATGGCAGATGGGGTTTAACACAAAAAAGTGCAAGGCCTTGCACTTCCAACTAACAACCAGGAGAGGAGCTGTCAGCTGGGGGGTGTACAGCTAGCATGCACCCAGGAGAAAAAAGATCAAGGGGTGCTTATAATGGGGAGTATGAACAACTCAGCTCAATGCAGGAAGGCATCAGCAAAAGCCAACAGGATGCTGGGGTTTATAGTGAGGGGAATTGCCTCTAGAAATAGGGAGGTGATCCTGACCCTCTACAGGTTGCTGGTCAGGCCACACCTGGAATACTACATGCAGTACTGGCACCCATTTCTGAAGAAGGACATCTGATTGTTGGAAGGCGTGCAGTGGAGGGTGACAAAGATGATCCAGGGATTAGAGGGATACTCTTATGAGGAGAGGCTGGGTGAACTGGTCATGTATTCCCTGGAGGAGAGAAAGAGGGACATGATCGAAACCTTTAAATAGTTGAAGGGGATTAACAAGGATAGTAAAGAATGGATTTTCCAGATTGGAAGGTGGAGGGTCACGAGGGGGCACTAGATGAGACTGGAGGAGAGAAGATTCAGGATGGAAGTCAGGAGACATTATTTCACTGAGTGAATGGTGGATAAGTGGAATGCTCTGCTGGAGGAGGTGGTAACCTATAGCATGGTGGATGGTTTTAAGAGGGGATGGGACAGAGTGAGAGGGGCTATCTGTGAGGAGGGAGGGTGGGTGGGGCAGCTGGAAGTTGAGGGCTGGCTGCACAATTGAGCAGATTCGATAGACTGTGAGGCCTGTTTCTGCTGGCGTATTCATATGTTCACATGTGTTAGCAGTGCATGTGACACAGCACATAGTTGGCAGTGCACATGGCAACACAAAGTGGAGGCACTGTGATTGGTATTTCACAGTGGTGCCAGTGCACGTGGCACTGCACTGTGGTGGTAGTGCACTTTGCACTGCATAGTGATGGCAGTGCATGCGAGGGATTGAGAGCGCCACAGGTTAATGAGTCCAGGTACAAATGTGCATGCACTATATCACCCTCTAACCCCCAGACAAGCCTCTACCCCTAGGTGAGAAGTCCCCACAGACTGCCCTTAACACCTATGGACCAGCCACTCTGTTGACAATCTTGCTGCAGCTAGAGCACACCGCTACACCATCCCTGCAACTTGACCCAAGGTCCTCCCACAAACCGGCCTTTACGAAGCTGAGCACCCTCCCTGAACCACACCACAGCCTCAGGACCTGATGCCTCCTACTCCAGACCACATATTCCACGTAAGGACAAGCCTCCCATACCATGCCAACCACTCTGCACAAAGCTAGAACACCCCTCCCCCCACAGTTGACCACTCTCTCCTAAACTAAGCACCCTCCATGGCCCACTATAGTCTTCTCCCCCAACCTGCATCCCTCCGTACAGCTGGACAGGACGTTCACCCCATACCGCCCTTTCTGTCCACAGACCAGCTGACCAGTCTCACCCTGCAGTTGGAACACCCACCACATACCATCTTTAACAGCTATATAGCCAGCCACCCTGTTGACAATCTACCTGCAGTATGAGAACACCCGTCCAGCATCCCTGCAACTGGACCAAACTTCCTCCTCCAAATCAGCTGTTGCAAAGCTCATCACCCTCCCTTGACCACACCAAATACCCTGGATCCTCTCTGCAGCTTGATGCCCCCTACTCCAGACCACATATCCCACCCGAGGACAAGCTTTCCACTCCATGCCAACCACTCTGCACACAGCTAGATCCACCCTAGCCGACCACGCTCTCCTAAACAAAGCATCATGCCTGGCCCACTGCATCTCCCACAACCAACAACCCTCTGTACAGCTGGTCTGTCACCCCATATTGCCCTTCCTGTCCACAGACCAGCCACCCCCCCCCCCCGCAGCTGGAACACCTACCCAACAACCCTCTCAACAACTGTATCACCATTCCTTTCTTCCTGTAGGTAGAAACTCTCAGCTGATCTGACCCCAGCCTCCATGCTGATGTGTAGGGAAAGAGGAAACAGAGGACTGGGTCCTATACCCAAGATAGGTGTGGGTAATGCTGGTCTTGGCCAGGCAAATTCTCCTGAATACATGGGTGTCACTCACAAAACCCACCACCAAGATGTGGTGGAATTTGCTATTAGTAACACTGGCCACGGATAGGCTCACCTTTGCCTTAAGGGGCAGGGAAGAACATTTCAGCAGGGAATGGGCACAGTGTATGACTTCACTCTCACCGGTAGAACCTCTGATTTTCAGTACAGGGTTATTTTAATCTGTATGACTTGGTAAAGATAAAAGGGAAATTACCTAATAAAATAAGGGGTCTGAATCAACAAATAATACTTAGCAGCAGAAAGAGATGCAGCATGCTAATCTGCAAATGGCATGTAGAAATAATCATTCTGTTCTTTATTTGGTTTTATTTATGTGTTGGACTATATAAATTGGAAGATGCTGATATATGAATTAACTATGACACATATCAGAAGAAAAGGACTTTGGAAAAGATATGTCTGGATTTAGCTTCCACATGTATAGGTATGGTAAGCATAGCTATAGTAGTATAATATGGACTGAACTGGCCTACACAGAAAGAAAAGATTATGGAATGGACTTAATGCAAAATGTTTTCGCAATTATCAACTTTAGTTGCCAGCAAGTTCTCCTCCCCTTGGGTGGGTTCCTGTGCTTCCCGGTACATTTGCGGTACCCAGAGACAGCTCGATGCACTAGTAGCCAGGAGCATATCGGTGGGGATTGGAGGAGGTGGAGGCTTATGTAGGTCGCACAGGACTCCACGTCCTGATGTGCAGGCTTCATTGCACATCCTCCTCTTGAGGCACCATACACAAGAAAAGCCCCACTCATGCGGGCAACATGAATCCCCTGAGCGGCTACCGCACCTTCCACCAACCAAACAAAGCCCAGCATAAATCAGGGCGGGGGCTACAGGATGATGTTGGTCTCTCCCTCATCCCTCCTGGGAGGCCTCTCTGTAGGGGGTAAGCTGCGGTCCTCCCTGCAGTGCGACTGAGGCGGAGGCTGATTGGAGGGGTATGTTGAGAGCCTGCGCCAGGGCGGACTAGGGGATAATTCCCCACTGCAAGAGCGGTGACAACATAGAATTAAAACAAAATAACTATGGGGAGGGGCTTGATTATGGGGGGCAGAAAACTTGGGAGGGTGCTACATCAGGGTACACACAATTGAAAGGGTGAAAGTTGGAGGCAACCTACAAGCAGGAGAGTTGACAAAGCCAAGCTGGGGTACAGGTCTAAAAAGAATTTAGAAAAATAAAACCATAAGGAACAAAATCAAAATATTTTGCCCGCAGCCAGTCCCGAACCCAGGTCACCCAAATGGAAAGAGGTGACTCCACCCAGCATACTAGATGGCTGGCTCGACATCAGCCTGATCAGCAAACCAACTAATACTCAAATACTCATCCAGATAATTAATGAAAGTACACGTTCATATTACAATGTATTTTTAATGGCTATGGTCATTGGCCCAGTCCTAGCTAAGATTGTCTGGTGTTCGTTAGAGACAGGTGAGTTTCCAGACTCCCTGAAGGAGGTGGTGGTGACACCCCTCCTTAAGAAATCTTCTCTCGATCCGGACTGTCTTGCAAACTACAGGCCTATCTCTTTCCTTCCATTAGTGGGTAAGGTTATTGAGAAGGCGGTTGCGCTGCTGTTGGAGAATCATTTTACCATCCATGACATTTATGATCTTACCTGGTCAATGGCTTTTCACCTCTCCTTTCCATCTTAAGGTTCCCTTATGCCTGTCTCTGGTATGTTTAAATTCCTCTACTGTGCTCACTCCCACCACAACCTGTGGCCAAATATTGCATGCATCCACCACCCTCTCCGTGAGGAAAAACTTCTTCATATTTTCTCTTAGCCTGTCCCCTTCAATTTCATATCATGCCCCATTGTTCTTGTACTCCTCCTAAATTGGAAGATGTCTCCCCCCCCCGCACGTTGTTTATTCCTGGAATGTTTCCATCATGTCCCTCCAATCCCTCCTCTCCTCCAGAGGGTACATATTGAGGTCCTTTAATCTTTCTGCATATGTTTTCTGGTGCAAGCCCTGTACCATCTGAGTTGCTCTTCTTTGGACTGCCTCCACCCTATCCATGTCCTTATGTAGGTGTAGCCTCCAGAACTGCACACAGTACTCTAGGTGAGGCCTCACCAGTGTTTTATAAAAGGGCATCACCACCTCCCACCTTCTGCTGGTGATACCTCTGCCTATGCACCCGAGCATGCCACTGGCCCTCCCTGCAACCTTAGCATTCTGACATCTTCAGGTCATCTGAAATGATAACCCTAAGGTCCCCTTCTTCTTGGTGATCATCAGCAACTCCCCTCCCATCCCATAGCTCTCGCCAGGGTTCCTCCATCCTAGGTGCATTATTTTGCACTTCTTTGAATTAAACCTCAGTTGTCACACCTCAGACCATTTTTCAAGCTTCTCCAGATCCCTCCTCATTCTCTCCACCCCTTCTGTAGTAGTCACCATGTTGCAGATCCTAGTATCATCTGCAGACAGGCAGACCTTTCCCTCCAGCCCCTTTGAAATGTCACCAGTGAAGACATTGAAGAGGACTGGCCCCAGGACTGATCCCGGAGGTACCCCACTGGTCACACCCCTCTCCCTTCTGGATGAACAGGAAAGGAGGGAGGCATCAGTGAGCCAAGGAGGGAGCAAGAGTGGAGGTGGTGGGTGAATGTGGAAAGAGGTTGGGTGTTGGAGGGGACTGTGGAGAGAGCAAGAGTGTTAGGGATACTGCGAGGTGAGGGTGAATGGAACAAGGAGGTGGTGTGGGGAGGGGTTAGTGTCAGGTCAGAAAGACTGAGCTGACCCTTGACCCCAAACATTCCAAGCCTCATTTTAAAAGGATCTGGAAATAAGGTGCATTGGGAGTGTGCATGAACAGGCTTAATGTTGGGGTCAAGGGTCAGCTCAATCTTTCTGGCGTGCAACAGCTGATAATATAACATTTACTTCACTTTTGCTGCCACCAACATCCTCCGACCATATCTCTGACTCCTTCGGGTCTCCTAAAATGCTCATACATGCAGAGGTGCATGACATCTTATCACCTGCAAGCCAGTGGGCTTATGGAAAGATTTAACGTTACCCTGAAGTCAATGCTCCAAGCGTTTGCTGAACAGCATGGGAGGGACTGGGAGAAATACCTTCCCCACCTGTTTGCATACAGGGAGGTGCCCCAAGAGTTGACAGCCCGTCAGATTCACCCTAAACTACTGGTTGTCACTTAATGTCTCCAAAAGGCTGTTTAGCACATCCCTGTTGGGGACCTCTCCCAGAATGCCAAAAGGGAGAAAGTGCATTGAGCAGATCTGAGACAGACTGCATAGATAAATGTAATATACTAATTTGCTGGACAAGTTCACGTGACCATTCAGTAAGTAAACAAGAAACCACTCCGTGGTGTGCACTGAACAGATATTTCCACACTTCCAGAGGCTGAAGGCACTTGGCCTCATGCCTCACCACATCCCTGGGCATGTAGTAATATCTGTTCAATTCGCACCCTGTAATATCTTATTTCTTACTTAGTGCATGGTCATGTGAACTTGTCCAACCAATTAGTACCTTGCATTCACCTATGAAGTGTGTTGTATCAGTGAAATATCCAACCTGTAATGCACCATGCCCTTTTTGGTGATGCCCATCCATTTATATGGCTGTCAAACAACTGCAGGCTACTCAATGGGCAACAAACAAACAATCAAGAATGTCATGGCATAGGGAAACTGCAAAGCGCTAAAGTTAGTGAAGGGGAAAGTTGTGCAAAAAGCTCAGGGGCTGGATGACCACTGTGCAAATGAAGTACCTGCTGAACAGCGCCCAAAGGCAGGCACAATGAAAAAACATGGGCTAGATGAATACGCCACACATCATGCAGGTGCTAGGCGAGTACAGCACCCAAAGGTCAGGTGATAAGGAAAGTGTACAGTGCAAACACAACTATAGCAAGAAAAATGCACAGGACAGGTGAAGGCTGCATCACATGAAGAGTAGGAGAAAAGATTAGTGCCATGTGTGAAGTGCAGAGGACTAAGACACCACCGCATGGAAAACTGGGGATAGATTACTCCAATGTGAAAAATGCAGAGCTTAGAAAAAAACAATGCAAAATGTTGCACTGCGGCAAAATACAGGAAATAAAGCGTGCACAGCACAAAACCACACTAGACAAGAGAACACCTGCCACATTCAAAAGATCACTTAGGGTACAACGCATTCACCCTTATTTTAAGGCTGCCCATTCCTTAATAATCAGTGTGGGTTGGCTGGGTGTCTCTTATCAAACTGCACTAAAAGGTGGTCAGCCTACTGGAGCACTGGAAGCACCAAGTACATCAGTCAGGCTGGTGCAACATGAGCATGGGATTGTCCCTTTACCACGCAGAACAAGGGAGTAGGCACAGTGTAGTGTGTCTGATGAGCAGTTGTTATAAAGGGTGTTTTTGTATGAATTGTATGATTGCATGGCAGTCAGTTATTTATTAATTATCTGCTGCACTTAAGTTTTTTCCTCTTCAATTTATACCTTATTCCCCACATCCCCTTGGGTCCCTGTCCAAATGTTGCCAAAATATCTGTCCCCCCCCCCCCCGGCCGGGCACAACACACTCACACCTACTGCTGCTAATCCTGTCCTAATCACCTCATCTCATGCAACTTGTTTATATGCCTTGTGATCCATGTCTCTGTTAGCCCTGATTTGTCGAAGCTTCTATCTGTGAATAATTTTGTAATTATCCTGTCTTTGTTACTACTGTATGTACCCCAATTCCCCTGGGTCACACCTGGAAACGAGCCTTGGCTCAGTGTACCTATTCTGGTCAACAAATGTTTAAATAAAAAAATAAATAAAACAGTGCTTTTGACTGTACCATCCCACCATCTCTGATCTGTTACAGAGCAGTGGCCAGACTACCTGATAGCTACTGCAAAAAATAATAAAGTTGAAAGCAGAACACCATGATGAATGAGTCGCAAAACACACTGCATATTAAAAAATATTTTATTTACCAATTCTTAAATGCTGCTGACGTCAGCGCCAGGGAATGCATATGTCTCCTAGGTGGATCACTGGCATCTACTGGTTACTGACTCTCCCCAGGTGGCAAGAGTGGTGGGAGCCATAAGTGATGCACCCCTGGTCTCCAGTTTGTACGTGGCATAGTCATTGCTGTGGGCTATCTAAGCAGCAAAAAAGCTGATAAAACAGTGGATAACACTGCAGAGAACAAGTGCGTCGCCTGAAGCTATGTGGATGACAGGAGCCTGCAGCCGATAGTGTTTAGAGCTGCTCCTGGATAGCTGCTGTTGGAGTGGGGGCAAGGCCACAAGCTCCCCCTCATTCTCAGCCCAGAAAGGTAAATGTAGATGGGACAGCACTGTAGTCTTTAAAAAGTCTCTATGAAGACTGCAACTCCATAGCCATTGCTCATCATCACTCCCCAAATATCTATGTGCTACCATGCCTGTTTTCCTGTTTTGCTTCCCTCTATGCCCACTTTTACTCCATTCCATTGAGTGTTACCTTCACTTATTCCTAAACTATTCCCGGACCATATCTCTCCTCTACCCTGTATGTATATGTTTTGCACTTTTTAAATCCTTATTTATTCCTATACTAGACAGAATTTTTCTCTTATACTCTAACTTGTTCTGATCCTAAGTATAGTCCTTTACACATCTCTGACCTTACCCTGACATCTTTACTTTTTTTTAACTATTAGTTACTCATTCCATGGATGGGGTGTGTCAACTGTGACGCTTGGCCAGCTGGTTATGATTGTTTTATGATATCTGTAATATAGACTGTGATATGTGAGTGTCTCACAAGAGACATCTTGTGTTATGGGTAACCCCCCCCCCCCAGATTTTAGTTGAAATAACAGGATATATTAACCTGAAACTAGGAGGTAATTAAAAGACTAGCTAGACTTAATTAAGGGGCTCCTGTTTTCCTGTCTTAATTAGACATGACCTAGCTGCCAGGATATAGGGCTCGTAAGCTTTTATGAAAAAAAAACATGTTATATCACTATGGTGCTAAAAGTCATAAAATCCTTTGATGTGTCCTGGGAATCAAAACTGCTTGAGATCAAAGAGGGGATGTTAAAGACTGTCATAATTTGGGGAATTAGTTTTTGCTAAAGTCACAGTATTTAAAATATCTCCTGACAGGAAGATCATTGTTTGTATATTTTTTATATTCTAAAAGGAGGAACTAGATGACATCATAGAAGGGGTGTGGAAACACAGTGTTAAACTGTATTCTGTGTTGGAAGTGAGTGACATTCCTTTTTGGGCTCTTAACAAACAAGATCTAACTTAAGCACTGTAAAAAGGTAATACATTAGATAGAAAAAGTCTAATTGTATTGTGGTAGGAGTTTATGTTTTGTACTTTAACCTTGTTCTTTTAAATGATTGTATGCTTTTTGATATAGTGTTCTGTGTTTACATTTTACATATTTTTATCCATTTTAGTAAAAATATTATTTTGAAAGACTGCCTGGGTGTGTCCTCAAAGTTCTTTTTGCATGTGACATATAGAGGGTTAAGACTGACAAAAACTGTTCAAAGCTTGATGGTGTTACTAAACTGGGAAAAAGTAAGACTATACCCAAGGTCTTTTATAGAGTTTTAAGGGTTAATTTTGGATACCTGGCTAGGTATCCTTAGGCAAAAGATACCTGGCATCCTCCTGAAGAGCAGATTATCTGAGCCTGTACATTTGGGTATGCTACCATAAGGTTCACAGTTTGAATCCCCCCAGAACTTGAGACCAAGGGTGATTCAGACCCACAAGCAGACAGGAGGGTTACCCTGTCTGTTACCTGTTCACAATACTGCATTCAGAGGCTGGCACTGTGGGAGCAGAGGGCCTGACCTGCTGAGTGCGTTTGTGACAGATTTGTTGGCAGCGGTGCAGATAAATTTGGTAACACAAGCTTTAACTGTTCAGTGTGTCAGCTTAATACTGTACAGCTCACTTGCAAAAAAAAAAAAGGCAGTGATTGATTTTTAAAAAAGAAACAGAACTATATCATTTTGTTTACAGACAAGTTCCTACCGGTTTTATTTTTTTTCTAAAGTGCAAGTTAGAGTAGCTGTAGTTAGGGAAGAAGATGGCTTCCAACTACAGTGGGCATACTGTAGACTACTTGAGGCACTTATGCCACGACAGAGGAGTCCTGTATGAGGGGAGAGCCACCAAGCAGAACCTCAAGGATGCCCTAATGGCAGCAGATGGCCAGAACATTGAGTCACTGACTGTGACTGTAAGGGACCAAACCTTGAGCATGGAGGGGCCAGCAGCTAGTGTAGTGTCCAGATCCAGTGAGGATGACAGCAGGGCCAGTACCAGCGAAGGGCCACAGCAGCAGGCGAAGGTCACCAGCATTCTGGAGCCAGAAGCAATCAGGCTGTAGAATGAGTTGCACAGAATGGAGTTGGAGTTCCAGAGAGATGCTGAGCGAGAGAAACAAGCCACAGAAGAGAAGAGGGAGCGAGAACAGTGAGAGG
Source organism: Neoceratodus forsteri (assembly GCA_016271365.2). Lineage (NCBI taxonomy): Eukaryota > Metazoa > Chordata > Ceratodontiformes > Ceratodontidae > Neoceratodus > Neoceratodus forsteri. The sequence continues at coordinate 726,738,798 of CM057453.1, forward strand.
CTGACTGGGAAGAGCATGAGTGCCAACGAGTTGCAGAGGAGAAGAGGGAGAGAGAACAGTGAGAAGCTGAACGTGAGGGGCGTGAGTGCCAGAGGCAACATGAACTGGAGAAGTTACGACTCCAACCACCAGCACCAGAGCAGGTAAGTGGCTTGGGTTTAACTGGAACTACAGGACTGGGTTACAAATTGAATTCCAAACTGATAGCTGAATTTAAAGAGGGGGAGGTTATGGATGCCTTTTTAAATTCCTTTGAGAAAGTTTGTATTCAGGCTAAAATTTCTGGAGGGTCCTGAGCTTCCAGCTATCCCCGCTTCATCGGGAAAGCCCGGGATGCACTGGGTCAAATGGACAATGAGGACAGTAATGATTACAGCAAACTTAATGCTGCACTGTTAAAAAAGTTTGATTTAACTGCAGAAGCATACAGAGCTAAATTCTGTAAGCTCAGGAGAAGCCCAGATATGAGCTACGAAGAGCTAGCCACGAAACAACATCAGTTTTTAAAACGATGGTGGGAAGGAATTGAAGCAAACTCTGCAGATAAAATTGAAAATGCTATTTTGTTAGAACAGTTTTTTGGGCATGCCCAGCACAGCTGAAAAACTGGCTGGAGGACTGAGATCCCAAAACTGCGCAAGGGGCTGCTGAACTCTTGGATCGCTATGCCAAGAGCAGACCTGCTCTGAGAGTGAATGGGGTGGGCATGGCAGTGCAGAAAGGGAAGAGCGCACCTTCAGGGCAGCAAAAACTCTCACTGTCTCCACTAAAACCAATTAGCCCCAGGTTTCAAAGAAAAGAGTTCTCTGAGAAAAGGAATGAATGTTGGTTTTGTAAAGAAACTGGGCATATTGCCAGACAGTGTCCCAAAAGGATGAGCAATACACAACATGAGGCTAGGAAAGAAGTGAGTTGTTTATGTGTCCCTGAAAGCATGCCTGTGAACATTAGGGAACACATGTACCCAGTCACGGTGAATGGGGTACAGACACAAGGGTTAAGGGACACAGGGGCATCCCTGACATTGGTAAAAGAGGATCTGGTAGAGCCTGATCAGCTTATACCCAATGAATTTGTAACTTTACAAGACTTTACTGGTGAGGAGAAAACATTGCCCCTCGCTAGTGTTCTCTCGGATTGGCAGGAAACAGAGAGAACTGTGCAATAGGTGGCTGTAGCCAAAACTTCAGCAGTGGACATCATCCTTGGCAACAATCTCGAACAGGGGATGGTGTGTGCAGTTACCCATAGCCAATTAGCAAGGGAAAGTTTTAGTTCCCTGGACCCCACAGAAGCCATTGTGGAAACTACTAGGAGGCTGGTTCCCCAGCCTGTGTTGCCTGATATGGAGACTAATGAAAAGGGGGTAGATATTTCCCCAGTAGCAGTTAACCACACAGCTACAGAGGGTTACTCCGAAGAGGGTGAGGTGACCCATTGTGATAGGGTTAGGGAGGACAGTGATCCTGAGTTCCCAGACACTAGTGCTAGGGACCCTAGTTTAGAGACTGAAGGGGACCTGTCCCATGCCTTGGGAACATGTAAGTAGTTTGCAGCTGCTCAGAAAAATGACCCTAGTCTAGAGAAGCTGAGGGTTTGGGCAGACTCTGATGGAGCACAAGGAGGTGACAGTAAACATAAGGTTTACTGGGAGAATGGACTGATGTATATTCAGGCTGTGAAGACAGAGGGAGGGGTGATAGGCAGGCATCGTGTCGTTTCCCAGGGGTATCGTGAGCAATTGCTCAAGACTGCACATGATGGTCCCTTGTCTGGTCATCTGGGAATCACGTGCACTACGCAGTGATTGGCTCAGAATTTCTATTGGCCCAACTTCACCCAGCAGGTGAAGGAGTATTGCAGGTCTTGTCACCAGTGCTAAGAAATAGGGAAGGTGGGTAAGAAAACCCAAGCTGCCCTAATTCCATTGCCCATAGTGGAGGAGCCATTCTAGAGGGTGGGAATGGATATTGTAGGGCCTTTAAATACCCTCAGCTTCTCTGGGAAGAAGGTCATCCTGACTGTGATGGATTATGCCACCCAGTATCCAGAGGCAGTCACTCTATCCTCACTGAGGACAGACAAAGTGGCAGATGCCTTACTTGGAATTACTTCTCTCATGCTGGGTTTCCACAGGAGGTTATCACCGATCGAGGGGGTTCCTTCATGTCGGACCTGATGAAATGTTTGAGGGAGAAGTGTGGGGTGGTGAAGAGGCACACAACACCTTATCACCCACAAGTCAATGGGCTTGTGGAAGATTTAACGGTACCCTGAAGTCAATGCTCCAAGCATTTGCTAAACAGCATGGGAGGGACTGGGAGAAATACCTCCCCCACCTGTTGTTTGCATACAGGGAGGTGCCCCAATGGTTGACAGGATTTTCCCCCTTCAAACTCTTATATGGATGCTGGGTACATGGGCCCCTAGACTTGATCTGGGAGGACTGGGAAGACAAGCATGCCTCTCAGGGGACTCCCATAGTGGATTACGTCCTTAGGTTTAGGGAAAGGCTGAAGGAGCTTATGGGGACAGCCCAGAGCAACCTGGCAGCTTCCCAACAGAAACAAAAAGTGTGGTACGACCGCAGAGCTCGCTCGTACACGGTGAGTCAGGAAGTCCTGGTCCTTATTCCGGTCCGGAAAGACAAGCTGCAGGCTGAGTGGTCTGGACTCTACAAAGTAGTTAGAAAGGTAAATGATGTGAACTATATCATAGAGTTACCTGACAGAAGACAGACAGAAAGAATGTACCATGTCAACATGATGAAGCCATATGCTAATAGGGCTGACATGGTGTTCGCAGTATGTAGTCCTGGGGAGGGGACAGACGAAGGAGACCCCCTTCTGGACTTGCTGGAAGAAAGCAAGCAAGAGTCCTCTGTGGAGGCAGTTAAATTGTCTCCCCAGCTGGCCCTGGACAAGATCCAGGAAGTAAGGGAGGTTTTAGCAGACTTTGCCCCCCTGTTTAGCGCCAAGCCTGGACTAACCCCCTTAGCGACGCATGATATGGAGACTGGGACACAGATGCCCATAAGGCGGACAGCACATTGGGTGTCAGAGGCTGTCCAAAAGGACATTAGAAGGGAGGTGGAGGAAATGCTGGACTTAGGGGTAATCCAGAGATCCCATAGCCCCTGGGTCTCACCTGTAGTCCTTGTGCCTAAGCCAGATGGCTCAACTAATTTCTGTGTGGACTATCGTGGACTGAATGCAGTCACGAAGTCAGACACCCACACGATGCCCCAGATGGACCAATTCATGGACATGTTGGGAGGGGTGACGTACCTTATGACTACTGACCTGACAAAGGGATATTGGCAGGTAGAGTTAACAGACAGAGTTAGGGAGAGGTCGGCCTTCATCACTCTGATAGGCTTATTTGAATTTAAAGTAATGCCTTTCGGAATGAAGTACGCCCCAGCCACTTTCCCAAGGTTGGTGAACCAGGTGTTAAATGGTGCTGAGGAGTACGCAGTGGCGTATCCGACTGACACTGCCATCTTTAATGCCAGCTGGGAGGAACACCTGTCCCACCTTAGGGAAGTGCTGGGCAGGATACAGAGGACCAGGCTTGCTGTCAAAGCTGAGAAGTGCAAGGTGGCCATGGCTGAAGTGGCATACCTTGGGCATCTTGTAGGCCGGGGACAGCTCCGTCCTAACTAAGTAAAAATAGAGGTGATCAAGGCATGGCCCAGACCAGAAACGCAGAAGCAGGTCAGGAGTTTTTTTTAGGGACAGCAGAGTACTATAGGAAATTTGTACACAATTTCAGTGCCCTGGCTGCTCCCCTATCTGACCCGGTAAAGAAAAGGATGCCTAAGAAAATTACCTGGGAACCAGCCTGTGAAAAAGCCTTTACCAGACTGATGGAGGCACTGTGCAGTGTTCCTGTATTGACAAGTCCTGACTATAGAAGACCCTTTATAGTCCAGACTGATGCCTCAGATGTGAGTATTAGGGTTGTACTGAGTCAGACATCCAACCAAGGTGAAGATCACCCTGTAGTGTAGCTGAGTAAAAAGTTGCTTCCCAGGGAGCAGGCATACTCTACTGTGGAAAAAGAGTGTCTTGCCATAGTGTGGGCTCTAAAGAAGTTAGAGCCATGCTTATACAGGCAGCATTTTGAGGTACAAATGGACCACAACCCCCTGGTCTGGCTGACTCAAATGGGAAAAACTAATGGTAGACTGTTAAGATGGAGTCTTGCCTTGCAAGGGTATGACATGATGATCTTACATAGGGCTGGAGCGACCAATCAGAATGCCAATGGCCTATTGCATGTATATGAAGAGTGAACTGAATTGGGAAGCTCATCCCATGCAGGGGATAGAGCCCTCAAATTCAGTCTAGGTGGGGAGGACTGTGACGCTTGGCCAGCTGGTTATAATTGTTCTATGATATTTGTAATATAGAATGTGGTATGTGAGTGTCTCACATGAGACATCCTGTGCTAGGGGTGCCCCCCACAGGTTTTAGTGGAAATAACAGGATATATTAACCTGAAACCAGGAGATAATTAAAGTACTAGAGAGACTTAATTAAGGGTTTCCTATTTTCCTGTCTTAATTAGACCTGACCCAGCTGCCAGGATATAGGGTTCATAAATTTTTATGATGTCTTAGAGAAAGAAAAAAAAAACATGTTATATCACTATGGTGCTAAAAGTCATAAAATCCTTTGATGTGCCCTGGGAATAGGAACTGTTTGAGATCAAAGAGGGGATGTTAAATAAAGACTGTCATAATTTGGGAAATTAGTTTTTGCTGAAGTCACATTATTTAAAATATCTCCTGACAGGAAGATCGTTGTTTGTATATTTTTTGTATTTTAAAAGGAGGAGCTAGATGACATCATAGAAGGGGTGTGGAAACACAGTGTTAAACTGTGTTGGAACTGAGTGACATTTCCTTTTGGGCTCTTAAGAAACAAGATCTAACTTAAGCACTGAAAAGAGGTAATACATCAGATAGAAAAAGTCTAATTGTGTTGTGATAGGAGTTTATTTTTTGTACTTTAACCTTGTTGTTTTAAGTGATTGTATGCTTTTTGATATCGTGTTCTGTGTTTACATTTTTCATATTTTTATCAATTTTAGTAAAAATATTATTTTGAAAGATTGCCTAGGTGTGTCTTCGAAGTTCTTTTTGCATGTGATGTATAGAGGGTTAAGACTGACAAAAACTGTTCAAAGCTTGATGGTGTTACTAAACTGGGAAAAGGTAAGAATATACCTAAGGTCTTTTATACATTTTTAAGGGTTAATTTTGGATACCTGTTTAGGTGCCCTTAGGCGAAAGATATCTGGCATCCCCCGAAGAACAGATTATCTGAGCCTGTACATTTGGGTACGCTAGCATAAGGTTCACAGTTTGAGTCCCCCTAGAACTTGAGACCAAAGGTGACTCGGACCCACAAGCAGACAGAAGGGTTACCCTGTCTGTTATCTATTCACAATACTGTGCTCGGAGGCTGGCATTGTGGGAGCAGAGGGCCTGACCTGCTGAGTGCATTTGTGACATCAACTATACCCTAACTGATGTGCTTAACTATAGACCTAACCCACAACTCAAACTGCCCCCACTTTTTTATCCCTACTATAAAGTATCAGACCTAGGTACAGACTACCCACCCTCACCACCGGAAGATGAGACATGAGCTTACGTTGATGCATACGTATAGATGTCTGCAGAGTCAACCCCATCAATGTAGCTTGAGCTGCATCTACCTTGGCCTCAAACAAGAGACCATCAATCTCTGAGCTCTTGTCCACTCCCCCCTCTAAAAGGAGGAAAGAGAACCTGCAAATGTTCTGAAGGGTGGGGGGGGTGCAGCTGTCCACCCTAATCTCCCGGTCTCTGTCATGATCTAATATCCTTGTGAGCCACTGGATCATCCCCCCCGACGATTGCCTTTTTCCATTTTCTAAAGTCTATCATGTTGGTCCACTGCCCCCCTTCCGAGACAGCCCCCTTCCAACCCACTAACACATCCCACAACCCTGCCCCCCCATTCTATAGTGTATGGCACTCTAGGCAGCTAGGTACGGAACTGGCACAGGCCTCATCTCAACTCCTGATAAGCTTGCTGCAGCGTACTTTTTCTAATGTTCTCCAACAGGCAATACCACACCCCCCCCCTTTTGAGTCTGGGTTGTGCAGTAATGTTTGAGGCACACTAGGCTTGCTCCAGTGAACGGTCGCACTGATATCCACCAAAAAACACACCCACATGCACAGATGTCTGGCGCAGTGATTCCAGGCCACCACCATGGGTCAGACTTCTGCCTACTTCCTCACCCTACAACCATGATTTTTGATTTTCTTTCTTTGTATGCTTTGCATTCTCAACCCTAACAGATGCGTTAACATAGATTTTTGCAATGTAACACACACTTGCCATCACTGCAGCAACAAATGGTCAGCACTCCATTCTGGATTCTAAACGAACTTTAATCCACATAAAATTCACCTTCGTTAGCAGCAGCTACCAAAATCCAAAACATGCACCTCGAACCACAGTTCTTTAGGTTTTATACAGTCCGGCAAACAAGCTGTAACGAAATGACTTTTAAATCCGCTGCTGATTCAGGGTGCAAGTAACTCCAGCCACATGTTTATGTTTCAGCGTCTAAACCGACGCCATCATCAGAACATGTGGGTGTTAGAATCAATATGCAGTTAAAAACTTTAACAATTAAAGTGGCAATGCAAATCAATGAGTTTCTAAAGTGAACTACAATATGCAAATCACAATCAATCTAACTGAGGTTCCCAACACCAGTCAAATGTCTTGCATAGCAAAATAATATTGCACAAAAATATATATTGCATAAAAGAATAGTTTGTAGAATTGCATACTAGAGAACTATATCCAGTATCTAATATGGGGAATTATTATGCCAGCAACAGAAAAAGGAAAAAGAAGGGGGGAGAACAGCAAGTGAGTGAAGCTGTTACAAAATCTACCTATTATATACATTATGTAGTGACATAGAATCATTCATTCCCTTAGGTTTCACTTCCTGTCAGTGTACCACGCTTCTTGCTCCATGACCAGCATTCCAAGTTGAGCACCATTCCTGGACCAGTCCACAGCTTCAAAACCTGCATCCATCCCCAGCAGACCACCCTCTGTGCAGCTGGACACCCATTCACGCAAACAGTCCAGCCAACCCCCCTTCCCCAAATGTCACTACAGCTGAACCGTCTCTGCAGCTAGACTACCTTCCAGCCACCTGGCCAGTCTCCCCCAAGCTGAGCACCCTATCAGGACACACAGCAGACCCCTAAATTGTATTCAACCCAGCCTACCACCCTCCCTTCAAGTGGACCACTTGAGGACTAGCCTTCCCACCTATGGGACAGCCTCCCTCAACACAAGCTGAGCACCGTTCCTGGAGCTGGACCACTTCCCTCCCACCCCATCTCAGCCTCTTCCCCCATATGACCACCCTCCCTGTAGCTGGGCCACTCCTTCACACAGACCACCCTTGCCACTAATGGACCAGCTACCCCCTGCAGCTGGACACCCCCAACCTGTTGTAGAATGGACTGGCTGTTTGCTCTTTGGCACCAATCTGCAGTTCGGGAGAGGGGCAGCGAGTGGAAGAGTCATGTGGCTTTTAGACCCTTAGAAATTCTGCTCCAGTGCGGAGTGTTCCCTGGATCCGTTATGCAGTTCACAGGAGCCAGGAAAGCACGAAGATGGTCCACATCAGGACTTGGGGCAAGACAACATGCAACACAAGCTGACATAACCTAATGATGACTAGTGCCAACCCCTCACAGCCTGAGTGTCTTGCCAACCACAGCAGGAATGCGATTTATATGCCTCCAGAGGGGTTGCAATTCAGGTTTCACCCCCTCAATTTTGTGCTGGTCAGTCAGCATCTCACTCTGCCTCTCAACTGTCCCCGATTTGAAATCATAAAGATTTTCTAAGTCCGCCCTGCATTTGACATTTCTGTCACTGAATAAGAAGCAAGTTGTAGCATAACATGATTTCAGACACTAATGCCCGTTTAGTACTCCTTAGATGCTGCATTTCCTGATAAGCCATACAGCGGGCTTGTTGAACATTTACTATTTTGTAAATGGTGTCCCTCATTCTGGTCATTTGTCCTTTTTAAAGCCCCATGCCCAATTTGCACGGCAGAAGGTTGAGAGGTACGTCCTTGCATATTTAGTATGCACCATTAGCTTAGCTTATACGAGAAAACATAGCATGTTATTTTGTAATTATTCAGTTATGAACATGTTCAACCTATTGCATGACTTGACGTTTTGTGCATCAGACGATCGTACTATTGTACAGATCAAACGGAACATCTTTTTTTGTCTGTCTGTGTCGTGAGGCATGGATACGGATTACAGCTGCAAGTACAACTGACCGACAACATCGTCGGCGTCAGCTGACAGCGCGTGTCCTCCCTCTACTTAGAATATATAACTCAATGGGCTGTCCCGAGGAATAGGATGGGTAAACGTTTGTTGTTGTGGGGAAAGAATTTCATGTAACACAGCTAGAGGAACAAAAATGGCTGCGTCCATTAGGCGTGTTTACAGAGGTCAGTAAACTAGCGAGTTTCAATGAATAAGTACATTTACGTTTCTACTGCAATTAAAAGAAGTGAAATAATCGTAATATGTAGTGAAATTTGGATTTTTTTGCTCACATTATGTTGGTTAATAATTGATTCAGCAGCTCCGATTATTAAACTAATATATGTTTTCAATCGAACGTGTTACTCCCAAATGAGTTTCTGTTGTTGCATTTTCTTTTTGTAAAACTGTTTGAAAAATATTTTTTAGAATGTTACAGTGCACTTCTATCCTCGAGCTAATTTAAAATGCATCAATAATGGTTTTCTTTCAATTGGCCTGACTGTGAAGGCAGATGCGTTCCCCTCACCCTTTAACTAGGATAGTTCTGGGCCCGGCAGCACGACGTCGTTCCCTGGTGCCATTCCTGGAGGACGCCTCCCTGGTATGTGGGTCGAGTCGCTCCTCACCACCCTGCTGCGAAGGGTAAGTCGCGGGGTGCGGAAGGGAGGGGGTCTTATGTCCGGGAATGGCACCGGGGGAATGGCGGAGTGGGGGTAATGGTAGCCGGAGCTCCGAAAAAATAATACCCCCCAAAAAAACAAAAATAAAACACTAGGATAGTTCTGCAAATTCCTCTGTTTTCCTGAAATTGTACCATTATTTTTCATTTGCTTTTGAACAGTTGTCCGGAATTTGGTTTGCTCTATTGTGTTCGCCTAATTGATTCCAAAAACACAAAAAGTTGTGCGATCTTTGTCTACTCCCTCGGGAGATGTCATTGAAATTTGTATTTGTACTTCGTCATTAGGGGTATTACTGTGTGCGCATACATACCATTGGGTGTGTATATTTGTATTAAGCAGTTTAATTTTTTTGGGTAGCAGCACACGGTCATCGGTACACTTTTTCTTTTCGATTTGTTCTGTATTGGTTCAAACGGCAACAGATGTAGCACCGAGGCATATTATTTGCATTGTCTATACGTAACCCCCCTGCGAATGTGGGGTCCTAGAAAGCCTCCTAGGAGCTTACCTAAGTGTTTCCCTTGCCTGCTGGCATTCAGCGTTTAAGCCGTTAGAATGGCCATGTGAGTACTGGTACTCCATACACTGTCTGTTTAAGAGCTGTCTGCTTGCAGACATAATTGATGCTTTTCCAGGGGTGCTGGTGTTTCTCTGCTCGAATTCCGCCTGAACTGTGGGGTAATCGCTTCATTTTACGGTCACTGAAAGCACAAAGGTAGCCCCTCTGACATATATATCTGTTTCCTTGTAAGCATTTAAGATATTAGTAATATTGTAGTTTGTCTAACCTGACTTTGTTACAGCTGGGACTCTGTGTTGCTCCTCCATTTTGGACCTAAACTGCTGTTCTGGGGCCAGTGGGATTAGGGGAGTTGTAAAATGGAGACTGTTTGGACCAACCAGAATGTGGACTCTCCTGGGAGCCAGTTTACAATGGGAAGGTATAGCTAAGCTAGTTATTCTGGGAAGTGAAGTTTTGGACCTTGGCGCCTATTTCCACCAACTGAGAGAGCTTTGGAGTGATTGACAGCTAAGTCCACCAACTGGACCGGGTGGCGCTCATAGAGAAGACTCTGCCCTGTGACTGGGAGGTCAGATCAGTTGTGACTGTATTGAGAGAAGGAACTGTGTGCTTCTGCGCTGTACAGTTTTGCGTGGGAAGCGTGTGATAGGCCTGAAGTCGGTCTGTTGCCGTTGCAAGCTCGAATCTGACTGAATCCGCAGTGACTGAAAGGAAGGAAGGAAGGTTGAAAAGTGGAAACCAGGCTCACCCTGTAGAAGACTGGAGAAATTGCTGAATCGCGCTTGGTCTGTCAGGAACTGAAGCTGCTGTGTGAACTCCCGTGTATTTGTAGTAAGTGCGATTGGGACCTAGAAGCAGCTGCCTGCTATAGTAATTTCCTTTGCATATAAATGTGTTGAATGCTTGTGAAGAATAGCTATTCTGGTTCCCTTGTCATCATGCGGTGTAAGCTGAACTGAATGTAATCGGACTAAATCCGTACTGCTAGTCGAGCAGTTGGGCCTGGCCAGTAGAATCTAATCTCCCTGCCTTGTTTGTCTGGTGATCCAGAACAGCCATCTGCCTGAGGTTCTCAGTGTGGAGTAGTGTGAGTACAAATCAGGGCATCCCCTGTGACCTGTTAACAGTCACCAGTGTTTCATCTGATTTGCTTTATTTTAATTTCTCAAGGACTGAGCCAGCCGGCTCCAGATTACAATTGGGTGTCATGCATATTTTTTTTCCTTCAGTGCCCTATTCATCTGCACCTGCTGGCCAACCCCAGGCAACGGACCTGGCTAGCTCCCTTCAACCTGGGTACCCAGAGTGTGACTTTTAAGACCTTGTATGAGTGCACAGTACTGTGATTTAATTCTGCCAATCAGCTTGATCTCCCCCTCCTGTGTTCTACTCCCCTTAAATAAACCAGATTTGACGTTATTGACTTTAAACTGTCTGAAGTGTCAGTACCTATATAGCGGGCATTGCATTGGTTTGTGTATGTTGATCAACCTTATTTTACAGGGGGTCCTCCGAGACGAACTTCAGAATCGGTCTCAAGGGTAAGTGGTACCTTATGATTGAACCGGGTGTACATGTGGGGTATTGATACTGTAATTCCTGTGTATTGTGTGGATCCTTAGAGGGATTAGAAGGGGGTCTCGGTGTCCCTGAGGACTGTGACCAAACTCGACCAACCATTACAAACCCTGACCTCTGCGTGGAGGCACCCGCCATAGAACCTAGGCCCCTCAACCTGTTGGTAGTCCAGCAGGCAGGGGTAGTAGCCCTTGGGATAGCGCCACCTGGGGGTTACATATATGCAGTAAAACTATGGCAGACACTGCTTGTTATCATTACTTGCACTATACAATTCCAGTTTATTGCAGGAATACTCTATTGAGCAGGCTCATTCACAAGGAGGTCCTGGACATGAAGCGGAAACATGTACAATACAATTAATACACTGAATGGCAAACAAGAAGTTGAGAAACAGTGCAAATACAGGGAATACAACAAGGGTTGGTATATGACAGCAATAGGATGTTCAAGGCAATACTTTTGGTTAGTTGTACAGTATAAATACAGGAATATGTACCATATACAGTGTACGTACAGTAACAAGGCGTAATAGAGAAAAACAACCAAACTGCAACTTTTAAACACAGCTTGGTAAAAAGTGTGAGAATAATATTACCCTGGTAAGGGAGAGTGTGAAGGATAAAGAGAAGACGGAGGTACAGACAATAGAAGAGGATGAAAAATGGGCATATGAGGGGGGTTGCTGAGGGTGAGGAGTAAGATTGATAGGAATAGAGTAAAGGGCGTGCAGACTAAAATAGGGATGGTTGGGAGGGAGGGTGAAGTTATAACAGGGGATGAATGGAAGGGGTGAAGAGATCAGGGAGGAGTAAAAGGAAGGGGGAGAGGGGAGAAGGGTCAGGAGCTAAGTGCGAGAAAAGCGGTGAGGACACGGAAAGGGAAGGGTAGGCTAATGGTCACCCCAGTGGGCATTTGGCCAGGAAGCCAAGTTTCAAAGAAATACAAAAATCTCACATGCCCCCACAATGCAAAGCATCAATGTGCTGCATATGCAAATCACCACAGAATATTATGGTGGTTCAGCTTTAAGCAGAAATGCATGGTGCCGAAATGCCTCTCACCACAGACGAGAACTAGGAGAAACGTGGCCTGGACTAGCCTTAGTCTGGTCTCAGAAGGAAAGAGTGCCCTGTTTCTGAAGAAGAAACCTAATTTGGCTTTGTGTTTGCTGGTGAGGTTATCTGTGGGTGTTGAAGGATAGTTTGCTGTCAAGCCACATGCCAAGGTGTTTGAATTTATTTACAACCTCAAGAGTTTCACCTAGGGTGGTAAGAATAGGAGCATATAGCACAGTGTGAGGTTGGGGGGGGCTGTTGTTGAGGGTGAAATTCATGAAGTTTTTTTGTTTTTTTTTTGCATTTAGAAGGAGTTTAGAATTGATGAGGTTCTTCTCTAGCTTTAAGAAGTCGGTTTGAGGCTCTTTGCAGACTTCAGTAAACATTGGTTTTGAAGTGTAGAGGACCATATCATTGGCAAAGAAATGCAGCTTGGCGTTAGTGACATTATTGTCAAGGGAGTTGATATAGATGGAAAAGAGTATAGGGCCTAGAATGGACCCTTATGGGACACCCTTGTGATCGGAAGGGAGTTTGAGAGTAAGCCGTCGGCTTTACTGTTCTGAAAGGTAGCTGGCGAACCATTGTATTGTGGACGCAGTGGCCCCAAGCTTCCTGAGGCTGAGGAGAACAAGGTTGTGGTCAACAGTGTCGAATAACTTGCTGAGGTCTAGGAAGACAGTGCCTGTGATCAATTTGGAGTCATGGGCTGTGATCCAGTCATTAGTGACTTTAGCAAGTGCAGAAATGGTGCAGTGGTTTTACCTAAAACCAGATTGGGTAGGGTTGAATAGGAAGTAGCTTTCAATGTGCTCTTTCAGTTGGGTGTAGATTAGTTTTTCTAGGATTTTGGAGAGTTTAGGCAAGATAGAGATGGGCCTGTAATTGTTAAGGTTGCAAGGGTCACCAGATCTGAACAGGGGTAGGGTATAGGCAGATTTCCAGCAGGATGGTACTGAGTAGTGGTGATAAACAGATAGATAGAAAATGTGGAGTATGAGGGCTGTAAGGTGATAATAGCCTAATTTGAGAGAGAATGGTTCTAGTCCATCAGCACCACCCCCTCCCTTTCTGATATCAAAATTTATGAGCTGATCTTCCACTTCCTTAAAGGAGGCAGGGCGAAGTTGAAAGTGGTGTGGTGTAGGGTGAGCAGGGGAGGAGTTATTGTCTGTGGGTGAGCAGTGCAGCTCAGCATAAGGCAAGGAATCAAATGCCAGCCTGGCTGTGGTGAAATGTCTATTCACTTCCTCGAGGATCCGACCACGGTCTTCGATTTAGACTCCATTGGCACGGATCTTGGTGGGTATGGAGGGAGCATCTTTGCATCTCTCGACAGTCTTAATTGTTTGCCAGATCTTTGCTGAGTTCCCTTTGACTTGTTCGAGGGCTGCAATTTAGAAATTGGACTTGGCAGTGCAAATGAAATTGACTCATGCATTTCTTGCAGCTCTAAATGTCTGCCAGTCAGATGGGCACTTAGTTCTCCTTGCTTGGGCCCAGAGTTTATTGTGGTTGTATAGGGCGGCTTTAAGATTAGGCGTAAACCAAGGGTGGGAAGATTTACGAACTCTGGTTCTGATGAAAGGGGCATGCTTGTCTGCCAGTAGAGTTAGATGGACATTGAGAATTTCTGTGGCCTCGTCTGCTGAATTGGCTAGGTAAAGGCTTTGCCAGTTAATATTTTTGAGATCAGACAAGTAGTTGTCTGAGCTGAATTTCCTGAAAGACCATTTTGTGATGAAGTTGGGTGAGAGTGGACCCTTTAGGTGGGCTTTGGTGCAGACAGCGATTCCGTGATCGCTTAGATCGTTATGAAAAATGGCTGAGTGGTGGATTTTATGAGCGTGATTGATTTATTTATTTAGATTTTGTTTACCGGGTAAGCCCACTGAGACGAAAGGTCCCTTTTTCAGGGGCGACCCGGGATTAGTTACAGAAAGGACACCGAGAACAATAATTTGATAAGACAACATCTAGAATTGAGCTATGCGCATTGTTTTTGAGGTTTGTCCTAGTTGGCTCAGTGATGAGCTGGGTGAGGCCAAATTCATCACAAAGATCTTTAAGGCCATTAGATTTGGGGGAGAGCCAATCCATGTTTAGATCCCCTAGTACAGTGGTCTCGTTGTTGTTGCGTGGAACAATGGATTTCAGGGTTGGGATGATGTCATAGCCCCCGGCGGGGGGTTTGTAGTAACTGAAGATGTTTAAGCTTTCAGGTGAGGATAGGTGTGTAGTTAAGGACACTAGTTCAAATTCTTTTGGCTTTGTCGTGCTAAGTGAGTCAGAGATACTGTAGTTATCCTTGGAGTAGATGACCACTCTGCCTCCCCTGGATGCTCTGTCTGCCCTAAAAAGTTTTATAGTCTGGGAGGGTGATCTGCCGAACAGGGATGGCACATCTAAGCCAGGACTCAGTAACTATAATTATGTCTGGGTTAGTATGGGCAGCCCACGCTTGGAACTGGTTGAATTTATTCAAAAGGCTCCTAGTGTTAATATCAGTTTTAAGGTAAGGGACCCGTTGGGGAGTGACCTTGCCACGGTCCGGTTCTGCCTGAACCTAGGAGGGGTAGAAGACAGCACAAAGATAGAGGTAACTGACTTCAGGGGAGCGGATTTCAAGGAAATGGGAAGGATTCTAAAGGAGCACTTGGATGGGATTGGGCTAGACATGGACGCTGATAGTAGGTGGGAAATCATCAGGAGGGGGGTGCAGGATGCTACCAGCACCTGCGCAAGAGTAAGACAAAAATGCTGTAGGGCATGAAAACCCTGCTGGTGGACCAGGGAGGTTCAGGAGGTGGTGAGGGAAAGAAGGTGGCCTATAGGCAATTCAAGTGCTCAAGGGTGAAAGGGACCAAGGGAGTATGAGCTGATGGCCAGAAGGGCCACTAGGGTGGTGAGGTGGCTCAGGCAAGGAAGGAGCAGAACCTGACCAGGGAAATTAGGAGAGGAACAAGGTGTTCTTTGGATACATTGGGGAAAAAAACGAAGGGTGAAGGGGCAGATTAACAGGATTAAAACAGGGGAAGGATGGGCACAAGACCCGAGGGAGCAGGCTGAGGTACTAAATGAGTACTTCACCTCAGTTTTACCAAGGAAAATGGGGGCTGCATCATACATGGGAGGACAGTGAAACTGAGGTGGGGACCCTTACCGATTGGCGGGTCGGGGGGGGGGCGTCACTGGCAGGTGGGGGGGAAGGCAAAGCTGGAGGTCGAGGTAGCAGAGGTGGAAATCATGGCAGAGAGAGTGAGGGAAGCCTTCAGGGTCCCTTAAGATGGAGAAAGCACTAGGGCTGGATAAATTACATCCCAAAGTGCTGAAGGAACTGGCGGATGTCCTGGCGAAACTCCTGGCGGAGCTCTTCAGCATCTCTCTGAGGACGGGGTGGGTGCCCCAGAACTGGAAGGTGGCGCATATACTGCCTATCCACAAGGGAGGATCAAGGGAGGTGGCAGGGAACTACAGGCCCGTCAGCCTGACATCGGTGGTGAGCAAGGTGATGGAGGGCATTGTCAAGGAGAGACTGGGTGGGACCTGGAAAAGTTGGGGTGCCTGAACGATAGACAGCATGGATTCGTCCCTGGGAAAATCATGTCAGACAAACCTTGTGGAGTTCTATGACTGGGTGATGAGTGCCTTGGACCTGGGTAGACCAGTGGACGTCCTCTTTCTTGACTTAAGCAAGGCATTTGACTCTGTTCCTCACGGGGGCCTGTTGGATAATCTGGGAGAAATGGGGGTGGGGAACCAGATGATCAGATGGATAAGCAATTGGCTCCAGAACTGGACCCAGAGAGTCGTGGTTGGCAGGATAGTCTCATCCCCAAGGAGGGTCATTAGTGGAGTCCCTCAGGGATCGGTCCTTGGGGCCCCTCCTGTTCAATGCCTATGTCTCTGACATAAGGAAGGGTATCAGGAGTGAGATGAGTCTCTTTGCGGATGACTCAAAACTGGAGGCAGTGG